>CATIUR010000001.1:136797058-139197058 GCA_949592205.1 Helichrysum umbraculigerum | reverse complement strand
AAGTATAATGCAACGTTTTTCATTTGACAAATTATGTTTTTTTTTCATTAAATGATGGAATTTGTTGTAATCATAATGTAGTGCTATTTTTAGGACTAAAGTGCAATATAGTAATTATTTAGGACCAAAGTGTAATAACATAGTTATTTAAGGTCTAAAGTGCATTATTGAAATTATTTATATGTACTTCACTAGTACATCACGTGTCATTTCCATCTAGTGGGCCTGGGCTACTCCTATTTGAATTTGTCTTTTCGATAGTGTGGCAGTTGTTTGCTTGATGCATCGCTGCATGATGAAGACATTTAAAACTTGTACCTGAAAATCATTTTTTCTACTATTTTTTCTACTATTTTGCCAACCGGACGTCAAAGAAAATGCATTCAATTTAAGAAACAATTTTTTATTTTTTTAGGTCCTTAATCTCCATCACCACCAATATATCCTACCACTTCCACCGTAACACGTCTCAGATTGCCGATGTCGGTCGTCGGCGTTCCGAAACGCCGTGGATAGGTTTTGACGAGGGCTTTGGCGTTGTAGAAACGGTGTGCGTAGTGGGAATGACAGGTTTTAGACACATGTATTTTCCTTCACTATTTGTAAGCTTCATTGTACGACCAGTAAATGTAGTAATTACGACAGTAGCGATTGACGAAGATTGACATGGACGGAATAAATCGACGATGGCCACCGGAGATTAACAATGGTACGCGGTCGGCATCTGGTGATGATGACATCAAGTGGAAGTGGTGGTGGCTGGTGACATTAGGATGGGATGGGAGAATGTTGAAGGTGAACTAAAAGAATAGTAAAATGACCATGTTGCCCTTAATGAGGTGGATCTTAGACGGTGAGGTGGCAATTCATTATTGGATGCCCTTGTTCCCTCCCTAAAGTCATGCTTCTCATAACCGTTCCCAATTTTTTAACCGTAAATGTCTCAATTTTAATTAAGCGTATTACCTAATCTAAAATCCTAAAAAGCAGTACATTAGAATTTTGGCGCCATCACCCCTTGATTAATCAAAAGATATAATCATAACTCCAAATCCTCATACAACACAAAAACCTAGTAGTAACTCAACACTTCTTATTATATGACCCAACACAAATCAGAAATAATCAAATCCAAATAAAAACAAATTGATCCTTAAATTCAATCATACTAACGAATTCCTTGCAACGACAAACAATAACTTTCCCTCTTTTTTATTTCATATACATCCCATCCTAAACCTAGGGTTTCAATATCTTAACCGATTACGTAATCTTTTTTAAAATCATACATACGCGCTTTATTCTTTCCTCTTGCGATTTGAAATTATGAGAGTATGATTAACGAATTAGGTCACATAAGCGACCAATTTGATCACCGGAACGTTTGTGCTGACGATTTTCAGAAAGGGCCAGAATTTGCCAGTAATTTGCACAAGAAACGACGTCGCAGTGGTTGTGGTACTAATAATGTTAATAAGTTTATTGGTAACATGTAAGTTTTGAAATTTTTAACTTTTAATAATTATTATGTACAAAGTAATTGGAATATTTATAGTGATGCATTTAATTTAATTTCTGTAATTAATGAGTATCTATCTTAATGTGTGTAGTGCCAAGGATTATATGGAGATAACTGAGGGGGAGAATTGGGCATCTAACCTTATCAATCACTTGAATACTCAATTTCCGAGTTTTATCGATACAACAAAGGTGAGTGTCTTTGCTCGTTTTTTTGTTCATGTAAGTAGAATTTTAAATATATATAAGTAGAAATGTGTTACAATGTGGATGATTCAATGGTAGTATGACTTATCTAGCGTATGCTTGTTTCGCGTCTGAACACAATGTAGGGTTCCGATGCGGCGTTTTGAGAAAAGTTGTTGAAATCGGTTTTGCACTTTATAAATGAATTTAGTGTTGTAATGTGGGTGATTGGAGGTAGTTTGATTGCGCATGTCTCTAGTTTATGCCATAATGATCGAATCGGAACAAAATTTAGGGTTCCAATGCATTTGGAGAATAAATGTCAATGTCGATTTGGACGTCATGTGATTTATGCTAGATCTTTAATTATTATTCTTGACTGTAGTTTGTAGAACTATAATAATTGCGAAGATTGTGGTTGTGCCTTTTCCATGTATTGTATTCATATAGAAAGAGGGAAAAGGACAAGTTTTTAGAGCATGCAAATAGCCTTTTATGATCATTTGCCATGTTGAATTTGAAATTCATGTTTCAAATGTTGTACATTTAGCGTATTTCTGTTGATAAACACTTGACAGGTTGGAAAACTTCTTAGATGTGGAACATTTTTAATGTTTGGTTGAAATTTTGTACTTTGTGAAATTATAATAGAAGTATAATTACCGGAAATTATTTGTGTAGGGATTGCAGAACTATATTAAGCAGGATGTACAGGATCCCAATCTTCTTCATCAGATAGTATCCTCACGTTCGTCTTTGCCAGACTTGTTGGTTTCACCCAGTTTTTGTGACTCTGAAAATTACATAAATCTGGGATACAATCTTTACAATCCTTCTTATATAAACATTTATAATCCTGTGTTGTGTGGAGGTATGTTCTTTGGCTCTTACATTCCCTTTTGACTAACAGTTTACATGTCATCATTCGTGTTTGATGTGATGTGCATGATAAATATCTGCAGGATCTGCATATAATGAGCATAACCGGAATGTTTCTTGTGGTGGGATGACCTTAATATCTCCATTTGGTGTTAAGCAGAATGATTTAGACCTTATTACTTCACCTGAGCAGGTATCATCCATAACTGCATGTTCTTATGGGGATGTGATATCCGATACTGAAGCTTTTGATAGTAGAGAACCTCAAATTCCCTTCCAGCAACAACCTTTACATAACAGTATGTTTTTTTTTTATGATAATCTGCAAAAATTATATTTTTAGTATCAGAAATTGACTTCTAGTTTAAATCAATATTACCAACAGGTCAATACAGTAGCTTTACTGGGAATAAAAGAAGTGCATACGACATGGATTTCCCATTATTAAACGTGGATGATGTGCAATCTCCATATTCAAATTCTTTCAATATGCTGCAGAATGATAGTCTACAGAGCAAATGTAATACCCAAATATCACATCAGACTCAGATTCCAGTGTCCCAACAGCCTTCAGTGCAGTTTTATGACCGATTGGAGACTCAATCAAATATGGTATTTGCTAAGAAATTCATTAATGATACTGAGAATTCTCTGCAGGCTCAGCCACATGTAGCATTGGAAAATAATAGTGATATTTATAATTATCACGTCCTTAGTTCATATGTGATGTACAAGGATATGCCAGCCGACTTGAGAAGAGAAGTTTCTTTTCAGGATTATATGCATGCAGCAGAATGCAAGGACAACTTATGCAAGTGCCACCTATACGCTGAACTGTCATCCCATTTTGACAAGTGTAATGATTCAAATTGTAATATTTGTGGACCTGCAAGGTCTGTATGTGGTACTGGTAATTCTCACTTATCTAGTAAAAGAAAAAGAGACCTACCAGTACGTACTCCTAATGAGGAACCCAGTAGCACCCAAACTCTTTTAGATGCATTGCCTACTAAGATTCCAAAATTGGAGAGTTCGACAGTTGGAAATGGATTTTCACAAGAATATGTTGCTTCATTCGATCAACGTAGTCCAAACGACGCACATGGTGAACAAGAACAAACAGGGACCAATCAAAGTAATGGTATTACAAACGATGAAAAGAAGAATTCGCCGGGGTTATGTTCTGATCGTCTTTCTTCGGAAGAAAGAACCAGTGATGGAAAGGAGAAATCTGGGCAGGCCGTACTAGAAGCGGCAAATTTGACTGATGCTAATGAGTCGGGTTTTAATTCAAAAAAATCCATGACACCAAGTGTGTCTTTGGTTAATTGTGACCCAGGTTTAGAATCAGAGAAGACAGAGATGAAAACTGCATCTTTGGCTGATAATGACTCGGGGTTGGAGCCAGAGAAGATCAAGATACAGAGTGTGTCTTTGGCTGTTTTTTTTACTGCAGCTCAAATTAAAGCACATTTACTGAGCTTTACCTCTCAGAAGGTTTGTAAATTTATTGTATTTTTCTTAGCATGTTATTACATGTAAATTGTACGATCTAATCAATGGATCCTAATAGAACAATTTGTAATGCAGGGTGTATCAGGAAACAAAGAACCTTCAGTTGGTCCCAACACATGCCAATTGTGTTCCATGGATAAGCTGGTGTTTGCCCCTGCACCCATATATTGCTCATCATGTGAGACGCGTATCAAACGAAACGTTGGGTATTATCGGTCCACCAATGAAGTGGGTTTACGCCATTGTTTTTGTATGTCTTGCTACAGGGGATCTCATGGAACTAATATCATGATCCGCGGATTTCCCTTCCCCAAAGCAAACCTGCAAAAGGCGAAGAATGATGAGGAAAAAGAGGACTCGGTAAGTTGGCCTTTGTATTTTTCTATGCTAAACCCTTGGGGTTTTATTCTAGGCAAATCTAGTCCATGGAATTAATAGACACATTTTGCTTTTGGTTCTTGCAGTGGGTTCTTTGTGATAAATGTCAATGTTGGCAGCATAGGACATGTGGTTTATACAATAATGATTTAGATTTTGAAGGGAAGGGAGAATATATCTGTCCTAAATGTTACTTAGAAGAAATAGAGAATGGAACGCGTGTTCCTTTACCACAAACCACTGCTTCTGCAGCAAAAGATTTGCCAAGAACCAATCTCAGTGATCACATTGAGCAAAGACTGTCTAGACGTCTCAATCAAGAGAGAGAAGAAATGGCAAAGATTTCTGGAATTGAACCGGACGAGGTAAAATTACACAAATGCCACTAACATTACATTTGTGAGTTTCTTTTAACGTTATTAGTCTTAAATTTTCTTTTTATACATAGATACCTGGAGCTGAAGGTCTTGTTGTGAGAGTGGTGGTATCTTTTGAGAAACAGTTGGAAGTCAGGCAGAAATTTATAGATATACTTCATGGGGAAGATTATCCATCAGGATTTACATACAGATCAAAGGTAAGATAAATTATTGTGCTTATTCATTTCCATTGTTATGTTTTTAATAGAAGGGTATCTGAAATGTTGTTTTGGCCACCAGTTAATTTTTTTGTTCCAGAAGATAGAAGGGGTAGATGTGTGCCTGTTTGGAATGTGTGTTCAGGAGTTTGGATCAGAATGTGGTGGCCCGAATCAGCGTTGCGTTTATATCTCGTATCTTGATTCTGTAAAGTACTTTAGACCTGAGAGAAGAAGTGTGAGCGGTGAATCTCTTCGGACCTTCGTTTATCATGAAATATTGGTAATTCACTTTTCTTTTTTGCTGTATAATATAAACAGTTCATCGGGATCTCTTTAGTTCCTTATGCTAATTAAGGTGTATTTATGACTATTAGATTGGATACCTTGAGTATTGCAAGATGCGGGGTTTTGCAACGTGTTACATATGGGCATGTCCTCTTATAAAAGGAGAAGATTACATTTTTTACTGCCATCCAGAAACTCAGAGAACACCAAAGCAGGATAAGCTGCGGCAATGGTATATCTCTCTAAAGCTTATTATTATATTATTATTTTTTTAGATTTATGATCCCCATAAATTACACAAATCTTTTTTGTTATATGTCCAGGTACAAGTTGATGTTAAAGAAAGCATCAGAAGATAATGTTGTTGTGGACCACACTAATATATACAATGAGTTTTTTGTGTCTAGTGGAGAGGGTAATACCAAGATCACCGCTGCCCGTTTACCCTATTTTGATGGTGATTATTGGTCAGTGGCTGCTGAAAATATAGTTAGGAAACTTGAAGTAGAAGAAAAGGCTGGTGGATTGCAGAGCAAGTTGCCGAACAAGAGAATATTGAAATCCATGGGACAGGACAAAGTTGATATTGCAATGAAAGATGTTTTAGTCATGCAAAAGGTAAATGTCTTAAGCTTAAGTATAGCAACAATGAAGGAGTTAATGCAGTTTTAATATAAATTTTTCTTTTTTTATTTTCTCTCTTTCCTCATTCTACAGCTGGGCCAAACCATTCTGCCTGTTAAGGAAAACTTTATGATTGTCCATTTACACAATATTTGCACCCATTGCAATGAAGTGATCTTATCCGGAAGCAGATGGTTTTGCAGCCATTGCAAAAAGATTCAGTTATGTTCAAGGTAAATAAGCTCTTTGGTTGTCTTTTTATTTCTTTCGTTAAATAAAAATGTAGGTTTTACTGATTGTATATTGGCATTCTACAATCATCATAATTGTTGCAGATGTTATAATGCTGATAAGAATTTATCTGTGGGTAAAGTACACACATGCCATTCTGGTGAAAAGAATCTACTCTCTGAGGTGAGCTGAACTCCAAAGAACACCTCCACCCCTTAACAGTCTTTCCTTTTACGTTCTTTCTTTTTTAACTGGTTACCTTTTACAGGTTGTGGTGAACGATGTTAATCTTGATACCAAGGATACAGATGACGTGTCTGTGAACAGTTTCTTTGAGACTCGTGATTCTTTTTTGAACAAGTGTCAGAAATCTCATTTTCAGTTTGATACACTCTCCCGTGCCAAGTACTCGTCTATGATGATCTTGTATCATTTAATCCACAAGCCTGTTATTAGACCCACCTGCACTGCTTGCCATATGGATGTTGTGGTTGAGCGATGCTGGCAGTGTGGCATCTGTCCTAAGTATTATATTTGTGAGTCATGCTATAATATCAGATGCGGTGCTTATCATCCTCACAGGTTATCTCCGCCTTCAGTGAATGTTGTTGGTGGATCCAAAATTGAGCAGCTTCAGAAGCAAAAAACTTTAAAGGTAACCAGTTAACTACCATATTTCTTTCTATATTAATCCAATTAACGGTATCAAGAAAAATTATTGTTCTCCTTTTGTCTGAGCAGTTGAAGGCAGTGATAGATGTTCTAATGCATGCCTCTAAATGTGAGAAGATTCCATGCCCTAACAAACACTGCGTAAATATGAGACGACTTTTCTACCATGCTGCTAGATGCAGTACCAGAGCTCCTGGAGGTTGCAAGTTTTGCTTCAGAGCATGGAAAATACTAAACGAGCACTCGAGAATATGTAGCAATTCTGATTGCAAAATACCTCGCTGCATGTAAGTGGTGCCAAAACTTCCTTTTTTCTTCTCATGGTACATTGTCTTAGATTAAATGTTCATAGATATATGAGCTTTGTTCGTCATACATGTGTATTTAAGATTATGCATCACCAGTGTTTTTTGCATATAATATTTTAATCATCCAATATAATATGAACCAAACAAACAAAGTTGGATTCATGAGTATATACTCTTGTCAAGAAAATATCACTTTTAGCATTTCATGCACAAACATCTATAAGTGTAGCTGAAAACCTCGTTCAAAACACTAAGGGATTAGTTTCAGATCAAGAATATGCCTGTTAATGTGTTCTTATAAGTTTTTCTAACCTTCAGGGATATAAAGAAGCACAAGGAGATGCTTGCAGCCAACACTGCAAATCAAAAGGTTACAATGAAGAATCAACAAGAGGTACCTGAGGTACCTGTTGGATAGCCATGTAAAGGAAATAATATATTAAGAGGTCACAGTTTTGCATACCTAACCTGATTAGATCTGGTTTGAGCTTTTGTTTGGTAGTCATAGGTGATGTATTTTCCCTTTGGTATAGGGTGTAGACTAGTTGATGATAGCAAACAGGTTAACTTGCCTTCTTTAGGAAAATGAGTAGTGTTGCGGTCCTCAAAGGTTTGCAAGCGGTGTGATTGCACAAAGCCTTCAAATCTTTGAGGCCTCCAAAGTTATTATTAATAATAGTATGTTCAGATGGGAAAAGAGATGTTCTGTTTAAGGCTCAATTTTTTGATCAATGATGTCTAATCTCAAAATCAACATCATCTATAAAACATTTTATGTTATCTTTAAGTGGCTAATTTCAAACTAAATTTGATCTGATCAAAAAAGATGAGTGGCTCCTTTATATGTTGATAATCTTTGTCATTCAATGTTTATGGTAGAACTAGAATTTTAACCTCATCAAATATACAAGAAGTCAAAGACACTGAAACTACGTCGTCTAGTTATCTCAGCAAAATCAAATAGGTAAAAGACCCTTTTATTACTACGACCACAATTCCGAAAACAACAAAACATGAACGTCATTGTATTGTACTGCAAAGATATAAAAGAATACATCTGCACAAAGTGACCACCAGACCCAAATTAATTGGACAAAGCTAAAAAATTTATCCTTTTAACCTTCTTTGAGTTCTTGAAACTTCGAATGGTCATAATCATAATATTCGGTGCTCTCTATTGTCTAATGAACCTCAAACCAATCCTGATATTCAGTGTCTACCCTTTATTTATCACACGCATACAGTGTCTCTCTTTTCCAAGGTGACAACCAATTTTTTTAGCACTTCAATTTAGATAAGTACAATTATAGCAATTTTCTCAATAAAAGATTTTGTTACTTCGATTTTCTTATGGCCTTGCTTGTAATATTTGAAAGGTCTTTCTGCATGACCTTCAAAATCTCATGAATCACTCTGGTATTGGTGAAACCGATTATTGAAGTTGACAGTCAATGATTTTGGTTCAATTCTCAGGGCCAGGGAAAATATCAAGCACATACAACATACTACCTCGAACCCGGTATTTGTATTAATGAGTTACAACTATTTTCTTAGAGAATTGTATAACGTTAAAGTTCTGGATACCATCTGATAAACGACACTTATACTGTCCAGCAATCACTCAAATTTGTATACTTACACAAAAAAATGTCACACAAACAAGATCAGAAATAGTTATGAAGAATCCATGTCTGATAACAAATAAGAAAGCTCACAAACAACACACGAGAAAATGAAGAGGCAAGTGTGATGGTTTACAGAAGGTTTACATCAAGTTTATCTAGCAGCAGATTCTCTCCTTGCAAAACAATCTAATGATATACCATAATACCTCCTAAACTAGCTAAACAATTCAATAGACGCTAGAAAACGAACACCATACACAACTCTTGACACCAAAAAGGAAAGAGTTGTTTTGACTCTATGCATGCATATAAAACGGTTTTCTTTTATTCTTCTTCCATCATGTCGAGATAAAAGTCCATAGCTTTCTTCCCATGGAAACTTCACCAGGATGCTCAACCTCCTCATCTGCAGAATCTTCATCGTCTTCATCATCCTCGCCAGCAGTTCCAATCCCATCATCGTGACGCTCTCTATCCTGTTGAGGTGTCCCGTTCACCTCTTCACTCATTACTATGTCATCTGAACACTTGTTTCCTACCTCATTCTCTTCATCCGCATTTTTGTTCTGCATACAACAAAACAAATTATTCAATAAGAACGTGATATTGTCTTAGTTGATATAAAACATAAATGAAAGCAAGCTAATTTATACATGGAGTTGCGAGTCTCCAGCGTAATCTCCGTTAGCAAGACTTGTTGAAGCTTCAGGCTGAACCTTGGACCCAGGGACTCTTCTCTTTCTCCCAGCACCCTTTGAGACACCACCATCTTTACTTTGATTAGACAAAGTTCCATCACCACCCGTAGGGGCTCCACTGATTAACAAGGAAGGTACATAATTTAGAATAGCAACAAAATGCTAACATACATACAAACTCATGTAACATATGCTAGATTGCTAGATTAAGAACGACAAAATTCGTAGTACAAAAGATGCAATTATCTCTTGGTGCAAACTGACCTCCAACATGACGGTGTCAGAATATGGATTTTTTTGTATATCAAATGAAATTGTTAAAACGAGAACATTCAATTTAACAACAAACTATAATATCACCACCACTTCAGCTAAACATTTATTTTTTACATTGAACAAGATGTACAGTAATGAATGGTCACTAAAAGTGGCAAAATAGACAGGTTGGGTGGCAAGTCGAAAGAGGTAATCTTTTAAAATAAGGTCAGGACAGGTTGGCCACTAAGTTTTTTTTTCCCTCCCTCTCTTTCTTTGTAAAAATAATTAATTTGTCAACTATACTTGCAATATTATTACAAAACCAACCTAATTTTTAATAAAGCAATTTTAAAGGTTGTATGCCTTATATATACACTTTGGGAGACATCTGACCCATATCCTTTTTAGTTAGATTTTTTTAGTACACCCATTTAAACCATTAGAGATAAAACATAACCCATCGTGGTCACTTCAGTAGTCACTTGTTTAGCTTACAGGACACTAAGAAGAGTAGGGTTCCATTTATATAAAAACTACTCCGTACTACGGATCTAGTTACTTACTTCTTGTGACGGCGTAGGTTGTATCGCCCTACTGGAGGAGCTTCTACATCTTTAGAAACTTTCTGTTTCGCGTTCCTGCGGCTCCCAGTGGTAACACTACCAGATTGTTCACTGTACTCGGGCTCTTGTTCACTTGCACGTTTACGGCCTCCCTTTCTTCCACCTTTTGATACTCCCTGACTCACTTCGTTTGTGTAAGCAGAGTGTTCTGCAACACCATTCGCACTCTCACTTTGACTAGTAGCTTTAGTGGCACGTGCTCTAGAAGCCCTGGGTCTGCGTTTAGTGGTCGGCTTACTTTGACCTTCGTTCCCATCAGGCTGCTGAGAAACTTCCTCGATCTCATGCGTCTGGCTGTTGATGTTTCTAAGATCATCACCTGATTGGTCCACCTGTCTCTGTACATCAAAAGAATCCGATACAACTTTAGCCGACACTTCTGGTTCATCCTCTGAGCTCAGAATATATTCGGGTATTTCTCCAACATCTACAAGTTTCTCTTGTGCTTGTGTTTCACCAGCTTCATGTTCATTCTTTTTCCCTGCTGAGAATACAAACACCTTTGAGGTACATTTTCGCAACCACTCGAAGGTTTTACTACCAGAAGCAGGAGACCCTGAATTAGGCAAACCCAATGATGTCCCGATATTCGGTCTCTCAGAAGTACCCTGAACAGCTTCCTTCAAATAACCATCAGCTAGTTTCGGCAAAGCAAAAGTATCAGCGTTCTTGATTTCTGCTAAAGATTGAAGATCAGATAGAACGAACTCGGAAACTCTCTCTCCACACTCTTTGCAGCCCTTCTGTTTCTCAACGAAGGCAACAAACCGCTCTCTTTCCTTGAAGAATTGTTCACGTTGGTCTTTTAACTTCACGCTAAGCCCAACAAGCTGGTCAATATCATTTTTCATTTCAAGTTGCTGGCCTTCTAGATGTTTCTGATTTGTAGATATATTGTTTTTCTCTTTTTCTAACCGTACCCTTTCTAATTTCATCTCTTCCATTTCTCTACTTGCAATATCTCTCAAGTATTTGACATTCGCTAACTCTCTTTCTTTCTCTTCTTCAAATGATTTTTCACGTTCACGCAAGCGATTCTCAAGCTCTGCCTCTTTGTTTTGTAACTCAGTCTCGAGTTCTTGTTTCTTCACTTCAAAGTCATGAAGCATTTGGGATTCCTTGCTGTTGTATTTTTCTGCTAAGACAGACTTCTCGTGCTCCATGTCCGCATCAAAGGATTCTTTAGATAACTTGAGAGCTTCTAACTCACTTGCTACATAACTCTCTGTTTCCAACCTCAAATTATTCAACTTTTCTTCTTCTAAACGATTCATTTTTTCCATGTTTTCCTTCTGTGCAGCAACAGATTCTAACTCCTTCTTGATCTCGGCTCTTTTCTCATCAAGCTCTTCCCATTCTTTTTCAAACTTCTCCTTTTCCTGCTTCAGATTCTCCCTTTCCATCAGAACCGCTTCCCTCTCTTGTCTAATTTTTTCTATCTCTTGCTTCAATTCTGACTGCAAACGGACATGCTCATACCTCTCGTCTTCTGTTACTTGAAGTCTTTCCCGTTCTTCCTTGACCTTCACTCTTTGTTCTTCAATTTCAATATTTATCTTCTCAAGCTCAGCTTTGAGACTTAGCAAATTCTCCGTTTCGCTGCTTACTTCTTTCCTTTCTTTCTCTAAGTTCTTCTCCTCAACTTTAAGGGACTTCTCCTTCTCCTTTAAAGCCTTCGACTTCAAATCAAAATCTTTCTCTTTCTCCTTAATTTTCTCAAGTTTTTTTTCTAGTGCTTGTTCTCGTTTTGCAATTTTTCCTTCCAAGTGATTGACTTCCACTTCCTTCTTCTCCACCTCAGCAACCCTGACTTTGAATTCCTCGTCCAATGATCTTCTTTTTTGTTCCAAATCCAACTCAAAATCATGCGTCTTTGCGTCCAGGATGACCTTGTGCTCATCCAACAGTTTTTGAATCTCTACCTGCAAGGAGATGATCCTCATTACATCTAATAAAAGTTTAAAAAATACATCTATATGGATAATGCATGAGAAACTTACTTGTTCTCTCGCATTAAGCTTCTCCTCTAGCTCTAGTAATTCCTTCTCTTTTACCTCTAAGTTCTTTTTTGTATCAGCAGCTTCCTGCAGCCGAACCATACAGATAAAGTGAATATATAACTTCATAGGATAAGATATAAATCAGCCAAAAGACCAAACGACTTACCTTCTCTTTTAAACCTAGATTTTCACTCCTGGTGCTTATTTCTTCTTCTTTCTTTTTCAAATTCAAATTAGCAATGTCAATTATCCTCTGTGTTTCTTCAAGATCAAGTTGTTTCTGTTTAAAAATTCTATCATTGCCATTTGCCAGTTCCTCTCTTTGGTTAAGCAATCTACGCGACTCAGCAAGCTTCTCCTCTCCCTCTTGTAACTTTCTCTCCCATTCTCTCAAGTCCTCTCGTTGGTTAGATAGATTGCGTTCATGTGCATCTCTCCTGACAACATATAAGAAACGCTAAGCACAAAATACTACTGTGATAGTATCTATTATATTTTACAAAAATGTGAAGCATACTCGTTATTAAATGACATGCGTTCTCTCAAGAGTGAACTTTCTTTTGCCTCGATCTCATTTGATTTTCTCTGAATTTCTGATGACTTCCTGCTAACCTCAGCTAGCTTGGCATCAGCAGCACGCAACTTCGCCTCTACCTCTAATGATCTCCCTTCGATGCTAGTAGACAGAGCATGTGCTTCCTCCAACTTCGAATCAGCTGTGAATTTTATTTCTGCATATTCTGAGCGCATTTCACGCAATGCCTTTTCTAACTGCAATAACAAATGATTATATTACTATAGACATCGTGATTAAGTTCGCGAAATATGATTGTAGCTAAGATGTTACCTCGTGGACACATTGTTTTTCAACTCCCAATGCTTTTCTCAACTTCTCCTCTCGCTTCTCCACCTCAGTAATTGCAATAAGATGCGCTGTTTGCTCCCGCTTAAGGAGCTCTTTGGTTTCCGCTAGTGCTTCCTCAAATTGTTCATTCTTAGAGATCCATTCTTTTTTCTCAATGAGAAGAAGACCCATGTTATATTGATATTCATAAAGCTGTAAGTAGGCCAATTATTAGATGAAGTCGATTTCAATCACTCTACCACATAGCATATCAAATCAATTATAAACACAACTCCAATTGATCTAAAACTCAAGTATGATCCTACAATATAGTATATTGTAAGCCCCAAGATATTCAAGTCTTAATTACCAGGGTGTGCATTCTATAACAATCAACCTTTTGTTTTAATACTACAACATTCTTTTCCAGAGTTAACACATATGGCATATAACTAGTAAAATGTTTCTGAGCAACAGTACAAAAGACCTGATCGAAACACCATAAGAACACTATTAGCTTTCTTGCCTAACTAAATGGTTTATTGTGCAACTTATTTCTTACTCTCCCAGTTGTACTTAAAGTTCTCATGAATAATGTAGTTACTTTCTCTTTTACTAAACCAACTTGAGTTCACATCAGATGCTGCATAAAGCAGCAAATTTATCACCTAATATTCACCAAATATATACAACTATTTACAGTAATTAGCTAACATCTTCATTACCCATATTACTAACTTTAATAAATTAACATCTTTACCCTTTTACAAGACCTTAAACTAATTGAGAAACAAATAAGCATAATAATAGTAATAAATACTAAAATCAAGATCACAAAACTAATTAAATACAGACAAACAATTAATTACTACTAACCTCTTTTTCAAGCTTATTAATTTTATCAATCACAACATCTCGATCCATAGTCCCAACGTTTGAGAACAAACCCTTGGGTGTAGAATCACCAATCATAAAACCCTTATCTTTAGGGTTCGAATTACCAGAGCCCGACCCGTTTTTGTCTTCTTTGGGAGAGCGAAAACTCGACCACACTCTTTGAGGCGTTAACATCTCAGAATTGTAGATCCTAAATTTACAGTCATAAAGAAGACTGACCCAGGAAAAAAGATTGAAACTTTTATTGTACCCAGAAAAAGAAACGTAACCAGATGTTTATAATCCCAATAATAAGAGTGAATAAACGATGAGAAAGAAACCCTAACCGGACGTGAAAAAGAATCCCAAATTCCGGCGAATAAAAGAGTTGGGGTCCGGTAACGTCTCCAAACTAACTTTTTTTCTCTCTCTAAAATGTGACAAGAAGCCACCGCGGGTGAGTTAGCAAAAGGATTAGATCACTCATGTTTTTTTTCTTTATTTTTATTTTTATTCCGTTGTACAGCAATGCTACTTTTTCAATTTACCTTATTGCCCTTCGTTTATGTTCAAATCAAGTGTACATTTATTTTATTTTTTAAATTTAATATTAATATTTATATTAATTAAGGATTATTTACGTTTACAATATTAGATATTTTAATAAAGTCTTTCGTATTAAAAATATGAAATGTACACCGTATGCAAAGTATAAAAACTTGGTGCTAATGACAAAGTTTGTTTTTTTTTTTTACTTTTTATTTCGCATCGTAAAATTGTGTTATCAGAAGCTAGCAACAAATATATTATACCGTTTATATAAGTTTTGATCAAAAACATGTTTAGCGATCAAAGTGGAAACTATTACATTATACAATGTAATAATATAAAGTTATTACTAATAAAAATGTTTTAAAATTAATTGGTGGCACTTCTTGTTTATGAATATATTCTATTAAAAAAATTCCATTTAATTTAATATAGATTTTATGTAAAAAAAAAAGACTTATAGTATATGCTAACACTATATTATATAGTGGAAAACCAATATTCGTAATAATAGTATATCATTCTTTTTCGATAAATCAGTCATGTTGGTAAATTGATGGTGATAACATATTCGATTGTCTTGTCAGAGATGTAAGAAACTAAGATTTAATGGTGACAAACATGCGTAAATGAAAGTAAGTAGATATAATGGTAAGTTACATACTGGGTAATATATACTCACCTAAACTTAACTCATATTAAATTTTAGGGAAATGCTATTGACAGCTTTAAGGGCTGTCAATAAGAACCCTTGAACTTATTTATTAAACTCAAACTTTCATTTATTATCAAAAATCATAATTAATACATCACATATAAAAGGAAAGTTTCAATGAATTAAATACAAAACTTTAGTGTATTAATTATAATCTGGATTATATAAGGAAACTTTGACATCAATAAATGCACTTATTGACAGCCCTTAGGGCTGTCAATAGCATTTCCCTAAATTTTAAAACATATTCCGAAATCTATTTATACAGTTACATAAGAATCGAATGGTAATTAATTACTCTTTATGGGCAATTAAGTTTGTTAATCTTTGTAGACAATGTAATTATATTGATATTATAAATGTAAGTAAGTAAAGAATATAGATTTGTTGAAACATTTTTGTTGTTTCGATGCATGCGTGATTAAAACGGCGAAAACTAAATGCTTCGAAAACCTTCACATGCACTCTTCGTATATAATATGGAGCATTTATATTTATTTTTATCTATTAAAAAATGGAGCATTTTATATTAAAACGTACATAAATTCTTGGGTAATGTTGATGAAGTTTTGTTTATTGAGAATTTGAGATTGAGATTATGTTCCGTTGAAGTAGGGTCCTTTTTGGAATTTTAGCAGGCCGCCTTTGGAGAAAGAACGTGGGTGTTAGAAAGCGTACGTGAAATGACAGTTGTGTCCCTGTAAGTGGTGGAATTAAAGTGCATCACACCTGATAAATTTATTCAAAAAAAGGCAAACACTTGATGTAACTAGTTGTACATTGCTTTCACAAAGTTGTACGCTGAACTGTATGTAAAAGTATATAAATAAGCAAGCATATTCTTCCTCTTCCAAGCGAAGCAATGGTCAGAGAGAGTCGATAAGGTTCATTTTTTAACACTCATACTCCGTATTTTATTTTATTTTTGTTTTACTAACGGAAACTTTCGTTAAGAATAATTTTGCGTGATAAATACAATTAAAGTTTCTATTAATAATATTATAATACATTTAATACATGTGTTGTAAAAGGAAAGTTTGAGTGTATTGAATAAAGAGTTTAATTTTATTAGATGTAATTGTGAATACAAAAAGAATATTTAACTTTATTTAATTCATTTACTTAATTATAACGAAAGCTCTTAAGACTTGCGTAAGAAAAACCTTTTTTTTTTCCCCTTTTCATTTGTAAATTCACTTGTTACAATTGTTATGCGTTAAGAGTTAAAATTGGACGAAAATGACGGAAATTAATGAACCTTTAGGGGGTGTTTGGGATAGCTTAAATAAGTGTTTGTCTGCTTATTTGCTTATTTTGTCAGCAAATGAGCAGATCCAAAAACCTACTTGAAAACTGTTTATCTGCTTATTTACTAAGAAATAAGCACTTAAAAATAAGTAAGGGGTCACTTACTTATTTTTTTAAGCATATAAGTGCTTATAAATAATCAAATCCAAACACCCTTTTATCTATTACTCCATTATTTATTGAAAATGATAATCACAGCACTTAGGGTTGTCGATAAGATCGTTTACGGACATTATTAAATTTAAAGTTTTCTTTTTAACCAAATATTTTATTTAATACATCACAAATAAAAGGAAAATTTTAAACATTAATTGAATTATATAATTTTGAACTAATAAGGAAATTTTAAACTTCATCTAATGCATTTGATGTACCATATTAACAGCCATAAGGGCTGTCATTATTATTTCTCATTATTTATATATGTATCATGTAAATACATTGAAAAGGATAATAGAAAGGATCGAAAATCATCACGAGATAATTCGGTTAGATCGAATTAATATATGAATACACAATACTCGTCATCTCAGAGCGATATGAACAATAAAAAACGCTATGCATTTATACGTTTACGTGTTATATACATATTGTTTTCAATATACCAAACTAGCTTTGAATTCACTTTATGCTTTTAATTAAGAATTGTGCACTAAGAGTATCTTCAATGTGTACATTATTTTAGTGTAATAATATAATCTTTTGATAAGATGCTTACACTAAAAATAATTACTCCAATGTGTTCTATTAAATCTTTACACAAAATCTTTTAAAATTAATTTAAAATACACAATTTAACAATATAATATGACTATTTTAATTATCATAAGAGATACAATAACAATTATTATTTTTAAAATTTTAAAAAGAAAAAATTTAAAAATTTAATAAAAAGTTGGAAATTTATTTAATAAATATGATAGCAAACATTATATTTAATATTTTTAAAAATATTTATCATCATATTAATACATTTTAATTGTTTAACATTTTATTATTTAATTAAATAGTGTTTATGTAACACCCGATCTTTGGGTCTAGTAGTCTAGTAGTATTTTAATATTTTCTGACTGTGAACTGTTATTAATGTGTTAGAAAATGATTTCCTTTGTTATTTGAAAATAACTGAGGAAAAGAGTCGAATAATTTATTGTGACTAATAAATTATTGATTGTTTTAAATTAACTCAGTTGACGGTAAAATAAAATAATGTTTCCGCGCAAATGGTTTTTAAGTTCCAGGCAATGATAAGTACGGGGAACGAAATTTAACCAATTATGTGATAAACTCATATTTTGAGTCGGTTTATTCACAAATATATCTCCATACATACGTACGTACATATACATACATACAGAAACATATAAACCTTAGATTTCTCCATAAATTAAATTCCTTCCATTAAATTGAAGATGCTGAGTTCGAATTTAAGCCTCAAAATGTGAATTAATCATTCCTTGATTCTTCTAATCACTTGGTAAGTCTTAATTCTTGATTTCTATGAACCCTAGAAATTGGGTTTTGGGTATTTGATTAAATTGGAGTGATTGATGTTAAATTGAAGCTAGTAGTGATTCTATAATTGCTAGTTGATGCTAATTTCATGATTAAAGGTGAAACCCTAACCTAGAAATGATATAATTGAATGATGATCATGATAAAAGTGGTGGGTTTAGTTAATTTTCATGAAATTAAGCTTGTGGCTATGATATAATGATTAGTTGATGCTTAAATGATGATTAGCATCTAAGCCTTAACCTTGAAATGAATAAAATGATATATGATCATTAAGAAAGTTAAAGGTTTAAGAAATTATTCATGAACTATGAATTGAAAGCTTAAGCTAGGATGAATAATTAACAATTGTTGTTAATGATCATATTTGGATTGATTAAAGATGATTGTGTGAATCTAATTGTTAAGAATTCATTAAACCAAGTATGGTGGTTTTGATGGATTCTTGAAAAGAGGTTAATCACCTTAGTAATGGTTTAACTATATTGATTAGTGATAATCAAAGTGGATTAATGTGATAAGAGGGTTATTCATAACCTTGATGTGATTGGTGTTAAAGTGATGTAAGTTAATAATCATATTATGATTTAATTTGGAAAGTGAATATTATGATCATTGATCATGACTAAGTGTTAAGTTATAGATGTAATTACAATTGTAAAATATTGTATGGATTTGAGACAAGTGATTAACTTGTGTGGTTCTGTTGTGTTTCAGATAAACAGAAGGACTCAGTGACATTAGACTACTGAGTGGATGCCTGAGGTAGTCGGCGAGTGGATCTGTAACCTCAGTGTGATTTAGTTGTAATGATTTGGTTACAACGAGTAATTTACTATATTACTGTGATATGATGCATCTGATAACCTGTTTTGCCATGATAGTCAGACATGGTTGATTGCTTGGCTGAAATTGTGCCAATGTGTAATATTCAGAGGTCAACTTGTGTTGGTTGGGCTTGTTGTTGTTGTAGACGACAGGAGATCTCGGAAAACTTGAAATGTTGGTTTAGAGATCTAGGTCGTGTGTGATTGACAACAAGTTATCGGTGGGTCTGTATAGGCCAATACAGATGAACGATAAGTGTTCCTGGGTGCCAGACCAGTATATGGTTGCTCAGGGACCACCGGTCCTCTTGACGTAGCTTGAATGACATTATGTGAATGTCGGCTAGTTGATTGATTGATTCATTGATCTATATTCTGTTTATTGTGTTTAATGTAAACAGATTGTTATACTAAGTTGGACTGTTGTTATAGTTTCATTCACTTAGCTTTATGCTAACCCCACCACAGTTCTTCCTGCAGGTTAAAATAGATGGGACATATGGGACAGGGCAGGAAGTGTTTGGAATTGATGGAATGCTTGACGGGCTTTCACTCTGATGATATTTTAATAACTATAGAAATGTTTTGAATTATATAACACCGAGTTTGTTGAAATGTTATGTATTTAATTTGAAAAAAATTTATTGACATTTTGAGACATTGATAGTAATGTTTGAAATATAAGCTTCCGCGTCGTCATTATTATATTGATTGTTTATAATTAAACAAGGGGTGTTATAGTTTAGTGAAGCACTAGATTTAATGCTAGTGCTGCACTAAACACTATTTGTCACTACACTAAAATATTGCAGTGTTTAATGCTAACACTGTAGTCAGTTTTTTTTTCTTCACACTTTTACACTATCTTAGTGGGGAAAGGTACAAATAGTGTACACACTGAAGATGCTCTAACAACTAATAAATGAGCTATAAATGTTGGTTAGAAAACCAACTTAATTGATAATTGTACTATAAGTTGTTATGGTTTTATAACAGTTGATATTTTGAACAATTTTATAAAAAAAGATAGCTAATTATACATATACAGTTGTTTGATTTAATTTCTCTCCAAGACTTGATAGAGAAATGATTAATTCATACAAAATTGACAAAATTCTTTTCGTGGAATGATGTGGTTCAATAAGATGAAGAGAGATAAGTAAGAGAGAGAACCAACAAGTGAATTTGATTGGTACATTTAATATGCCACATCATTTTGTAAAAATGTATTTCTAACTTTTTATGGATGTAGAATTCCTCGAATTGATGATTTTAGTGTTGATTTGTTAGTCACTTGTGGATAGCCTTTAACAAGATTGGTTACCTGTAATCAAAATATCAAAATAAAAACTATTATTAAAACACCAAAGGGTTATTGGCCTAGCGGTATCGAGTTGGTCCTCCAATCAAGAGGTTGAGGGTTAAGTCCAAGGATGGATAATTGTATATATATTCGTGAAAAGTTATAAATATTCGTGGTTGTTATGTGAGTTATTGCCGTTCTAAAAAAAAACTATTATTATAGAGAAGGGAAAAAAAAAAGAAAAGGAAATATGTCGAATATGGATAGTGTGTTTACCTAGTGGTTGCTAATTAACAATACTTGAAGTTAAAATATTTATGAGATACATCTATAATTTGATGGAGTATTTATGTTCCCTTCTTCAAGAAACATATCCACAACTGAACGTTATTTGTTTAAAATTTATTCAGGCATTTAATTTTCTATCTTTAAGTAGTTCAATAATCGTTCGATTAATTGATGTGTGTATTTCTTCATCAATACGATTGACTTTATCTTTTGTGTGAATATTGCTCTTTTTAACAACCTAAACCAATAGTAAGTTATACATTTCCAGCATGTGTTTGTTTTTAATTTGTGGAAATGGAATAAAGTTACGATTTTATTATTGTACAAAGTGTTCAAATTGTGGAGCAAGATTTTAATAACGAGTTTTGAACCTAATAAAATGAGCATGCTCCAAACTCACATAGAAAATTGGTAACAATTCTTGTTCTCATAACCGTAGTTATATAGAATGCATATACAATATTCTTTTCCATTATTTTTTCTTCGTCTTCTAAAACTACTTCTATAATATATAATTTTTGTGAAAGCATACGTTGATGCAATGAGTTTATAACCATTATGCAACATATAAGTCTCCTTTTTTTAATATACTTCTCTTTTTAAAAAATATCATCCGCATACAATTTCCGAGTCAGCTCCCCATTGTGGGATCAAGACCCTTTGCCTTTGGCATTAGAGTAGTTTAATACCTCATAAGTGTCGCGATAATTTGATGTCTAGTTCAAGACTCAACAAACAACAATTAAACATAAGTTACATTTCAGACCAGCATCGGAGCCATGTAGATTCTCAATACGCAATGTAATTTCTATAGAAAAATAGCATTTTTAGTTGCATTTCTTGTTTGTGCTACGGGTTCAAAAAAATTGGGATACCATTGCTACGGGTCACTCAATTCCTAGATACGCCGCTGTTTCAGACGTGACTTAACCTTTACATTTGTAGACGAATCTAATGAATTAATTCCATCTACGAAGTAGAAGTAGGTTGCTAAAGACGATAAAAATCAGGCAACACAAACCTTTGTGTCGATTTAAGCTATTGGACTATCAAAACGATCTTATGTGGAAGTTTTACTCGTCTACTCGTGACCTTTGCACTTGGCGCCTTTGATCACTATGATTGATTTCATCCATTCCTTATTAACGAGTCTTAGACCAATAGTATCTTTTCGTCGTTGAGCCGTCGTCGACCCACGATGGCTCGTTAAGGGTATGATCGACTCGTTGTCATGCTCTGTCGTCAGTGGTAATATAAAGGAGAATAAAAAATTGTGAGACATGCATGTTTTTTTTCTTTTTACTATTTACGTGAATAGATTATAGAAAAATGATGGTGTTTAGTCGTGTGCGACATTCAATCGTAGTCAGTCATAACTATATTGTCACTACTCACTCGTAATCAGTTATACTGACGTGATAACCGATCATGCGCGACATTCGATCTAGACTACAAATGGACTTACATTCAAACTCATTTCGAATGAGGCCAGTTTATATAGATGATTAAAGGGAAAAACTTTAATTCTTAATAAAAAAATTCTTAAAATTGATTTATATAAATGACAACAAGTATGATACATGTAACTTAAAATTCTAAATTTTTTAAAAAATAGGTAAAGCCATAAAATAATACTCCTACAGTCCTACATGGCTACATGAGAGAGTCAAGATCTTCCTTCCTCAATCGGAACACAACTCACCCCTCTTTGATACTCAAGTTTCCTAAAATAAAATAAATCACCACTACTTGATCACAAATTGACCACTTTAAAGTATAAACTCCGATCACCTTTTGTAATCTCTCCGGCTCTGCGTCTGTGTGTGTCGGAATATGGCGGTTCCGGTGGTGAAATTTCCACTATTTATATGCGTTAGGGTTTTAGGTTTACTGGTGGCTGCTTTGGTTCTCATATGGAATTTTCACTACAGAGGTGGATTGGCTCTTATCTCTGAAGATAAAAATCTCATCTTTAATGTAATTTGAAAACATTTTATCTTTTTATAATCAGGGTTTTATATGCAATTTGGTATATAAAAGATTTAACTTCACTATTTGATAGATCTGTAGTTGATGTAGTAGTGTTGTTATCTCTAGTGCTAATGCATTTTTTACTGCAGGTTCATCCTGTACTGATGGTAATTGGCCTTGTACTACTGAATGGAGAAGGTAACAATATTTATTTTACCATATTTTTTGCTTACAATTTTACAAATATGATATGATTTGAGGATTTATAGATGAATATAGGATATGGTTCTGTTTGCTTAATTACTTGCTTTACTCATATGCCTGTGTCTTGTTTGCTTATTGACATGATCAGTATTAACTACATTCCGCAAAGGCCTGACTGAGCTTGTGAATCTATGCACCATTAGCGTATATAACTAAAACCAACTTCAAAGAAGTCACTTGATAGGAGATCAAGTTTTAAACTAGTTCACCCCTTTTTTTCTTGTTTTAGGGCCTGCACATGTATAAATCATCCAATGCTGTATTGTATGTTGCAACAGTTTCTCTAGTTTAACCGTTCCATATGTTTCTTGTTGGTTGGCTATATGGAAAGATCAATGTTAACTTTTAGTCTTTTACAACTCAGAAAAAGTTATCTTTAATCTGCATTATGCTCTGACTATATGTAAATATGCATGTGACCTAGAGGTTGGAAAATGATGATTAATAACTATGTTCTGATTCCTTATTCTTGGTGGATGTAGCCATGCTGGCATACAAGACAGTATCAGGAACGAAAAGTTACAAAAAACTAGTCCATCTTTCCCTCCAATTCCTTGCATTTTGCTTTGGAACAATCGGTTTATGGGCTGCTTGGAAGTTTCACAGTGACAAAGGGATTGACAACTTTTACAGCTTGCACTCATGGTTGGGTTTGGCTTGCTTATTCTTGTTCACCATTCAGGTTCTTATTTGCCTATTTGATTTTATGTTTTTGTCGGGCCAAGTCCCACTAATCAACCACTGAACTTTGAATGTGTAGTGGGGAGCTGGATTTGCAACATTTTGGTACCCAGGTGGTTCAAGAAACAGCAGGGCTTCTTTAATGTCGTGGCATGTTTTTTTTGGAGTCTACATTTATGTGCTTGCAGTTGCTGCTTGTGCAACTGGCATATTAGAAAAAGCTACATTTCTTCAAACCAACAACGTAATTTCACGCTATTCTGCAGAAGCAATGCTAGTGAATATATTGGGGATCTTGATTGTTTTCTTGGGTGGTTTTGTTATTCTTGGCGTCATATCCCCACCTAACGGAAAAGGCGATGTACTCCGCGGGTCAGTAGAGTAAAAGGTGGATGTATTTGATCTAGTTTTCAGAGTTATGATTAAGAGGCAAAGTTAGTGATGTAACAGAATTGATCTATTGGCAATCATTACAGATATCGTTGATTAAGAAAAGAAATAAATTATAAACCACAATTGTCAAATACACAATGGAACGTTAAATATTTTGTTATTTATCAAAATAATATCAGTATTGGGTATGATGTCAATGAATAACAAATTGACATAATCTTATCTTACAAACTTAATAACATATAAATACAAGTTTCACCACTTCACGTTTCGTACATTTTCACTGTTATTTACTAAAATTTTTTTTAGAAAGATAAATATTCACAAACCCCTACCACGAATATATACATTTGCCCATCTTAAAACTTGAACCCTCAACATCCTAATTGAAAGGGCAACATGATACGCTAGTCCAATGGTCCTTTAGTGTTATTTACAAATTTGGTGGTACCTTTCTAACAATCTCATCTCCTATTTCCTAAAATTCCAATATCTAACGATTTGCCAACTCTTGTACCAAACTAAAATAAACTAGAGGTTCGTGCTAGCACAATAGCACATCCATCACATGATTTACATGTATGCCTAATACATATATTTGGTCATTGGGAAATGCTATTTAGATTTTTATAGAATTTTATTTTTTATTATCTTCTTTCAAGAATAGATAAAACAAGGGTAGTTAAAGCCCGCGCTTCGCCGCGGGTATTTAAAAATTGTCATATTACTTCAAAGTGAAAAACCTAAAACATGTTATTATTGTATGTAAATTATATTTTGGTAACATGATCGTACCATTTACTCATAAATTTGTAACTATATAAGATAAGATTCAGTGACGGATTCAGGATTTAAAATGACCCGTAGCTATATTATCTCGATTTTTGAAACTCGTAGCACAAACTAAGAATACAACAAAAAATGCTAATTTTTATAAGAAAATTACATTTCGTATCGGGAATGAACTCATAGCAACCGCTACTTCTATTTTTTATATGGTCTGTCCTGATAAGATATATGATGTACATATATTATATGAAGTGTATGACATAAATATTTTTTACCGAATAAAAGGAATAGCTAGTGCAGTTTAAAAAGAAAAAAAACTATTACCCAAATTATTTTTCGTTTTATTTATGTAATCATCGTGATAATAAAAGAAAATTTTATATTAGCATAAGAAAATTTTATATTATCGTGCAACTCTAGTCAAATCGCATGTGTAATATAATATCATCTTTTAGATATGATTTATTGTCATCAAGTTACCGACATAAAATATGTAAGAATATAATGACTATGAAATAAGCTTTATATCATCATATAGAAAAACAGCTCAACACATCTTAGAATACAAAAATTTTGAACAGTAACTACTACAGTTGATTAGAATAATTTGTGAACGAAGCAAAAGCTTCAATATTCATCGATTTGGGAATATAAGATTCATATGAAAAAGAGTTGTAAATGATATGTGAGTAAGAGTGTGTACATTTTTCCTTATTATTTTTAAATAAAGTTATTCATAAGTAACTAATTTTTTTTAATAGTGTATAAAATTATAAAAATATCATTTTCTTTAATGTTTTTGAATAAAATATAAAATTATAGACCTAACCATTTTTTTGTGTGATACTAAGTTTTAAGATTGTATACAACTTTGAATCGATGATTGAAAATGAAGTTGTATTAATAATTATGTTTATATTATAGTTATTGAGTAGAGTTCAAATGAGTACATCACTTTTTAGTGAGAATAGGAGAATCAATTTCAACCACTCATTTTCATCAAATACACATTTCCCCACATTTTTGAAACTCAAATATCTCACAAACGGTAAGTCGAAAATTCATGAAAATTGCACCATAAAATTCAACGTTTTTTCCTCTTCGATTTGCCATCTCTCAAGGCATACTTTTGACAAAAAAAAATATTTCATTTTTTGATGGGTTTTACAAATTAGTAACATATGTATTAGTGATTGGTTGTACATTTGATTTGTGGTTAGGGTTAGGGCATAGGGCTAGGGTTTAGGGGTTAGCAGGGTTTAGGGTTAGGGTTTAGCAGAGTTTAGGGTTTAGCAGGGCTTAGGATTTAGCAGGGTTTAGGGTTAGGGTTTAGTATGATTTAGGGTTTAGAGTTTTGTAAAAAATTTAAACCCCCAACCTTAACCCCTAACCCCTAAACCCCAAACCCTAAACGCAACACTTTAACACATGTGTTAGTAAATGTGAAACCCACAAAAAAAGATGAAAAAAAAATTCGTCGAATGTATGACTTGAGGGACGGCAAATCGAAGAGGAGAAAACGCTGAATTTAATGGTGCAATTTTCATAATTTTTCAATTTTTCGTTTGTGAGATAATTGATGTTGGGGGTAAATGTGTTTTGTAAATTTGGAACATTCTCTTTGTACATATGACACAATATCATTGTGTAACATCCTCTCCAGTGGTCTGGTAATTTTCTATTTTAAATTGATTATCTAAATTGAGTTGAAAAATTATTTAATATTATGTGTTTACTAGTGAAACTTAAGTAAATAGGTCCCATGACTTATTGTGAATAGTGAAATACTATTTGTTTAAAATTACTGTAGTTGACGGTAAAAGAAAATATTATTCTCGCAAATGGGTTTCGGGTTCCAGACAATAGATTTAGGATGGGTATAAAATTATACCACTTAATATGTGAGTCGGTTTGTGAACCGACTTTAAAACCCATATGTTCTCAAAGTTTCATTCAAACTTTCATTTCAAAAACTTGCAACCTCAAAGAAAAACCATAACCAAATTAGCTATTAAATTTGTTCTGTGATTCTGATTCCAAAACATCAGTATCATCATCATCATCTCCACCTTGTTCAACTTCACCTTCATCAAAAAGTGAGTTTGAGTTTTTTTTAAAAGGTTTGATTATTTGGGTTATTGAGTTATACTCGAAATTGAAACTTGATTTCGATGTTATAGTGGTTACCTAAAGTGTTAGAAGCATTTAGGAACCTGAAACTGAGTGTGTTTGTGTTAAATTCGAGTTTTTCTGAAAACAGCAGCGAAACTCGCAGAACTCAGTTCGTCTCGCGAAGCCAGTTGAGATCTCGCGAAGCGAGTTGAGATGTCGCAAGTCGAATTGTTTCGCGGTGCGAACCGACATATTGTGTTGCGAACCGAGTTGACCTGCGAGTTGAGAATACTGCGAACCGAGAATTTTAAAACTTTTGTTTTGCAAATTTCAAAAGTGCATTAGTGTTCCTAACACCTTTAGTGACTAAAAATTTACAAATTTTTATATTAACTCGGAATGTGTTGAAATTCACGTGGTCACTCGGAAACGGCCCAATGATCAAGGCTCAGCCTAGGCGGTTTTTGGCCATTTGGGGTCATCTAGGGGTCGAAAATGGCATTTTTCAGTTTTAAAACGTCAATTCGGGATTTTCTAATTTTATTTCTGATTGAACTTTTGTTTGCCTAGACTCCAGGGATTACCTGATTGTGTAAATATGCTATGATAATGATTCTAAAACAAGTTACTAACTTGTGTGTTATGTGGTATTTCAGATACTCCAAAAACTCAATGATATAAGACTGCTGAGTGTGGAATCTACAGAGGTATTGGTGAGTGGATTTGAAACTCTATTTTTGATTTAGTTGTAACTGTTTGGTTACAACAAGTAAACGTATATATGTTTAGTAGACTGATTAGTCTGTGTTATTGATTATAAATCTACGTGCTATGTGGCCTCTGTGTATCAATGGTATTGAGGTCAACTGGTTAGTTGGGCTAGTTGGTTATTGTGTGAATTACACAGGGTCTTGATTCATTCGTTGTGTGTAGAACCTGTGTTTGATTGTAATAACCATTAGCTATCGGTCTATTCTGTATTGGCCTTACAGATTGATGATAAGTGTTCTTGGAGAGTCACCCGGGTATTATGGTATCTCAAGAGCCACCGATCCTCATTGAAATATGTATATGTTTACCGTTATTTGGTGTAAACAATTGATTATGCTAAGTTGAATTGTGTGTGACAAGTTCATTCACTTAGCTCCGTGCTAATCCCTCATTTTACTTCCTGTAGGTTTTGTTAATTATGGGGTGAGCAAGGGATGTTTGACTGCTCTGCTAACTCTGATATAGTTTTGTTATAAACTAAGTTTGGAATTATATAATACCCCGTTTGAGTAATATGTGTACAGTGTGTTAATAACTTTAAACTATGTGGCGTATCATATTTTGAAAAAGTTATGTACATTTCCATTATGTATAATAGTAAAGTATGTTTTTAATATACGCTTCCGAGTAAAATCATATAATATTGATGTTCAGAACGAGGGGTGTTATACATTGGTTCCCTCATTCTCACACAAATTCATATTCTCATTTGAACCACACCCTATTGTTATTATATAAAGATATAATATATGAAAATAAGTTGGAGGTGGAAGACCGAATCTCAAAACAAATAAAAAACAAAAAAAAATGCCAACAATAAGTCTCGATCACTGGACCATCCGCTTACAAACTTCCACCAAAACCAGTTGGGCTACAAATCCCCTTTGATAAGTTTTGCTACACCTTCAATATATATCAATAGAATTTAATACAAAATGACTATCAACCCCTTATGAACAGTAGAAAACGATATGTTGTATCAAATAAAACGGCAAGTATGACCTCGGCTGATAGCATATTTAGGAATTGGGTCATTGGCATCATAGCTGAAGTGGTAAATTAATATTTTACTTTTCTTCATATTTTAGTAAAGTCACAAATTTATTTTAACCTTTTTTTTTTCTTTTTTTTTAATTATTGAAAAATAATAAGTTAATCAAAGCCCTAAAACCCCATCATCATAAACCTTTCACTGTTTTCTTCTCCCACCTCTTGGTCGCATCGGTTCGTCTATCTCCCCGCCGTCACCGTTTCCGTCTCCGTCGCCGTTTATCCAAGCCACCACTCCTACTTCAGTTAGTATCTCGCTCTTCTTATTAAAGTAATTGAAATTAACATTATCCCCTTCTCTTGTTATTGTCTTTGTTACTTATTAGTCTGCTATTTAGGTTTTAGGTTTATATTAGTATAAAAAATTGTCACTTTCAGTCGTTTGTGAAGTTATTCGTTGATTAGTAATTAAAATTACATCATTCATCCTTGTTGTGTTACAGACTTAGAGATGAGGTTAAAAAAGCAGAAGCGTCATCGTAGAAGTGTTAGATTCTACACAACATGTTTTGGTTTCAGACCACCATATAAGGTTTTGTGTGATGGAACTTTTATACACCATCTTCTTATTAATCGTATCACTCCAGCCGATACTGCAATTTCTAATATACTAGGTGCTCCTGTTAAATTGTTCACCACTAGGTTCGTTTCGATACATTCGTTTACTTTTACCAAACGTCTATCACATTCAACAACTTTTATGCTTAGATGTTGTTTAATCACTGCGTAGATGCGTTCTTGCTGAATTGAAAAGTCTCGGTGAAGACTACTCCGATTCTCTTAATGTGGCTCGTGATCTTGCACCTGCCAGGTCAGCATTGTCTTTCAAGTTTGTAATTATTGTTATTATGTACATGAGCATCTATCAAAAGTCGGTAACCAAAGTTCCGAAAAAATCCATCTACATAATGTAAGTTCATTCCGCACAATAAAATGACTCAAAGTTCAAGTTTGTACAAAAATGATTGTAAGTTTAAGTTTGTCTACAAAAAGCTAAGGTAAAAGTTGGAAATTTGGTTACCTACAATTAGATATTTAATTGATGTTGCAGCCTTTATGAGCAAACCTGAATTTACAATCCTTTTTTGGTGGGGAATAAGAGTTTTCTTGGAATTTCCGTTACCTATTATTACAATTTGCATATAAAACATATGATATTATTGGTTGGCCCTAGTTAAAGAGGCTAAGACTTGAGATATATTTTCAGGTGTGATCATGAGAAGAGGAAGAGTGCAGTCGACTGTCTAACAGAAGTTATAGGAGGAAAGAATTCCGAGCATTTCTTTGTTGCTAGTCAGGACGCTGACTTGCGCAAGGAGTTTCAAGAGGTTTATATGTTTCTTATTTGCTTGGTTTCTACAATTGTTTAATATTGTGTGTGTTTATTTTGTTTTATTGAACTTGTATGTGTTATGGATACAGATACCAGCGGTGCCTGTAATATTTGCGCTGCGGAATGCGTTATTTCTTGAGCCCCCGTCTCAATCTCAACAACAGTTTGCTAAATCTGCTGAAGAAGAACGCTCGCACATGACAGAGTTGGAGTTTAAGATGCTAATAAAAAAGAAGAAAAGTTCAACATCAGAGAAACCAGGGGATTCCTCTAATGAAAATGAAGATGAAGATGAAGATGTAGATTTGTCTAATAAAATTGTAGAAGCTTTGAAGAAAAATTCTGCTAAGAGGAAGGCAGATGTAAAAGACAAAGTACAATTCAAGAGAAAGAGAGCTAAGGTTTTAGTCATTCGACTCATTCATTAGATAATCAATTACAATTTTACATTTATTTTTATGTTTCGTTGTTAAAGTTTGGAGATTATGGAGTTTAGCTAATCAACTCACTCTTTTGTGTTGGAATTTTCCAGGGTCCCAATCCGCTCTCCTGTAAGAAGAAAAAAACTGAAAAACAAAAACCTGTTGCTAAAAAGGTAAGACGTAAACACTTGTTTTCCTTTCTATGAGAGCCTGTTGAACTGGTTATGCTTTATGATCGTGTTATTTTTAGGTTATGGTCTTATGGGGATGATATTTGATCTGAGTGTTTAGAAATTTTGTATGTAAATATGTGTTTGACTTTGTAGCGTCATGAAGTCACATCATGTCTTGTCATGTCATTTCAATTGATATTTTTGCTTGTTAGGCGAGCCTTTGTGGAATTGACATTCTAGTTTTACATATGTATTTTCGAAGTGTTCTTTTTTAAAACAAAATAAAATTAATTAGATATGTAGAAAATGTTAAGGCAAATTGGCAATGGATACATTTATAACTGATTTTCTAAATATCAAGTTGCAATATTCTGTTTGGTGCCTAATGTCTTCATGTTTGTTATATACCCGCAGGAAAGTAATGAGAATAAGATTCAAGTTGATACAGTAAGGAGTAGGAGCAAGAGGAAGAGGTCTCGTAAGAAGAAAAATTCTATGGATGCAACTGACTAAACAGTGATCTGCATATGATTAATCTCTCTCTTGATCAATTAAGCGTAATTTTAAAGGTACACACTTGATTCTTGAACCCAAATAATTTGGACCCAGATTTGGCTTACGTCTATAAATAGGAAACTGCTTCATGTTTTTATTAACCAAAAGATTATTGATGTATGTCCATATTCACAGGTCTAGATGCTGCGACATATAGAGAGGTTCTTGGCATGTTGGAGTCATGAAGATTACTGAAGCCCATATAAAATGATTGTTTTTTCTTTGTTTTAGTAAAATCAACGTGGTCGAGATAAAGTTGGCGATAACTATATATGAACAGGAGGCTGCAGAGCTTTAGGGTTAAATTCTGTTGTGATTATCTTTTGATTTCTGAATATCGAGTTTGTGATTCTTTTGTTAGTGCAGTGTCTAAAACGACTGTTCTCACATTTTACTCTTGTATATCTCAAATCTTGAAACCATTGACATCTGCGTAAACATAATGATGAATTATAGCTATTGTCAATTTCCCCATGTTTTCCTTTTATAGGAAATACGCATCATCACATGTAATCTCACTACAGCTTTGTTTGGATGACCGATTATATAAATCGTATCAAACATAATTAATTTTTCCGTTACATAAAGAAATGTACGCATTAAAACTCAGTCACAACATTTGAAGAAGCAAACATGTTATAAACAAAATAATGGAGAGTGTTATTGTTATCTAGAAATGAAAAAAGGTTAGAGATCAAACGAAGTTTTTACTGCCTTTTTGTAAACCGTTGATAAGAGACAACATTGATAGTCTTGCAAACTTTCATCTTTATAACAATCTATGTATGACATCTCAATTGTAGCATTGTTGGTCTTATCAAATATTTCAGGAATGCACGTTCAAGTAGGAAAATAAACTTTAATCTTAGCGAGTTCCTATGAAAGAATTTATTGCATGAATGGAATGAATGTCCTGAAACCCAATAAAAGAAGTCGTTAAGAAGAAAACATTTGCTTTGGGCCTTTTTTGTAAAAAGATGGAAAAAAAAACGCCGCTGCCGGGATCGAACCCGGGTCACCCAGGTGACAGGCGGGAAAACTTACCACTATACTACAACGACTTTTGTTATTTATTTCTTCTCTTTTAACTAATACTAATATTCAATGAGTATATACTTGTATTGTTTAACTTGTTTTTCAACCGGTGGTTATCATGTGTTCTTGCAAAAAGGTATATTCTTATGAGATGAGATTAAAGTATTTATGTGATGATGAAGTTGAACTTTATAAAGTTTATTCCCCCTAAAGGTAACAACTCACACACATGATACAAATGTTATCAAGTAATTATGCTGCAAGCTACTATATACTAACTGAACCGGAGATGAAGTTGAAGTTGAAGTTTACGTGGTATCTGTTGTATATTTTAGTTCATTGGCGGATTAGTAGATACGGGGTAGGTGATGCGGAGTGCATACCCGGCTAAGTCACTAAATACCGGGCTCAACGAAAATTGCATGGTCAGGGAGGTCGTGCTTCCTTGTGGGTTCCTAGGGGCAATGCAAATTGACTATATTCAGTGGAACCGGAAAATTACCAGATTCATTGAATCTTTAAATTGGTTTGGACATATAACCGTTTTTGATAACCGCTTATTTTGGTGGCATATTATTTATTGCAAGTATTCGGACACAAAAACATAGAACACATAAACGCTTTGGAATCTGATTGTGTGCCCAAACAGATTCAAAACTCTTGTCTTATCCCAAAGTGAACTTCGTGAACCCAGGCACGATAGGGTCGAAATATCACTTTTGGAAAGTGATCCTTTACACGATTCAAGAGTATATCCGGTTGAAATCTTACCCTGTTTATACCAAATTCCCCAACGGTATTTACATTATTTTTACTGAACTGAAGATATAAAAAGGGTGATGATAAATCCACCAAGAATTTTGATAAATCCACAAAAACTGTGCATCTCTGGGTTGTACAGTACAAGTTTTAATTGCATAAGTATGGTGGATCTATCAAAATGTTTGGTGGAAATATCATCACCCATATAAAAAACATCACGTAAAAAAAAAGTAGCCGGCGATAATTAAATTCATGTAACTCGTAACAGTTTATAACATGTTCAACAAATATCAAACACAACTGTTACTGAAATCCATCAAACACAGGATCCTAATAACTACTGGAAGATAGATCTGTAAAATAAGCACGAGTCTCGAAAACAGATTGCTCAAAAGCAAGGAAAGTTAATAGTATACCAATGCCTGTTATATTTAACTGATTCAACTAATTAAACTTTCACACCGGGTCAAGAAACATAGGGTCTCCCTTGATCAACTGAGAAATAAAAATAACAAGGGATTAAAAATTGTTTCACTTAAAAGATGTACAGCAAAAATACAAGTGAGTGAATTAAAAGATATACGACCATAGGGAAATTAAGCTAGAACTGGCTCAACTAAGATTGATCTTCAATCCACAGCTGATATATGTATGCAACTCATATGTTACTAAAGATTACGAAGCAATTTTTACTAAGTTTCGTAATAGAAGATCCTCACTCTACCTGCTATATATATATATTCTCGGCTTCTTAATTTATTTGGCACGTGTTATTGTACATGGGGAGATACAAGGCTCTGCACATATACAGGGGCGCCAATGTAGTAGCCAGTAATAGACAAGTGTCTTGCACCACTATGAATACTAATCTTCTTGTCTGGAGTACTCAAGTGTTCTTCCAATTTCAATTTGTGTATAACATCACACTTGATGCCATAATCTTTAGGCACTGGTTTCCAAAACTTTTTCACATCGTACTTTTTCAGTACCCATCTCATTACTGGATTCACAGCGTAAGGTGATTGACTATATACGCATAGACATTCTTTGATAATACCAAGCCTGTCATCTTGATCACACTCATCTGGTAGGGAGATTTCTGTAAACTCTTCTCGAGATAAATCAAAAGAAAGAATGACTTTCTTACTATTATTATTATTGATCATAAACCATTGAACTGACCCATCCAATAAGACACCCATTACACTGTTAGGTTCATAATTCACATCTCTAATAAGTTTCCATACATTTGTTTTCAACGATAACACGTAAAAACATGTCGTTTTAACTTTCCCAAATCCTACTATAACCTTGTAATCGTTCGTAGACGAATCATAGCCAAACCCCCAACAAAATTCACCACGAATATCTATCGCAGGAAGTTCGGGCAGTGGTTGAAGTTTTTTCACCTCTCGAGTGGAAGGATTGGCTACTAAAAGTTGACCATCAAATTGAGGAGAGATGCATACGAGACCATTTGATGAACCGATCATCGACATTTCATGTAACAGAGTACCAGAACTAGGCGTGATGATCCTTCTATGTCCAATTGCATAATTATTGACATCATTATTGTAAGAAAGGTTTAAATGATATCTAATAAAACAATCACCGGAGATTAAAGAATGCCATGACTTACAAACGCTCTTGCATCGGATTAGATCTTTCACATCCAATCTTACGAGTATTTGTTCAACCACATGATCAACTACAACCTTTGCCATCACAATTTAATTATTTTTTTTCCTTTTCTCTTTCTGTTTTAATGGTCTACTCTTCTTACATAAATCTTGGAACCAACCAGATTAATGTTAACGCAGCAGGAGGTCAATTCTTTCGGGGATTGATAAAGGTGTGTTACGTAGCAGCAGGAAACAAAAATTGGGGAAGAAGAAGTGTAAACTAGGGTTCTATATTGTCCAAAGAAGAAGTGATTAACGAGGTGATTAAACGTGTACGGGTCCATCGAGTTGTAGCCGGTTTTATATAAGTAGTACTCACTTTTTAATTATTTTGTTGGGTTAATATATAATGGTTTAATCTCTCAAATTTTAATTACTTTTTATTTTAACAATTCAAAATTTTTATCGTGATTTAATCCTTAGAAGTTTATTTTTACTTGTACCTTCAAAAAATTTAACTACTAAAATTTTGAAACTTAGATTGTTAAACTAGAGAAACTCATAAGGGTTAAATTATTGTAAAGTTAAATTTTAGCCATCAAAGTTTTGATATATAAATTGATATCTTCTTAAATGGTTAAACCATCACGATTTTATAACATGAATGATTAAATCATAAACAAAAGAAGGGTTAAAACGTAAAAAATATAGAATTTTAAAAATTAAACTATTATTCACCCTTTCTTTTCACTATGTATTCAAGAAAAAGAGTAATCAAATACTTTATCAAGAACATTTTGTAACATATTAATCCCTTATAATTTATACGGAATAACATAGTTGACCTACAAGTTATATTAAAAGATTTTATGTATTGAATTATGATAATTATCTTATTCATTATTTATTGTTTATTTGTATTAGACTCGTATTTCGAAACTGAGGTACAAATGTTGAAAATATGGTGTGTATAGGGTTAATGATAATCAATATAGAATTTGGATATATACTTTGAATCGTGTAGACACTTCGAGATTGAAGTATTTCGACCCTATCATGTCTTGGATTACACGAAATCATCAACTGGATAAGACTAAGTATCCCTCTTTATTCTATGAACAAGAAATAAGCGAATAAACAAATAATGGTTTATAAGACCAAATGATATGATTATATGATCAAGGTGTAACACCCAATTCTAGGACCTAGTGGTAAAACGGTAATTTTCCCTACTTTTATATTATTATTAAAATGTTAGAAATTTATTTGTTTATATTATGATAAATTGAGAAATTAGGAAATAGGTCAAATGACTTATTGTGGATAGTGAATTATTGTTCGTTTTAAATTGTTATAGTTCTAAGAATAATAAAATTATTGGTCTCGTAAATGGTTTCTAGGTTCCAGACAATAGATTTAGAAGGTGGATAAAAAAAATTTAGAGAATATTGGGGTCGGTTTTGTGGAAGTCGACCTAAACTCCTTGACTCTCTTTTCTAACCTCATTTCATTCTTCATTATTTTGAAAAACCATACACAAGAAATTTATACACCAAAGTGAAATCATAAACCAGCTGTGATTTTGATTTAACATCTGCATCATCATCCTCTTGTTCCTTTAAAGTGTAAGTGTGCTAAATTGTTGTTCATAAACTTACTTGATTTAATTTGATTGAGAATATGTAGGTTAATGATGTATAGGTGAAATTGATGCTTGAATGTTACTATGTGATGTTATATGATGATTATAGAGGTTAATTGATACAAGAGATTGAGTAGAAATTGAGTTGATGTTGTTTTAGTTATGAAAATGGAGTTAGGGTTCGTATTAAAATTTGCAGGTCTGAAACTCTGCTTTAAAACGTCATTACGCGATCCCAGCTTTGAACCAGGATCGCGTTCCATAGTTATAATTATTTACAGTCGAGTTTTGGTCTTGTGAACGCGATCCCAACCCCTTACCCGGATCGCGTTAGCAAGTGTATTTTGGTTACAGAATGATTTCTCTTGTGAACGCGATCCCATTTCACTTATCTGGATCGCGTAAGTTGCATTTCTTCTGGTAAATGCGATCCCAGCCTATGTCCTGGATCGCGTATCATAGTGTTAAATGGTGACAGAATGTTTCTCTTCTGTGTTACGCGATCCCATCTCTTGTGTCAGGATCGCGTTTGCACGGCTAAAATGGATAAATGTGATGATTTGTTGGCTTATGTACTTGTGATATATAAGTTGCATTGGTTATTTATAAAGTGTACTTGTTTGATATTATAAACTTAAAGTAATTTATGTTAAGTTGATAAAAAGGGTACTAATTGTATTGTGTTGTGTTCTCATATCAACTGAAGACTCAGTAAAATAAGACTTATGAGTTTGGAGACTGAGACATTCAGGTGAGTGGATCTGTGACTCTCAATTTGATTTAGTTGTAACAGGTTTGGTTACAATGGGTAAACGTAGTTTTACTATTTATAGACTGTTTAGTCTGACATGATGCCATGATGATTATGGATTTTGTGATTTATTCAGAGGTCAACGTGTGTTGGGCTTGGTTGCTATTGTTGGCCGACGGAAGGTTCCTTGTACATATCGTCAATAGGAACCTTAGTCGTGTGGGAATAACATCAAGCTATCGGTTAACCACTATATTGGCCTGCAGTTAGGTTTTAAGTGTTGCTTGGGGGCCACCATGGCATTAGGGCGCCTCAAGGACCACCTATCCTCTTTGACGCTAGTTGTTTACGATTATTTGATGTAAACAAGTTTGTTATGCTAAGTTGAGTTGTTAGTTGTATATTCACTCACTTAGCTTTGAGCTAATTCCACCACCTTAATACTTCTTGCATGTTATTGTTTTGAGATAGTGGATTGGGCAAGAAGTTGACTAAAATGGAATATTTGACCGGATGTACTCTGATGTATTTAATAACTTAAAGTCATGTTTGAATTATATAACATCAGGTTGATATGTTTTGGTTTTACAGTGGTATAACTTATATGTACTAAGTTTTGTAATGACACCACTTTACGTATTGTAACACCCCCAAATTTACTGTTTAGCGGAAGCATACTTTGGGTGTTACCAATCAATAATCAAAGCGCACAGATATATAGTAAACGACTCTATATGCGTCGTTTTAACAAAATATATTAATATAAGAAATGTTTACAACATTTGAAGCTGTACATAGCTCGTGTACGGTTAAATGAGAGATTTCAGTACATAAGTACTTGTACAAAATATACTAATGCAAGAAAATCTCAAATGTCTGCATGCTGACTCGAGCTATATAAATCCTGAGGCAGTCCAATCTACTGCTGGGTACCTGTGATACATACTAAAATGGGTCAGCTAAAGTTGGTGAGCTCACAGGTTTAAATATCAAATAATATGGTATGAACCGCAAGATTTAAGTATTGATTTGCATCCAGCAAATGATAATGGTAAAGTATGCAGCCATGAGCATATAGTCTGAGCTTAACTCGAGGGTCGGGTCCCATATAGAGAATTCCGAGCGAGGTGCCTCCACGAGTGCCTAATCTACACTCGTCTGAACAATTATTAGTACGTCCGTTTACCTAGTTAGTGCATGCTAACCCGGACGAGGAGGGTCAATCCTATATGGTACCATATACTAATAATCACGCTACAACGTATTACCAAACTATGCTGATGGAGGGCTTTGAAATGATTAGTGGAAAACAACTCATGTAGTATATTGATAAGTTTGTACTTGCGTTCACATGTTAAAAATGAGCAATGGATCACACCCCTTAGTAAAAATGATAAAACAGGGGCCATGAGACTCACCTGAGTCTTGGAGCGTTTAAATCAGTAAACGTGAGTTGATTAGCCGAGTAATGAAGTCCGGAGACTTGTAACCTAAGGGTGTCCACGACACGCGATGGTTATAAACGTGAGTAGGTATCTATCAAGACTACCTTGTAGTTGTCCGTCCAACTAGAATGTCCAAATTACTACGATTTGGTTGATGTGTTTGAGTATTTGAAAATGTGTACGGTCCGTTGGTGATTAGTTGTAATAATAAACTTAACATTATTATTTTGATTTCAAATAGTTATACTTAAAAGTATTTATAAACTTTAGGTGAGGGGGGTCCGGGGGCAACGCCCCTGGTAAGCGGGGTTCCAGGGGTGGCAACCCCTGGCGGGGTCCAAGGGGCTGGCCCCTAGTTGAGGTCGAGATGCCAAGTCAGCTCGAAAATTTTTTATTTCTACTATATTGCTTTGGTGAAAAACGTATCTAAAATTCGAATTTGAGTGTAATCGGGTGATAAAATTTCAGGTTTCGACACTTAGTAAAATCCGTGTTTTTCCTTGGTTCTGTTTCATGCGACACTTATAGCGTCACTTAGAGGTTTAGGTGACACTTAAGAAGTGTCGCATAAAATAGTAAAATCTGAATTGAAGGCGTCACTTAGAGAAGTGACGCATGATGAGGCGTCACTAAGGTAGTGTCGGGTATCAGTGTCGGAAAAGGGTTCTGGGCGTCACTAGGCAAGTGACGGTATGATGTCAGAGTCTGATTATAGGCGACACTTAGACAAATGTCGCTTGAAGTGTCGGTTAGGAGTGTCGGTCATTGAATTTGCGACACTTAGGCAAGTGTCAGGAAAAGAGGGTTTTATGCGGCACTTGAGCAAGTAACGCAAAATTAGATTTTTATGCGTCACTTAATGCGACACTTAAGTGACGCACGAATTGACGCTATACTGGATCTGGCTATGCGACACTTAAGACTGTTCGACGGATTTTGAGCCAAAAACGAGTTTTTCGGTTTTCGTTTGGTCCGATTCTTTTACCCAACCCTTATATGGACATTTCAAGCTTAGACAAACAATAAAAAGTCGAAAACAATGGAAATCGGAGTGTTTTGAGATTTGTCGGAAACTTACAAACTTAACGCGAGAGAAATCCGGAAAGATGGAAATGTAGATCGTTGCGCGGTGGTTCTTTTCTTCCAAATAAGCGTGAGAATTCGAGGCCGTTTCGTGGTGTTATTTTGTGATTTAAGAGGATTGTTGGTGTGGTTTTGTAACACCCGGTAATTTAGGACTATGTATTAGTACCTAACTGATTGTAAATACGTGTATTTAGTATTAATAAATCTAAATATATGTGACTTTTTGAACACACTGTTACGATCGGTTTAGATCGTGGGAATTTCGGACCGGACATGGTCCAAACATAACAACAATGGACGTTGGTGACCAATTTATTAAATAATGTGACTTTATTTAATAACGATATTATATCCAAAATAATGTTTTTATAATATTTCGTATTCTATTTCGTATCTTACAAATAAACGTTTACATGATTTAAATTAATAAACGCGCAAACAAACGAAACAAGTTAAGTTATATTCATTATAACTCAATTACCAAGTATTTGGCAAAATACCTCAAATAAAAATATTAAATGAATGTTTATTTAAAACTTATAATTAAACATGTAAAATACATATTTAACGTTTAAACGATCGGAAAAACGAACACCACACAGAGCAACCACGGGGACTGAAAAAGGGTGAGGCTTCACCTACACCCCACCCTTCTTCCCTCATTCATCATCACCAACATCTTTCTTTTCTCTCTCTCTTTTCTCTCTAAAAACAAAACCACCACCATCACCTTAAATCTTAAAATCACACCACCAAACGAACTCAGATCTCTTTACTCCTTTGAATAAAAACGTTCACCTCGTCGAGATCTACAACACCATCTTTTCGGATTTCTCCGGCGTTAACTTTGTAAGTTTTCGACAAAACCCAAAACCCTCCGTTTTTACTTATTTTTACATGAAAGTTGTTTGTATAAGTGTAAAATGTCCAAAAATGGGTTGGGTAAAAGATTTGGACCAAACGGAAGTCATCCGCCCGATTTTCCGGCCACCGGAACCTGATCAGTCGTCGACGTCGCATTTGGCTTGGCCCGATTGCGACGTCAGCTACAATGTCGCAATACCTCTCACAACGTCGCATATAGCGACATCATCCCTAACGTCACATTAAGTTGCTAACGTCGCACATAGCAACATCGCCTCCTACGTCGCAAGAATCAACAATGTCGCATATAGCGACGCCACCCATAACGTCGCATTGAATTGCGAATGTCGCACATAGCGACGCCACGATCAACGTCGCAGTTAGGACCTGCTCGCAGGAGACAGAACCTTGAAAGCTCAGATTTTTTACTAAGTGTCGAGACCTGGAATTTATCCCTTGATTTTTCCAAAATTCAAATCCTAGATGCGTTTTTTACCAAAGCAATATAGTAGATATAAAATTTTTACCCCAGCCAGGGGCCAGCCCCTTGGACCCCGCCAGGGGTTGCCACCCCTGAAACCCCGCTTACCAGGGGCGCTGCCCCCGGACCCCCGCCACTTAAAGTCTGAAAGTACTTTGATAAACATACTATACAACGAAACTTATAATTTTACTATAAACAATCACCAACGGGTCACTTTAAATTACAAACGTGTACAAACTTACCAACAAACACTGGAACAAACAGACATTTGGACATTATCTAGTTGAGTGGACAACTAGCTGGGTGATCCTCCGAGACACCAACATACTTGCTTATTTACTTACGACCTTGCGCGTCTCGAACGCCAAAAGGTTGCAGGGTTATGAGAACCGACACACTTACGGACTTACATCCGCGATACTTGCTTGACTTCCCTGACATACTTACTAGGCTCAGGTGAGTCCTACAGCCCCACTTTTACTGTTTTACATACGGGGTGAGATACATTGCTTACTTTTCTTGAACACAAGTACGAACTATTCATTTTACTATACGGGATTGTATGAGTTACTTACTTTCTACTGAAGTCTCTCCATCATATATCGTTAGTTATGGACTTAAGTGCGAACACTAGTTAATGGATCCATTAGGGAAATGACCCTCCCCGCCCGGGGTAGTAGCGCTACCACGAACCGTACTGTATAAACAGGCGACTATTATTCGTTACTTATGCTTGCTCAGTTACGAGCATGTTACGGGAGCAACTTATTACTTACGGGTTAAGCTTCGATTATGAGCCTCATGACAACGGTATAACTTACTTATTTTACATTTGCAGAATTGCAAATACTTGATTTATGCCTACGGGCACTACTGATGAAACCTTGTGTTCAAAAACTAACATTATTTACAAACCTGTGAGATTCACCAACATTTGTGTTGACCTTTTAGCATGTATTCTCATGTACACTTACGGAGTAGGATTACTCCCGGACATAGCTAGAGTCGCATGATTTCAACACAACTACATTAACGGAGATTCTTAGCATTATCTTTTGTATATTTTGATTATGTAATAGAATCTCCCGCTATACGCTCGGACTCTAGAGAACTACATTTTGTATACGAAAACATTAAGTTTTCAAACATTTAAATCATATGGAAATGAAACTGTTTTACAACGTCTCATTTAGAGGTCGTTTGCTATATTATCTTATGTTCTGTGATTATTGATTAGTAGCACCCCAAACCTTGCTTCCGCCAAACAGTGAATTTGGGGGTGTTACAGGTTTGTTTTGAGAGAAAAGGAAGAGAAGAGAGAGAGAGAGAGAGTGGAAGGTGAGAATGAGGAGAGGGTGGGATTCCCCCCCCCCCCCCCCCCCTTTGTTGGCTGATCACGGTGGGGCCCACCGAGGTGTGGGTCTCCACTTTTAACTCCGTGTATTTGCGCTCCGTGCGGTGTTCGTTTTCCTGATTATTTAAATTTTAAATTATTATTTAAAACATTTAATTATACGTTTTAAAATGAAAGTAATTATTCGATAATTTGGTTGAAGTATTTTTACCAAAATACTTAATACTTGAGTTATAAATCATAACTTTACTTTGTTTCGGTTTTAATATTTTAATCGCGTAGTCACTGTTTGTACGATACGATTTGTGTACGAAATATTATAAAAATAATATTTTGGATATAATAGCGTTATTAAATAATATTATATTATTCAATAAGATTTCTCACCAACGTCCGTGTTTGCTTGAAACGAATTACATCCGTTTTTGGTTGAGTGCGATTTAATCAAATCGCATAATTGTATATATTCAACAATATATATATATATATATATATATATATATATATATATATATATTGATACATTAATTAGCCTAACACAGAACTAATTACATGTATTACACTTGATTAGGCCCTAATTAATAGTCCTAATTTGACGGGTGTCACACGTATGTACATATTATGTTATGAAATTTGATAATATATGTTTTGGACTAACGCTTCCGAATTGTTTAAAATAATAATAATAATAATAATAATAATAATAATAATAATAATAATAATAATAATAATAATAATAATAATAATAATAATAATAATAATAATAATAATAATATAATTTTGAATTTAAGGGGTGTTATACAAGGCATCATTAAGATTCACCAAGATGTGTTTTAGATACTCACAAGTGACTTATTTATAGAAACAAGTCGTCTCTGGTGATTACCTAACATTTTATGGTACTTAGACATCATAAAAAGTCACAATGACTTGTGAAAGTCGAAATGATTTATGAAAATCGCAACTTTTCATTTTTGTCCAGCACTTGCAGCACCGAATGAATATCCTTTTAATCGGTGTTGGGTTTATTATTTCAAAGACAGATTCTTTCATCAAGTAATAAGCATCGAATGATATTGCATCCCTTCGGTGTTGTCATACACAATCACATCACAAACCTTGACTCCGCCATGTTCTAAACCGAATTCATATAAGTTTATATGGGTATGCATTCCGCAACTCCTAACCCGTATCATAACTTTATATGAGATCCATTACACTATAATTACCGACAACACATAACTACATGATCTTTTTTCTTTAACAATAAAGATACATTCTTTAATACTTTATATAATTTTTATTTTTAAATAATTTTGATTTCGTTCTTTTTTTTGTTTGTATATATTTCAAAGCGAATATCATAATTCCGCCCTTCTTTTCTACTGATTAATATAACATATGGGATGTCCTTCAAATTGAATTATGTCATTTAAACTTGTATGAATTTATATCTAATATTAATGGATAATATCCAATACTATTGAATAATATCTTTTAGATATCGTAATAGATGTGCTTTTGTATCTGTTTAATGTAAGTAACAAAATTGACATCATGGAACATCTTCTAAATTCGATGTACTTCGTGGTAAAACCATTATATTGGTAATATATATATAATAAATCATGCTAATAATAATAATAGCTTAGATGATTATGTGACATATTAGAATGTGATAAAATTCATAATATTATATATATGCAACACGTATTACACTTAATATCAACAAATGTTTAACACTTAGCGTTAAATAAAACATACGAATAAAATATTTTGTTTGCTATTCCAAATTAAGTTGTTAATTAAAAGACAACAATTATTTAATCGGATGTTTGAATATATATCTAAGGTAATGTATATATATAAAATAATATATACAATTTTACATTTATAAATTAAGCATATTAATAAAAAAACATATTTTTAGATAGTAGAATATGAAAGTTAAAATTTAATTATAGCAATTAAACTATATAAATTATATAATAATAAAATATACATTATTACATTTATAAATTAAGCATATTAATAAAAAAACATATTTTTAGATATGAAAGTCAAAATTTAATTATAGCAATTAAACTATATAAATTATATAATAATAAAATATACAGTTTTACAGTTATAAAATAAGTATATTAATCAAAAACATATTTTTAGACAATAGAATATGAAAGTCAAAATTCAATTAAAGTAATTAAATTAAATAAAATTACTATTCATAACACTATTGCACAAATAGTGATTTACAAGTTTGTAAATGTAAGAGTTAATTTTTTTTAAATTACTATTCATAGCACTATTGCACAAATATATAAACTATATTTAAAGCAAAACACCATGGAGAAATCTGAACCATTTGATGTAGTTTTTCAAATTGATTTAACGATCTAGATTATATTTTGATAATTACATTTACCACCCTTCATAATATCTTTATATTTATATTGTTATTAGTTATTTATCTTTTAAATATAAAATAAAAATAATAATAAACCAAGCCGAAACCTTTCGGATTTTTAAGCACTCCCAAAGGTTATCTATTTAAAAATTTAATATTATGTACTTTTAAAATTAATATCACCACATCTTTACCAAATTAAAAAGATTATTTATTATCTTGTGTATATCATCATTCGAGTTAATCTAATATGCATTCATTCTCCCTCTTAAAGGTATTGTTCTAACACACATGAATTCTGAAAATGAGCAACCTTTACCAATAAATATTCCAAAACAACTGAAAGGTATTACATACACTCTAAAAGTTATATACGAATTCTATAAATATCTAACATGTTATTTATCCATTTTTAGATGAGAAAGAACCCTTTCTTAAAGCTCGTGACATAGTAAAAAGTCAAAAGTTGTGACACCCGTCGAATTAGGACTAGAAATTAGTTCCTAATCATTATGTAATACATGTAGTTAGTGCTATGTATTAGACTAATTGTATGTATCAAAAATATATATTGATGAATATATATATATCAGTACTCGATTAGATTTAATCGTTCATTTTAAATCGGCCGAATTCCGATTCAATTATACGGCGTTGGTGAAAATCAAGTATTTAAATAATATGGAATTATTATTTAATACCCTCATAACTATTATATATTATTTTGATAATATATCAAGTATCTCGTATCGTACAAATCAAACGTCCACGACAAAACTATATATAAATAATGAATTATTATTGAAATTAATAATTATTATTTACATCAGATAAAATAAAACATATTTCGTTTTATACCATTTTACTCAAACGCGACGAAACCAATTGAATTCTATCCGTCTCTCAAACACAAAACAAAGATATATTTTATATCTCGTTAAATGTATTTTTATAAAATACTTCAAATGAAAATGCGTACGATATCATTTTTAGAAAATTATCGTTTTAAAACATTTTACTACTTTTCGATCGGGTACCGAAACACGGGTCAAAATACCACGAAAAGGATCGAAGCTCGGATCAACCACCTCCAATAATTGGAGATGGCCGATCCATTTCAATTCATTTCTATCTATCTCTCTGTTCTCTACTCCCTCTCGTTCCATTTTCATCTAACAACAACAACAACAAATTAACAATCACAACAACAACACAAGATCCATATCATCATCGTTGCTGGAATCATCATCATCATCATCGTGATCATCTTCTTCGTTTTTCATCATCATCGTCATCTCCTCACCATTTTAAATACGTAAGGAATCGTTAACCCAAACTTTGTAATTTCGTATTTAAAAACCTTGTATTATCATATAGTAACGTTAGAATAGATGATTGTTGGTTAATTTGCGGATTAGATTTGGTTTGGGTGATTTTTGGAACGACAGACTCGAACCAGACCTCGGAATACGGTCGGATTCACGGGAATCCGGCGTATTCCCGCCCAGAAAACATGAACACGGCGTATTCAATGGAATACGGCGTATTCCCGTTGTTTGCCATGAATACGGTCGGATTCATGGGAATCCGGCGTATTCCCTCTATTTTTAATGAATACGGTCGTATTCAGACGAATACGGCGTATTCCCACCAAATGTCACCAATCCGGCGGATTCAAGGGAATCCGGCGGATTCCCCCTATATATTTCATGATTCAACGGATCAATAAACTAGCCCTGCGAATTCTAGCTAAAACAGAACATGTAAATTTTCGAAAACGTCGACGATTTCACAAGTTAAAACAGGGTAGCTTCTCGATGAAAAATTTATTATAACGGATTGAGCTCAAATTCGCACGGTTATTCGAAAACAGCCAAATGATCAAAGATAAGTACCTTAGCCTAGTCGGTTTTAGGCCATCCGGGGTCGTTTAGGGCCCGAAAATGGCATATTACTGTTTTCAGACTCGTACCAAATTTTGTAAATTATGAAATAAAGTGTAACGGATATACTGAACTTGATTAACAACTAAACTTATACGATACGACTATTACTCTAAACACATATACTTTTCTAAGTACAACAAATCATGCAAAATAATAATAGTTTGAAATTATTATTACAAGCCGTCACCAACGACCCGTATACATTTTCAAAACTCAAACCTAATCGACAACCAAAGTATTTGGGCATAACTAGTTGAGGGAACAACTAGCATAGATGGTCCGTAGAGTCATCTAATCAATCAAAACCTTGCGCGTTTAATACGCCTGACAGGTTCAATATCTAATCATTATCAAAACCTTGCGCGTCTAAGACGCCCTGCAGGTTCAGTCGTTGTAACGACATCAAATCATTGTGAATCATTATAATTGTTGGCTAACAATTCATCAGACTCAGGTGAGTCTCATAGCCCCTATTTTAAATGCTTTTACCTAGGGGTGAGATACATGCTCTGTTTTGTTTTACATGTGAACGCAAGTATCAAATTATCACGTATGCTGCATGAGTTGTTTTCATCTAATCAATCAAAGTCCTCTGAAGCATAGTTCTGTTAATATGATTTAGCGTGAATGTTAGTGTATGGTACCATATGGGATTGACAATCCCCGTCCGAGTTAGCAAGCACTAACCTGTCAAACGGACGCATTATCATTTGTTCAAACGTATGTTGATTAGGCATACGCATAGAGGCACCCTCGATCAGGCACTTGATTGTGATCCTGACCCCTCAGTTAAGCTCAGACTATGTGCTCATGTTAGTTGTATCAATCTTTACTTATTTGTTTAATTACAAATATTCATGTGATACTCATTATCCAATTATTTACATGCTTTGTAAATCGAATCATTAAATCTTGCGGTTCACAAATCATATATTATCCTATCAAACCTGTGAGCTCACCAGCTTTATAGCTGACCTTTTAGCATGTTATCTCAGGTACTCAGCAGTAAGTTGGACTGCCCATCAGGATACTGTAGCTCGAGTCGCATGCAATCATATAAACATCAAGAGATTTCCCTGCATTTCTATATTTTGCTTAAATTATATATGTACTAGAATCTCTCAAGTAGCTATGCGAACTCATCTTTTGTAAACCATATGTAGACTCTTACGTTAATCAATGTATTTGTAAAACGACGCATGTAGTGGTCGTTCATTATGTATCTTATGTGCTTTGTGTATTGATTAGTAGCACCCCAATGTATGCTTCCGCGAACAGTAAATTTGGGGGCGTTACAAAAGTGTATCTAATTAAATGTATATTTGTAGAAGGTATGATGTATTCATTTTTAAATTATTATTATTTTTATATATGACAATTTCTGTTTAAAACAATGTATACACCCATATTCAATTGAATATCAATAACAATTTCATTTTAGTCCTCTCGTTGTCGCGGGTCTTAGAACTATACATATACAAATTATAACACTTTATATTTAACACACTAATATATATAACAATTTAATTAATTAAATGTTTAAAAATAAAATTTTAAACTTATAACAATTTCAATTTAATCATCCGCTTTGTCGCAGAGCTTAAATCTAGTAGTGATTTACAAGTTTATAAATGTAGGAGTTGTAAATTCTATGCATAATATGTTACTTTAACAATTAGCAACTAATCCATCACAAATTTTAATTATAATCTTAAACATAATATTACTCTAAACACTGTGTTCTTGAGTATATATCTATGTAGAAAAGAAGGAAAATGAAAAAAGAAGAAAAGAAAAGAAAGAAAGAGGAAGAAAGATAAGTTACTGAGTTGTGTTCTTGAGTTGAAGGGAAGAAAAGAAAAGGAAAGTTGTCCCTTCTAATCATCCCAAAAATGGAAGGAAAGATTTGGAACAAAAATAAACTTGAGTCTTTCCCTCCTCTTCCTTTCTTTTCCTTGTATAAAAAAAACTCAAGAACACCATTTTATTTTTCAATCATTTCATTTCATTTCTTTTTCACCCTCAAATTAACTCAAGAACGGAGTGTAAACTACAACCTTACCCATCATCACCTTCTTTTTTGTTTTGTTTTATAATCATCGACAAGTCGAAAACTTATATTATTAGTCAACCGTGATTCAATTTTCATTAAAACGACATCATAGTTTTTTGACTTATGATTAAACGCGTAGACGTGACATTTGACTAAAAAGATGCTACCTTTTATTTGCTCAACACTCCATTTCCATTACAAAACCCCCCCTGAATCTAATGGGTTGCTTTCTTAGCACAACTTCAAACAACAACAACAACAATCCTACATTATCACCATCATCATCAACAATGTCAAATTCGGATCTAAACCCGGATATAACCTCATACCAAGACGCTTGTCAGTCGGATCCGGACCTCCGATCATTCGATTCAACTCTCCAAGATCGAACCACCCGAGTCATCACCACCCTCGCTGCCGGCGTTGAGGTCCGTTCACTTTCACTTAATTCCCTCCGGCAAGTCACCGGAAGTTTACTAGACATGAATCAAGAAGTAGTTAAAGTTATACTTGATTGCAAACAAGACATTTGGGATAATGATCACTTGTTTTCATTAGTTCAAGATTATTTTGAAATTAGCTTACAAACCCTAGATTTCTGCACATCACTTAACAATTGTTTGAAACAAGCTAGATCCACCTTATCATTTGTTCAAATTGCGATTAATCGATACGATGCGAATACTAATCATTTGACCACCATTGAACAATTTAAAGAATTTAAAGAATTAGATGGCCCGTTTAGTACCGAGTTTTTCGAACTGTTTCAATCTGTTTATAACAAGCAAGTTGCAATGTTGAAGAGATTACAAATTCAAAAGGGTAAAGTTGATAAGAAAATGAAGTCAATGAAGACATGGAGGAAATTGAGTAATGTGATATTTGTGACAGCGTTTAGTACGGTTTTGATTTGCTCGGTGGTGGCTGCTGCGGTTTCTGCACCACCGTTAGTGACGGCATTGGTGGCGGCGGTTGCAGTGCCATTAGGGCCGATGGGGAAATGGGTTAATTCATTATGGAAGAAGTATGAAAAGGTGTTTAGAGATCAAAAGGATATGATTAGTGCAATGCAGGTAGGGAGTTATATAGTGATCAAAGATTTGGATAACGTTAAAACGCTTGTTGATAAGTTGGGAGATGATATGGAAAGCATGTTAAAGAATGTTGATTTTGCAATAAGGGAAGAGGGTCAAGAGGCAGTGGGAATGGTGATGGATGAGATGAAGAACACGATGAATGTGTTTGCGAAAACAATTGAGGATTTGAGTGAGCATTCGGATAAGTGTACAAGGGATGTAAGGAGAGCAAGAACTATGATATTGCAGAGGATTATCAAGCATCCTAGTGACTCACTTTAGGTGTAGTAAGTTGGTTGATTTAGTGTTGTTTTTCTGAAAAATCTTGTTTTTTGATGCAGGAGTACTCAGCAATTAGCATAGATATATTTAGTTATAAAAAGTGTCTTTGGATGTACCTGTAAGGCTGTAATCCTGTTTTATGGTTGGGAACCAAAAAGAGAGAACAAATACAAGAAAGTAATTAACTTTATAGATTCTGTAGTGTTATACTATCTTTTAAGTGAGATCTGCTAATCTCTGTTTGGATGAGGTAAGTTAATTAGATTGATATTGAGTTTACTATTCAAATCTATATATAGTTACTATTTGTATATGGGTTTCTGAGCATTGTGGTGAGCTGCAGTTCGACAAGGCACTATTCAAATTGGGTTCCTTATTTTTCTAGTAAGGGGGTTGTCTGGGTTAGCAGTTAGCTTATTTCAAAGAGCAGGTGCTTATTAACTGTAAGCTGACATAGTTAAAACTTAAAAAGCTACCATGCCATAAGCTGTTTGGGTATGAAAAGGTGCTTATTGCAGTTAGATACTAACATATTAAGCTAGAAAACTGTGTATTTAAATATCTTTAACCGAAATGATTAATTGCCTAGTACCTGGTTCATTTAGGTGTATGAAACTTGAACTTTTCAAATAATTGAATTTCCTTGGTTTATGTATGTATTTCTTAAATAACAATGTCATTGTTGCTTCTAAACCAGGAGATAATTGATTAAAATTAACGAGAAACGTAGCGAGATCGTCAGAAGAGAAAACGAGTTAACAAAGTCAATATGAGTTAGTTACAATGTTACATACTAATCATTAAGTTTTGTTACTTTGAATTGAATTGAATAGAAAAGGTTATCATTAGTAGAGTATAATTAGTATATGATTAAAAATCCTGACACCTTATTACCAAGATATTAATATATAAACCTCGTAACAGCTAATGAGAGTTGACTTATAGATTCCAACTTTCCAAGCTCAGTTTATATGTTGTTGCTATCTAGTTACTAATTTTCTTAACATCCTACATCACCCATTCCAAGTTCAAGCAATGAGTTGTATTTCCAGTACCAATAAAGCATCATCTACGTCAACTTCTGATCTGGAACTCAACCCAGACCTAACATCTTACCAAAATGCTTGCAGATCGGATCCCACGATCCAGTCCTTCGATTCCACCCTCCAAGCCCGAACCAATCGGGTCATCAACACCCTTGCCGTTGAACCTTCTCTTTCCATTCACTCCCTTCAAGTGGTTATTGAAACATTACTTGATACAGATCAAGATGTACTCAAACTCATACTTGAATATGAGACTGACGTTTGGACCCAAGATGAACTATTTTCTTTGGTTAAAGAATATCTTGAAACAAGCTTAAAAACTTTAGATTTCTGTAAATCTGTTGATGATTGCTTAAATAACGCTAGATCTAGCGTAAAATTTCTCCAAACTACTATCGATCAGTACGCTGAAGATGCTAATCACTTGAATACCATTGAGCAGCTCAAAAAGTTCAAATCTTTCGACACCCCGATATCAGATGAGTTATCAAAATCGTTTCGATCTGTTTACGATAAACAAGTTTCCCTGTTAAACCAACTAAGAACTCAAACTAGTGAAGTTGTTAAAAAGTTGGAATCAATCAAGGCATGGAGGAGATTGAGCAATGTAATCTATGTGACCACTATTAGCACAGTCTTGATTTGTTCAGTAGTGGCAGCAGTTGTGGCTTTGCCACCATTAGTAACAGCGCTGGCAGCTGCAGCAACGTTGGTGCCTTTAGGATCAATGGGGAAGTGGGTCGACTCTTTGTGGAAGAGGTATGAACAGGAATTCAGATACAAGAAAAACTTGATAATTATGATCAAGATAGAAAGCGATTTATTTGTGATCAAAGATTTAGATAACATTAAAGCTATTGTTGACAGAATGGGAATCAAGATGGATGGCATCTTGCAGTTGACTGATTTTGCTATCAGTGAAGAGGTTCATGAGGCCTTGGGGGTTGGGGTTAATGAGATAAAGGATCCAGTCAACGAATTTGCTAAAATGATGGACGATTTGGGTAAACAATCAGTCAAAAGTATAAGTGATATTAAGAGAGCAACAACTATGATCCTGGAGAGAATTAGAGAGCATCCTCAGACGAGTGGATAACGTTATCTGTATTCGAAAGCACATTAAGCAAAAGCAAAAGTTGCTTGTTGCGGTGTAGAGATGCTTCTACTTATTTATTTTGTAAACATATGCTAGTTAACACTCCAACTTAGTTACTTTTGTGAAAAAGCCTAATGGATGTATCTCATCGTGTTGTTTGTTGTTCATTTTATTGCATAAAATTAGATGGTGATTGACTAAGTTTGTAAGATGTATCATGTACAAATATGATAAAATCATTTCGACAGTATAGATACAGAGTTAACATAGGTATTCAACTTGAGATTCTGCTCATTAACCTATGGAAAACCTTATCATTAATCGGGATTATTACACAATCAATCATTGACTCCTGAAATTGTTTCAGCTAAACATTATTGAAGCATCCATTGTTCATGACAGACCTCATGGTCCTATTGAGGTACTCTCTTAGCCTATGACAGATATTTATATCTTTCCTTGGTGGGTTTGGGTAGAACAATTTGTCGCTCATAATATGCCGATATTGTTGAAAAAATGATTAAAAGACGAAATCTTTTTTAGAACTAACCAAAGCCATTATTGACATAGAGGCTCGGGTGATCTACAAAGGTCATTCCAGCTGCATCAAAGTGTACGATTAGTTGCCAATAACTAGTAGTAGAGTAATTTTTACTGCTATAATCAAGCTGCTTACTTTGCTTCAAGAACATTTTTGGAAATAATAAATCCATAGAAGAAACCGAACGACCTATAACATGTTCGCTGAGGATTATATATGTAAATTGAAACTTGAACTCGTTCGAACTTGAGCATTTAGACTATCCTGAACAATTGAACATGCTATGCTTATTTGTCCATAAATTATCAATTTCGTTGCTACTCGTGAATTACCCGATTTTTTGGTATTAATTAAAAACGTACATGTTCATAGAACTGTATTCGAATTAAAGTTGAAATAATTTTTCATAATACCAAAAGAATATGGCTTTGCATGAGAATATACCCTTCTTTCCTACCAATTGTTTAAGGATATTGCTAATTAATGTCTCTTATCTAAAAGAAAAATAAAAATAATTTTTTTGCTAATGTCTTACCGTCAAATACGACAGAGAGTAAAGAGTAAAAAGGAAAATAACACACGGGTAGTTAAAAACTTAAAATGGTTAAATATATATATATATATATATTCAGTTTTACCCACGTAAATATCTTATACTACTATACTTACTAGTTACTACTACTACTAATCATAACTTCATGCATTTTTATTGATGTATCATACCACAAATTTCTGTAATTAACGATCAACCAAGTTGTAAATAACGTCAATTCAAGAAACTCGAACAATAATTATAAAGTTTCCTTTGTTATTTTAGCAAAAATATGAAGAGGATAACAAACAAGTGTAATAAGTAATAACTTCCGTAAAGACTTATTTTGTTCATTTAACCATATCGAAAATTGTTTAACTAATCTTTTGACGGTTCCCTACCAACTGGTCCACGTCTAACATGAGAGATACAAATCGTGTAGCTCGCGGTTAAAATAACATATAGACGACGATGATTGAACCAGTAACTTTCATTTTTTATGCTGCTTGTCACCCACAAATACACTACCTTCACGAGAAAAAAAAAAGGTTTATTATTCCAAGAAACAAAATTAGTAAATTATTTACTACGTAAAATATATCAAGAATATTTGTATGTCTATTTTCATAAGGATTATTAGTGATCAGTAATAATACGCCGTCTGAAATTCAAAATCCTAATTTAATTTGGTGCGTATTATTATTTTATTGTATGATTAGAGAATATATAATTAGGCAGTGCTATGCTTTTCGGACAATCTGACGTTGGAATGACTTGCTTCAACGTTTAAAAAACAACAACAAAAATAAATAAAGAATAAATAAAGGAATAAAGGAAGGGTCAGGTTCCAAGGAGATGACCTCCTTAGAGAGGCAGGAAAAGCAGAAACAATCTTGACCATCCATTAGCTTTCAACGGTCAAGATCACACAGATCAAAAAGGATGCGACATGCAATTAAGTTTGGTCAAGGGACTGGTTTTGTAAAATAGTTTGACATCATCACTCACCAATCGGTCATTCGGGCAGGTATCTCATTTACACAGCTTCCCTTTCTTTCTCTCTGCAAACACTAGGTATCTCATTTACACAGCTTCCCTTTCTTCTTCTCTACAAACATGAAACACAGCCAAAAACACAAAACTAAATTACAAACACAAATCGCCTGAGAAAACTGATGCAATTGTAAACCCTAACGTTTCATCTGATGCGGACGATTCGGAAGCTCGTACCGAGAATATTGTAGCTGTAGCTGATGAATTGGTTCAGATGACACCAATTGTTTCTGAATCTGAACATAATAAAACGGTTGAAGAGATGAGTGATGTTGTAAATGAAATTGTAGGCACTGAAGGTCCTATGAGTAAGAGTCAATCTTCGGTAAGTTACGATTGATTTCTTAAGTATTTGCTAATATTTATGTCTACAGCTGATGCTACTTAGTCGATTATTTTGAATATTGAGTTTGTGGTTAATTATTTATCATTTGTTACTTTAGTTAATGTTTATGCTTATTTAGTTTACTTGGTCAAACTTGAAAATGTGATGATTACTTATAATTTGTATAGCTGAGCTTAAAAGTTTTAAATAATTAATATTTGCCAATATTTGTGTTTACATTTCATTGATGCTATCGAGGCAAATGTTGCAATGTTGTGTATGTGCTTAAGTGCATATAGTTTGATTATGCAGTTGAATTACAGCAATGATGCTTATCTGATGTGCTTGGTCAAACTTGAAAATATGGTTATACTTGTTAAACTGACAATTAAGAGTTGAGCTTTATGCAAATTGTCCAAATATTTATGTGTTTACATTTCATTTTTGCAATAGAAAGTAAGTGGTTGATTGCGCAGCTGTACTGTAACGGATTGGTTTAATATCGAGTATGTGTCTAATTACAGTTTGTTACTTGTTTTAATGTCCATGGTGATGCTTATTTATTAGCTACTGCTCTTGATAAAACTTGAAATTGTGACGATTACTTGTATAATCGACCTTCAAAGCTGGACAGTATGCTTGCTTGTCAACTTTTGTGTTCATATCTCATTGATGCTATTGAGTAGGTTGCTGCAATATTTACTATGTTCTACATGCTGACTTGTTGATGCTATTATCATGCATTACTATGATTAAGAAATTATTATCCTGACTGCTTATATACACAACATTGAAAGAATGAAAGTTGTACTTCATGGAATTAATTGATAGGTAACAAGTTTGCACGGCCGAAGGAAGGTATTTAAAAGTCCAAGTTCATTTAGCTATAGAAGGTTGCTCCCTTATTTAAAGGACTTAGGGAACGATGGTACAACAAAGATTTATAGTTGGTGTGGGACTTCATAATTGATCTTTATGAGTATTAAGATACAGATTTGAAGGCAACAAAAACGACCAAACGATGCTAGTGAACTTGTTATCGGACGGTAGCGATGAAACTCAATCTGTAGCGAGAGGTATACACTTGTCTATATACATACATCTGTTTTTATATATCTAGAATAATGTTAGATCTGTAAAAATTTTAAGAATCGGAGATTTAAACCTAAAAATAGAAAGTTACTTATTAACTGCATGATGTTACATCTTATATTTTGTTTTGATTCGATCATTTTTATGTGTTTATGAGAGTTTGATTTTGTAGATTATACTCGATGAAGAAGGATTAGCTCTTCGTAAATGGAGGAGGTTAGGTTTCGATTTACTCGATCTACTTCATTTTTGGTAATTAATTATGGATATTTATTGATTTGTTGTGGATATTATGGTAATTAATTGATTAGATGTAGATTTGTAATTGTTCCAGATCTGTAGCTAAGTATGTTTTTGTAATTTTTGATAATTATTGGAAGTTTATTAAGATTCATTTTGATTTTCTAAAAAGCAATTATTGTATGTGAATGTTTTGTATTGTATCCAGATGTTGTTTTGTATTGATTTTAGGTTTAGCAAAATGATTCGAGAAGGAGGAAAGATGAATGTAAGAATTCTGCTACAAAATGTGAAATATGTTGCAGACCTGAGCAGGATACAAAATGTGATATAGGTTTAGCAAAAGACGAGGTTTGTATCTAGTGTATACATTTCCGGTGTTATGTATTTATATTTAATCAACAAATTGTTTTTAATAAATTGTTGTCTGTAATTGATGGACATCAAGAATTGACTGCATTTTAACATACTTTACTGCATTTTAACATATTTTACTGCATTATATGTTGTTATACTGCACTAAAGTTAATCTACTGCATTTTAAACATAATCTACTGCATTTTAAATTTTCTACTGAATTTCAAAATAGTACATCACAAAAAATGATGATATGTTGTTCTACTGCATTAAAGTTAATCTACTGCATTTTAAACATATTCTACTGCATTTTAAATTTTCTTCTGTATTTCAAAATATTACATTATAAAAATGATGTTATGTTGTTCTACTGCATCAAAGTTCGTCTACTGCATTTTAAACATAATCTACTGCATTTTAAGTTTTCTACTGTATTTCAAAATAGTACATCACAAAATAATGGTATTTTGTTCTACTGCATTAAAGTTAATCTACTACATTTAAAACATAATCTACTGCATTTTAAACATATTCTACTGCATTTTAAATTTTCTACTGTATTTCAAAATAGTACATCACAAATGATGATAAGGCATGGGACATCAAAAATTAACTGCATTTTAGGAACACAATATACTGCATTATATGTTGCTTTACTATATTCAAGTTAATTTACTGCATTTTTTAAAAACATACTCTTCTGCATTTTATTTTTTAAAACTGCATTATAAACTGTCGCTTGCCAAACACTGTTGTAATAAGTTTATAAGTATTTCTTGTTTGTTTTGTACTTTCTTTTTTGTTGCTACAGCGTAGAATGTTTTGTGAATACCTCGGAAAGATCGAGAAGCACAAAAACATCGTGGAGTTGATGGCGAAAGACATCACTGTTATGGATATTGAATGGGCAACAAAGAAAAATTATGTTGATGGAGGTGTTTTCGTAATGAGGCATATGGAATGCTTTAATGGTACAAGTGTTAAGGATTTCGATACCAAATTTCATAATCAGGTTTCTGTCCAAAAAAAAAATAGAAAAAAAATACTTGGTGAAGATCTTGTTATTTGACTTCAATGATGTTTCGCACCGTTTGGAAAATGAAGTGAAGATGTACGAAAAGTTACATAATGAAGTCATATTGGTTCACAAGAAGAATTCTAAAGTGAACATTGGCAAGCGTGCGTATAAGATGAATATTATCGCTAGTTGAAGACATGTTGGTTTCCTTTTTATTTGGGATTCTTTTTCAAGCATCTAACTTTGAAGTTTTTATTTGTAATTATCTATATCTATGATTTAACCCTAGAATGTAACTGAGATTGCTTGGATTCTAATTTTTTGGTTCTTTTTTTTCTGTGCAGAATTTTTTTGTAACGGTTATGGAGCTCCATAATGAGCATGTTATTTAATCTTATAGAAAGTATATTTACTTATTGAATACAAAATTTTGTTCAGTTTTTGATAAGTATGATTTGTTATCTCCAATTCTGTCTGTTAAAAGTTGTAAACTGAATCTGCAATCTGACCTTAAATCATAACCTTTAGTTTTAATGGTGAATGTTAAGGTCTATTTTTTTGCTGTCTATGTAGAGGTCATGGCATACTATTGTGATGGTAGTTTGATAAAGATAATGTACGTATAGCTATAAAATGCAGTTTTTCATTGTAAAATACACTAAAATCCAAAAAAACAATAAAATGCAGTAAAATGTGGTAAAATGTACGTATAGCTACAAAATGCAGTACTATTAAATTGCAGTCAATTTATGTACTTATAAAATGCAGTTTTCCTTTGTAAATTGCACGAATATCCAAAAAAGCAATAAAATGCAGTAAAATATTGTAAAATGCAGTAGATTCAGTAAATGCAGTAAAATGTGGTAAAATGCAGTGGATTCAATAGTACTACATGTTGTTCTACTGCATTCAAGTAAAATGTTGTTCTACTGCATTCAAGTAAATGCATGAAAATATGGTAAAATGCAGTAGATTTTGAAAATGCATTAACTTAACCTTAAAAGGTAGTATATGTTTTCCCAAATCTACTCATTTAAATCAGTTTTCCACAACCATAAACGTAAAATGCAGTAACTTAAACTTAAAATGCAGTATGTTTTCGAGATCTACTATTTCAGATTAATCTTTTACCACCTTAAAACATAAAATGCTGTAACATATACGTAAAATGCAGTAATTTATATATATATATATATATATATATATATATATATATATATATATATATATATATATATATATATATTTTTTTTTTTCATATTAGTTTTCCACGAGCTTAAGATATGTAAAATTAAGTGATTAAAACTTAAAATACATTTTATGTAAAATGCAGTGAATTTTTTTATGTAAAACTTATTTTATGTAAAATAAAATAATTAAAACTTAAAATGTAGTAGTTAAATCGTAAAATGCAGTGATTTTTTTAATATTTTTCATATTCGTTCTTAACCACATTAAACTTAAAATGCAGTAACTTAAACATATGATGCGGTAACTTAAACGTAAAAAAGAAATAAGTTTTCGAGATCTAGTTTTCATCTCAGTTTTCAACCTCCTTAAACATAAAATGCAGGAACCTAAACGTAAAATGCAGTAAATGTGTTCCCGTATCTACTCATTCAAATCAGTTTTCTATTACATTAAAACGAAAAGTACAGTAACATAACCGTAAAATGCAATGATATTTTCAGATCCACTTTTTTAGGTCTAGATAATCTTAAACATTTTGTGAATAAATGGGGCTGGTATCCATCTTCTTCTGATGTACATCTCCTTCAACCATTCATTATCCTCAAGTCCAACCGTATATGCTCATTGCATAATCCATCTCTCCTGCACTACACCATCTACTAATGGCAGTAGCGAAAATGACTACATTTGGGCTTACTTTCGATTCTTCCATAACTTGCAATAGTGCTTCGGCTTTCTCAGGTTCACCTGCTCGAACGTAGCCTTTTGCCAAGATACTGAATGCATGAATATCGGGTTCTATCCTGGACTTTATCATGTCATCAAAGATATCTTGACATTTTTCCATTAATCCTACTGAACTCCAGGCATTCATAATGGTACTGGATGTAATAACATCTGGTTTGACCCCGAATTCCTCCATCAACTCTAGTGTCTGCCAGATACGTACAAACATAATCAGTTTACTGCTCATTAACCCATTTAAGATTCCTAAAATTTAAGTACTCTTGAAAGCTCAAAGTGAAAAGGCTTAGTGCTGGCATAAGATATATATACATACAGACATACATACTAAAGGTGGCAATTCCAATCCATTAACTTATAAATGGGTCAAGTTGGATGTTGCTTTATCTCAAACGGGTCAAATAAGCTAACAGAAAACGTGTCAAATGGGTTGGATGGGTCGAAAATAATGTACTGCATTTTAAACATTAGCTACTGCATTTTAAACATAATCTACTGCATTTTAAATATTCTACTGTATTTCAAAATAGTACATCACAAAAAAATGATATTATTATGTTGTTCTACTGCATCAAAGTTCATTTACTGCATTTTAAAAGATAATCTACTGCATTTTAAAAATAGTCTACTGCATTTTAAACATTATCTACTGCATTTTAAACATAATCTACTGCATTTTAAATATTGTACTGTATTTCAAAATATTACATCACAAATGATAAATAAGGAATGGGACATCAAAAATTAACTGCATTTTAGGAACACAATATACTGCATTATATGTTGCTCTACTATATTCAAGTTAATTTATTGCATTTTTTAAAAACATACTCTTCTGCATTTTTTTCTACTGAATTTCTTAAAAAGACGCGATATAAAAAGTTATTGATGACTTTTCTTACCGGATTCATAAATAAGGAATTAGTTGCTATACTCCAAAACAAGTGATAAATGCAATAACGAAACCGAGCTATACTTAAAATCTACACAAACTACATTATGATGTCCATTCAAGTGACTGCAAACAGATTTGAAAAGAAGAACATAAATAAGTACTTCATTGAACATACAACAATACGAATAGTAAAAAGGCAGACAAAAACTTCTATGAGGGCTCAACACACTCATCCACTTAAAAAACGGATTTATTAGAAGAAAAAAAAAGGAAACCAAACCACTACCTAAATACATATACATTTTAGTATTTTACAAGCTAAAATGTCTTCCTTTTCACTTGTTCTTGAATGCTCCCATATACGACTGTATGGTAAAATGCTGCCAATGCTGCCCCAACAAATGGGCCTACCCAGAACACCTACTGCCCAAATAAACTATATTATAATATTAACAACAAATTCATATGCAAATATATTATTTAATACATAGTAATTATTAAGTAGAAGCCTTACGTGATCATCCCATGCGTGATCCTTGTTGTAAATAATAGCAGCTCCCAAACTTCTTGCCGAGTTAATTCCGGTTCCAGTGATCGGGATCATTTCCAAGTGGACTAGAAACACTGCTAACCCAATTGGCAGAAGGGCCAAAATCTGAAACATTCAACAAATTAATAAGCGTATACCCAAAGTTACTTCAACTTTCAATGTATGGTAATAGATTAATGGTTACAAAATGGGCCATATGCCATACCGGAACGTGAGAGTCACAGGCATTTCGTTTGGCATCAGTGGCTGAGAAAATAGTGTAAACAAGAACAAATGTGCCTACGATTTCAGCACCAAGGCCACTCCCTTTGGTGTAATAGTGGGCGATTGTGTTAGCACCACCACCGTTTAGTTTGTATTGGGTTCCACCTTCGAACCCACTAACGACACCAGCACCACAAATCGCACCAAGGCATTGCATCACTATGTAGTATATCGTCCTGGTCAACGACAACTTTCGAGCTAGAAATAGCCCGAATGTCACAGCAGGATTAATTTATTTCATAAAATCACTATGTAGTTAACTTATGAAACTGTTGTATGATCAATCAAGTGACTGCTCCTTTTCTAGCATCCTACTATTATCCACCTCCTACTACTACAACTACTATTGAATCATTAATTCCGTATCACATTCATCTCAGCCGTCTTGTTCATCATTAATTCCGTATCTAATCATTTTCCAAAAAAGCATCCATTCCTACTACTACAACTACTATTATCCACCTCCTGCACATTCTCATCAATCCGAAACATCATCATCCCCTGATCCTCACCTAAACTACTACACACACTACTACTCCTTTGCCTCAACTCAGGTGTTTACCTAACCGAACTACTCACAGGATAAACTCGCTTCTCCTCAGGCGGCACATACACTTCCTCATACACCACCGCCATCTCGGTCATCATCACCGCAATACCACAACAATTTATATTGATAATCAATCTATCAGAAATTGAAATTACAATCAGTACTAGTAGTAGAGCTATGGTTAGGGTTACCAGATGTAACACACAGTCCTCGGGTCTAGTAGTATTTAATATTTTCTGACTGTGAATTATTATTTATTGTGTCAGAAAATAGTTTCGGTGATTTATTTGAAAATAAATGGGTAAAAGAGTCGAATAATTTATTGTGATTAATAAATTATTAATTGTTTTAATTTAATCTAGTTGATGGTATAATAAAATAAATTTCTCGCATTCAGTATTTAAGTGCCGGGCAATAGATTTAGGACGGGTATAAAATACCCAAAATGTTAGGTCGGTTAAATGATAGGGCCGACCCTTTTTTTAGATCACTTTACCAATTCTATTTTCTTCTTCTTTTCATTTCAAGTGATCAAACTAAAAACCCTAACTCCAAATCTTCTAAATTCAAATCAAAAATCATTGATCAAGAACTAGTTAATGAAGGGGTGATTCCAAGCAAGTTGGTTTCTTCTTATACTATTCATCATCTTCTCCACCTTTAAAAGGTAAGTGGGTTTATTTCATGAACTAGTTCAAAGAGAATTTGGAGATTTGATTTGGTTCTTAGGTTTAAATGATGATTAATTTCGATATATGATAATATTTGATGATTCATAACTAGTTATATAGATTGAATCCATGTTCTAAGTCTATGATTGAAGTTGATTGAAAAACTTAAAAAGGGTTTCATGAAATAAGTGTGAATCTTGTATGTTAGGGTGTTATTGTTGTTAATTGATGTTAGTTCATCATAGAAAACATGTTTTGGATTGAGTTATAACTTGAATTTAAAGAATTTGATTAAGTGTTCTTGAGGTTATTGATGAACTTGATAATGATAATGAATGATATGATAAAATTAGCATTTTGGTGATTAAGAACACTTAATTGATGATTAAAGATGATGATTGTGTGAACTTAATTATTAAGTATTCATTAGACTTAAACATTGAAAGTTTGATGAATTGTTAATGGTAGAGGTTAATAACCTTAGTTGTGGTTTAACCATGTTGATTAGTGATGATGGAAGTGGATTAAGGAGATTCTATGATCATAATTTGCTAGTGATGATAAATTAATGATGTTGAAACATTTATTTATAATAGGAATTGAATAATGAGAATTGTGGTAATTATGTTAATTCATATGAATTGAGTAAATCGGGTTTGTTGTTAATCTATTAGAATGATGTTGTATATATTTGAGACAAGTAACTAACTTGTATTATTCTATTGGATTGTCAGATGTGCAGAAGGCTCAGTGATATTAGACTACTGAGTGGATGCCTGAGGTGATCGGTGAGTGGATCTCTAATCCTCAGCGTAACTTGGTTGTAACAAGTTTGGTTACAACAAGTAACGTATTATTACTTTATTAGTTGCATTGATGATTATGTTGATAGTAATAATACTGTTGATATGTTGACTAGTTGAATATGTGACTTGTTGATTACGTGATCACTTGAGTTAATTGGCCTTCGGGCATCAGTTGTTAATGAGGCAACGAGTTGTTGAACTGTTGGTTGGGCTAGTTGGTTATCCAAAGTTTAACACACCTCCTGTGTTAGTTGAAGATAATCACTAGCTATCGGTCTCGTCCGTATGGCCATACGGATAGGTTGGGTAAGTGTTCTTGGGGAGCCTCCCGGGTTTATGGTTATCCCCAGAGCCGCCGATCCTCATTATGGTGTTGTTGATTAGTTGAATTATTGCATTGTTGAACTGATGCATTGTTGATGCGTTGTATTGTGTACTAGCTTGTTTAGTGATAATTGTTGTACACAAAGTTGTTGAGCTAAGTTAGGTTGTTGATTAGTTATCTGCTCACTTAGCGTTATGCTAATCCCCCACATTAACACTTCTTGCAGGTTTCGGTTTGAATAATGGGTGTGCAAGAAGTTGGGCTAGCAGGAATGTTTGACCACGAGGCAATACTCTGATAAGGGATTTGTATAATATAATGTTTCAAAGTGTTTTATATAACACCTCGGTTGAATAAATTATGTTTTGAAAATGTTGAATTTTATAAGTTGATAAAACGATGTAAATTATCACTATCTATTTGGACTTACGCTTCCGATTGACTATATTTAAATTAGTATAAATGAAGGGTGTTATAAGTTGGTATCAGAGCATAGGTTTGGGCGAATTGGACATTGCAAGGTGTTCAATCCCAAATCTATGGTAGTGTCAAGTCAAACATTCCTGGGAGTGCGGGATTAGTAGTTGCATGAGAAAGTTGTTATTGAATGTGTACTAACCTATAAAAAGTTGCAAAAGTGTTGTTTTGGTTGCAGAGACGGAGGAATATGAGGAACCAATAGGTATTCTCATTGATTCCTCAATACTCGTGGGCCTAGATATGCCAGGTAATTCTCGATAAATTCGATGAATTTAAATAAGTTTGAATTGTTTACTTTGCTATGTTATGATTAGTAGTGAAGTAAGTTGAGTCAAACTGCTATGATTCCTTAGTGATGAGTCCTTGATAATAGTTGCTTGTAAATCTGATGAGGAGATACTAAATGAGATGTTTAACATCATAGAAAGGTGTAATATATTGTTAAATTGTGTAGATACATTGTTGAATAAGGTGTAATAGTTGTATTATGTGGATTTAATTGTGTCTACAATATGAAATTAAAATATGAAATCGGTTGTATGAATTGTTATGTGAAATAATAATTTTGGAAGTACTGTGATTAGCCAAGTTGAAATGACTCTAGATAGTGAAATGAGATTGTTGGAATATCTCAATCGAGGTAATTTGGAGTCTTGTTGTTGTTTAAATGAGAAAGTGTCCATTGATTGGGAATGGTATGTTTGACACAGAAAAGTCAAAGTTGAGATTAGTAGAGTCGAATTTGGTAATATATATACTATAAAGTGATGAATATGGTAAGATGTTTATGTGTTTAATAATGATCATGATTGTAATTGAATTATGATCTATATACTAAAAGTGGTAATATAATGAAGTCGAAGTGGTCAACCAAACTAATATGTATTGACAAGTTGTGAAAAGTCAAAGTGATCATGAAATTGGAAAACTTGTTGTGATTGGTCTAAATTTGATGATTTTATGTGAATTTGGTGTTTTAAGAATATAATGAGACACCGATAGCGAAAGTGAAGTTGTTTGACTTGGTAAAGTCAAAGAAGTGTAAAATGGGTGTTAAAATTTGTAAACATATAGGTTGAAACCCAAATGGGTTGTTAAAGTGCCCAAATGGGTCACTGCGTGGTTAAATGGTTAAAATGAGTATTGGTTTGGTTATGACCAATGTAACAGTGATTTTAAGTCCTACATATAGTAGGAATGTGTGTTGAAAGTGTTGAAGTAGTTAAACTAGTAGATTTTGGTAAAGGTGCCCAATTGGACCCCTAAACGGGTCAACGAGTGAAAATACGATAGGAAGGGTATATGGGGGTGATGAATATGCCCACACGTCTTAAATATAGATAGAAACATGTTGGTAAAGGGTTGAAGTCAGAAAGTAAGCCATTTGGAATATGGCGTGTTCACTAAAATGGTCGGAAATGGCCTAAAATGAGTTACACGTCCGTTTTCTCGTAAAATGTGAAAATTGAAAAAGTGTAAAAAGGGAAAGTTTTATTTTGGCATAGTGGAGGTGCCTGCAAAATTTCATGACCTAACTCCTTACGGTTTGTGAGATATGCGCGTTTGAAATTCGCATTTTTGCACTAAGATGTTCAGTCTGCTGTGCAGACAGGGGACCCGGCGGCTGGAGGTTATAGCCGGCGGCTGGAGGTCCAAACCGGCGGCTAGATGCCCCAAGCCGGCTGCTTCTTTTGGCTTTAAAACGCACTTTTGTTCTGTTTGCAAAAATTGATGTTAGCCGGCGTTTCGACTCGGGTAGCCGGCGGGTCAAGACCTTTAGCCAGCGGCTAGATATGTTAGCCGGCGGCTCATGTAGCCTAGCCGGCGGTTTGTGGGTATTTGCAGGATTAAAAATATTTTTTTTACGTTTTTCGACGTTCGACGTAACGTTTGACGTAGAAATTTCCGCTAGAAAATTTCGGTGTCCGATTATGACGAAATTTACATGTCCACTCAAAAACGGCCCAACGGTCAAAGCTCATGAGCCCTGTCAGTTTTCGGCACTTCGGGGTCGTTTGGGGCCTGAAAATCGCGTTTTATTGTTTTTCGAACCTTATTTTGAACTTTTAGCTTACGTTTTGTATTGGGCTTTTGTTTTATTGAGCCCAAAGATCATTCCTGTGATTATATGCAATATTAAAACTTGTTTTAAGAGGTCTATATGGTTCATTGTGTATGAGTCGGTTGTAGACGGTTTACTTAACTAAAAAGTATGCCAGTATATGGTATTGATGACTATTGTTAACTAGGGTTAGTAAACATTGATTATGGGATTATGTGGATCATATTATGTGGATAAATTGAAATATGATAAAGTATTGAATCATATAGAGAAATAGAGAATGTTGAATTAAGCGTTTTAAGAAATTACGAAATAAGCATAGGAGCTTATATTGATGTAATAGTTAAGCATGAAATACTCATTAAGGGTATATAGATTGACTATTATGTGTTGAATATTATACATAATATTGATGAACTGTTTAGTACTAAATGTACTATAAGTATTAAGTTATATAAATAATCCTTGATATTGAATCGGGTAATAAAGAAGTTGATTGATGTATTCGTGTCAGACATTGGTGTAGTATGCTTATATTGTTAATATCTACATGATGATATGAGTAGTTTACCTTTGAAGTGATAAGTTGAGAATAGTAACGAGTTAATACATAGTTGTATACCTGTTGCACGATGTTGCTATATATGTGTAAAATGTTGATATTACTGTTGAGCAATATGTGAGAGTAAAGATAATTACTTAGGAGATAAATGGTATGAAGTGGCCTGAGAATAAAGTGTGAATGACATAATATGACGACGTCTGGCCAACGTATTTATATTATGCCATTTCACATGGAGTTGTTGAGGTTACTAAGTACCAGGTAAAGTTAAGTGGTTTTAAAATAACAGGTAAGATATGTTGACCTGTAGTTGAAATATAGTCAATGATTGACTAAAATAAAAGAGTAATAAACCATTAAGTTGTTGTTTAATGTGGTAACTAGGATACAAGAGATAGGTATATAGTTAAGTGCAACTAGTAATCTTTAAAAGATGATTTCCGCAAAGTAGAGGTCAGTTGTTTATGAATAATATTGTGGTAATATTGTTGAAAAGATGATTTATGACTACACCTTGTGTTGTTGAAATACCATTGAGGATGATACATGGTATTAACGGGTGTTGTCTTAGCATCTTAATTGGTGTAACCGGATGCTAGTTGATTATATAATAGTAGTTTCAACAATAAGAATTGACCTCTACATACTGCTTATTGTTTATTCTATATGTGATTATGATTATATGAATGGTGATGCTTTTGAATAAGAGTTTCATATAATCAAGATTGTGTTTATATTTATAAGTTGTAAAGTTGTAATCAGCTAGTTGCAAAAGTGAAAACCTCTAACAAGATGTTAGCTAAATTGCTGGTTGTAAATCGAGCCAAACTTTTGTTGTTAAGGTGTATATTGTGGTATACACTACCACTTGTTGTAATTACTGTAAGGTTGAGATGTTCAAAGAGATATGTGTTACATTTGTGACCAGTGATTATGTGTTTTAGTTGTATACATGACTAAGTATAAATGCTCATGTAAATGGTTAGTTGACTTATTAAAGACAGGATTAGTGCACAATAATTGTGCAAGGGGAAAAGGGAAGAAACATGTACATTGGTATATAGGCATGTGAAAAAGGATTGAAATATACATACATATTGTGGAATTGCTCAAGGGAGTAACATGGGATATGTGTAATTATTATAATGATTGATTATGGGGTAATATTACTTTGGTTGCTGAAATTAGATAGGGTTTCAAAACACAACTTATGTGTTTATGTGAATTCAGTTGATATACACACTGGTGGTGTGTAAGTTGATAATATGTATACACATTTCGTGTTTAGTGGTTAAATATAGACAAGTTGTTTCGGTGGTTGTGTGATTACAGATATGCATGATGGTTATATGCATTAGTGAATTAAATTGGGTGCATATATTAATGAGTAGTATACCATTAGTGTAATATGAAAGGATAAATATTGGCAAATTAGAAATAAAATGTGAGTTAAATCTCACATGAGGAATGGGAGTAATAAGCGGTTGTGTTCTTAGATCATATAAGTGTGATCAGATTTTGAGGACGAAATCTCTTTAAGGAGGGGAGATTTGTAACACACAGTCCTCGGGTCTAGTAGTATTTAATATTTTCTGACTGTGAATTATTATTTATTGTGTCAGAAAATAGTTTCGGTGATTTATTTGAAAATAAATGGGTAAAAGAGTCGAATAATTTATTGTGATTAATAAATTATTAATTGTTTTAATTTAATCTAGTTGATGGTATAATAAAATAAATTTCTCGCATTCAGTATTTAAGTGCCGGGCAATAGATTTAGGACGGGTATAAAATACCCAAAATGTTAGGTCGGTTAAATGATAGGGCCGACCCTTTTTTTAGATCACTTTACCAATTCTATTTTCTTCTTCTTTTCATTTCAAGTGATCAAACTAAAAACCCTAACTCCAAATCTTCTAAATTCAAATAAAAAATCATTGATCAAGAACTAGTTAATGAAGGGGTGATTCCAAGCAAGTTGGTTTCTTCTTATACTATTCATCATCTTCTCCACCTTTGAAAGGTAAGTGGGTTTATTTCATGAACTAGTTCAAAGAGAATTTGGAGATTTGATTTGGTTCTTAGGTTTAAATGATGATTAATTTCGATATATGATAATATTTGATGATTCATAACTAGTTATATAGATTGAATCCATGTTCTAAGTCTATGATTGAAGTTGATTGAAAAACTTAAAAAGGGTTTCATGAAATAAGTGTGAATCTTGTATGTTAGGGTGTTATTGTTGTTAATTGATGTTAGTTCATCATAGAAAACATGTTTTGGATTGAGTTATAACTTGAATTTAAAGAATTTGATTAAGTGTTCTTGAGGTTATTGATGAACTTGATAATGATAATGAATGATATGATAAAATTAGCATTTTGGTGATTAAGAACACTTAATTGATGATTAAAGATGATGATTGTGTGAACTTAATTATTAAGTATTCATTAGACTTAAACATTGAAAGTTTGATGAATTGTTAATGGTAGAGGTTAATAACCTTAGTTGTGGTTTAACCATGTTGATTAGTGATGATGGAAGTGGATTAAGGAGATTCTATGATCATAATTTGCTAGTGATGATAAATTAATGATGTTGAAACATTTATTTATAATAGGAATTGAATAATGAGAATTGTGGTAATTATGTTAATTCATATGAATTGAGTAAATCGGGTTTGTTGTTAATCTATTAGAATGATGTTGTATATATTTGAGACAAGTAACTAACTTGTATTATTCTATTGGATTGTCAGATGTGCAGAAGGCTCAGTGATATTAGACTACTGAGTGGATGCCTGAGGTGATCGGTGAGTGGATCTCTAATCCTCGGCGTAACTTGGTTGTAACAAGTTTGGTTACAACAAGTAACGTATTATTACTTTATTAGTTGCATTGATGATTATGTTGATAGTAATAATACTGTTGATATGTTGACTAGTTGAATATGTGACTTGTTGATTACGTGATCACTTGAGTTAATTGGCCTTCGGGCATCAGTTGTTAATGAGGCAACGAGTTGTTGAACTGTTGGTTGGGCTAGTTGGTTATCCAAAGTTTAACACACCTCCTGTGTTAGTTGAAGATAATCACTAGCTATCGGTCTCGTCCGTATGGCCATACGGATAGGTTGGGTAAGTGTTCTTGGGGAGCCTCCCGGGTTTATGGTTATCCCCAGAGCCGCCGATCCTCATTATGGTGTTGTTGATTAGTTGAATTGTTGCATTGTTGAACTGATGCATTGTTGATGCGTTGTATTGTGTACTAGCTTGTTTAGTGATAATTGTTGTACACAAAGTTGTTGAGCTAAGTTAGGTTGTTGATTAGTTATCTGCTCACTTAGCGTTATGCTAATCCCCCACATTAACACTTCTTGCAGGTTTCGGTTTGAATAATGGGTGTGCAAGAAGTTGGGCTAGCAGGAATGTTTGACCACGAGGCAATACTCTGATAAGGGATTTGTATAATATAATGTTTCAAAGTGTTTTATATAACACCTCGGTTGAATAAATTATGTTTTGAAAATGTTGAATTTTATAAGTTGATAAAACGATGTAAATTATCACTATCTATTTGGACTTACGCTTCCGATTGACTATATTTAAATTAGTATAAATGAAGGGTGTTATACCAGACGTATTCAGATTATCATCATTAACGAAATCAAGTTGCTTTTGTTCATCATCGGCATCTGTAGGTTTAATTTTTTTCTTCTTCTTTTTGTTTATTCGCTTCCATATAGGCATTGTGTTAACAAGAGGTTTGGTTTAAACGGAATCAAATCTGAGTAAGAAAGGTCAAAGGTGGATGGTCATCACCTTCGTCGAAAAAGGAATCAGTGGTGGTTAGAACATCGAACGAGAGGTTACGACCGACGGATCTCAGGTCCGACATTGGTGGTGGTGTGATAGGAAAGAGTGATAAGAAGAATTCAGAGTAGATAGCAAGTGATGAAGATGATGATGAATTTGGAACTGGAATTGGAATTAAACACAAGTGTTTGAAGAATCGTATCTCTGAGAAATGTAGTCTGATTGATTTGGGGATTTCAGGATGAAAACCTAATTCATACTATTTTTTTGTGATTTGCGGTCAGCTCCACAAGTTTGAAACATGTGCAAAAATAGTCCCTGGTGATCTACTGTGCGGGGAACAAAACTACACGTGTGCATATCTGATTGGATCAAATGTTGCCTTCCATGCTCCTTAAAATGGTGCTGCTCCTATGATCCTTTTCTATAAATGAATTGGTGAATTAAATCATTAATTGTTGGAGTTTGAGTTTTATTAAATTTCTAATATAATAGTCAATTTTTGTAACAGCGATTGCCAATAAACTAAGAACCATTTGAAGAGAAAAGGGAGAAACATCACAATATCACATACTGAAAAGCTTGTCACAGCTGGAGACCCCAACTTGAATGGTAAAACAAACCTTACAAAATTAATTTAATCTTTCATATCAAAAGGAGAAATATTATAAGGAAAATGATAACGACAGCCTTTAGGGCTGTCAATAAAAATTTAGAATATGAATTAATATTTGTATATATACCATAATAAACTCTCTGACCCCTGAATTTTAGTTGACATCCCATAAATATCACTTGGTTACAACCAATTACTGCACGTTATTGACAGCCTTTAGGGCTGTCATTAACAATACCTATATTATAAAGGCAAAAAAAAAAATTATTATTAGTGTAATAAACTCGTGTAATCTTATTTCGTTTTTCTTTTTCGATGGATGGTTAAACACTGATATTCGTATACTCGGTTGGCTCGTATCTAGGATTAAAACATGAGGTGTAATAATAGTTATTCGAAAAATGAGTGAATGATATAATTGATAGATATAATGAAAGAGATATGGTGTGTTTGGTAATGTAGTTTGTAAGAGTTTACGAGAGCTCAAATATATTTTTTTAACAAGTTCAAGTTTCTAGCATTGTTCGGCGTACAAAAATTTAATAGCTTATTGATAAAATAAACTCTAAAAAAATAAGCTACTAGAAGTAGCTTTTAAAAATAAACTCATAGCTTATGAAATAAGAAATTACTTAATACTCCTTATAAATTATTTATCATATATTTTTCATGTCCTTTTATGTCAATTCACGTCTTTAAGTTTCAACTAGTTTGTCAAACGCATACAAAACAATAAGCTCTGGTTACCAACTTCAGCTACAAGTTAGTTTTACCAAACACACTCATAATGCTACATGATTTTTAAAATATATACGCGCATACTTATATTTAAGAAGCATTAAAAACCTTTTTAAAATCATTACAAACATAAATTTTATTTTATTTTATTTTCGTATATATAAATTTTTTTTTTTTGATATACTCCGTATCTTATAGAAGAGTATCAATTAAATTTGGCGTTTGTGACTTGGTAGAACCTTACTTTGGTACCGAGTCATTTTATTTGCACCGTCCAAAGTTGGCTCACACGATAAATTGAATTCAAAGTCTTCAGTAGATCTCACGATAAATTGATTTTGCGTGTTTAAAGTCTTCACATGTTTTATTTTAAATTGGAGAAGTCTGAAATTAAAAAAGGTGATAAATGTGGCAGGCTGTATCCGGACCAGATTTTACTAAATCATGTCCATGTCGTCTATCATAAACTTTGCTTCTTTCATGATTTATCTCGAATATTAATCTCACACCCCTCACTTTCTTGTCTTGCTGTTTTCCTACTTATCGTTGTAATAATGAATGAATTACGGCATACATGCATTAATCATCGCAACACTAGCACACTACCCAAAATCTAATTCCTTTTGGGAGAAAAGATCAGGAGAGTACAAGGATTTTGAAAAGAATGGAAGTATCAATGCATGTGTGACATGTGTACAAAGAGATTACACACATGTTAAAAACCCATTTACCCCCTAACTTCAATATCTCACAAACGACAAATCGAAAAATTATGAAAATTGCACCATTAGATTCAGCGTTTGATCCTCTTTGATTTGCCGTCCATCAAGGCATACTTTCGATAAAAAAAAAATTTCACCTTTTTTGGTGGGTTTTACTAATTGCTAACACATGTGTTATTACATACTTGAACATTTAATTTAGAGTTTAGTGTTTAGAGTTTAGTATGTTTGATGGTTTAGGGTTTATAAGTGTTTAGGGTTTACTAAGGTTTAGGGTTTAGAAGGGTTCAATGTTTAGGGTTTAGAAAAAGTTAGGGTTTAGCGTTTTGTAAAGCGTTTAGGGTTTAGGGTTTGGGGTTTAGGGGTTAGGGTTTAGGGTTTGAGGTTTGGGGTTTCGGGGAGAAACCCCAAACCTCAAACCCTAAACCCTAAACCCTAACCCCTAAACCCCAAACCCTAAACCCTAAACGCAACACTTTAACACTTTAACACATGTGTTATTAAAATGTGAAACCCACCAAAAAAGAAGAAAAAAAAAAACTCGTCGAAAGTATACGTTGAGGGACGGCAAATCGAAGAGGAGAAGACAACGAATCTAATGGTGCAATTTTCATAATTTTTCGATAAATCGTTTGTGAGATATTTAAGTTAGGGGGTAAATGAGTTTTGTATTCTCTTTGTACACATGTCACCCTTGCATTGGTACTTTCATTATTTCTAAAATTCTTGTACTCTGATGATCCCTTCTCTTCCTTTTGGATATTAGAGAAAAAGTTTACATGAATTTATCAAAGTATGGAAGTACTAATCATATTGTGCCATGTGTACAAAGAGAATGTTCCACATGTACAATACCCATTTACCCCCAACATCAATTATCTCACAAACGACAAATCAAAAAATTATGAAAATTGCACCATTAAATTCGTCGTTTTATCCTCTTCGATTTGCCGTCCTTCAAGGCATATTTTTGACGATTTTATTTTTTTTCATTTTTAAGGTGAGTTTTATAAATTATTAACACATGTGTTACTACATACTTGTACATTTAATTTAGGATTAGGGTTTAGTGTTTAGGGTTTAGTATGATTGATGGTTTAGGGTTTATAAGGGTTTAGGGTTTGGAAGGGTTCAAGGTTTAGGGTTTAGAAAGATTTAGGGTTTAGCGTTTTGTAAAGTGTTTAGGGTTTAGGGTTTGGGGTTTAGGGGTTAGGGTTTAGGGTTTGAGGTTTGGGGTTTATGGGAGAAACCCCAAACCTCAAACCCTAAACTCTAACCCTAAACCCCAAACCCCAAACCCTAAACGCAACACTTTAACACTTTAACACATGTGTTATTAAAATGTAAAACCCATCGAAAAAGAAGAAAATTTTTTTTGTCGAAAGTATGCCTTGAGGGACGGCAAATCGAAGAGGAAAAAACGACGAATTTAATGGTGCAATTTTCATAATTTTTCGATTTGTCGTTTGTGAGATAATTGATGTTGGGGGTAAATGAGTATTGTACATGTGGAACACTCTATTTGTACACATGACACAATATGATTGGTACTTCCATACTTTGATAAATTCATGTAGTTCCTTGATCTCATCTCTTGGATATTAATATGTGTACTAGTTTATTGACCCGTGAATACACGGGTTTGATAAAGAATTATGTTAGAATTACGTTTCACAAGTATAACATATGAATTAGTCGTAATATTTTGATTTTCAAGTTCACATATATTGAGTAAAGTATTAATATTTGCATTAAATCTTTGAGCTTATTATAGTCATGTTAAAGCACTTTTGATCTAAAATAGTATGTAAATTAGCAAATGTTAATTACACTCGTATTATAGGAAATTAAGTAATGATGACATGAAGTAAGATAAAAATGAAAAGTAATAATAAAGTTAAAATGCATATACAAATATATATGTAAAACTCAAAAGTGATTAAACAAAGGGTCTATACTAAAGGTACAACATGAACTAAACTTGGCTACTGTCACGGTTGAACAAATTATAGTTAAAAGCATTTTGGTTATTTCCCATAGTATTTTAAACTTACAATATATTAATGTTGTAACATGACCCAATTAAGCGGTTTAAAACATAATAACCACATGTTAGGAATCGGCTTGTAGAATCACCAATCTTGAGCCTTATTGCCTTTGCATCAGGGTACTTCTTCATGTGTTCAGATACCTTGCTTTCACTCACAACAGAAATATGTAAACTTCATTCAGTACATAAGGTAGTTGCATATGATGAAATAACATAAGAAAATGGAAGTGAAAAGCCGATTTTATAAGAACACAAAAAATTTCTGTTTTGTGCATAACGTTGGTAACTGATAATACCAACGTTGACCTTACATTTCCATCCTCCATAGTTGCTCAAACCAGCCCATTGACCCGAACCCAAGCAATAGCAATGCAGGATTGGCTATTCATCACCCTATCTTGATTGGCAAAAATGGAGGGCAGGTGCCTGTAGTGTAATCTGTAGATTACAAATATGTACCCAATATCTACTTTGACCACAAAAAGTCAACGGCAAGAAAACAAAACATATATGAGAAATTATTTATATGGAAATTAGTTAACTATAGAACTTACAAAATATATGAGAAACTGTGATTACAAATGAATCGAAGACTTGTTAATATTAAAAAGGCAGCAACATAGAGATGTTGAAACACCCCAAAATTTAGAACTTTTTTTTTTTTTTTACTCATTTCATAAAGTCCTACGTTTTAATATGACATTTTAGACTTGTTGTATCATTCCCTAGATCAAATAAGGATTTAAATAAGAAAATGTTGAATTTATAAGAGATTTCCCAGGAATGACTCCCATTCCCCAGGAATGAAGCATGCTGTTAGTAATTTGAGTCAGATTCTGTAACATCCCAAAGTTTCAGGAATTTAATTTCGTACGCAGCTATATTTTTATTATGAAGTATTATGAATTAAATAATGAGATATGGTGAAAAACGTAAAATGAATTACCAGTTCTGGACTGTAAAATAAAAGAGTTAAAATAAAAATTGAGATAGATACGTGGATATGTCTGTGTTTATTCCTCTCATTCCAAAACATTCCAGTACATTATACAGAAGCTAAGAAAAATCGCAGGAGCCAAATTCCATGATCAAATCTTTCATCTAAATTTAATTCAAGCATTAATCTTTCAAGAATCATCTTCTACTATCATCTTCTACCTTTGTAAGTGTTGATTTCCTTATGTTTAACCTAATTCTTGGGGTTTCATGGGGGTTTTATAAATTAGGGATTTTAAGTACGAAATTAGGGTTTCAAATTGTTAGAATTGTTGTTTATTAGTGTTAATAAGCTTGTTAGTAATCATATAACATGTTGAAAGTGATTTCTTTATGATTTAATCTAGGGTTTTGAGTTTTCATGGGAGTTTTTAAGGGTTAATTGTTCTAATTCGAAAATTTGGGTTTGAATTCGATTGAATTAGTGTTAGTAAGTATTTTTATGATTGTTGGTAATCATTTAACCTAGTAAGAGTGATGAAATTATGATTTGTATTTATTGGTAATCTTAGGGTTTATGTTAAAGTGTTATGAAATGATGAAATAAGTTTAAAGAAGTTAATTATGGCATTAATAGAGTGTGATTATAATGAAAGAACATGAATTAAGTAGTGAAACCATGTGTAATCAAAGTGGGAGAGGAAGTGAATATGATTAAAGTGGTATGATCAAAGTGAAAAATATGAGGGTAAAGAGTTACTAATGATGATTAGTGTTTAAGTGTTTTTATGTGACATATATGAATTATGTAGGTGTTAAATACGTGGAATGCTTCAAGTGGGCACGTGTCGTGATTTTCGTCTAAGAGTAACGAGGTAAGTGACACGGGGATCAAATGGGTGAATTGATTGTGTATGTACCGGATAGCTTCCGAGCTAGAGGTTTGCATAATCAAGGGAGAAGTTAATTGTTTATGTTGTTGATTATGTTGTTGTGTATGATTCGATTGTGTTGGATCCGGATTGCTTCCGAGCAAGAGGCTACACAATTGGGTGGAAGATAATGTGTTCATATATGTGGATTAAATATTGGAGATTATGTGGTTATGATGTTATGTTAAATTGATTATTATGTTGATTATGTAGTTTATAGATTATGTGGAATATGCTTATGCAGTGAAACAGTGTTAGTATGCATACTGTTGTGGTATAGTACTCGGTGAAATAGTGTTAGCATGCATATCGATGTGGTATGGTGCTCAGTGATCAGTGTTCAGAGCTCAGTGAATATGTGGTTAAGTAGACATTTGTTGATATGTGTTAAATGTGTTATGTGAATAATTTATTTGATTGCTTGTGTACTTACTAAGCGGTTGTGCTTACCCCATTGATGTTTTATGTTGTAGGTTGATGAGTTGGTAGAGACACGTGGATAGAGAATGTGCTTATGGTAGTGATATGGATATGGAGCTTGCTATGCGGTTAGAATTGCCCCATCTCCTTGAATTGTTGTTTTGATATGCAATTGTGTAATTCGCCCAAGTAAAGAGTTTTTGGATTTAAATATGCTAGTCAACATGTTGTATTTGACTTTAAAAGTCAAACAAAGAATATATAGTCTTGGGTATGTGTATACAAAGGGTATGAAGTCATTGGATTATAATTGGTGTTGCTTCGGGTCAAACATAGTGAAATGTGGTCAAGTGTCAATTGTGATTGGTTGGTCAAATGTGAAGTGGATACATTGTCAATAGCCTTGAATTGGTCAAACAAATGTGGTTTGAGTGTTGTTTTGGTTGAAAAGTGGTTGATTTATGAAACGGGTCAAAAAGGGGTCAAAATGGGTCGTGAACGTGTCTACGTGTGAAAACGAGTTAGAGTTTGATTTGAAACAAGTGGAAGTTGTGATTAGTGTCAAAATGTTATTAGAAAAGTAGTGGCAAAGTCCTCAAGTTTGAAATAATGTGGTTTGTGTTTTGAAGTGTTCACAAAAAGAGTCGAAATGGTCATTAACTAGTGACACGTCCAGATTTGTCGTTTTTATGAATTTTGAAAAAGTGTAAAAATGGAAAGTTTTATATTCTCATAGGGGAGGTGCATGTAAAATTTCAGGTCCTAAATCGTAACGAGTAAAAAGTTATGCGTGTTTGAATTTGGTCAAAAATGTGAGTCTGTGTTACCACTAGAACAGGCTTGTTCTAGCCTAAAACAAGCTTGTTCTAGCTAAAACAAGGTTGTTTTACATACCAGTTGTCTTGTTTTGGGTCAAAATGTAAAGATGAGAATACGGTATCAAATATACCAGATGTGGGACCGAGCTGTGGGAACCGGAAAAAAAAATGGTTACGTTTTAGGGGCGTTTCAGATTCCCCAGGAATGACTCCCATTCCCCGGGAATCAAGCCTGCTGTCCATTTTACCATCTTCCGAAATTCGATAGTGCATATCTTGAAAATGACAAGTCCAATGACCATGAAAATTTGCAGGCACGTGTATAATGACAATACAAAAGTTCCCCAATTTCCACTTTTTGCAAATTCGTGTTTTATCATGATTTGGACCGTTGACCCCAAAATGACCACTTTTACTCGTTTTCGTTGACATACTAAGTTCTAAACCATGTGCATTCAGGTTCTAGCATTTTTACCACTCATTCAATACTACATTTAGAACCTAAGGCCACTTTAACATTCGTCATACCATAATCACAACTCATTTTGACCTCTAGACCTATTAGTGACCCATTTGGGCACTTTAACGACCCGTTTGGGTTTTAACCCATATAACCACCATTCCAACACCCAATTCACTTTCCTTTGACTATTCTAAGTCAAACTAAGCTGATGTTTCTATCAAAACTCATTAAGACTATAAAATCTCAATTGTTCCATGGAAACTATTATAATTATAATATTTACATCATAATTCTTTAAATTCAAGATTTACACATTCAAAACTATCAACAAGCATAACATGCTCATTGACTATACTATCCGTTGATTTTCAACATGTTATCTATGACTTTGACCAAAAGGTTTACATTTACAACACCAAGTGTCAAAACCTTGTTTTCTTCATAAAAGGGGTATAACAACATATCATGAGCATGATTAAGAGAAGTAACTTGTTACCGACAAAGCAACAAGTTCCACCATTAGCATCCCTCGGGTCTCTTGCCCGAATCTCATTGGGTCCCACTTGGCTCACCTAAAAACACATAAACATAATCGAGTAAGCATATAGCTTAGTAAGCAATGGGCTATCAATGATAATCAATATCAAATCACAACATACGTATATTAAGGATCCATAATATCATATGCTAATTCCCGCAAGAATTAACATCTTTGGGCCTACACCCCGGTATATAATTACAACTCATCAAGTAAATGACATATCCATTACCGGTCCTTCCAAGTAAATGGAATACGCATTACTCGAAGAAAGATAGCATCATCCATTAACTTACCTCGCGATAGCCCACACAAATAATCACTTGTAATAACACCTTGAGCACGTTTATCACCTAATCATGTTATCAAGTAGCCAAGTATTAATCACATATCACATATCATATCATTTAGGTGTAATTTTCATTACTATCATGCTTTCACTATAAGTCTCATATCCTTTCACATAAGTGATTATCTATAAGTGGGTATTCACATACTTTATTATCAATCAACTTTACTAACACCAAAAGTATCACTATTTGGTGCATAATCATAATCAATACATATTACTTACCCACTTATATCAATCACTCCATAACTATAAGTGTTTTACTACAATTAACCTGACTTACATATGTAATTAAGCTCAAGAACATATATGAAACATCAATTGACCATTATCCCATTGATTTATCAAAACCCCAAAGTTAGGGTTTACTTCTAACTATTCAATTTCATCTAATATCATCATATAATTCATGTTCTATGTTATAACATATCAATAACATCATAACCTTTAATTACCCATTAACTTATAGAACTAGGGTTTACTTAATTCTATCAAATCATCAAATTAATCACAAAAGAGAGTTAGTAATTACCTTAATATTGAAGAACTAGTAACTATAATCACCAAGGATTAAAACCCTAGCTTCATTCTACCCAACTCTACCAAAACCACCCATATTGCCACCTATAATGAAGGATCAGTCATCAAAATTTTAATATAATAGAGTTCGAATTTGCAAAAGATCAAGGTTTAAGAAACAAAACCAAGAACTAATCGACTAAAATCATGTTTTTTTGATAGAGGGGGATTTCTCCAGCAAACTTTTATAGATGTCAAAACTAAATTTAAGTTAAAGTTACTGTATATATTAAACTTTATGAAAGCATTAAATCAAGTAGTAACTTAAATCTCAACAATGTATTTAAAGTCTTAGATAACCATCTGCAAAGTACATTGATCATTGGCAATCTTCATGTGTGGCCTTAAATACTACGTATTATATTCAAGAATTGAAAAACAAATACAAAATTTTCACATGATAGGAGACTAATGGACTGCAAAGTTCTTATAACAGTAGTAACACTTTATCAACCGCAAATCTAACCCTTACTATTAATTATTGCCCAATCCTTAAAGAATTTGAACAAAATACTTATTATAAGGCAAGAATCTGCAATAGATTGATTTCACAAGAAGAAAAAAATAAGTATAAAACAAATCATCAATAAAAACAATTAAATAGAAGCATAATATTAAAACAAAAGATATACAAAGCAGAGGAAGAGTAGCAGCAAACCTTGGGACATATCAGATTCTCAGCTGATCCTTTTGTTATTGCTTTGGAGAACACTGATGCCACTCCGGCGAGCACCACTACCACTCCTCGTGTCATTACTATCCCACACCGTTGGGACACCGCAATTGCCAGCCCAATCGATGAATAATCCAATATGATCGTCACTTCCTCCAGTGACAAATTAATCATCTTTAATCGTTTGTCATTTAACAAAACTTACTGTTGTCGCCAAACACCAATCAACCGACCACTCTCATGTCGTTCTTTCATCCTACGGCCAATTCGCTCTCTCCATGGTTCATGGGACATAAAATTCAAATTTTATAACAAAAATCAAGTAACAAAACTAAATAGAATACAATCAAATATGTTTTATCTACTTACATAATTACCTCGAAAACATCCGATCAAGATGGTTACATCTGCTTCAAAGGAACTCCTGATAAAGATGGTTAATCAACAAATAATTAAAAGATAATCAATAATTGTTTACATGAACCCAAACACATAAAACTTAATACCCTAAAGTTTGTAATCAACAAATAGATTGAACAAACACTATAATAGGTAAAATAAAGATGAATTGAAATACCTAAAATCGTGATGAAGCTTAAAGAAGATACCAGAAAATGATGGTGTGGAGAAAATGAAGAGAGGAAGGTTTTTTAGTAGATGAATGGAAAAATCAGATGAAGAGTTTGAATAATTGTGATGAGTTTGAATTCTTGTTTGTAGAGGTAACAGTGGAAAACGGGAAAGGGAGGCATGCATACCATAATGATAAGAAACTGAGATCCATTCAAATTCCACATAAACCACAGGCGTGCAAGAGTCTGCCAATCAAAGAAGCAGCAAATATTATTGAGTCTACATATGAGTTTTTGGAAGTCACAAAGACAGCCAAAGTATTAATTACGAAAAAAAAATTAAATTTTACATATTTGAAGCATTAATTAATCTGTTAGAGATCATGCGACATCAGCAAATTCGTAAGAGGCGGACACCTCAGCAAGACTATGGCCTGAGAGTGTGACAAATCAGCATAAGTGATGTCAACGTTATTGTCCTTTTGTATATAAGATAGATGTAATTAGAACTATATTCGCAACACTAATCACCTTGTAGCCATTTGTAGAAAGAAAAAAAAAGGAAAAAAAAAAGGTACAATATTAGTGACAAAAATGAATTTTGTAAAATTACGTTAAAAATAGGAATTAGTTTGACACTTTGACGTAATGAAAACGTGTAGGGGAAAAAGGGGGTGAGATGATGATTAATTCAGTGTTTCCAGAGAAACTTCGTACACGTCATTCCGATTCTTTCGCTTGTATCCATCTCTCACGGCAGTCTGATGTAGGTCCGTAATTACCGGTAATTTTATTCTTAAATCGAAATCGAAATCGAAATACAAAAAATAAAGAAATAACACTTCTCTTGATGTCTATATGCTTTTATTACACTACATGATAGGTGATTTAGAGTGCATATTCAGTTAATTTACTACGGAGTATATTACAAGATCAAACAAAATTGATGGGATCGAGGGGGCTGCGTCCCCTTTTAGGATCTTAGAGCAATGCCCCTTACAGGGTTCAAGGTAGCGTCCCGAAACAATAACAAAAGTGACTATATTCATTGAACTTGAAAATTACTAGATACAATGTAGGCATGAAAAACAATAATATTTATCTGAGTGCCTTTTTTTTTGTTGTTGTTGTTGCCATTCTTACATACGTGTACAAAAACACATTTAAAGAACATAGGAAACACATAGGAATGTCCAACGAGATTCAAATCAATCTCTAAGTGATGACATATGTGAAACTAAATTATATATGACAATGATATGAAAAATGGTTGGTAGACCTAAAGTTGTATACCTAAAAATAGATATAAAAATATGATTAGTAAAAAACTGATTAAATGAAATGAGGGAAAAAAACAACCAATTAGATTAGTAGGTCCACATTTACGTGTATGTAATTAGAACTATATAACATTACTCATATGATATATCATAAATTAATTAATGATGTATAAATTACATTAGAAAAATATGATATTACAAAATTTATAAATGAAATATTTAAAGTCATTGTTTTTAAATCATTGGAACATGTGTGTAAAGAAATAGAAAGCTAGTTGAAGATCGATGATCAGAGTAACCATTCCATATTTACCACAATGTGTCAGGTATTAATGAAAAATTATTCACTTTAATTATAAAGATTTTTTAAAAGATGCAAAGTCTTAAAGCAATTCACGCAATGGCAATCTCTTTATTCTTCAACACGCTAAATTGCTAAAACATTTGCATCATTAAATAAAAGTACCATTTGAAGATAACATTTGTGATTCTTACACGTAAACGCAACATTGGTTCTTTTTCTAAATACGTTTGCAAACACAAAAGCTTGATTATCATTCCTAGAAAAAAGGACTTTAAAGAAGTTCATTTTTATAGTATGCAAACTCACACAACTATTATGGATATGTAATTTTTTTTTACAAATATATACAATTTTTTCACGAATATACATATGTCCACCAGCGGATTTAAATCCACAACCTTAAAGAAGTTGATTCATTTACATTTTAATACCAAATTATATATACCCGAGGGTGTTTTATTGTTCACATCTAGAAGCTTAAGTAAAATATCTATCTATTATATATATATATATATATATATATATATATATATATATATATATATATATCACTTAAATGCAAAGATAAACATATTTTTTTTAGCCTAGATGGTTTGTCGTTTTTTCTTTTCTGCGTCATCTATCCAAAAACCTTAATTCCTTTTTTTTTTCAATTCTTGAAAAAAAAAGTTATTTCTCTCTTAACGAAAGTAAACGATTAATTCTTTATATTATACTCTCTCTGTCTCATTTCACATGTCTAATGTTGCTACAGAGAAATCTGCAACAGTGCTTCGAGGTGATTTTGGAATGAGGTCGAAGGGTAGGGCCCTCCGACTTTCGGATGAGAGTGATATAATCCTCCGACTTTCGGATAAGAGTGATGCAACCCTCCGACTTTCGGATGAAGAGATGTACACCTCAGATTGAACCTAATCCTGCAAAACGAAAGCACCGTGAGTCTCGTCAAGAAAGAGAAGGGAATTTCCCCTCTTGAACAACCTCCGGCGTGAGAATAAATATGGGGCTTCGACAACAGAGCAAAAGTAGTGAGAGTGCAATAAATGAGAATTGAATGAATACCTTTGTGTTGGTTGAGGAGTATTTATAGTGCCTTGAGTTATGCCTCTAATCTATTTTCGGTAAATAGATTTAACGCTTTCGGTCAAACCAGAATTGGTTGTGTCCGTTTTGATGTATGTCTCTGAAATAACTATTTCCCAAGTTTACGAATCTTGCCTCCGTATCAGTGCGATTTTAATTGCTTTACTTTTGGGTTTAAGGCCCTTCCATCAACTGACTTTTGGGGAGCCCTCCCATCTTCCATCATTTTGAATAATATAGCCCTGCCATCTTCTCATATGGCTTATGGAATTTAGTAGGCCCTTCCATCAACTGACTTTTGGGGAGCCCTGCCATCTTCCATTATTTAGAATAACATGGTCCTGCCATCTTTCTATATTTGAAACTTGTATGCTTTCGGCTTTTACCTTAGCCGAAAGATGCTAGGTACGTCATCAGCCCCCCAATCTAGTTTGATGTGTTTATTAATACGTCGAACTAGATTTAAAATTGTTTTCGTTGGCGATTCCCATATTGGTGACCATAGGTTTTTACCCTTTGGTTTGTACGCCTTCGATTAATTTTTTTTTTTTTTTTTTTTTTTTTTTGCAAATTGAAGTCTGAATTCCCAAAAAGTAGTTGATGTTACTGAAAGTTGGGTGATACGGGTATTATTGATATTTGGGCTTTAGTGACGTTGGACGAGCCCGTTGGGCTTTCTATTATCTTTGTCACCTAAAACCCTAATTGTTAAGTATATATATATGTAGTTATCAACCTTTTTGTCATTTGTAAAAAACAAACTTTCACTTCTCAGACAATAAGCTCCCAAACCGAACCCCCCTTTTGCCCCTTCGATTTTCTTCGACCCGGTACATCAAAAGTACACTTCGAAAGTAACTTCTCGGCTTTCTCTTTGACCTTTCGATGTTTTAGTGATTTCCGATTACATGTAGAGCCCTTCGACTTCTTCCTTTTATCTGGCCCTTCGGTTTTCAGGTTAGAAAATTCTGAGTCATAGATATGGCCCTTCGTTTTTCTTGTTTGTGTAATTATATGTACTTGTTTAATGATATAGTTCATCTATATATAGGTACATATTTATGGCTCTTCGGTTTTCATGTTGTAATTGTTATATTGATTTAGCCGTGGTCCTTGGTTTAATTTGGGTCTCGTTTTAATTTAGGCCCTTCGGCTTGTGCATGGACCTTCGGCTTTTGCTTGGGCCTTCGACGTTCAAAAGTCGATGGGTCTGCTATGGGTTTTGACCCCTTCGATTTGCAATCATTAGTGGTGAGACCCTTCAATTAGCGAAAATCTCCGATTTACAAGGTATAATTTTGTTTGTTTGACTGTTTTTTTTTTGTGGCCCTCCGATTTGCAAAGTGTAATCGGCTAGTAGTCTTAGTGTTGGAACAAAAGAAATTCAAGGATGGTGTTTTGCGAGTATATATGTTATTATTATGAATATAATCCGTTGATTGAATAATGTTGTTATCTGATGTAGGGTAAAGGAGCTTGTTGGTACTTATTTGGCATTCGATTTTCTTGGATTCTTCGGCCTAAAAAGGTGATTTCCAAGCATTCTGATTTGGGTATAGTATTGGACCCTTCGATTTTCTTGTTCTCTGGGCCTTCAGATTTACTCTTTTGGGCCCTTCAGTTTGCAGTTTTTTATTTGGTCTCGCACCCACAAAGTTGGCTTTTCGATTTTATTTTCGAGCTTTAAGTATCAAAACCCTTCCCATTTTAGGTGCGCTAAATGTATCCCTTTATGCCTTTCTGAATTTTGTTAGAATTAAAAGTTTGAGATAGATGGCTAAGGATAATTGGGATAAATGTTTCTCCGTATTAGATCAAGACCAAGTTGATTCTTTTTGTGAAAATTTCCATATTCCTCATGATATAAATCCTTTAAGTCCCGATCCCGATAAACTGATAAGTCAACCCCCTGAAGGAATGGTAGGTGTGTATACCCGTTTTTTTGATTATTCGAATATGTCATTTCCCTTTTCACGTTTCCTTTTGTCTATACTCCAATACCACAATTTCCATATATCACAATTTTCGCCTTTAGGTGCTATTAAGGTTTCGTGTTTTGAAATCCAATGTAGGGCTTTTGGCATTGAACCCACGGTTACCTTATTCAGGAAATTCTATACCATAGGTCGGGCGGGATATTGGGTTACGATTAACCTTCGAGATGAAGGTTCTGCTCCTCGTTGTATTACCGATTACCCTTCCAATTTAAGACTTTGGAAAGATCGCTTCTTTTGGATTAAAGCCTCAGCTGTACCGATTGCCATGGTTTGGAAACCGGAGAAAGTATCTTTAAAAGATGATATACCCACTGATTTGGAAGCCGGAGAGGCATCTATTGCTTGTTTAGTGGCTAATCCGATTAAAATTCGACACTTGAGTTTTCATACGTTAATTGTTGCGGGTATAAGTAAAAAATGGGATGATCCGGACGAGATTCCTTGTTTTAGTTGGAAAGGGGAAGGTAGTGCTTTTGGAAGTTTACAAATTTATGTTTATATTTAATTTTTATTCTGCTAGTTTCGCCTTTAATTGTTTTTCATTTATTATGGTTTTTGATATATGCTTTGTTTGTCTTGTAGAGATGAGTTTGGCCTCCTACATTCTTCGTAAATCAATTAAAGGTGTTGATGCAGCCGCTCGTCCTCGAGAACAAAATGAAGTATCACATCTTGAGCGTTATGCAAATTATGTGGTTCCTCCTTCCAATGAGTTAGTTCAGTTGGTGCAGCCCGCGCCGCTTCCCGGGCCTGCGGTTACTTGTGGGAGCAAAAGGAAAACTTTTGGCACCACCAGTAAACCGAAAGTCGTCGCTTCCAAAATACCAAGATTGAAAAAGTTGGTAAAGAAACCTAGGGAGAAGCTTACTTTTGGGTTGACTGACGAGAATTCTGCCGAGAGTAATAACTCTCGATCTGATGACAGGGGTCCCTCTCCCGTTTATGTTTCTCCTTCTGAAAATGTTGTTGTGGAAGATGCTGAGATTGAGAAATCGAATGATGATGAAGCAAATGATGTTTGTTGGAACTTGAGAAGAAAAAATCGGTTGAGAAGGTTTCGGGACTTTGTATTCAGAATGCCAAACTGGAGGAGCAGATTACTGGTTTGTCTACTCAAGTTTCTGAGCTTTCTGATGATAATAATCGATTGAGGGAGGATCGTAGGTGGTTTGCAAAGAATGCTGCTTCTCATGCATTTGAGACTCTTCGCGTCAGCCATGAGTATCTTGAATCTCTTGGCGATGTTCAGGTTTCTAGTTTGGATTATGGGAAACACGAGGGTGTGAAGATGGGTTATCATAACTGCCCTTTAGGTACCCCAATGGAGCGATCATTATTTTATGATTCGGAGGCTGAGAGTAGGATGATCACGAAAGCTGATGCCCTGGCACACATCCGGTATCCGTATATGGAGAAGTTGAGTGAAAATTGCGATATCACGATTCAGGTTAGTCTTATTACTATTATACATTTTTCTTATCATAATCAATGATTAAATATTATAAAGTAGGTGTACGCAATAATTCTAATCGTTATGTTTGTGATTATTATCATTCAGGAGTTTCTGGCTATTAAGCCGGCCGATGCCCCCGATGCGGTTACTTCTACTCCTACTGATCGCGATTCTACTGTATCTTGAAAATCTTAAAGATTTGAAAGCTTGGATGATTTGAGGCATGAAGACAATTTTGAAGAATTTGGAAGCTTTGAAGATTGGAGGCATAGAGACACTTTTGTGTTACTTTGGCTATTAGCTTTTGGATGTTATCTTACATTTGAACTTGTTCCTTTTATATTATTGTAATGTACTCGGTGAACAATTAAACCTGCATGTGCTTTATCCTCCATCTTTTGACTATGTTTTATATTGTTGACAAATGGACATGCCATTTTCAGTAAATATTGCCAATAGTTTGCTACTTGTTATCGTTGATATTTATGAGTCATGCTCGAAGTCAATAGACTTTGGCTTTGATTATTGTGTTTGAACAAGGCGTCCCTTGCAGACACGTGGCAATTTCTTAGGCGGCCAGTACCTCATAGTTACGACTTTGCTTGTAACATATGAAGCTAATTAGGGGGGAAAGCTTAACCCTACGATGTCCCAACCGTTGTCGAGACATCGGAGCAGATTGGAGGGGTGAGCTCAACCGGTGTAATGCCAGCAATTACCGTTGCAATTTAATCTTTATCTAATAAACGAAAATAGATCAGACTTATAGTCCGCCCTCGGGCGGCGCCAAAATACATCATTCATTAAAATAAGAAAAAAGTTACAATCGGAACTTAGACCAGCAAAACTAGTTCCTGAGATCATAACTCAGTACATAATATTTAGGTAAATTGAAATGACGGTAACTAAAGATAGTACTTGCGAAGGTTGGATCCATTCCAAGTGCGTGAGAGTTTCTTTCCCCGTGCCTCCACCAACTCGTATGACCCATTTCCAAAAGCTGTCGAGATCCTATAAGGCCCTTCCCACTTTGGACCCATTTTTCCCTGATCCATTACTCTGCTTGCTTCATTTTTCTGAGTACATAGTCTCCTGGCTTGAAAGTGGATAACCGGACACGCTGGTTATAATATTGCTCAATCTTCTTCTTGTAATTTGCCTCCCGTATGGAAGCAATTTCACGTCGTTCCTCTAGGAGATCAAGATTTTGAAGCAATTCTCCTTCGTTGACTGCTCCTCCCACTTGATTATGGCGGTAAGTGGGTATTCCAATTTCTGCAGGAATTACCGCTTCTGAGCCATAAGTCAAACTAAAAGGCGTTTCTCCGTGAATTGTCTTAATCATGGTTCGATGTGCCCATAAAACATGCGGGAGATGTTCCACCTAATTTGATCCGTCGGTTTCTATTCGCGTCTTTAGGCCTTCCACTATGCTTCTGTTGATTCTTTCGACTTGCCCATTGCCTTGTGGATGTGCCACAGAAGTGAATATCTGTTTCACACACATCTCATCACACCAAGCACGAAAGGGGTTTTCTGAAAACTGCTTCCCGTTATCGGTAACTATCTCCTTTGGCAGTCCGAAGCGACACACAATATTGTCCCATACGAATCGCTTGACATTTTTCCCGGTGATCTTTGCGAGTGGGATTGCTTCAACCCACTTTGTGAAGTAATCTACTGCTACTAGCAAGAATTTCACCTTCCCTGGCGCTTACGGGAAAGGCCCAACTATATCCATTCCCCATTTCTGGAAAGGCCAGGCTGAAGTAACTGAAATCATGTTTTGTTTAGGAAGCTTGGGAATTGGGGAGTGAACTTGGCAAGCGTTACACCTTTGGATTTCTGCCAAGGCATCTTGATGCATTGTGGGCCAAAAGTAGCCAACATTCATGATTTTGGCGACCACTGAACGTGGACCTGAGTGCATTCCGCATGATCCTTCATGAATCTCTCTGACTATGTAGTTAGATTGAAGTGGACCTACACACCGTAATAGTGGTCCCAAATACGACCGTTTGTATAGGACTTCATCTTCCAAGACATATCGGAGTGATTTTGTTTGCAGCTTTCGGGCTTCACCCACATCGATTGGCAATATTCCGTCTCTCAAATAATCTACTATTGGAGTCATCCAATTTGGACCCTCTTCCTCTACAACGAGGTGCACTTCGCTTTCATTGATCGATGGTTTTTCTAAAATTTCAACAAATACCTTCTTTGTCAAGTGGTCGAAAGCTACCGAAGCCAACTTGCTCAGTGCGTCAGCTTGATGATTTCGGCTCCTGGGTACCTGCTCGATTTTTGCCTCTGTAAATTGTTGCATCAAGTCTTTCGCCCTTTCCATGTAGAGTTTCATGGTAGCATCTCGTGCTTCATATTCCCCGTCGATTTGGCTAGCCACAAGTTTTGAATCAACATGAATTTTTAGGTATTGGACACCTAATTTCTTGGCTAAACGAAGACCAGCAAGTAATGCCTCATATTCGGATTCATTGTTAGACGCTGGAAAGTTGAAGCGCAAGGCGTATGTGTATTCCGTTCCCTCCGGATCTACCAAGATCAAACCTGCACCAGAACCTAGATGATTGGATGCCCCATCAGTATGTAGCGACCATTCATCTTTTTTTACTAACTTTGGTTTGCAAGTCTTTCGGGAACACTCTCCTTCCACCTGTTGTCTTTCTGAGGGCATTTCGGCTAAGAAATCAGCCAAAACCTGCCCTTTAATTGCACTCCTTGGTTGATACTCAATTCCATGTTACCCAAGCTCGATTGCCCACTTAGCAAGACGCCCTGATATTTCTGGCCTCTGTAGTACCTGTCTGATGGGTTGATCAGTTATCACCATGATCTGGTGTGCTTGGAAATACCTCCTCAGTCTTCTTGATGCATTAACCAAAGAGAGTGCCAACTTTTCTAGAGGTGGGTAGCTGATTTCAGGTCCCTTTAATGCCCTACTCACGAAATATATTAGCAATTGTTTTGACTCCCTTTCGGCCATGAGTACCGCGCTTACAGCTTCGTGAGCAGCTGCTAAATAAAGGTATAACACCTCTCCCACTTTTGGAGCTACTAACATTGGAAGGGATCCAATCATTTTCTTCATTTCTCCGAATGCGTCTTCCGCTTCTTCCGTCCATACGAAATCTTTCTTACGAAGACATTTCTTTAACGTTTTAAAGAATGGGAGAGATCTCTCAGCAGATTTGGAGAGGTACCTATTTAGCGCTGCGAGCCTTCCATTTAAACTTTGCACTTCTTTCATTGACTTTGGGGACTTCATATCAATGATAGCCCTTGTCTTATCTGGATTTGCCTTCATGCCTCTTTCGGTTACCACATGCCCTAAAAACTTGCCTTCTTCCATTCCGAAGGTACACTTCTTGGGATTTAGCTTCATATTGATTTCTCTTAAGTTGTCGAACGTTTCTTGGATGTCAACCAACATAGCGTGGGGTGAACGGCTCTTGATGACTATGTCATCGACATAGGCTTCCAAATTTCGTCCAATTTGATCCCTAAAAACACGATCCACCAAACGCTGGTATGTTGCTCCAGCATTCTTTAAACCGAATGGCATTTTCTTATAACAGTACACCCCTTGATCCGTATGGAATGCTGTCTTGTCTTCATCATCTTTTGCCATCTGAATCTGATGATAGCCTTTATATGCATCCAAAAAACACTTGTATTTGAAACCGGAAAGCGATTCCACCTTCCAATCTATTTCCGGAAGAGGGTAGGGGTCCTTTGGACACGCGCTGTTAATATCTTTGAAATCTATACACATCCTCCATGAACCATCCATCTTCTTCACCATAACCGGATTAGCTATCCAAGTTCGATATCGTACCTCTCTAAGTATATCGGCTTCAACAAGCTTATCAACGGTCTCACAGGCCGCTTGGCTTCTTTCTGGAGCTAAACTTCGCTTCTTCTGGACTACTGGTTTAGCACCCGTGTTAACGTTCAATCGATGCTCGATTATGTTTCGAGGTACTCCAGTCATGTCTGCTTCTGTCCATGCGAATACATCCGCATTTTGCCGTAGCAAATTGATTAATTCTTCCTTAAACCTTGCGGGTAAGGCTTTCCAAATTCCCACCGGTTGCTCTTGGTATTCCGGGTTGATTACCACCTTTTCTTCAACCTCTGGTTCAGGAGAATATTCGGTACTTATTTCCCCTTTTTCTGCCGATCCTTTCTGTATTTCATTCTTTCTATGGATCATCTTTTCTATTTTCAGACACTCTTGAACCTCTCTCCTTTCGGCTCTAAGTGTTGCAATTCCAGCTGGTGTTGGGAATTTCATCATCGCATGCATTGTGGATGGGATGGCCCTAAGTATAGATATTCCAGGACGCCCTAGAAGTATGTTGTATGATGAAGGGGCGTTCACTATGATGAAATTAATCATTATAGTTCTACAAAGGGGATATTCACCAAAAGTAACTGGAATTTTGATTTGGCCTATCGGCCAAACCTTTTCTCCAGAGAAACCGAACAACGGGCCTGAGGCTTCTTGAATCCCCCTTCTAGTTTCTTCTTCCAATGCTTGGAAACAATGCCCATACATGATTTCGGAGGCACTGCCTCCATCTACGTAGATGCGATGTACCATTTGGTTGCCGACTTCCGCCTTTATTATCAAAGGATAATCTGTAGGCCATACTTCGCAAGCCGGAGGAAACGTTATAACTTGATCCAACCAACTTTCGGTTGGTCGTTCTTTTCGCTTTCCTCTGTAAGTTCCCAAATGCGTCATCATTACCGCTTTCCCCCTATGGGAGTTATCTTTGGGGTTCCCCTGCACCTTGGCATTACTTTGTCGCCCTCCGGCAGCTTTCTCTTCCTTAACAAGGTGTGCTAGCTGACCGGATTTCACGGCTTCTTCAATCTGTTTTTTCAGTTGGAAGCAATCATTGGTATTGTGACCTTTTTCACCATGAAAATCGCAGAACTTATCCGAATTTCGACGTTCAGGATTTCCGGCCAAGGGTGGTGGTTGTGTGAAGGAATTTTTTACTCCTTCGGTAGCAAGAATTTCGCTTGGTGTCTTGGTTAGCGTCGTGAAGGATGTGCTCCTTCGATTTTGTGTTGGGGAAACCGAAGGCAAGGGATGACTTCTAATGCCTCCAGTCTTCATTCCACCACCATAAGTTATAAAGGGGCGAGGAGAATTATTAACTTTCCAAGTATGATTATTTTTGTGAGGTACAACTGACTTCTTGTGTGAGGCATCAGGTACTTACGAAGCCGCTGCCTCTTTGCCTCTGATGAATGCCTTCGTGACTTCAAACATTTCTTCGGTGGTTTTTGGCACTTGATTGTTCAACCTTTCAATCAACTGTCGGTTTTTGATTCCATGCATGAAACCAGAGATTTGCATCAGTTCAGTCGTTCCTTTGATCTCCAAACTTTCGGTTTTGAAACGATCCATGAAATCATGTAAGGACTCATTGTCCTTTTGCTTGATATTTGCCAATTCCACCGCGTGACTGGTATACCTTTTTTGTGACGTAAAGTGAACCGAAAACTTTTGACTCAACTCCTCAAAGTTGTCAATTCCTCCCTCTGGAAGACTATCATACCAAACTCGTGCCGCACCTGAAAGTGTTTGTGCAAACATATGGCACCATAGTGGCATTGACCACTGTTCCATTTCTGCTACTCCCGAAAATAGGCTTAAGTGATCGTCTGGATCTGTCGTCCCGTCATAAATTCTCACGTGGGACGGCATCCTCATTTTTGGGGGCCTTCGACAATTAGCTATCCGAGGAGTGAACCTTCTGGCTATTGAAGATTTATAAGGTGAGTTCAGCTCATCATCCGAGCTACTTTCGCTATCTTCTGAGCTTGCCCCTTCGGATTCATCGGAATCTAGCGAATAGCCTCTTTTGTTGGACTTCTTCGAGGATTTTCTTTTTCGTGCTTTCTTTGAGCCAGAAACATTTTTCTTTCTTCTCTTCAAATCCAAATGAACTCGTCGTTTCTTGGAGCGAAGTGAATGTTCTGAAGACGAGGTGGCCTTTCGGTTTTCCTTTCGTGCCATCGTTAAACCGGAGGTTCGTCCAGAAGTTCTTAGGGGCGATGTTGAGGTGTCGGAAGTTTCATCGGTGGTTTCTGTTTCTTCATAAGAAAGCGTCCTACTAACACCTTTCATCTTTTCCCTTTTTTCCATGGTGTCCATCAACGCCTTAAGTTTACCATAATTACGTTCGACGAAAATCGGAGTGATTTCCTCATTGGGTTTTGTGACTACCACTTCCTCTTCCGGGTTCTGACCTTCAACTCCTCCGGGTTGGTTTGGAAGGGTAGTGTTATCCATAGGAAAATGTTTTACTTAAACGGGTTAGGTTCAACTTTCGGTCCCACGGATGGCGCCAAATGTTGCTACAGAGAAATCTGCAACAGTGCTTCGAGGTGATTTTGGAATGAGGTCGAAGGGTAGGGCCCTCCGACTTTCGGATGAGAGTGATATAATCCTCCGACTTTCGGATAAGAGTGATGCAACCCTCCGACTTTCGGATGAAGAGATGTACACCTCAGATTGAACCTAATCCTGCAAAACGAAAGCACCGTGAGTCTCGTCAAGAAAGAGAAGGGAATTTCCCCTCTTGACCAACCTCCGGCGTGAGAATAAATATGGGGCTTCGACAACAGAGCAAAAGTAGTGAGAGTGCAATAAATGAGAATTGAATGAATACCTTTGTGTTGGTTGAGGAGTATTTATAGTGCCTTGAGTTATGCCTCTAATCTATTTTCGGTAAATAGATTTAACGCTTTCGGTCAAACCAGAATTGGTTGTGTCCGTTTTGATGTATGTCTCTGAAATAACTATTTCCCAAGTTTACGAATCTTGCCTCCGTATCAGTGCGATTTTAATTACTTTACTTTTGGGTTTAAGGCCCTTCCATCAACTGACTTTTGGGGAGCCCTCCCATCTTCCATCATTTTGAATAATATAGCCCTGCCATCTTCTCATATGGCTTATGGAATTTAGTAGGCCCTTCCATCAACTGACTTTTGGGGAGCCCTGCCATCTTCCATTATTTAGAATAACATGGTCCTGCCATCTTCCTATATTTGAAACTTGTATGCTTTCGGCTTTTACCTTAGCCGAAAGATGCTAGGTACGTCATCATCTAAAAAACTATTTTGAGTTGTACCAAATGAGTGTTTACTATCGTTTAACAACCATTCAAAAAAAACTTAGTGGGTAAACATGTTTTTTTATTAGTGAAAAATGTATTTAGTAAGGATTTCAAAAGAACTGTGTGAATGGTCAAAGTGGACACGTTGACTGAGACAGATGGAGTAATTATTTTATCTAATTATCTTAAAGCTCAAATATTACATATTTCTCATAATTTTTCTTCATCCATCCATCACTAAGTTTGTGATATTTAACTATACGGATCGTTGAAACATGAATAACAATATACGGAGTAACATATTTGATATGGGTAAAAAACGTCAAAAATCAAGAAATGGTGTGGCATATACCATCACCTAAAATATGACGTTATAATTGAAGTTAACTCAGCTACTCGAAGCGAAGCTCGAGCCAATTTCCCTTGTTGATTACAATGGTCCCAAATTAATAGTTTTTTTTTTTTTTTTTTTTTTTTTTTTTTGTAAATGACGAACTTCTATAGTAACAATTATGCCTGAGAATATATATAATTAAGAGTTTTTCTTTTCCTTTTAATTATTTTGGGTGAAGCAAATTAGATTTGTTAGACACTTGACATCCTAATCCTATCCTAATGTTTATATTAATAAAATGTCTTCATTTGTAGCTTGGTTGGCAAACTACAAATAGTCAGTAATAGTAATAGTAATACTAAATAATAATAATAATAATAATAATAATAATAATAATAATAATAATAATAAATGATCATTTTTAATCTTATTGCTATGTTATTTTACTTTTGTATAGCAAGGCTACGCACTTAATTATTGATCAAAGGTTATAGAATTCGCAAGAAAGTCAATTCTCTTAGAACAAACAATAATACCTTTTTCTAAATAGATGTATTATAAGTAAGTTTATCTAGCAATTATTATTAAAACTGTTTGAGTAAATAAATATCTTGCCATGCATAAATGACAAAAACTGTGAAACAATTTAGCTTCCATATGATAAACGTTAAGTTATAAATATATTAAAATGCAGACACATGTCTATAGATAAAATGAGGATATTGGAAAATGAAAATCACGTATGAAACATCAAATCAATTAGATGTATCTTTCGTATGATGTTTATTCGAAACATATGATATCGGTGAAACGATATTTTGTGACATGCAAACGTCCACTTGTCATGACTCGTGACCTCATAAATGGTAAAACATAGAATTTTTAATTTTATCAACCGTGTAAGGACTGGGTTAAATTTTGCACCTATTGACACTTTGCGGGAGAGCAATAATATTCATTATCCATACAAGGTAAATCCAACTCATAAATTTATGATAAGATAGCAAAATTATACGGCGAATGTAATACATAGGGTAAGGGTACGAGTAATATAAAAATTTACGATTACGATAGCGAACTCGTACAATACAATTACAATTTACATTAATTATGTAAAAGAAAACATATATAATTTATATAAACTATAGTTATCAAATTATGTGTTTATATATTTCAAAGTTTAAGATATATATATATATATATATATATATATATATATTATTAAAATTGCAAGTACACAGTTGATTTGCGAATAATTTGAAATTTTGTTTAATCTTCTAGACAACAGTATAAAATACTTGTTTCGACGCTTTAATGACAAACATATTCGTTATCTAGTATTTTAGTTAAGAGAAATAATTAGTTCACATAATTTCTACAAAATTTGGTCCACAAAATGAGTTGTTCCAATAAGATGAAGAGAGAGAATTATGAAAGAGATAAAAAAAATTGATGTGATTGGTTAACCTCCTTTGCCATGTCATTTTGTGAAAATATTTTTGTAAAATTTGAGTGAGTGTAGCATTTCTCGTTAGTTAAAATGTCATTACATATGAAACCAAAAGTCTAATTGCACTTATTGGTATCATCCACAAGTATTACGTACAGTTATATAAGTAAATACCCGACAAATACCCCCAACTTTGCAAATTCTAAGGGTTGAAACAAGTTAGGAATACACAGATATAGCATATTTACGTTCACGACTTGCGGGTGCCGTCCCTATTTTAGAAAATCCTCCGACATTAAAACTATGAAACATTTAATTTTTTGGACAAATATAGTATCCGGTATTTAATTATTTATGTATGTACTCGTAATTCTATATATAGTAATTAGCGGCCGGCTTTTTACTGTTCATGAGTAGTTTTTATTCGCTGCACCCGTTTGTTGTTTTTGTACATGCAACTGACGAATGATCGTGTGACACAAGAAAAGTCCGTCAAAAATTACGGCTTCCATTTTTGTTCCATTTTTTAAATGCAAACACATGCCAGGCCCACACCAAAGCCCAACACATGTCATCTTTTTAATTATATTTTATTTATGGTATTAACATTTATTATATACTCCCTCCGTCCCAATTTAATTGTCCCCAGACAGAACTACACGCAGTTTAAGATAAACACAATAATTATCACTTACTTTTTGCACAATGACATTCTTACCCATAATCAATTAATTTGAACTTCCTTTCACTTTTGTAGTTTAATTTTTAAAGTAAGGACAATATAGTAAAAAGAATCATGTTACCTTCCTATATTTGGTAATGGACAATCAATTTGGGACATCTCAAAATGGAAATAATGGACTATTAAACCGGGACGGAGGGAGTATATCTTTTCATTACATTTTTTTTATAATTATGTTTATAAATTACACAAAATATGTTTATCACAAATAACTAATTTAATGCAAATACATTTATATCCTTCTTTTATTATTATAGATAAAAAAAATTATGGGTGCTTGCAAAACTAGCTGGAGCTGAATCTTTATAGGTGTAGCTTATTGATATAAAATGACAAAAAATATATGATTAATACATGTATAATGGATTTTGTCTACCAAACAATGCTAGAAACTCAAACTTATAAAGAAAATAAACTTAAACTCTAATAAGTTAATGTGCGGCATGCCAAATACAACCTTCATAACTACAAGAGTGAAAGATAAACAAAAAATACGCAACGAAGTGCGGTTAATCACCCTTGTTGTATTTATATACGGAGTACTTTTTAATTAGTATTGATCTTATCCTATGATACAAAACACCTAACGGCTGTGTCATCCTTGAAACGATTTATACCCTAATCTTTCCCTATATAAAACCCACTAATCATTTTCACTTTTCCCGATAAATCAAAAATTCAAAACCTTTGTTTTAATTTTTATTAATTTAATTTTTATTTCTCATCATCATCAATGGCGTTCAAGCAAACTCTGATTCACCGGATGTTTAACATCTGCAACTCCAACAAATTCTCCAACCAAACCTTACGTAACTGCCGCATTTCCCCTTCCTCCGCCGCCGCCGTCACTCAGTTTCCGATACCACCGAATTCCGTCGCACCAGATCCCGGAGACGAATCAATTCTCCGACGGTTTCTGGTGCCGGAGATCCTCCGATCGAGAGGTGAGAGTATGCTCGAGAAGCTAAAGGAAATCGACATTACGAGAAACCGAATCCGTCTCGACGGACTCTCACCACCGCCGCCGGCGACGGAGCTGACGGTGGCGCATGCTAAGAAGATACTTAGGGTTTCGCAAATTGAAAAATTGAAATTAAAACTCAAAAGCAGCCGTAAAAATCATATTATGTATGACGAATTTATTGAAATCTGCGTGAATGAATGTTATGATAATAGAGATCAAGGATTGGATTTAGCAAAAGCGCTTGATGATTCGGGTTCTGTGATCGTGTTGGGAAACGTGGTTTTTCTCAAGCCTGAACAGGTTGGATTCTTAATTCATATTAAATTCATCATTTTTAATTAATAAAAATATATAAAAATTGTTGCTTTTTATTTATATGATGTTGGTTTTTTACAGAATCGAATGCTTTTGGGCATTTGGGGTGTGTTAATTAGGGTTTGCATACAGTTTTGATTTATTGAATTTATATTTTTCATAAAGAAAATACCGAAATCTGATGGGCTGTTTGTATTATTGTGTGATGTTTTTTTGTCTCAACAGGGAAGAATGAGAAACCAGATGTTAAAAAACGTGTAAACACGTTTGTTTGAGGTGGAGACTGACCTAAAGGGACTACTTTGATCCATCTGCCTTCCCCAGAAAAAAACAAAAAATAATAAAATCTCAACCTTTTTTTGCCTCATGAATTTGGCCACCATACATTAAGATTTTATTTTTTTATAAGAAAAGATTTTATTAATTTTTCCCCAGATTGGAAATCCAGAAAAGGTGCAAACTTGGGATGCTTTTTTATGTTCTGGATTTGGGAAAACTTGTTTTAGGAAAAAGATTGTGATTTTTGCCTAATTTTTTCAAGTGTTGTGTGTGGTCAAATTTGGAACTTGCAATTAGTAGTTAGGTTTATGAAAAAACAAGTTTGATTGTATGTGTGAGTTTTGTGTGTTCGGTAGGCAATGTTATATGTTCAAGGAGTATTATTGTTTATTTATTTTTTGCAATTTTTGTGGGGTTAGAGTTAATTAGGTAGTGAAAGAGTTCAAATTGGTGTCAAGTTTTATAAAAGAGTCCAAAAATGGTGTGAATGTGAGTTGGGCGAGTCTTGTTTTACCAACAATTTTGTATTACAGGTAGTGAAAGCCATCCATGGCTTGCTGCCTATGAATTTGCCAGCGACCCACAACCCACCGATGAAAGAATTGGAGGAGATGGAGCGGTGGAAGTCTGCGATTGACACCAAGGCGAAAAAATTGGTCCAGAGAGAGCTATGGGGTGGTCTGGCTTACCTAATGGTCCAGACTGCAGGGTTCATGAGGCTCACATTTTGGGAACTCTCATGGGACGTAATGGAGCCCATTTGCTTTTATGTCACGTCAATTTATTTCATGGGTGGGTACGCGTTTTTCTTGAGGACGGCAAAAGAGCCTTCTTTTGAAGGGTTCTTTCAGAGCAGGTTTAGCTCGAAACAGAAGAAGTTGATGAAGCGCGAAGGGTTTGATGTTGGAAAATACATGGAGTTTAGGAAAGCTTGTTACCCAAATGAAGAAGCATGGCCAAGTGATAATGCATCAGTAGATGGAGGGTTTAAAAAGTCATTTACTTGAACATAATTTAAAATGTAGAACAAATAGAAAATTTTATTCTAAGTCACATGAAAAATGCTCTATTATCTATTTTGAGTCTTTTAGATTGAGCAACGGCATTATGTAAACCTCACATGGAGAGTCAAGTTATGATATTATTTTGTTCTCATCTTTTTGTTTAGTAAAGTTCCCTGAGATCATCAGAGTAAAGAAGGTTAATCACATGAGCTTAAAAACACTAGTCAAGAATTGATAAAAAGAAAAAGAAGATAATATTACTCTGTATTAACTAGTTAGATATGCAATGAAACGAAACCGAAAAATGTTAACAAAACCTAATAATGCCCCATGTCACACAACTGGCAACATTTAACAACATTGTCCACATAATCTTAATTACCTGCCAATCAATCTTGGTCTCTTTGTGTACTAATCGAATCATAAGAATAGGTATACGGGGAAGGAACAATGGCTTACCTCTAGAATCCAATGCCTAATGGAAGCACTTTTCGTTATTACCATAGAACCAAAAATCTCTTGTACCTCCAAGTCCTTGTAAGCTACACAAGTCTTCTTTTCTTCCAACTAGTAGACACTCTGGCATTCATCGTCACTGTTTGGAACTCGTTTCATGAAGTACTTGTAGTATACATACTGCATTATTATCTGTAACAGTTATGTTCATTAAGGTAATCAAAGATGATGTTTTTTTGGATTTATTTGACTTGCGAATTATGAAAACATAGACAATGGAACAGAAAAAAAGGATACAAAAGCGTCAAGGGCCACACACACTGCAGCATCAAGCAGCCAAGGCATGTTTGCTTTGATTTTCTCCCATTCTGTACTTCTTACCAAAATGCTGCATTCAATTTATAATGGGATTAAGACGATTAAGACATATAGGAGAGACATTGTGTTTATGAGATAGTTACAGAGAGAAATCGAGCACCTTCCAACGTAAGTTGCATTGGCCGCAAGGGCAAACACAAACATGAGAGGATTCAAACCCTAAAAGCAAATTTATTACCAATGAGAGATGGGTATTATGAGGTCAAATTTGTTATTTTTTATCTGTCCCAATGAGAAGTAGGCTAGATATATACCTCAACACTGCCTCTTTTGATCTGGAAACAATCACAACAGATGTATCACAATTTAATAAAATTGGACGTATTATCCAGAACCATAAACCAAGGCGATTATTGATGAACGATGACTTACATTTAAAACAATTTGAGGAATCCGTCCACCCATGTATATAGCAGCCATCAGCCAGCCTAACCATTGGCCATATACAGTATGATTCCCACCATTATCCTGCAATGCTATATTGATCAGCGAGTAATACAAAAACACGATCTTAACTTTTATATTATCACTAAGGTAATAAACAATGACCACACTTTTAACAACTTCCTGTGAACATATACTTGCACCATGCCCTTGGTGTGAGACGGCAAATTAAGTGAAGTAGCCAATAATGTTCCATAACCAACCTGACATAAACCATTCATACCACACATTACTTGCGTTAAGTTTCACAGAGTCAAATGTTATGTATTTCAACAACATATCTAAAACTTTCTTTTTTAATCACTTGGACAGAAAGCAAATTTGAAATGGGCCGGCTTACAGATCGCGGTATAGGCCTAGGCTGGGCTGCAATCTTTGGTATCTCAACAGATGACTCGTCTTCTGAAGAATCATCATTATCGGCAGCCATAGCCGAGGCTGGACCGCTTCTTGTTGTCCATAAATAAGCTCTATTAGGTGGTGTCGAACTTCCAGCTAATGATCTTGCTGACCTGCAAAATTTATATATCATTCATCTGTTTTTATTCATCTTTACAAGTTTGCAGTATCATATCGAATATTGAGCGACTTTTGACCATAAATTTTGTAAATAATAGTGTGGATAAATAAAAAAACAAACGTGAAATAGTAGTCTCGGCGCTGAGATGGGGATGCTCTGATGGCACTACTTCGCGGATTTTCAATTGATGGTTGAAGAGGTTTCTTGGCTTCTTCCACCTTTTATCAGTGTCAAACAATATCAACACTAAGTTACCTATTTACCAATGGAATCGGATTTTACTGCAAAATCAATATCGTAGTGATTAGTGAAGTTTACCTCTGGGCCTTCACTAGCTTCGTATTTTGGGGATTTTATCCATGCATAGATGTGATCATAGTACAAGCTTTGCAACACCAAGATTACTGTGCTTGTTGTGTATAGCTGTGTATGAATTTTAGTTGCACCAAATTAGAAAACTGGGGCCAACACTAAACATCCAAATTCACAGCATATTCTACATCCAATTGATATATCAATATTAATTTACCAAAGCAGTGTAGTACTGTGTAGGCAACTGCATCCACAAACAAGATATACAAGAGAAAAATTAGACAAATAAAAATAAATATAAATATACATCTAATCATTCATAGTCAATTAATTCACGAGTATATGAACAGGACTTACGGTTGCAGGTTCAAGAAGACAACCCACAAGATTAAAAACATCCCTGCACCATAAGAAAAAGAAATAAATTCAGTTACTAGAACTTAATATAGGAAAAAACAAATGATGTGTGCGGATAGTTGCACGCTAAACGGTGTCGGTGTGCGGCTCATTATTTTGTATGAATGTACATTTTTTTGAATGTTGAACTACACTGTCCAAAGTGCAGTTGTATGCGTGTTAGTTACAACAGCACACGCCATTTCCCCTAAATAATTAGATATATATACCGAAAGCAATAACGAGATGTATCAAACAATAAAACGTACCCGGCAATCCACGTTAGGAGGAAGATAAGCGAAACGCCATGGCTAGATTTAGTACGAAAATTAGTAACGATTTGAGGTATTTCAGCAACACCCCAACAAACAAGACTTATGATTCCTAACCCAAACGAAATTTCATCATTAACATTGCAAAGACAGTCTTTAAAATACTTATCAACCCACCACCCTAAACATGGCTTGTTTTCCTTAACACAATAGCTAGATGATGATGATTTAGTATTCCTGCTATCATTATTATACAACAAAAACTTCATGTCTGCTTGTGTGCAGCTTGCATGCAATAAAATGAAACCTGCTGCTGATTCAGTACTAATGTAAATTACTAGCGATTGATGCAGTGAATGCAGTGGTGTCTGAATATATGGATGACATGATAGCACATGGATTTACGATCAGGCCCCCTGATTTTTTTAATCACTTATATATTTTTATTTACTTTATGTAATTTATTTAAGGATCACCACATTTGTGATTACAATCGATTTATTTTATTTCTATGAATCTACTGTAGAGAGATTTTTTTACAATCTTGTTATGTAAATATATACGGTAAAGAAAATATGGTAAAATGATTTTGGTAAATAAAGGACAAGATGACAACATGATGTTGCAACTTGCAAGTACTAGAATGTAGGTGGCATTGATAAAAAAAAATAAAAAAATAAAAAATAAAAAATGTAGGTGGCCCTTATGATGGCTAGGTTCACTTTCCAAATACAGTTCATATAATCAGAAAGAAGAAAGAGTAAAAATGTAAAATCAGCTCAAGGTTCATCTTTGTTTTAATTAGGTAAATGGATAGTAAAGCCATGTTTGATAGCCAAAATTTACGTCTTGATTACAAGCAATGCAACATAATGTAACAACTCGGGTAATTTTGTTAAAAACAGGAGATATATAATTTCCAGTCTTTCATTCTTAACTACTTATTGTAATCTTTAGGCCCATAATTATTTTTTAGACGATGTATTAAGTACTAGAAGAACCTCATCATTCCGAACCTTATACATAGTGTTTTTCCATACTGAGTACCATGTTTATCAAGGAGACAGAGAGACAAGAGACAATGTAGGAATGAAGACATAAAAACCATCCAAGTTCACGCATTCCATAATGATTCTGAAGGGACAAATTTACCCGTTACATTTTTAAAGTTTCTCTTTTGCTATCATCACCTTATCGGGATACGGTATATGATGAGAAGTAAGAGACTTGAACTTGTAATCGCCTATATTTTGTTAGCTATAATATCTTCTTTTCACACTCCCTACCACGAAAATATATAGCTTAGACCACAAATGTATACATTTTTCCATAGCATGACTTGAACCCCCAACCACAAATATCAAAAAATTTAGGCTACAAAGCCAGCTTTTACCATCATGCAGAGGCATGATTATGTTGTCCCTAATCGTTGATTCACAATGAGATATAGAATTTACAGGAAATAATAATTGTATATTGAATGATATGAATCTGTTTACATGACCCTTGTATATATAGACATATACCGAACCATCGTGACTGTTCACGAAAAGTCATACCTGTTCGTATCTAACAGCCTGTAACTTCCTATAACCGACTATTCGGTTAATAACTTTCATTCCTGACACACTAAGCCCTTAGGCTATACAAATATTACATAATATACTAAATACTAAATTACATCCGAGCAATGAACGGGATTAGGTCCACATTCTCCCCCTTAATCTCGATCGTTGCTTCGTCCTAGATCTTGAACCCTGAGCATCTGCCGCATAGTGACAAACTTCAGCCTTGGCAAAGCTTTAGTCAATATATCTGCCCTTTGTAGTTTGCCACTGACGTGTTCCACATTGATGTGTCCATTCTCTACACATTCACGAATGAAATGGTAACGAATGTCGATATGCTTACTTCTTCCATGAAAAACTGGGTTCTTGACGAGTGCTATTGCTGAAACGTTATCAACCTTCAGTGTTATTCTTTCCTCCTTCCAACCCGTTATTAGACTAAGTAGCCGTTTTAACCATAGAGCCTGACATGCTGCTCCAGTAGCTGCCATGAATTCTGATTCACATGATGAGAGTGCTACTGTTGGTTGCTTCTGAGTGCACCAGGTAATAGGTGATTCTCCAAAATAGAATACTATTGCAGTAGTTCCTTTTACTTGATCAGTATTGATTCCATAACTACTGTCGTTATAACCTGTTATCTTGCAGCCGCCATCTCTTTTATATATAATACCATGCTCCTTGGTTCCTTTGATATATCCTTTTGCTACTAGTCTTGCTTTGTATTTGATGATCTTTCCCTTTGCATCCCTCTTGGTCTTAAAAACCCACTTGAGTCCTATTGCCTTATGATTTGTAGGCAAAGTAGTAAGAGTCCATGTGTTATTCCTGTTAATTGAATCCAGTTCAGCTTCCATAGCCTCGATCCATTTCTTATCTGTTGATGCCTCCTTGTAGTTACGTGGTTCTTCTTCCATAAGTAGCATACTTTCAGTTTTAACTACACGTGCATTTTCATATACTGCATTCAAGTCTTTGAACCCTCGTACTGGTGTATCATCAAATCTTTCTTCTGAGTTCCTCAATGAACTAACACCCCGCAAATTTGAACGCGATTATTAATATTAATCACTTGCATTATTAGGCTAATTCCCTACTTGAGTGAATTTACGACGCATTTTAGAGGTAAGTCTAGCAAATCCCAACTAGTTAATACACGTAGTATTACTTATTTGTAATTAGATGTAATTACATACGAAACGAATTCAGCAAACGCGACAAAAATATACGGCTATTGGTGAACGAAATTATTTAATAAAACAAAGTTATTAAATAACGTCATTTACAATTTAATATTATGTCGATAATATTTACATAACATTTTATAACATAAAACGTCAACTCGTATAACTAAAATAAAACAAAGATTTAAAAACCTTATAATTAAAATAATGTAACATTTAACGATCGGGTAAACAAACACGGGACGAAAACGCAGGAGATGAAAAGTGGGACAAAACCACCTTCCATCTCCATCTTTCCTTTCATTTTCATTTCTTTCTCACCAAAAACACACACACTTTCTCTCAACCAAATCCACACAAAAAAAATTCGGATTCACAAATCAACCCACAAAAGTTACATTTTCGGAATCCTCTCGAGCTAAGGAACAACATTAACAAAAGCCGTATCATCATCTTCTTCCTAAATCGGTCCCGATTTGCAATTGTAAGAAATTTCTAAAAACTTAGATTTACTTGTTTTTATGTATTATATAGGTGTAATATTGAACCTACAACTTTGTTTTAACTATATAATGGAAGAAATCAAGGTTTTATGGCCGGAAAACATGTTAAAATCGGGTTTTGGCCGGAAAAATCACGGCAGTCGCTGCTACTGTCTGGGTGTTCATCTTTGCGACACAACGTCTGTGTCGCATATAGTGTCGCATAAACTATCCATGCGACACAACCATTGTGTCGCATGTTGTGTCGTACCATTGTGTCGTAGAATCTCTGCGACACAACCCTAGTGTCGCTATTGAATTAGCATCTATCGTCTATGCAACACAACCCTTGTGTCGCATAGCCCTTGTGTCGCACCATTATGCGACACAACCATTGTGTCGCATAACCATATTAGTGTCGCATACTGTGTCGCAGAAAACAGAAACTTCACAAACTATTTTTACACTAAGTGTCTAACTTAACCGATAACGAATATTTACATACGATACAATGTACAAACAGTATAAACAATACAAAACCGCTATTTTATTAAAATTAAGATTTCAAACTACCACCAACGAGTCGTATACATTTTCACAAATACGAAATACAAACGTAAATGTTTAACGAACACTAGCATGGATGATTAGCTTAGACATCCACAATTACTTATTAAATCTCATACGTTTAGGACGTTAGGAGATTTCGGACTGTACTTGGGCTTAGGTTTGCTAGCACTCGCACGATTACTCAACTCAACAGGTGAGTTCACAGCCCCTACTTTACTGTTTTAATTACTTTTGGGGTGGAAAACATAGTCAATCATTTCTATACAAACATGATTGTATACTACTTTACTCAAACAAGTGGAGTACATTGAACTGATATACTGAAACGCAAACTGATGATTTTGAAATAACATTTTCATACTATAAACACTGTAAACGCATAAACATGTTTTGGAAACGTTGGAAAACAACCAACACGCTTTACGAAACTGATTGGGTAACAAATGGGTCCTACTGACATGGACCAGATCCTACTGACATGGATCAAGGGACACTGACACTCCCTACTATTGAAAAGTCCCTACTGACATGGGCACTGGATCCCACTGACACGGATCCACTATTACTATTAAACTGCTAAAAAGTCCCTCCTGACATGGGCACTGCATCCTACTGACATGGATCACTGAATGACTATTAGGATACAGACATTCCTACAATGACGATTAGGATACAGACATTCCTACGATATCTATTAGGATACAGACATTCCTACAATGACTGTTAGGATACAGACATTCCTACGATATCTATTAGGATACAGACATTCCTACAATGACTATTAGGATACAGACATTCCTACGGAACTATTAGGATACTGCTTTCCTACAATGCATTTTCATACAAAACAATTGGGCAACATCCCACACTGACAGATTTGGGTGACATCCCACTATGATTGTACTTAAACAAACGACATAAATGAAACTATTTGACCTCCGAGTCAATAAACTTACTCGAACTTGGTTCAACTACTACAAATATAAAACCTGTGAATTCACTCAACCTCGTTGTTGACTTTTACTATGTTTTTCAGGGAATTAGCTGCGCATGTAAGAATCGCCAACACATGGAGAATTAGGCGACCCGTGAAGCTTTAGGATGCCAACATTTTTGGAAAAACACATGGATTTCTCTAGTATAACTGAAACCGTTTTGTCATATTCTAGAAATCCACTTTTGTATACATATTACTTTTAACTTGTACGATTTGATAAATCGTAAATCTTGTAATTAACATTTTGGCATCTTAATATATATTATGTTCTGCTGTAATCATAAGCTCTGATACGTATGCATGCTTTATTATTGTGACACCCCAGTACTTAAACTAAATGCTTCCGCTAAACAAATTTGGGGGTGTTACAGATTGGTATCAGAGCCAATGGTTATAGCGAAGTAGGAAACTTTAGGTGACTTAGAAACCTAGAGACCTAGACTATAGCCTTGGCTAGAACGCACGTGCATACACGCATTTACATACATCTAAACTATCGCTACGATACCTCGATACGCGTGAACTGTTCACCACCTTCGACTCGTTCATTGTACTCTGATCTCATATGAACCGGATCGTGTTAAACGGTTGATGAAAAGAAGTATGTATCTAGCATCATATAATGACGCCTGGCCAACGTGATTATATTATACTAATTACATATGGGTGTTTCATAGTCGTAAGATACGTGATGGGGATTCGACAATTTTTTTATTTTATTTTATTTTTTTCTTGATACTCGAAAACTTGAAATATGTGAAACTTTACTCCTCACATATTTTTCATTGGCATTGACTTCTGCATCTTCTCATCGCAGAACGTCAGCATGCCGCCTAAACAAAGAAAGACTCGAAACAGTCGACGAAATACTCCACCTCCGCCTCCATAAACAACCGAACAAATAATCGAACGCCGCGTGGCTGAGGCTATTGCTCAGTACGAGGCCAGCAGAAATCGTGAAAACCTAACCAACAATAGTGGAGCCACTCCAGTTAACAGCGAAACTCCAAACAATGCCCAGCAGGGGTGTTCCTACAAAACCTTTCAGTCATGTAAACCCAGCACCTTCACCGGGACCGAAGGGGCCATTGGCCTGGTCCACTGGATTGAAAAGATGGAATCGGTGATCGACATCAGCGACTGTGCCACCGACAAAATCGTGAAATACGCCACCTGCACTTTAGCCGACAAAGCGCTAACCTGGTGGAACGCTCAAGTCCAGATTATGGGACGCCCAGCTGCTTACTCCATGACCTGGGTAACTCTGAAACAGATGCTGATGGAGGAATTTTGCCCTCCCAACGAGATGCAGAAACTTGAAACCGAATTCTGGAACATACAAATGATCGGCGCTGACATTTCCGGTTATACAACTAGATTCCAGGAGCTTGCACGTCTTGTGCCTCACATGGTAACCCCCGAGAGCAAACGCATTGAGCGTTACAACAGGGGTTTGGCCCCATAGATCCGAGGCATGGTTATGTCCTCCAAACCAGCTACCTTTAGGAGCGCAGTAGACCTGGCTCAAAGCTTAACTGATGACGCCATTCTGATTGGCACTTTGAAAACTACCCCGGTGAAAACAGAACCTACCAGTACTGATGCGGGCGACAACAAACGCAAATGGAATAACGAGGGTAACGACCGCCAGGGTCAACAAAACAGAAACCCGGGAAACACCCGAGCCTTCGCTGCGATCACCAACACTGAACAGAAACCCTACCTTGGTAACAGGCCCAAGTGTGGGAAATGCGGAAAACATCATGAAGGAGATTGTTTCTTCTGCGATAACTGCAAACGATATGGGCACAGAACTCAAGCATGCCGAACCCACCCTACAAACAATGAACAACGAACTGAGGGGTGCTTTAGGTGTGGTGATCCTGGACACCACCGAAACCAATGCCAACAACCGAACAACAACCAGAACAACCCCGGGAACAACAATCAGAACAACAATAACCGCGTCGCTAACAAAGGCTACGCCCCTAGCCGCGCGTACATCCTCCGTGCACCAGAAACGGTTGCGGATCTCAACTAGCACGGTACGTCTAAACGACTATTGCTACGATTTAACATACGTTTTATTCGAATGTCGATTCGAACACGACACTCGATAAACTCTGACCACGAAACGAAACACACAACATATTGAACTATGCCGCGAGCATACTTAAACTGATTGAACTTTAATGGCAACAATTTAACGCCATGCAAACTATTACTATTGTTCACAACATGACTTATCGGAGAACATACGCCGCGGGCGATCCGACTTAATTTAAATCTCGGGACGAGATTTCTCTAACGAGGGGAGAATGTAACACCCCGCAAATTTGAACGCGATTATTGATATTAATCACTTGCATTATTAGGCTAATTCCCTACTTGAGTGAATTTACGACGCATTTTAGAGGTAAGTCTAGCAAAGCCCAACTAGTTAATACGCGTAGTATTACTTATTTGTAATTAGATGTAATTACATACGAAACGAATTCAGCAAACGCGACAAAAATATACGGCTATTGGTGAACGAAATTATTTAATAAAACAAAGTTATTAAATAACGTCATTTACAATTTAATATTATGTCGATAATATTTACATAACATTTTATAACATAAAACGTCAACTCGTATAACTAAAATAAAACAAAGATTTAAAAACCTTATAATTAAAATAATGTAACATTTAACGATCGGGTAAACAAACACGGGACGAAAACGCAGGAGATGAAAAGTGGGACAAAACCACCTTCCATCTCCATCTTTCCTTTCATTTTCATTTCTTTCTCACCAAAAACACACACACTTTCTCTCAACCAAATCCACACAAAAAAAATTCGGATTCACAAATCAACCCACAAAAGTTACATTTTCGGAATCCTCTCGAGCTAAGGAACAACATTAACAAAAGCCGTATCATCATCTTCTTCCTAAATCGGTCCCGATTTGCAATTGTAAGAAATTTCTAAAAACTTAGATTTACTCATTTTTATGTATTATATGGGTGTAATATTGAACCTACAACTTTGTTTTAACTATATAATGGAAGAAATCAAGGTTTTATGGCCGGAAAACATGTTAAAATCGGGTTTTGGCCGGAAAAATCACGGCAGTCGCTGCTACTGTCTGGGTGTTCATCTTTGCGACACAACGTCTGTGTCGCATATAGTGTCGCATAAACTATCCATGCGACACAACCATTGTGTCGCATGTTGTGTCGTACCATTGTGTCGTAGAATCTCTGCGACACAACCCTAGTGTCGCTATTGAATTAGCATCTATCGTCTATGCGACACAACCCTTGTGTCGCATAGCCCTTGTGTCGCACCATTATGCGACACAACCATTGTGTCGCATAACCATATTAGTGTCGCATACTGTGTCGCAGAAAACAGAAACTTCACAAACTATTTTTACACTAAGTGTCTAACTTAACCGATAACGAATATTTACATACGATACAATGTACAAACAGTATAAACAATACAGACACACTATTTTATTGAAATTAAGATTTCAAACTACCACCAACGAGTCGTATACATTTTCACAAATACGAAATACAAACGTAAATGTTTAACGAACACTAGCATGGATGATTAGCTTAGACATCCACAATTACTTATTAAATCTCATACGTTTAGGACGTTAGGAGATTTCGGACTGTACTTGGGCTTAGGTTTGCTAGCACTCGCACGATTACTCAACTCAACAGGTGAGTTCACAGCCCCTACTTTACTGTTTTAATTACTTTTGGGGTGGAAAACATAGTCAATCATTTCTATACAAACATGATTGTATACTACTTTACTCAAACAAGTGGAGTACATTGAACTGATATACTGAAACGCAAACTGATGATTTTGAAATAACATTTTCATACTATAAACACTGTAAACGCATAAACATGTTTTGGAAACGTTGGAAAACAACCAACACGCTTTACGAAACTGATTGGGTAACAAATGGGTCCTACTGACATGGACCAGATCCTACTGACATGGATCAAGGGACACTGACACTCCCTACTATTGAAAAGTCCCTACTGACATGGGCACTGGATCCCACTGACACGGATCCACTATTACTATTAAACTGCTAAAAAGTCCCTCCTGACATGGGCACTGCATCCTACTGACATGGATCACTGAATGACTATTAGGATACAGACATTCCTACAATGACGATTAGGATACAGACATTCCTACGATATCTATTAGGATACAGACATTCCTACAATGACTGTTAGGATACAGACATTCCTACGATATCTATTAGGATACAGACATTCCTACAATGACTATTAGGATACAGACATTCCTACGGAACTATTAGGATACTGCTTTCCTACAATGCATTTTCATACAAAACAATTGGGCAACATCCCACACTGACAGATTTGGGTGACATCCCACTATGATTGTACTTAAACAAACGACATAAATGAAACTATTTGACCTCCGAGTCAATAAACTTACTCGAACTTGGTTCAACTACTACAAATATAAAACCTGTGAATTCACTCAACCTCGTTGTTGACTTTTACTATGTTTTTCAGGGAATTAGCTGCGCATGTAAGAATCGCCAACACATGGAGAATTAGGCGACCCGTGAAGCTTTAGGATGCCAACATTTTTGGAAAAACACATGGATTTCTCTAGTATAACTGAAACCGTTTTGTCATATTCTAGAAATCCACTTTTGTATACATATTACTTTTAACTTGTACGATTTGATAAATCGTAAATCTTGTAATTAACATTTTGGCATCTTAATATATATTATGTTCTGTTGTAATCATAAGCTCTGATACGTATGCATGCTTTATTATTGTGACACCCCAGTACTTAAACTAAATGCTTCCGCTAAACAAATTTGGGGGTGTTACACAGTTGCTTCTTCCTCCTCTGAGTGTGGGTTATAAGTATATGTCTGTGGGGTAACTGGAGTGTTTGGAGCAGTGATTTGTTCCTGATCCTGATAAGCATCTTCATTGCTGTCTGAGTTGATTAATGTAGTACTTCCATCATCGATTCCTCTAACCACAAAACTTGTCCATTTTGAGTCCTGTGTTCTTGTTTCCTCTCTGTTGTTATCCCAATTCCATGGTTTGGTTTTCATAAACTTAACATCCCTGCTTACATGTTTCCTATCCTTTTCTGGATCATATAATCTGTATGCTTTTGATCCTTCCTCTACTCCTAAGTAAATCATGGGAACACTTCTATCATCAAGCTTCTGCAAATGGGATATTGTTACCTTGGCATAAGCTGTGCACCCAAATATCCTTAGATGTTCCAGATTTGGTTTTCTGTTGTAGAGTGCCTCATATGGAGTCTTATCCACCAGGGCTCTTGTAGGTACCCTGTTCAGTATGTATACGACGTATCTGACTGCTTCCGCCCAAAAGTTCTGTGGCAACTTCATTGCTTTCATCATACTTCTAGTAGTAGATAACACTGTTCTATTTCTTCTTTCCACGACTCCGTTTTGTTGTGGTGAGTAAGGTGCTGTTAATTGCCTTGTTATTCCATTTTCCTTGCAGTACCTTGTGAATTCATTTGATGTGAACTCACCTCCTCTGTCTGTTCTCAGCATCTTTAATTTTGTCCTCATTTCCATTTCAATCTTCCGTATGAATTCCTTGAAAGTGTCAAATGCCTGATCTTTCGTTGTTAGAAAGTAGGCCCACATGAAACGTGTACAGTCGTCCACTAACAAGAAAATGTATTACTTCCCGGAGTGTGTGGCTAGACTTATAGGGCCATAGAGATCTCCATATACTAGATCCAGAGGTTTCTTTGATCTGAACTTAGTTTGACTTGGGAATGGAGTTCTACTGTGTTTTCCTAATAAGCATGCATCACAAATCTGTCCTACATGGTTTATTCTTGGTACTCCTTCCACTAGATTCTTCCTTGTCATATTCTTCATATCCTCAAAGTTTAGATGACCTAATCTAGCGCGCCATAACCATGCTTGGTTATCTACATTTGCTAAGAGACATATGGGTGTTCCAATTTTCAGTTTGATGCTGTAAAGTCTATTTTTTGATCTTTCAATTTTCATCAGCAGCCTCTTATTCTTGTCATGTATAGTCAATTGATTTCCTTCCATAACAACTTTACACCCAATCTCCATGAGTTGTCCTAAACTCAATATGTTGCTCTTGAGGTTTGGGATGTAGTATACTTCCGATATAACCTTTTGTTCGTTATTCCTACATCTTAATAATATAGAACCTCTTCCTTTTATCTCTACATATGATCCATCTCCAAAACGAACACGTCATGTTATCTTTTCATCAATATCCTTAAAGTGACTCTTAGTCCCCGTCATATGGTTGTTTGTACCATTATCTAAATACCAGATGCTTTCATCTATCGTAGCATACTTTCCGGGTTGAAACTGTCCTTCATTTAACAGTACCTCTTCGTGTTCAGTTTTGTGTATTGCCATTAATAATGATTGATCTTTGTCTTCTTGGATAAGGTTTGATTGTTCCTGCATTGTAGGCAGTTGTTTGCAGTCTTTTCTGTAATGTCCCAATTTTCTGCATTTGTGACATTGTACTTTGCTCATGTCCCTCACTTGCTTGTTCCACTTTGTGTTTGTTCTTGCCTTGTGAGTTGAGCCTACCTCTTTCCAGTCACGTTTATTTCTGTTGCTTTGCCAGTTTCCTCGTGAAGAGTTGGATCTACCACGTCCGCGATTACCAAATCGTCTTCCTCTTCCAGAGTGTTCGCCTTGTGCGAATAAGAAGTTTTCCTGGCTTTCTCCACGTCCGCCTTTCCTAAGTTTTATTCTTTCCTCATAGGCTTTCAACTTTCCAATGATCTCATCTAAGGTAACCTCGTCTAGATCAGAGTGTTGTTCTATAGATGCCACAATTTGGATGAACCGATCTGGCATTGAATCCAAAAGCTTTCGTACCAACAACGGTTGGTCCAAAGTTTTTCCTAATTCACTAGCCTTGGTGGCATAGCCATTTAGTTTAATGGTAAAGGCATCTAACGTATCGTCCTCTTTCATTTGGAGTGTTTGAAATCCAATCATCAAAGATTGTAAGCGTGCTTTCTGTACTTTATCTGCTCCGACATGTCTTTTCTTCAACGCCTCCCAGACTTCCTTTGCAGTCTTACATCCCGCGACTTATAGTATTACGCCCTCGGTCAATGCTTGATATAGATAGGCAATCGTTGTCTTATCCTTTTTCTCATCTGGTTGCACACCGTCCTTTAATTCTATCATCTCCCATAACCCATTTTCCTCAAGTATTATTTTAATTTGAATGGCCCAAACGGTGTAATTTGTTGGTTTTAAAACGGGGCATTGGTGATGAGAGATTGGTGCAATGGTTTTTTGTGTCACTAGGGTGCTGTTAAGGTCTTCAGCAGCAGGCATGGTTTCTATTCGTATGAATTTCACTTTCTAAAATTTGGGGCTTTCCTAATAGTATAGACAAAAAATTTATACTACTAGTATACTAGAAATCCAAAGATTAATTTAGATTTCAAACCTGAATGTCGTCAGAAATACTTTGCAGTCCAGACCTATAACTCGGAGTCTAGGATGAAGTAGACTCACTCCAAGTTCGTTCTTCATACGTTCATTCACCACTCTTTTATCTCCCCTCAACTTCTCTCGTTAGTAAATGATTCATTTGTAGCTGGAGGCCCACTTCCTTGATTTGAGATGGCCATTTCTCATTTATAAGTTTACGAGCAAATGAAAACACTTCACTTCGTGGGGCAGGGTCGGCATCCACAATGTTGTAAATTATTCTGATATAAGTATATGATAATTTATATAATCATGATAGTATATTTTACAACCAACAAAATTTTCACTTTACCTGATGCGATAAAACATAACTTGGAGATGGTTTCTGAATGCTTTTCTTCAAAGCGTTGCATATATCGACAACATAATGGTTTCTGGAGATGGTTTCTGAAGTGTTGTTTTGAATGCGTTTTAAATTCTAAATTTATTTATTCAAACAACTTGAATATTAATGTAATAAAAAACACATATATTAATATTTATCGGTAAAAATCAGACAAAAAAACTGAAAATGTATAAATGAATCGATCCAACCTGACCCAACCATTTCGATAAGTGTTGAAGATTACCCAGTTTAGCACCTCTATCTAAATGATAGAGTCAACTTCTTGAGCGTCACATCAGGTTTTACAGCAGATATATTCAAGTCAGATTCTTCTTGAGTAATCGAATACATTTTGTTGACGGATAGAGTTTTAGAGTCAGAGGCGGTCACTGAATGTAAGTTGCAAGAACAGTGAAATCAACAAATACCGATGATGCTGCAACAATTATAGATAAACATCCATAATCTGTTTATCATTTTGGTATAGTGGAGGTGCCTGCAAAATTTTAGAGTCTAACTCTTAACGAGTAAAAAGTTATGCGTGTTTGAAGTCGGTTAAAAACTTGACTTTTGCTGAGTTTGAATTTGCACTAAGGAACGCTATCCTGGCACCACCTTCCAAGATCGCGTTAGCAGAAATTGCACTAGGGAACGCTATCCTGGCACCATTCCGGGATCGCATTCGCAAGGCAAAATCAGTAACAAAAGGTTTACAACTTAAGAACGCGATCCCACCACCTTCTAGGATCGCGTTTGGTAGTAGAAAATGAAATTTTGGGTTTTAAAAAGCTTGTTTTAACTAGGGAAATTTATTAATGTTAAATTATACAAATGGGGTAGTCATGGGACATTATTGAGAGTGTGGAAAAAAATAACGAATTTGGGACGTTTCAAGTTGGTATCAGAGCGATAGTTTAAGGGAATTAGGTAATCCACGATAGGATTGCCTAAACTTAAACTAATATGAATTGCTTGAATTGCCATGATGGTAATATGTAGTTATGAATTTGATGTAGTCGAACTGATATGATTCCCAGTTATGAGTTATTCGATAGTTGATACGTGATTATTTAGTGACTGAAATGTTAAATGAGGCATTTAGCGTTATGGATAGTTCTGTTTGAACTTAAAGGTGCTTAAAATGTTGAAATAAAGTACGAAATTAGTAGTACGAATGTGGTATATTATTTGCAAGGTGTGGTTATAAATCCTTGCTGATAATTATGTGATATGTGAATAGAGAATATGTTGTAACTACGGTCAATGGAGTAAACGAAATAAATATGATTATGCTTATGAAATACGCAGATTATGGTGTTGTTTTCATTTGATTGGAGAAGAGGTACGTCTTCTCAGTCAAGTGTAAACGAGTGATTATGTAGACAGAGCTATGTGTGTTTAATTAATTGATGATTAAACTGAATGATGAACTTATCAGAGACAAGTTGAAATACAGATTAAATGATGCTAATTGTGTACGTGGAATTTCTTGCTTATGTAGTTATGGTAGCAAGTTAATTCCTGGTTGTGTATATGTTGTTAAGGTGTTATGAAACGTGTTTTGATTGTTGCTAAGTTGTTATGTTATGTGGTTAAGTATGTGAAAATTACATTGAAGATTGATGATATGAAGTAGCCTGAGAAGAAGTGTGTATAACATAATCTAACGACGTCTGGCCAACATAGTTATATTATGCTATTTCACATGAAATTGTTAAGGCTGCCAAGTATCAAAGAGATTTGATGTAATTGTAGAGATTAAGTGTAAAAGTAGTATAAACTCTTTAATGAGTAAAGGTGTAAACGAATGATGTTATGCTTTATAAAAGCATATATGTTTAAATTATATGGTTATTATGTTGAGTGTAGAGATTAAAAGTGATAAATTAGATATGGAAATATCCATAAATATGATAAGTATTGTCGGCAAAAGTGTAATGTATTTGAATATAGTTATGAAATGATATTAAAGATGTAAAAATGTGTTAATAGCCGACATTAAGTAGTTTTAAGATATATAAGTATGAAGACCTTATGTGAAAATTTTAAAATAAAGTAATGTTAAACCACTAAACTATTGTTTTAATGTGGTACCTGTTATAAAAGAGATAGATGTCAGTTGATGTAAAACAATGTTCACCCACTTAATTGTTGTTTTAATGTGATTTTGATATAAAAAAAATGGTAAGATGAATCTTAAGTGGGGGAGAAATTATGATTAAATGACGTATAATATGATGATAGAGTAGAGATTGGTTATGATATAACCTAATGTAGAACTATGATTATGAAATTATGATGATAAAGGCTGAATGGGGGGTTTTAACAAACCGGATATCCAAGTTTAGAGAAATGATTTGAAAATTTATGTCGATAAAAAGAGTAAGATGTTATGAGTAATAACAATTGATTACGTGGAAATGATAAAAATGTCACCATTAAAAGATAATTATGTGTAATTAATTACGATGTTATGTATTTAATGGCAAGATAAAGTAGTAAATTGCAACTAGTAAGGGTTAAAATGTGGAATAAGCAACTGTAGAGGTCAGCTAACTGTGGTTAGCATAGTGATGATAATACTGAATATGTGTTGATTGTTGCATATTATGATGTTATAGTACTTATGCTGACGTAGCATGGTACTAAATGATGTTAACTTAGCATCTATTTCGACGTGATTTGGTGCTAAATGATTATGTAGTTATGAGTTTATATAGAGAACTTGACCTCTACGTTTTGCTTAGTCGTTGGGTGTTTAAGGTTACATGATTCTGGATTACTTCTGAGTAAGAGGTTTCATATAACCCAGTTATATGTATAATTACAATTTGTAATTCAGTGTTAACTAGTTACAAAAGTAGAGAATTCTAATATGTGTCAGTTAAAGTGATATGTAGATACTAATTCTTTTGCTAGTTACGGTTAGAGTTAATACTTTTATTGTTAATATATGTGTTGTGGTGTTCATCACCACTATTGTTGTGAGTTAGAGATTCTAGCATGTAGCTAGTTTATGATGTTAAGAGTATGATAAACAATTATGTAGTCCTTTGGGGCTCCGGGGTGAGGAGTTTTACCCGCTTCGGCAACCGGATCTGTCGGCACTTGGGCCGGGGACGGAGTAGGGTTTCTTCTCGAGGGTGCATAATGGTGATGATCGGGTGGGTGGCTAATGGGCCCCCGTCAGTGATCCAAATACTGCCTTTAAAAAAAAAAAGTTGTCTAAAATACATGCACATTTTATGTGCATAGGTTGATTAGTGTTTATGTAGTTAGAGTTGTATGAATTATATGGCTAAAAAGCTATTAAGATTAATGTGATATACGTGTTGATTGAATGAGGTTAAGTTAAATCTGCTAAGGGTAGCAGTGTACTTAAAACTTTACCATTATGAAATGGTAGAAAGTGTTTACCTTTTTGATCATGTTGGATTAAATTGGTAATATGTGGTTAAACGAATGGAAATAGTATGTATATAATGAGATGAATAAGAAGTGTTTAAAACTTTTGTGGTAAAGAAGTGTCTGGAACTAAAATGAGACATGAATAAAAGAGATTACGTGGATACATGAGTGGTGTACATTCATGTTATGAATTAGTTGATTATGTAAAGTAGTGTATATGAGTAACGCTTCCGCATACGTGGAGAGAGTATTAATGTGAATCTATACGAGTGACATTCGTGAGGACACAAATGAAATAAGTGGGGGAGAGTTGTAACACCCCAAAATTCAAAAGTATTAAAGTGAATAAAGTAATAGTAATTGTTTTAATTTATTATCAGTTTAGGTGAAATAAATTAATAATTGTATGTCGATTTTAAAGTTCTAGACAATGATAATCACGAGAGTAAAATTAAAACATATATATCTATCATTACACACATATGTACGTATCATTTTAACACCCCAGGAGGTTCCAGAAATAAAGAATGCGAGGAAGAAACTCGCTAGAACCTTAAACCCTAACCTAAAATCGTTCCAATACATCGAACTGAAGCTAGAGATATAAAATTCTTCATTGATTGATTCTTTCTAGCATGAGGTAATTATGTGTTCTTGATTTTCTTAACCTAGAAAGTGGGTAAATGGTGGTTTTGAAAAATTAATTATTTCTAAGTTGAAATTGAGATGTATTATGATGAATTAATGGTGTAGAGATGTTTATATGATTGTGGTTAACATCAATTCAACCTAAAAGTGGACTAATTGATTTGTATGATTTATGATCAAAATGGGTTTTTATAAAATGATGTGGTGATAGCATCAAATAAGTCTATATTTATATAACAAATTCCCTTAATATTTATACATTTTGTTTACATTTTATCATTATAGATACTGATTTGATTAATATTTGCAGAATAGAGTTTTTGATTGAAGATTGAAGAAAAGATAGAAGAAAAGAGAAGGAAATGAAGAAAATAAAGAAGAAATAAAAAGAGATGAAGAATTGGGCTTAAAATGAAGATTAAATTCGTATTTGGATGAAATTGGACCAAGATTGAAAATTAGTCCAAGTTAAAAGAAGTTGGTGGCCCAAGATTAAGAGTTCAGCCCGTCAGTCAGAAAGTTCTGGAATTTCGATTTAGCCGGCGGCTAAACAATTTAGCCGGCGGTCAAATGTAAATATGGAAGGCGGTGAAAGACGCGGTTTACCACCGGGTATCGTGGGCAAAAAGTTAACCCGACCGGCGGCTAAAGCATTTAGCCGGTCAAAAGCTCGATTTTTCAAGTATAAATAGAGGCCAAAGTCAGACGTTTTTGATATACAAAATACGAAAACCAAAGTCGGTTTCTAGGGTTTTAGGTGGTTTTAAGGTCGATTTGAAGGGCAATGAAGCTAGGGTTTAAAGGTTTTCAACCCTAACAAAGACTCATTCGGTTTATTGGTTTGATTCTTATCTTTTCTATTTTCTATGTATAATAACATGTTTTTAGATTTGATTTTGATTACATTAAACATGAGCTAGTATTCTAATTGTATTTATTTAGATGAATGATTATTGAATGAAGGTTTAAAATATATGTTTATGTTGATATTTGATTATGAATAATTATTAAGTTTATTCAAAGATCCATATTATTTAAATATGTGTTTTATTGTTACTTAACGTGGTTGATTATCTTTACTAGGCCTGGTTTAGGTTAATCAATTATCTGCAATTAAGTAATTTATTAATTGATTGTGGCAAGACTTTGTAATGATACTTGGTTGAGATAATAGCAATTGATAGCTAATAAGTGATATGAATTATTAATATGTAATTTAACAGCAACGGGTAATTCGAAGTTGTTAGAATAAATCTTAATAGTTTGTGAAAGTATTAATTGAATAAGTTTTATGTTAATAATGCACGCAAGAGTAATTTCTGGTGTTATTCAAGAGAATCTAGTATTAAGGTAACACTTATTATGATTAGTAACCTTAACAAGAGCTAGTTATATTCATTTAATTCCCATAATCAAGGATTAACAGTTCAATAAACATATCTGGAAAACCTGAATTCAATAATAACTATTCTAAGTAAATACATGTTTCTTTATTCCTGATTATTATCTGAAAATTCCTTTTATCATTTTAATTACTTCTTTTCTACTCTTATCAATTAAATTGTTCGCACGTAACTAAAACGCCACCCTTTTATCTGTAATTTAATTGTTTATAATTTAAAGATTAATTATTTGTTTTATTACATTTTCCCTGTGTTCGACTCGGACTTACTTTAAAAAGTTATACTATATGATCAGGTTATTCTTGCCTTTATTGTGTTATAGTTAATTCTAGTATTTCCTTATTTTAAAACTTGTTATTATTTATATTTCAACTTAACACACGTCATGTGGAATTGGTGTTAATACACCCTAATTAGTGTTTATAAAGGTTGTTAGAGCATGATTATGGAGAATTGAAGTATTGAATCAAGTAGTTAAGTAATTGGATAAATTATAATTATGAGAATGATTATGATAAAGTTAATAAAGTGATATTATGAAGCCATGATTAATATAATCAAATCTTAAAAGTGGTTATGATGATGATTAGTGATGTTTTAATGATGATTGAAGTATTATATAATGATTAAACCATGAAAATGGTTATGGCTAAATGAATGGAATGATGAACTTAAAGATTCAATATAAATTAATGATGTTTATGGTGCTTCTTCATAACTTTGGATTGGTTTATGTTTGAATCATGATAAGTAGTGATGATTGAAGTAATTATGTAAGTAGTGAGGTCATGAAATAAAGATGAACATGTGTAGAGAGTGTATGTATAGTTTGATCAAAAGTCAAACTTGGTCAACCCAAGATGGTGATGGGTTAATTATGTTGATTAGTTGATTATGATTATCATGGAGTGCTAAATATGTTATATGTTGATATGTCATGTGTTAGGTGATCAAGAATGGTGCCATCCATGTTCAAGTGTTATGTTGCTTAATTGCCTAAAAAGTCAAGGTGAGTGATATGGGGGTTGAATTAGTAATGATTGTGTGTTCCGGATTGCTTCCGAGCAAGAGGTTCACATGATCAAGTGATTATGTGTTATTATATTTCTATATGTGGAATATTATGATGGTATATTACCGGATTGCTTCCGAGCAAGAGGTATGCACAATCAAGTGAATTATGTTGTTTCTAATCAATTGTTGATTATGCAGTTGTTTATAACACATTGTGTTGAATATGTGCTAAGATGAATTATGTTGACAAATTATGATGATATGTGGAAAGTTATGTAGCCTATGTGAATTATGTGGAATGAGCAGTTTGTAGGGATCTTATGAAGTTATAGTATGCATACTATTGACCGCGGGACTGCAATACGTAGTTTAGCTAAATGCGGTTAGCATTATGATGTTGATCTTGGTATGCATACCGACGTGGTATGGTGCCTCTCATATGGAGTTATTGGTCGCAGATCTGCACAAAGTTTCCATCTCTACAACCGCTCAGTAGTTATTTGCCTAAGCACTTATATGTTGTTTAATTACGATTAAAGTGATTTCTATGTCATTTATGTGGATTATTCATTTAATTGCTCGTATGCTCACTAAGCTTTATGCTTACCCTTTTCAGTGGTTCTATGTTGTAGGTACTTGGTTCGGTTGAACCAATTGGATGGAATATGATTACAAGGAGGTCGCGTGGATTGGAGCTTGCAATGTGATTAGACAAGCTCCTTCTCCTTTTGAATTGTCGTTATGTTTATCTATAACACCCGTCTCGAAATACAAGGACATTTTTTTTTTTTAAACATATCGGAAGCGCATGATTAATAGAAATCAGTAGATTGCATACATACATTTCAAATAGCAATCCACTTACATACAAACCTTTAAAACTAGATTATTCTAATCATTACACATTAAGTTTAGGTGTTATAGAAATCCAAATATGTTGTTAAATCATTAACGTATTTTCCATTTCAGAGTGAGCTTGTCAAACATTCCATTCCATATGTACTTCTTGCCCACCCACAAACAGAAGTAAACCTGCAAGAAGTAATGAGGGGTTAGCACGAAGCTAAGTGAATAGATCCCAAGCTATCAATCTAACTCAGCTTAACACATGCCTATAACCAAGCAATGCACAAGCAACATAGAAGGATCGGTGGTCCTTGAGGTACCCTCATGCCACGGATAGTTCCCCAAGTAACACTTAAAACCAACTGACGGCCAAATCAGAGGTTAAACCGATAGTTTAGTACTATTACTACACACGACGCAATTTCAGTGTCCAACACATGTACAAGGCACTTGCGAAGTCCTAGTAATAGTATCCAAACCCAACACATTAGTTGACCCCCACCAAATCAAATAGTCCACAACTATCATGGTATGCGAACGCCAATAATCAATCAAGGATTAGCCAGCATGCCAATATAATATTAATGCAATCATTGCAATAAACCAAGTTTACCCGTTGTAACCATGTTGTTACAACCAACTTAGACAGAAAGTCCAAGATCCACTCACCGACAATCATAGTCGTCCACTCAGTAGTCTAATGTCACTGAGTCTTCTCCACATCTGAGAATACAACAATAACACAAGTCAGTCTCTTGTATCGAATCTATATAACATCATTCCAACATTACAAATATCCACCTTTACAACACACTTCACAATCACTTATCAAGTTTATGCTCATTATAATCGTAACCTCATTTAATCAACTTTCATTATCACCATTAACATGATTAAACCGTTAACCGGATTATTACCATCAAATATTACTAATTCATTCAAAACCCCAACACAAGGTTTAATGAATATTTAATCCACTTAGTTACCACTTTACTCATAAATTCCCAATCAAGTGTTCCAATTAACAATTATCCTCTTTTCATCATATAACACATCATAATCATTAATTCTCTACAACACCTCATGATCACTCAATCAAATTCTCTAATTTCAAGTTAGTACTTATGTTATAATCATAAATTAGGTACTAATTGACAACCATAACATAACCAAAAGCCTCAATTCATGTTAATCATGCTAATTCCATCAATTACCCAAAACCCATTTTGATCACAACTTATATAATATGATTAATCCAATTTTAGGTTAGGGTTTCACCTATAATCATAAAATTAACCTTAACTAACAACCATACAAGCATTATAAGCTTTAACTTCAAGTTAATCATCATAATTTCATCCTAAACCACAAGAACCCTAATTCCAACTTACAACTTACAACTTACAAGTTGAATCATGTTACATATCATCATGTATGAGTTTAACTAACATCAATTTAACAACTTCAAGCCTTAATTTCGAATTATAATCTATAACCCACAAAACCCCAAATTTTAGATTTATGAAAATCAAGAAATCAAGACTTACATGATGGTTAGAAGGATTAGAGGAAGATAATCCAAGTTCTTGAAGCTTAAATTCGAACTTGGAAGCTTCAATTTGGATGATTTAATCATGTTTTTGATTTAGGGTTAGAATGGAGTATGTATGTATGCATCGTATGAATGTATGTGTGGAGGAGAAATAAAAACCGACCCATCCCTTATAATATACCATATAAGTGTCAATTTTCATTCCCCGTGTTTATTATTGTCTGGAACTTAAAAACCGTTTGCGGGGAAATACAATTTTATTTTACCGTCAACTAAATAAATTTAAAACAAACAATATTTTACTAACCACAATATTTCCTGAGGCTTATTGACCTATTAATTATCCAATCAAACACAATAACAATTTTAAATCGCATTTAAAATTACAGAAAAATACCTATTACTTCTAGGCCCAATTTGAGGATGTTACAAATCTCTCCCCCTTAAAGAGATTTCGTCCTCGAAATCTAATCATCCTTAATTACTCTAGGGAATTTAATCACATCATACCTCGTGTGAAGTTTGGTTCACACTTTATTTCCAATTCCCTAACTACATAATTATTTATCACTAATTGCACATAAGGTATATGTACAATTTAAATTACTTATGCATATCATCTCTATGCGTATCTTAATCACTAATCACACATACACAAAATATGTATACATTTAAATCTATTTATATAGATATACGTTTTCAACCTATTACACATGCACATATCCAAATGTACATGCTTCAATTTCTCATTTCAGCACATATAATGTATCCGAATCTTATTAATATTTTATATACACAATGATCACTTTAAAACGAGTTATCAATTAACATATGTAAATCACTTAACTAAATAAAGTAATATACTCTCATAACCAGAATCTAGCGACATGCTAGATCTTAAAAAAATCAGTATATGAATTATATCCTTTTTAATAACAAAATCAGTGGTTATGGAAACCACAATACACATATCATCAATGAAATTCAATTTTCAATTATAATTAGCATCCACGCTAATATCCACATATCACTGAGGTACATGAAACCCATTTTTATTAAAATATCACGGAATCATGTAACACTTACCACATATTAATAAGCAAAGTAGATGTCAAATCATATGGTTAATACCATTATCATATAGTTACACAATCACTTAGCACCAAATTATATTGGATAAATGCTAAGTCTCGATCAATGGGTACCTTGCTATACTAGCACACGTACCACATTATCAAAATGTGCTAATCACCAACACATTTTTCAACAATATTCACCTATTTAATCCAATTTAGCTGACCTCTACTTACTTATCTCATCCCATAACTTTTTCAAATTACAATTTACCACTTTATCTAGTCATTAAATATGCAGAAATACGAAAGATTATATGTAATTCGCACATAATTATAATAATATTATCAATCCAACAAGTAAAACTCTTATTTTCCTGACTATTTTACTTTTTCCCTACAATAGGTTATCCGACTATGGTAGTCTTTACCAAGTTTTAATTATCATAACCGAATAACCACTTATACATTTTAACAAGTAATAGAAACAGTCCAAAATTTTTCCTTTATAATGATATCACATTAAACAATAGTTTTAGTAGTTTACTACTACCTCAATTATAGTCAATCAATAACTATTTCATAACCGCAGGTCAACATATGTCATCCGTTATTTTAAAATCATTTAGCTTCATTGGGTACTTAATAACCTCAACAACTCCATGTGAAATGGCATAATACAAATACGTTGGCCAGACGTCGTCATATTATGTCAGTCACACTTCATTCTCAGGTCACTTCATACCGTTAAATCTTCAATGTGACTAATCTTTAATTTCATATATATCATTAACAATGATATCACTTTAACAACAAGTACAAAATCAGATATTAACTTGTTACCTATTCCATATATTCCTTGGAATGTAAGACTAATCATATAGTCAGGTGGATATAATCAACACAGACATTTAACACCATTTTCACCATCTCATTAACACAGGTGTAATGTCTAACACAACCACCTCCATCAATACTTTTAGTACATAGCACAATTTCAAGCACTAGTATAGCAATTAATACTAATAGTGCATTACATAAGGTTTAATACTAACTATATTATCACTATTATGTGAAATTCTTAACATATTGTCATCAATCTATACTTCTTCAGTATAGTTACAATTGAGCATTTCCTGTTCGATTATCATATAGATACAAGCTCATGTACTTAACTCACAATTCTTAAAATGCTCACTTCAATCAATTTCTAATAATTCACATGATTCATTTACTTTATTGTATTTCAAATAATTCATATGACATGATTCACATAATCAATATCTACTTACCCTAACAAGCACCAATCACCAATACCCTTAGTGGTATGCTATGCAGTTAGTTAAACTGCTTACAAACGATTCATACATAATAAAATGGGTGAACCTCTTAAAACAAGTTTTTACATTATATTTAGTCATAGGAATGATCTCTGGGCTCAAAGAAACAAAAGCCCAATACAAACCATAAGCTAAAAGTCCGACATAATGTCCGAAAAACAGTAAAATGCGATTTTCGGGCCCCAAACGACCCCGAAGTGCCGAAAACTGACAGGGCTCATGGCAAAGCCATGAGCTTTGACCGTTGGCCCGTTTTTGAGTGGACATGTAAATTTCGTCTTAATCGGACACAGAAATTTTCTAGCGGAAAATTCTACGTCAAACGTAACTACGAACGTCGAAAAACTTAAAAATTCTATTTTTCACAGAAAAGGGACACAAGCCGCCGGCTATAGGGTCAAGCCGCCGGCTTCAGACCCCAAGCCGCCGGGTCCTATGTCACACCCCGCCAAACGGTAATTACAATTACATAGAGTGGTTTGCGGAAGCTTAGTGACGTGGCGGGGGTGCGAGCAGTAAAACAACCAACAGATACATACATACTCAGAGCATATGGTTATCGCAGAACGAAATAGATTAAGATGCCATTAGTTAAAGTTTTACAAAAGATTACCACTTGAAAAGTAGTAACAGTAATAGTAGTGGTTGAAATCAGTATTTCATAAAATACATAATATCAAAAGTAGATTTCATAGGTATGACTGCAGTAGTTGCAGTTATACAGAGGAAATCCAAGTGTCCCAAAAGTAGTGGCATCCTAACAAGTCCAGGGTAGTCCGTCCTGATATGCATGCAGATCTTACTTACGCTGCTAATTCCCTGAAAAACATAGAGTAAATCGTCAACAAAATTGTTGAGTGAATTCACAAGTTTGTTTGTTATGTAGGAAACACAAGTTAATCATTTAAGAATAACATTTCCAAATAAGTGTTGTTTGTCAAGTAGGAAACACAAGTTATTAACAAATAACATTTCCCCAAATCAGTTATCAGTAGGAAACACAGGTTAACCTTAATCAAGATTAACATTTCCAATATAGTATACGTAGGAAATCACTTCCTAAACAGTAGTTTTGTGGGAATATTTAGACGGTGATCCCTTGAAAGGTGAGCTAAACCTGTCAAGTAAGGTAACCCGATCTAACCCTATAACCAAACCACAACCCTAATCTGTTGTTATTTGCCATGCTGGACAATTAAGTATACGCTCCTAAATCCGTAGGAGGGTCGTCACGGCGATAGTACTATCCGTATACTCAGTGGCTAGAGTCACCTAGCTAATGGTTATAGTCTGTAGCCATAAGGTCTTTTATGCACTACATCGTTCAGCCTAGATCTGTACCAAGATTCGTTGCCTAAATTCCCAAAATAGTTATGAAAACCTTTCATAAAACCCAGTTCAAATAGTTGTGTGAAATACCCTTTCACACACAGTTCGAGGGTGAAGTACCCCTTCATAAACAGTTCAAGTATGAAGTACCCCTTCATAAACAATTTCAGCAAATACATACAGTATTTAATCAATCACAGCATGAAATCGCATTTCATCAATAGTTTAAGTAAATACTTCAAGTATTTAAACAGTTGTCGCATGCAATTATACATACGATTTCTATGTTTTCCACCCCGAGATTTTAAAACATTAAAACATTGAAAAGGGGTTTGTGAACTCACTGTGAGTGCTCGGATGTGAATGCTAGCGAGATAAGATAACGAAGCCCAAACGTAGTCAACCTATACACAACAATGTATTAACTATAAGTACTTTGTTTACTTATGTTAATAGTTCATTCGTTTGAAGAAATTATCAATTTCTTAGGTTTGTGTATTTCGTTGATGATTGTTGTTGGAAATATATAATATTATCCAAGTATTGTTCGTTTGTCTCGTTCACATACATATACTTATATCATATATATAAATAGTTTGTAGTTTAGGTTTCCAAAACACAAGTCTCACTTGTTACAATGTAATTTCCGTTTTGTTTCAATGTATATGTCATACCCTTTTCATAAGTCCGTATACATATATAAATCATTACCTTTCATTAGTCGTATTTATTTCCGTTCATAAAATAAATATCTTCAAGTTTCCAAAATAATTGTATACGTTTAATTAAATCATTGTTAATGATTTCGAATCGAGTTTTAACGATTATAATAACCGTATAAAGTTTTGTCGTATATATATATATATATAAACGTTTGTAAACCATGTTAAACATATATATTTATCGTACTCGTTCCAATACTCATTGTGTTTTATGGTTAATCCGAAAATGTCGTTTTGTATATATATATATATATATATATATATATATATATATATATATATATATATATATATAGATATATATAATGTTAATGTTTTCAGATTTAGCTATGTTGCACCGTTTTGGCCATAACTCTCTCATACGGACTCGGATTTGGGCGATCAAGCTGGCGAAACGACCGCGACTCAGAGGGCTACAACAAGAAGTAGTACGTGCCGTGTTCTTTAGTACGCGCCGCGTACTATTAATTTTACAAAGAACGCACCGCGTCCATAAGGATGCACCGTGTACAATATATATGCAAAGTACGCACCGCATACTATTTATACGCGCCGTGTACAATATATATGCAAAGTACGCACCGCGTACTACCTATACGCGCCGTGTACTATGAGTTTGCGATGTACACGCCGCGTAGTTCATGGACACACCGCGTGGATCATAAATTTGCAAAGGACGCGCCGCGTAGTCCTAGGACACGCCGCGTCCTCTTGTTCCAGTCAGACCATTTTCAACCAAACGTGAGTGTTTGGGTTTCAATCCTTATAATCTTGCTCCCAAACGTTTATAACAAGTGTACACAACCTTTTTACAGTCTCATTACGCATTTCACTTGTCAAATTTCGGATTTTAAATTTGGTTTTTATAAAACCCATTTCTAAAGATAATCATCAATCTTTTACATATTCAAGTTATATGTATGGATTTTGTTATACAAACATGTTTGGTAGTGAAATCGAAGTAAAGAAATCAAAGAGTGAAAGTTTTCCTTACAATGAGAAATGTGGGTGAAGATGATGATGAAGTAAACGATGATGGTGATGATGATGAAGTGGTTGTTGTTCCACTGCTACTACTTCCTGCTGCCTTACTCCTGATCTTGTTAAGTTTTTGGTGAAAAGGAAAATGGAGAGTGTTGTGTGTGTTGTTGATCAGACGAAGGGAAGGAGGGAGTAAATAATTCAAACGAGTATGGGTTGCTGTAACCTCAATTATTTGAGGTTGGTAGCCCATTTTAGGTACCTCTACTTCGAGTACGGGTATAATTATAGCAATATAAAAATATACTTTTTATATTTTTATTTTGTAGGTGATCTCCTGGCTCGTAATATGTTTTCAGAATAATGATGTTATCATTATTTTTGATAGTTGTACATTTTACTGCGCGCGTCCAATTGAGCGCCAGATTTTAGTTGAATTTCGAATTCATATTTTGAGGTAATGTTCTAAATACTTTAAAACGTACTAGAAAAATAACACTTTTCAGATTTTGGCCTTTTAGGTATGTTTTAGAATTGTTTCTGTTCGTTATATAATACGTTTTATGTTAAACGTATAATTGAACTATTTTATCTATATGTTATAGATATATAAATACTCGTAATTAATAATCGAATTATTAATTATTTCATGTTACCAAATCTGGTTAATTATTTTTGTCGGCTTCGTTCCGATACGTTCGTACGTAATTTATAAATAACTACGTATCATGTAATACTTTTTGAATTATTGTTTTGGGCTCGCTAGACTGACATCACATCATAAGTTTAGTTTAAAACAATCGCAGGGAATTAGCGTAAGAAATGCATGTAATTAAGTATCATTATATACCTAATTTGGAGGAGTGTCACATTCTCCCCCCGTTAGTGAAATCTCGTCCCGAGATTTAAGTTGAGCCGTGAGTCTCGGTCACGCTCTCAAATAAGTTAGGGTATTTCTTTCGTATTTCATCCTCTCGTTCCCAGGTAAACTCTAGGCCATGTTTCGAGTTCCAACGAACTTTAACTAGTTTGATTCGTTTGTGTCGAAGTTTCTGCGTTTTAGAATCCATAACTTCAACAGGTTCCTCCACAAAGTTAAGTTTTGAGTCAATGAAGACTTCGTCAGGAGGAATGATAAGCGTTTCATCAGAAAGACACTTTTTGAGGTTGCTAACGTGGAAAGTATTGTGTATGCTACTAAGCTCTTGCGGTAGTTTGAGCTTGTACGCGACAGGACCAACCCTAGCAAGGATTTCAAATGGTCCGATGTATCGTGGGTTCAGCTTTCCTCGTTTGCCAAATTGTGCTACTCCTTTCCAGGGAGATACTTTGAGTAGGACCTTGTCTCCTACTTGAAACTCAAGAGGTTTACGGCGGTTATCAGCGTAACTCTTTTGTCGATCTCGTGCCGCTTTCAGTCGGCTCAATACTTGAGTTATTTTGTCAGTGGTTTCCTGGACAAGTTCGGGTCCAGATAGTTGTCTGTCGTCCAACTCTGCCCAACAGAGTGGTGATCGGCACTTGCGTCCATATAACGCCTCAAATGGTGCCATCTGTATACTCGTGTGATAACTGTTGTTATACGAAAATTCAGCTAGAGGTAGGTGGGTATCCCAGTTACCTCCAAAGTCTATCACACATGCTCACAACAAGTCTTCGAGCGTCTGTATAATTCGCTCACTTTGGCCGTCAGTCTGCGGGTGATAGGCAGTACTCATATCAAGTCGAGTACCCAACGCCTGTTGTAATGTTTGCCAAAAGCGAGAAGTGAATCGCGCATCTCTATCAGAGATGATGGATAGGGGCACACCATGCCGAGAAACAATCTCTTTAATATAGATTTTAGCTAGTTTCTCCATTCCATCCGTTTCCTTAATAGCGAGAAAGTGGGCTGATTTCGTCAATCGATCGACAATCACCCATATGGCATTTGCTCCCGATGCCATTCTAGGTAACTTCGTAATGAAGTCCATTGTTATTTGCTCCCATTTCCACTTGGGCAACTCAGGTTGCTGCAAAAGTCCAGATGGCTTTTGGTATTCGACTTTGACTTTCGAGCAAGTTAAACATTTGCTTACGTAGGTGGCAATGTCACGTTTCATTCCAGGCCACCAGTAGAAACCTTTCCCTTCATGGTACATCTTGTCTGCACCAGGATGTATTGAGTAATTGGACTTATGTGCCTCATCCAAAATCAGTTTGCGTAACTCGTTTACGCATGGTACCCAAATTCGGTTCATGAAGTACAACACTCCGTTGTCCTTTTTCTCGAGTTGTTTTTCCATCCCTTTCAAGGATTCATCCTTAAGGCGTTCGGAAGTGAAAGCAAGTTCTTGAGCTTCACGAATTTGAGTAATGATATTCGAGTGGATTGTCAATCCCAAGGCTCGAACTCTTCGAGGTTTGATTCGTTCCTTACGACTCAGGGCATCTGCTACCACGTTAGCTTTACCCGGGTGATACTTTATTTCACAGTCGTAATCGTTAAGTAATTCGACCCAACGTCGTTGTCTCATGTTAAGTTCTTTCTGGTCGAATATATGTTGTAGGCTCTTATGATCAGTGAAGATCGTACACTTTGTACCGTATAGGTAGTGTCTCCAGATCTTCAGTGCAAAAACAACGGCTCCCAATTCCAAATCATGAGTCGTATAGTTTTTCTCATGCACTTTTAGTTGTCGTGATGCATAAGCAATGACCTTTTCGTTTTGCATCAGTACGCAACCCAATCCCTGATGCGATGCATCACAGTAAACAACAAAGTTATCTACTCCTTCGGGTAGTGATAGTATGGGTGCGCTGCTCAATTTCTGTTTCAATAGTTGGAATGCATTCTCTTGTTTCTCATTCCACTCAAATTTCTTGTCTTTTTGAGTTAATGTGGTAAGTGGCTGGGCTATCTTTGAAAAGTTTGCGATGAATCGCCTGTAATAGCCAGCTAGACAAAGAAATTGTCGTACTTCAGTTGGGGTTTTCGGTGCTTCCCAGTTGTTGATTCCCTCAATTTTGGATGGGTCTACGTGAATTCCCTTGTCATTTATCACATGACCAAGGAATTGAACCTCTCGTATCTAAAATTCACACTTTGAGAACTTTGCATAAAGCTTCTCTTTTTGTAGTAGTTCGAGGATAAGCTTCAAATGTTGCTCGTGATCCTCTTTCGTTCGTGAGTATACCAAAATGTCGTCAATAAACACGATGACGAATTTATCCAGATAGGGTTTGCATACTCTATTCATCAAGTCCATGAATACTGCTGGTGCGTTGGTCAGTCCAAAAGGCATGACTAGGAACTCGTAATGACCGTATCGAGTCCTAAACGCAGTTTTCGGTACATCTTCTTCTCGTACCTTAAGTTGATGGTAACCAGATCGTAGGTCAATTTTTGAATAATAACTTGACCCTTGCAGTTGATCAAACAGATCGTCAATACGTGGTAACGGGTATCGGTTCTTGATAGTTACCTTGTTCAGTTCTCGGTAATCGATGCACATCCGCATAGATCCATCCTTTTTCTTGACGAATAGAACTGGAGCTCCCCAAGGTGAAAAGCTCGGACGGATGAATCCCAAATCTAGAAGTTCTTGCAGTTGTGTAGATAGCTCTTGCATTTCTGAGGGGGCTAGACGATAAGGTGCACGTGCGATAGGTGCGGCTCCTGGCACCAGGTCAATGTGAAACTCAACTTGTCGTGGGGGTGGCAATCCCGGCAACTCATCAGGGAACACTCCTGGATAGTCGCGTACAATGGGTACATTGTCTATACGTCGCTCCTCGGGTTTCTTTTCTACAACATGTGCTAGAAATGCTTGGTACCCCATTCGGAGGTATTTACTGGCTTTCAAACATGAAATCATCTTTGTGGCACTCTTTCGTTTCTCGCCTTGAATCACTAAAGTTTCTCCTGTCGGTAACGGTAAGCGAACCATCTTATCATGACATATGATCTCGGCGCGGTTCTTAGATAACCAATCCATACCGACTACAATGTCAAAACTTCCCAACTTAACCGGTAGCAAGTCTATTTCGAACAGATGACCTTCTAACTCCAAGGTACATCCCGGTACTATTTCTCCTGATTCGATCAACTCACCATCGGCTAACTCTATGGTATACTTGTTGTCTAATTTACGGGATTCAAGTTCTAATAGTGGTCTAAACTCAGTAGACACAAAACTTAAATCAGCACCCGAATCGATTAACACAGAGGCATAATGGTTGTTTACGAGAAACGTACCAGTGACGGTGTTTGGGTCCTGGCGTGCCTCTTGTGCTCCGATCACGAATGCCCTTCCTTGAGCCGGTTGATTGTTGATGTTGTTGGCTCGGTTATTGTTGTTACCACGGTTGTTGTTGTTGTTGCGGTTTTGGTTGTTGTTGTTGAGCTTAGGGCAGCGGTTACGGTAGTGTCCTTGCTCACCACATTCAAAACACCCCTGGTTTTGACGCTCAGTGTTTGCCCGTGGGGAAGGGTTAGTTTTACAGTCTCGGGTTCTGTGTCCCCATGCTCTACAATTACCACAATACCTACACCCACCTTCGTGGTGTCGGTTGCACTTATCACATTTGGGTTTGTTACCCAGGTATAGTTTCGATTTGGTAGTAGTGGCAACATATGCTTTCGCATTTCCAGAAGGTTTCTTGTTCTGCTGACCTTGACGGTCAGTACCACTACCGTTCCACTTTCGCTTTGCACCACCAGAACTACTAACATCAGTACTGTTCGGTTCACTTTTTCCCGACACAGCTTTCTTAGTCAGATTTCCCATCCTGACTGCCTCGTCGGTCAAACTTTGTGCTAGAGTAACAGCACTCCTGAAAGTGTCCGGTTTAGATGACGTCACCAGACTGCGGATTTGTGGTACTAGACCGTATATGTAGCACTCGATACGCTTATACTCGGGTGTCACCATATGTGGCACTAGACGTGCAAGCTCCTGAAACTTAGTGGTGTACCCAGTAATATCAGCACCAATCATGGTGATGTTCCACAACTCTGTTTCTATTTTCTGCATCTCACTGCGAGGACAGAATTCCTCCAACATCAAATTTTTAAATGTTCCCCATGACATTGAATAAGCAGCTGGTCGACCAAGTGATTGGATCTGACTGTTCCACCAAGTGAGCACTTTGTCAGCCAAAGTGCAAGTAGCATACTTCACCATACAGTCAGGTGAACAGTCACTAATGTCCAATACCGATTCAGTTTTCTCTATCCAATGAATCATACCAATTGCACCCTCGGTGCCACGGAAAGAAATCGGCTTACAAGCCTGAAATGTTTTGTATGAACACCCTCGGCTAGCATTCATGGGTGTCTCAGTATTAGCAGGGGTAGATCCACTGTTGTTAACTCCATGTTCACGACTACGGCTTGCCTCATATTCGGCAATACCTTCAGCTATTCTTCGTGCGATCATCTGTTCGGTGGTTTCAGAGGGTGGTGGTGGAGGCGTAGTCGTTCTTTGACTTTTTCTAGTGACTCGTCGTTTGGGAGGCATGATTCAGCTCTGCGATGAATAAAATGCAGAGTGTTAATGTTGAGATATTGAATGTGAATAGATCAAAGATTCACATTTGATAGAAATGAATGACATGAAATGATGAATGAACAGGGTTTTACAACACGTGCCTTACAACTTTGAAACACCCACATGTACCTAGCATAATATAATCACGTTGGCCAGGCGTCATTATATAATGTCCAATACATATTTCTTTTCATTGTCGTTTAGCACCGTTAATTTCAGAGGTTCTCATGAATAATCAATCATCAAGTTGCAATATGTTTCAGGGTTTACAAGAATTGATCACAAAATTATCGATAAAGTATAGTTTTAATCACAAGTCGACAGTTGTAAGAGGAAATAATATGGTTGATAATAGGTATAACGAACACGAGATGTAAACCAAACATACATTATATATTAAAGGTCATAACGCTGTTACATGAGTTTAGTACAAAATGAGATGGGATTTCTAATATACCCATCGATGGTTAGCGTTATACAAAAGATGATGGGTTTCCTATACATATACCCATTCTACTAACAAAGTTCCATCCAACATACAGCTAGTCCATAACTAATACATACATATATGTTTCCCCAAAAGTAATAGTCTAATATGGTGCAAACACAAACCGCCATACACAGGCCTAACGGAACCATGGTAAATACATCCTAACCGCAACCATCACTGCTGCAGTCATCACACAAAAACTAGCTACAATCTCTGACACCCTAGCACGCCTCTCTAAAGCTGCAACGCGTGCACGGGTGGATGCTAGACTCTGCCAGTCTGTCTGACGGTGAGTCTTCACAAAATCCATCCTCTGATGGAGCATAGTCATATCCATGTCAGTGCGGGAGGCATCGCTCAGTAGCTCCATCACGTCTCTGCTCTGACTAGCATATCTCCTAATCACAGTGTAGATCACAGCCACAAGGGTAGGTACAGTGAGCTCCAGAGGCTCACCAGTGAAAGGTGCAGATGGTGGTGAATGGGAGGACTCTCTAATCTCAAAGGTCGAGGGAATACCCTCTAGTGATCTCCACTCTCTCAATACTCTAGGCATCCAGTCCAGATGAGAAGGTCGGAGCCTCTTCTGTGGCGGCTCGACAACTGGAACCTCAGGCTCAGTCACTGGCGCCTTATCGCGTGGCGCGAGTGGTCCCCTGGGAAAATCCCGAACACTGATCCTAGCTGTCATCCTAGGTACGGGCACACGAGAGGTACTCGCGATGGCTGGCTCAGGGGTAGGAGTAACGTTAGCAGATGGTCCACGGTGTGTGGTCACTCCAGTACTCGCTATGCTAAAGTAGGAGTCCTCAATGGGCTCCTCCTCATAATCGGAATCAGTGATATAGATCGGTGCGCCTCTCGACATGCTGCGACAAAAGAATCGTGTGTGACGTGTCAGTCGTATGTTAGATGTATGCAAAGTATGTATGCATGTATGCATAAATGTTTCTAGCCAAGGCTATAGTCTAGGTCTCTAAGGTTTTCAGTCACCTAAAGACTTCTAGTTCGCTATAACCAATGGCTCTGATACCAAGTCTGTCACACCCCGCCAAACGGTAATTACAATTACATAGAGTGGTTTGCAGAAGCTTAGTGACGTGGCGGGGGTGCGAGCAGTAAAACAACAACAGATACATACATACTCAGAGCATATGGTTATCGCAGAACGAAATAGATTAAGATGCCATTAGTTAAAGTTTTACAAAAGATTACCACTTGAAAAGTAGTAACAGTAATAGTAGTGGTTGAAATCAGTATTTCATAAAATACATAATATCAAAAGTAGATTTCATAGGTATGACTGCAGTAGTTGCAGTTATACAGAGGAAATCCAAGTGTCCCAAAAGTAGTGGCATCCTAACAAGTCCAGGGTAGTCCGTCCTGATATGCATGCAGATCTTACTTACGCTGCTAATTCCCTGAAAAACATAGAGTAAATCGTCAACAAAATTGTTGAGTGAATTCACAAGTTTGTTTGTTATGTAGGAAACACAAGTTAATCATTTAAGAATAACATTTCCAAATAAGTGTTGTTTGTCAAGTAGGAAACACAAGTTATTAACAAATAACATTTCCCCAAATCAGTTATCAGTAGGAAACACAGGTTAACCTAAATCAAGATTAACATTTCCAATATAGTATACGTAGGAAATCACTTCCTAAACAGTAGTTTTGTGGGAATATTTAGACGGTGATCCCTTGAAAGGTGAGCTAAACCTGTCAAGTAAGGTAACCCGATCTAACCCTATAACCAAACCACAACCCTAATCTGTTGTTATTTGCCATGCTGGACAATTAAGTATACGCTCCTAAATCCGTAGGAGGGTCGTCACGGCGATAGTACTATCCGTATACTCAGTGGCTAGAGTCACCTAGCTAATGGTTATAGTCTGTAGCCATAAGGTCTTTTATGCACTACATCGTTCAGCCTAGATCTGTACCAAGATTCGTTGCCTAAATTCCCAAAATAGTTATGAAAACCTTTCATAAAAACCAGTTCAAATAGTTGTGTGAAATACCCTTTCACACACAGTTCGAGTGTGAAGTACCCCTTCATAAACAGTTCAAGTATGAAGTACCCCTTCATAAACAGTTTCAGCAAATACATACAGTATTTAATCAATCACAGCATGAAATCGCATTTCATCAATAGTTTAAGTAAATACTTCAAGTATTTAAACAGTTGTCGCATGCAATTATACATACGATTTCTATGTTTTCCACCCCGAGATTTTAAAACATTAAAACATTGAAAAGGGGTTTGTGAACTCACTGTGAGTGCTCGGATGTGAATGCTAGCGAGATAAGATAACGAAGCCCAAACGTAGTCAACCTATACACAACAATGTATTAACTATAAGTACTTTGTTTACTTATGTTAATAGTTCATTCGTTTGAAGAAATTATCAATTTCTTAGGTTTGTGTATTTCGTTGATGATTGTTGTTGGAAATATATAATATTATCCAAGTATTGTTCGTTTGTCTCGTTCACATACATATACTTATATCATATATATAAATAGTTTGTAGTTTAGGTTTCCAAAACACAAGTCTCACTTGTTACAATGTAATTTCCGTTTTGTCTCAATGTATATGTCATACCCTTTTCATAAGTCCGTATACATATATAAATCATTACCTTTCATTAGTCGTATTTATTTCCGTTCATAAAATAAATATCGTCAAGTTTCCAAAATAATTGTATACGTTTAATTAAATCATTGTTAATGATTTCGAATCGAGTTTTAACGATTATAATAACCGTATAAAGTTTTGTCGTATATATATATATATATATATAAACGTTTGTAAACCATGTTAAACATATAAATTTATCGTACTCGTTCCAATACTCATTGTGTTTTATGGTTAATCCGAAAATGTCGTTTTGTATATATGTATATATATATATATATATATATATATATATATATATATATATAATGTTAATGTTTTCAGATTTAGCTATGTTGCACCGTTTTGGCCATAACTCTCTCATACGGACTCGGATTTGGGCGATCAAGCTGGCGAAACGACCGCGACTCAGAGGGCTACAACAAGAAGTAGTACGTGCCGTGTTCTTTAGTACGCGCCGCGTACTATTAATTTTACAAAGAACGCACCGCGTCCATAAGGACGCACCGTGTACAATATATATGCAAAGTACGCACCGCGTACTATTTATACGCGCCGTGTACAATATATATGCAAAGTACGCACCGCGTACTACCTATACGCGCCGTGTACTATGAGTTTGCGATGTACACGCCGCGTAGTTCATGGACACACCGCGTGGATCATAAATTTGCAAAGGACGCGCCGCGTAGTCCTAGGACACGCCGCGTCCTCTTGTTCCAGTCAGACCATTTTCAACCAAACGCGAGTGTTTGGGTTTCAATCCTTATAATCTTGCTCCCAAACGTTTATAACAAGTGTACACAACCTTTTTACAGTCTCATTACGCATTTCACTTGTCAAATTTCGGATTTTAAAGTTTGGTTTTTATAAAACCCATTTCTAAAGATAATCATCAATCTTTTACATATTCAAGTTATATGTATGGATTTTGTTATACAAACATGTTTGGTAGTGAAATCGAAGTAAAGAAATCAAAGAGTGAAAGTTTTCCTTACAATGAGAAATGTGGGTGAAGATGATGATGAAGTAAACGATGATGGTGATGATGATGAAGTGGTTGTTGTTCCACTGCTACTACTTCCTGCTGCCTTACTCCTGATCTTGTTAAGTTTTTGGTGAAAAGGAAAATGGAGAGTGTTGTGTGTGTTGTTGATCAGACGAAGGGAAGGAGGGAGTAAATAATTCAAACGAGTATGGGTTGCTGTAACCTCAATTATTTGAGGTTGGTAGCCCATTTTTGGTACTTCTACTTCGAGTACGGGTATAATTATAGCAATATAAAAATAAACTTTTTATATTTTTATTTTGTAGGTGATCTCCTGGTTCGTAATATGTTTTCAGAATAATGATGTTATCATTATTTTTGATAGTTGTACATTTTACTGCGCGCGTCCAATTGAGCGCCATATTTTAGTTGAATTTCGAATTCATATTTTGAGGTAATGTTCTAAATACTTTAAAACGTACTAGAAAAATAACACTTTTCAGATTTTGGCCTTTTAGGTATGTTTTAGAATTGTTTCTGTTCGTTATATAATACGTTTTATGTTAAACGTATAATTGAACTATTTTATCTATATGTTATAGATATATAAATACTCGTAATTAATAAGTATCATTATACTAGGGAAATTTATTAATAACTATACTTTCGTACGTAATTTATAAATAACTACGTATCATGTAATACTTTTTGAATTATTGTTTTGGGCTCGCTAGACTGACATCACATCATAAGTTTAGTTTAAAACAATCGCAGGGAATTAGCGTAAGAAATGCATGTAATTAAGTATCATTATATACCTAATTTGGAGGAGTGTCACATCCTACACCCTAACCGCCGGGTAAATTAATTTTTTGCCAAACAGAAACATTTTGCCGTATTTGGGCTGGATTAGCCGTCGGTTTGGGGCCTCCAGCCGCCGGGTCATACCACCTACCCGCCGGGTCCACCATCTGACCCGCCGGGTCCCTGTCTGCACAGCAGAATCTGAACCAGCAAGCTTTAATGCAATTTTACAAAATTCAAACGTGCATATCTTACAAATCGTAAAGAGTTAGGTCCTGAAATTTTGCAGGCACCCTCATATAATCAAAATGCAACTTTCCATTTTTCCACTTTTTCAATTTACACGTTTTACGAGAAAACGGACGTTTAACCAATTTTAGGCCATTTTGGACCATTTTGGTTGACACGCTATATTCCAAACGGCATACTTTCAGGGTTCCACCCTTTGCCAACATGTTTCTACATATAATTATGACGTGTGGGCACATTCATCATCTATATATACACATTATATCATGTTTTGACTCATTGACCCGTTTAGGTTCCAATTGGGCATTTTCAACCAAACAACCACATTGACTATCCAAAACACTTTCACGCACTTTGTTACTATACTTATGACTTAAAGTCACTTTAACATTCATTATTTTCGAACCCACATGCATATTAACCATTTGACCAATAACCGACCCATTTGGGTACTTTAACAACCCATTTGGGTTTCAACCCATATAACCACTATTCAAACAATCAATTCACACTTTGTTGACTATTCCAAGTCAAACAAAACCATTTTCAATATTGGTATTATGCTATAACTCTAAAACACCAATCCACATTAAAATCATCATTTTTAAATCAATTTCAACAAAATTTCCAAATTCATAATCACTTTAACTTTTCACAACTTTTCAACACACATTTGGACTCGTTGACCACTTTGACTTTCTATCTTAACACTTTCAATACAAAGATCATAATTCAACCCAATTATGATCAATGCTAAACACATAAACATCTAGTCACATTCATCACTTCGTAACATAGTTATTATCAAGTTTGACACGACCACATTCAACTTGACTTTACCAAATCAAAACACATATTCTAACAACTAGACTCTTTCTAATTCACATAACAACACGACTCGAAACCTATTAATGGAGGATACCAACATCCCATTAATTTCATCATATCAAGTCACATCAATTCAGTTTATCATTTATCAAATAATTCCCTAGCAAGGATCTATAATCACACCTTGCATTTATCAACTTATTAACAAGCGATATTCACCAATAATTCAATTTACTTTACTAACAATCATATCATAGTAAAGCAAACAGTCAAAGCTTATTAAAATTCATCAAGCTTATCAGAAATTACCTGGCACATCTAGGCCCACGAGTATTGAGGAATCATTGAGAATACCAGACAGTTCCTCATGTTCCTCCGTCTCTGCATTCAAAACAACACTATTGCATATTGTTATAGGTTAGCACACCTTTCATAGCAACTTTCTCAAGCAACCACTAAACCCCATCCCTGGAATGTTTGACTTGACACAAACCTAAGTTTGGGATTGAACATCTTATAATGTACAATTCACCCAAACCTAGGCTCTGATACCAATTTATAACACCCGTCTCGAAATACAAGGACATTTTTTTTTTTTTTTTAAACATATCGGAAGCGCATGATTAATAGAAATCAGTAGATTGCATACATACATTTCAAATAGCAATCCACTTACATACAAACCTTTAAAACTAGATTATTCTAATCATTACACATTAAGTTTAGGTGTTATAGAAATCCAAATATATTGTTAAATCATTAACGTATTTTCCATTTCAGAGTGAGCTTGTCAAACATTCCATTCCATATGTACTTCTTGCCCACCCACAAACAGAAGTAAACCTGCAAGAAGTAATGAGGGGTTAGCACAAAGCTAAGTGAATAGATCCCAAGCTATCAATCTAACTCAGCTTAACACATGCCTATAACCAAGCAATGCACAAGCAACATAGAAGGATCAGTGGTCCTTGAGGTACCCTCATGCCGCGGATGGTTCCCCAAGTAACACTTAAAATCAACTGACGGCCAAATCAGAGGTTAAACCGATAGTTTAGTACTATTACTACACACGACGCAATTTCAGTGTCCAACACATGTACAAGGCACTTGCGAAGTCCTAGTAATAGTATCCAAACCCAACACATTAGTTGACCCCCACCAAATCAAATAGTCCACAACTATCATGGTATGCGAACGCCAATAATCAATCAAGGATTAGCCAGCATGCCAATATAATATTAATGCAATCATTGCAATAAACCAAGTTTACCCGTTGTAACCATGTTGTTACAACCAACTTAGACAGAAAGTCCAAGATCCACTCACCGACAATCATAGTCGTCCACTCAGTAGTCTAATGTCACTGAGTCTTCTCCACATCTGAGAATACAACAATAACACAAGTCAGTCTCTTGTATCGAATCTATATAACATCATTCCAACATTACAAATATCCACCTTTACAACACACTTCACAATCACTTATCAAGTTTATGCTCATTATAATCATAACCTCATTTAATCAACTTTCATTATCACCATTAACATGATTAAACCGTTAACCAGATTATTACCATCAAATATTACTAATTCATTCAAAACCCCAACACAAGGTTTAATGAATATTTAATCCACTTAGTTACCACTTTACTCATAAATTCCCAATCAAGTGTTCCAATTAACAATTATCCTCTTTTCATCATATAACACATCATAATCATTAATTCTCTACAACACCTCATGATCACTCAATCAAATTCTCTAATTTCAAGTTAGTACTTATGTTATAATCATAAATTAGGTACTAATTGACAACCATAACATAACCAAAAGCCTCAATTCATGTTAATCATGCTAATTCCATCAATTACCCAAAACCCATTTTGATCACAACTTATATAATATGATTAATCCAATTTTAGGTTAGGGTTTCACCTATAATCATAAAATTAACCTTAACTAACAACCATACAAGCATTATAAGCTTTAACTTCAAGTTAATCATCATAATTTCATCCTAAACCACAAGAACCCTAATTCCAACTTACAACTTACAACTTACAAGTTGAATCATGTTACATATCATCATGTATGAGTTTAACTAACATCAATTTAACAACTTCAAGCCTTAATTTCGAATTATAATCTATAACCCACAAAACCCCAAATTTTAGATTTATGAAAATCAAGAAATCAAGACTTACATGATGGTTAGAAGGATTTGAGGAAGATAATCCAAGTTCTTGAAGCTTAAATTCGAACTTGGAAGCTTCAATTTGGATGATTTCATCATGTTTTTGATTTAGGGTTAGAATGGAGTATGTATGTATGCATCGTATGAATGTATGTGTGGAGGAGAAATAAAAACCGACCCATCCCTTATAATATACCATATAAGTGTCAATTTTCATTCCCCGTATTTATTATTGTCTGGAACTTAAAAACCGTTTGCGGGGAAATACAATTTTATTTTACCGTCAACTAAATAAATTTAAAACAAACAATATTTTACTAACCATAATATTTCCTGAGGCTTATTGACCTATTAATTATCCAATCAAACACAATAACAATTTTAAATCGCATTTAAAATTACAGAAAAATACCTATTACTTCTAGGCCCAATTTGAGGATGTTACATTATCACTTGTATAAATCGCCCAAAAAGACACATTTGAAGTTATGTTGATGATTTAAGATGTAAAATGGTCAAATGGTTGAAAGTGTACATTTGACTTATCAAAGTTAAAGATAAATGTAGTAGTGTCAATTTGGGTAATGGTTATGTTGTAAAGTGATAAAAGTGGTTAGATGTTCATGTGTATGGTATTCATCATGGTTTTGGTGAAATTATTATCAAAGGGTCAAAAGTTGTATGTTGGTTCAATTATGTGGTCATGAATCATTAATTATGGTAAGGGGTTGATAAGGATTGAAATATGAGGTTAATGTTGTTAATGTTGTTGATTTTGGTTAAAGTGTTCAAATGGACATTAAACGGGTCAATGATTTAAAATGAGTAGTGATGTAAGTATGTTGCTTGCGATTATTGCTTTAGATATCAAATGTATGTGGGAATATGTTGTTAAAAAGTCAGAGGCTAAAACCAAGTGGTTTGAAATATAGGGTGTTCACCAAAATGGTTTAAAATGGTCCAAAATTGGTGAGACGTCCGTTTTCTAGATAAACGTGTATTTTGAAAATGTGTAAAAAGAAAAACCTTCATTTTGGTATAGTGCCTGCAAAATTTTAGAGTCTAACTCTTAACGAGTAAAAAATTATGCGTGTTTGAAGTTGGTTAAAAACTTGACTTTTGCTGAGTTTGAATTTGCACTAAGAAACGCTATCCTGGCACCACCTTCCAGGATCGCGTTAGCAGAATTTGCACTAGGGAACGCTATCCTGGCACCATTCCGGGATCGCGTTCGCAAGGCAAAATCGGTAACAGAAGGTTTACAACTTAAGAACGCGATCCCACCATCTTCCAGGATCGCGTTTGGTAGTAGAAAATAAAATTTTGGGTTTTAAAAAGCTTGTTTTAACTAGGGAAATTTATTAAGGTTAATTTATACAAATGGGGTAGTCATGGGACATTATTGAGAGTGTGGAAAAAAAATCACGAATTTGGAACGTTTCATTCTTGAACGAAGTTCTCAACCCAATGAAGAGCGTGAGTCCTCCAACAATGCCAAACTCTGCAAAAACCAACCACTAATAACTAATAAGTACACAGTTTATAAAATGACACCAAGGAACTATAAAACCATGAAACCAAGTCCAAAAGATTGATTTTAACAGACCTAATTTATCAAAAGTCAGGGCCACGTGATATTAGGGGTAGCAAAACTTGTAAGGGTAATGGCCAAAACAGTTGATTTTGCTACATATTGGGTTGGGTTGACCCGAAACACTTCTCCAAATTTGTGCCATGACAAAATTTATTATGTCAATATTTATCCGATTTCTCTTATTAAAACTTGTAACCAACTAGAAGATTACCCGCGCAATGCGGCGGGCAATATTTTTCGTTCTACAACATTGAATCAACCATCATTTCAAAATTTGTTTGACGCACAAATACTATAGCAATAACATGATGAATGGTAAATACAAAGAAATTGCTTTTATATCAAATGTTTAATAATTTACAACTTCGAGTTCTACAATCAAAATTTTCTTTTACATGTCAATTTGTTATTCTTCTTTATTTTAGGAGTATTACAAAGTTTAAGTGTAACCAGTGGTTACACATCTTGTGTCGTCTATATTGTGTCGGTTATAGAATTAAGTGTATATATTTAGTTGGTTAGATGGTACGATAATGATTAATTTGATTCATCCGTATGAAGATTGAAATATCATTATTTGATTGTATTAAAACTTAAACATTTTAATATACTCCGCAATTTTACATTAATAATATATGGCCTAAATACTACATATAGTACATATAGAAAAATTTTGTGTAATACTTTGTATACATTAGAAGATAACTTTAACTTTAAAAAAATAAAAAAATAAAAAATCAAATTTCACTGATATTTATCTATAATCATTGTAACTGTCAATTCAATATCCATCAGTATGTGACATCAATCATATCAGTTATAAAACAATTATTAAATAATTATAGGTTTAAATATTTGTAACTTAAAAATTATTTATGACACATTAATTTTTATACGGAGTAATAAGTTGCATTGATTTTGATTTCAAGTATTTAAACACCGATTAAGAGTATTTAAAAGGGTAAAAGAGTCATTTGTATTGTCCCCTTTTTAAGGGATTAAGATTTAGGGGTCAAACATTTTATAAATTAGTATAGATAAGACCCGTTTCGTTTTAGCTATATTTTGGCTTACCCAGATGGCCAGATTGAGATCAAACATTGAAACATACCCAAATTAACCATTTTAATTAATGGGTTGAAATATCCACTTCTACAATATATATATATAACATTAATATATTGTACCATGGCCATTGTAAAATCTAGTTTGTAATTGTGTTTGATTTTCAGGTAAGGGCATAATGTGCATTAAATGATTAAAAGTATGCATTCAAAGATATTATGAAGGTATCCTATTAACAAAAGGTTTTACCATTTTTTCTAACCTGAGTAAATTTGATGAACAATTGTAGGAATTCCTTTTTCTCAATGTCATAGTTGTAGAAATCATATAAGATGGGAGTGGCAATCAACTGGTGCATAATCTACAAACGTTGTTAAACAAACAAAGTTAGACATACAATTCTATATAAGAAAAAATGAAATTGTGTTTGATATCAGGAGTTGCTAACCAGGAGAGTAGCACCAATGGTACTGCCAAAAAAGAAAAGGAAGCTTCCAAGGGCTATGGCTCCAATAATCAAGAATTTGATGGAAGATATATCGACCCAATTTATTATGTTTAGAGGTCAAGTAGCATGACTCGAGTGAAAACAATACGAAATGAACTATACCTCGAAAACTGGTATTTGGACTCATGTATGTGTTGTGAAATGTTTTGAGAGCACGTTGTACTTTAATGTAAGAGCTTTTGCAGCAGATCCACCGTCAACTCCAAAATCATTAAAGCTACATGAACCAGAAGCAAATGAACTGTAAGAAAGCTTCTGATATACGATGATCTCGTACTTTCTTTCTCTAGTGATCAAACTTTTGATCTTTGAGCAAGCCACAATTCATTACATTAAATATAAAAACATAAGCACGTATTAAAAATAGTACCAAGAGCATATCATTCACAAGCACCAAGAAGCTTGATTGCCTTGCCAAAATCTTCAAGATACTGCCCCAAATGTGTAACAATAATTAATTAATGTAAACAAATACATTTCAATAACATCTTACAAATGTGAATAATTGATAATTCTTTGTATATATGATATATATGACAAGTCAATATAATAATAAAGAAAATGATAGCATGCTAACCATTATAGAAAACTTGACAAATGCAACCAACTAAGCCACCTAGACAAAAGAGGAATCATGATCAGCATATCAATGGTACATTGTATTAACTTTATCAACCAAACACAAATTATGCTTTCTTCGAAAAAGTAACATCATTGATCATTGCTACACTCATTGAAGCATTTCATCAAACACATTATATGCATATAAAACTAACCAATTTGTAGTCAAGGAGATATATCATAACCATCTTCATCATTTTAGGGAAATAAATATCAAGATTCATAAATCAAAACTGATAATTCAAATTAGATTTTTATGTAAATTAACATTACCTACTAAAACACCCCTCATTTATACCTATTTAAATATAGTAAATCGGAAGCGTAAGTCCAAATACATAGTCATAATTTACTTCATTGTAACAACATATAAAATTCAACCTTTTCAAAACTATAATTTCTTCAACCGAGGTGTTATATAAAAACATGATGAAACATTATTTTATAAAAATCAACTATCAGAGTAGAGCCTCGTAGTCAAACATTCCTGTTAGTCCAACTTCTTGCCCACCCAAATTATATGCAAAACCTGTAAGAAGGGATAATGTGGGGGATTAGCATAACGCTAAGTGAGCAGATAACTAATCAACAGCATAAGGCTCAACAACTTTGTGTACAACACTTAACACTAAACAATCAAGTACACAATACAACTCATCAACTAATCAACAACACCATAATGAGGATCGGCGGCTCTGGGGATAACCATTAACCCGGGAGGCTCCCCAAGAACACTTACCCAACCTATCCGTATGGCCATACGGACGAGACCGATAGCTAGTGATTATCTTCAACTAACACAGGAGATGTGTTAAACTTTGGATAACCAACTAGCCCAACCAACAGTTCAACAACTCGTTGCCTCATTAACAACTGATGCCCGAAGGCCAATTAACTCAAGTGATCACGTAATCAACAAGTCACATATTCAACTAGTCAACATATCAACAGTATTATTACTATCCGCATAAACACCAATGCAAATAATAAAGTAATAACACGTTACTTGTTGTAACCAAACTTGTTACAACCAAGTTACGCTGAGGATTAGAGATCTACTCACCGAATACCTCAGCCATCCACTCAGTAGTCTAATATCACTGAGCCTTCTGCACATCTGAGAATACAACAGGATACACAAATTAGTCACTTATCTTAATATGAATATAACATCATGCCAAGATTATGGATAATCATCTCAAACATCAAAATTCCATAATCATTTATCAAATCATAATCCTTAAGATCATATTATCATCTTAATTCATATTAATCATCGTTAGCTAACATAATTACACCAACAACAAGATCATTGACTTTCAACATCAAGGATTTATTAAAACCCTTATGAACACTAATTCAATTTACTCATGTTAGCTTCAATAATCTCAATTATCATTATTAACAACAATTATCAATTACACTCTAATAACATAAGCTTACAAGCTTTGATTTTAGCATAATCAACTAAACCCATGAACTTTATTCATAAGTTCATATTAAATTCTCCACTTTTACATTAGGTTTCACCTAAAATCATGATTTTAACATTAACCAAGCATTATATGATCATTACAAGCTTTAATTCATGGATTATCAACTAAACCCATAAACCATCTATGATCATATATGGAATTAATCAACTTTATGCTAGGGTTTAGCTTATAATCATATAGTAATCATCAATTAACAATCCTACAAGCAATTCAAGCTTCAATTTTAACTTAATCATACTAATTAAATCAAATACACCAAAACCCATTTTCTAGGGTTTATAGAATCAAAGAATTAGAACTTACAAAGTGTTTATGATGATGATGGAATGCTCAAATCACGATTTTGAAGCTTAATCCATAGTTCTAAAGCTTCAATTTCACCTCAAACCTTGTTTCAAGAGTTTAATATTGTCCATGTGGTTTGATACGTACGACTAAACCAAGAACAGGGGAAGACAGTGTGATTTAATTCCAAAAACTTTGATGATTGATGATGAATTAGGGTTTTGAAACCCTTCTCTCGCTCTCACGAACTCACTGGAATGTTTCTGATATTTCGTACGTACTTTTACACATATATTAGATAATATGTGTACTAGTTTTGTCCCCCGTACTTATCATTGTCTGGAACTTAAAAACCATTTGCGGGGAAACATTATTTTATTTTACCGTCAACTGAATTAAATTAAAACAAATAATAATTTATTAGTCACAATAAATTATTCGACTCTTTTCTCCATTTAATTCCAAATAATACAACAGAACTATTTTCTGACACATTAAATAATAATTCACAGTCAGAAAATATTAATTTACTACTAGACCCGAAGACTGGGTGTTACACCTACTATATCATTATTCATCGTTGAACTTACATCCCCCGAATACCTTATTGAATTACCAGTTATAGAATCAATCGTTGATTGTAACCGGGTTAATACAAAGAAGCCAACAACAGATGAGAATCCAACGATTTTTGCATCACTCACTGAAAAATGATTCGAGCGCCAGTGTCTATTTTCTTGCTTCTGCAATTTTTTGCTTTGTTTTGTCTGGTTTTTTGCTTCTGCGTTCTATGTTTTTTTTTTTGTGCGTGTGAATGAGGCAAATAAAACATTTGAAACCCTACTTTTTATTGAAGGGTAAAGATGTCAATAAGGTGGTAAAAAATACTGGGATTAATTAATTATCTAACTTAATGATATCGATGGACTAAATTAAAAGGGCTTATCAATTTAATGGACAAGATTAGTATAAACTCAAAAAGATTAATTAATATCAACTCTCTTTTATTAGTAAAGAGAGATTGTATATAAACTCATTAGGCGAGCCTTGACCGGTCATATGAACAGTAACTCTTTTGTTTTTAGCGAACTTAATGAAAATATATGTAAAGTACATAATAGACCTGGATAACAAATGAAGTTCTAGCTTTAGTGGTTGAGTGGTCTATTATCAAATGAATGGTTAGGGGTTCGACTCTTACCTAATTTGTTCTTTTTGTTTTCAGATTTTGAGGGCCTAAAACTTAGGCCCAGTTCAATTTTTCAATGTGACTTAACTTACAAAACAACTTATATAAATTATAAAATTTAAGTTTATACATACAAATATAATTTTTATATAATATTGATATTACTTTTATATACTCCCTATAATTTTAACATTACTATATTTAATACTATTAATATTAATATAATATTTGTTATTAAATATTTGATTTATTATTTCAAAGCTAATATATTATCTTTTATATTATTGTATTGAAATTACTTTCATTTGATATATTATACGTATTGAATATGTCAAAATTTCGTCTGTTGTATCAAAGTTAGTCATATTTCTTAATTTAAATATAAATAATGAACCGAGTCAAAATATTTATAAAAAAAAATTGACACCCGTAACGAAGCGCGGTTTCATTCCCTTGTTATTTTCAATTGTTAAGTGACTCAGGTCTGTTGCTTCAGAACAAATTCGTAAAATTGAAGGTTTTCTTCCGATTGAGAAATTTTCCGACCCATGGTTGAGTCGGTACCGGAAATAATCCGGGCGAAATCAACGACGACATACTTGATATATCCATTCACATGGATGGATTCGGGATTTGGCAATAATCACATGACCCGGCTCATCAGCCCATCCTAATATCCTATAGGCTATAGGTGTTGTTCATTTCTTAACTCAATTTTTAATAACAAGAAAATATAAGAAGATTAACACTGAAAATTAAAATCGCTAACCAGCCTAGCGAACTGGGCTTGGCCCAGTAAGCCCAGTATTGGCATGGTGCCATAAGTCCATAACTGCATAACATAGTGAAGGAATTGAGATTCATCAGCATTCTGTTGAACAAAAGAATTTCATAACTTTTAAATCAGTTCATTCGTGAACTAAATACCTTTATGAAATGAAATTATGATTCCAATTCATTGAATTTCGTTGAATTCCATGAACTAAACGCAACCTCGGTATTCAATCAGTAAATAATGCAAATTTCAAATTTGTATATGATAATAGCAAGTTGAATCTATTTAAATGGACAAACATTATTGGTGTGTATTTTGCTATTAAGTTGTTTCCAGTCAAGTTTTTATAGTCTTCTTCTCCTGCGGTTGACACAAACAAATATTCATTTAAACACATATCATATCTCAACATCATTCATGAATCCCACTACCATTTCAATATTTCATCATATTGTAATCACTCAAATCAATTCATCTATTCATTTGATATTGATACCATCTACCTATGACCATTTCAATTCAAAACCTTGCCATGCTTTACCTACTAGTAATTAACTACTCCAAAATAATACTATTATCTTAAACCCTTAGAGAACTATTCTCAGTCAGCATCATACTCCACTATTTTATTAGAAACCCGTTATGTTCTTGCTATTTAATCAGCTTCGATCTGTTTTCTGTTCTTCACCTTTCAACTTTGAGCTCGAAACATGTCATCCCAGCATCTTTTCTTGGTTCTTTTCTTCATCTGTCCACGAATCTTGATCCAAGCCCAGCAACCATACATCAGACAATCAAATACAGACTGTACTATCACAAATGCTTCAACTTCTGTTCTTGGTTATGCCTGTAATGGTGTTAACAAAACCTGTCAAGCTTATCTCACTTTTCGATCACAACCCCCTTACACCACGGTTGCTTCGATTTCAAACCTGCTGAACGCAAACGTCACTCAGCTTGCACAACTCAATTTAGTTTCAGAAACTGCTAATTTCGAAACTGGTGAAACGGTGCTCGTACCAGCCACGTGTTCGTGTCTTGGTCAATTCTATCAAGCCAATGCAAGTTATGTTATCCAGGCTGCAGACACAATATTCTTGATTGCGAACAATACGTATGAAGGCCTGTCCACTTGTCATGCTATTCAGTTTGAAAGAAGCCATCTTACTAGTAATATATATCCTGGTTCAAAACTCACTGTGCCATTAAGATGTGCTTGTCCAACTGAAAGGCAAGCTGCTGCTGGTGCTAAGTATTTGCTATCTTATTTGATCGCTTCGGGACAATATGTTTCAGCCATAAGTGCGATATTTGGGGTTGATACTGGACTAACTCTTGAAGCCAATCAATTATCAGAAAAAGATGATGAGATTTACCCCTTTACAACCCTGTTAGTTCCACTGTCGGACCAACCTTCGAAATCTCAAATGATAACACCACCCCCACCACCAACGCTGACACCACCATCAACGCCACCACCTGCCACCTCATCAAATGATCATATATGGGTGTATGTGCTGGTCGGTGTCTTGGGAGGGGTTGGTGTCATGTTCACCATTGGGTTATGCGTTTTCTGGTTTTGTTTTTCAAAAAGAAAGCAGATTAGTCCACCTGTAGTTTCTTCGGCTTATCAGAGTCTTGAAGCGATTGAGAAGCCAGAGGATAAGAATTTGGATGTTGAAGAAGATCCGGGATTCATGGAGAGTCTAGGAAGCATAGCTCAATCCCTTAAAGTTTACAATTTTGAGGAACTTAAGTCAGCTACACAAGATTTTAGTCCGAATTGTTTGATTAAGGGGTCTGTTTATAAAGGTACAATCAAGGGAGATTTTGCTGCCATCAAGAAAATGCATGGAGATGTGTCGAAAGAAGTTCAATTACTTAACACTATTCACCATCATAATCTTATTCGTTTATCAGGCGTTTGTTTTTATGATAGTCATTGGTACCTTGTTTATGAGTTTGCAGTCAATGGACCCCTAAGTGATTGGATCTATTACAGTGGGTTAAACAGCAACAAATCGTTGAATTGGATACAGAGAATACAAGTAGTGTTAGATGTAGCAAACGGGCTTGAGTATCTGCACAGCTACACCACCCCTCCATATGTTTACAAGAATCTAAAGAGCAGCAATATCCTTCTTGATATCGATTTCAGAGCCAAGATTACTAATTTTGATCTGGCAAGATCGGCTGAAGGGGAAGACGGTCAATTTGCTCTGACCCGACACATCATTGGTACTAGAGGTTACATGTCTCCCGAGTATTTGGAAAACGGTTTGATCTCTACAAAGCTTGATGTTTACGGGTTAGGAGTTCTGATGCTTGAAATAGTAACAGGAAAACATGTCTCTGATCTCTCAGAAAATGTAGATAAGAATTTATCGGATGTTTTGGAAGGGGTTCTTGATGCAGAAAATTCAGAGGGAAATAAAAATTTGACCGATATCATTGACCCACGTCTGCAAGGGAATTATCCTCCAGAACTAGCTATGGCTGTGGTCAGATTAACATATGCTTGCCTCGATAAAGATCCATCAGCTCGACCCGTAATGAATGAGGTTTCACAATTTCTTTCTAGAATTCTGACCACTTCACAGGCTAGAGAAATGTCCGTGTCCATTTCTGTTCAGGGGAGATGATTTAGTACGATGGTCCATTGTGTGATATTTTATTATATATCAATAACAACACTACCTCTTTTGATCTATAAACGATAACACTAAATGTATCGCAAGTTCGATCTAGTTTTAATAAAAATTGGCATATGAAACGGAGCCATACATTCAGGTGATTATTGAGTTACATTTAAGACAATTTGAGGAATCCGTTCACCCATGTATATAGCAGCCATCAGCCACCCTAACCATTGGCCATAAACAGTATGATTCCCACCGTTATTCTGCACCACTATATTGATCAGCCGGTAAATTTTATTGTATTACTAAGGTAATAAGCATGATCATACTTGTAACAACTTCCTGTAAACATATACTTGTACCATGCCCTTGGTGTGTGATGGCAAATGGAGTGAAGTAGCTAAAAATGTTCCATAACCAACCTGACATAAACCATTCATACCACACATATATTTAGGACATATGCTAACTTTCACCGATTTAAAGGCTAAGCATTTCAACAACATTGATAAAAGTTTTCTTTTGTAGCATATGACTGGAATGCAAGTTTGAAATAGGCCAGCTTACAGAGCGTGGTATTGGCCTAGGCTGGGCTGCAGTCTTTGATATCTCAACAGATGACTCGTCTTCTGAAGAATAGTCATCATCGGCAGCCATAGCTGAGGCTGGACCGCTTCTTGTTATCCATAAATAAGCTCTATTAAATGGCGTTGAACTTCCAGCTAATGATCTTGCTGACCTGCAGACATTATTTTTTGCCCATAAGTTTTAGTATTTTTAAAATTAGTTGCAGTGTATAACATAGAACATTTATCAACTTATGGCCATAAAGTCAGTATACAGGAGTGATATGAAGACAAACGTGAAAAAGTAGTTCCGGCGGTGAGATGGGGATGCTCTGATGGCACTACTTGGCCGATTTTGGATTGTTGGTTGAAGAGGTTTCTTGGCTTCTTCCACCTAATATTCAAGACTAATTAAGAATATTAACATAAACTAGCCTAATACGTAGTAATAATTACTAATCATAATCAATATCTAGTGAAGTTTTACCTCTGGGCTTTCACCAGAACCAGATTTAGATTTCGGGGATTTCAACCATGCATAGATGTGATCATAGTACAAGCTTTGTAATACCAAGATTACTGTGCTTGTTGTGTAAAGCTCTGCTTAATTTTTAGTTTCACCAAATTAAAAACTAGATCAATTACAAAGAAACATAATTGACACGGCAGAATACCAATAAATAATGTTTAGTTACCAGAGCAGTGTAGTGTAGTACACTAGTACTGTGTGGGCAACTGCATCCACAAACAATGATACACAAAAAAGTCAGATAATTTTTTTACAAAAGTCTACATTGGAATGAAATTCATATCATATACTGTAATATATATGAACTAAAAAGGACTCAGAACAAGATTAAAATGTCCCTGCACCATTGAAATAAGAAACCTATTCAATTACAAAAACTTTAAAAAGGTTAAAAAAATGACGTGTGAAGTTAGCTACACATTAAGCTGTATGTCGTCCATTATATCATATGACCTTACATGTACATAATATGAACTAGCTGCTGCACGTGTGCAGCTAGCAGCGTACATCATTTGCTCAAATTTTATAGAAATACTTTAAGAAAGAAATGTTGGTATTAAACAAAAAGACGTACCCGGCAATCCACTAGGAGGAAGTTAAGCGAAACTCCATGGCTGGATTTCGTACGAAAATTAGTAATGATTTGGGGTATTTCAGCAACACCCCAACAAACAAGACTTATAATTCCTAACCCAAAGGAAACTTCATCGTGGACATTGCAAAGACAGTCTTTGAAATATTTGTCAACCCACCACCCTAAACATGGCTTGTACACAATAGCTAATGTAGGTGGGCCTTATGATGGCTAGGTTCACTTTCCAAATACTTGTGATAAAAAAGTTCAACCTCTAGCTTGTCGATCTCAAAATAGAGATACTATTTTCATCGTCTAATATATGTACAGTTATACACTAATATTTATAATGAGTAAAATCAGCTAGGTTCATCTGTGTATAACTCGGTAGTTCTGTAAATAATTAGAGATCTAGCTTCCAGTCTTTCATTCTTAATTACTTATTGTAGATCATCCTTTGTATTTATATTGTAATTTCTTTTTAGAAAGTTGTAATTCATACTAGAAAAACCTCACCATTTTGAACCATATACAGTCCGTACGAGTACCATGTTTATCAAGGTGACAGAGAGAATGGAATGAAAGCGTAAAAACCATCCAAGTTCATGCCTTGATCTATAATTGATTATGAGCGGACGAATTTACCCGTTTATTTTAAAAGTTTCCCTTTTGTTATTATCACCTTATCAGGGGGGTAAGGTCTATGATGAGCCTTGAACTTGTAATCACCCTAAATTTAGTTAACGGTATCTTCTTAAACATGTTGTCTAAATTGCACAGGAAATTTTTCTTTATAACATATACGTATCTACTTAAAAGTAATAAAGCAATGTAATCATTCATTCAACAGTTTACATGCTAGCAGGCTATGAAGCCGAGTTTTTACCATCATGCAGAGGCATAAACAACCATTTTTAAGACTAAAAAAACCACAAAAATGTGAGATGGTGTAGATCGTGTCAATGGATGAATCTTGGTCAACCATTTTAAAAGTTGAGTTGATACAAAAATAAATAAATTAGATTCATGTACTACATTACTCTCTTTTGGGTAACCAACGAAATCATCTATGACCCACCCAAGCCAACTTTGTTGATCTGGTTAACAAAGTAAAAAATTGCATGATTGTTAACATGAACTTGAAGGAAAGTAATCATGCATCTGGTCACAAATGCTTTGCAATCCAGACCTATAACTGGGATGAATCAGACTCACTCCAAGCTCGTTCTTCATACGTTCATTCACCACTCGTTTATCTCCCCTCAAACTTCTCTCGTTAGTAAATGATTCATTTGTAGCTGGAGACAACACCTCCTTGATCTCAGATGGCCATTTCTCATTTATAAGTTTACGAGCAAATGAAAACACTTCACTTCGAGGGGCAGGGTCGTCATCCACAACGTTGTAGATTTTTCTGATAAAAATATATGATTATTTATATAAACATGCTAGTATAACTCAAATTTAACGAATTGTTGGTTTACGTAATGCAATAAAACATACCCCGGAGATGGTTTCTGAATGCTTTTTTTCAAAGCGTTGCAGATATCAACAACATGAATGCGGGACGTGTATTTCTTAAATGATCTTACACTCTGAACATCTGATAAAGGACCCTTTTTTATTATAGTGTCAATAGCACTGTAAACAACACAGTATATTAAATGGTTATGCTAGTACAGTAATTAATAAATATGTACAGACATATATGTATATATGTACAGACATATATACATATATGTATGTACATATGTACATATATACATATATACATATATACATATATACATATATACATATACACATATACACATATACATATATACATATATATACATATATATATATATATACATATATATATATATATACATATATATATATATATACATATATATATATATATATATATATATATATATATATGTATATATATATACTTGAGCTGTAGTGCATTCATGACAACCTTCTGCCAGGACCATAGATACCTCCAAGCCGAAAAATATGTGCTGCCACCCCAAGATCATGTCCTAAACTTAACCATCCTTGCTCAGCAGCCAACCTCAGTTTAGCTAACTCACTTGGTGGGTTAGGCTGATAACTGCATCAAATTCAATAATAAATCTTACTGTATTTAGTTTGTCACGCCACCTGAGAGTGACGTCAAATTGAACTTACCTTTCATCCACCCATGCACCACCACAATCACCATAAATACCTATAGATCAAAAGGATTAAAAACGCTCAAGCAGGGGGTAGACAATATACGTCACTATAAACATGAATTTGTAACTATTTGCATCAGCAGATAGATGCCCAACCTACAAAACTCAAATGAAATTAACACAAATAGCACAAACCTGTTGTAGAAAGATAACACAGCCATTGAAGGTGTTCATTGCTTAGTTCATTTCTTAAAAGTTCAACATGTTGAAGCATCTGCATCACATAAACAATTAGCCACCAAATCATGTGTTGAAAACATTGTTTTGGACACTGAAACAACTTAAAACACGATTAACCATATGAAAGTTTTGATTAAGTTTACCGGATCACCAATATCTTTGTAAGTAGGTATGGAAACAAGGAGGTGTGTATGTTGGTTCAAGATATTTAAGACTTCAGTCCTAAACAACATATAAAGTGAATTTTAGACTCGATATGTACTATTGAAATATTAATACATTGAACTTGTTTCATATTTGGGAGAATCGATACATGGTACAGAGGCTTATTTAGTATTTGTGCAGCTAAATGAAAATCATATATATTTACCATTATGTAAATAGTTAACATTTTGTGTATTGTTTGGTTAACAGGTTGGAAATATTTGTGTTTTTTCATATTTTTATGAGTATGAACATCAATAATCAAACCAACAATATCTACGAGTAACATTGATAATATATTCGTCAATTAAAGATTTATAGAATAAGAAAACTAACTGAGGATGATTAGCATCAAAAAGATGGACATTAAATCCCAATTTCTTCAATCTATCCTTCTTGCCAACGCTTGTACAAGTTCCAGACACAACCCTAATCAATTAATGTACAACAACATAAATATGCATCAAATCAAACTAAGATATATTATGATACATAATTAGGGGTTAGAAGGTTTACCAGCCTTGATTAATGAGGTCTTGAGCAATAAACTCACCAACGTAACCCATGCCCAGTATAAACATCCGATTATCATTATTATTTGCATTATTACTATTATTATTATTTTCAGTGGTGAAGCGACTCAGGTCTGCTGCTGCAGAACAAATTCTTAAAGTTGAAGGTTTTCTTCGGAGTGAGAAATTTTCCGACCCGGGGATGAGTCGGTACCGGAAATAATCTGGGCGAAATCGCACCGACGACATACGAGATACATCCATTCACAATTTCACATGGATTTGGCAATAATCACATGACCCGGCCCATCGGCCCATCTATAGGTGGTGCCGTGGTGGTTTATTTCTTAACTCATTTTTAAATAATAGCAAGAAAAATAATAAATAAAAAAAAGTTTAATTTGGAGCCTACTCCTGACCTAGTTCCATGTGTCACATAGCATTAATTTCGGGCAAATCACTCACCCCTTACCTATAGGTTATATATGTGTGGTCGAAGCGTTTGTGGTGACAGTACGCCGAAAAATATATAATAGAATAACTTATGCTGAAATGTGGGGGGAATGGAGGATTCTAAGTTTTCATTGTTTTCAATTTTAATTTTTTAAAAATAAATATTAACCTTTAAAAAAATGTCGATGAAAGGGAAACGCTTCAACTCATTGTGCTTAGCAGACATTCGGTATTTGTTAGTAAAACTCTTCACTTTTAGTGCATGATCTTGTGGCACGTTATTTTTTTGTACTATTAGAGTTACTTCAACATGCACTATTATTTTAAGATATAACTAACGAATAATACCACTCAATCACATGCAACAATAATAAGGATTGGACAAACATTATTGGTGTGTATTTGGCTAATACATTGTTTCTAGTCAAGTCAACTTCCCCTTTACCTGGAAATTGCAACATAATATATAGAGATCAAGTATTCAAAGTCTTCCCCCTGTCGTTGACCCAAACAAATATTCATTCAACAACAAATCATATTTTAACATCATTCATGGTATTTCATTATATTTTAACCACTCAAATCAATTTATCCATTCATTTGATTCCATCTACCTATGTGACCATTTCAATCCAAAACCTTGCGTACCTACTAACTACTTTATATAATATTATCTTAACCCTCTAGAATTATTCTCAGTCAACATTATATTTTTTATAAAAACCCATTATTTTCTTGCTATTCAATCAATTTCTGTTTTCTGTGTTTCATCTTTGAGCTCACAACATGCCATCCCTGCATCTTTTCTTGGTTCTTTTCTTGATCTGTCCACAAACTTTGATCCAAGCCCAGCAACCATACATCAGAAAATCAAATACAGACTGCACTATCAGAAATGCTTCAACTTCTGTCCTTGGTTATTCCTGTAATGGTGTTAACAAAACCTGCCAAGCTTATCTCACTTTTCGATCCCAACCGCCTTACAACACGGTTGCTTCGATTTCCAATCTGTTAAACGCAAACGCCACTCAGCTGTCACAACTCAATTCAGTTTCTGAAACTGCTAATTTCGAAGCTGGTGAAACGGTGCTTGTGCCAGCCACGTGTTCATGCCTTGGTCAATTCTATCAAGCCAATGCAAGTTATGTTATACAGGCTGCAGACACGCCTTTTTTGATTGCGAACAATACGTTTGAAGGCTTGTCCACTTGTCATGCTATTCAGGTTGAAAGAAGCGATCTTACTAGTAATATATATACTGGTTCGAAACTCACTGTGCCATTAAGATGTGCTTGTCCAACTGAAAAACAAGCTGCTGCTGGTGTTAAGTATTTGCTATCTTATTTGATCACTTGGGGACAATATGTTTCAGCCATAAGTGCGATTTTTGGGGTTGATACTGGACTAACTCTTGAAGCCAATCAACTATCAGAACAAGATTCTAACATTTACCCCTTTACAACCCTGTTAGTTCCACTGTCAGACCAACCTTCGAGATCTCAAACGATAGCACCACCCCCACCACCAACGACACCACCACCACCATCACCACAACCACCTGCCACCTCATCAAATGATCATATGTGGGTATATGTGCTGGTAGGAGTCTTAGGAGGTGTTTCTCTCACATTTGCTATTGGGTTCTGTGTTTTCTGGTTTTGCTTTTCAAAGCGAAAGCAAATGATTCCACCTGTAGTTTCTTCGGCTTCTCAGAGTTTCGAAGCGAAATTGAAGCCAGGGGATAAGAATTTGGACGTTGACGAAGATTCGGAATTCATGGAGAGTTTAAATAGCATAGCTCAATCGCTTAAAGTTTACAAATTTGATGAACTTAAGTTAGCTACACAAAATTTTAGTCCTAATTGTTTGATTAAGGGGTCTGTTTATAAAGGTACATTCAAAGGAGACTTTGCTGCCATCAAGAAAATGCATGGAGATGTGTCAAAAGAGATTCAATTACTTAACACTATTCACCATCATAATCTTATCCGTTTATCAGGTGTCTGTTTTAATGATGGTCATTGGTACCTAGTTTATGAATTTGCAGTCAATGGGCCCTTAAGTGATTGGATCTATCACAGTGGGTTAAACAGCAACAAATTGTTGAATTGGATACAGAGGATACAAGTAGCGTTAGATGTAGCAAACGGGCTTGATTATCTGCACAGCTACACCACCCCTCCATATGTTTACAAGAATCTAAAGAGCAGCAATATCCTTCTTGATACCGATTTCAGAGCCAAGATTACTAATTTTGATCTGGCAAGATCGGCTGAAGGGGAAGACGGTCAATTTGCTCTGACCCGACACATCGTTGGTACTAGAGGTTACATGTCTCCTGAGTATTTGGAAAACGGTTTGATCTCCACAAAGCTTGATGTTTACGGGTTAGGAGTTCTGATTCTTGAAACTGTAACAGGAAAACATGTTTCTGATCTCTCAGAAAAGGTAAATAAGAATTTATCGGATGTTTTGGAAGAGGTTCTCGATGAAGAACATGTAGAGGGAAATGAGAAGTTGACCGAAATCATTGACCCGCGTCTGCAAGGGAATTATCCTCCAGAACTAGCTATGGCTGTGCTCAGATTAACATATGGTTGCCTTGATAAAGATCCATCAGCTCGACCCGATATGAATGAGGTTTCACAATGTCTTTCGAGAATTCTGACCACTTCACAGGCTAGGGAAACGTCATTAACCATTTCTGTTCAGGCGAGGTGATTTTGTATAAGTATAACGATACGTTGTGTATATTACTACGTGATCAATAAGATGTTTACTTCTTTAGAGTCTGTTTTTATGGTCTAAAGCTGCAAATATTGTTATATCAAACTTCTATATTATAATTCCATTTGTTTCTCACCTTTAGAAGTGTGTAAATTTCAACGAATATGCAAATAAAGCAGAAGTATATTCAAGAAACATCAAAATAATAAAAGTTTTACAAGAGTGTTCTATCTTCTATCTTCTTTTAGTTGCTAATTTGATACAAGAAAACACGCAGAGATACAAGTATTTGCACATTTCAACGTGCTACAACCGGACTAATGATATGAGGATCTTCTGTCTCTAAACCTGGAGAGGTCCAAGATCTTTCATACATTTCAGACGATGATTGCATAAGAACGGATAAATTGAACACTATTTCCGTCATTCCAGGCCTATTTGCAGACTTTTCTGATGTGCAAGCTCTGGCTAATGCCGCCATGTTCAAAGCACCATCGATAGGGTAAAAGCTTCCAAGATTTGGATCCATCCACAACCTTAAATTCTCTTCTCTTTTCTCTTTGACTTCAATTATCTTCCTTATCTCTTTCCATGACATACAAATCTCTCCATCGTCTCTACTTTCCATGGCTTTCCTCCCTGAAAGTAGCTCAAGGAGAATAACCCCAAAAGCAAAAACGTCAACTTTTAACATGATGGAGCTTATTGCAGGTCTAGCTGTTGAAAAATTTGCAATTTTGGCCTTGAATGTGCTGTCGAGAAGTATATTACTTGTTCTGAGGTCTCTGTGGGCTATGCTCGGTTGACTATGTTCATGCATATATTGAAGACCGTTAGCAATATCTAGTGCTATATTCAATCTTTGAGACCAAGATAGGTTAATATTTACAGCAGCACCTGGTGAAGAAGATAAAGGTCTTGGAAACAGCCATTTATCAAGAGATCCATTTTCAGCATACTCATAAACAAGATAACAACTTCCATCAAAGTCAGATGAAATTCCCATCATCTTCACAAGATTCGTATGATTTACTCTCTGCAAAATCTTGAGTTCTTCAGTTGCATCTCTGAATTTCTTCACAGCCAAAACTTTACCATAGATCACGGCCTTATAAACGGACCCTCCAATTCTGTATCGTTCACTGAGGTTCATGGTTGCATCCATTATCTCCTTCCTTTCATACATGATTGGCTTGCTTAAATAGCCCGAAACCCCTGGAAGCAACTTATCTTGATTGGTTTTCGTGGGCACAATCACTTCGTGTTTTGAACCTTTCTTCATATGAAGAAGATCAGTGAACTCAAAGGAAGACTCGTTACGAGCCAAGATTTTCTTGGTTTTATGTGAACGGTATTTGTAGAACACAAACCATAACAGAGTAAAAAGAAAGAAAGATCCAACGACTGTTCCTAAAATGATAAACATTAAACGACTCTTTTTTAGTTTCACCCTTTTTGAAGCAGAGAGGCGATGCGGTGGAGGAAAGAACGGTAATTGAGAGACGGGTATAAGAACCGGAAGACACACAGCAGCAGTAAAATTACGAAAACTATTCTCGTTGCCAATATCATAAGAGCTAGTATTAAACATATAGCTCACAGGCAAGATTTCATCTTTTGGTTGCCATACATAAGTAATAAGGTATTTCTCTTGATTCTGTAACTGTGTAGGACACTTGCAGAGCAAAGGGAAAACAGCTGGGTCACCAACTGTTAAATTGGTCGGTTTTAGAGAAGGGTTCATGTCTTCATCGTCATTAAAGTTGGTCAAATTCTGGAAGACAGAAGTGGCGACGACATAAAAGCTATCACCTTTTTTGATTGTATAGGTGACATTAGAAAAATAATTCTTACCATTGCAGCTGCAGGTAATGGGTATCAGCAAAAGCTGATCATAAAGTATCTCTTCATTTTCTGAGGTAAGATTGCTAGCTTCTGCTATATTCAAACGGCTTACACCAAACAGATCAGAAATATTACCAAGATCCATATAAGGTTGCCTTGCACGATACGTGATGTATGTTTGGCAGGAAGGCGGTGAGTTTGCAGAACACGAGAAGTTCGTGTCTGCAGGTGTTGCGGAAACATAGAATGGATAAAATAAGAGCACAGAAATAGCCAGTAATGGAAAATATGAGAATGCCATACTAATGAGCTTCATTAAGAAGTGATTTTATCTAGTCTTTGTATTATGTGCTAAGAATTAGGAAGTTGCTATCACCACTAGTATTATGTGACTTTCAATCCTTGATATTAAATTGAGCCCATATGCAATACGGACATAAGCTTTATGACTTTCTTGATTATTTAACTACGATAAAGCCAATAAGTGTATAATATATTCATGTTATTATATATAAAAACCAATTTAGGCCGGCAGGATATGACGTTTGCTGCATTATATTAGCCAAAGGTTGTCTGGTTAGAAGCTTTCAAATGACCATGGAATTTTAACATCTTTGCAGAGGATAACCATAATAAGACAACATAGGAATATTAATAGGCTTCAAAGGAATTTTATAAAAGAATCCCAGCTGGAAAAAATCAAACTTGATGTTGACATGTATACTTTCTATCTACATTCACCTTGGAGAGAGACAGAAAAGTTCATTTCAAGACATTTTAATGTAGTAAAAGTATGATTCCATTTATTGAAGCAGTAAAAGTTGGGTTGTATCATAGAAGTACATAATTGAGGTATCATATAAAAAAGAAACGGATATATTTTTCTAGATATATCATATTTAGTTACTTTCCCTATATATAAAAAAGTTGTAAATAGCACAAACCGAAAAATCCTGTAATGCCACTTTCCGAATGCTTCATTATTTTCTTTTAAATTTCTAACAAGGAAATCTTCCTGTAAGTCGAATATGATCAAGAGTGCTTCTGAGACCGTACTTGAGTACAGCCTTGTTACCATCTCTGAATCCATCTCCATAAGCTGCAGATGTATCTGACTCGATCTGGTGTTTAAAAAACTCACCTAGTTGTTTCTCAAAATCGGACCTTTTACCTTTTTTTGACGATGCAGGTGCAGGTGTATATGAAGATGAAGACGATGAAGCAACATTAGTGTTGCTAGAACCAGCCATGATCTCAGAGTCCAACCACATATGAGCAAGAACTTGGCAGATCCCTTCTTCAACATCAGGAGGCAGATTAGAGTATCCTATTTATTCCAATGAGCAGAAAACAGCATTGTTATTTATTGACAGTTACTTTAGCCCTAGTTATGAATCAAGAAAGATGGAAGATAGAATGGAGTGGAATTGACATTTCATCATTATATTTTGACTAAAAAGAGAAAAAGCAAGAACCTTTAAGCCGAAGCCAAGCATGCATCATCTCATGTGCCAGAATTGATCCCGTTAATAACCTAAATCAATGAAGGTTTTACGCATTGGATTGTATATCAAAAAGCAAGATTAATATCTATATATCAGAGAAGGCAAAATGAACACGTCAGACAGGTGGCAATGGGTCAACACGGGTTCACGTCAAATTGAGTCATCTTAGCACAGGTCGAAATAGATTAGGCTGAAACATTTGTCCGTATGTTAAAAAATCTATAGATAATCTATGCAATGATTAAAATATTACTACATCTATGAACTGCTTTTTTCAGTGACGTATCTTGGGGTATTTTTATTTGCATTCAGAATACATTTTAAGAAACTTTCAACCCTTCTGACCCATTTCACCAGTTTCTTTTATAGATTTATTTATTTGTGAATCACCCATCAGAGATAAGTGAATGGGTTACAACTGCTACATCTACTATGTAGCAAGGAAAGATAAGAATTTACCTAGGGAGACTATACAAAATGAGAATGGCAGTCACTTCACATCTTCGAACTAGCCTATAAGGCTCTGTAAACATATCCATTATCAGGCCTGCCCCAACCCTCGGCCTCCTCATTATCTGTTTTCATTTTCAGTACAACAGAAAATCACAAACACCAATAAAGGTTGTGCTCGGAAAAAAAAAACTGAAATTTCACAATTTACTGTAGAAACTTTTCAAAATCCTTACAGTGCGGATGGTTTGTTCTTCAGAAAGGCACAATCCTCTAGTCTCTGGCATGTGGTGATGACCCTGCCACCAATGAAAGACTGGATTTTGAAACCGGCATCATGTCTAAAAAGGAATTTTCATCGGTATTACAATAACACATTCAAGTTATTGACAATACTACTACTTTTAGCCTTACATGTTTTTCTCCCTCCATAGCTTCATTTAGAGCTTGTCTCTCAACCAACAGCAATGGAACTTGTTGCTCAATTTTCATATTTAATCCTTCATAAAAATCTTGAATTTCGAGATAAAGGGGTTGGCATTCATGAGTATCCATTATTGCAGAATCAAGACACTCAAGGCATAGCTTTCGACCATCATCTAGAGACAAATATTTAGTGTCCCTTGGTTCCATTCTTTCGCAGCTGCAACACCTAGGAGTCCGGTCACGCTCATGAGCAGGGCAGTACTTCTGTTGCCAGAAAGGATGTGCTCGGTACTCAATCAGACCACCTGCGTTTGTTGGGATCTGCATGAATTTTAAAAAAGCTATCTTTATCTACAACTGCATTATAAAGTTTTTTTAAATGTATTTTTAAATGTGATAAAGCAACATAGTGAAAACTGCATATTAAAGCCGTATTGTGAAAACTATTGACTAATAAATACAAAAACTTACAAAGCTCTTGCAAACATCGCATTTTGGATGATGTTGTTCTTTATAGCATGATTTGTGGAATGGACGGTTTTCAGACATGGAGAACTGCATAGGCAATCAGAAATGTTCAAGTCAAATGAACCATACAAAGAAAAATGTTGCAATTTTCATGGACAGAGTAATCTGTATTCTAAATCCAAATTTGACAACTCGTTAAGAAATCTTAACCTTTTTAATGTGATAAAGATCTTAGAATTTAGAGGGAATATAAGAAGTTAAGAACACCTTGTTAAAGAGCTGTTAACATAAGTTTGACGTGGAGTAGAGTTGGACCTCATAATCAGATATTGGTAAATTGCATGCATGACAACGAAAACATTCTGGATGCCAAACTCCACCCATGCAACTCAGAAATCGCCCGTAACCAATTTCTTTATTGCAACCAGCACATATCCTACAATCCCATAATTTAATGGGTTTTGATTAATCTATTAGATGACTATTGTGCTTTAACCATTTCTTTGGGTAAATATGCAGCAGCTAATAATTTGTTGAATGTAAGCAGGAATGTTGGGAAAAAACAGAATGTTTGTACCAGAATACCTACCTGTATACACCTTGCAAGAAATTTGGCAATCGAGGAAATATGCTTCCACGGTTATTTCGTGGCAGTGAGTCAATGTTTAAGCTTTCTTGAATAGCCTTAGCAAGCTGTTCATCTTCCTCCAAAGAATACTCATCATCTAATAAAAAAGTATTCTCACTTCATATCATCTTTAAATAAATAGTTATACAAATACAATATGAAAGTTTTAATGAGCCAAAATCTCTCAACCTACCAATTACTTTTTTCCCTTTCGTATCTTCTTCATTGGATCCTCTATTACATTCTTCTGGAGATGGAGCTTCATCCTCTAGAGAGGAAATAGAACCCTCATCTTCTTCTACACTGGAACGTGAACTTCTTTTATCGTCTTCTACAATGGAAATTACACTTCGCTCGTCTTCTTCAGCAAGAGAAAGTGCAATAGCTCGATCGAGTTCCTCATTATCAAAATCAGACAACGCATCCTACAAACACATAGTGCGACAGTAGACATAACACACACATTAATATTAAATGTTGCCCGAAGCTAGTGATAAATTAACTAACAAGTAAAGAAAGAGTCAACTACCGTAGGAGGCTCCTCCCAAATTCCATCATTTGTTAATCTCCCATGATACTGACCTTCCGTGACTCTGTGGCTGGAGCTGAAGCTGGACCCCTTTAGTATTTTAGTTAGCCAACCCATACCACAAATTTTTGTATAAAATTGGCTTTGTAAATCGTTTCTGCAAGCATACCACTCTTAGTAATATCACAAAACTTATACGCCATAAGCTACATATCTTTTCTCGAAAAAAGTAGAAAGCAATCACATGGATTAAAGTGTGGATAAAGATAGCATCTTTACAGCCACAGACTCCATTTGTTGATACCGTTCTCTCCACCTATCATCCCGTTTTGTGGATCACATTTTCATTTCTCCCAACACTCAGACCCACAAAACGCAAAGATGGCCAAAAGCCTAATCTTTAGATAACTGGTCAGACTATAGGCCTTTGGGCCAGCATGGTTCATACAAAAGGAGTTTTGATTTACCAAAGCCGAAACTGCACTTGGATATGAACATTAACCAATCGGAAATTGCAATTTATGTTTCTGTTCAGAATTAAAAACAAAGCCAAGACATATAGTTTGCAGTTGGTAACTAATAAGCGAAATTCAAAATCTTAGGTTTTTCATAAACACCCAAATTACATCAACATAATTATTTTATACTAACAAATTAAATTTAACTCTTATTATACCGGAAAGATGCCATCTTTATGATCAAAATCCATAACTAACCTCAACTTCCACCAACCCAATCAAGTATTAAAAAGGCTCAAATGCTCAACCACTACAAATGGACTTTATAAACTTATGATGTCAGTGTCTAGAGGAATAGATAATGTTTGTGGAAGTCAAAATCTGACCTTACACAAATCAATGTGTCTGCAGAAACCAATAAAGCTAATTACTCCAGAAATCACTAAAGCAACCAAATTCACTTATGAGCATAAACATCCGAACCGAATTGAATTCCAACATTCTAGCTCCAAATCATCACAACCTGCTGATGACAGCATCAAGAGCAATCAAGAAAAACTCTTGAATGAACATAACACAAATTTGAACAACAAATCAAGAAACAAGAACAACAAAATTGATTAAGGCAACTTAAAACCCAGGCCAAGTACAAGGGGTAGAATCAAGATCATGTTGAAAAGAATTAAAGTTTGATTTTTACCACTTAAAAAGGTAAAAAAGATCCATTAAGATGTTGGTTGAGAGGAGTGGAATGGTAATGGGCAGCAAAAAGTAAGTTGAAATTGAAATTTTTAGCAATTGGTGGTGTATCATGTAGTCAAGATGTGGGACCTTTTGGTTACAAAATTTCCAAAATTGATGAAAAGAGACAAGCGAGCCGGATAAAGCTTAGTGTTTGGGAGATTGGGGTTATTTGCTTAGTGTTTGGGAGAACTTATTTATTAAGCTTATTTGCTTATTTAGTAGTGGATTTCAAAAGCTCAAAATAAGTTTTAAATTTTTAACTTATTTGTTTATAAGCAATAAGCAATAAGTTTTCAAAATAAGCTCCCCAAACACCCTAATATTGGTCACGAGAAGTGTTACCTATTCAAATAAGTATTAAGCTAGTTAATAGGAAAAGTACTACAAAAATGTCAAATTTTGTTAATGTGGAAATTTCATAGAGTCAATTTGGTTAAATAAGTTATCTTTAGGTATAAAATGAAAATATTGTAGCAAAGATCAGTATCAGAATTCTATTGTAGATTTGTAATGGCTTAATGCCGTAATGGGGATATGCCGATATGGGTGTAATGTCATAAAAGCCCGCTACATATTCCCTCATCATATATGGGCCTAATCCAACTACTCAACCACAAACATGGAGCACATTCGTTACTTAAAAGCCCACATCTTTAATAGCATTTAATTGAACAAAACTAACACTGAATTTTGTTTGTTTGATAAAAAAAACTAGCATATTACCAGCGCAATGCAGCACAGTTTAGTACTTTAACATGTTTGGATTACCTGTGTTTGTGAGTTGATAACCCTAGTTTGTGCGTATGTAGTGTTTGTGATTCGGGATACAATTAGCGAAAAATGAAAAACATGTGAAAATGATGAGGTTATATTGTAAAATGAGGATGATAATTAGATAACTAAATATGAAAATGTTAAGTCTTAATTTTAAAATTTTTTATAAATAAACTACTAAGATGTTTTATATATTAGTATAGAAGTATAGATAATAGCCCACAGGCCTTTGCCGTCATAAAAGTAATCTAATATATATTTGCTAAAAGAAAGAAAGAAAGAAAAAAGAAAAAAACTTATGTAAATCTATTCATATGAACCTAAAATCATGATCAATTTATTTTGTCTTCTTATCTTATAAGTTGAACTTTACATATGACATTCTCATGTTATTATGACTAATTTAGGTATGTCAAATTAGGTTTATCTATCATTTTCCATAAATAATAGCCCATAGGCATTTGCAAGTATTAGTTGTGAAATTATTTGCTAGACGAAAAGTAAAAATAGAGAAACGAAGATATAACCATACAAATACAAAGTAATTCAACTTAATACACTTTTCGATTTCAAATTAAGAGTTTATATAGTATGTACCATAACCTACTATTCAACCGATTAGAGAATAAGTCTACTACAACCATCATTAATCAAGATAAATATCACCTAAACAAATTCTCAAATGACACTTAAAGATACAGATAAAAACTTTTTTTAAGTTTAACGTTATAATGGGTTTGCAAAAGAGTGATGAAAGTTCGAATTGATGTTGCAAATGAAGCTCGCTACAACAATCACTATTGATCAAAAGTTTTAATCTCTTAATCTAATATGTAAAGCAGCTAAATATATTAAGATCACACTACCTATATGTTAAAATTATTATTATTATTATTATTTTTATTATTTTTTTTTTTTGCAAAAGGTAATACTCCGTATTAAATTTGAATGAATAACTCCTTAAAAAGAAAATTTCAAAACAAAAACATTTATATACGAAAGATAACCAATATTGATTGTATTAAAATTTCAAGATTTTTGTTACGTTTATATACATGAAAGATCATTCATAATACTTAGAGCATTTAACCTTTATGAGATGAAAAAGATGGGGAAAATGGGGTAGCTTTATGAGGATCCTAAAATAAAGAGAGAAGGATGATGCAAAAACTTACAAATCTCAAGCTTTTGTAATCTCTCTCATCTCTATTTTATTCATATTTAATTGTTTTTATGTAAGTAAAGCTTTTTGTTGTTGGAGAGAATACTTTTTGTTACACAATTTATTAAAAAAACTATATAAAAAATATAGAAAAATGGTCATTGTGGGTGCTCTAATATTATTATTTATTTATTCTAATATAAGTTACTCCAATACGAAAGATCGACAACTTTATTATCCTGTTGTTTGTTTTGTTGCTTGTTTTCTTTCATGCGATGTCTTAATCAAACTACACAACGCTTCCTGATCCACCTTTTTCTTTTCCTAAAATAAAAACAATAATCTGATTAGGTTTTATACCCGTCACATTTCTATATAAGTACTTTTTTGTCCTTTTTAATGACTATAATAATAATAATAATAATAATAATAATAATAATAATAATAATAATAATAATAATAAAGTGATTATTTTTATTATAAAGTAAACTTCGATCTAGCTAGTTTTGAGTTATAATTTTGTTCTCCACGTATTTTTCATCATATATATTTTATTTAATCTACAAATACTAATTTGATTAGAGAGACCTAACACATTTCAAGATTAAAAACAAATGATTATCATTTATGAGAAGTTTTAACTACGTACTGATCTTTCTTAAAACGGCAGGATAATGACCGGTTAATATTCCTTGGCCGCTACTTTAATTTAATTTACTTTTACTATTACTATAATATAAAATATAAATATATATGTCACTTTTAAGGTATAAGCATATGCAGTAAAATTGTTTTATATAGAAAGGCATTATGTTAAAATACAAATTTAGATTATTTAAATTAAAAGTAACTTTCAATTAAAAACACACACACACATTAACTGAAAAGGACTCGAAATCATCCCATTTCAAAAGTCTTACCCAATACTCCAATAGATATTAATTAATAATGACATAATAATTCTCATTAAATTAGTTAACACCACAAATTAAGTTTGTTTATGCATCATGTACGTACGATCATATCAATATATCTATTCTAATAAATAAACAGATCTAAATGGGTTTAAAAATTGATATAATATCTATTCGTGATATCTTCAACTTGCAAAGTACAATGATGATGAAAAGAAAGATATTATGCGTACTGTAAATTAAGCCACATTCAATGGTGCAAATCAAAGGAAGCTGCGTACCATCAACTTCAATGTCTAGCTACTGTTTTCTTTTCAATTCCGATCCTTTTTGACAAGTTTATTTCCTTTTTTTGATCATAATTTAAGTATATATCATACTTCATTGAATTACTACTGTTATATATATTTATTTATATATATCATCATACAAATAACTATTAACTCGCATGTAAAAATATAAACTTCTCTTTTTAGGTAAAGAGTGTCAATATGTAGTGGTACGTCGTCACTAATCGACGTCATGCAACTTGCAAGCATAAATGACCACATAGATGTACTCGTGTAGCCGTGTAGGGTTGGTATACGTACAATGTTGGTTAGTTACGAAGGTTTTATTCATTTGAATTGCGTTTTTGGGTAAATAATAGGTTATGCTAACGTAAACATATCGCCCCATGTGATATATATTTTAGGTAAGATACCTAATTATAAGACGTGAGCTAAATTTTTGTTTTTGACATAATCAACTAATATAAAAGAACCGGCAAAGTACAATAGATATTATACATTGTCGTTAATTAGGGTTAGGGATGACCAAGATATTATCGGGCACAAATGCACAATAATGAGGACATACAAAACGATTTTTATCCTATGCTAATTAGGGTTAGGACTAATATCTATCTTCATTAGTCTTTTCAAAAATGATATTTTGTTAACATAAAGTGAAGATATTTAAACTGAAAACACTCATTACTCAATGCCTAATCACATGTTAATAAAATTCACAAGGGAAGTTGACAAATAATATGTTATGATGTATGGTATGGTATGGTTGATGTTCATGTTCCATCACTACCCCCATCATCATCCATAATCAGAACCAGCTGTATGATGTTGTACGTATGGGTAAATCTCAACAAGTTACATGGTCCCAAATGTACAAGTTTCTTAAGCAGGCCAACTCATTATAGCACGGACATATACCTAAAAGACATGCCCATATATCCCTAGTTTGTTTGTCTATTAGAGCATATGCATCACGAGTTGTATTAGATAGGAAATCTTTTCATTTACACCCTCAGGGTTTCCATAAATAGCAAACAAACCCTAAATATCATGACAACCTTTGTATAAAACTTTGTGACATTACCATATACTCAATTTTTTTTCCCTAAAATAAACGTTGTGATTAGCTTAGCTTTTATACCACTAGCATAATACCCGCGCAATGCAGCGGTAAAAGTGGTGACGGTGAATGGAGGTGCGAGTGAATGTTTTAAAATAAAAACATATTGTACTCCGTCCGTCTCATTTAAAATGTCCACATTACTATTTTGGGATATCCCATTATAAGTGTCCACTTTGATATTTAAGCAATCAAAAAAGACCTTAGTGGGTAGATTTAATATTTGATGGAAGAAAAGTGTAGTTAGTGGAGAATAAGTAGTAATTAAAAATAATAGATAATGGGATAGGGGTATTAATGGAAGTGTAATTAGTGGAGAATAAGTAATAATTAATAGATACTACGTATTAGATAATGGGATAGGGGTATTAATAGAAATGTTATAAATAAGTCAAGGGTAATATTGTCTTTTCCATGTGTTGAGTACCAAATCAAGATAATGGTGGAGATGCATTATATAAAGAAGGGGTGAGGTTCAAATGAGAATAGGAATATGTGTGAGAATGAGGGAACCAATAATATTGTGCCATAACATCAATTATCTCACAAACGACAAATCAAAAAAATATGAAAATTGCACCATTAAATTCAGCGTTTTCTCTTCTTCGATTTGTCGTCCCTCAAGGCATACTTTCGACGAGTTTTTTTTCCATCTTTTTTGTTGGGTTTCACGTTTACTAACACATGTGTTAAAGTGTTGCGTTTAGGGTTTAGGGTTTGGGGGTTAGGGTTTAGGGTTTAGGGTTGGGGGTTTGGGGTTTCGCCCTGAAACCCCAAACCCTCAACCCTAAACCCTAACCCCTCAACCCCAAACCATAAACCCTAAACGCTTTACAAAACTCTAAACCCTAAATCATACTAAACCTAAACCCTAAACCATGCTAAACCGTAACCCTAAACCTTGTGAAACGCTATCCCTAAATCATAAACCCTAGACCCTAGCCCTAGCCCTAACCCTAACCCTAACCCTAACCACAAATCAAATGTACAACCAATCACTAATACATGTGTTACTAATTTGTAAAACCTACTAAAAAATAGAAAAAAAAAAGTTGTCAAAAGTATGCCTTGAGGGACGGCAAATCGAAGAGGAGAAAACGTTGAATTTTATGGTGCAATTTTCATGATTTTTCGACGTACCGTTTGTGAGATATTTGAGTTTCAAAAATGTGGGGGAAATGAGTATTTGATGAAAATGAGTGGTTGAGATTGATTCTCTTATTCTCACTCAAAATTGATGTACTCATTTGAACTATAATCTATAAAGAAGATAGGTTTAAATATATACTTGAGATATACACTCGTACAAGCAAGTTTCACGTTGCCTATATTTGGTACCTATTACTATTTGACACAACTTAAGTTTAGATAGAAATTTACCATAAACTCGTTGTATTTAGTTGAGAAAAGAGCTTGTGTCACAATAAATTATTTAGTTGAGAATTGTGGAACTTCTTAAGATGCTTAATCAAACAACATCCACATACATATTGATGATTTTGGTGTGGTTAACAGTGGTGGAGATAAGGGAGACTGAATGACGTTCGACTCTCTCCAGCAGTTCAAACAACTCAAATTAGATATTATTAGTTCATCCAAATATAAGTAGCACTCTAAAGTTTTTCTATACTTGGTCCCCCTCATTTGGCCATTGATCAATATTTTACATATGTTAAGTTCTTACAAAACCCGTTGATTCAAAATTGTAATTGTTGTACTCTGTACTTAAAAGTGGTTGGTCCATTAAAAACTTTGATAAAAATTTAATGGAATTTTATTGTTCATGTGTCAAGATCACTAGACTATTTAATTATGGTTCGATTTATTTTTCGGCATCATTATTAGTAAAATATTAAGTATATCCCGGCCCCTTCAACTTCAAATCCTAGTTTCACCGCTGATGGTTATGATCTAGTTCCTATAATTTGTATATGACCAATTTTTATGATTGGTTACTTTGTTGCATCGTCGTTGAACTTATTCATATCGTATATAAGAGATAATTAGTGCTGTCAATTTGTGTCCAAATGCTTTCATCCCGGATGAATTTGGGTACTTTCTCTTTAAGCTTTGGGTTGTTATGGGCGTTACAAAATGTAAGAATGGGTGTGAGTGGGCGAAATCTAAAATAGCTATGGGTCTAAGTGGGAGAAATCTAAAATGGCTATGGGTATAAATGGGCAAAGATTTTTAAAACGAAATTCTTATCGGAATAAATTAAAGGAAGATGTAATATAGAGGGAGAGGAATTTTGTAGGGAAGATGGGTACTTTTTGCTAGTTCCAGATAAAACTTTGCTATTTTCAAATTAAAACTTTATATAAATATTCATACTTTTTGCTGCAGAGTATTTATAGATTTAAAGTTAATTTATATGATATTTCATTATTTACAATTTATATTGACTATTTTAATTATGATTCCTAATTGATGTTATATTATTTAATTTATAATTTTTTTCTCAAAATACGGAGTAACTGATTTACATTTTGTAATAGTAGGAACCTTTACTATTTGTTATAGTGTATATTACTCGTAGATAAATCATAACTTGTATGTCTAAACTCTAGCTGTAGACAATTGTTTCTATGAATCATTTTAACGCAAATTATCATATTTAAATTCAAACGTGATGGAAAAAATAAATTACTTGATTTTTTAAGCTTTTTCTAATTACACCCGTTTTAACCCGAACCCATTAAGACCCGAACCCGTTGAGACCTGAACCCATTTTGACTCAGCTACCCAGACCGATCCGCCTAGCTGTTTTGCCACCTCTAGAGATAATTTTCATAATTATGTTAATCGGTGTGATTTTATAATTTCCAATATGCATTCTCTTGAGTCAATATTGAGGTACTTCATATAATTTGAATATTGACAAAATCAAAGAAGATGAAAGCGAGATGACACTACGATAGTAATAGAGAAATTAGATTTTTCAGGGCGGTATATTTGTGTATTAGACCAAGACATCATTTGCTCACACCGTTAATTGACTGAGGACTTGCAACTAATTCGGATTTTAGTCGTCTAAAATGGAAACTAGCTTTAATGCTTTAATATTACGAGTGTAAAATGGATGAGACGTTTAAACAGATAAAAACATGGGGTTTAATAAGTCATTGTTTGATACCTAGAGAAATTTATGTACATCTAGTATTGTAGGATGGCTTTTAACAACTAATTTAGTGTCTAACATTATAGAAAGGGCTTTAATTAGTGGCCTTTTCTTTCGTTGACTTTTTAATAATTCTCTAAAAAGCTATTGATGAGAGTTGAACTACAAAATTTATGGGGAAATCACAAATTTGATCCGTTTACCAAAGCAATTTAACAAAATAATCCGTTGACTTTCGTTTTTAACAAACTAATCCACTCATTGGCGCCGTACCGGGGCGCCGGCGCCCCTGACACAACCAAACCGCCCAAAACGTGACACGTGTACGAGGAAAAAATGAAACCCAGCGCCCCATTATTTTTTTGGCGCCCCACCCTTTTTTTGCCCTTCTTTTGGCGCCCCATGTAACACCCGCCAAATTATGACTAGTAATTAGTGCCTAATCATATGTTAATACATGTAATTAGTTCCTTGTTAGGCTAATTAATGTATCGAATTATATATATTGTTGAATATATACGAAAATGCGATTTGATTAAATCGTACGCAATTTAAATCGAATGTATTTCGATTCAATTTAATACGGACGTTGGTGACCAATTTTATTAAATAACGCTTTTATGTCAAAAATATTATTTTTATAATATTTCGCATTCATTCGTATCGTACAAACTGAACCTACACAATTTAAAAGCTGTAAAACGCGCAAATTAAATAAACAAATTTACAACTTATAACTCAAATATAAATGATTTGTAAAGTATTTAAACAAAATAACGCGTAACAAATAATACCTTAAAACTTACCAATTAATATATAAAATAATTATTTAACGTTTAAACGACGGAGCAAACGAACACCACACGGAACGAGAACGCGGAGCGAAAATGGGAGATAACCTCCCATTCCCACTCCTTTTTCCTTCATTTTCTGCTTTCTCTCTCTTTCACTTTTTCTCTCAAATCTTCATCACCTCCAACCTCACAAATACACCAAATACTACCACTAAACGCACGCGAAACATACTACTCTTTTGGAAGAAAACGTTCACCACTTCCCGATCTACAACGCTATCTTTTCGGATTTCTCATCCGACACTTTGTAAGTTTCCGACAAATCCCGAAATCTCTCGTTTTTAAGTGTTTTCACTTTCTAGTAGTTTGTAACAACTTATAATGTCCCTATAAGGGTTGGGTAAAAATATTGGACCGATCGGAAACCCGAAAACACGTTTTTTTCTCGAAATCCGTCGAACAGGCTTTAGTGTCGCATGAATGCCAAAAATAGTACATGCGTCACTTAAGTGCCGCTATCAAACATATACCGTCACTTCGGTAGTGACGCGAGCCTATAGCTTTCAGCAGAAACCATGCGACACTTCGTAAGTGTCGCTATCATCAGTAGAAACCCGTACTTTCAGCAGAAACCATGCGACACTTCATAAGTGCCGCTATTACCCGTAGAAGCTTACACTTTCGGTAGAAACAAGTGACGTCCGGTTACTACCGATGACGTCACTCGAACCTCATACCGTCACTTCAAGAGTGACGCATACTCTATATAACGACACTTCTCTAGTGCCGCCCTATATGTTACCCGACACTACTTAATGTCACTCCCTTACTGCCGCCATACCATTTTACCCGACACTTCTTTAGTGTCGCTATATTGCACGTCACTCCTTAAGTGACGCCTAAATCTCAGAAATCATTCTTTTATACGACACTGCTTGAGTGCCGCAATGATACGGAACCCGTCACTTCGTAAGTGACGCATAAGATGATACACGACACTATCTCAGTGACGCATACCCTTACACTGACACCAATACCCGACACTCCATAAGTGACGCATAGAACATGTAAGTGACGCATATAGTGTCGCATAAAACAGCAGGTTATCTAACTAAAATTTCACTAAGTGTCGAACTTTCACAACCTCAAATCCTTATACGATACGATTTATAAAACACTTTGGGACACTTTTGTAAGTGCAAAACATCAATAACTCGATAATAATACTTGAAGTTTATTATTTCAAACTCGTCACCAACGGGTCGTACACTTTTCAAACACTTAAACATATCAACCAAATAGTGGATATTTGGACATTATAGTTGGACGAACAACTGCAGGGGTGATCTTTTAAGATACCCAATCATATTTATAACCATCGCGTGTCGTGGACACCCTCAGGTTACAAGTCTTTGGACTTCATTTCGGCTAATCAACTTACGTTTGTTTAAACGCATTCAGACTCAGGTGAGTCTCATAGCCCCTCTTTTTACTGTTTTACTCAGGGGTGTGATATACTGCTCAAACTTTTAACATGTGAACGCAAGTACCAACTTTTCATATACTACATGAGTTTTTCGAAACTAATCATTTAAAGTCCTCCGTCAGCATAGTTGTTAATACGTTGTAGCGTGAATATTAGTATATGGTACCATATAGGATTGACCCTCCTCGTCCGGGTTAGCAAGCACTAACCGGGTAAACGGACGTACTAATATTTGGGAAGACGAATGTGGATTAGGCATTCGTGGAGGCACCTCGCCCGGAATTCTCTATAGGGGACCCGGCCCTCGAGTTAAGCTCAACTATGTGCTCATGGCTGTATACACGATGATTATCATTTAATTGCTGGATGCAATTCATTATTTAATTGCTGGATGCAATTCATTATATAAATCTTGCGGTTCATACGATATTACTTGATTTCAAACCTGTGAGCCCACCAGCTTTATAGCTGACCTTTTAGCATATATCGCAGGTACCCAGCAGTAGGATGTTTCTGCTTCAGGATTTAGCTCGAGTCAGCATACAGACGATTGAGATTTTCTTGCATTAGTATATTTTGTACAAGTACTTATGTACTGAAATCTCATTTTATTTAACTCGAGCTATGTAAAGCTTTAAATGTTGTAAACATTTCAGTTATCAATATATTTTGTTAAAACGACGCATATAGAGTCGTTTGCTATTTATCTTTGTGCTTTGTTATTGATTAGTAACACCCAAATCAAGCTTCCGCAAATCATCAAATTTGGGGGTGTTACACCCCACATCATACACACGGCGCCCCATGTTTTTTCCTCGTACACGTGTCACGTTTTGGGCGGTTGGTTGTGTCAGGGGCGCCGGCGCCCCGGTACGGCGCCAATGGGTGGATTAGTTTGTTAAAAACGAAAGTCAACGGATTATTTTGTGTAAATTGCTTTGGTAAACGGATCAAATTTGTGATTTCCCCAAAATTTATTGGAGATTCAATGTGCAACTAATTCAATTACTGGACACGTTCTAGATTTAACCGTTTATTTAAAAGAGATTTACCTCACCGTAATTTGGTAACAAAAACTAATTTGCTCATTACAATCTTCTCACCATATATGTTTGTAGTACACTAAGTACCCATTAACACGGAATAAGCAATAAACGGGAAAATTATGCCATCGATAAAAAAAAAATATATTTGATGGGAAATTGAAGGAGATGATCATTTAGAGAGGGAATGAGGGGCATAAAATTTTGTTTGTGGTTAATTTCTATAATCAATCTATGACCGAGATTCATTCCATTGCATCATAGTAACAAATAGTGCATATTACACATGCAGGGGCGGAAACAAAGGGACTGAATGGTGTTTTGCACCCCTCAACAGTTCAAATACTTAAATAATTTATTATTATTTTAGTACATGATGCGTCTCTTTTTAAAGTATTTTATCATTTAATCTCTCTTAATTGTCCATTGATTCATAATTTTCATATATTCATTCAAATATCATTGATATAATTATCTTATCACTCTATTTAATCTTTAACGTCAATACGTCATTATGTTATGGTGACGTTGAGCCCCCCTTTAACCTCAAATTCTAGCTCCGCCACTGGTTAAATGCATCATAATTACACTGTACCACAACAACACTGTATTCGTAATTACACTGTAATTTTGATTCGATACTCTAAAGTAGGTCATCCAAATATAAACAAACGATAACAGTAGACACACTTTTATTTCTACACTACGTACATTCCTCGTGCTTTCTCATTATAATAAAAACAAAAACGTCAATCCTTCTTTGACCTTAAAATAAGAATTACCTTATCCAGTTGTAGTAAGATGTTAAACTAATTAAATGTTGAATATGACATTGACTTGGTGTCTTGGTCTTTAGTCGTCTTTGGTCTTATTACACAAACTTAACGTGATAACCAAACTACTTAATCAAGCACCTTTCTATACTTGTCAAATAAACCGTAAACCTGTTCTACCTTTATCTTTAACTTTAAAAGTCATGGGTCAAATAAATCATTTCCCTTTTGAAAATAGGGTTTATGAACCAGATCGCCAACGTACTTTACTTTTTATCCCAATGTCACCAATGAACCGGTTTTATTACCAAGGTCGACACCAAATTTTTTACTTTTGTCTCAATGTCACCAACGAACTAATTTTATTACCAATGTCGACAATGAACTTGTTAAATATGTTTTGAGGTTACCAAAATACTTTTTTTAATGAGCTACGTTTTGAATTTATTGATGTGGTGTTGCCAGACATTTTATTTATGTGACCAAACTTCCATGTAAGCTAAACATGTACACGTATGGTTAACTTCATCTTCTCCGACCGACTAACATGTAATTTTGGGTTACGTTTTTGATATAAAAAAAAGTAGTAATTGCGTTTAGATTCATTCGAAAAGTGGTGATTATCGTAAAGCAATAAAAAATTATATGTTATTCGATAGGAGAAGAAGAATTAACCATACATGTACAATTTTAGCTTACGTGGAAGCCTGATCACATAAATGAAATGACATGTCTCCGACGACCTTGAAACCACAAACAACAACATGGATGTCCTTCGCAACCAAATTATAGAAATAAGGGTGGAAAATGCCCTTCTACAACAAAGGATGGAAGAATGTGAGCAGCGCTCACTTGAAGCAGAAGAGTATGCGCGTGGACTAACCCAACGACTTGCACTAGCAGAAGACAACGCCCGACAAGCTAGCAGGCTTGCAAACACTGTGGACCGTCTTGTCACGATGATGGAACAAGTTAATCTACGTCAAGACTAGTGTAGTATTGGCCTTGTAATCTATCCTGTAATCTAGTAACTATCTACGCGCTACTCTATAATTCGGTCGGATGTAACAATTCCCGACATCTTTTGTACACCTGTAGGATGTAACCTTTGAACTCGTATTAGCTATCAAATATTCCTTGTTGTTCAACTCATATTAATTGTCATTTTCTATGTTGATGTCATGTATTACTGCTTTCTACATGTACATCTATAATAAATGCAACTTTCCTACGAAATCTCATGTATCTTCATTTCTTTTATTGAAGAATCATGCCGCCAAAGACACGACCTTACACCGATGCTCAGATTACGTCACTCATAACCCAGGCTGTTACTGAAGCCTTGGCTCGCAATACCCCACCCAACTCCACAAGAAACAGCGATACCGCTGGAACCTCTGTCGTCAAACCTTGTTCTTACAAGGACTTCCAAAGCTGCAAACCCTCGAGCTTCAAGGGTTCTGAAGGAGCCATCGGACTGATCAGATGGTTCGAGAAAATGAAAACTATTTTCCGTGTTAGTAAATGCGCGGAGAACGACAAAGTAAACTTCGCCACCTGCTCTCTTGAAGATGATGCCCACTCTTGGTGGAATTCATATACCCAATCAGTGGGTGCTGACATTGCCTACCAACTCATTTGGGAGGAATTGAAAACGAAACTCACTGCCAAGTACTGCTCAATCGCCAAACTCCAAAAGCTAGATGAGGAGTTCTGGAACTTAAAGGTTCAGGGTGGTGATATCGATGGTTATACCACCAGGTTTCAACAACTAGCTGCCCTCCGCCCAGCTATGGTGAGCACTGAACCTGATAAAATCAGGAAGTATGTTCTTGGTCTCCCTGATCCTGTTCGGGGACACGTCATCTCCTCAAAACCAACCACCATTGACGGTGCGATCCTATTGGCCCAAGACCTGATGTCCATGAGCCAAGATTCTGAACCACCCACTTCATCCTCTCATAACAACAAACGCAAGTGGTCTGACTACCACAACAACCCCTCCAACCAACAAAACAAGAAACCCGACACCATCAAAGCTTACAACACCACCACTGACATCGTCCGGGGCTACACTGGGAGTAAACCATATTGTCCCAAGTGCAGTCGTCACCATGAGGGTTCCTGTGGTCCCTTTTGCAACAATTGCAAGAGGTACGGCCATCTCACAAAAGATTGCCGCTCTCCTACCAACAACAATTCCAACAACAACACCAGACCACCCAAAGTATGCTTTGAGTGTGGGAAACCTGGGCATTTCAGGGACTCGTGCGCAAAACTGAAGAACAACAACAACAACAACCGCAACAACAACAACAACAACAACAACACCCGCAGCAGAGCTTTCGTCATCAAATCTGGGGACGCCCGCCAAGACCCGAATGTGGTCTCGGGTATGTTCCTCCTCAACAACTTAACTGCTTCTGTTCTATTTGATACTGGTGCTGATAGAAGCTTTATCTCCGATGATTTTTGCCCATTACTTGACATCACTCCTGTTGCCTTAGATGTTAAGTACACTGTAGAGCTAGCAAATGGAAAACTTGTAGAAACCACCAGTGTGATACCTAATTGCACTTTAAACCTAGCTGACGAAACCTTTTCGATCGACCTTATACCCATTGAAATCGGAAGTTTCGACGTCATTATTGGAATGGACTGGTTGTCCAAGCATCGAGCTGAAATCGTTTGTCATGATAAAATCGTCCGTATCCCACTCGCCGTTGGTGGAACCTTGATCATACAGGGGGAGACCGGTGGGACGGGACTCAATATAATCTCCTGCTTAAAAACCCGAAAATTTCTGAGAAAGGGTTACCCCGCAATACTTGCACACATCACAGAGAAGAAGTCGGAGGAGAAGCGACTTGAGGATGTGCCAATTGTTAGAGACTTTCCCGAAGTCTTTCCGGAAGAACTACCTGGTCTACCTCCATCTAGACAGGTTGAGTTCTCAATTGATCTCGTGCCGGGTGCCGCACCGGTGGCCCGCGCACCGTACCGTTTAGCCCCATCCGAACTTCAGGAGTTGTCCTCTCAGTTACAGGAACTTCTGGATCGAGGATTCATTAGACCAAGTTCTTCACCTTGGGGAGCTCCGGTCCTATTTGTTAAAAAGAAGGACGGTTCATTCCGAATGTGCATCGACTACCGAGAATTGAACAAATTGACCGTCAAGAACCGTTATCCACTTCCTCGCATTGATGATCTATTCGACCAACTTCAGGGTTCAAGTTTCTACTCAAAAATCGACCTGCGATCAGGTTATCATCAGTTACGAGTTCACGACGCCGATATTCCAAAAACTGCTTTCAGAACCCGTTACGGGCACTACGAATTCCAAGTGATGCCCTTTGGTCTAACCAACGCACCGGCTGTATTCATGGACCTCATGAACCGGGTGTGCAAACCTTACCTCGATAAGTTTGTCATTGTCTTTATCGATGACATACTCATTTACTCGCGCAACGAGCAAGAACATGCGCAACACCTTAAGACCATTCTGGAACTACTTAGACACGAGGAGCTTTACGCTAAATTCTCTAAGTGTGAGTTCTGGATTCAAACCGTTCAATTTCTTGGTCACGTGATCGACAGTCGGGGAATCCACGTGGACCCATCAAAGATCGATGCTATCAAAGACTGGAAAGCACCCACCTCTGCAACTGAAGTATGACAATTCTTGGGTCTTGCTGGGTATTATCGACGATTTATCGAAAATTTCTCAAAAATAGCTCAACCACTCACGGTACTGACTCAGAAGGACAGAAGATTCGATTGGACCGACAAACAAGAGTCAGCGTTCCAACTTTTGAAACAAAAGCTTTGCAGTGCTCCAATTTTATCCTTACCCGAAGGCACCGATGACTTCGTGGTATACTGCGATGCTTCTCACCAAGGTCTTGGTTGCGTGCTGATGCAACGAGACAAGGTCATTGCTTATGCATCACGACAGCTAAAAGTTCATGAAAAGAACTACACCACTCACGATCTCGAACTTGGAGCTGTCGTTTTTGCTCTCAAAATCTGGAGACATTATCTCTACGGCACTAAGTGCACAATCTTTACCGATCACAAAAGTCTCCAACATATCTTCGATCAGAAGGATCTCAATATGAGGCAACGTCGATGGGTCGAGTTGCTTACCGATTACGATTGCGAGATCAAGTACCATCCAGGGAAGGCTAATGTTGTAGCCGATGCCCTCAGTCGAAAGGAACGACCAAAACCACTTCGAGTTCGAGCCCTCAGTATGACCATTCATAACGATCTTACCATTCGAATTCATACCGCTCAGATCGAAGCCCTGAAACCGGAAAACATCAAAAATGAAGCCTTGCGGGGCATTGACAAACAATTTGAAATCAAACCTAACGGGATTAGGTATTTCTCAAACCGAACCTGGTTGCCTAGTTTTGGGAACCTAAGAGACTTGGTGATGGACGAGGCTCACAAGTCTAAATATTCTATTCATCCGGGATCCGATAAGATGTACCACGGTATTAAGGAATTTTATTGGTGGCCGAACATGAAAGCCGAAATCGCCACTTATGTCAGCAAGTGTCTTACTTGCTCGAAAGTCAAAACCGAACATCAGAAACCTCCTGGTTTACTCCAACAACCTGAAATCCCTGAATGGAAATGGGATCAAATTGCCATGGATTTCATAACCAAACTACCCAAGTCGTCGAGCGGTTGCGATACCATTTGGGTGATCGTCGATCGTCTCACCAAATCTGCTCATTTCCTGGCAATCAAAGAAAACGATAAAATGGAACGCCTGACACAAATCTACATCAAGGAAATCGTTTCTCATCACGGTGTTCCAGTCTCAATCATCTCTGACAGAGATGCCCGTTTCACTTCTCACTTTTGGCAATCACTTCAGGAAGCTATGGGTACCCGTCTCGATATGAGTACCGCGTACCATCCTCAAACCGATGGCCAAAGTGAACGAACCATTCAAACACTGGAAGACATGCTACGAGCCTGCGTAGTTGATTTCGGTACAAACTGGGAAAGACATCTACCGTTGTGCGAATTTTCGTACAATAACAGTTATCATGCCAGCATTAAGGCTGCACCTTTTGAGGCACTGTACGGTCGTAAGTGCCGATCACCGATCTGTTGGACTGAGGTGGGAGATAGTCAACTCACTGGTCCTGAACTCATACACGCCACCACTGAGAAAATTGTGGAAATCCAAAACAGACTCAAAGCAGCACGTGATCGTCAGAAAAGTTATGCTGACGTGAGACGCAAACAACTCGAGTTCCAAGTTGGGGATCGAGTTCTCTTAAAAGTATCGCCTTGGAAAGGCGTCATCCGTTTTGGCAAACGCGGGAAGTTGAATCCCAGATACATCGGGCCTTTTGAGATCCTTGAACGGATTGGCCCCGTAGCTTATCGATTGCAGCTGCCATCCGAACTCAGCAGCGTGCACCCTACTTTTCATATCTCGAATTTGAAGAAGTGTCTGTCTGATGAGACACTTATTATTCCATTAGATGAAATTTGTGTTGACGATAAACTTCATTTCGTTGAGGAACCCGCTGAAATTATGGACCGTGAAGTCAAACAACTGAAACAAAGTCGTATTCCTATCGTCAAGGTCAGATGGAATTCGCGGCGTGGTCCGGAATTCACCTGGGAACGGGAAGACCAAATGCGACTCAAGTATCCTCAACTCTTCACTGATTCCACATCAAACACGACTTCGAGCTAAATTTCGGGACGAAATTCTTCTAACAGGGGGAGAATGTAACACCCGCCAAATTAGGACTAGTAATTAGTGCCTAATCATATGTTAATACATGTAATTAGTTCCTTGTTAGGCTAATTAATGTATCGAATTATATATATTGTTGAATATATACGAAAATGCGATTTGATTAAATCGTACGCAATTTAAATCGAATGTATTTCGATTCAATTTAATACGGACGTTGGTGACCAATTTTATTAAATAACGCTTTTATGTCAAAAATATTATTTTTATAATATTTCGCATTCATTCGTATCGTACAAACTGAACCTACACAATTTAAAAGCTGTAAAACGCGCAAATTAAATAAACAAATTTACAACTTATAACTCAAATATAAATGATTTGTAAAGTATTTAAACAAAATATCGCGTAACAAATAATACCTTAAAACTTACCAATTAATATATAAAATAATTATTTAACGTTTAAACGACGGAGCAAACGAACACCACACGGAACGAGAACGCGGAGCGAAAATGGGAGATAACCTCCCATTCCCCCTCCTTTTTCCTTCATTTTCTGCTTTCTCTCTCTTTCACTTTTTCTCTCAAATCTTCATCACCTCCAACCTCACAAATACACCAAATACTACCACTAAACGCACGCGAAACATACTACTCTTTTGGAAGAAAACGTTCACCACTTCCCGATCTACAACGCTATCTTTTCGGATTTCTCATCCGACACTTTGTAAGTTTCCGACAAATCCCGAAATCTCTCGTTTTTAAGTGTTTTCACTTTCTAGTAGTTTGTAACAACTTATAATTTCCCTATAAGGGTTGGGTAAAAATATTGGACCGATCGGAAACCCGAAAACACGTTTTTTTCTCGAAATCCGTCGAACAGGCTTTAGTGTCGCATGAATGCCAAAAATAGTACATGCGTCACTTAAGTGCCGCTATCAAACATATACCGTCACTTCGGTAGTGACACGAGCCTATAGCTTTCAGCAGAAACCATGCGACACTTCGTAAGTGTCGCTATCATCAGTAGAAACCCGTACTTTCAGCAGAAACCATGCGACACTTCATAAGTGCCGCTATTACCCTTAGAAGCTTACACTTTCGGTAGAAACAAGTGACGTCCGGTTACTACCGATGACGTCACTCGAACCTCATACCGTCACTTCAAGAGTGACGCATACTCTATATAACGACACTTCTCTAGTGCCGCCCTATATGTTACCCGACACTACTTAACGTCACTCCCTTAGTGCCGCCATACCATTTTACCCGACACTTCTTTAGTGTCGCTATATTGCACGTCACTCCTTAAGTGACGCCTAAATCTCAGAAATCATTCTTTTATACGACACTGCTTGAGTGCCGCAATGATACGGAACCCGTCACTTCGTAAGTGACGCATAAGATGATACACGACACTATCTCAGTGACGCATACCCTTACACTGACACCAATACCCGACACTCCATAAGTGACGCATAGAACATGTAAGTGACGCATATAGTGTCGCATAAAACAGCAGGTTATCTAACTAAAATTTCACTAAGTGTCGAACTTTCACAACCTCAAATCCTTATACGATACGATTTATAAAACACTTTGGGACACTTTTGTAAGTGCAAAACATCAATAACTCGATAATAATACTTGAAGTTTATTATTTCAAACTCGTCACCAACGGGTCGTACACTTTTCAAACACTTAAACATATCAACCAAATAGTGGATATTTGGACATTATAGTTGGACGAACAACTGCAGGGGTGATCTTTTAAGATACCCAATCATATTTATAACCATCGCGTGTCGTGGACACCCTCAGGTTACAAGTCTTTGGACTTCATTTCGGCTAATCAACTTACGTTTGTTTAAACGCATTCAGACTCAGGTGAGTCTCATAGCCCCTCTTTTTACTGTTTTACTCAGGGGTGTGATATACTGCTCAAACTTTTAACATGTGAACGCAAGTACCAACTTTTCATATACTACATGAGTTTTTCGAAACTAATCATTTAAAGTCCTCCGTCAGCATAGTTGTTAATACGTTGTAGCGTGAATATTAGTATATGGTACCATATAGGATTGACCCTCCTCGTCCGGGTTAGCAAGCACTAACCGGGTAAACGGACGTACTAATATTTGGGAAGACGAATGTGGATTAGGCATTCGTGGAGGCACCTCGCCCGGAATTCTCTATAGGGGACCCGGCCCTCGAGTTAAGCTCAACTATGTGCTCATGGCTGTATACACGATGATTATCATTTAATTGCTGGATGCAATTCATTATTTAATTGCTGGATGCAATTCATTATATAAATCTTGCGGTTCATACGATATTACTTGATTTCAAACCTGTGAGTCCACCAGCTTTATAGCTGACCTTTTAGCATATATCGCAGGTACCCAGCAGTAGGATGTTTCTGCTTCAGGATTTAGCTCGAGTCAGCATACAGACGATTGAGATTTTCTTGCATTAGTATATTTTGTACAAGTACTTATGTACTGAAATCTCATTTTATTTAACTCGAGCTATGTAAAGCTTTAAATGTTGTAAACATTTCAGTTATCAATATATTTTGTTAAAACGACGCATATAGAGTCGTTTGCTATTTATCTTTGTGCTTTGTTATTGATTAGTAACACCCAAATCAAGCTTCCGCAAATCATCAAATTTGGGGGTGTTACACCCCACATCATACACACGGCGCCCCATGTTTTTTCCTCGTACACGTGTCACGTTTTGGGCGGTTGGTTGTGTCAGGGGCGCCGGCGCCCCGGTACGGCGCCAATGGGTGGATTAGTTTGTTAAAAACGAAAGTCAACGGATTATTTTGTGTAAATTGCTTTGGTAAACGGATCAAATTTGTGATTTCCCCAAAATTTATTGGAGATTCAATGTGCAACTAATTCAATTATTGGACACGTTCTAGATTTAACCGTTTATTTAAAAGAGATTTACCTCACCGTAATTTGGTAACAAAAACTAATTTGCTCATTACAATCTTCTCACCATATATGTTTGTAGTACACTAAGTACCCATTAACACGGAATAAGCAATAAACGGGAAAATTATGCCATCGATAAAAAAAAAAAATATTTGATGGGAAATTGAAGGAGATGATCATTTAGAGAGGGAATGAGGGGCATAAAATTTTGTTTGTGGTTAATTTCTATAATCAATCTATGACCGAGATTCATTCCATTGCATCATAGTAACAAATAGTGCATATTACACATGCAGGGGCGGAAACAAAGGGACTGAATGGTGTTTTGCACCCCTCAACAGTTCAAATACTTAAATAATTTATTATTATTTTAGTACATGATGCGTCTCTTTTTAAAGTATTTTATCATTTAAAATCTCTTAATTGTCCATTGATTCATAATTTTCATATATTCATTCAAATATCATTGATATAATTATCTTATCACTCTATTTAATCTTTAACGTCAATACGTCCTTATGTTATGGTGACGTTGAGCCCCCCTTTAACCTCAAATTCTAGCTCCGCCACTGGTTAAATGCATCATAATTACACTGTACCACAACAACACTGTATTCGTAATTACACTGTAATTTTGATTCGATACTCTAAAGTAGGTCATCCAAATATAAACAAACGATAACAGTAGACACACTTTTATTTCTACACTACGTACATTCCTCGTGCTTTCTCATTATAATAAAAACAAAAACGTCAATCCTTCTTTGACCTTAAAATAAGAATTACCTTATCCAGTTGTAGTAAGATGTTAAACTAATTAAATGTTGAATATGACATTGACTTGGTGTCTTGGTCTTTAGTCGTCTTTGGTCTTATTACACAAACTTAACGTGATAACCAAACTACTTAATCAAGCACCTTTCTATACTTGTCAAATAAACCGTAAACCTGTTCTACCTTTATCTTTAACTTTAAAAGTCATGGGTCAAATAAATCATTTCCCTTTTGAAAATAGGGTTTATGAACCAGATCGCCAACGTACTTTACTTTTTATCCCAATGTCACCAATGAACTGGTTTTATTACCAAGGTCGACACCAAATTTTTTACTTTTGTCTCAATGTCACCAACGAACTAATTTTATTAACAATGTCGACAATGAACTTGTTAAATATGTTTTGAGGTTACCAAAATACTTTTTTTAATGAGCTACGTTTTGAATTTATTGATGTGGTGTTGCCAGACATTTTATTTATGTGACCAAACTTCCATGTAAGCTAAACATGTACACGTATGGTTAACTTCATCTTCTCCGACCGACTAACATGTAATTTTGGGTTACGTTTTTGATATAAAAAAAAGTAGTAATTGCGTTTAGATTCATTCGAAAAGTGGTGATTATCGTAAAGCAATAAAAAATTATATGTTATTCGATAGGAGAAGAAGAATTAACCATACATGTACAATTTTAGCTTACGTGGAAGCCTGATCACATAAATGAAATGACATGTCAACACCATATCAACAAATTCAAAACGTAGCTCGTTAAAAAAAAGTATTTTTGTGACCTCAAAACATAATTAACAATTTCGTTGTCGACATTGGTAATAAAATTAGTTCGTTGGTGACATTGAGACAAAAGTAAAAAGTTTGATGTCGACCTTGGTAATAAAATCAGTTCATTAGTGACATTGGGACAAAAAGTAAAGTTTGTTGGTGATTTGGTCCATAAACCCTTAAAAATATGTTACAAATGCTATAACTTTTCCTTTTATTTTGTCGTGTTATGCTAGTTTTTTACTACAACAAAATAATAATTACAAATATTGGAACCAATTAATGACTGTAACTTGTTCCACTCATGGTAACTTTTTTATTTAACCTCAGTTCATAACTTTGACACCAATTAATACAGCTTTGTAATTAACGATCAAGCGCATACGTATTCCATCATCTTAGTGTTAGTATTATTATGAATTAATAATTAGCAAAATCGTATAATTATATAGTTAATGGTTTTATATAATAGGAAGGATGTAGAACTGCATGGAACGTGGAATTTTTAATTAGATTAAATTCAGGGGTAAAAATTGTGAAGGTACCCCCAAAATGTAACTTCGCTAGCTACAAATATTCATCATTTTAACAAAATATATACAGACGTAATTAATAAAAATCTACTCAGGTATCGCACTCAACATTGTGGTAAAGTTACGCCGTCTTCCACTACCAACACCGTTTCTAGATCCGGCACTTCCTACATCCGAAACCCGACCCGAACTTTTCGTATACCCATGCCCACCCGAACACGTAGTAGTAGGTGTTGTAAAGTAGATATTTTTACGGCTACAACCACATTTTTCACCGCCACTTTTACTCAATGCTGAGCTGGCTTTTACCGCCAATGCCGCCATTTCTTCCGGTTGAAGCGGCCGCCGTAGCCGGTTCAACGGCAACGCGAAGTACAGCTGGCCGGGTTGCAGTACGTCTTCTTCACGAATAGCGGAAACGACGTCGTCGAATTCCATCTCGTCGGAGTTGCAAATGAAAGTGGAAGGGTGTTTCTGTAAAACGTAGGAAACTTTGACCGGGTACGAGAATTCTTGTAGGGTTCCGTCGAGTAAGATTAATTTAGCGGTGGCGACAGCTGTTGCATCGCATGAACTGCAAATACCCATTTTTTGTTTTTTTGTAGAGAGAGAAAGTTAGAGAGGGAAAGTGGAAGATGGAAATTGGTGATGGAAGTGGGTGTTGAAATAATGGGGGTGTATATATAGTGGAAAAAATATGAAAATGAAACGAGGAGGAGGTCCACGTCAGCAAATGGCAAAAGTGTGATTAAACGGGGAGTGTAGTGTTGGGTACAAGAATAGCTGTGAGTTGTGGATGACAGGCTGGAAGAATCAATGAACAGTAAATTAAATACTACGTATAAAACGCGAGTAAACGGAGAAATTACATTGAAGGGACCGGTGGGAGATAGCGGATGACGTATGCAGATAAGTAGCTGCGTTGATACCATTTTTTTAGAGAATGTTTTAATTCGTTTATTAGCATGCTAAATTGCTGATGAATAAAATAACTTAAGGTTTTCTTAATGATAATTATTGTTAAATGTCTCTCTCTCTCTCTCTCTCTCTTTTTTCTTTTCTTAATATCATCTTTTATTAATAATTTTAACATATTAAAATTATTTCTATTGTAATATTCTCTTCGTTTCAAAATAAGTGTTCATATTTTCATCTTAGTTTGTCTCAAAATAAGTTTTCATTTCCAAAAACAGCATATTAACTTTATCGTTTAACCCTCAATATACTTTTTCTCAAAACTGATACCTAGTAGTCTGTGAAAAAACAACAGTAAAAGTGACCATTGTCAACTCTCTCTTATATGTTTACAAATTTAGAAATTGATTATTGTCATACACTCATACGTACCGCACAAATGAAGTTACAATTAATTAAGTAATATATAGTTCAAAGAATTTGTAAATAGGAACGTAAAAGCATACCAAGTAGATTTATTTTAATGATTAATTAGATTAGATTGTGACTAAGTAATTGCATGTATGTAAAAGAAAAGTTATCGTGATATAAATAATGAGGTCAGTTAATCCGTAACTAAGAATATTAAGGCATGTGTGAATTCAGGTATTAATAAGGGTGGTGATTCGTACACCACTAAAAATTAGCCATAGACAAAATCATACTCCTATGGTAAGTTATTAACAATCAAAAAGTAATTATTGTTTAAAAACGAGAATTGCTATACCCTCAGCTCATAATAATAGTTTACAGAATAAAAATGTATGACAAGATAATGTGGTTTACTACTCCGTAATTCTTATTAGACAGTTGATAGGAGAACTTTTACGATAACATTTACGTCATAATCAAAATCAAAATTATATATATGCTGTTTGTCATTTCGTTAAAGTCGTATGAGAAGTGCTTATAAAGTGTGGAATTTATTATATATATGCAAGGATTTGAATAATCAAGTGTATAAGCTATAAAGTGAGAGCGCATTATCAATTGTTTTCGCGGAAAAAAATGAATAAAGCCAAAATATGCTTTTTTTAGATTAGATGTGGCATACTTATTAATTATTATCAAATAATAAACGGCTGTGCTTTTTTCTTGAAAAAGTTGGATCTATATATTTTATTTATTTTAAAAATTGATTTAATAAAGGTATATACGGAGTAATATATATAATGCGATCTTATGAGAATGTATTAAGTTATAATAACATGTGCTAATTAATTAAGCTGATCGATCGTTAAGTTATCATTGATAGTACCGAATCGAATGATACGATATCAATATCAATTGTAAAATCAAGGTTATCGTAACATGATCGATCATCTTGAACATAAAAGTACAATTGTTGGAAATTTGGAACTTATCAACATCTATTAGATGCTTAAATTTTGTGTTTCACATTTAAATTAACAAATATCACTAACATATTAACATAATCATCTTGTAGATCTAAGGGATAATTGTCACATTAACAAATTAAATCATAGGAATTTATTCGATGATAAGCTAATTAACGGCCAATATTTCTATTTTGTTATCCAGATGGTATAAAGGTTATATCCAGAGGTTGGACACGGAATCATTTAATCTACTCGTAAACGTGCTTCCACCGTAACGATTACTTATATTTATTATTTCGTACGTCAATTTTATTAGCTTTCATTTTGTTATTTACTAATTCACCTATAATACGTATGAAATTTGCTAATCTCAACACATAACTAGTAACTAGTTATCGGTATAAACACCTAAATTTAGATATATACGTATACGTGTATACGATCATATATATAGAGCATTTCCTTTTTTTTAAGTTTACTTTTTTTAAACCTTATTACGCGACGTACCGATTATCATGACGTGGTTTTGGGCGTCATTCGATTTTAATAATACAATGTGCTGTTGAAATTAACGACAAAACTTATAGGTGAAAAAGTATTTCCGTAATTTTAGCCAACTAGAGAGGTAGATGTTGAGAGGGTACACGTGGCAAGCCTCACAAGACCATAGAGCCACGGTGCGATGGGAAGGGACGGCCACGTGGAAGGGGAACCACAATGTGGCACCGCTACGCTATTCTGATGCACCCACCGTATGTGTTAACCTCACCCAATACCAATTTACGTTTATACCCACTGCTTGACCGTGTTCAGTCACTTTTTTCCTTTATTGAAGAAACGACAAGTTTTATAGAAATATATGATGTATGTAACAACAAAACGCATTTAGTTGGACATGAAACTTTTGAAGATTTTATTTCTATTTTTAAAGGCACGAAGATTTATATAATCTGTCGTTTATGGTATGCTCGGATCGACAATCCTAGGGAGTATGAAAGATTTGTTAACTAGCTCATTATGATCATCAAAAGTTGTAAACTTAGATGGTTAGATGAGTTGAAATCTATTAATAAAAATCTCATAATTAGGAAATATTACTATTAAGATTGACTTGTTTTTCAAATTATACTAAAGAGTACATTTTAGTTGGTTTCTTCTTTAGATACAAACGGCTAGTAAGATGAACCAACCAATACTTGACACGTCACTCGTGATCGATCATAAATAACTATCCACGAGGGACGAGGCATTGGTGGAGCCTACGTTATGACTTGCGATTGGGCCTTGTCGTCCACGAGCCGTAGGTGGTAGCTAGGAAAGCGGAGGACGTGTCAAGCTACGATTGGATAGAAACTGATACAGTTTATTAGTTCGAAAATGCGGCCCCTAGTAACAACACTACGAACTTACTATTGCGAGATATAGGTCAAATGTGTAATCTAGTACTAAAAATGTCAAAAAAGTATTCATTGAAGCAAAGGCGGATGTACAAGAGGGCGGTTGCCCCCTCAAAAAATTTAAAATTACGTGATTTCTCTAGCTCCACCCACGCGTTAAATTTAATTATGATCATTTTAACATCGAGTGTTTTCATCATTTTCCCCTTTAGTGTATATGTTTTCTAGAAAACAAGCAACGAAGTGTTACCCTACAAAATCTGACCCTATCACTTTAAATTCAAAAAGAACCCATTTGGTGGCCCATTTTACCACCACTACAACATTTTTACCCAGTAATATCCCAGAAGTTGCAATATTTCAAAGACTTCATATCACTTGGACGTACTTAAGAAGTTAAAAAGTCGTCCCATTATTGTGTTGTCAAATGAATAACGTTAGACAAGTTTCATATATTTTGGTTGTGGTAGTGGACTGGTGGTACCATTCTCAGAATTCTTTTTAAGAAATTACTTTATATATAATAAAATCTGTTTTATGCCAAATAAGCAGAAAGCATGCATCAAGGAAGTTTCCCAAAAACATACTATAATCCATTCATTCCACTATCTAAATTACACATTAGTCTTACCAAAATTTGAATAATTAATAATTTATTTATATATTATACTGTACTACATATGAATAGAAATCATGTGCAGCCTGCAAAGCTAAGCTGTATTAGGCTCCACTAGCTACCAGTCATCTTGATTTTGTATAAATAATCCATTTTTATATCCCTAAATAATTCATTAATCTGAAGATCTACACTGCCCAGATTCCATATAGGGGCAATTTCTACCCAATTCTGACTGGATTTCAAGAATTTAATCAGTTGCCACGTTGAGTAGTTTATGGAACAACCGGCAACATGACAAAAAACTCTAGTAGCAATGACTAGGACTAGATTTAAGAAATACCCCATTCCTAATCCTGTTCCTAAGCATGTAAATGTTGGTCATACTTATATATGTTTTTTACTATATGCTTATCTGTGATGTCTGAAAATGTGGAACAAGATTGAAGGTGGTGATTCATGCAGGTTTTGAAAGAATCAATGTGATCTGGACTGGTCAAACTTATACATCAAATTGTGTATATGTATATCCACACGTATGGTTGATTATTAAATATATGTCAATGATGAATGTGCTACACAGAAAGTTTTGGTTGTCCTTCTTCTGTGGTGTTGGTTGTTAATTACTATAATGATTTATACTGATTCTGTATGGTACTGTATTTTTAATCTTTCCACTTGCCTAGATTAAACAAGTTATTCTGAGAATATGTAAACATGTTTTTTGAGCTACATTCAATTAATGAAAGGATTTATATGTGATAGTTCCTGAGGTACTCAGAACTGTCCCCAAAGTGCACTTAACATGGTCATTTTTGCTCATCATGTTTACCTGTCTCTCTCTCTTTTTTTATCCTTCACGTGTTCGAGGACGAAACCATGGGGGAGTGTAGAGAGAGTAACATCACCTCTAAGGGGAGTATCTGCAGGTGTATAGGAAGTAAGTTAAAACTATGAGACCAAATAAGAACCAGAGCTAGGAACTTCAATCTATATAAGAGTAAAGATAGGATTAAGCCATGAAAATACATATGAAGTATATTGAATCCACTGATTGAGATACATTGAAGAGACATACCTAACTGGATATATCAAGCAAAAACAGATCCAACAACTGTGGTTTTACGTTGTACATACATGATGTTCCATAAAGTCATGAACACATGTTAACACACACTTTGAGAGATATGTTTATAGTATCACTCACTGATTCTCATAGTTACAAGGAAGGCCATATACGTAACATCACTTCTATATTTGGCAAGTTAGCCGAAAACTCAGAAACTAAAATCAACTTTGAACAAATGAACATCCTTGCCCATGAACATGTCAATTTTAGGAAGTGTTGGTTTAATGTATTTGGGCCCGGCGGTTAACCAAAACGCTGTGGGCATATTTTTTTTGCATAACGCCCAACTCCTCATGAGATTTTAACAATTGGTTAGTAGACCCAGTAGCCCTTCATGGTGTGGGAGCTATAGCCTCTTGGTTTTCTCCCACCCTATCGCTATGCACCCATTGTCGAGTTTGCCACCTCTTCGACCTGCTCTGCTTCAGTACACGTTCTTGATGGCCATATTTGACCTTCTAGAGTTCAGAATTGCCTTGAAATTATGCGCTTCGGTCATACATGGAGATGTGTGACATTGTTAAGCGAGTTACTAATCATCATATCATTCCATAAAATTCACTGAAAATTGTCGCAGATCTGGTACTAAACTTCTTTAGATCCGTGTGTCTCAATGGCAGACGGAATATGGACCTCTTATTCAAAATTTCAAGTATAACATAACATGTCGTCCACTTTACACACTAAATGATCACTTAATTGTTCAAGTAACTCATATACATCACTCGACAACTCATTTCTTTGGTCATCAACCATAAACTCATATGCATGCCCGTTGACTTCAACAGAACTAACGGCTTTGCTCTTCTTGATGCCTTGATCCTTCATTAATCTCCTTATGTTCTTCACATCCTGCCATCTTCTAGCTTCATAGAACATGTTTGATACAAGCACATAGACTCCTGAAGTATATGGTTCTAGCTCCAACACTTGTTTCAAAACTTGCTTCCCGATTTCAATATTTCCATGAAGTCTACAAGCCCCTAGCAAGGCACCCCAAACTACAACATCTGGCTTCATTGGCATTTCTCTTATTAGTTTGACAGCATCTCCAAATAGCCCTACTCGCCCAAACAAATCAATCATGCAAGCATAATGTTCAATTTCATGTGGTACTCCATACATACTAGTCATTCTTTCAAAGAAGTATCTACCTATATCTGTGAGACCACTGTGACAACAAGCGGAAAGCAAGCCCATGAAGGTGATCTCATCAGGCTGCATCCCACCAGCCTGCATGCTCTCAAATAGTTCAACTGCTTCGAAACCGCACCCGTGTAAGGCCAGTGCTCCAATCATTATATTCCACGAAACAAGATTCTTTTCAGTCATCTCAGAAAATATACTTAAAGAAGTTTCTAACAACCCACATTTGGCATACATGTCTATCAAAGAATTGAACAATGTGACACTGGGTATCACATAGTTGATACATATATAATTATGAATGTTCTTCCCCATTTCCAACTCACCAAGTTGACAGCATGCTGAAAGAACGCTAGCCAGAGTCGACTCATCGGGAGTTAATCCCGCGTTAAAGATGTCACTGTAGAGACCTAGAGCTTCACTATAACAACCTTTTTGTAAATAACATGAAATCATTGAATTCCAAGATACCACATTTTTTACTGGCATTTGGTAAAACAAATCCTTGGCAGACTCTACTTGACCATATCTAGCATATGCACTGACCATCGACGTCCATGAAACCACATTTTTATCCATCATTCGGTCAAAGAATGTCTGAGCCGATTGCAGATTCCCACACTTAGCATACATGTCCACAATAGCATTTTGTACATAAATATCAATACGAGCTCTGGTAGTCACGATATATGAATGTAAAATTCTTCCCAACACCATTTCACAGTTTTGTGAACATACAGAAAGTAGGTTAGCAAACGTAAAGTCATCAGGCTCTACACCTAGTTCCCTCATCTTCCTAAACAACAGAAAGGCTTCCTTTAAACAGCCCATCTTCGAGTATCCACCAATCATTGTGTTCCATGAAACCAAACTCTTATCAACCATATCATCAAACACCTTTCTCGAACCACTAACATCCCCACAACTGCAGTACACACTAATTAACCCATTTTGCACATAAACATGCGACTCAAATCCCGACTTAATTACTCTAACATGCACTACAACCCCATCTAGTAATCTACACAACACCGCACCCACCTTAAGAACAAAAGGGTATGTGAATTCATTTGGCGAAATACCAAACCTAGTCATTCGACGGTACAAGTTGATAGCTTCAGTTGGATCTTCACTGTTTGCGTAACCTCTGATTAAACTATTGTACATGTGTCTATTTGGTTGAGGCAATTGATCGAACACAAGGTGGGCGTAATGTAGGTCGCCTGTTTCCAACACAGCACAGAAAGAAATCAATTTGCTAAGTGTGAGTGTTTGTTGATGGAGTCCATGAAGGATGATTTGGGCATGAATTTGCTTAAGCTTCTTCATTGATTGACATCTTTCAAGGAGGTGATGGAGGGTTTCGTGAGCAGGGGATGTGAAATCGTTGAGCAATGAAGAAGTGAAAAAAAAGCGTGTTTTGTTGTGGCGGGAAACAACAACGGTCATATGTTTGATAGAAGTTAACATGTTTTGGTAATCGTTTACATAGCGATATATCCGTGAGAGGGATTCGGAATTGGGATGTTGTTCAAAACAGAATTTGTTTTGGTTTTCCAGGATCAGTGTTTGTCAAAAAGTTGTGAGTATTTGGGCCTCTAAACTTTTTGGGCTAATATAGCATTTGTTTTACACCTTAAGCTGAATTTTAAACATAATAAAAAAGGATAATATATATATATATTTTTTTGAACGGCCAAATTTAATTCCCCCAGACCTCCAGGGAGGCAAGCCTCCCACCTCACTTTTACCACTTGGGTAAGAGATCATTGGTTAAAAAAGGATAATATTAATAGGGTAAGGTTCAAATGAGATTAAAAATTTGTGTGATGTGGTGCCATGTGTACAAAGAGAATACAAAACCCATTTACCCCTTAAGTTAAATATCTCAAAAATGACAAATCGAAAAATTATGAAAATTCCACCATTAGATTCAGCGTTTGATCCTCTTCGATTTGCCGTCCATTAAGGCATACTTTCGACGAGTTTTTTTTTTCCACTATTTTTAGTGGGTTTCACATTACTAACACGTGTGTTACAGTGTTGCGTTTAGGGTTTGGGGTTTAGGGGTTAGGGTTTAGGGTTTAGGGTTGGGAGTTTGGGGTTTCGGACGAAACCCCAAACTCCCAACCCTAAACCCTAAACCCCAAACCCTAAACCATAAGTATACCAAAAAAAACCCTAAACCATAAACGTTTTATAAAACTCTAAACCCTAAATCATACTAAACCCTAAACCCTGCTAAACCCTGCTAAACCCTAACACTAAACCCTGCTAAACCCTAACTCTAAACCCTAACCCTAAACCATAAATTCAATGTATAATCAATCACTAATACATGTGTTACTAATATGTAAAACCCACCAAAAAAATTGGAAAAAAAAAAGTTCGTTGGAAGTATGCCTTGATAGACGACAAATCGAAGAGGATAAAACGCTGGGAAATATGGTGCAATTTTCATGATTTTTCGACTTGTTGTTTGTGAGATATTTAATTTTTAAAAACGTGGATGAGAGAGAAAAAAGTGACACATGGCATATTGTGGTTGATTCCCCATTCTCACACAAAATAAATGGTCTCAATTGAACTCTTCTCAATATTAATAATAATTAAAAATTAATGAAACCTTTTTGTTAGTGACATTATATTTCACAACTTTGATTTACAAAAAAAGCTACACACTCTGTTAATAAAAAATTTACAAATGTTTTTTTATTATTTTTTTTCAAAACTATACACATAAATCTTTAATTAATAATTCGAGAAATCTCTACCTTTAATCAAAAAATCTTATTATTATGATAAAAAAACTTTCTTTATAGATGTTTATAATGACAAGTATTTACAAGTTTCCATAATGTTAAAATAAAACCATCTATAATGTTTAAGTATCATTTTGAAGTGTAAAATGATAATACTCTTGTTATAAATTAATTTTTATCACAAAGCTGAACTGTAAAATGATAATACTCTTATTATAAGTTTTTGCTACATCTAAGGTTATTGAACAACACAAATCTTTTAAATCTACTCAATTATATTTTCACAATCATTCTTAACTTGTTCATTTGAGTAAATTCAAAAACATTGTTATTATTCTACATCTCTAGATGTGATAAAAGTTATAGACTAAGAGCCATTTTTGTCATTTCATGATTTATATAAAAAACAAATGTTATAAGTGAGAAAACAAATTAATTCTTAAATAGTTTCTAACGTATGTTTCATATTAAAAAGGTTTTAAGTTTTAACAAAAATCTTTCTTATCTATTAAAAGAATAGTTAAATTACTTAATCACCTACAAATTAGCCTCTCAAAACTTAATCTCCCCCCTTAATTGAATTAGCCATTTAAATCTCAGCCATTGATTTTACTAAACCTTATGATTAATTAATCTTAATCACTATGGTTAATTTTAATGACTTTTCTGCCCCTATTATATTACTACGCGTGTAATATTGGGTGGGGCTAAAAAAAAACCCTTTCCCTTCTCACAAATCTAGCGACACAGCCTCAAAACCTTCAGATAAAAAAAAATTGGCGATAACACAAGAATCACAGGCGGTATGGCAAGGATTCAAAGGTTTGTTGAGCGACAGATTCAGGAGCTCAGATAGCGATTAACCCTTGCATCCGCCGCGATACACCACTCCCGTCGTTGTCCAATGTCGGCGTCGCCGAATTAATCACAAGGTAATGCCTCCGATCCAGTTCACAGACATATCGGATGGGAAGGTTCTCTCGTATTTTTAGTTATTATATTGTTAGATTCTTATACCCTGTTGATCGTTAAAAATGGTTAGAATTCCAGACTATTTACTTCACCACTTGATTAGGTTAAATGTTAGGAATTGGTGTAGATTATTTGCAATTTCGGAATTGGTTGTTTTATGTTTGGTTTCCGTATTATTGCTGTCTAAGCTTACTATTTTCAAAAAATCGTGGGAAAATAGTTCTTAAATCCGTGTTGACATGGGCTAGCTTAATGTATAAGGCATATTGATGTGCTAATGCCAAATGTATTCGGTCTCAGCCACTTCAACATTTGGCATTCACGAAATTGCTAATCAGATTCTATACTTCGTTTTTTCTGGTCTATTGCAATGCGGAATTAAAATAGCAAGATATTTCTGTTGCATAAAGATATTGGGTCACCCAAAAATGGAAATCTGATACTCCGTATTACATGACTATCCTTCTATGCTGTTTAATCTGTCAAACTATTAATATAGCAGTTCATCGTTGAACAATTTACGTAGTTAAGGAAAACACAATTGGCAAAAAACAGCAAACACAACAATGTAGGCTGTAGTTGCCAACTCGAGTGCTTCTTGACTCATTTGGCCAACTTTGGGGTCCTTGGTTGATCAAAAACCAAATGCAAAGTACAACACTTTAATAATGCTATATATTTAATGGATAAATGTAGCAAATACTTATGTACCACAACAAGATCCCACTTACCAAGACCAATAGATCAATGATACATGTGATTGTTAGTAAGGATAACATTGGACCCTTTTTTTATGATTAACAATGTATCTTCTTCATATTAGAGGTTTTCTTCTAAATTTTGGTGTATATTATGCGGTTAGAGCAGCTCTGGGACTAACATTCCAATGGAGGTTAAATACTTTATTTTGCTTTATGTTTCACCCTATTTATCACATGAAAAATGGCAGCACCTAAAGGTGGCAAATTTGTGGATCAGGTCGATTTTGTGATGTCAAAACAGCAGGTTGGGTCAAAATTGGTCATTTGGTTTTTTTTAATCTACTGCAACTTTTAATTTGGAATGTGTTTTGCCATGTTATAGTGTTTGACTACAAACTGTTTGCTTTATGTTTCACCCTATTTATCACATGAAAAATGGCAGCACCTAAAGGTGGCAAATTTGTGGATCAGGTTGATTTTGTGATGTCAAAACAACAGGTTGGGTCTGTCCTTTTTGTGCTTTTCCAATTGTTTGATTGATTTTAATTACTCGATTGTATCGACAGATTAGCGCATGCTTCTGGTGCCGATTGATTGATGTTAATCTTCAACAGGTGTTCTTCAAGCAAGATGTGTATTCCAATCGAATCTTATCTACCTCCGCGAATCTTTGTGTGTTCGTTCGATTGCAAACAAACGCGTTAATATAAGGGTAACATTTTCTTTCGTCATTAAACATGCTTGCTTATGATATATTATTATTGAGCCATTACAGACAATATCTCAATCATATGGGTTATAATAATGTATCTGCTGTTGTTTGATTGTGATAACTTATATAACACCCCTCATTTCGTAATCATTATTATATTGAATCTACTCGAAAGCGTAAGTCCCAAACGACGGTAAATCATATAAGATATAAAATACGCATAAACTTTTTCAACCTTTAAAACCTGGTATTCGACAGTTAAACTATTATAGTGATTTATTAACAAAACGAGGTGTTATTTAAAACTTTAAACAACACTGATTAGTTAAATCAGATATCAGAGTAACTGCCTGCGCTTCAAACATTCCATTCCATATCGTCAATCTTCTTGCTCAACAATTATTTAATCAAAATCTGCAAGAGAGGGAAACTGTGGGGAATTTGCACAACGCTAAGTGAGAAAGATCAATAAACAACAGTTTAATTCAGCATAACAAACTTGTGCCAACAATTAATCATATTAACACTACAAGTTTGTTTAACACTTATAATCACATAAGCAACCGGTGGTTCTCACTTATCTCATCACAATCAACTGGTGTCATAGAGGACCGGTGGTTCTTGAGGTAACACCTTCTCAAAGAACGCTTTAAAACCAACTGTTGGCCAATACAGAGGTTTTACCGACTACTTGATGCTATTAACCCAAATAACACAGGCTACGACAATTAAACTTGTACTAAGACCCTGTGTTATCCAAATAATAGCAAACCCAAGCCCAGCCCCATGCTGGCCTCCGACTAATCGATGCCCAAAGGCAACACAACAAGTGATCACATATTCAACTAATCAGCGTATCAACAAGTCATGCTTAACAATCCATCAACAACGATATTATTACTAATAACCATAATCATCATAGAAGTTAAATCAATAGTAATAATACGGTTACTCGTTGTAACCCAAACCTGTTACTACTAAATCAGACTGAAGGTTATCGATCCACTCACCGTTACCTCAGTCGTGCCACTCAGTAGTCTAATGTCACTGAGTTCTTCCGTTTATCTGAAAACACAACAAAATATCTCAAGTCAGTTACGTGTCTCAAACAGGTAATACTTGCGCAAATAATAATATTACTCAAGCTATTATGTTATTAATTAACCACAAGTACTTACTATCAGTATATCATATTACGAGTCAATAATCTTAATCTAGTTCCATCATATCACAACTATTAAGTAAACCATATTACAAAACCTATATTATCTAATTCCAAAACTATCTTCGATAGATACATAATTACAATATTCTTAAAAGAATACTTATCATCAAGTTATAAGCAACAATTACTTTACTTAATCAAGCATACTTTAGCCAAGCTAAAATCTCATTTTATAATTGTATAACTTATTACTATATATAACATTAGCTAATAATAATTACTAAGTTGCAACAGCTCATTTTATATATATCCACTTATGGCGAAAGTGTAGAAATTCACTAACACCCATGTTAAATCAATATCACATAATATCATGTTTATAGTCAAGAAGTATGAAATCAAGAAGCTGGATTTGGTCTACTGTTCCAGCCTTAGAATCAGTCGGCTTGGGGTCTAAACCCGCCGGTTTCTAAACAACAAAACCAGCCATTTGAGTGAACAAAACAGCTGGGTTTAAGCATGCAAGAACCAGCCGGTTCCAACAACCTGAAAAACAGTCGGCTTTGGGCTGAAAACAGCCGGTTTCTTAGCTCAAAAATCAGCCAGCTACTGCACCAAAGCAGCCGGTTTCTACTAGGTAAACAAGCAGCCGGCTTGGTATACAAACCAGCCGGGTTCTACCCGATACAGAGCCCGCAACTTACAGCAATTTAGAACCCGAATTGCAATATCACAAAACCTCAAACTCATTTATAATTTGATTAAATTCAGTAACTATCAACTATAAACATTCTATAGCATCAATTAACCTCATATATCTTTACATAATAATTATTCAAGCTTCAATTTAACACACAAAATTATTAGCCCTAACTATTAATCATCTAAACTCTAAAACTTGAAGAAGCAATCAAAGAACTCAGCTTATTACTCTTATGTAATTAGCAAATACCATCAAATCAACAGGTAGTATTATATAACATTCAAGCTTTAATTCTATACTACTTCACAGTTTAATCAAGTTTATCTATATAAGTTCCTACCCAACAATATAAATACACTTACCCTCAATCGAAAGGAACAAGATGAAGAAGCTTAAGATGCTGATGAAATCGAGTTAAAAATCACAACTTATAATGGTTGCCTCGATTTCCTTGCAAAGATTTCTTTAGAAATGGTTTGGTTTTAGTAGTTAGAAGTAAACAAAAGAAGGAATTTTATTAAAATGGTAAAGTCAAGTCGGTTCCTCACATTTAAACCGACCCAACCCCTTTTAAAATTTTATCCCCTTCTTACTCTATTGTCTGGAACCTAAAACCATTTCGCGAAACTAACACTTTTATTATTTATTTTTTTCAACTTTATAAATTTAAAACAATTAATAATTTATCATTCACAATTATTTATTTGACCAATCTATTTAACATCTTTCAAATAAATAATATAACTTTATCCCCAACACTTAAAACAAAATTTAAAATTGGGAAAATACTATAATACTACTAGGCCAAATTCGAGGATGTTACAAATATCTCTCCCTTAAAGAGATTTCGTCCTCGAAATCTAATCTTTCCTAATATCCCAAGGTAACATATTTATATCTAATTCACGACTCATCTCTGATATTAAATCTCAAACTCTGTTCCCATCATACTATTATCATATATGTCATCAACTGATGATATCCGCTAAGATTATTGTTAAACTCCACCTTTAACATTTCAGAACTATTTCAGAGATCCACTACGCAACTGATATCCAATCTTACTCATGTCATGCATGACATAGTCTACAATCAAAATCATATCTGCTTTCATGATAATCCATCAATACTCTGTTGTCAAATCATGGTTTATCCACTAGAATCTCAAAGATTCAATAGCCAAGACCTATAAGCATCAATTAAAATCCTCTTATGACGACTTCGAGTCATTAATCACAATATACTTTCAAAAGTATGATCCACTAACTCTTTTATAAGTTATATCCTTTAACATAAGGATTTCAAATACAATAAATCCTGTCATAAGTCTTTTATCACACAGGATGATTACCATAACATTACTTTGAAAATCATCAAATCCATCAAGGTTTCCAGCTAAACAGTTACCAATTAATCCACTAGATTAAAGGTACTTCAACAGCATAAAATTAGTTATGTCACAAGTCTTTTCCAAGACATATAATAATATCTTTAAATTTATCGCAACACTGTAATCGCGATTCCAAGTCATGGTTAAGATAATTCCTTTATAAGACTTGAGTCAATAAAGCATAACAACAACTCAATCTTATTACTCCATAGACACAATGCAATCTCATTACTATACTCTTACAGAATCATCACATCCCGTCAACAGTATAAGGTCAAATGCAAAAGATGTTTTAATCTCGCAAGATTATTTTTTTGCTTTTAATATATCTCAAAATTTCTATCTTTTAAAGTCAAATTCAGCTCATTGACAATCCATCACATAGATAATCTACTTTTCAAAGTTTCCAAAACCATTTCCAACACAGGTTTATATTTCAATTCAAGTCATAGACTAAATCAGTTAACTTCAATCAAGCAATTACAATGTCAACTAGCAAATTGCCGCATCCGGATTATTAAATCCTTTAACCTTACGATCATCTGTTAATCCCATTTATATAATCAAAGGTCATAATAATCATCATACCCGATATACTAAGTAATCATGGTATATCCTCTTTTAGATCAATCACTGGAATCATATCAATCCGGTTGTCTACCAATCAACAGATTATCTTAATAGTCTCATCAATAACTTTCAAGTACTGATAATCATACCGACAATCTCATTAGACGAGAATAACTCTTTTCAAATGTCAACATATGTCATTCATCAGATTTATAAAATCCACACCGCCTTTCTGAACTCCATAACCTAACCTCTTTTTCATCAAGTCCTTCGAGCCAATCACACAACTCATGCCACAAGGATATTTATCAATTTCTTTTAATAATCACTTTTATTATCCAATTCAAGTCAATCCTATTTCAACTAAGGGTTGACACAACAAAGTTTATCAAATACAATGACCCTCAATCAAGTACTCAATTTCAGTCACTAACACAGTAACATAAATTATTTTATCAACAATCTTTATTCTAAAAGAATAGAAATTACTAGGGTCACTTTCACTTTATCACACAACAATCAAGCATCAAGGAAACAACTAGTTCCAAAGCAAATAAATAAATGCTAGCACAGGGTAATTAAAAGTGTACCTGTAATAGCGTCATCCATCTCGACAGTGGCATCAACTGTCGTCAGAAAATCTGTCACCTGCTGACTACAGATTCTTCCGCTTATGCCCAGAAGAAGACGAGGCACCGACCAAATCCGAACCCTGACTTATCTTTTCTGGACACTGCCCCGTGTGATGATCTTCTCGTTGACAATTCCAACACACTTTCTTGGGATAATCACAATTCCTGACTTTATGTCCAATTAATCCACACTTAATGCATCTAGTAGTTTGAGGAGTACACTTTCCCGTATGTCTAGTCTTACAATCATTACACCAGGGAGATCGATCATTTATAACACTATGATCCTTAGACTTTCTGCTCTGCCTTTTATATTTACCTTTACACGATGATTTACTTTCAATTGGATATAACATCTTTTCTTTATTATATTTATTCTGAGCTCGTAAATCATTATCCACTAAGCGAGCTAAAGCAAAAGCATCGGCAAGAGAATTTGCCAATCTCACTGTAGTACGATACTCTGGTGGTAAAGCTTCAACAAAATGATCTATCTTATTTCTATCATTAGGTACCCATTGCTGTACAAATCTTAATTTCTCGGTAAACTGAGTAATTAACTCCTCAATCGTCATCCTATCACTTAACTTTAATCCCATAAATTCCTGTCTAACACGTGACATATCAAACTCAGAGCAATACTGTTGACATACCTTATTATAAAAATCACTCCACCGAATAGATGCTTTCTGTTGTGACGTCAGATTTTCTGTAACTGAATCCCACCAAAACATTGCCTGTCCTTTCAAAAGCTGAACTGCAAAAGGAACTTTAAATTTCTCCTCACACTGACATACCTCAAATTTCCTCTCAGTATCCCGCAACCAATCAAGTGTAACAGCAGGATCAAAGCTTCCATGATACTCTGAAGGTTTACAAGACATAAAAGTCGCAAAAGTACAACTCTTCTCCGTATGCGTCTCTGCATGAAGGGCATCCAATCGAGAGGAACCGTCAAGGGTACAGGTCAGGTGCTCGTGGTCCGCCATATCTGTACTAGAAACAACAACAACTCGCAACTTGTTAATCGTTAGTACTCAATATACTAACTAATTCTCAACTTAGCTAAACCCCACTCCATGGAATGTTTGACTAACACAAAATAGATTTGGGATTAAACACTTACCAAAATTCAATTCACCCAAACCTATGCTCTGATACCAACTTATAACACCCCTCATTTCGTAATCATTATTATATTGAATCTACTCGAAAGCGTAAGTCCCAAACGACGGTAAATCATATAAGATATAAAATACGCATAAACTTTTTCAACCTTTAAAACCTGGTATTCGACAGTTAAACTATTATAGTGATTTATTAACAAAACGAGGTGTTATTTAAAACTTTAAACAACACTGATTAGTTAAATCAGATATCAGAGTAACTGCCTGCGCTTCAAACATTCCATTCCATATCGTCAATCTTCTTGCTCAACAATTATTTAATCAAAATCTGCAAGAGAGGGAAACTGTGGGGAATTTGCACAACGCTAAGTGAGAAAGATCAATAAACAACAGTTTAATTCAGCATAACAAACTTGTGCCAACAATTAATCATATTAACACTACAAGTTTGTTTAACACTTATAATCACATAAGCAACCGGTGGTTCTCACTTATCTCATCACAATCAACTGGTGTCATAGAGGACCGGTGGTTCTTGAGGTAACACCTTCTCAAAGAACGCTTTAAAACCAACTGTTGGCCAATACAGAGGTTTTACCGACTACTTGATGCTATTAACCCAAATAACACAGGCTACGACAATTAAACTTGTACTAAGACCCTGTGTTATCCAAATAATAGCAAACCCAAGCCCAGCCCCATGCTGGCCTCCGACTAATCGATGCCCAAAGGCAACACAACAAGTGATCACATATTCAACTAATCAGCGTATCAACAAGTCATGCTTAACAATCCATCAACAACGATATTATTACTAATAACCATAATCATCATAGAAGTTAAATCAATAGTAATAATACGGTTACTCGTTGTAACCCAAACCTGTTACTACTAAATCAGACTGAAGGTTATCGATCCACTCACCGTTACCTCAGTCGTGCCACTCAGTAGTCTAATGTCACTGAGTTCTTCCGTTTATCTGAAAACACAACAAAATATCTCAAGTCAGTTACGTGTCTCAAACAGGTAATACTTGCGCAAATAATAATATTACTCAAGCTATTATGTTATTAATTAACCACAAGTACTTACTATCAGTATATCATATTACGAGTCAATAATCTTAATCTAGTTCCATCATATCACAACTATTAAGTAAACCATATTACAAAACCTATATTATCTAATTCCAAAACTATCTTCGATAGATACATAATTACAATATTCTTAAAAGAATACTTATCATCAAGTTATAAGCAACAATTACTTTACTTAATCAAGCATACTTTAACCAAGCTAAAATCTCATTTTATAATTGTATAACTTATTACTATATATAACATTAGCTAATAATAATTACTAAGTTGCAACAGCTCATTTTATATATATCCACTTATGGCGAAAGTGTAGAAATTCACTAACACCCATGTTAAATCAATATCACATAATATCATGTTTATAGTCAAGAAGTATGAAATCAAGAAGCTGGATTTGGTCTACTGTTCCAGCCTTAGAATCAGTCGGCTTGGGGTCTAAACCCGCCGGTTTCTAAACAACAAAACCAGCCATTTGAGTGAACAAAACAGCTGGGTTTAAGCATGCAAGAACCAGCCGGTTCCAACAACCTGAAAAACAGTCGGCTTTGGGCTGAAAACAGCCGGTTTCTTAGCTCAAAAATCAGCCAGCTACTGCACCAAAGCAGCCGGTTTCTACTAGGTAAACAAGCAGCCGGCTTGGTATACAAACCAGCCGGGTTCTACCCGATACAGAGCCCGCAACTTACAGCAATTTAGAACCCGAATTGCAATATCACAAAACCTCAAACTCATTTATAATTTGATTAAACTCAGTAACTATCAACTATAAACATTCTATAGCATCAATTAACCTCATATATCTTTACATAATAATTATTCAAGCTTCAATTTAACACACAAAATTATTAGCCCTAACTATTAATCATCTAAACTCTAAAACTTGAAGAAGCAATCAAAGAACTCAACTTATTACTCTTATGTAATTAGCAAATACCATCAAATCAACAGGTAGTATTATATAACATTCAAGCTTTAATTCTATACTACTTCACAGTTTAATCAAGTTTATCTATATAAGTTCCTACCCAACAATATAAATACACTTACCCTCAATCGAAAGGAACAAGATGAAGAAGCTTAAGATGCTGATGAAATCGAGTTAAAAATCACAACTTATAATGGTTGCCTCGATTTCCTTGCAAAGATTTCTTTAGAAATGGTTTGGTTTTAGTAGTTAGAAGTAAACAAAAGAAGGAATTTTATTAAAATGGTAAAGTCAAGTCGGTTCCTCACATTTAAACCGACCCAACCCCTTTTAAAATTTTATCCCCTTCTTACTCTATTGTCTGGAACCTAAAACCATTTCGCGAAACTAACACTTTTATTATTTATTTTTTTCAACTTTATAAATTTAAAACAATTAATAATTTATCATTCACAATTATTCATTTGACCAATCTATTTAACATCTTTCAAATAAATAATATAACTTTATCCCCAACACTTAAAACAAAATTTAAAATTGGGAAAATACTATAATACTACTAGGCCAAATTCGAGGATGTTACAACTTAATACATAATTGCTAAGGAGATTAAAGATTGACCTTTTAGATTGACCGTTTACTGGATTTCCAAACGGAGTTGAGAAAGGTACTAAGTACATAAAAGTCTTTTTGGTTGGATTGTTTTCACTGATGTTACTTGGTTCTAGAAGTGCTAGACATTGAAAATATGGTCAACTTGGACTTGGAGCTCAATTTAATCAAACTTCATTGGATTATGAAATCTCAATTGTGATGGAATAGTCTGTGTGGAGTATGCACAGGTTGGTAGTTATAGGGTCTCACATTAGTCGAGCATTGGTCATGTAGTTCATTTGGGTGTAATTTGTAACTCTCAACTTTTTTTTTTCTTTTTTAGTTTATAAATGCAGCTTATAGATAAAGAGGAAAATTGATGTTCCAGTGGCAGAAGAGACTATGAAGATGGGTGTGGATAAGGCTTCAGCTGAAGTGCAAACAAATGAAAATGATTTAAACTTGCAGGATGCATCCGGGGCTTAAAATGGTGCTCCTGAAACCAAGATGCTCCTGTTCTGATGGAGACTGATACTAAGGTTTGTTAAACATACACTGTACTACTGCTTAAACAACAAGATACGTATTTGCTGCAATAGGCTCTCAATGGGTGTCTTTGAAAATTATTGGTTTTAGTTTTGCTACCTCTTACAGTTTGTGGAACTTGCAAGTTCTTCTTTTGATATATTTGACTATCTGAATTTCATCTAAATATTATCTTTTTGCACTTGGATAAGCCGGTGAGGTTTGACCCATTTTTTTTGTTTTGTTTTTTTTTTTAAACTGCTTATTATTGAATTGATTTTTATATAAGTGGATTACATTTACACTGATTATGTAAGTGTTAACTGTAATGAGAAATATGCGAATTGATTTATGATCACATATATCATTCAAGTAATGCAGTATATTTTTGGTGATCTCTATGTTTTCAGGTGAAAGGATACAATCCATTTTACGCAGAGAACCAAGATTGAAGTCCACGGGTAAAAATTGAATCATTTCACTCAAAGTGGGTACTCATACTGTTCCACCCTTTATAGTATCTTTTAATGCAACCTGATCTGACATTGGGTACGTTGTCTTGACTGTTTGTGGATTGATAGATCACTAGGATGTCTGGTAACGGAAAAAAATATGGCGGAGAAAATAAGAAGGAAAAGGATTTAATTCTATGTTTTTGACCTGCTCCATGTGTGTATTTGTGATTTTTAGTAATTCAGTAGATTCAGTTCTATGAAGTTTGCAAAGCATAGTGGCTTGCTAAAAAAAATATGGCTTTGTCAGACTTGAAAGTTTTTATAGCCTGTGTTGCCTATATATTTTGTGATCCAACAATAATAAATTACAGTGCTAATTTAACTGTACGTCAATATGCATCTTTAATGATATATAGTTTTTGTGTACATTATTATATGTTATATAATTATTGAAGTCAGAAAGTATCTCCAAATTATATATGGAGTATGTCAACATATGGCATTTTTGAAAAAGCGGTCATATTTTGCTAACTTTACTTTAATACTCAGTTGGTTCATTGCTCTTTTAATTTATGTCTGAGTTGAAGAAAAAAATCTTATAATTTGTGATTTACATTAACAGTTTAATATCTTTTATAATACATGAAAACGTGTGTTTCGAATCATTTAGTCAAGTTTCCTCTAAAAGTCCCATCTGATGGGCGGAAGTTGCCACCAATATCATTTATTATTATGGATTTAATTTTACTACTCAAATATTTATGATCTGTAGCTGGGATATGTTTTTTTTTTTACAGGTCTGTTATGCTACTTGAAGACTAGATTGTCATATTGTTGCCAACGAAGTTTGCCCAGGTAATACACGTTACCTTATATTTATGCTTCCTTTTCCATTTGAAAGAAATGTTTCATTAAGTCGATCTTTATTTACCAATGTAAATATGATATATTTGACTATCTAATTAGAATTTCATCTGATTTTTATCTTTTTGCACTTGGATAAGCTGGTGAAGTTTGACCTTCTAATTTTGTTTCTTTGTTATAACTGCTTATCATTGAATTTATTTTTTATACAAGTGGATTACGTTTTCGGTGATTATGCAATAGAAAAGTTGGGTAGTCTATCTTATTAGGCCTTTTAGTAGTTAAATTCACTTGATTTTTGAACTATGTTATGATTTATGTAGCTCTTAATTTTCGTGTTCTTATTAGGCATTGTACTTTCGAGTCGTATGATAAAAGTGTGATCTAATTAGGTTGCTCTATATCTGAACTGCACTGCACTGCTGGGCTCTTTTCTACTACTGAAAAATCGAGTCATATTTTGCTAACTTTACTATAATACTGTGACACCCGGTCAAAATAACCCAAAATTGAGTCCCAATTTAAACTTTAATTATTCGTACTCTGTACGAATCAAAAAGAAAGTATTCGGATAATATATATATAACTATATATATATAACACGAAATGATTATTTAATAATCACAATGCGAACAAATCTGAAACCACTCGGGAAACATAAAAATAAAAGTTGTCCCAAAACATCTCCAAATAGAATATTATTAACAGAAATAATATTACGATACTCGGAAAATTTACAAAACTCTTTTTGGATAATTAAAACTATCCGTAAGTTCAAAGTGAAACAACGATATAATTTAGTATCACACTAAAAGTATTTTTGTGAAATACTTCAATTAAAAACTTATACGATTTCAATTTTTGAAATTTACCATCTGAAAACATTTTCACTATATAACAATCGGATATCAAAACACGGGTCAAAATACCACGTAACGGATCGAAGCTCGGTCAACCACCTCCAATAATTGGAGATGGCCGATCTATTCATTTCATTTTCTATCTATCTATCTCTCGGCTCTATCTCTCCCTCTCATTTCTCTTTCAATCTATCAAACAACAACAACAAAAACATTAACAAGATCAAGAATCAGTATCATCATCATCATCATAATCTGGATCATCATCATCCGATCATCATCCGTGCATCATCTTCATTTTCAATCATAAATCATTGTAAGGAATCACTAACTTAATCTTTGTAATCTCATGTTTAAATAACACTTATTATCATGTAGTAATGTTAGAATAAGTGATTGTTGGTTTAATGCGGATTAGATATGGGTTTGGGTGATTTTGGAACGAACAGACGCCCAGGAAAACATGATCCACGCGGCGTGTACTTCTGTACGCGGCGCGTCCTTTTGAAAAACCAAAGAACACGGTGCGTTTTAGTGTACGCGGCGCGTTCTTCTTAAAACTATAGAACACGGCGCGTCCTTGTGTACACGGCGCGTACTTCACAAAAGTTATTGGACGCGGCGCGTCCTAATGCACACGGCGCGTCCTTTAAATGGAAGTTCCCCCGTCATATTTCATGATCCAACGGATCAATAAACTAGCCCTGCGAATTCTAGCTAAAACAGAACACATAAATTTTCGAAAACGTCGACGATTTAACAACTTAAAACAGGGTAGCTTCTCGATGAAAATTTTATTATAACGGATTGGGCTCAAATTCGCTCGGTCATTCAAAAACAACCAAATGGTCAAGGCTAAGTACCTTAGCCTAGCCAGTTTTAGGCCATCCGGGGTCGTCTAGGGGTCTAAAATGGCATATTTCGGTTTTCGGACTCGTGCCAAATTTTGTAACTTATGAAATAAAGAGTAACGGATATAATGAAACTTCAAATGTAATACAATTTGAATACATTGAACGTAAGTAACTTAACGAACAACTAAACAAACGAAATATTACGTGTACACTTACAAACATACAATCTCGCGTGTTTAGGACACTAGGAGATTACGTCAGTTCACGCACTCACTTTAGGATTGCTTGCTCGGATTGATTCAGGTGAGTCTCACGGCCCCATTTTCAATGTTTACATGTTTTAATAATTGGGGGAGATGCAACACAAATTGTTTTCGTGATCACTGTTATTCGGTTAGTTAATTTAGTATTAACTCAAGTTATCTGCATGGTTATTTAATTCGGTTAATCACATGGATTACATTGTTCGGTTATCATTGTCAGTCATGATTTTCATTGTTCGGTATATGCACGAGTGTTTTAATTCGGTAAAAGTCCTCAACAGTGTATGATTCATTAACTTAATAAGGCGCGGTTACTAAAGGATAGTACTATTATGGGAGTGACGTCCCCGTCCGGGTTGCTAGCTACAACCAAGTTAAAAACGGGCACTTTAGTAATTGTTATGGGTGTGTCACCAAATCGGGAGGCAAAGATCGGGTTAGGCTTTGAATCATAGCTCAGTGCAATACAAATGTCATTATTGGTAAATCATTGTTCGGAAACCTTAATTGGTTTAATCATTGGTCGGTAACCCTAATGGGTAAATCATGGTTCGGTACATTATTATTCATTGATCGGTTTACACTGTTTAAATTATCGTCGGATAATCATGTTGATCACATCAATGTTTATTTAAACCTGTGAGATTCACCAGCTTTATAGCTGACCTTTTAGTGTTGTATTCTCAGGTGCTCATCAACAGTAGAAATGGCCTTCAGGATAAGCTATCTACTCACGAGTCGCATGCTTTTAAACATTTGGGACCACATTGCATTTACTTTTGTATTTTCAAATTATGTATTTGGAAATTACCTATAAACCTCGCAGCTTTGTAAAACTTATTTGGTAATGTAATATCTATTTTCAAAACGTCTCATTTAGAGTCGTTTGCTTGTACTTTGGTGCTTTGAATATTGATTAGTCACACCCAAATCGTCGCTTCCGCAAATCATGAAATTGGGGGTGTGACAAATACTAAGTTGGTTCATCGCTCTTTTAATTTATGCCTGAGCTGAAGAAAATTTTCTTATAATTTACGATTTACATTGTCAGTTTAATACCTTTTATAATACATGAAAACACGTGTTTCGAATCATTTAGTCAAGTTTCCTCTAAAAGTCCCATTTGATGGGCGGAAGTTGCCACCAATATCATTTATTATTATGGATTTAATTTTACTACTCAAAAAAAAAATTATGATCTGTAGCTGGGATATGTTTTTTTACAGGTCTGTTATGCTACTTGAAGACTAGATTGTCATAGTGTTGCAAACGAAGTTTGCCCAGGTAATACACATTACCTTAAATTATGCTTCCTTTTCCATTTGAAAGAAATGTTGCATTAAGTCGATCTTTATTTACCAATGTAAAATGATACTCCCTCCGTCCCAAATTAAATGTCTGGTATCAGTTTTCACGGAGTTTAAGAAATTACTTTATCATGTAGTTAATATGACAGTTTCACCCTTGCTTTTTTGCACGGACTCCCATGTATCAGTTTTGAGTGAGGGTTAAATGGTAAAGTGGATATGCTATTTTTGGAAGTGGAGACTTATTTTGGGACAAACTAAAAAGGAAATGTGGACACTTATTTTGGGACGGAGGGAGTATATGTTAAAGTAGCATATAAAGGATTGGGTTTTATAGTGATCATTTTATGATATTTGTAAAAATAACTTAGAATGGATGCTTCGTGCTTGAGAATCAATATGACTCATTCTTAGCTATATTAAATGACTTGACCCAACTTTTGATAGATTATATATTACAGCCCAAATCGAGTCATTCATTAGTAAATGGGTCGGAATTGCCACTTGTGTTAGCATTCCATGACGTTGTTGTGAGGATAATATTCTAACAATGGCAACTATTCCACTACAATTGCAAGCACAGGGGGTGGTTGGACCAAATGGCAACTATCCTGATTTTGTATAGAATTATGTATAAAATGATCGAAAGGACATCATTGTGAAATGGGAGTTGAGTTCTATGGACTTAGGTTATAAGAAATGGTTAAATAGAGAAATTTAGTATACCCTTTCTAATTGTTTTCAGGTAATTATACTTACAAGTATAAGGAGAGGTTTCAAATTGAAGTTCGAGGTAAATCATACTAATTCTTAACAGGTGGCTACTTCAACCCATTTACTTACGGATAGGGTGATTTGGGTTGAGTTTTGATCCTATGTGGTTTCATATTAAGTATCTTAACTAAGAGGCGAAAGGGTCAAATTGGGTTTAACGCGTCAAACAACGGATGACAAAAATGTGTACAACCTTGTATAAATTTTTAGATTAGATTATTTTTTCAATAATATAGCTTTAGTAAACCATAATCAACCTATTAGTTAAAGATACTTCTTTACAATAATAAGACAAAAAATGATTGTGGGTTAACCCAACATGACCCGGCATGTACTTAAATTGACCTGTTTCAGTTTTAACCCGTTTTGCCCCTTACTTGCCTGCTTTGTATTCCTCTTAAGTTGTCACCAGTTTTAACCCGTTTTGCCCCTTACTTGCCTGCTTCGTATACCTCTTAAGTTGGATGCGTAGAAATTGGGTCTGAATTTTTATTCATGTAACTTAGGAGGGTAATGTATTCCCATTTGTATATATTGGATTTTCAGAATGAAGTAGCTCCTTGAAGACAGTTCACCCCTACCTTGACTGCCAGTTTGCCATCTTTCCCGTCTGAGCTATCTTCGAGTGAAGATGAACACAATTGTGTTGGACAATTGGACATCATCCTTATATTGTATGCTTTGATAGAGTGAAGATTCGTTATGCCTTTTGGAGGGAGGAATGAAGCGAGAGTTTCAATGTCCATTTGTCCTATATTCCTGGCTCCATAAAAAGGTCTAAGAGAAACTATCTTATTTCACATTCTCATTGTTACTATTTAGATGTGGCATTTGTGAGCCAATTTCGAATGTATCCTTTAAATCTAACAGTTCAGCTTATAAAGTTTAGCTAAAACGGTGATGGTTGAACGTAGTTTGGAGTATATATTATTGCATACAAGTAATAACTTCGTAAATCGTTTCATTCAAGAATTTAGATTATTATTGTAATATGAATTTAACACTAATTACCACCGGTTCGTTAGTTTTAGAGACATTAAATTTAATTTCTATAAAAGTTTTGGTATTTATGTAGGATCCACTTTAGCTGATTTTAGTATTCACGAAGACTTTGGATCTGCCAAAGCTTGCAGCTGCAGCCTGCATGTATTGAACCACCACAAGCTACTTCTACAGGAACGTATCACGCTCATATACTCCTCGTGGTAGGATTGTTGGAGGGGAAATAATAAAATTCGATAGGTGGAATTCACTTGTGCCTCTTGATACATTTCCATACTATATAAAAAGTTTTCAAATGTAAAATGGATCGTACTATATCTATTAATTATATTATATACATTCAGTTGTATAGTACTGTATCTGTTTAACTATTAGACATAATAGTCTTAGCATACTCATCAATCAAATGTCAATGTTAATAATATTGCCAGCAACCACATCACAACTCATATTTTCAAACCGAACCATACTGTAACCAAATTTACAATACGAAAGAGTGCATAATCATCAAGGTTTACAAAAAGAGCTAAGTCTGGGTGAATCTAAAGATGATGTATTATTTATGTTACTCTTTTTTGGGTCGTTTAATGTTATAAGTTAGTTTACTATGGTAATCAAGTCGATCGCTTATGTAATTAGTTAAAGCTTGACTATTTAAGAAAAATGGACATAAATATTCGGGAGAATCTCAAGAATATGTATTGTTTATGATACGGCCTTCTGAGTCGTTTAAATGTTGTAAGTTTATATCGTAACCAAGTTGCTTAGGTAATCATGTTTAACGCCTTGACTATTTATGAAAATTGACATAAGTGTTCGCACATCCAGTGGACCTACCTAATCCATTTTGACGTGCCTATAATTATGTTGGTTGCTCTATTTTTTTGAGCTCATCAGCTTTTCATCCATTGTTGTAGAGGAGAGAAAGAGCAAGTTATATACATTCAGGTGAATGCTACCAATTGTATGGTAAATTTACACTATATATGATGGGCTTGATGAAAATCTACCACCATGATTGTTCTGGGACTATTTTATAATCGTTGTGCCTCCAAATTAAGAGTTTGAAACTTGGTAGTATTTCTTTGTTAATTTATTTGTAATCATCTATACACATTTTCCTATTGTAGCTCCGCGAATTTCGCGGGTTATCCACACAAATCACCCGTTATTTGTAGGCTGATTCACTTCGAGAGACAACTTTATTACAACTACATGAGATATTGACAACCCGACAATCCGTGCTAGCATGGCTGGCTATATCAGACTACTATGCACGTCTAAATGCTCTAAGAACTTTGTGAATTCCAAGGCCACGAGAGTCCCAGCTAACATGATCAATGCACCGTTTCATTCGTATTAGATTTTTTGATGAAACATATATTTTATTTATTGGTAATCGATGCGTACAATTCATGTTTTCATCGACATTTTTACATTCATACAGATTTAGTCGCTTTAATTCCAAAGGCATTAAAATAAACAAACCAAAACTAGCGTCCGTAAAATAAATGTACTATGAATAAAACACAATGATCTCACCCGCAATTTTGCGGTTTATGATCTAGTAGTATATTATAATGTAGTTGAATTGACTTTGGGGTTTCAGAAGCAATTTTTTGGGCAGCACAAGTTGCTTTGAATTTTGATACTCCTGTATACCGTTAATGTCGTTGAACAAACAAAAAAAAAGAACTTTTACCGCCAATACAGTGTTTCAACCCCAACTGGCTTACTAGCTTTCTTAAACTTGTTTGCAGTCACTCAATCAAATGTTATCAAAGCTACCAAATAACCTCCCGCCTCATCTTAATCTCAAACTCATCAAAACATACTGTGATTCCGGTGATATTCGACGTGCACGCCAGCTGTTTGATAAAATTACTAACCCAGATTTGCATTCATGGACAGTGTTACTATCAGCTTATACAAGACTAGGCTTACAAAAGGAAGCTATAAAGCTATACACTCGATTGAGGGACTCTGAAATCCAACCGGATAAATTTGTACTTTTGTCTGTTGTCAAAGCTTGTGCCACGTCTAGAGATCTTATTGAGGCCCAAAGAGCGCACAAAGATGCTGTTACGTTTGGGTTTCATCACGATCTTTTGTTGGGGAATGCAATGATTGATATGTTTGGAAAATGCAAGTATCTCGAAGGTGCAAAAAGGGCGTTTCACGACTTGCAGTCTAGAGATGTGATTTCTTGGACTTCAATCTGTTCTTGTTATGTTAGTTGTGGGAAGCCAAAAATGGGCCTCCAAGCCTTTAGAGAGATGGGTTTAGATGGAGTGAAACCCAACCCGGTTTCACTTTCTTCAATTCTACCTGCTTGTTCTGATTTAAAGTGTTTGAATTTGGGTAGAGAAATACATGGATTCGTGGTAAAAAATGGAATGGGAGATAACGTATTTATTAGTAGTGCGCTTGTGGATATGTATGCGTCTTGCTTATGTATCAAACAGGCTGAACTTGTATTTAATAGAATGGTTAACAGAGATATCGTGTCTCATAATGTGATGATATCAGCATATTTTGAGAACGGTGAAGCTGAGAAAGCTCTTGCTGTATTTAAAAAGATGAAAAATGAAGGTTCGAAATTAAATTATGCATCTTGGAATGCTGTTCTTTGTGGGTGCTTGCAAGCTGGGCGCACACAACAAGCATTAGAGGTACTTGCTGAAATGCAAGTCGCAGGGTTCAACCCTAATCAGATTACATTGACAGCTGTGTTGACTGCATGTACAAATCTAGAAAGCTTAAGGGGAGGTAAGGAGATTCATGGTTATATATTTAGACACCATTTCTTGGATGACACGACAGCCTTAACTGCTCTTATCTTCATGTATGCTAAATGTGGCAAACTTGAGTTCTCTCGGAAGGCTTTTGAGATGATGGATAGAAGAGATACCGTTGCTTGGAACACAATGATTATCTCAAATTCAATGCATGGAAATGGAGAACAAGCCTTGGTGCTCTTTAATGAAATGTTAAACTCAGGTGCCAAACCAAATGCTGTTACGTTTACTGGAGTTCTTTCTGGTTGTAGCCACTCGCAGCTAGTAGATATAGGTCTCTCTATTTTCAACTCAATGAGACAGGTTCATTTGATCGAACCTGATGCTGAGCACCACTCGTGTATAGTAGATGTTCTGAGCCGTGCGGGTCGGTTAGAAGAGGCATATCGGTTCATACAAGACATGGTTATTGAACCAACTGCTTCTGCTTGGGGAGCTTTGCTTGGTGCATGTAGAGTATATAAGAATGTTGATTTAGCACGAATTGCAGCAAAACGACTATTTGAAATTGAGCCACACAATGGTGGAAATTATGTTTTATTATCTAACATCTTTGTTAACGCCAAACTATGGGGTGAAGCATCTGAAACTAGGAAAGCGATGCGGGATAAAGGAATCAAGAAAGAGCCAGGTTGTAGTTGGGTACAAGTCAAGAACAAGATACACACTTTTGTGGTTGGTGATAAGAGCAATGAACACAGTGATGCTATTTACAAGTTCTTGAATAACATGAGTGAAAAAATGAGGCAAGCTGGGTACTTGCCTGACACAGAGTTTGTACTTCAAGATCTGGATCGTGAAGAGAAAGAAGACACCTTATGCAATCACAGTGAGAAACTTGCTGTGGCTTTTGGTTTACTAAATTTGAACGGTGAATCATCCATCACGGTGTTTAAGAATTTGAGAATTTGTGGAGACTGCCATAATGCCATCAAGTTTATGGCGAAAATTGTTGGTGTAACAATAATTGTGAGAGATTCGTTAAGGTTTCATCATTTTAGAGATGGTCAATGTTCCTGTAAAGATTTTTGGTGATCTTTGATCATAAGTTAAGGCAAGTCCCTCTGCATCACAGTATCACATTCGACTTTGTACTTGATGGGGTGAAAATCCAGGTACAAAATTACGATATTATACAAATATCATGTTTGATTATTGTGTAATGAAAACATATATCATAGCATTGATTGTAAGAATTCTTGATAATATACATGCAAGACAATCTCAATAGCTATCCATTGGGGTCAGAGAAAAAGATTTCGAACACCACCTTTATATAGTTGAGCAAGAACTGATAATTCAAGAAAACAAATACATTGAGCTAATAACATACACTCTTATCACTCCAACTGAGCATACCAGACACCTTGGATTTTGACATCTTTAGGCACCTTGGCCCCCAAATCAGTATCAGAGGGCTGAATGCTCTCAAACACACCAATTAACTCACCAGTATCAGGCTTGCTTGAGGTCACACTCAATGTGATTTTCCCTACCGAAGCTGCGACATTCTTTACATTCTCCTTAGCAAGCTCCTCTTCATCACCTCTGCCTCCTGCTGGTAGAGCAACCGCATTGTCGTAACCGGTGGATCCACCTCTGCCCTTTGGGTCAAGGAAAGAAGAACCTCTGTATGATGGCACTAGAAATTCCCCACCAAAGCTCTCGGGTTTACCAGATGCTACAAGCTGTTTGATGGTAAACAAGAACGGCACACGTTCGCCTCCTGGGAGCTGAACAGTCACTGCAGCATAGTCAATACCGTCTTTCTCTTCGAACTTGATTGTGCCATCAGAAGATACTTCCAATGGGCCCTCAATTTCGTCAAGGGTGTAGGTCAAACGGGTCATGAGCTTGGTCTTTTGGAAGTCAGGTGCAGAGTTCTTGCTCACACCCTCAGCTTTGACTGTGAATGATGTGGGTTCTAAGCAGAACTTCTTGGCATTGTATTTGCCGGGTTTAACCGCAAATCCATCGACTCCGCCTTCAATGGTTGGACACTGGTTAGCTGTACCTGTTCCTTTGACTTCCATGTATGTCTTACTTTGGATTTCATCAAAAGTTAGCCTTTTTGTTTCAGCACCTGCTCCCTGTTATAAGATCAAGAATTTGGACATTAAAGATAACTGATTCGATTCATAAGGACTAAAAACACAAATATAACATACCGAAACAACAAGGGCAGAAGTTGCAAGAGCGAAACCGGCAATTTTGGCTGCATCAGTAAACTTCTGGGTGAAGTCTTTGAGATCAGATTGTAGAGAGCAGGTGATTCTGGCTCCAGCTGGTTCAACACCAAATGCCTTGCAAAGGCTCTGAGAAGACTTAAGCTGCAACCTGTTTGAGACACCAACCTTGTTTGGTTGCATGAAAGTAGCAGCTGCTTGTAATGAGGCTGCCATTATTGTAATGCAAACCCCCAAATTCCCTTTCTCCTTTTTCTGTTTCTTGAAAGACTTTGTTATTGTAAACTGTGATTCTAGTGACTACTTGCAGCCAATTGGATTGAAGTAGGGAAAGGGATTTGTGTGGTGCATGGAACAAGGGTTGATCTGTACAGATTATCTGGTGGACTTGCTTGGTGCAAGATAAGCAGATAGGATAAGATGGTGTTCCATTGGCTAGTTTGAGTTATTTTCAATGGTTTTGTGTCGTGCCATGTGGCATTCATGGTTTGTAGGGTATGTAAATTCATTTGCAATAGAAAAATATACATTTACTCCAAAATAATTAAGGTAAATAATTATTCAACCACTAAAATTACTAACCAGTAACCAGGGTCTTAGTTGAATTTTTTCACTTGCATTCTTGATCTGACCAGGCTTTGAATTAGATATGGTATTGAATCAGATATTTTATTTTCGATAAATTTCAATTTGTTGATGGATATTACAACAACGATATCCAATCCCGCATATGAGAGGTATGCGGGACGTAAATTCCTCAGCCCGGGGTAAAGCAAAACTTCAATTTGAAATGATGTACTATGAATATTACAATTTTCTTCCAATCATTTGAAGATAAAGTTTATTATTTACTTGCTCGTTATGTCCAGTTTTCTTCAACTGTATATTTCATAATCAGTGACTATTAATCAAATTTTTATACATCATCATCGTTATAATAATAACATAAACAATTTAATAGTTTTAGTTTATGATTACCAATGGATTAAAAAGTAGATTATACGCTTTTAACTTTTTTGATAAGCCAAACTAGAGGTTGTTTTTGTTTTTTAAAGAGGGTACAAACAATAAACTTGTCCACAAGTACCTACTACTGTATTATTTTATTTATTACCTTTTTCTTGTGGAACTGCAATATGGATTTACTAGTTCCACAATGCTCTCTAGCATCTGTTTATGCATCATAACTTTCACAAGTCATTGTGAGTGACTACTATTTTTTTATTTTATTTTTTCATATAAACTAAACAAGACTTCTATAAGATATAAATAGAACTTGATAGAAAATGATAATTCCTTCTGACTAGCTTGGTCCTCCTTCCAAGTAACCAGCTTCCATAACCATCAATCTATCCTGCAAATTAGGGAGGCAATTTTAATCAAGTTCAAACTCTATTTTTATCAATTCTTCGAAGTATGAGATTCATACTCAACACTTTTTAAGGGAAACAAAAATACACTATTTAAGAGTAGGCTAAGACAAGGTTGAGCATATATGAGCTAAGATCGAGATCATATCGATGTAATTGAAAAGGTTGGCGATACATACCTGTAGTAGATGATGTAGTAGCAGTGTTGGTGCTGGTGGAAGCCTGGTCGGATGAAACAATGACGACCCCTGGCCAGGATCGACACATACAATGCTTACCCTCGTCTATGCTCCCGTAGAGAATCTTTAAATGTTCTCCACAACCTCCCCACCCGTACTTACCACACTTCTTGCACTCCACCCTATAACACATTGCTGCACACTCTTGCCGCTGTTTGTAGCCTCTCTTAACTTTCTCACTTTATAGCCCAATAATAAGTTCACCTACACTTTGGTATTATCAATAAATTGTATCATGTGGGGGGCCTTGTGTTGAAAGTAACGATTTTCATTGGTCATTGTTGTACTTCTCTATAACTAATTAGTAACCTGTTATTTTCCTTTGGACTCACATGACTTGAACCAATCACATTAAAGGCTGAACTCAAATCTGATCATTTAACCCATGTTTTTTTACATAAGATTGAACCAACAAGAGATGGCAAGTATTAATTACGAATATAAGGAGCATATGAGCTAAAATAAATTAATGTTCAACAGATGTACAATATTCACAACACGAGGCATGGCTACTCACATGTAATGAACAAAAATGAGCCTTTTGGGTTCAACGAACAATGTTGCTTAACAAACTGCTTGTTGAGGGGGAGCTAGTCTGACTTAACCACGGATCTTCCACAGAAACAGAAACAGGGGAGTTATCTTTATCTTTTCTTGTAGTCAAACAATTCGATAATACATGTGGAACAAGTCTCCTGCTTCCTTTTTTCTCACTTCCATTGTATGGTGAGGAAGAATTGGATACAACTGAAAATGATCCCTTACTTATATTATCATCGTTTCGGTCACTGTGTCTAATCTGCTCTAACTCATCTGCAACTTCCGTCATTGAAGGCCTCATGTCCCCATAGAAAGCCAAGCATCGAAACGCCAGCTCAGCAACTTTGTGAATTGACGAAAGTGTCCATGCATCTCTATTTGGCTCCAACAACGGATCAACTAGTTCTTCCACTCGACCTTTTCCAATTTTGTCAATGGCAAGTGCAGCCAAGTTGACTTCACTGTTACGCCTTGATAAGTCAACCACCTTTAAAGCTGTAATTATCTCAACAAGAACCACCCCAAAGCTATAAACGTCACTTTTATCAGAAAGATGGAAGTTTTGATGATATTGTGGGTCCACATAGCCAGGTGTCCCTTGAGGTGCAGTCGAGATGTGTGACTCATCAGGCATCCCAAGCCTAGAAAGACCAAAATCTGCAACTTTTGAGTGATAATTGTAATCTAAAAGTATATTGCTCGACTTCACATCTCTATGATAAATCATAGCAGAATGAAGATAAGCAATAGCTTGTGCAGTTTCAGTTGCAATGGTTAATCTTTTTGCCCAAGAAAGACCCTTCCCTCTTTCTCTTTGTAGATGCTGAGAAAGTGTCCCGTTTGGCATGAATTCATAAACAAGAATCTGCTCGCCTTTTTCAATACAAAATCCTAAAAGGCGAACAAGATTCGGGTGGCTTACAGAAGATAGAAGCTTGATTTCATTCATTACTTGATCAACTCCGTATGCTTCTATATGTTTAATCTTTTTAATAGCAACCCAATCGTGATTGTTGAGTTTTCCTGCATAAACCGCGCCATAGGCTCCAGTACCCAATCTTTGTTTTTCAGCAAAACCATTTGTAGCCCTCTCGATTTCTTTGTAAGGATAACATGGTACATTCAAGCTACCTGTAGCTTCTGAAAGCAGGCGCTTTGCACTCATTTGGTTTCTTAATTTTGTTCTCTTTCTGATGCAGTAACATATAAGTGCTACAATAGCAACTAAAGAAGCTCCAGCTGTAATCCCTAAAAAGTTTTAAAAACGGATATATGTTTTTAGAGTACAAAAAACTTGAACTAAAATCTAACTGTCTGAAAGAAAATTACCTCCAATTAGAACATATACTCTTGTAGTTCCACCACATTCACCAGACATGTATTTTGAAGCATTGCAACTCGACACTGTTGCAAGTCATCACAAACTAAACGAATTTAACTGTTGGCTCATGTGTATATAAGCGTTGAGCACCATATACTTGAATAATCCTTGGACTATTAAACACAAAGTTGTCACTTAAGTGTTACTAAATGGACTATTACTCTGTAAGAGGTAAGTTTTTATGTTAACTATAAAACTTTAAAAAAAAAAAAAAAAAAGATGTTTTCCAAATTCTGGGCTCTTGCCAATGTTTTAAAAACCGGTTTTTTTATCGAATCGGAAACTCCACCGATTCCGGTCGAACCGGTTCAACCGGTCCGGTCCAACCATCCCCAAAACCGGCCACGTCACCATTATTTTAAAAAAAAAAAAAAAAAAACCCGGTTGAACCGTCCGGTTTCCGGTCGAACCGCCGGTTCGTTGACCGGTCAACTTTAGGTCAAAACCGGTCCATTCTAACTCGGAAACTTCTCCGGATCCGGTCGAACCGGCCGGTTCGAACCGGTTTTTAAAACATTGGCTCTTGCATAACTCTAGGAGCTCAAAGCCTCAAATTATAATAATATTATATTATTTTTATAGTCAATGGTGTAGAAGATCCTGAATCAAGAATGATTCATTGTTTGACTAATACAACATTTAATATACAGATCTTTCAAGAAAGCATCTTTTGATCTGGTCTACTTCATATTTTCATCATACATCACCATATATCTATCTAGCAACTTGCAATCCTTCGACTAAGTCAAAAGCTATAAAATTTCACAAGTAGATTGCCCATATGTCTATCCTTCCTCAAATGATTCATTTGCAAAAATTTCCCAATACAACTGTCTTAATAACCAAGAAAAACGAACAAATAGGGGGTCTTTCCGGAAATGTTAAACAAAAGTTTGAGTGATTTGCAACTTTTTGTCACAAAGATTCAAACTTTGCCCATTAGTTGATTTAAGTTTACATTAAATGTATTATCATCTAGTACTATTTAAACGGTTACATGTTAGTATCAGCATTTCTACACAGAAGATATGTTCTGGTGATGTTGCAAGTTTCTAATGGCATTGCTCATAAAGTCAATGCAATTACTCATTAGGCACAAGTGTATCTAGTTGGAACTCCATGATTCATGAAGTAGATAGATATCTAATAAATATTGTGAGTATCTATATCTAGATCCACATATTTGGGTATTACCCAAAGTCAAAGTAATATGATCAATAACCACAACTACCAAAATAACAGATGTGTGGACAAAAAAATATATATATTTCAGTCCCTTAAAGTCTACTCCAATTATCCATACTTCATACATATAATTCAAAATAGGCAACTTGTGTTGTTACTAATTTTCTTTTACTATATCCAAAGTAGCATACAAACTCATCACCATTAACATGAACCCACAATCAAAACAACAAGAATTAATTACCTAATTGTTCTTATTCAAATGACTTCCCATAAATTACACTGAACCATTTTTTAACATCAAGAAGTTATGGGTTTCATCAAGGGCGGAGACAGGGCGGGGAGCGTAGGCAGCCGCCCTCACAAGAATTCATAAATTACGTAAAAAAATAAATTTTCTTAAGTATCAATGATATTTTAAAATTTTCAACAACAAAAAACTATAAAAAAATAAATAAATTTGCCAACACCACCTGAATTTCCTAACTCCGCCATGAATTTCGTTAACTAATTAGTCTAGTATAGTTCATGTAACGGGACCAGTAAACTCTAAGGTGATCAGTTATAAATAGATCATTCAGCATGTTTAGTGACACATTTCGCGTCACTAAAATGACTTTAATTTTAATCTGATCATCTTTAGTTTAGCGACCCCACAATTAAAGCGGGCAAAAACCGTACTAACCTCTCCGGCAACCATGACCATCGATGAATCCATCTCCGTCGTACCCTTCAATGCAATGACAACGATACCCCACTCGCACATTACCAATCGACACATTCTTACAAACCGCTTCATGATGACAATTACAATCACCTTTCACCCACCACCCCAACTCCACCTCCTGAAACCCCAACGACACCGATGACCTCTCACTCAAATCAACCGTTACCGACGAATAAAAAAACCGACAACCCGCCGTTTCCAGTCCAGCCAAATTCATAAACTCAAGTTCATCATCATCATTCGAGTAACAACCCAAACTTGTATTACTTTTATCACATCTCGGCAGATTAAGTTGACTGTAAACAACCCTCGTTGACACCACACAATCATTCAACTTTTCGCTACAGTTCCCCAACAGCAAAGTGTTTCGTGACGTCATCGCGTAGTTTTCGCCTCTGAATTTTCGGCTTTGTTCGTACGGACGGTTGCATTCAGCTGGAAACTCTATCAGTACGTGATCTCTTGTTATATTCAAAACAGAGTAAGAATATTCACCTATACGTAATTCCCCTGTATCTATACAATCTAAACGGATTTCACAACCGTTTGAGAATCCAAACGGGTAGGGAACCGTGATTTCACGATTGTTATGTTTACAAACATGATTGCAATTTGCAGTTACTGATGATGTGGTTGCTAGAATTAAAGTGAAAATGAAAAGATGAAGAAACATGTCTGAATACTGGAGTGAAATGAAGAAGTGGATGGTAATAGTAGTAGTAATAGATGATGTTGGTGAAGAATCATCTAATTTTAATGGAAGAAATTAATAAATGGGTGCAGTTGTCAGTTGATGTATGTATGTATGGTGTACTAGTAGTTGAGAATTGTTTTGGTTTTATTACAATCACAATAAATGATATCAGAGAAAGAAGCAGGTTAAGTAAGAGTTACTGGAATTGAATGGTCAATATTGTGATTCCGGTGATGGATCTCCGGCGGACGTGGAAAGTGTGACCGTTACGTGGACAGCAAGACAGACGATGGAAATCTTTTTGGTTTATGACTACAATCCTTTCTGTTGAAATATCTTTGATTATTTAGTATTATGATTAATGGGTGAGGTTCAAATGACACTGACATTTTATGTGAGACTGTGGGAACCAATCAAAATGCACCATTTCATTTAAGAGTGGGAGGGTATTTTGGTCAAATTACATTTTATTTAATTCTAATTAAAATAATTAATCAAAAAACAGAATTATAACATATCGATATATACATACACCTACGCTACGTACGAACAACAATCGATCGCGCAGGGTTTCTGATAGCCGCAAAAAATCGTAATCGAAGGTAAGAATTAGGTTATTTCCATTCGAAACTTCTTCAATTCTACAAACGAACGATCGTGTTTTACGATACCGCGATTTTATGCGATCGTGTTTTGCGCGATTTTAACATCATTAATATACGATTCGATTGACGAAAACTGGAATAATAGTGTGATTTTCGATGATTCAACATTCAATTTTTTTAAAAACGGCTATTGATCATCGCGCAGAAAACTCGTAACATGATTATCAAATTATGTGTTACTAACACATGTGGTAATAGTAGCGTTTCAATACCTGTGAACTGTATGTTTCGTTAGTATTTGTCAAAAATCCTCTAAAAGGCTTGAATTTTTTTTTTTTTTCAGATGTTGATTTTGTAAATTAGTTAACACAGGTGTTACTCAATGAAAATGAAATTGTGGTAACACCTGTGATACTAGTAACTAATGTCAGTATTCTATATAAGTCTTATGTTTCTTGTGTTAGTTGTCAAAACCAGTCAAACAGAGTTGTATTTTTTTCCCTTCATCTGGTTGATTTGTAGAAAAATCATTAACACATGTGGTAGTTGATAAATTTGAAACGTATTATGGTGCAGTACGGACGTGATGGCTGTGGTACAAGAATTTAAAGAAGCTAGTGACGTCGAACAGCAGACAGATGCAAAGGCTACAGGTACTAAGACATGCTATCTAATTAAAAAATGCTATCTAATGTCAAATTTAACTAACACATGTGTTAACAATATATGTTAATAACACATGTGTGAGTAACATACTTGATAGTGTAAAAAAACTGACACGGAAACATAACATATGTTGTTAACACATGTGTTATTGATTGATTAACACAAGTGTTATTGATTGATTACCACATGTGTTAGTAATTGCTTATCACATATGTTACTAACACATGTGTTAGTAATTGGTTACAGATGTATTAGTAGTTGATTACCACATGTGCAAGTAGTGGATTACCACATGTGTTACTGTAAACTAACACGTGTGTTACTGTCAACTAACACGTGTGTTACTGTCAACTAACACATGTGTTACTGCTTGTTACAGAATCTTACATTTATCTGAAATCTTTTACAGAATCAATCGGTACACCAAAAACCTTGATGGTTGTTTCAAATGAGATTGAAACACCGGGTGGAACTACCCTATGGATACCAGAAGTGGCAGAAGATGTAAAGCCACATATCGGGCAAGTTTTTGATGTGCTTGACGATGCTTACGTGTATTATCTAAGATACGCGTTTCAAGGGAGATTTGGTGTTAGAAGCTCTACTCAAAAGAGGCTAAAGAATAAATTGGTGTACGAGAAGTATTATATATGCAACAAGGCTGGATACCCCAAGAGAAATGATGAAGACACGTTGAAAGAACCGGAAAAAAGGCAAAAAAAGGTAAAAGAAAAGATAGGGTATCCAACATCTTAGTCACCGGGTGCAATGCAAAAATAATATTAAAGAGAACTCAAGATGGAAAGTTCAGAATAATCTCGTTTATGGAGACGCACAATCATATGATGTGCCAAAAGGAGCATGAATATCTGATGAAAAAGGCGAGGAAGCTAACATTCCAGCAACAACAGTTCATTTTCAAGCTCGGAACGATGAACATTGGACCAACTAAGGCACACCACATATACAAGACTCTCAAAGGATCTTATGATTTCACAAATGGAACGGTGGTGGACTTCAAGAACTTTAGGAGAGATATGAACGCGTTTATGGGAGGCAGCGACGCACAAATCCTTGTGACAAAGATGCTTAACGAAAAAACTTACGTAGCGGACTTCTCATTTGAGTACAAACTCGAAAAGGGAAAGTTAGCATCTTTGTTTTGGGCTGATAAAGTTGCTAAGGCTAACTTCAGAGAATTTGGTGACATCGTCTCTTTTGATGCCACTTACTCAACCAACAAGTACGTAATAATCAAAATAAAAAAGCATTTCAGAGAATGTATTAACCGTTAATAACACATGTGTTAACATTTAGTAACACATGTGTTAACAGTCAGTAACACATGTGTTACAAGTGAGTAACACGTGTGTTACAACTCAGTTTCATATCGTGTGTACATTTGGAATTGGTCTCATATAGAAATAAAACATTAACCATACTTTCTACAACAGGTACAACATGATGTTCGTACCCTTCACAGGAATAGATAACCATCGGAGGAGTGTGACACTTGGTGCAGGCTTGCTAAACAATGAAACTTCCGATAGTTACATTTGGCTGCTAAATGCCTTTGTAAATATGTTTGGAGGTCAGCCAAGGATAATCGTAACAGATCAGGACAAATCAATGAAAAATGCCGTGGAAACAGTCCTAACCGAATCGAAGCACAGACTTTGCATGTGGCACATCACAGATAAGCTACTGGGGAAGGTATTTTTTTTTACTATTATTTGATAACACCCATCTGTAAAGTATGTCACATGTGTTACAAATGCAGCTTACTTGATGAAACATGTGTTACTGCTTTCTAACACATGTGTTACTGAATGCTAACACATGTGTTACTGATTTCTAACACATGTGTTACTGTATTTTAACACATGTGTTATTTTATAATAACAAATATGTTACTGAATGTCTTTGCGCTTGCAGATTCTTTATGATGTACCTGATGACAAAGAGTTCAAGAAAAAGTTCAATAGGATTATATGGAACATGTGGATTACGCCTGAACAGTTTGAGGAAGAGTGGGCAAAGCTAATGGACGAGTATAAGACACAAAACCACAAATGGCTAACAAAGATCTATGACATCAGGTCTACGTGGATACCGGCATACTTTGCAGACGTTGAACTATGTGGGCTAATGAGGACAACCTCGAGATCAGAAAGTGAGAATTCATTCTTCGGGAACTTCAATAACAAAAGATCAACTCTAGTGAATTTTATGTTGTGTTTTGAGAATGCAATGGAAAAACAGAGGTACAATCAGGATGTACTTGACAACCAAACCACACAAACGACTCCAAAGTACATGACAAAACTTAAGATTGAAAAACACGCGGCAAAGGTGTACACGAGAACAATTTTTAATCTCGTGCAGATAGAGATAGTGAAATCACTATGGGAGTGCTCAATAGAAGGTTTAAGAAGTGAAGATGCTTTCCAAGAATATATAATCAAGGAAACGAGGATATATACGGACGATGAAAGAGCTTCAAATGAAGACTGGGAATTGGAATTTTGGCCTGAAGATAAAAAGACACGAACATATGACTACAAGGTATGGGATCTAAATAATTAAAAGTCTGTAAAATTTTGTTTACGTGATTCTGTAATTCTGTCTTTAATAACACATGTGATAGTGATATCTAACACATGTGTTAAAGTTGCTATCCAATATATTACTGCCTAATAACACATGTGATATTAATGACTAATACATGTGTTAAAGTTACTATCCAGTGTAGTACTGCCTAATAACACATGTGATTTTGAAAACTAACACTTGTGTTAAAGATGATATCCAGTGTATTACTGCATAATAACACATGTGTTAGGAGCCAGTCCGCGAACTAGTTACACACGTGATACTAACTACTACCTCTATTTTGGTTTAATTTAATTTAAGGTGCTTTACGGGTTCAAGGATGGAACCGTGGATTGTAACTGCAAGAAGTTCACAAGGCGTGGATTCTTATGTAGGCACATTTTTTGTGTGCTCAAAAACCGTAATATTGATGAGATACCAAGCCGGTATATTTTAAGAAGATGGATGAAGAATTTGATTCCTATTGAAGTTCATAAAAGAAAACGAATAGCAACAGAGTGTGAACAACTGTCAAGCCAGGCGGCTTCCTGCTTTGAAGAATGTTTGCAGCTCATAGGGAAAAATCAACAAAAAATGGCTGATTTTGTTACAAACTTGAAGAAGATGAAGATGGATATCGAAGCTTCAACATCCGAGCCTCAACCTCAAAGTAAGAATGACGTAATTGAAGAACTACATGGGATTAAGAAACTGGATGCAGTTGAAATTCAAAATCCAGATGTATTAAGATACAAAGGATGCGGGAGGGACAAACGTTTAATGAGCGAAAAAGAAAAATCAATTAAGGCTGCAGGAAAGAGGAAAAATAATTGTGGAAAGTGTGGAAAACCAGGCCATAACGCAACGTCATGTGAAAGAAAGACTGCAGAAGCTAAGGCGAAAGCAGAAGCTAGAGAGAGGGAGAAAGAGGAAGCACATGCAAGGATGATAGCAGAAAAGCAGACTACATAAAGTGGACAGTGATTGCTAACACATGTGTTACAAGTTTTGTATCACATGTGTTAGTGGATGATATAAAAGTTGGTGACTTTAAAATTTTGGTTTACATTTTTGATACTCATTGGTGAATGTTTACATTTTTGAAACTCATTGTTGAATGTTATATTTTTGATACTCAATTTTGATATGATGATTTCTTATTTTTAAATAGTATGTTTGTTGCTGGTTTTCTAACACATGTGTAACTTTGTTATATGCTAACACATGTGTTACTGTATACTTGTTTAATGCTTTACATATTAGTTGTCTATATGAATGATTATAACACATGATTTAGTTATTTTGTAACAAATTATATTAACGACATGGCACATGGCAATTAATTGTTTGGAGCCATATGTTTTACTTGTTTAGTATTACTTGTGCTAGTTAACTATTACCACATGTGTTAATGAATGCTAACACGGATACTAAAATGTACAACACAAGTTTTATGGTTATAGTACACAAGTGTTAGTGTACTGAAAACAAGTGTTAGCGCATGGTACCAAGTGTAAAGTAATAGTTAAACAAAGTGTTAATGATTAGTATCACATGTGTTATAAGATTAGTACCACATGTGTTACATGATTAGTACCATGTGTTATTGATTAGTATCACATGTGTTACATGATTAGTATCACATGTGTTACATGATTACTAACACATGTGTTACTTGATTACTAACACATGTGTTACTTGATTAGTAACACACGTGTTACCTGTGTAAAAAATTGCACATAAAATTACACACATTAAAATCATCTGATAAAAACCCAAAAGATATATATAAAATCCATAACTATCTTATCCCCAAATTACAAATCCATTAAAAAAAAAACATCAAAAGTTTACTTTCCTTCAACAATGTTTTCTTGAAACAATGTTTTCTTATCAAATCCCAAAATAACATCAGATAACATTTCACATCTAAACTTTACTTTCCTTCAACAGTATTTTCTTCTTCATTTTGAGACTCCATGGCTAGCTTTTTGCGGTTTCCAATGGCATTTTTTATTTCATTCTCAATCACTTCACGTGTTCGCTCATTCATAAACCAATCAACAAATATCTGAACGCAGTTTCTGTGAATGTTTACTGCATGCAGTAACATCTTTGCAGCGTACTTTATACGCAGACGAATAATCTGCATCTTCTGAGCACAACCTTCTACATCAAGACCACAATCAAATTTTGAAGAGGGCTGACCTAAGTATTGATCCATATGCATCATAACAAAAACCCCACAATCACAATGATTATTTCGAGTCTTCCACTTCAACTGCATCACTGTAGCCCTCTCTACCTTTTTAAGCTTATCGAACGCAGGATGCCCAACATCCTAGAGATGTTGTACAAACAAAGATTTCTACAAAAAGTAACAAAACATTTGATATAATTACTACTTTGAATATGAACAAGAATCTAAAAATATTACATATCAAGTATTGTTACTCACAGCCAAGTTGTAAGTTTCCTTGTACTTCAAATCGTAATCAAACGAACAACTGTTGTCAATTACATAGAAGGTTTTCTTCGTCAAATGGAATACCAGTAAATAGAAGTGACTAGACCGAAAAATGGGGAAGAAAACCTGTCAACAAATACGACAAATGTTAATGTATTTGTATCACATGTGTTACTAATTTAGTACAACATGTGTTACTAATTTAGTATCACATGTGTTACATATTTAGTACCACATGTGTTACTTGATTAATACCACATGTGTTAATTTATTTATATCACATGTGATACTGTACAAAAAAATAACAAAAAAAATGGTATATAATAAAAAAAAAATAGTGTTACCATATCAACATTTTTTAACGACAACAGTTGATCATCATCACGCAACTAAGCAGACATAGATGTTTTAAAAGCCTCAACTTTCTGTTCCTTGGAAAGTCTAAACATATGCTCAGGCTAACAAAAAAGAAATTATGATAAATGAAATATATACAAAAAAAGCTAATTGATAAAAACTGGACAAATAATACTTTTAAAATAACTTACGAAAATTGAAGTTGGAAAAAAGAGTCTTTTTGTAGCTTCAAGATGAGACATTTCTTCATGATTAAGAATATAAGCCCAAACATCAACCGTGTTACCACTGATCCACAAAACCGGTGCAAGAGTTTCGAAATCCTCACGAGAAACCTTCATCCCGAAATCATTTTCAAAAATTGTTTCATTAAAAAAAAAATGTAACGTGCCAAAACAAAAATTTTATAAATAAAAGTAATATCATAAAAAATAAAGGAAGCAAAACTTACGATTTATCCCCTTTCATCGCAAAAAGCCAGTTAGAAAGTCTGTATTCACGAACCATAACATGCGTAGTTACATCAGTTTTCTTGTTCATGTATGGCGAGAAATTGACCACAGACGACTTAGATGTATCACCAACCCCAATACTAGCAGCACCATCAACGCCAGGTACACCCTCATCAAACTCCTGAGTTAGACCAAGTGAGAAATTAGGACAATCAGAACTAGGTAACGTTATTGAGGTAGGTAAGTCAACAGATGTAGGTAAAATAGGTGATACATGGGGGTCTGCAAGTGGAAATTGTGAAGGATGAAAAAAGAAAAAGGTAGTCATGTCAAAAACCTCAACTAAATCGTCCTCCATCATAAAGTAATTCGTCAAACTTTCATCAACTTCGCCGTCAATAGCTTTATCTCTTTCAAAATTCTTGACAACTCCGTCTTTCACATTACCTTCTGAATTTCTTTTTCCACCTAGAACATTGTCCTCACCGTTACCTTCTGCACCATCTCTTTTACCTTTACTTTCTTGGTTATCTCCAACACAATCGGATTCCTTGTAATCAGCAGCAGCAACCTCTGGCTTATAAACACGACTCTTAATAACTTCATCAAACTTCAAACCAACTTCCTCAAAACGATTGTCACCGGGAAATTTCTTGATTCCATCATGCATTTTCTTTTCGATAAGCAATTGCGTCTTCTTGACAGAATCAATCATCTTCAATATGTTATCAATGCAATCCTGTATATATAAAAAACACAAATGAAAACAAAAAACATTTGTTAACAGTCAATATAACACATGTGATACAATCAGGGTGTAACACATGTGGTATCACGAGCTAACACAAGTGATAGCATCCGTTAACAACTGAGGAACCAATTGGTAACACATATGTAATCAAAACAGAATATCAATACTTACACTTGCACCACAGTCCTCTCCTTTTGTTAGCTTCACAAAACCTTCTTCTTCGTACGCAGCATCTGGATCATACTTACCAGCTAGTGGCAAACATCCAAATGATCCATTAGAAATCTCCTCCTCTTGAACAAGTTTCATGAGCATGTTACTCCAACTAGAAATGATCGGACGTTGATGAACAACATAACAACAGGTGGGCTTAACAGAATCAAGATACAGCAGCTACAGCATTTGAAAAATAAAAACATTCACTAACAACTCACAAAATGAAAAAAAAAAAGTTATAATTTATATAGATTTATATATTAAAAATAACAAAAGATAATTAACTTACAGTTAGAAATGTGATTGGGCCATAATCATGAGTGTTTCTATCATTTTGCCAACTGCTAGTCGGGTACTTCAAACAATCAATCACAAACCCGCACCAGTCAAGCTTCTTCAAATCCGTATCTTCAGTAAACTTGTAGAGAAAATGTTGCACAAACTTTCCGTTGCTCAAACACCTACCCATTGTATTCGCAAAAAGCAGTAGGAATTTTAACTTGAAGCAAAAACCGGGATCTTTATCTTTGACAATCTTCTCAACCATATCTTTCGTACTCATGTACCCCTTCACAAACTGTGGACACTCAGTCAAAAACTCTACAATACATGGATCATCATGGTTGACATCCGGTAGTTCCATTATTGTGGTTCCACCATTGGGTATTCCAAAAACATCATGTATGGCATCGGGAGTAACTTTGATGCATGAATTGCCAAATCTTATTCTCATAGCCTCGTGGTCAAAATGATCAACCACAAAATACCCAAGTTGACCTGTTTTAGTGACACAGAATATATATAAACGTAAAATAAGTAATCAAATAACACATGTCATCTCACAAGTAACACATGTGTTACTGATTTAGTAACACAAGTAGCACATGTGTTACTGATTAAGTAACACATGTGTTAGTGAATAACACATGTGTTAGTGATATAAAAATAATCATATAACAACATTAAATCATGAAAATTACCTGGAAGAACACTTATGGGGAGCTCGATGAAAGCACCAAACCCAATGTCCCTCAAACATTCTTTCTGCTCATACGACAACTGTAACACCCCCAAATTCGTTAATTGTGTTTAGCGGAAGCATAAGTTAAGTTAGGGGATGTCACAATTACACAGTACATGCATACATATCAGAGCATATGATTACAACAAAACATCAATATATTAAGATGCCAAAGTTAATATTTTACAAAAGTTGACGATTCATCAAATCGTATAAAAGTAGTAATGTTATACAAAAGTAGATTTCTGGAATATGACTAAAAACCGATTAGTTATATAAAAGAAATCCAGTGTCAAAAGTTGGCATCCTAAAGCTTCGTGGGTCGCCTATGTTCCATATGTGCAGGCGGTCCTTACGTGTGCTGCTAATTCCCTGAAAAACATAGTAAAAAGTCAACAACGAGGTTGAGTGAATTCACAGGTTTTATGTTTACAATAGTTGAACCAAGTTTGAGTAAGTTTGTTGACTCAAAAGTCAAATAGTTGCATTTATGTCATTTGTTCAAGTAAAATCGTTGTGGGATGTTACCCCAATTATGTACTCATTGTTGCTATGGGATGTCACCCAAATATTCTGTTAGAAAACATGTTGTAGGAAAGCAGTATCCTAGTAGTTATGTAGGAATGTAAGTATCCTAGTTGTTGTTCGTAGGAATGTCAGTATCCTAATTGCTGTGTAGGAATGTAAGCATCCTATTAGTTGTTCGTAGGAATGTCAGTATCCTAATTGTTATTTTGTGGATCCATGTCAGTAGGATCCAGTGCCCATGTCAGTAGGGACTTTTCAAGAGTAGGGAGTGTCAGTGTCCCGTGATCCATGTCAGAAGGATCTGGTCCATGTCAGTAGGACCCATGTGTACAACAAGTATAACGGATCCATGTCAGAAGGATCTAGTAGTTACCCAATCAGTTTTGTGAAAGCATTGATGGTCGTTCTTCAGCGTTTTCAAATTAGTACCGGCCGTTCTCCGGTTTATCAAACAAGTTTTATACGTTTACAGTGTTGTAGTATGAAAACGTTATTTCATAATCGTCAAATTTGTGTAATGGTTCAACGGTTCAATGTACTCTAATCGTTCGAGTAAAACGAGTATACAACCATGTTTGTATAAAAGCGTTTGACTATGTTTTCCACCCCTGTTCAAAAGCAGTTAAAACAGTAACAGTAGGGGCTGTGAACTCACCTGTTGAGTTAAGTATGTTCGAGTGCTAGCAAAGCCTAAAGCCCAAGGTACACCTAGTCGAATCTCCTAACGTCCTAAACGTATGAGATTTAATAAGTATGTGGATGTCTAAGCTAATCATCCATGCTAGTGTTCGTACAACAAAGTTATGTCCAAATGTTTGTTCTGTGTTTATGTTTGAAGTTTTGAAAGTGTATACGACTCGTTGGTAACTGTTTGTAATAATAATCTCTGAAAATATTATCATATTGTTTCGTTGTGTTTCATAAGGTACGAAATTGTGTACGAGGGTCCGGGGGCAGCGCCCCTGGTAGCGGGGTCCAAGGGGTGGCAACCCCTGGTGGGGTCCAAGGGGCAAAGCCCCTGGTTGGGGTCGAGCTGCCAAGTCAGCTTGGAAAATTTTTATTTCTAATATATTGCTTAAGCGAAAATGCACTCGGAATTTCGTTTTGGGGTAAAATCAGGTGACAAAATCTTAGTCCCAACACTTAGTGAAAATATGAGTTTCCTAGGTTCTGATTCGTGCGACGTTAGGTGCGATGTCGCAGGTCTTAACTGCGATATTGAGCATGACGTCTCTAAGTGCGACGTCCGCAATTTAATGCGACATTAACTATGATGTCGCTATATGCGACGTTGTTCGATACTGCGACGTAGGGGTCGGCGTCGCTAAGTGCGACGTTATCAATTTAAGGCGACGTTAAGGCTGATGTCGCACCATGCGACATCGTAATATGTTTTGCGACGTTGTGTCTGATGTCGCATTTGGCCCAAGCCAGATGCGACGTCGGGGTCTGATCGGACTCCGGTGGCCGGAAACATGGCCGGACGACTTCGTTTTGGCCCGAAACTTTTACCCAACCCTTATTTGGACATTTCTTAGTTATATAAACACTAAATATCAAAGAAAACAACAAAATCTAAAAGTTTGCGGAGTTGTCGGGTTCTTACAAAGTTTACGTGAGAGAAATCCGAGAAGATAGAAGTGTAGATCTCATTATCGTGATCGTTTTTCCCTAAATGAGTTTGATGATTTGAGGTTGTTTAGTGGTAGTTTGTGGCGTTTTTGTGCGATTTTGGTGGTGGTTTTTATGTTGGAGGTTTTGAGAGAGAGAAAGAGATGAGAAGATGATGATGAAAATGAAAGTGAGAATGAGGTGGGGGTGGGGGTTGGGCCGGTTTTGGTCTCCGCAAATGAGAGGGGACTTTGTCCCGAATTTGTGGTATTTAGCCCGTGTTCGTTTACCCGATCGTTAAACGTTAAAATATTTTAATTTGGTACATTTTTAATTACGTTCTCGAATATATTTTTAGTTTTGAGGTATTTTATAAATGTAATTTAGTTGAGTTCTAAATTTTAAAATTTTTGTTTTATTTTTATTTTTACGGATGCGTTTTGAGTTGTTTCAGTTTAAGAAATAAACGTTATACACTGCAAATACTTTGTAAATATTATCAATATAATAATCGTTAATGTTATTTAATAATCTCGTTTTATTAAATAAATTTTGTTCACCAACAGTCGTATATTTTTGTCGCGTTTGTTCCAATCGTTTCGTACGTAATTACAGCTAATTACGAAATGTAATACTACACGTATTAACTAGTTGGGCTTTGCTAGACTTACCTCGAAAATGTGTTGTGAATTCACTCAAGTAGGGAATTAGCCTAATAATGCAAGTGATTAACGTCTAAAATCGTGTTTAAATTTGCGGGGTGTTACAACAACGTGCTCCCAGCCTCAAACAGAGGTTTCAGTGTAGTCCGGACCCTAATGGACGGAACCTTCGCATTCCCCGCCCCTACATCTTCTTTAACAACCTTCTTACGCTTTACTTGCTTCTTCTCATCCTCATCCTTAACTTGCAATTTGCGCTTCACATCAGCTTTTGTACCAGTTACAAACACATCATCTTTTTTCCCGGAAGTCTTCTTTCCATCGTCCTCCAAATCATCATCTATCGGCTTTTTATTGATATCTTCTTTTTTTCTTTTTTCAGCTTTATTCGCCTTATCTTCTGCAGCCTTTTGTTTCTTTGCTGCCGCAGCCCTCTTCCTTTCAATCTTAGCTTCAAGATTAGCCATCCTCCTATTATAATCCTCCTCAGCCTTTTTTTTCTTCTCGTCAGCTTGTTTCTTTTTCCTAATATCTTCATCCGCTTTCATTTTCTTCTTCTGTTCAAGTTTGGCTTTCTTCTTAGCTGCCTCATCCACATCTTTCTTATTAGCTGCCTCCTCTTTGGCATCATTTGCTCTCTTCTGCGTCGCATCATCATTGGTCTGTTTCACTCCTTCATCAACTTTACTATCTTCAGCCATTTTTTTCTCTTGACCGGTTGCCTCTTTAACTACACGAGCAGCAGTTGATTTAGTGAGCAGAGGCTTTGGTGGAACAACACTTGTCGAGTCAGACTTGGCAGCTTTAGCAGCTTTAGCTTCACGAGTCAACTTTCTGCCTTCTTTTTGTTTTTGATTTAAAATATCAGCAATAGTTGGATCCGGTGAAGGAAGGTTATTCACTGACAAAAATAAAATTAAATAAGAATGTCTAAATTTAAATTAGCATAACTAAAAATAGAAACATACAAGGATGGAAAAGAGTGTACGCCTAATACATGTGATAAAGATTACTAACACATGTGATAATGAAACAAAAACAACAAAACAGACAAAAAAAACAACAATCATATACAAAAATAGGGATAAAAACGTGATACAAACAGTTAAAAACTACACTAAAAACATGTGATTGTTAAAAAGGACATTTACCTTCGTGATCAACATGACTATTTTTTGGTTTTTTGACCCTTTTTCTATTATAAACCTTTAAAGCATTTGCATCCAAAAAGGGTAACGACGTCACAACTGAAAATTAAACAAACACAACATAACACACATAAAAACTTGAAACACGTATAACTATCATGTATGGTTCATAAACAAAATAAAACTATTGAATAACAAATTTAAACCTTCTAGTGAAGACTAAACATCTGTATCATTTTCTGAAACAATGCGATCTCCGATATGTATAGCTATCAAATAAAAACCAGCACACAAATAAACTTTAAATAAAAATGGACAAAAAAGCACACATGATAGTGATACTATACAAAAAATACAAATATCTTTTACGCTAAACGTACAGTACCTATACATCACATAAAAAATTTATAACATCTGTGTAAATTCAAAGCACGTCATACATAACAACAAATCCACAAACATATATAAACAGCTAAACACACCTAACACTTGTGTTACTATAAAAAAACTAAACCAACACAACAACAATTTCAATACAGCAACAAAAATAAAAAAAATAGAAACCAAGAACATAATTATCACGTGTGTAAATACAATCCGAAATCATTCTTAACCATTTGCAAAACCCTAATATAAGTGTAACGCTTGTGTTACACAAACCCTAATTTCAAAACAAAGCATAAATACACATATAGCACGTAAACACAACATCAACACGCACCATATAACACAAAGCATTAACGTATTAAACGTAAAACAAGGCTAAAAAATATAAATCGACAACAAACTAACGTGATGGTACGGTATTGATAGGTCGAGCATTAATTGAACTTCCTGTAGTTTTTGTTACCGGAATCTCTTTACGAATATCCATTTACAAAAGTTACTAGGGTTACACAAATACTTCCTACTTTGATTTTGAACGATTCTTCAAACTAGGGTCTCTAAAAAACGGACACGCAGTAAAAATTGAATGGATCGATAGTTTAATCGAAGGATATAGATGATAAAACGATGATTTCTCCAAAAAACCTACAAAGATCAGTTCATTATTTGAATAATTTTGGTAATCTAGGGTTTTAGGTACATGAAACGCACGGAGAAAAGAGCGGAAGAGAGGATGAAGCGAAGAATGTAGGTTAAGGAGACGATGATTATAGCAATAAACAACACCGATTCGATGATTTGATGAACATTTTTATGGATTTTAGGGTTTCGTAGGTGATAATCGCATGAAAAAAGCAGAGGTACGGGTGAGTTTGGGAACGAGAAGTCTGAGAGTTTGAAATAAAGTGATAAAAAAAACTAATCAATTGGTTGGTGAAATGACCATTTTGCCCCTCCGCCCAAAATCTTATTTTTTCTGATTTTTTTAATTAAATAATGAGGAATTAATATAAGCCCTTGATCTACTAGATCCAATGGCCCAAATTTGTTCCCCCATTCTCACAAGAAATGCATGGACTCATTTGAACTCTTCTCTATGATTAATATGTACATTAACATGGTCTAATAATGGAATAACAATATAAATGTGATACGTGTCATAAAACTTACTTTCCTCATGTTTTTAAAATTAAATATTTCACAAACGGTAAGTCGAAAAATAATAAAAATTGCACCATAAAAATCAGCGTTTTTTCTCTTCGATTAGAGATGTGACAAGGTATACTTTTGAAAAAAAAATATTTTTATTTTTCGGTGGATTTTGAAAACAAGTAACATATGTGATACCAGTGAGTAACATATGTGTTACTACGATTTATAAACCTAAAAAAAAATCGTCGAAAGTATACCTTGTGAGATGGCAAATCGAAGAAAAAAATGATGATATTTATGATGTAGCTTTTATAATTTTTCAATGAGTCATTCTTGAGATATTTAATTTTTAAAAACATGGGAAAAAATTGGTTTTATGCCACGTGTTGCATTCTTATTGGTTCCCCCATTCTCACAAAAAATTTTATTCTCATTTGAACCTCGCTCTATTATCATTATCATTTAATAATAATAATAATAATAATAATAATAATAATAATAATAATAATAATAATAATAATAATAATAATAATACGTAGTAATTCTTTCAAAGTAAATATATTTTGCATATTGAAAATCATTTGAATTTCAAATTAAAATATTTATAATAATAATAATAATAATAATAATAATAATAATAATAATAATAATAATAATAATAATAATAATAATAATAATAATAATAATACTACGTAGTAATTCTTTCAAAGTAAATATATTTTGCATATTGGAAATCATTTGAATTTCAAAGTAAAATATTTATAATAATAATAATAATAATAATAATAATAATAATAATAATAATAATAATAATAATAATAATAATAATAATAATAATAATAAGCTATTCGGATTGATGTGCAAAATCTAGTTATTAAATTTATCGTTGAAAAGTAAACAAGAAAGTACCGTGCTAAACCAAAACACAACCGGGCAGTGGACCCTATCGTGTAGTAGTATAGTTTGGTAAGTTCGGGTTCGAACACAGGGAACTTAGTTTTAGATGATCGAGATAAGTGTGAGCAATTTAAGAAAGTAAATTAAATGTGGGTGGTTGGTGTGACCAAAATGTCACAATGCTTAAAAACTACAATCTTAAAATTGAGATAAGGCAAGTGGACTCTGAAGAGTCAAAGTGATTGATTTGAAACTTTCAAATATAAAAAAAATACTTGCTTGGACTAGTTCATTAGTGATTTCGGGGTGAGAAGTTAAAACTGGTTTAAATTATGCTAAGATGAATTTCCATTAAACATAGGCTTAATGTAACACCCCCAAATTTAACAGTTTGCGGAAGCGACATTTTGGGTGTTACTAATCAATAATCACAAGCACAAAGGATACAATGAACGACTCTAAATGAGACGTTCGAAAAGTTATTACATTAATACATAAGTAGTTCAAAATACAAGCTCGAGTTCAGTAAATTCCTAGAGATTCTAATACATAACAACTAGTACAAAAGTAATGTATGAAAATCTCCAAGCTTGTAAATGCATGCGACTCGAGCTAAGTAAGCTTATCCTGCTGGGCATCCCTACTGATGCTGTGTACCTGAGAAGCATTACTAAAACGGTCAACCAAAAAGGTTGGTGAATCTCACAGGTTTGTAAATAAGTAAACAGTTTGAACACACAAGTAGTATTTGTAAATCATAGCCAGCCAGTAATTAACGATCGCAGGTTATGTTCATCGTTAACTTAAGTTTTAATAAGTGGGTGGTTGCAAGTCTTGCAAACCGTTTGATACAATCGCCATGAGCCACCATAGTTGAAGCTTAACGTACAGTAAATATCGGTACCCCCCTCATGAATGTAATCCAAAACATTCATACGGAACGAGTAAAAAAAAACGCCCGTTTCTACAGGAACGGTTCGTGGTAGTGCTTGCTACCCCGGGCGGGGATTGTCAGTCCCATATGGATCCATATACTAAAACTCGCGCTTATCACATAACTAACAACTATGATTCAGGAGGATTTCATTGGATTAGTCGTAAACTCATGCAATTGGCGTATCGTTACTCTCATACAGTAAGTAAATCATGGCAGCAAGTAAGTTTTGTGTGTTCATGTAAAACAGTAATGCATCTCACCCCTGAGTAAAAACAGTAAAGTAGGGGCTGTAAGACTCACCTGAGTCTGGCAGACAATGCAGTAAGTAAGCAAGTAGTATTCCCGAACTAGCAACCCTTAGCGTCCTAGTACGCATAAGGTTTAGTAAGTAAATGGAATACTTGTAAAGTATCCATGCTAGTTGTTCCCAAACTAGTTAATGTCCATTAGTTTGTTTGTAAGTTTGTAATCGTTTGTAAATCGTAGTTTGTATAAAAGTTGTACGGTTCGTTTGTTATCGGTGTATAATAATAATTCCATCCATTATTATTATGTATTCATAGTAGTGGTACAGTTGTAAAGTATACTCGTATGATCGTTTGTGTACGTTCCAATGGGCTTAGTCCCCAAAGGGTACGAGTGAAACCTCGTAAGTATTCGTATGTATGTTCGTATCAGTTAACGTGTAATCCAGCACGTAACTAGTGAGTGAACTTGTAAGTTCGTATCGGATGTAATCCCGTGTAGTGTACAAGTGTAAGTTAGTTGGAGTGTAATCTCCTAAGTATTTCCGAGTGAAATCTCGTACGCGTGTGTGAGTGAAATCTCACGTTCAGTTTAGTATAGCCTTGTACGTATTCAAGTATCTTTGTATACTTTCAAAAGTATAGTATTTTCATGTATAAGTAACGCTGAGTAAAGTACGTTTACGTTTTAAGTATATTCCATACTTGTATAAAATGTAAGTTTCAAACAGCCTGTTATAGCGTCACTTGTATGCGTCACTTCTGGGTATCATGCGACACTTAGGTAGTGTCGTATTATGTTATCTGTTTGATGATATATGCGACACTTAAGTAGTGTCGGTATTTAATAGGGTGCGTCACTAAGTAAGTGACGTTATCAAGTATAGTTTTTCATCAGTGCGTCACTATGATAGTGACGGTATAAAGTGTCGTGGTGAAACAGTGCGTCACTAATAAAGTGACGGTATAAGTGAACAATTTGATATCAGGGCGACACTAGGCAAGTGTCGGTATATGCATGTATGCGTCACTGATGAAGTGACGGTATGATGGTCGGTGACGTCATCAGTAGTAACCGGACGTCATTCGTTTCTACTGAAAGTGTTAAGTTTCTACCGATGATAGCGGCACTAACGAAGTGTCGCTTGTTTCTGCTGAAGGTTATATGGTGGCGTCACTAAAGGAGTGACGCTCGTTACTACTGAAAGTTATATGGTAGCGTCACTATGTAAGTGTCGTGTTGTTTCTGCCGAAGGCGTTATGACTGCGTCACTTGTGAAGTGACGGTATAGTGTTTTAGCGGCACTTAAGAAGTGTCGCGTATGGACGGTTCGTGACATATGCGTCACTCAGACGTAGTGACGCATAACTGGCGTGAGCCATGCGACACTAGCGTCTGGCCAGTTTTTAGTTTGTGTCGAAAACGTATTTAGCGAGTTCCGTTCAAGTTGAAACTTTTACACAAGTTATATCATGTTATGTAGAGTTCATAAAAATTGCTGGATGTCGTTTTTAATGTTTGTAGTGTCGTTTTATTTAAAATGACCAAAACCGACATTTTCGTAAAAGTGTTCAAAAACGAGTTTAGATTACATATATGGACATTACTAAGTTAGGGAAACAATATTCTAGCAAAATAAATGAAATCGGAAAAGTTTCGGGTCGCCGGAAAACTTACAAAGTCGTCGAAACGAAAATCCGAAAAGATGAGTTTGTAGCCCTCGTTCTCGTGATCACTTATCTCCAAACGGGTATAGACCTTCGAGGTGTTTTAAGGGTAGTTTTTAGGTGTTTTTGGGTGGTGATTTAGAGAGAGAGAGAGAAACCGTAGAGAGAGAGAGAGAGGAGTGGGAGAGATTGAGTGAAAGAGTGTGTTTAGTTATGTTTGTGATCAAAGGGGTATGGGGGGTTTGTCCCCTTTGACCCTTGGGCCGGTTTTGGTGGGGCCACATGATGTGGTCTCACCACTTTTTGCTCCTCCGTGTTTGCGCTCCGTGCGGTGTTCGTTTCCCCGGTTGTTTAAACGTTAAAATCATTTTATACGCGATTAATTATACGTTTTAAAAATACGAAATAATACTCGATAATTAAATTGTAGTATTTTACCAAAATACTAGTTTTCAAGTTATAAATCATAACTTTGTTTTGTTTTGTCGGTTGGTCGAGTTTTCGGAGAGTTCGGTGACGTTTTAATTAAAAACGTACGTTTTCCGTTATATTATAAACATAATATAAAGTAATAACCAAAGTAATTAAATAATTTCACATTATTTAATAATTGTTTTATCAGTGTATGCAAGTTTGTACAATTGTTGTTTTATGCGATATGTACGAATCGTATGTGTGTACATATACATATATTCCATCCATATACATATATATAAGTAAGTAATGTATATAATCCTATTTCATATTATATACAAGTAATAAACACGTAATTAGGAAAATTTTAAATTGGTCCTAATTTTGGGGTTGTTACATTCTCCCCTTGTTATTAAAATTTCGTCCCGAAATTTGTTCGAAGTAGAAATCGGTAGTTCGATTCTAGTCAGGTAGTTACAATGTGTACTAGTAGCCTATGATAGTAGGGTAGGTCCTACAGTGTTTGTAATCAAGTAATTGTCAGGTGATAACGTACCCTAATTGTTGTCGCCTGGAGGTAGTGGGCATTGGGCCTTGAGGTGGCCAACACTCCCACAGTTGAAGCAGAGTTTCGCTTTAGGAGGGTTCGTACTTTTAGTGGTACATGGTTTGTCGTGATGTCGAGTGCATCGAGCACAGTAAGGTTTATTTCCCAAGTAAACTTTCACCCTTTTTGCTGGAGGTGGGGTACAGTCAGTGTCGGTATCCTTTTCAGTAGGATTACTTTGTGAAGTTTGTGGTGAAGTAGGGTTTTCTAAAGCTATAATACGTAGCTCGTACTCACGCATACGTATGTCATTTTGGAAGGCAATTCGTCGTAGGTCATCAATGTCTTCCCGTGCTTCAGTCAGTTGTTGTCGCAGCGAATCGATAGTTTGGTTGAGGTGGCTGACTGATTCAGCAGTCAAGGTTACATCAACTGGTACTTTTGCAGCAGTTAGAGCCGCAGGAGAGGCAGGTGTTGCTGCTGATTCAGCGGAGTGTTCTGTATCACACTCGAGTTCGAGGAGGTAAGGAAACATCTTCGGTTCCTCACTGAGCAGTTCATTTTGCAGTGTAGGGTTGTTGACGGAGTGAGTTGTCATTTCCTACGAAATAAGTGTTCTATTTAAAATTTGCCTCAAGTAAGTAAAGTTATATTAATTTATCCGTTTAAAGTAACGAATATCATACGAGTTCCCGGTCTCAACCAGTGTGAGATAATTGGGAAGGGAGTTTGAGTTACTGTATCTAAAGTGTAAGGCAAATTGTGTTGTCGGAATTTAAGTAGTCGGTCGTTTCCTAATCCTATCGTGCACTTAGGATCAAAGAAAACACACAGAATAAAATATAGTTATACATAAATCATTAAGCGAGAGATTTATGAGAAAACAGATTCGGGTAGTCAAAGAATAAGCGTACCCGGGTTGAGTAAATCACAGAGTCTCGGATTTGGGTCATCCTCCCTAGCATTGATTACGTAAGCTCTACTCCTTGTATTGTTGGTTCGGAGTTTCAGTTTTGGGCAATCCTTCCTGAAATGCCCGGTACCATTGCACTCATAGCAGGTTTTGGGTGCAGGAGTATCAGTACCGGTGGGGTTGGTTCGGCAGTCTTGGGCCAGGTGCCCGAATTTCTTGCACTTAGTGCAGGGACATGAGCCGTTATGATGGCGGCTACATTTGGAGCAGTAAGGCTTGCTCCCCTTGTAAGCCTTTGAGTCATTGGCATTGACAGTTGCAGGCTTTTTGTCAGAAGTCGGGTTGGATGAGTGGGGACTTACTTCCCATTTACGTTTGTTATTCGCAGACGGGGTTGAGGTCGAGCCACGGCGGACAGAATTAGCCGTTAACTCATGAGCCATACGAATGGCGCTCTGAATAGTTCCCGGTTTAGATGAAGTTACTAAATCTTGGAGTCGCTCAGGAAGTCCATCAACGTACTTTTCGATCCTTTTGTACTCAGGATCAACCATGGATGGGCACAAAAGTGCCAGCTGGTGAAAGCGGTTAGTGTATCCGGTGATGTCATCACCCTGCATCTTGTGATTCCAGAATTCCATTTCTAGCTGTTTCAGCTCATCTCTTGGGCAGTACTCGCCCCTCAGCATAAGCTTCAGTTCATCCCACTGTATTTTGTAAGCCTCAGCAACACTCACCGTCTGTGCATATGTGTTCCACCAAGTAAGGGCGATGTCAGAAAAGGTACTGGCGGCGAACTTAACCTTATCCTCTTCCTTGCAGTTGCAGATGAGGAACACGGATTCGATTTTCTCGGTCCAACGTATCAAACCGATTGCTCCTTCAGTACCTTGAAAGGTCAAGGGTTTGCAGTTATGGAAATCCTTGGAGGTGCAGGTTTTGGGTTGTGGTCCAGTATTAGCGGTATCTTCGCTACCAGGGGCTGAAGTCCGGGTAGCTAGAGCTTGAGCCACACTACGAGCAATTATACCCGCTACTTCGGCTTCAGTAAGGGTGATTTGTCGTCGAGGAGGCATGTTCCTTGAAACAATAAATAAAGAACATGTGAAGGTTTGAACAAGAATTATGATTGTGATGATTTAGCAAATTTAGAGAAATTACGCCAAGGTTCGAAGGTTGTTTAAAGTTGTGTACTATAAATAAGTTTATACGGTTTTGAAGTTTTTGAAAATTTTATAAAACATTTTGTAAGAAATTTTGTAATATGTTTGATAGAAATATATTTGTTATAAAATTTTGATAGCAAGAGTTGGTTGTAAAATTTTGAAGTCTGATGGAGACTTGGGTTGAAAATGATTTTATTAGGATACATCTAACGGTACGGTGGGGTACGTTGTAGAATGTTATAAACGTCGAATTAGGTAGGAATAGTAAGTGACAACAAAGTCTCGATCTTCATATCGAAAAATGTTGGAATAGCTATGGTTGTCAGTTATAACGGTGTGGAAGTCTTCGGACGTAAGCCGGTAGTCGTGAATTCATAAAAGTTAAATAAGGACAGGATGACGAGAATCGAGTTGTCGTTTATTCGAGGAAATTTTAATGAATACTAATTTCGTAGTAGTCGAGAGAGAGTATCGTATCGGGGAAAGAGGCCTATGTATATATATATATATATATATATATATATATATCACATAACCGCCTAGTTCGTGTCTAGCACAATCAAGTAGAAGTCCCGGTTCTCTCGAGGTCAGAGTCAGCTAATGCATTCCGGTTCAACATAACCCCTTTCAGAACTCACATCATCTTCATTTAATTGTACATAGTTGATCAGGCTATGTTAAATTAAACTTGTATGCTGTAATTCCTGAACCAGTTATACCTAATGAGGAATACTGCCTAACGGTCATAGTCTAGGCCCACTAAATGCAACCTAGTTCACTATAACCTTAGGCTCTGATACCAATCTGTAACACCCCCAAATTTAACAGTTTGCGGAAGCGACATTTTGGGTGTTACTAATCAATAATCACAAGCACAAAGGATACAGTGAACGACTCTAAATGAGACGTTCGAAAAGTTATTACATTAATACATAAGTAGTTCAAAATACAAGCTCGAGTTCAGTAAATTCCTAGAGATTCTAATACATAACAACTAGTACAAAAGTAATGTATGAAAATCTCCAAGCTTGTAAATGCATGCGACTCGAGCTAAGTAAGCTTATCCTGCTGGGCATCCCTACTGATGCTGTGTACCTGAGAAGCATTACTAAAATGGTCAACCAAAAAGGTTGGTGAATCTCACAGGTTTGTAAATAAGTAAACAGTTTGAACACACAAGTAGTATTTGTAAATCATAGCCAGCCAGTAATTAACGATCGCAGGTTATGTTCATCGTTAACTTAAGTTTTAATAAGTGGGTGGTTGCAAGTCTTGCAAACCGTTTGATACAATCGCCATGAGCCACCATAGTTGAAGCTTAACGTACAGTAAATATCGGTACCCCCTCATGAATGTAATCCAAAACATTCATACGGAACGAGTAAAAAAAACGCCTGTTTCTACAGGAACGGTTCGTGGTAGTGCTTGCTACCCCGGGCGGGGATTGTCAGTCCCATATGGATCCATATACTAAAACTCGCGCTTATCACATAACTAACAACTATGATTCAGGAGGATTTCATTGGATTAGTCGTAAACTCATGCAATTGGCGTATCGTTACTCTCATACAGTAAGTAAATCATGGCAGCAAGTAAGTTTTGTGTGTTCATGTAAAACAGTAATGCATCTCACCCCTGAGTAAAAACAGTAAAGTAGGGGCTGTAAGACTCACCTGAGTCTGGCAGACAATGCAGTAAGTAAGCAAGTAGTATTCCCGAACTAGCAACCCTTAGCGTCCTAGTACGCATAAGGTTTAGTAAGTAAATGGAATACTTGTAAAGTATCCATGCTAGTTGTTCCCAAACTAGTTAATGTCCATTAGTTTGTTTGTAAGTTTGTAATCGTTTGTCAATCGTAGTTTGTATAAAAGTTGTACGGTTCGTTTGTTATCGGTGTATAATAATAATTCCATCCATTATTATTATGTATTCATAGTAGTGGTACAGTTGTAAAGTATACTCGTATGATCGTTTGTGTACGTTCCAATGGGCTTAGTCCCCAAAGGGTACGAGTGAAACCTCGTAAGTATTCGTATGTATGTTCGTATCAGTTAACGTGTAATCCAGCACGTAACTAGTGAGTGAACTTGTAAGTTCGTATCGGATGTAATCCCGTGTAGTGTACAAGTGTAAGTTAGTTGGAGTGTAATCTCCTAAGTATTTCCGAGTGAAATCTCGTACGCGTGTGTGAGTGAAATCTCACGTTCAGTTTAGTATAGCCTTGTACGTATTCAAGTATCTTTGTATACTTTCAAAAGTATAGTATTTTCATGTATAAGTAACGCTGAGTAAAGTACGTTTACGTTTTAAGTATATTCCATACTTGTATAAAATGTAAGTTTCAAACAGCCTGTTATAGCGTCACTTGTATGCGTCACTTCTGGGTATCATGCGACACTTAGGTAGTGTCGTATTATGTTATCTGTTTGATGATATATGCGACACTTAAGTAGTGTCGATATTTAATAGGGTGCGTCACTAAGTAAGTGACGTTATCAAGTATAGTTTTTCATCAGTGCGTCACTATGATAGTGACGGTATAAAGTGTCGTGGTGAAACAGTGCGTCACTAATAAAGTGACGGTATAAGTGAACAATTTGATATCAGGGCGACACTAGGCAAGTGTCGGTATATGCATGTATGCGTCACTGATGAAGTGACGGTATGATGGTCGGTGACGTCATCAGTAGTAACCGGACGTCATTCGTTTCTACTGAAAGTGTTAAGTTTCTACCGATGATAGCGGCACTAACGAAGTGTCGCTTGTTTCTGCTGAAGGTTATATGGTGGCGTCACTAAAGGAGTGACGCTCGTTACTACTGAAAGTTATATGGTAGCGTCACTATGTAAGTGTCGTGTCGTTTCTGCCGAAGGCGTTATGACTGCGTCACTTGTGAAGTGACGGTATAGTGTTTTAGCGGTACTTAAGAAGTGTCGCGTATGGACGGTTCGTGACATATGCGTCACTCAGACGTAGTGACGCATAACTGGCGTGAGCCATGCGACACTAGCGTCTGGCCAGTTTTTAGTTTGTGTCGAAAACGTATTTAGCGAGTTCCGTTCAAGTTGAAACTTTTACACAAGTTATATCATGTTATGTAGAGTTCATAAAAATTGTTGGATGTCGTTTTTAATGTTTGTAGTGTCGTTTTATTTAAAATGACCAAAACTGACATTTTCGTAAAAGTGTTCAAAAACGAGTTTAGATTACATATATGGACATTACTAAGTTAGGGAAACAATATTCTAGCAAAATAAATGAAATCGGAAAAGTTTCGGGTCGCCGGAAAACTTACAAAGTCGTCGAAACGAAAATCCGAAAAGATGAGTTTGTAGCCCTCGTTCTCGTGATCACTTATCTCCAAACGGGTATAGACCTTCGAGGTGTTTTAAGGGTAGTTTTTAGGTGTTTTTGGGTGGTGATTTAGAGAGAGAGAGAGAAACCGTAGAGAGAGAGAGAGAGGAGTGGGAGAGATTGAGTGAAAGAGTGTGTTTAGTTATGTTTGTGATCAAAGGGGTATGGGGGGTTTGTCCCCTTTGACCCTTGGGCCGGTTTTGGTGGGGCCACATGATGTGGTCTCACCACTTTTTGCTCCTCCGTGTTTGCGCTCCGTGCGGTGTTCGTTTCCCCGGTTGTTTAAACGTTAAAATCATTTTATACGCGATTAATTATACGTTTTAAAAATACGAAATAATACTCGATAATTAAATTGTAGTATTTTACCAAAATACTAGTTTTCAAGTTATAAATCATAACTTTGTTTTGTTTTGTCGGTTGGTCGAGTTTTCGGAGAGTTCGGTGACGTTTTAATTAAAAACGTACGTTTTCCGTTATATTATAAACATAATATAAAGTAATAACCAAAGTAATTAAATAATTTCACATTATTTAATAATTGTTTTATCAGTGTATGCAAGTTTGTACAATTGTTGTTTTATGCGATATGTACGAATCGTATGTGTGTACATATACATATATTCCATCCATATACATATATATAAGTAAGTAATGTATATAATCCTATTTCATATTATATACAAGTAATAAACACGTAATTAGGAAAATTTTAAATTGGTCCTAATTTTGGGGTTGTTACACTTAACATTCACCATCTCCTAATGTCCAACTTCAATTAACAAACTTATGATTTAACCAAGTAACGGACATTCGTCATTGTTACCGGCTTGCACATTTGAGCCTAAATTATCTAACTCATTCCAAAATTACATCCGCAATAATTGTTCAATCATTTTTAGACAAATAATCAATAGCAATTTACTTGGTTGAAAACGTTCGCTATATTAATTAGTAAATCACCAAATAGTCAAATTCTTGAGATTAAGCTCAATCACACAAGGTCCTTCGATTAAACATAAATTAAGATTTTATGAGTTTACAATTCATCCACACGACAAACATTCGCTAAAATCGCTAACTTGTTTGTATTTAACTAATTGTTGTTACATTCACCAAAGCTTTCTTCCACTATGACAAACAACTTGATAGGTATTTTTCAATAAGCAAATAACATTTGCTAAAATCGCTTAGCTAAAAATGCCACAAATTTTATAACAACAACAAACCAAATAAATACAAATTCATGGATGATTCACAAATTCAAAGCATGAATTAACTCCAAAATACACCCCTAATCAACTAGTTAGTTCATCCAAGCAAGCATGCAACTACTAGCCACTCATAATCACAATAATCATGGAACAAAAGCTCCTAATCAAAATTATCAAGCTAAAACAACAAACACTTGACAAAATCATAAAATAACTTTAAATTAGATTAAATCGAAATTGTACCAAAGTGATTACACAAGTGTTTCCAAATGGTGTTGCTTGATGTTCTCCTCACAATCTCCAAGTGAAATGCAAGTAAAAATTGAGAGTGAAAGTGATGATTTTTAGTTGTGAAATGAAGTGGTGGTGAAGGGTTTCTTGTTCTTTGTTTTCTAGAGAGAAAACTCAAGAAAAGGTGGGTGAAGTATGTTGTGTAAAATCTGGAAGATGTTGGTGAGAGTATGGTGATGATGATGATATAATCGTATGAAGCTGAAGCAATCCCCACCAACTCCCCTTTTTCTTCTTTTTTTATTTTCTTTTAAACTGAAATGGAGAGGGAAAAAGGACAAAAACCGGTTGGGCATTAAATGCTGACCAATGGCAGCAGCACACGCCATTTTAAACCTTCAGTCATCGAGGCTCAAACTCAGAAACGAAACATAGCCGATCGGCTTCATAAAGATAGCCGAACGGCTGTAGAAGCTTAGCCGAACGGCTAATGAAGGCCAACCGATCGGCTTCTACAGTCAAACAGCTCAAGCTCCAACAAGGGCAAGCTGCGGACATGGAATTGAACTAGAGAAACCGATATGCTAAAGTTAGCCGATCTGCTATACAGTCTAAACCGATCGGCTTCAGGATGATAGCCGATCGGCTATGATGTTATTTCATGCCAGATTCAGATTTTGCTCCAAACTTCATCCAATCTTCACCAATTAGCATGCTTTTACAGCTTTTGACCTGAAATAGATTTCCAAACAAAATAAGTATCGAAAATTCACGAAATCTACTCAAATACATACGCAAAACGATGATATCGCGATTGATTTATATAGTCAAAATGAGCGATATCAGGGATCTTCACTTTGAAGACTTCATGGAAGTTTTTATTTATTTATTTTTGCTGAAAAAAAGAAACTTAAATGAGAAAAGCCTATTCAACAAATGTTGAAATAGGAATGGAAGATACATAGAGAGCCATATATAACTATAAAGAACATGGCTACCAACAAACTAGCTAAAAACTGAAACTATATCCGAAAAAATCTTGAAGGCATTTCAAAACCTCCCGCTTGAATAAGATGAAAATTTAGTCAAGAAAGAACCATATGAGAGAGTTGTCTCTTGAAATGCCTCAATATGACATCTATGAAGATAGCAAGCCTTCCCTAATCATAAATCCATTGCATCTAAAACTAAACCTTATAAAAATCAACGTCATAGCTTTTGATATGATACATTGTTTAACAATGCACTAATTTATACCAAGGAGTCAAGGACGAAGCTTTTGAAAGGCAGGGGTAGGGGTGTAATCGAGTCGAGTCGAGTACTCGAGTCGACATAGTGCCAAGCTCGAGCTCGACTCGATTAGAAAACTCGAAGCTCGAAACTCAACTCGAGCTCGATCGAGTTTGTATTTTAAAGCTCAAACTCGACTTGACTAATGAACTGATACTTTCGAGCTCGGCTCGACTTGACTCCTTTATTAATATTAGAATATTAATATTAAATAATTTAGATTTAATATTAATCCACTCGATAATTATAAGCTTGACTCGACTTGACTCGATACTTTCATGCTCGACTCGACTCGAAGTTTATTATATAATTAGGTAAATATGTTAATATACATATATATGGAGGGTAAAATTGTAAAATTATGCAAGCTCGAAGCCTCTTGAACCGAGTATTTTAATACTCGAGCTCGACTCGAAACTCTACTCGAATAGCTCACGAGTTGTCTCGTCTCATTTACACCCGTAGGCAGGGGTCGTGGCCCTCCAAAAACTTTTGTCCTTAATAGCAATTATTCAATTTTTAAGGGATCATGTACTGCAATTTTCGTTCTTGGTACGCCAAAGTTCCAAATGTGTGCAGTTACATTTTTAAAATACAAAATCAAAGCTCCCTGACCATATTGATTGCTTCTTTTTATTCAACATTTCAAGCTTCCATTATGCCTCAAAAAATTCAAGATTTGTTTTACTTATCTAATACTCCGTAATTATTATCTCATTATATCGTTTCATTTAATTTTTAATATGCAGTTTTTAGTCCATTAGTTTCTATATTACTATATACGGTGTAGTCGATTTTGAAATAATTGTTACTCTTAATTTATTAATTAATTTTAGATTACAAATTCTAACTTATGTTATTACTTTAGATAACCATAAGGGTCGTTGAGCTGAGTCGTAGTATACCAGTATTTGCTTGTAAGAATTGTATTTGTTTTATTTTGAACTTTATCGACGCTTTATTTATTTATATATAAGAGATTACATGTTGAGCTTAAATAATTTTGGTCCCCCGATCATAGTATTAAAGCTCCGTCCCTGATTTATACTTTCTTTTCATAACCAGATTCCTCATCCATTGTTAAGCCATTGATGAAGTCTTTGTATTTTGCTAACTCGTTTTCCCGCTTCTTCATGTTAATAAGCTTACCCACTGATTTGATCGGGATGACAACTGATTGAGCAACATTAACATCGTCGCCAGGTAAATCATACAACTTTGAAGGATGCACGTGATTCAAAGTATCATCTTGTATTGCACAAGCGACTATCGAGGTTCCCTTTTTTCTCTTGTTAACTTTAGATACCGATTCACCATTTACTTTTAACTTTCCTTCTACTTTTTCTCCACATTTTTTTGAGAACGAGCACAAGAAGAATGACAATCTTTATCATAGCAATGGTTCTTAACCAACCCTTCTTGGTCCTCTTGTTCATTTAATCGAGCAATGGTTGTTAACCAATCTTTATAGTATTAGTATGATCATGTTCATTTAATCGAGGGCATAAAACCATTTACAACTTCGTATCTTAGTAATACATTAAATTGCAAATTCGAAATATATAAAAATATTCTTATAAAATGATTTAGTAATATATTCAATATTTATTTATTCGTACCCGATCATATAATTAACATTTTCATACTAAAATATACATGCTCCGATGATACGTTCATATCTTTAGCTAGATAAGAAATAACCAACTTAATATTGTGTATCATCTCCTTAAAAATTATATTGTATATCATTGACCTCTTTTTTGGAATTAATTCATGAACTTTGTGACACATCGATCATGAGTGTTTCTAAAAATACAAAATTCACAAACAACAATTTGTATCAACTCATTCCACATTACAAATACTTACATCTCAGTTCTCATCTCACTCTCGCAATCTCGAAAACATTTGTCCCGAAGAGCTTCTAGCCCGCGACGAGCTACTTCCTCGATGGGCCGGTCCACACGCTACTTGTTCGCTCTCAACTTCCGTCATCTCAGTCACTCTCCAAATCTTTACCGATTTATCCAAACTACCACTATACACTGTCCAAACATTGTTACTAGTACACCTATTGCACCGGCACCTTCCACCGGGCCTTCGTTCCTCCTCAACCGCTAAACATTTCACTGGGCCTGTATGGCCCGTTAACATATACAAACACTTATGTTCCCCTCCTTGTTCTCTTCTCCAAACACAGATGTTAGTATCCGCCGAACCACTTATAACCAAACTCCCGACAGCTTCCAAACACAAAACAGCCAACTTATGGCCTTTCAAAAGCCCACCACGGGCCAACAAATTTTCTCGTTCCCAAAAATGTAAAAATCCATCAGAAGAGCCCGCGTAAACCACTGTCCCTGTTTGGTTAATAACTAGCGAGGTGACTGCACATTCTTGTTTTAACAAATTATCTATAAAGAAATGTTTCGTTCGCTTCCCTTGATACTCCCTTCGCCATACTTTCACCGTCCCATCTGCTGAGCCTGAAAATACCATACCATCAAATCCAGTTACAACTGAGTTAATTGCATCTAAATTCGCGCTTATTGATTCCAAACACTTGAAATTTGATACACTCCAAACTTTAATAGTCGTGTCCCATGAGCCCGAATAAAGAAGTGATTGATCTTCACTTAAACTAAGACAAGAAATCGCGTCATAATGTTTTATCCAAATTCTATTATGATTCCCCTTAACTTCAGTATAATTCTTCGGTTTCATAGATTTTTTCATAATAGATTTAAAATTAGGTAATGTCCCAATTCTTTTATGTGCACTAGGGTTCTTAGGAGACACCTTCCAAACCCTAATTTTCCCATCTTGATGACCCGAAAATATCTTCTCATTCGCAATCACAATATCTTTAACCAATCCACTATTCGATTTAAACCACGAAAACTCCTTATGATTCTTCCAAACACGAATGTTCTTACTATCGGACCCCGTGTACAACAAATCACCGGTTGCTGCTAACGAATATATATTCCCTTCTTCGCGTACAAGTGAAGCCATTAATCCGGTATAATTCGAATGATTATCGGTACAATCAGGCGCTGACCTTTCTACGTAAGAAGACCATGGAGATCTGGTCAACGGAGACATTTGGTTAGAAGTTGATGCACCAAAGAACATACGTACTGCGTATGAATCACGTTGAGGCGCATCATCCTCCGTTGGAGAATCGATATCTTCGATTTGTGAATTGTTATCCGACATATTCCTTAACCGAAAAGATAGCTCTTCCATCATATCTTTATTCGGACGATGATGATCGTTGCTATTTGTAGTTTTGTTTGGCGGTTTTTGTCGTTGTACGTTTCCATCGTTGTATGAATTTGTTGTAATGTCTCCTGGTGGCGAGTTTCTGATCATTGTTTTAGATTTGTGATCGAATTCTACAAGTTTTTGGGTGTTATTATGAGATCACGATCATCGGAAAATGAAAAAGGTAAGGAAGAAGACGTAAAATTGTAATGAATTGAATAAAAAGGAATGGAGATGAATTAAGTTGCATGTGTAATAGGTGGTGCGTGATTTGTTTGACAATTAAAAGGTTTACTTAAATACTACTCATTTTTCACAAAGTTTCTATTATAAACACTTTGGGCTAAAATTTTACAAAATTGGGCCTGTAGCCCATTTTATTTACGTCAATTGGGTTCGTCATGACTGAGCTGTCAGCTGTGACCCGCGAGGCCGCGAGTCCGCGACCAACATTAAGACTACGTGTGTTTTGCCATACCAGCTTTTCTTTTACTTGTTTAAACTTTTAATAGTATGACATTAATATACATTTTGACATAAAGTGATAAAATGTATCATGTATAAATTAGTTCTGTTAATGAATGATCGAATGAATCTTTTCTTAGTATAAGGCCATGTAACCATGTTTGATTAACATAAAAAAACAAGGTAATTTAAAGGGTATTCATGACTTACGTATATTTCAATAGTACGTGTCCGCCCACTCAGAAGGATTTGAAATCTTTGTTGTGTTTGATTTAAATCAGTTGAAATTGATCAAGTGTCTTTAATTATAAACACTTTGGGCTAAAATTTTATGAAATTGGGCCTGTAGCCCATTTTATTTACATCAATTGGGTTCGTCATGACTGAGCGGTGAGCCGGTGACCCGCGAGTCCGCGACCAACATTGAGACTTCGTGTGTTTTGGGCTTTTGGCATACTAGCTTTTCTTTTACTTGTTTAAACTTTTAATAATGTATCATGTATAAATTAGTTATGTTAATGAATGATCGAATTAATCTTTTCTTAGTATAAGGCCATGTAACCATGTTTGATTCACATAAAAAAAACAAGGTAATTTAAAGAGTACTCCTGTCTTCCGTGTATGTCAATAGTACGTGTCCGTCCACTCATAAGGATTTGAAATCTTTGTTGTGTTTGATTTAAATCAGTTGAAATTGATCAAATGTCTTTAATTATAGTTACTACAGTCGATCAGCACCACCGGTTAATTACAAATCACACATTTATATTTTTTCGTCCTAAAAAACTTTTAATCTATAGTATAGTATATATATAAAGAAAGCCATGAGCTTTCTTATGGTGACACATCACCACCACAAAATTATTTTATTTCTTATTTTCATTATCAAACATGTTTAATAGAAAGCCATGAGCTTTCTTATGGTGACACATCACCACTACAAAATTATTTTATTTCTTATTTTCATTATCAAACATGTTTAATAATATTAACAAAAATATTAATAATAATAACAATAATAATAATAATAATTAAATACATTACTTTCTATAATATAATCATCTTTATATTTACAATTTCGACACATCTAAATCTTTTAATTTTTATCAAACACTTTGGTCTTCTCATTTAATATTTGTCAATTCTTATAGCAAACTTTGTTAACCTACTTTAAATTTGTCATATTTAAATTTCTCTATCAAGACATACATTTCTTAATTTACATTTCTAAGTAAACATTTTTACTTTTTGAATCTATGTCTTAGTGATTTTAGAAAAGTAAATTTAATGTCCTTCAAATTTGTCACATCATTTTACTCTTTCAATAAATATATATATATATATATATATATATATATATATATATATATATATATATATATATATATTACGAAAGTTAATTTAACGTCCTTTTGAAGAAGACATAAGCATTTATTTCATTTTGATTAATCATTAATCTCAAAGATAATATACATATAAGATTATAAAAGGTTAACATTAACATTTTCAAGTGAGGGCCGTGCATCGCACGGCTTATTTATTTCCTAGTTTTCAAATAAAGTAATATTGAGTAGAAGAACACATAGTTGTATCAACACCATTGGCGATTACTAACCAGGATAACATCTGTCGCACCCCCAAATTTTTGCTGCGGAAGCGGTTCGGGTCGGGACGCGACTAATCAAGTAATCAAAGCACAAAGATATAGCAAACGACCTATAAATGAGACGTTTGAAAAATAGTTACATTACCAAATAAAGTGTTTACAAAATAGTTGGAGTTCGCTAATAATCCTAGAGATTTCAATACATAACTAGTAATACAAAAGTAATGCAAAGACTGTTGGGTTTTCTATTCCCTAACTAGATTATTATACACGCAGCGGAATAACAAAACTTTAAATAATCTAAGGCAATTAGGAAACTAAAACCCTAAAGGATCTTTAACTTTAACAACATAGTACAATGAACAAATTGGATAAAGAGAATAAGGAAAACACTAACCTTAAGAGAAAACCTATTTCTCGCGCACAGACCAACGAGCAGAGCTTCGTTACTTAGAGACAAGTACCAAAGTAGAATACCTCTAATGCTTCACACCCAAAAACCCAAGAGAAAGTCGAATTTTTGAAATCCTCAGAAAATTCGTATCTGATTCGTATGTTATGAAGGTATAGGATGCCCCTATTTATAGTTGTTGAAGAAACCCTGAATTCGACTCCCAACCGGCGGTTGGAGCTGTCAGTCTTGGACTCCAAGTCTGCGACTTCCACCGCCTTGGAAACCCTAATCCCAACCGGCGGTTGGACCTTCCAACTGGCAGTTGGATTCAGTTTCTGGAATCTTCCGCCAAATTTAATTACTTTTGATTTTCTAATTAATAAACTATTTATTAATTAACAAAACAATTATAATATTAATACAATTAATATTATCCTTCATCTTTCTCTTGACTGTTTATTGAAGGCAACCCAAAAAGGACTTTACCATTAATGATAGTCTCACCAATTAGTTATGATATTGGACACTATTCCAGCAGTCTCCCACTTGGACAAATCATCAACTACTATTGGTCTTAAGCCTATATCTCATTAACTATGTAAAGTATGCCATCCAAGCAACTGCCGAACTCTGATCTCATCTTAGAGTTAGTCCTTTAGATAAGTGATCAACCATTCCTTTGTTTCACGATATCGTATGAACCGAGACATGGATTATTATCAATCTCAAGATTCATATGTTTTTCTGATTTCCGATTATATTGACTGTAACATCCTCGATATGGGCTTGGTAGAAATACGGTAAATTCCTTTATTTATTTCGTATTTAAATTGTATTTAGAAATACTTGGTGTATTTTGATAACTAAAATAAATAGGCCAAATGGTCAAAAGACTTATTGTGATAAATAAATTATTAATTGTTTTAAATTAATTTAGTTGACGGTATAATAAGACTTATTTCTCGCAAATGTTTTTTAGGTTCCAGACAATAGATTTAGGACGGGTATTATATTACACTACTTTGAGTTGGGTTAAATGAGTTAGTCGACTCTTATATCCTCTTTTCCTGATTTTGCTCAAAAACTACCAAGAACACACTCACACTTAGTGTATTTCAAGAGAAATCATCTCCATAAACAATTGTAGCTGTGATTTTGGATTTAGCATCTCATCTTCATCTTCTCCATCTGATCATCATCTCCATTGTAAGCTAAACTATGCCCCATTATGTGTTCTTGCTTAATTTGGTTAAATTAGGTTAAATTGATGATGCATGTTTAGGATTTAGGGTTTGATGATGTTTATGTGTTGTTATAACATGTTGGTAGTTGATGAATGTAGCTATTCTTTGGTTAAAATCGAGTATTGCATATGCATTTGTGAAATTTGGGTTTTGTGTTCGTGCATAATGTTACAGGTCTGTGATGTTGCTGGAAATCGCACGAACGCGATCCCGGCCTTTGATCCGAATCGCGTTTCATAGTTATAAATAGTCACAGGTCAAAATTGTTCTTCGGAACGCGATCCATCCCCATGATGTCCGGATCGTGTTAACCTTTGTAAAACTGAGTCGGATTGGTTTTGCTCTTCGGAACGCGATCCAGCCCCTGGATCCGGATCGCGTTTGATAGTGTATTTTGGTAACAGAATGTTTTGGTGTTATGGAACGCGATCCAGCCACACCTTACCCGGATCGCGTTTGTCAGTTTTAATTTGATGAATTTGGCAACTTATGATTTGAGTACTTATGTTATTTAACTAGTAATGGAAGTATAGAGTAAGTAATTAATTGACATTATATGCATGATTAGATTGTAATAAACTTGATACGAGAATCTAATTCAGTTTTGATTGTGTTCCCAGATAAACCGAAGACTCAATAAGATAAGACCTTTGAGTGGAGACCGTGATCGACATGGGTGAATGGATCTTGGACTCTCAGTCTAAGTTAGTTGTAACAACGTTGTTACAATGGGTAATTAGGTTTATTGCAATGATTGCTTTAATATTATATTGCCATGACGGTTATCCCTTGAACGATTTATTGGTGTCCTATATGCTATGATAGTTGGACTATTTGATTTGGTGAGGGTCAACTAATGTGTTGGGTTTGGGTACTATTACTTTGGACAACGTAATCGATCTGTACATGTGTTGGACACTGAAATTACGTTGTATGTAGTATTAGTACTGAACTATCGGTCTAACCACTGTTTGGCCTTCAGTTGGTTATAAGTGTTACTTGGGGAACCACCGCGGTATGAAGGTACCTCAAGGACCACCGATCCTTCTATGTTTCTTGTGATGTGCTAGTTGTAGTTACTTGTTATGCTAAGTTAGATTGTGAACCCTAGATTTGTTCACTTAGCTTTGTGCTAATCCCTCTCCCCCAACTTCTTGCAGGTTTAGCTTTGATTGTGGGTACTAGAAGTTGGTTGAAGGAATGTTTGGCACCGCTCTCTGATTGTGCTTGAAATATTTTAGGTTCAAAACAATTATGTTATGGATTTTATTATAACACCTAAGTTTGTATTAATACTTGTAATGAAAACTTGGTATTAACTATTGCATGTAATTGGGTTGCACATTTTGAAATGTAATATATGCAATCTTGATTGCACTGATTTTATATACGCTTCCCTATAAAAAAAAATGCCTTGGTATTTTGGAGGGTGTTATATTGACTATATGAGACTACTGAACTATCAACTTAGTCTCGGCCAGGCATAGCACTTTTTAGTCAAACTTTAATCATCAGAGGGCCCATGATATCTCTTTTCCATTTTAGGCAAAATGAACAAATAAATATCGACTACATAGCACTAGTCAACTCATTATATCATACCTAGCATATCCTTTATAACTGGCATTTACGCACAGCGTTTGAATAGACTAAAATATAACAGACTTGAAGAACTAGATACTCATGTATCTCCATTTTAAGAATAGAAGATATTATCATCTTAAAATCACTCGTGATTTAATCCATGAAGTGATCTCTTTAAGTGTGGGTTTCTCCTATACTTAAATCCCCATTAAGTACCCATGAGTATTGCAGCAATCTCCATGCCATGTCTAATCTCCATAGACATCTATTAACACTCTACGGCAGTCTTAATTCACCACATACTTCCTATAGTGTGATCGACTGAGGAGGTTTGAGTAAGAACTTATTACTCTAGAAGTGGTGTCTAAACATGCAAAACTGAAACACAATGACAAACAATAGTAAATGGTAGAACTCTTTCCAATTAAATATCTCCATTATTAATCACCAAGTCTATTACAGTTTCTATCATAGTTTATAACGTTTCAAATTCAAACTAACAACTAAAACTTTACATTATCTCTTAAACCTATGCTCCTAGCATGTTCATCGTGCTTGGACTTTCCTAGAGGCTTTGTGAACGGATCAGCTGGATTTTCCTTTAATCTTATGCTCTTCACAATTACATGTCCTTCTTTGACTTTCCTTCGGACAAAATGGTATTTCCTTTCAATGTGCTTTGACTTTCCGTGATCCTTGGGTTCTCTACTCAAGGCGACTGCACTTTCATTATCACAGAATATAGCAATAGGATCTTGTACTGTTGGAACAACTCCAAGATCTCCAATGAAATTCTTCATCCAGATAGCTTCCTTTGCCGTTTCACTATCCGCAATGTACTCAGACTCGCATGTAGAGTCTGCTACTGTATCTTGCTTAGAACTTTTCCATGTTTCCGCTCCCCCATTCAGTAGGAATACCCAACCAGACTGTGATCGACAATCAACTCTGTCTGTTTGGAAACTAGCATCACTATAACCCGTTACTCTGAGTTCTCCTTCTCCACCATAAACCAAGAACCTGTCTTTAGTATTTCTTAAATACTTAAGAATATTCTTTACAGCTGTCCAATGACCTTCACCAGGATTCTACTGATGTCGACTCACTAAGCTCAAAGCAAATGAGACATCAGGCCTTGTACACGTCATGGCATACATGATCGATCCTATAGCCGAAGCATATGGGATTTGACTCATTCTATCCAATTCTTGCTCAGACTTTGGACATAGATCCTTACTGATCTTAATGTCATGATTCAAGGGTAAGTTCCCTTTCTTAGAATTTTTCATATTGAATCTTTTCAATATTTTATCTATGTACGTATCCTGAATGAGTCCTATGAGACGTTTTGACATATCTCTATAAATCTTTATACCAAGGATATATGCTGCATCTCCAAGAACTTTCATAGCGAAACACTTTCCTAACCATTCTTTTACACCTCGTAATGTTGGGATATCATTTCCTATGAGCAGTATATCATCCACATATAATACTCAGAATACTACAATACTCCCACTGAACTTGACATATATGCAGGACTCATCTTCACTTCTAGAAAATCCAAACTATGTGACTTTCTCATGGAAGCAGAGATTCCAGCTACGAGAAGCTTGTTTAAGTCCATAAATGGCCTTTTCAAGCTTGCACACTCTATTAGGATACTTTGCATTTTCAAAACCTTCCGGTTGTGTCATGAACACATCCTCTGTCAGTTTCCCGTTAAGGAAAGCGGTTTTGACATCCATCTGCCAAATTTCATAGTCATGAAATGCAGCTATGGCTAGCATAATCCTAATTGACTTAATTTTAGCTACTGGTGAGAAGGTTTCCTCATAATCAATCCCATAGGTTTGAGTATAGCCCTTTGCTACCAACCTAGCTTTATAAGTGTGTACTTTCCCATCCATGTCTGTCTTTTTCTTGAAGATCCACTTACAACCCACCGTCTTAAGACCGGGTGTAGTGTCAACCAAATTCCAAACTTGATTGTCATACATGGACTGAATTTCGCTTTTCATAGCTTCCTTCCACTTAGCAGCCTCAGGGCCTGCCATCGCTTCCTTGTAGTTAGCAGGCTCATCTAATTCACCCAGTGTACTATCACTTATCTTATCCTCTTCTTCTATTTGGTAACTATAATAGAACTCAGGAGGATTGCTAACTCTACTAGATCTGCGAACGGGTAAGGATATGTCTTTGGGTTCAACAGGTTTATCCACCTCTTGTTGAATGTCAGTGTTTATTATAGGATCTTCATCGGTAGATTCTTGAATTTCTTAAAGATCAATTTTACTCCCACTGTCCTCTTTAGATATCATTTCTCTCTCAAGGAACACTCCTCTTCGAGCTACAAAGATCACATTATCCTTGGGTCTGTAGAATAAATATCCAAACGACTCTTGTGGATAACCGACGAAAAGACACTTTTCAGATCTGGAGTCTAGTTTGTCCTGAGTTTCCCGTCTAACGTAAACTTCACAACCCCGGATTTTGATGTGACCAAGAGAAGGTATCTTTCCCTTCCACATCTCATAAGGTGTCTTTGAAACTTTCTTAGTGGGTATTTGATTTAAGATATGGGCGGCTGTTTCTAATGCATAACCCCAGAAACTTATTGGAAGTGTTGCTCATCTCATCATAGATCGAACTATGTCCAACAAGGTTCTATTTCTCCTCTCAGCAACACCATTGAGCTGCGGTGTTCTAGGAGGAGTCAATTGTGAAACTATTCCACAGTTTCTAAGATGATCGAGAAATTCGATACTAAGGTATTCTTCTTTCCCATCGGATCGGAGAACCCTTATCTTTCTGCCCAGTTGATTCTCTACTTCGTTTTGATATCTTTTGAATACCTCCAAAGTATCCGACTTATGTTTGATCAGATAAACATGTCCAAATCTACTGAAGTCATCAGTCGATGCAACATAATATCGATTTCCATCTTTTGTGATACATCGGAATGGTCCACATACATCTGTATGTACCAAATCCAATAGTCCTTCACCTCTTTCACATGATCCAGTGAATGGTGATTTAGTCATCTTGCCTAATAAACAAGATTCGCATACATCATCTGATTTGAGGTCGAATGATTCCAACACTCCATCCTTTTGGAGTTGGGCGACGCGTTTCTTGTTTATGTGCCCAATACGATAGTTCCACAACTTGGATTTATCAATTTCATTAGACAAATCAACGTTTAAAATAACATTGCTAACACATTCAACATTTTCATATATGCCTTTGTAAGGAGAAGCTTTAAAAATAAAACAATCATTTAAATAAACCAAAATATCTCCATTTCCATTATCAAAAGAAAACTGATAACCATCTTTAAACAAAGCATAAAATGAAATAATGTTTCTAGTCATTTCTGACGTATAATAGCAATTATTTAAATCTATCCTAACTCCAGAATTAAGCATGAGCTCAAATCTTCCAATCTTCGTTACAGGCACAATTCCCTTGTTTCCCATAACCAAGTTAAGCTCTCCATGCTTCACATTTCTACTTTCCTTTAGCCCCTGCAATACAGTGCAAATGTGATTACCACACCCTGTATCCAGAACCCATGAATTAGAAGTTGTGGTATTATGAAGTTCGATCATGAACATACCTGAGTGAATACTCTTCTCGACCTTTCCATCTTCAAGGTCCTTCAGGTACTTTGGGCAGTTACGCTTCCAATGCCCCTTTGTGTTGCAGTAGAAGCACACTGCTTCCTTTGGGTCACTAACAGGTGCAATCTCAGAATCGGTCCCTTTCTTAGACCTGCGAACGGATTTTCCATCAGCAGTCTTCCTTTTCCAATTTGAATTTGACATTTTCCTTTTCTTTGCACTTTGACCAACAGTCAACACAGGAGCTGCTGAGCCAGAGGATACATCATCTTTCTTGATTCCTTGCTCAGCAGTTTGCAGTAAATTGTGGAGTTCCATTATTGAGCATTCCCTCTCATTCATATTAATCTGATATGAGATTACAAACTGATTGTAGACAGAACTGGATAGAATTATGGCGATGGAAAACTCTGTGTCAAATACCATGTTCAATGACTCCAACTAGTCAAAGTACCCTTTCATCTCTAAGACGAAAGTACAGATAGAAATTCCAGGTTTGGGTTTGCAAGCCATGAGGGATTTAACCACATCAAGGCATTCTTTAATTGCCTTAGCCTGAAACATTTCTTTCAGCTGTTGTTTCATTTCATAAGCCCAAGTGTTTTCAAAAGTCTTTTGCAGTTCAGGGCTCATGGAAGATGCCATGATACAAGACACTTTATTCGCATCATCATAATGTTTCATGTGTGCATCAATCTTCTCTTGGGTTGATTCTTCATCAATTATGGGAATCTGCTCGTCGAGAACATACTCCTTCTTCTCGTACCTCAAGGTGAACCTTAGGTTACGCATCCAGTCCATATAGTTTTGACCGGTTAGTCTTTCCCTCCCAAAAAATGAGAGTAGTGAGAAGTTTGAGTTATTTGCGGGATTGGGGACGGGAGGATTTGCAACATTTAAATTAGTCATCTATGAGATAAAACAGTTTTAGTTAGTTTGAATATTCCTTAATTATTAACCCAATTTTATAAATTAAGGCTAGGATCTATATTTTCAGTTTTATGAAAAGGGTCGCCGTAATCATATAACTAAAATACTTTTGTCTATTTCATTTCTATGAAACTCCTAAATCTTTAAGATTGATTGATTTCTATCAATGTCATGTTAATCTCGGTTATGCACATCTACTATTCATGACTGGTACGCCGAGGATCATGAACAAGATGGTGAATTAACCATGCAAACCCCGCGTGATCCCCGGCTCGAGTATGCTCGAGAATCGCGAGCCTCAATCACCTCTCATTATGTCCTCATATTAATGTGCCGGTAAACCACACACGCTCCATTAACAGTTCATACGAGAGATGTGCGGATTTCATAGGTTAGCATACTATTCATCATTTCTTATAGCTAAAACGAGATTTTGTTTTACTATTTTAAGTCTACTTTTAATCTTGACATCATCCTATCAAAAGTCCTCGGTAGCTCCATCGAACGCACAAATAAGCTGAGAAGCAGGTCAGCGCGAAGCCTATTAAAAATCTGACTTCTTTAGGGAAGCTGATGTGTTACGACCAGGTTATAAAATATGATACGAAAAATACTGATTATCTAAGCTAAAACACAACTAGGCAAGTGTACCTAATCGCACAATAGTATAGTAAAAGGTAAATTCTGGTTAAGTTCGTCTCCACAGGGAACAATGTATGTGTATTTTAAGCAATTAATTTATCTAATAATTAAACTAACAAAGCAAATAAATATTGGGAGTTTTGTGTCTTTTAACGACAGACAGTCAAAGAGAATTATTTAACTAATAATTAACTAAGAAAAATGAATAAATGATAGTGTAACTCAGATAGAGAAAATATACTTGTTTTGACCTTTTGACATCTAGTTTGTTGGATATTTTGGATTAAGAACTGGATCAGATTTAGTCCACCTAGAAAATACAATTCGGATTACAAGTTGTCACTTAACAATCACCTAGTTAAGATTATACAATCCAAGTGTCCTTGAAATTTAAAACCTCTTAACTATGAAATGTGTAATCTCTGAAATCACAAGTTAACTTATGGTTATACTTTCATAAAAACCACTAACCATACAAGATGTCTCTAAATTATGGTCCACCAATATTATAAATCAACCAATCAATTCAAGTCTTCTAATTACGTCTAATCAGAATTCACAATCGATCACTCAATTGACAAAGTAACAATATTACACAAAAGTTATCACTAATTGCAAGGCAATAAAGTCACTACTTGAATTAATCAACCAATAAATAATATCAATCGTTCTTTCGTTACCGAGAAATCAAAGTCTATAAATCCAATCACGAAAATATATCCAAACTAGATGCAATTCGATCTAAACAAGTACTAGCAACTTAGCCCATAATCATGGGTTCATCAAAACAAGTAATCATAGACATAAACATGTTCATAATCGAGTAAACAACGAACAAACCAATGTTAATGACGTATGGAATCGATCTTCAAGCTTCAAACGGATGGAAACGACCGAATCGGACTCTAGGTATCCCTAAAAGTCGTCCTCAGGCCTCTGGAATCGGCTGGCTTGAAAGTTCGGGTTAACAAGTGGGTTTAAAATCGTTTTTAGGGTTTTCTGGCCGACATGAAATCGCGTCGCGAACTTGCATGGTCGCGTCGTGATTTTCCCTATGTCCAAATGAAATGAATTTTTGATATGTTGTAGCCCTATGTGTTCTCTAAATTTGACCATTTGAATCAACTTAATCGGAGTTCGTATGAAGAAGTTATGGCCAAAATTCTAACGCATAGCTGAAAACTCAGCTTTTACACTTTTCTTCCATTTTCAGCTCATCTTCCATTCTTTTTCCGATTCAAGCTTCATATACACCTATTTTGAAAATATTAAAGAAATGAGTACCTAAAATTACATAAATAGAATAAAAGTATATAAACTTTGGGGAATATTAATATATAAATATAGTACTTATTTGATGCTATCAGAAGCAAAGCGACCCGCCTTATACCTCTTTTATAGTTTGTTCCTCATGGGTGAGCCGATTTATCAATTGACTGACGATGTATTTGGACTTTAATTATACATATATATAAATCATATTATAAATATAATATCTCTTGAAGTTTAGAGTTATATTTTAACTTTTAAAATTGATTGGTCTATTTTAAACAATTTAAAATTATCAGTATCTAAACTGTAAATTCATATTACCTATTTAGATAATTCTTTTTCCAATTTATCTTTACCTACATACTATTGCAGATAATTTCATGCTACTATTTGTTAAGCTATGGCTCTGATACCACTGTTGGGTTTTCGATCCATAACTAGATTATTATACACGCAGCGGAATAACAAAACTTTAAATAATCTAAGGCAATTAGGAAACTAAAACCCTAAGGGATCTTTAACTTTAACAACATAGTACAATGAACAAATTGAATAAAGAGAATAAGGAAAACACTAACCTTAAGAGAAAACCTATTTCTCGCGCACAGACCAATGAGCAGAGCTTCGTTACTTGGAGACAAGTACCAAAGTAGAATACCTCTAATGCTTCACACCCAAAAACCCAAGAGAAAGTCGAATTTTTGAAATCCTCAAAAAATTCGTATCTGATACGTATGTTATGAAGGTATAGGATGCCCCTATTTATAGTTGTTGAAGAAACCCTGAATTCGACTCCCAACTGGCAGTTGGACCCTCCAACCCCGGCGGTTGGAGCTGTCAGTCTTGGACTCCAAGTCTGCGACTTCCACCGCCTTGGAAACCCTAATCCCAACCGGCGGTTGGATCCAGTTTCTGGAATCTTCCGCCAAATTTAATTACTTTTGATTTTCTAATTAATAAACTAATTATTAATTAACCAAACAATTATAATATTAATACAATTAATATTATCCTTCATCTTTCTCTTGACTGTTTATTGAGGGCAACCCAAAAAGGACTTTACCATTAATGATAGTCTCACCAATTAGTTATGATATTAGACACTATTCCAACAAAGAAATCTCCAAATAGTTGTATGCATGCGACACGAGCTATGATCCTGATGGGCAGATCCTACTGTTGCAGTGCACCTGAGAATACATGCTAAAACGGTCAACATAATTGTTGGTGAGTTCATAGGTTTTATCATAAAAAATAGTAATATGTGTCTTTTGAATTACAAAGCATTTCATGACGTATGTAACCTATACGTTTGTAAAATCTGTGAGAGAGTATATGTAATCTTGTATAAAAGTATAAACCCCAAGAGTTTCTTGATTTTCTATTTCCTATTTCTTGCATTCTTGATTTCTTGCATTCTTGTATTCTTGCATTCTTGAATTCTTGCACATAGGTTTCTTGCATTCTTGTATTCTTACATTCTCGATTTCTTGCATTCTTGACACATACAAAGTATACATTGTACTATTGATTTCTTGTATTCTCAATCTATTGTAATCCTGGTTCTAAGTTCTAGTATTCTTGTGTTCTAATCTGTAGTATTCTTGTATTCTAATCCAAAGTATTCTTGTATTTCTAAGCTATAATGTTCTTGTATTCTTAGCTATAGTATTCTTGTATTCTTGAGTAGTAATCTACAGTTTTCTTGTATTTTTGTAATCATAGTTTATAGCAATCTAGTGTTCTTGTAACCCTATGTAAGAGCTTACGAGGTCTCTTGTACTTGTAAAAGTTATTGCATTTGAAACTTATCCACATATAAGTTTTGTAAAGATTACTAGCATCTAAATCTAGCGTATAATGTGATAAACAGTAGTAAAGCATTTACAATAATTATTTTCATAAACAAGGATTTATAAAAATAGTGTGCATGCATTCTCACCCCAAAAACAGTAAAACAGTTTAAAAAGTGGGTCTATGAAACTCACATGTGGGTGCTAGCGTTCCTAAAGTACGGGCGCTGTTCAAACAGTGACCTCCTAGCGTCCTAAACTCGTGAGGTTATATATATATAAGTAAGTGACAAATCAGTCGGTCTAAGCTAGTTGTCCACTCAACTAGTAATGTCCAAATGTTTTGTTCGTCGTTTGTGTTTTGAAAACGTGTACGGCCCGTTGGTGAGGTTTTATAATAATAATTTCCAAAGTATTATTATTATGTTTGTTTCGTTTGTTTAAGCATTTTTGAGTTATTCCAAATATTGTATTTTGTCGTTGGCGTTGAATCAAGTACATCGTGATATTGTCTGTTGGAAAAATTGGTTATGAGAAATCAGTGTCGAACACTATTTATGAGACAATCGTGAATCACTATTCATGAGACAATCGGAAAGCACTATTCATGAGACAATCAGAAAGCACTATTCATGAGACAATTAGGAGAACACTATTCATGAGACAATCAAGGAAAACACTATTCACGAGACAATCAGTGAGACAATCTATTATGAGACAATCGAGTTTTGAGACAATCGTGTCTTGAGACAATCAGTTATGAATCGAGAGTGTACATATGTGCGACAGTGTGAATATGTGCGACTTGGGTGTGCGAGAGTATACATGCGAAAATCTATGCATATGTGGGAATGTATATATGTGTGAGAATGTTAAATGTCGCACAAGGATTCTCGCAAGACAGAAGTCTCGTAAGCTGTCCAGAGTGTGTCGTGTCGAGCCGCATTTTTATTGACTTGGTCAAACGTTGTCGGTTTGACCCGAAACTTTTAGATAAGTCTTAAATATGTTTCTAAGGCTCGGGAAAATTGTCGTTACGTTTCGTGGTTAACCTGAAGTGTCATTTTTAATGTTGTTGCTCAAAACAGTCCCTAGGGTGCAGTGTCGGTCAGGATTTTAAGTTCGTTTCGCCACTCATTTTCACCAAGTTTTACTCCGAACTAAATTATGGGAAAAATCACAGTTACTCATCTAAGTCTTAAGTATTTTATGTAATTTTTCCAGATTTTTAGGAGGCCGTTTAGTGGGCTAAATAAAATCATGAAGCACCTAAGGTCCAGTTTTAGCCGAAACAAACACATGTTCGCAAATCGATTTTTATAGAGAAATCCGTGTATTTTTGAGAGGAGCCAAAAAAAAACTTTTTGTAGCCAACATCTTTAGGGAGATTTTGGCTCAAGTCTCATACGTTTATTTGGTCTAGAACTCAAGTTATGATCTCGGGAAGGAGACAGAAAAATCTGGACAAAAAACTTTTATGAAAGATGTGTGTGAAAAACGATTTTAAACATGATTCTTGGACATTTCTTGGTTGAGTGATTATTCTAACATGTAAATAAACATAAAACAAGTATTTTCTAAGAGTAGTGAGGTCCTTACAATGAGCGTATTAAGAAACGAATAAGACGGAAGTAATCATCACGTTGTCGTGAACGTTTTCTCTTCAAGCCTTATCGCGAGAGGACGACTTTTTGTGTGGTGTTTGATGGTGGTGTGTGGCGGTTTTGGGTGGTGGTTTGAAGCTGGAAAACGCAGCAACAAAGAGAGAGAGAGAGAGAGAGAGAGAGAGAGAGAGAGAGAGAGAAGAAATGGGAGAGTGATTGAAAGTGAGGTGGTGGGAGTGATTTAAGTATGGGTTGGTTTGATATAGTCAACAAATAAGTGAAGTATGGTAGCCCATACTTGGCTGATTTCCAGCAGATTTTAGGTGGGTCCCACTTCATGTGGGTGTGTTTATTTGTTTCTCAAAATTACGTTACGTGCGGTGCCCGTTTTCCCGTTCATTTCGTCGTTCGTTTAAACGTTAAACGTTTATTACACGTGTTTTAACTAAGGATAAAACTTCGATATTTTTTATTGTAATATATGGTCAAAATACTTAGTAAACATTTTATGAAATGTTTCGTTAATTTTTCGGTCCCGCTTCGCGCGTTCGTTTTGCGTTTGTTTAATCGTGTAACGTTTTAAAACGTCCTAATTTGTTATTGATGTGACCCAAAAAGTCATGTTTTTAAGGACATATTTCCACACTTTTTGGACTATTCTTTGGTGAAAACATTTCAAAACCATCATTATTTAGCAGAAATCACCAAGGTAGTCTAAATATAGACGTTGCTGCAAAAATCGGTTAAAACGTCCAAATAACACGCAAACCGAGACAAAACAATCACCTTAAATTTTCCGTTCTCAATATTCTTATGGAAATAGAGCTTAATACGTATTTTATGATTCCATAGGAAAATCCAAGACCGGTGGTGAAAGAATCAGAGGAAACGGACGAAAGACGGAGAAGATATGCAGTCTGGAAGCACGCCGATCGTCATCCGGAACACGCAAAAGCTAAACACTTCCAAATTTGGCAAACTCAGTGTCATTAGAAGCGTAACGCAAAAATGAAACTAAAGGCACAGGAATCAAGCAAATCGGAGCCCAAACGAAGAAGATACGGATGAACCAAGCAACCGAGAAACAAGCGGAGGCCAAACCAAGCACCAACCCCCCCTGGACAGCTAGGTACCGTATACGGTACCCTAGGTACCATATACGGCCCTATGGGTGCCGTATACGGGGGTGTTTGCTTTGTGAGGTGCCGTTTGTCCCCCCTTGGTCCAGTACCCCCCGTATGCCCTTTGGTGCTTGTTCTTCATGCTTTGTGACTTGTACCAAGCTTCACCCCATTCTCCTATAAATACCAAGCCTCCTCATTCATTCAAGACACACCTCATTTCATTCTTTCACACTTTCTCTCTCTAAACACTCTCTCTCTAGATTTAGGTTAGCATTCTCTCTCTAGCACTACTCTTAGGAGTTAGAGGAGAATTAGTAGGTTAGTGTAGAAGCTCTTAGTAGCTTTTGTACGGAGTTACTCCGAGACTTCAGATTTGTGAAGATTTGTCTGTATTACTCTCTTATTCAGGTTTAATACAATCTCTCACATTTATTCTTTTAATTATGCTTTCTTATTATGCATGCTTAGGAATGAATGCTAGAATTATGCTATGCTAGACAAATCAATGTTTATTGTGATGTATGCAATGTTAGGATAGTTATGATATAATATACAATTGGGGATAACACCATTACGAAACAACGAAGGTAACGTTATACGGCTTTCATTAGTATAGCGCCGGAATCATCACGAATGTGTGTAGTAAGGAACGTGGAAGCTATGAAAGTCGTGGGCACAATCCGTTGAGGAAATAATGATTCCCAATTGTAAACATACTGTTACTCTGTCTGTGTAAGTTTAAAACTGTTTGCGAACTTATAAGCTGAACCTCTGCATGTTTATCTATCCAACTTATGATGTGGTTTGTATCCTCCTCCCTAGAACCTGGCCAATTGCTAAAGTAGGATTGCCAACTATTCTGTGTATGATGATCAATGAACTCAACATGGTCGATGTTCCCTTGATTGAAATACATCCGAGGGACACGAAGCATAGGATTAGAGATAGATTAGGTTCACGCTTGTTTGTTGTGTATCTTTGGGACAACTTCCGGGATATCCATGATTTAATTATTAGGTCAGTTAATATGATGACTAGTGTTCCGTCCTATTGCATGTTCTTGTTTGATTGTTGCTTAGGTACTGCATGCTAGACATACGCAAACATGATCACTGCCCTGCTAATTAGATTTTCACGAACATAATAAACATATTACAGATAGGTTAACATGCATGTAATAGTTGTGATGATTGTATGATTAATGATGAACAATTTAACTGACCGTTAGACAGATTATCCTAACCAGTTCCGCGGGTTAAACCCTGTTCATGTTATTGTTCAATGAACAATTCATGCCATGATACTAACGTCCTCCGGATGTCTGTAAATGGGGACCTGGATTAGAGGATAATTGTTAGTTGAATTGGTCTGTGCATTTGGGAGAACTTCTGGTGTACTGGACATTCTATAACTACTATCCATGTGACATATTATATATCTGATTGCGGACAACTCTACGTCAGGTGTATAGTAGGATCGTAGCTGTAGCTCATTAAGAAATATATGAATATCTAGTGAGTAATCTGGAACCCTAATTGGTATAACGGAAAAGCTGTAAAACGCCCGAGTATCCGGTATAGCATTTAAATAAATACGTGGGAAACCGAGTAAATGTCATAGGCATAATACTTTATCTACCAATTAAGTTTCTATGACCTCACCGGATTAATCATCACACCTAGTAACCTTATCCCTCATAACTATCCATCCAAATAACATTGCCGAAGTCACAGCAAACATATTCCTTATCTTGATTTCTCTGCGTACTCCGTACAAACCCCTGTCTTTAATTTAGTTTTTAATTTTAGTAATTAGACTAGAAAACCAACCAACCTATCAAAAAGTTTTAAAAAATCCCAGCTAAATTACAAAAGATAATTAATCCTCCTAGATTCCCATGCCCGTTGTAGTTTGAAGAACGACACCTGAGTCATACATACCGCTTACTGCCCTTTAGGTCTTTAAGTTGTATCAAAACTTAGGATACCCAGCATAATAAATATAAAACACACTGTCCGCGCGCCCTTGTCGGAAGGTTCAACGACCGGAGTAAAATCCGACCGACCGCGGGGTGTACGACAAGTTTTTGGCGCCGCTGCCGGGGACTACAACGACCGACTTTAGGAATTTAGTTATCTTAGTTATTTAGCGACCCTTTCGGAAGATCAATATCATCCGGAAGTTACCTGCTTTACCCTTAGGATAATTAGATTAATTAGTTTAGATTAATTAGATTTCCCTTCCAAAACCCTAATTTCTTTCCGAAACCCTAATTTCTACCCTACAAGTTATGACGAACCGTATCACACTCGCCTCATCAATCAAGCTACTGCTAGAGGGACGAGGAGGACCAATCGTAGCACCAACCGATGAAACCCTTGAAATTAAGCTTCACTACACAAAAATGATTAAATCTGAGTGTCAGTTTCATGGTCTTTCTGTTGAAAACTCAAACGCCCATCTCAACAAGTTCATCAACCTTACTGACTCCTTCGATATACTAGGAACCAATAGAGACCTTCTTCGACTCCATCTGTTTCCTTATTCTCTATCTTCTCGAGCCTTAACCTGGTTTTATGATTTCGAACCCAATTCGATTCATACATGGGAAGAGATGGCTACTAAGTTTCTAGCTAAGTACTTTCCTCCTTCCATGCAAACCAAGCTTAAGACCGACATTGCTAACTTCCGTCAGGAAACTAACGAATCATTAAGCAAGGCTTGGGAACGATTTAAGAATCTTATCGGAAAATGTCAAAAACCATCAGTTGGCTGAAACAAATCCGGTCTGCACATTCTACAACAGCTTAAATCCTCAGCACCAACAAACCCTCGATGCTGCTTCATCCGGAAACTTCATGCACCATACTTCAGACGAAGCTTGGAAGTTGATATAGACGATAACGATGCACCATCATGACTTGGAGCCAGATGAATCCACTTCAGAGGAAAGGAATACTTCAGATCAAGCCTTGGACACCTTGAAAACTCAACTCGAATCCATCTCTAAAGTTGTCAAGGACTTGCAAGAATCTTCTAAACCCATGCAAAAGAAGAAGCCCCCAAAGTTCTTCCCAAACATACGGGCCAACGAAGAAATTCTTGATACCAATGGTAGAAACCCTGACCAATCCTTTCATTCTAAACCATTCGTTCAGCGGTTAACCACACTACCCCCGTCTCAATCTTTAGTTCTCTCTACTCCTACCCAATTGACTTCTCGTCTAAACAATACAATTTTCAATAACTTCATGGTTGAGCAAAATAATATAAACAAACGAATTCTTGATTTTCAAAACCAAAATGATTATTTGCTCCGAATTTCAAATGATTTAATTAAAAACATGGAGGATAATGTTAAAAGGTTGTTTTTAAAAGTTGAGGAGAAGCAAAGGGAGGAAGCATTCTACAATTCTGTCTTTCACTCATCTTATGAGCATGATGACATGCTTGTGGTCACTAGAGGAGGAAAAGAGACTAAGAACGAGAAAACTATAGATATTTCTTCAGATAAACCTGTAACACCCTGTTGGGTCAAAACTGTTTCAGGTCTGAGTTGAAGTTGTTGATGAAGACAGAGTATAAGTGATTAAAACTGTTTGTTTTAAAGGTTAAAACTGTCTTTACGAAGTTACAACTGATAGAAGAAAACTGAAGAGAAGACAAGTGTTACAACTGATTGAAGATAGATTACAACTGATAGTTATGTGTCTGTAAGTAGTTAAAACTGCTTATGTATTTGTAACTGTTAGTTATATGAAACAGTTAACACTGATTATATATTTGTACTTAGTCTTATATTACAATTGAAGCAGTTACCACTGAATGTGTAACAGTTACAACTGTTTACTTCAGAATGGTAGTTACAACTGTTTATGATTTTGTGATAAGTATGAGTCGGTTATGGAAGTTATTTTATTCCATATTCGTAGGAGATTGTATAGGACTCTATGTGTTATAAATAGAGATCCTTTAGACCTAGATAGGTTAATGTTATTTGCGCAGCTTCAAGGTTTTCTGTAACCCTAATACATCAAGTGTATTCGTCTTATATCATTAATAAGATTGAAGCTTTTGGTATATTATTGTGTTCATCATATTAATTAATATTTGTTGATCTTCTTAATATTATTGAGTGTGATTCCGCAACTTCTCAATAATATATTCAAGGCTTATTACGTAAGATTGTTTATTAAGTTAAACAGGGACTAACAAAGTGGTACCAGAGCTTGTGAAGCTTTGAAGACAGGAAGATCTGGGATTATTAGTATTAGTATTTGAGTTTTAGTTCAGATATTAAGTTTTGATTTCAATGGCGACTGAAGGTAATGAAGGAATTCAAGCTACAAAGATTCCAATGCTTAAACCTGATGAGTTTGACCTATGGAAGGTCAGAATCAGGCAATATATGCTTCTCACGGATTATCAGATGTGGGAAGTTGTTGTTAATGGTATTCCATTAACGCTTGATGGTGATGGAGTAAAGCAACCAAGAGCACCACCAACATCTGAAGCAGAGAGGAAAATCAGATCTACTGAGTACAAGGCACTTAGTACTTTGTTGCTATCCATTCCGAATGAGCATCAGAGCAGATTTGATAATTGTGAAGATCCCAAGGTACTAATGGAGGCGATTGAGAAGAGGTTTGGTGGTAATGATAACACCAAAAAGAATAAAAGATCTCTGTTAAAGCAACAATTTGAAAATTTTAACCATGTGAAAACTGAAACTCTAACTCAAACCTTTGATAGGTTTACTAAATTAGTTGGAGAATTGGAAAATCACAAGGTTAAGATTGACAAAGAAGATCTTAACAGAAAGTTCTTAAGATCATTAGATGATGAATGGACAATCTATACTGTTGGATTGAGGCAGAGTTCAGACATTGAAGTTAAGGAACTAGAAGATATATACAATGATCTGAGGAACTTTGAGTCTGAGGTGGAAAGTAAGAAGCAAGCAACTGGATATAGTCATAATGCTGCTTTTATGTCTATGGCTGGAACAAAGGTAGAATCAAGTCAAATGGGTTCTACTTATGTTTCAGGGGGAGCAGGATCATCATCAAATAGTTCTAATGATCAGATATTAGAATCTTTCTTTGCAAGTAATGTGAATTCTTCACTTACTAATGAAGATCTGGAACAATTTGATGGTGATGATCTAGAGGAGATGGACATTAAGTGGCAAATTGCATTGATTACTCAGAGAGCAAAAAGGTTCATGCAGAGGACTGGTAGGAACAACTTTGCATACAAGAGGAATGATGCAAATTGGTTTGATAAGAGCAAGATTGAGTGTTTCAACTGTCACAAGATGGGACACTTTGCCAGAGAATGCAGAAACCCTAGGCAAGAGCAGAATGGTAATGGTCAGAGATCTGGAAGCACTGGAACACAGACAAGAAACATTCCAATTCAGGGGGCTTCAGCAAATGCTTTGGTGTCTATGGATGGCTGTGGATGGGACTGGAGTGATCAAGAAGAGCATGTTGTGAAGAATCAATGTCTCATGGCCATTGCAGAATCTGACAAAAAGTCAGAAGTTCCTTCTGAGGTACAAAATAAATTATGTTCTGCTGTTTGTAAACAAACTGTTAAACACTACAGAGATCATAATATAAAAGTGTGTGAGGAACTAAAACAATGGGAAATCAAAAGTAAACACACCATAGCAGTCATTGAAAATCTGGAAAATCAAATAAAGGCATATGAAGTCAATGCAACACAGTTTAAATATGACATTGAATATGCTAGGTGGGAGAGAGACACTTTTAAAGATAAAGTTGAGTTGTTATCTAAGAAACTTACTGAGGTCACATGTGAAAGAGATAGTATAAGGCTTGATGTAAGTAAATTAGAACATGCTTCAAAGAGTGTAAATAAACTTATTAATTCACAGATTCATGATAAACTTAAGGCTGGATTAGGGTACAATAATGTACCTCCACCTTATAATCACACCTACTTTCCTCCTAAAAGTGAAATTGATATCAATTCACTTAAAAGAGGAATGATAGATGAGGTTAAAAAGGCTGATCCAATTAAAAGTTTATCTGATGATGAACTGTTTGTAGAAGGTGAAGTTAGTGACTGGACTGAAGAAGATGATCAGAGTGATAGGACATCTGATAGTGAGAAGAGTGTGAAATCTGAATCATCTAAGTCTGAGTCAACATGTGAGAATGTGAGGAGAGTAATTACTGATCTAGTTTCTAATCTTAAAACTGATAAACTAGAAGAGGGTAAGAAAATGTTTAAGGAAAAGGTTAAACTGGACTTAGAAAATGTGAGCATGAATACTAACAAATCTAAACATGGGTTAGGATATGTTAGTAATACAGTTAACTCAGTTACTAAACCTGTTGTTAAATCTGTTGTGAATAACTGTGTTAATTGTACATGCAAAGCAAGTACTTCTTCTTCACAGAATTTTCAAAATCAAAAACCCAGAGGTAATCAAAGAAATTGGAATCAAATGGTTTCACAAAAATTGGGTAATAATGTTACTATGATTAAAGAAATGTCTTGCTTTATATGTGAAAAAATGGGTCATCTTCAATATGACTGCTATCATAATCCTGAGAATGTTCAAAGGATTAGAAAACAGTCATGGACAAAAGCAAATATGAGTAACAAACAAAATTTTCAATCAAAAGTTAATCGTACTGCCAGAGTTCAGAAGATAAACCCAAAGGCTAACATGTTAAGCACTGCTACAGGTAAATCTACTGCTGCAGTAATAACAAATTTAGCCAAAAGTTTAAAGACTAAAACAGTGGTAACCAAATACAAAAACAGTGTTAACAAAATTAACACTGAATCTTCAATTGGTAAAACAGTTAAAACTGTTAAGCCAAAGAACACTGTTAAGTCTAAAATAAGTTGGATTTGGACACCTATTAAGTCTGATAAATTAACAGATCCAAATACCAACAGTGCATCACAATCAATAATCTTCAAGAAAGTTGAATATGTGAATGCACATGGGAAACCCAAAGCCAAATTGGTTTGGGTTCCCAAGAGAAATTAATTCTCTTTTTGATTGTTTGTGCAGGGCAAGCCAAAGAGCTTATGGCATATTGATAGTGGATGCTCAAGACACATGACTGGAGACAAAGAAAAGCTGCAGGATTTCAAATCTTTTGATGGAGGATATGTAGCTTTTGGAAGTAATCCAAAAGGAGGAAGGATCACAGGGAAAGGAACAGTTCAGAGTGAAAAGCTAAGTTTTGATAATGTTTATTTTGTGGAACAACTGAGGTATAATTTACTAAGTGTGAGTCAAATCACAGATAAAAAGAACCCAATTCATTTTACTGACACTGAATGCCTTATCTTGTCCAAGGAATTCAAAATACCAGAAAACATGATTTTGATGAGAATTCCAAGGCAAGATAATGTATATAAGTGTGACTTAGTAAATATGACACCTCAACCTGATTTAAACTGTCTTATTTCGAAAGCAAGTGTGAATGAATCTGAACTGTGGCATAGGAGGATGTGTCACATGAATTTCAAAACCATTAATAAACTTGTCAAAAACAAGCTTGTTAGAGGTTTGCCTGAAAAGGTCTATTCATGTGATGATCATTGTGTTTCTTGTCAAAAGGGAAAGCAACACAAATCCTCATTTAAGTCAAAATCTGTGAACACAAATAGCACACCCTTACACTTATTGCATATGGACTTATTTGGACCAACCAGTATAAGTAGTATGGGGAAAAAGTCTTACTGTCTTGTGATTATTGATGATTATACTAGATTTACATGGGTTTTCTTTCTTAGGACAAAGGATGAGACAGGTGAAATACTTAGATCATTTATAACAAAGATGGAAAATCAATTGGATAAAAGAGTAAAGATCATCAGAAGTGATAATGGAACAGAATTTAAAAATCATGAGATGGATAACTTTCTGTGAAGTTAAAGGTATTAAGAGAGAATTTAGTGCACCTAGAACTCCTCAACAAAATGGAGTAGCTGAAAGGAGGAATAGGACACTGATTGAGGCTGCTAGAACCATGCTATCTGATGCAAAGCTACCTATGTCCTTTTGGGCAGAGGCAGTTAGCACAGCTTGCTATGTTCAGAATAGAATATTAGTTGTTAAGCCTCATAACAAGACACCATATGAACTGTTGTTTAAGAGAAAGCCTTTGGTTAGTTTCTTAAAATCTTTTGGGTGTCCTTGTACTATCTTAAATACCAAAGATCACTTAGGTAAGTTTCAAAGTAAGGCACATGAGGGGATATTTGTTGGTTACTCTATTCAAAGTAAATCATATAGAGTATTCAATCAAAGGACCAGAATCATAGAAGAATCAATGCACATCACTTTTAATGAAAACACTGTTAATGCTGAGGGAAAAGGTCCTGAATCACTATTTGATATTGATGCACTTAATACTGCTTTTAGATATACAAATGTGGATACTAGTGCAGGTACAAGTGCAGGTACAAATACAGGAACAGGTGATGGAGAAGGTAGGTCAGACTCAGGAATATCAGCTGGAATGAAGAAGGATTCATTGGAATATATATTATTTCCAATTTGGTCTCCTGATCCCCCAGAAGTGTTTGATACTGATCAACCAAAGACATCACAGAATCTTGAAACAGGAAAATCAGATGAAACATCATTTACTCATGTTGATGATTCTGATAGACCAGTCATGGAAGACAGTACAGAAGACAGTGATATGAGTCCAGTACAGAAGAATACAAATGCAGGTGTGGATGTTGAGCAAACACCAACAAAGCATCTTGACACAGAACATGAACAATTGAATTATCTACATTTGATGAGCTCTACTCCTGTGTCAAAAAGAATTGCAAGAGAAGTGTCAAGTAGTGAGTCTGGTCAAGAAGGAAATTTTACCAACTTGGAGGTGGGAATTCAAGAAACAGCAGCATCTAAATACATTACTCATAAAGATCATCCACTTGAGAATGTAATAGGAGATATTGAATCTGCTGTTAAAACAAGAAATCAAAGTCAGGTGTTTGAAGCTTCAGCAAATGAGGAAGAAGTAAATCTTGATACAGAAGCTGTTAATACTTCTTTGTTTGCTTGTTTTCTGTCTCAAACAGAACCAAAGAAGGTTACTGAAGCTTTGAGAGATCCTAGTTGGATTGAAGCTATGCAAGAGGAGTTGCTTCAGTTTAAGATTCAAGAAGTCTGGACATTGGTTGATTTGCCTAAAGGGAAGAGGGCAATTGGTACTAAATGGATTTTCAAAAACAAGAAGGATGAAAGAGGTATAGTGATCAAAAACAAGGCTAGATTGGTTGCACAGGGGTATTCACAAGAAGAGGGGATTGATTATGATGAGGTTTTTGCACCTGTTGCAAGAATAGAGGCAATTAGATTGTTTTTGGCTTATGCTTCATTCAAGGGATTCATTGTGTATCAAATGGATGTAAAGAGTGCTTTTCTGTATGACACTATACAGGAAGAGGTCTATGTATGTCAACCACCAGGGTTTGAAGATTATAAGTTTCCTGATAAAGTTTTCAAACTGGATAAAGCTCTTTATATGAAATTCCTGATAGAGAAAGGAATGTTGATGAATTAAAGGAGTTTATTCTGTTACAGCCTATGGAATTTGAGGTAACTAATGTTGAATTACCTGGTATCATTGATTGGTCTATTGAGCAATTTGTCAATCCTGTAAAGATTCACAAGATTAAAGTTGAAAGAGCAGATGGAAATGTATCTTGGTGGAGATCTTTTAGGGATTTGATAAAGAGGATCAGTAGGACTGATTTGGTGAGAATGTATGAGATTCGGATGGAAAATGATTTAGATTTGAAAAGGTTTGATAATCTGGTTGAAAAAGTTACATGGCATTGGATTAAGGCTATGTTTGAGCCAGAAGAGTTTCCATTTCAGTTTGCTACTTTTAGCAAGGTCAGAAATTGGATTTATCATGCCAAACCTGGAGTACATCAGATTGTTATGGAGGATGCAGTATTTATGTGATTATTGACAGATAAATTTTATGATATAAATCTGAGATTTTTGATGGGCTTGAGAAATGCAAGATTACAAGCTGCAGTTTTAGATGATGTAGCTCTGGAATTGGTATATATGGTGTTAAATCAGATTCATAAGAAGGAGGAGATTGATAGGAGGAAGAGAAGAAAAGACTAACAGTTTTGAAAGAATTTTGTGAAGCTCATAATGGAGGATTAGAAGAAACTTAATGCTGTGAATGACAGATTAAGTTTAGGGGGAGATTGTTGGGTCAAAACTGTTTCAGGTCTGAGTTGAAGTTGTTGATGAAGACAGAGTATAAGTGATTAAAACTGTTTGTTTTAAAGGTTAAAACTGTCTTTACGAAGTTACAACTGATAGAAGAAAACTGAAGAGAAGACAAGTGTTACAACTGATTGAAGATAGATTACAACTGATAGTTATGTGTCTGTAAGTAGTTAAAACTGCTTATGTATTTGTAACTGTTAGTTATATATGAAACAGTTAACACTGATTATATATTTGTACTTAGTCTTATATTACAATTGAAGCAGTTACCACTGAATGTGTAACAGTTACAACTGTTTACTTCAGAATGGTAGTTACAACTGTTTATGATTTTGTGATAAGTATGAGTCGGTTATGGAAGTTATTTTATTCCATATTCGTAGGAGATTGTATAGGACTCTATGTGTTATAAATAGAGATCCTTTAGACGTAGATAGGTTAATGTTATTTGCGCAGCTTCAAGGTTTTCTGTAACCCTAATACATCAAGTGTATTCGTCTTATATCATTAATAAGATTGAAGCTTTTGGTATATTATTGTGTTCATCATATTAATTAATATTTGTTGATCTTCTTAATATTATTGAGTGTGATTCCGCAACTTCTCAATAATATATTCAAGGCTTATTACGTAAGATTGTTTATTAAGTTAAACAGGGACTAACACACCCCCAAATTTAATGAATTGCGGAAGCACGATTTGGGTGTTACTAATCAATAACAAAGCACAAAGATATATAGTAAATGACTCTATATGCGTCGTTTTAACAAAATATATTAATATTGAAATGTTTACAACATTTATAGCTTTACATAGCTCGAGTTTAAATAAAAGGAGATTTCAGTACATAAGTACTTGTACAAAATATACTAATGCAAGAAAATCTCAAACGTCGGTATGCTGACTCGAGCTAAACGTCCTGAAGCAGAAACATCCTACTGCTTGGTACCTGCGATACATGCTAAATGGGTCAGCTAAAGCTGGTGAGCTCACAGGTTTGAAATCAAGTAATATAGTATGAACCGCAAGATTTAATAAATGATTTGCATCCAGCAAATAAAATGATAGTAATCGTGTATACAGCCATGAGCACATAGTTGAGCTTAACTCGAGGGTCGGGTCCCCTAAAGAGAATTCCTGGCGAGGTGCCTCCAGGAATGCCTAATCAACATTCGTCTTCCCAAATATTAGTACATCCGTTTACCCGGTTAGTGCTTGCTAACCCGAACGAGGAGGGTCAATCCTATATGGTACCATATACTAATATTCACGCTACAACGTATTAACAACTATGCTGACGGAGGACTTTAAATGATTAGTTGTGAAAAACTCATGTAGTATATGAAATGTTTGTACTTGCGTTCACATGTTAAAAATGAGCAATATATCACACCCTTGAGTAAAACAGTAAAAAGAGGGGCCATGAGACTCACCTGAGTCTTGTGAGTTTAACTTAATAAACTTGAGTTGATTAGCCGAGTAATGAAGTCCAAAGACTTGTAACCTGAGGGTGTCCACGACACGCGATGGTTATAAACATGATTGGGTATCTAAAAAGATCACCCTTGTAGTTGTTACACAACTATATATATGTCCAAATTACTACGATTTGGTTGATTTGTTAAGTGTTTGAAAACGTGTACGGCCCGTTGGTGATTAATTGTAATAATAGTCCTGATGTTATCACATTGATTTCGAAGTGCTATACTCGAAAAGTATATTCCATTATGTTTGAAAAGTTGTATCGTATAAGCGTTTTGAAGTCATACAAGTTTGACACTTGGTGAGAAATGTGCTTACGGAATCTAAGTACGGGGGTCCGGGGGCAGCGCCCCTGGCGGGGTCCAAGGGGCTGGCCCCTGGCTGGGGTCGAGATGCCAGGTCAGCTCGAAAAATTTTTATTTCTACTATATTGCTTTGGTGAAAAACGCATCTGGGATCTGAATTCGGGTAAAATCGAGTGATAAATTTCGAGTCTCGACACTTAGTAAAAATCTGAGTTTTCTGTGTTTTGCGACACAATATGCGACACAAAAGTTTGTCATGCGACACAAGGGTTGTGTCGCATAGGAATGCGACACAAGAGCTTAGCGACACAATGTCACACCCCCAATTTCATGCTTTGCGGAAGCGACTGTTTTGGGGCATGACTAATCAAATATCAAAACACCAAAGTACAAGCAAACGACTCTAAATGAGACGTTGTAGAAAATATATTACATTACATAAGTTTTCAAAAGTAGTACAAAGTTTAAGTCATAAGTTTGAAACATAGTAGTGAGTTCGCAAAATGATTTCAGAAGATTTTAATACATAACCATTATACAAAATATAATGCAAGACAATCTTCATGTCTAAATGGATGCATGCGACTCGTGATAGCTAGCTTATCCTGTAGGCCATTCCTACTGTTGATGAGTACCTGAGAATACAACACTAAAAGGTCAGCTATAAAGCTGGTGAATCTCACAGGTTTTAATATAAACATTGATGTGATCAATATGATTATCCGACGATAATAAAAAGTTATAAATGAATAGTGATTTAAGCAATTTACTCACACAATGATTTTAAACCAACGCAGGTTCCCTAAACAATAACGAAATCAACTAGGATAAAACCAACGCAGGTTTTGGAACATTGAACAAACCAACGCAGGTTTTTGAACAATATGAAATTAGACAATGATGAAACCAACGCAGGTTTCGTAACATTGAACAAACCATCGCAGGTCTTCGAACAATGTGCAATTAAACAATGATGAAACCAACGCAGGTTTCGCAACATGGAACAAACCAACGCAGGTTTCCGAACAATGTGAAATTTAACAATGCTAATCAGGACCAAAGAATGGTAGCCAAACAATGTAACTAATATAGTTAACCGAACTAAATAATCATTTAATTCCATGAGTTAATAATTAAATTAACTAATCAAATAACATATGATCACGAAAACATGTAAGCATTGTATCTCACCCCAATATTTAAAACAGTAAAAATGGGGCTGTGAGACTCACCTGAGTCAATCCGAGCAATGAATATATTCGACGTGGAATAGACAATCTTTGAAATCCCTTAGAGTCCTAAACACGCGAGATTCTAATGAGTAAATGGATTGTCTAATGTATTATTTAATGTTTATGTTTGAGTTTACAAAATTTGGTACGAGTCTGAAAACAGTAATCTGCCATTTTCGGCCCCTAAACGACCCCGGATGGCCTAAAACTGACAAGGCTAAGGTACTTAGCCTTGATCATTGGGTTGTTTTTGAATGACCGAACGAATTTGAGCCCAATCCGTTATAATAAAATTTTCATCGAGAAGCTACCCTGAAATATGTTGTAAAATCGTCGACGTTTTCGAAATTTTATTTGTTCTGTTTTAGCTAGAATTCGCAGGGCTAGTTTATTGATCCGTTGGATCATGAAATATACAGGGGGAATCCGCCGGATTCACTTGAATCCGCCGGATTGGTGACATTTGTGGGGAATACGCCGTATTCCCTTGAATACGCCGTATTCCGGAAAAATAGAGGGAATACGCCGGATTCCCAAGAATCCGACCGTATTCATGACAAACCACGGGAATACGACCGTATTCCATTGAATACGCCGTGTTCATGTTTTCTGGGCAGGAATCCGCCGGATTCACCCGAATCCGCCGGATTCACGTAACTGGTTCGACTCTGTACGTGCAGAAAACATACAAAACCATTTCTAAATCCTATTTCCGCTTACAACAACTTAATACAAAGCTAATACATGCTATATTACGTATTTTAAACCAGAAATTAAAGAAAATGGTGAGTGATTCTTACAATGAAAAATTGGGGTCGAGGAGGATGATGATGAACGATGAAGATGATGATGATGTTGCTAGATGATGATGATGATCCAAGATAAATATGTAGATGATGATTTGATGGTGTTGTTGTTGTTTTGAAATTGAAACCGAGAGGGAGAGGAGAGACCGAGAGAATGAAATGTGAGCGGGTGTGTGTTTTGCATTATTGAGGTCGGGTGTATATACCGGCCTCAATAATTGAAGTTTGGTAGTATTTTCCGACCCGTGTTTGCGTACCCGATCGTTATGTAGTATAATGTTTTAAAATGATAATTTTCTAAAAATAGATTCGTATAAGCTTTTAATTAAATTATTTTATAAAACTGTTTTCTCGGATGTTTAAAATTGTAACTTTGTTTTACCTAAAATGTACGGATAGTTTTCTGTATCTAAACTGTATTTAAATTTCAAACGGATTATGTAATTATTATCCTTAATAATAATACTTGATTTAAAAATGTTTTTCGCTCACTTTCATTTTGAGTTTCTACGTTTTGTTAAATTTGGTATTCGCGATTATTTAAATAATCGTTTCGGTTTATATATATACATATATATATATAATACTTGAATGCTTAAGTGTTAACAAGTATGTAATACGTGATTTAAAAGTTTAAAGTGGCCCCTAATTTTGGCCCTTTTTGACCGGGTGTCACACACAAGGGTTGTGTCGCATAAGCGTTCGATGCTAAATCAATAGCGACATAAGGGTTGTGTCGCATGGTATTTGCGACATAAGGTACGACAAAATATTGTGTCGCATAGGATACGACATAACTGGCTTCATACGACACAAAATACGACATAGAGGATTTTATACGACACAACATGCAAAATACGACATAACATGCGACACAAGGCTTGTGTCGCATTGAAGAACACCAGCCCAGAAAGTTTCGACTGCCGAGATTTTTCCGGCCAAAACCCAATTCAAACTCATTTTTAAGCTATAAAATCGTGTTCTACACTTTGTAATGGACATATATAAGTTATATAAACGACTAACAAGTGAAGATACAAAGAATCGAGTGGTTTCGGGATTTTGTCGGAAACTTACAAAGTGGCGAAATGGAAATCCGGAAAGATAGAAGTGTAGATCGTTGCGAGGTGGTCGTGAATCTCTAAAAATCTTGATGATCCGAGTGCGTTTCGTGGTGTTATTTGACGATTTTAGTGGATGGTGGTGGTTTGGTGGTTTTGGAGAAATGAGAGAAAAAGGAGAGTAAGAGAGAGAGAGATAAGAAAGAAATGAGGGAAAAAGATGGGAAGTGGGAGGTTATCCTCCACTTTTCAGTCTTCGCCCCGCGCTCCGCGTGGTGTTCGTTTTCTTCGTCATTTAACGTTTTAATGAAAATTTCACGCGTTAATTATTCATTTTAAAATATGAATTTTGTTTAATAATTTAATTAAATTGTTTTACCACTTATCTAATAATTTAAAGATTTAAAATGTGAGTTTAAATAATTTGCGTATTTTGTTGTTAATTAGGTAAGTTTCAATTGTACGAAGCGGGACAACTTTGGGAATAAAATTTAAACAATAGTTTGGACCCAGTAATGTTTTCAGATAATGTGTTATACTTAAATATAAATAGTGTCACCAACGTCCGTATTTATGGAACCGAAATACATTCGATTTAAATTGCGTACGATTTAATCAAATCGCATTTTCGTATATATTCAACAATATATATTTCGATACATAAATTAGCCTAACACAGAACTAATTACATGTATTAACAGAGAATTAGGCACTAATTACTAGTCCTAATTTGGCGGGTGTTACAAAACCTTCTACTTCTCTACCCACTGACTCGGTACAAGCTGACTCTCCTGTCGCTTCTCCTGAGCCGGAACCTTCTAAAGCCCCAGAAGTTTCTAAACCTGTTCGAATACCTTTCCCTGGTAGGCTTAAGAAAGAGAAACAAGAAGCTCAATTTGGAAAATATCTAGAAATGTTCAAAACCCTACACTTAAATGTTAGATTATTAGATGCTTTAGTAGAAATGCCCAGTTGTGCTAAATTCTTTAAGGAACTGATATCCAACAAAGAAAAACTTAGACAGATAGTTAACTTACCCCTAGATGCCGAGTGCTCTCTAATTATGCAACAAGGACTACCCCCTAAGCTTGAAGATACTGGCTGTTTCACTATTCCGTGTTATCTTCAGGATGTTCAAATAAGTAACGCCTTAGCTGACCTAGGAGCTAGTGTAAACCTCATGCCATTCTCGCTTTATAGGAAACTAGGATTAAACGAACTCTTGCCTACACGTATGACCATCCAATTAGCAAATAGATCAGTTAAACTCCCCCGAGGAATTGCTGAAGATATTATGGTCCGTGTCGACAAATTCGTCTTTCCAGTTGATTTCGTTGTTATGGATATTGAAGAGGACACCCAGGTTCCACTCATCCTTGGCAGACCTTTCCTAAACACTGCCAAGGCCGTCATTGACGTAAATGAAAAATCTTTAAAACTCCGAGTTGGAACTGAAGAGGTCACCTTCAATGTTGATAAACTAATGAAACAGCCTGTGGGAGAAGATCTTGGTCTTGTAGATTCTATGCAGGAAATAATTGAAGAACACTTAGAAGAGATCCTCGCAGTAAGCAGCATTAACCCCCTTCCCAATACTGTCATCACTTCAAGAATACTCTGATAAGAAGGTGCGGGTCTATGCTCAGCTATCTCGGATTCTTCCGACACATCTGGAGAGTTACTATTTCCTTTAAAGAATTCCGAGCCGCAGCTCAACTCCATCTTGACTGCTCCTCTTGGATATGGCACTCCTGTCACTCTACTACGAAGGAAACCGACCTCTGAAGTAGATCATTCATCTCTCTCAAGGGAAGAAAATCTGAAGACTCTTAAAAACATGGAGTCAATGCTTAAAACACCTGCTTCGCAACCATCTGAAGGTTGTGAAAATCCAGAAATCACCATCAGCGAGTCTTCATCAGCTCAATTTCAGAGATTTGCAACAACTGACAAAGGAAAAGAAATTATCACTGAAGAAAATGCAATCTCTCAATCTTCCCAAGTAAAATGTGAGCTGAGAAAAGATGAGTTGTCCAACAATACAGAATGGGTTGAGATAGCATCAGCCGACATTCCAGAATCACCTGCAATGGAGTCAGATTATCAAACAACGTACGACGAGCTTAAAAGAGACGAGATTACTAGGATGAAACCATCTACTGAAGAACCACCCGAATTGGAACTAAAGGAACTTCCCCCACACCTTGAATATGCTTTTCTTGAAGGTACTTCGCACTTACCGGTTATCATATCTAAAGAATTGAAGCCCGAAAAGAAAGCAAGGCTGGTACAGGTTCTAAAGTCACATAAGAAGGCGATTGCTTGGAAGATCTCTGACATACAAGGGATTAGTCCAAACTACTGCACGCATAAGATCTTAATGGAAAACGACTTCAGACCATCAGTTCAAAGGCAAAGGAGAGTCAACCCGAAGATTCAAGACGTGGTGAAAAAGGAGGTTATCAAACTCCTGGATGCCGGTCTGATCTACCCTATCTCAGATTCCCCATGGGTTAGCCCAGTTCAAGTCGTCCCAAAGAAAGGAGGCATGACGGTCATCGCTAACGAAAACAATGAATTGATTCCAACACGAACCGTCAATGGTTGGAGGGTGTGTATCGACTATCGGAAACTGAATGAAGCTACACGTAAAGATCATTTCCCTCTACCATTCATTGATCAGATGCTCGAAAGGTTATCAGGAAACGAATTCTATTGCTTCCTTGATGGCTTCTCAGGCTATTTTCAGATACCTCTCGATCCGAAGGACCAAGAAAAGACGACGTTTACTTGTCCCTATGGAACATTTGCTTACCGACGTATGCCTTTTGGTTTGTGTAATGCACCTGCGACTTTTCAAAGATGCATGGTAGCAATCTTCCACGACATGATTGAACAATGCATGGAAGTGTTCATGGACGATTTCTCAGTTTTTGGGGATTCGTTCACCACTTGTCTTTCTAACTTGGATAGGATGCTTGCTCGATGTGAAGAATCAAACCTAGTTCTGAATTGGGAGAAATGTCACTTCATGGTGAAAGAAGGCATAGTTCTTGGACACCGCATTTCAAAATCTGGAATTGAAGTTGACAAAGCAAAAGTTGAGACTATCTCAAAGCTTCCACCCCCTACTTCTGTAAAAGCCATCCGAAGTTTTCTAGGTCACACCGGATTCTACTGTCGCTTTATTAAGGATTTCTCTAAGATTTCTCGACCTATGACTCATCTTCTCGAAAAAGATACTCCGTTTGACTTTACAGATGAATGTCTCAAAGCTTTCAACTACCTGAAGGAACAGCTTGTACATGCACCGATCATGGTCGCCCCCGATTGGAGTCTTCCATTTGAAATCATGTGCGACGCCAGTGATTTCGCTGTTGGAGCTGTACTGGGACAACGGAAGCAGAAACATTTTCAACCAATATACTACGCCAGCAAAACGCTCACGGATGCTCAAGAAAACTACACCACTACAGAAAAGGAGCTGCTTGCGGTAGTATTTGCTTTTGATAAATTTCGTTCTTATCTAATCTTGTCCAAAACTATTGTCTATACAGATCACTCCGCTTTGAAATACCTTTTCAAAAAGCAAGATGCTAAACCGCGCCTTCTACGATAGATTCTACTCCTACAAGAATTTGATATTGAGATTAAAGATAAGAAAGGAGCAGAAAACCTCGCGGCCGATCATCTTAGCCGATTGGAAAATCCATCCATGGAGAAGTTGTACGAGAACGATATTCAAGATCAGTTCCCCGAAGAACAACTCATGACTGTTGGAGGCTACCAACAAGGATCACAGTTCTCACACAACCCTTGGTATGCCGACTTCGCCAATTATCTGGTAGGAAACATCGTACCAAAAGGAATGCCAACCTCTCAGAAACGAAAATTCTTCCGAGATGTCAAGAACTATTATTGGAACGATCCTTATCTCTTTAAGGTTTGTCCCGATCAACTTATTCGAAGATGCGTCGATGGAAAGGAGGCAGAACTAATTCTACACCAGAGCCACCACGGACCTACTGGAGGACACCATGGTAACAAAATGACTGCACGAAAGGTTTACGATGCCGGCTTTTATTGGCCAACCATATTCCGAGACGCTTGCGACCTGGTGAAGCGCTGTGATATTTGCCAAAGGCAAGGCAATATCTCAGCCCGAAACGAAATGCCACTTACTAATATCCAGGCCGTGGAAATCTTTGATATCTGGGGATTAGATTTTATGGGACCATTCCCTAAATCTAACGGTAAAGAGTACATCTTAGTCGCAGTTGACTACGTCTCCAGGTGGGCCGAAGCTCAAGCTTTTCCGACCAACTATTCAAAAGTAGTAACCCAATTCCTCAAAAAGCTGTTCAGTCGATTTGGAACTCCTAGAGCTATAATCAGTGACCGTGGCACGCATTTCTGCAATACTCAATTCATGCGAGTGCTGCAGCAGTATGGTGTCACTCACAAAACTTCGACAGCTTACCATCCACAAACAAATGGGCAAGCTGAAGCGACAAATCGGGCTTTGAAAAGGATATTGGAACGAACTGTCGGAAATCACGGGCACAGGTGGGCAGAAAAATTAGACGATGTGTTGTGGGCATTCAGAACTGCCTACAAAACACCATTAGGAACCACACCGTATCGGCTAGTCTACGGAAAGGCGTGTCACCTTCCAATTGAGTTGGAATATCGGGCGTACTGGGCATTAAAACATTGCAACTTGGAAATTTCAGCAGCTGGAGAACAACGGAGAATGCAATTGAATGAGTTAGCAGAACTAAGAGACCAAGCGTACGACAGTTCGCTGAGCTTCAAGGAAAGAACTAAAAGGGTCCACGACGCTAAGTTAAAGACCTCTAGGTTCAAACAAGGAGATAAAGTGCTGCTATTCAATTCGCGATTCAAGAAATTCTCCGGAAAATTCAAAAGTAGGTGGAGCGGACCATTCACGATCTCAAAGGTATTTCCCTATGGCGCAATCGAACTCGAGGCTCCAGAAGGTAATTTTAAGGTTAATGGTCATCACTTAAAGCATTATGTTGAGGACATTCCCATCAGGGAAGACGTCTTCATCTTTGAACCTCCATGAGTCTTCAAGAAAGGTACAAAGAGTCAAGCTAGAGACTCGTAAAACAAGCGCTCTTGGGAGGCACCCCAAGCTTATCTTTATTTTTCTGTCAAATTTTTACTTCTTAGTTTATTTTTGTTAAGTATTATTATCTCTAACAAAATTTCAGGATTTGCTACTTATCTGACTACAAACTTTAAATTTTTACAAAATCAGAGATAAGTTTTTAAATGCAAATGCCGGGACTCTGATAACAGAAATCTTTATAAAACATCTTCGCACTGTCATCAGATCTCTGTGCATTTGTATTCATCATTTTATGCATTACCTGTTTATTTTGTTTGTTTCAGGATGGATAGCTCCAGTGACACCAGAGAGATCATAGCTGAGATACCACCGAGACGTCGCAGAGATCGTAGACGAGGATGTAGAGCACGCAGGACCATGCCCACTATTCGCGAGGAGGACCTTATTGATGTCCAGATCACTCATGAGGAGCCATCCACTGAGAGACCCCCATCACCTGTTCACCAGTCAGCTCCCATACCCACTCTTGAGTATGGGATTACACTAGCTGACCCGGTTGCAGCCTGGGCCCTCTTTCGGACACTCCACCTTCAACATGACATCATGTCCACCATCTGTGTGCATGTAGGGCTTCCGAGGCCTTTTGACTGTCCGTTCCATCTTGGTCTGGACCCAGGACCGTCTCGCCCGCCCTGGTCATTCTTCCCTCCTGCTAGACCGTTCGCTGCTGGACCTTCCACTGCTCCGCCTGCTGCTGTTGATCCTGCCATGTCATCAGGGAGTGCATCAGCAGAGCCTTCACCGACTGAGCAGTTGATGGCTGTGTTGGATGTCTTTAGTCCACCTCACGCTCATGCTTCTGCTGACATTACTGAGCCGAGCATGGATACGATGGAGGAGCCTGCACTATCACCCACCTCAGTCCTTGCTTCTGCTATTGCTGCCTTCGATCCTGACAGCGATGATCTACTTGATGACTTTTAGTTTATTTAGTCTATTTTATTTACCTTATTTCAGTACTTAGATTTTTATAACTCTTTGTTATTTTCGAGATATGACGTTGTGTTGATGTTTATTGCAGAACTTAGCTTTTTGTGGAATGGATAATCTTACACGAGACTGGTCCTCCAATCCAGCAAATCACACGCACCATTTCTACACTAATCTGGTCATGTCCAGTAAACAGAATGGGGAGTATTATAAAACTTTCTCCGTTTTTAATGATTCTATGTTTACTTAAGTTTATGTGTTATAATCTATGCCACATCCTAACTTATCACTAAGTGTGGGATTCTAGCCCAATTTAACACTTAGGAAACATTTTCTTACATGTTCAAACTCTAAGTGTGGAATTTTAGTCGTAAAATCTCAACTCAAGAGAACATTAGGGACAATGTTCCCCTAAGTGTGGGATGGTAGGTATGGAATACCTTGGATAAACGATTTTTATGTCTACATGGCATATCTCAGAAAATGTTCCCTAAATTTTTTCAAATTTTTCAAAAATATTTTTCAATAAAACTAAAATATGAGCTAAATCTTGCGATTAAACTCTAAATTTTTGAGTTTTGGTATGCCTGAAAGAAATCATTTTCAAAATATGAGGAAAAAATTTCAAAAACTTAAGGAAATTAAGGTAGAAATTTCCTAAACAAGAAACGACAATCTAAGAGGGGCATCGCATGACTAGGCACATACAACCCAAATTTGCAGTGAGGTTTTGAGCCTTAAAAGCATTCATTTTTAATGCTACATTGTTCATTTCTTGTGTGTGCCGATGCATGTATCTCTGAATTAGAACTTGCTCTTGACATACGCTTCGAGACCACATTGGTGTGTACCGTACGCAGTATAGGCGCAATTAGATGACCTTGACATTCCTTAGGATTTGAACCCCTTTTTAGCCTTCTCTTTCAAGCCCAAAACCCTTCCGATACTCATTTTTAGTATCGATGATCCGCTTAGAAAACCCTGTTGAGCCTAAACCTTTTCATTTCTTCAAAAACCCTAATCATAAACCTACTTTCCCAAATTCCCAAAACCTTATCTTAGAATTTCTGAGGTTATGAAAAACATCTTGAAGAATATCCAACTCGATTATCCTACTCGTTCGTGTTCTCCAAAAAGTATCAAACTCCTCTAAAAGTGCGGGAAAATTAGCACACAAGAGAGACAAGAGGACAACGGTGCGGGAAAATTAACACCCAAAGTAAAGACTCGAATTGATCAAGATAAGAGAAAGAACTTTCTAAAAGAGAAAAAAGAAAAGAAATTATCCTCGGAAGTTCTCTCACAAAGAAATTCTGAAGAAGAAAAGAAAATAAATGAAAGTCCCGTTTCTAATCTTGGATCTGATCGGATCGTTTGATTGAATATATGAACGTATTAATCGAATCAAACACGCAATTCTCTATAATCTTTGTATATATTCACAATTGAATAATCAAGATTACAAGATACAAACTCACAAACTCGTTTTCTCTCCTCCTCACACACAAAAACGGCTCTCCCACTTCTCTCAAATGTCTAACCCTAATTTTGAGTTTAACACTTCTATTTATAGTGTAATCTGACCTACATGCGACACTAGCTAAGTGTCGCATGAACCGACCCGTGCGACACTAGCTAAGTGTCGCATAAACACTAATTCTGTGTATATATTCTATTTCACTATTCGTTTACAGACTCGCATATACACACTAAACATTATACATACGTAGACTAATTGACTTTGACAATTACAAACGTTTGACCAACTGACTGACACACAAAATGTACCAACAAACTCCCCCATGTCAGCAGCTTGGTCAAATAAGTCTTCAATTAGTCTTCATCAACAAACTCTTTCATGTCTTCAACTATCACAAGCTCCCCCATTGAGATAGCATGGTCTTCAAATAAAATCTTGATGTCCAAATTCATGTGACTGACACAAACTTATCAAACAATAAGATCTTCAAACTCAGTGACCATCTCTCAATCATCAGTAGTATCTCCAATAGAATTTGTCTTCACAGTCTTTGGAGAATAACCGACATCCTTTACATCTTCAATATTTGACTTTAACAAGATATGTGATATTTGAAGAAAATAACATAGAAATAAAATCTTTTTGTATTTTTCTTTATAAATAAAAAGTAAAGGATAAAGATTAAAATAAATTGGGGATAGGATTGTTTTAGGTCTGCTTAGGGATCATATCAGATCAACATGCAATTATTAGGAAATAGTAAGTGTTATTTCGATCATCAGTATATTTGTCCACTTTAAATTTACTTGACATATTTAAAGCACCTTTTATAAAAATTAGTTCAAGACGATTATCGGTATTGTTTGTCCACTTAAACATATTACATCCGTATCTGTGAGCTAACCTTTATTGTTAGTATGGATATTAATTTTGTGAAACCTATTATATGATATACTGATAAACTTTAGTAAAACGCATAACGCTGCATATTTTACAGACAAGGTAGATATTACAAGACCAAGTTTATCTCGGCTTTCTCGTAACATACACTTGACCTTTAAATTTAGGCATACATCAAACCTATAATGAAGATACTAGTGGCCCCAGATCTGTACTTAGTACAACAGAGGGTCCCTTAGTATGAACATAACAAGTTTGAGACTATTTGCATAACTAATGGATTCAGGTCTGTACGTGAGTACAACAATAGTCACCATTAGTTAGACTAATAATCATATTAATACTATATGCCAATTTTGCATTTACATAATGATTATGACAGCGTATGGTAGTACCTTCATTTATCAATTAAGACTTATGTCATACATCATATAACATTTTTCACAAAGTAATAGACAAGTTTTAATTATTACTTCTTACTCACTCACAAACCGGTGTGTACCATGCCTACCGATACATCATATGATGAAGCCAATGTTTATAAAAGCTATTTTAAATATGCCAGATAAACCTACTGACACATCAAACATAAACCTTAAAATTTCAAATTTTATGCATGTCACCCGATGTACTATCATATCCCAAGTTGTTTACAGACACAATCCAACATCTTTTCAAGAAATAAGAATCTTGCTGTTCACATTTCTGATCCAAGTAATCAGAATTTTTAATACTTTAAAATTACTCCCCCTGAACAGCAAATTCTTATATCCCCCTTAAACAGTAAACATATTTTTGTATTTTTAATTTAACAAATTTCGCAACATTACATTTCTTTAATACTAAAAAGTATAAAGAATGGCTGTTGCACTACTAACAAATAAAAGTAGATAATATCAAAATCACATATCAAGTCAAGTCAAATGCCTTTTAGCACTTTTACCACCTCGTAACATCGAAAATCTCATCCATCCAATCAAAATCATCACACATGAGCACTTTGAAAACAATCTTCCAAAAATATTCACATCCTTGCAGTCACTAAAAATATTAACTATCAAAAACCTGACTGCACCACCACAAACAATTAAACGTTAGTACTTATGGGACACCCAAGCCTTGATAGACTTGGGTTGTCCATGGTCATCCATAACCATCACATCCATGAGTTTATGATATTTTAAAAACTCAGTTGATTTCGTAGACGTGTTGTTTGTGGATTTGGGTGTCCAAACCTGTTTAGGTTCAGATGATTTGTTTTCAACAATGTTGTGCTGTTGAACTTGAGGTCTACTAGGCACAACTTTGTTTACTCTTGCCATAGGTTTTGGAGAGTTTGATGCACAACTAGATACAGGCGAATACGAATGACGCCTTGAAAAAGATTTTGAAAAAGAATTCCTGAAAGAGGAAGTTCTTGGCATCCCTCTACCAAACCTATCTAGGGATAATAACCGACAATCCCTAATTATATGTCCTTGTTGTCCATAATGGAAACAAGAACGTCGTTCAATGTACGACCTATTCCAATGATTACCCACAAAAGGTTGAGGTGGAGAATGAACTGTTGGAAGCTTAGAAGATGAGGTATTTACAGGACGTGAACACTTATGTGTACACGTTGATGTAGAAGCCTCAGAAGTTGAATAAGTTGATGTTGAAGGTTGTTCACTTTTAGATTTTACATTTGAATCCTTCATTTGATGTTGAACCCTTTTGGATTCATTTTCAACCTTGTTTTTACCCTTTGTATTTGAAACCTTTACAGTTTCATTGGTAAGTATATGATTTTCTGGCTTTACATTAACTTTTTCAACTTTGATTTCAGCCTCTTCCGGTAGATCCTCTATCTCAACACCCTCCTCTACACTAACTGGAGGTGTACTATCAGACTTAACAAAAGTAGGCAAGGGATACTCTGTCCGTTTAGTTTTCTCCTTTGCCTGCCTTTTGGGATTGGATGTAGCTTCTTTAGACTTTGTAGCTGGCCATGATGAGTAGTCAGCCACAAGTTCTTCGGTGCCTTCCTTAACAGGCAGAGGATAGTGATTAGTAGGAGGTGGAACTGAGTTATACCCTATTCCGGCCTTACTACTTGTATTTGTCCTCTGCTTGTCAACAATTTCATCGAAGATTTTATGAGAGTTTGAGAAACTTGTGATTCCCTTTTTAAAAGAGTCAGACTCAGACTTTAGCTCAGAAAGTTCTTTATTCAACAAATCAATTTCTGTTAAATAGCTTTTAATTGCATCTTGTTGACTAAAGACTTTTGCTTTAAAGGTTTGAGTATCTAACTTATAAGCTTCAATCTGCTTATCATAAAGTTTTTCATTAGCTTTTAGAAACTTATTTGATTCAGTAAGTTTCTCAACCTTTTCTCTCAAGTCTACATAGTCTATTTGAAAACATTTTAAAGAAGCTTCCAATTTAATACAGGAGATACATGTAAAAGGTTTTTCAGATTCCGTGTCTACCTCATGTATCTTTGCCAAGAACGCACTGTGTTGAACCTTTTCTTGAGTCGCACTTGAATCGAACATTCCCTGAGAATACACTGTCATCGCCTGTGATGTTGTGTTATTCTCTGGAGTCTTGGGAGCTGAAGGTGTGGTGAATCCAGATGATGGATATTTATTCTCCACACATTCCTTAGCAAAGTGCCCATGAATCTGACAGTTCTTGCATTTCACTTTGCTTTTATTAAAACCAAGACCTGTGTCACCATCATCATCCAGGTCTTTTCTACCCGTTCTCTGGAGAAACTTCTTGGTTCTTTGGGTTATCATGGCCATACTCCATTTGATGTCCATCTGCTCGAGATCGTCAGAATCGATCTGTTCAAAGTCTTCTTCAGTAAGCTGTAGAGTACTAGCCTTCTTGGAAAGAAAATTCTCATAAGAGTTGAGGAAAGCTGCAAAGATTGTATCATGATCCTCAGTAGCCTTTGAAGGAGCTGTATGAGAGATATAAGAAGCATATGAAGTGCTAGTAGAAGTAGATGCTGCTGAGTTGGAAGTAGATCTCGAAGTATCATTTAGACTAGGAATTTGAATATTAGCCTCTGACTTCTTTTCCTTTTGATCGTAAGCCACTACAAGAGCATCCCATAACCCTATAGAAGTTGCTTGATCTTTAAATTTATTAATCACAACTTCTGGCAAGCACTTGGTAATCATCTCATACGCTCTATTGTCTTTATCAAACTCTTCTCGTTCCTTGACTGACATTTGTGCTCTTGACTTAAGCACTCCATCGAGTTTTGGTTGCTCATATCGATCAATGGTGTTAAACCAATTCCACAGATTTGGATCATTGTATTCAATGAAATTGCATAACTTAATCTTCCAACTCGCAAAATCACTATAGAACAAAGATGTAGAAGGAGGCATTTTCGCACCAAAAGCCATATCCGAAAACCGACAGAGTGTAGCGAAACTTTTCCGACACTAAAATTAGGTGCTTTTAAGTTCAAAAACAAAATTTGGTACTACAAAAATTTTCGCGAATTTCCCGCCAAAATTTCGTCCGAAAACGTCAAAAATTGGCCGGGTAAAATGAAACTTTTTCCAGCCTAAAATTGAACAGTTGTAAGGCTAAGGAAAAATTTTGGAAATGCAAAATTTTTCGGAGATTTCCCGCCAAAAATTTTGGAAATGCAAAATTTTTTTTTTTTTTTTTTTTTTTTTTTTTTTTTTTTTTCGAATCTAGCGCGACACTAGGTTAGTGTCGCTAAGAAGTGTCGCACTGAAGTGACGCACTGTAGTGACGCACGGAAGTGACGCACTGAAGTGACGGTATGAGATACTTGCTGAGACACTTGGTAAGTGACGCACTGAAGTGACGCACTGAAGTGACTCACTGAAGTGACTCACTGAAGTGACTCATGAAGTGACGCATGAAGTACCGCAGAAAGTCAAATGGCGACACTCGATTAAGTGTCACTATGTAGTGTCGCTAAAAGACAAGTGTCGCTATCAAGTGTCGCTGAAACCCTAATTGGCGACACTTAAGGAAGTGTCGCTATGGAAGTGACGCTAGTAAGGAAGTGACGCTGATAAGTGACGCTATGTCGCGGCCAGCAGCCCCAAAAACCCCAAAAACGAATTTTTTCGAAACCCTAGGAAAAATTGACGAACAACAGACGAACTAGCACCAAAAATCAACCTAAAAATCGATATAATCAACACAAATAACCCAGAAACTAATTATAATTGATTAATACCTTCGCGAATCAACCGAAAACGCTCAAAATAACGAACCGAAACCGACGAATCCTCGATTCTTGGCTCTGATACCAGTTGAAAGTCCCGTTTCTAATCTTGGATCTGATCGGATCGTTTGATTGAATATATGAACGTATTAATCGAATCAAACACGCAATTCTCTATAATCTTTGTATATATTCACAATTGAATAATCAAGATTACAAGATACAAACTCACAAACTCGTTTTCTCTCCTCCTCACACACAAAAACGGCTCTCCCACTTCTCTCAAATGTCTGAATCCAGAGAACTTGGGCACAGCAACTAGCGGCAGCAACATACTCAGCCTCTGCTGTAGAAAGAGAGACTGTAGTTTGCTTCTTGCACTGCCACGAGACCAAACGCGATCCCAGAAACTGACATCCACCCGTTGTAGACTTCTTATCGATACTGCAACCTCCATGATCCGAATCTGAATAGGCTGTGAGAGCGAAAGTCTTCTCATTTGAATACCAAAGACCAAGGGTAGGTCTAGCTCTGAGATAACCAAAAATTCGCTTTACTGCCTTCATATGTGACACCTTTGGTTTAGCCTGATAACGTGAGCAAATCGACACGGCAAATACAATGTCCGGTCTTGAGGCAGTCAAATACATAAGAGAACCTATCATTGAACGATAGTCCCTCTCCTTGCAATCTTCATCTTCCTCAGCAAGTTTGAGATTGTGATTAAGCTCGATGGGAGTCCCATAGGTTTTACAAGTGAGCAGGTCATACCTAGTCAACATGTCATTGACATATTTTGACTGATGTATATAAATACCTTTTGCAAGCTGCTCAACTTGTACACCTAAAAAGAAAGTGAGCTCCCCCATTGCGCTCATCTCAAACTCAGACTTCATGATTTTCTCAAAGTTCTTACACATTGCCTCATTGGTAGACCCGAAGATAATATCGTCCACGTAAACCTGCACAAGTAGCAAATCTTCCCTATCCTCTGACTGTTCACGAAGAATAAATAGCGTGCTATCGATGTTCCCTCTCACAAAACCATGCTTAATCAGATGTGTAGTTAGCCTCTCGTACCAAAGTCTTGGTGCTTGGTGAAGACCATACAACGCCTTGTTCAATTTACAGACGTATTCAGGATGCGCAGGGTCTTCAAAACCAGGAGGCTGTTTAACGTACACATCGTTGTCAACCTTTCCATACAGAAACGCACTTTTCACATCAAGTTGATTGACGCGAAATCCCTTGAAGGACGCGTATGCCAGAAAAATGCGTATGGATTCCAATCGAGCAACAGGGGCAAATACATCATCATAGTCCAACCCCTCAATTTGGCTGAAGCCTTGAACTACTAGACGTGCTTTATTACGAATTACAACGCCCCTATCATCCATCTTATTACGAAAAACCCAACGAGTGCCAGTCAAGTGGGCACCCTTGGGTAATGGAACTACTTCCCAGACTTGCAACTTTTCAAATTGTTGTAGTTCCTCTTGCATGGCCTCGATCCAGGATGGATCTTTTAAGGCCTCTTCAACTTTCTTAGGTTCATTCTGCGAAAGATAACATGAATTAACATTAGCCACCAGACCCGAAAGTTGTTCAGTATCAGTCTGTTTCGCTTGATGTCTTGTTTGAACCTTTGCATGAGGATCACCAATGATATTATCAATGGGGTGATCCTTATGTATCCGAGTCACTGGAATTTGATCTGGCACAAGATTCTGTTCCAGGTTACTCAGATCTCCCTCATTTGCAGACATATTCGGAGAAGCATCATCATCATCATCTCTTTGAGAAAATAAATGAGAATAATTCATATTTTTTGCTTCCTCTCCCTCATCACTTACCTCATCCTCTCCTCCTTCCTCTAATGACGGCATGTTTGGATCATAAGGAAGCTCCTTGATGTAGTTATACACTGTTTTAGAGGTAGAAGGAGCATTTTTCGAAGGTGTAACTCGAGAAGTAGATGTTGGAATAGGTGTTGTTGATGGTGGTGTGGGTGTTGGTATTGGTGTAGTATCAGTTGGTGGTGGTTCGGGTGTTGCATTAGGAGATGGGTCGGATGGTTTACTAACTGGTGTATCTTGAGAAAAATCAAGTCCATGTAGCATGGAAACTAACTCTTCCGTTTCATCAGTATCAGGAATTTTGAAAGAGTCAAAGAGATTTCCATAGTTGAAGAACCAATCCGGACCTGTTCCTTGAGGAGGTTCCGTATACCTTAAACATTTTACTTCAAACTGTTCCTCAATCTGATTCGTTGATTTGTTAAAGACTCTTTTGTTCGGAGAATTGACTGAATATCCAAGAAAAATCCCTTCAACAGCTTTGTCACCAAACTTAGAGACCTTATCTTTTGTAATCATGATCATGCATGGACACCCAAATGGTTCTAAGAACTGAAGGTTTGGCTTACGGTTATTGAAAAGTTCATAACACGTCTTGTTCTTTTTCTTAACCGTGAGCACTCTGTTGAGAACATAACAGGCAGTATTAACTGCCTCAGCCCAGAAGATGATTGGTAATTTGGAGTCAGCTAACATAGTCCGAGCTGTCTCTATAATTGTCCTGTTCTTTCTTTCTGCAACTCCATTCTGTTGTGGAGTCCTTGGAGCACTGAATTGAAGCTCAATTCCTCTTGTAGCACAAAACAATTCGAGAGTTGAGTTCTTGAATTCAGTTCCATTGTCGCTTCGAATCATTTTCACCTTTAAGTTGCATAGATTTGCCAACTTATCCAACAAATACACCAGAATATCAGGAGTCTCCCCCTTTGTAGTCAAGAAATATACCCACGAAAACCTTGAGTAGTCATCAGTAACTACCAAGCAGTAAGACCGACCACCAATGTTCTTTGTTGAAACTGGACCGAACAGATCCATATGCAGTAGTTCCAACGGAGCTGCAATAGAATTCACTACCTTAGACTTGTGGGACTTCTTGTGGAGTTTTCCTTTGTGACAAGAAACGCAGTCATCTTTTAGAGCAAATGACTGTTTTGGAACTCCCCTCACTAAATCATTATTAATCAGAAAATTCATTTTACGGAAATGAATATGTCCCATCCGTCTGTGCCAAAGGAGTGATTCCTTTTCTGAAGCCTTTGAAAGAAGACAAGTATAGTCACTTGTAGTCTCCACAGTTCGCATATTCATCACATAGGTGTCATTCTTTCTAGGTGCCCGCATCAATACCCAATCCTCAGGAATGACATACCCCGGCTTCAATATTACACATTCCGTCTTTGTGAATAACGTGGTGTAGTCCTTGTCACAAACTTGTGAAACGCTCAGCAAGTTGTGAGTCAGCTCAGCCACATAATTCACATTTTCAAAGCTAACTTTTCCATTTGTTAGCGTTCCCTTTCCCGAAATCGTTCCTCCTGAATCTCCCGCGAAAGCAACGTATCCTCCCGAGTATGGTTTAATATCCGTCAGAAGAGACATATCGCCAGTCATGTGTCGCGAGCAGCCACTATCCATATACCATAAACTATCCTTCACACGTTCCGACTGCTGCAACACATCAAAGAAAGAGATTAGTGAGAAACGGAGACCCAAGCCTTTACAGACTTAGGTCTTCCATGGTCATCAACAATAAGCACGTCAGATAGGACTTTATCTTTAAACAAATTAGAATTTTTATCTGAAGTGTTATTGTTGACGACTGAAGAGTCAGCATCAGACTCTTTTCGTTTCCAAACTTTTGAAGGTTCGGAATTGATATCAGAAATAATGTTGGGCTTTTGAATTGGCAAAGGTTTTTGCTCAACATTACTTAGCTTCAGAACAGGCTTGGGAGACTTTGAGTAATGCCTAGGTGGAGATTTTGAAAAAGAATTTCTATAAACTGATGTCCTAGGCATCTCTCTCCCATAGCGCTGATTTGACAGCTTGGGACAGTCACGGATCAAATGTCCTTGTCTCTTGCAGTAGAAACAAGAACGAGTCTCAACTAACGGTTGAGGCTGAGGCATTACCACAGGAGGTGGAGAAACATTTCTAGAACATGAACATTGAGTACATGTCTTAGAAAATGTTTGCTTTGGTTGAGAGGTCGAAGTTGAAGGTTTATCAGACAAAACTTTTTCATTTACTAATTTTGGTTGCAAAATCTTTACAGGTGACTGTAAAGTTTGTTGTTTTGAGTTTAAAACCTTGGCTTTACCCTTATTTGTTTGAACCTTAATTTCAGGTTCAACTTTTGAAACCACCTTTTCAGGTTTAACTTCAACTCTCTTAACTTCAGGATACTCCTGATCCGTAATATCCTCAATCTCAACGATCTCCTCAAAACAAACTGGAGATACATCCTTTTGCTCAACAATCTCCTCAGCACTAACAGGAGATTTATTCAGTGGCTTAACAAACTTAGGAGTGGGATACTCTGGCCTCGTGGTTTTCTCCTTCTCCTGTTTGTTAGATTTAGCCACTTTACCCTTGATACCCAACAACTTAGCATAATCAACTGGAATTTCATCAAGGCCTTCCTTAACAGGTAAAGGAGTATAAGTAGTAGGAGGTGCTATTTCAACAAAACCTATTCCTTTTCCTCCCTTACTTTTCCTATCCTGCTTATGATTGCTAATAATTTCATTAAAGATCATTGTCGCAGAAGTTGACCCTAAGACTTTATCTTGATAATTACCATACTCACCTTTTAAGTCTGAAAGCTCTTTGTTTAACAGTTCAATTTCAGTAAGATAACTTTTAATTGCATCCTGTTGACTAAAAACTTTAGCTTTATAAGTTTGAGTATCTAACTTATGAGCTTCAATATGTTTTTCATAGAGTTTTTCATTTTCTTTCAAAAACTTATTTGACTCATTAAGTTTTGCAACTTTATCTCGCAACTCTTGGTTATCCTTTTGAAAAGCCTCTAGAGATTCAGTTAGATTAATGCATGAGATACAGTTTAAAGGTTCAGATGATTCATTTTGTACCTCAGGTGTAATATGAGCCATGAGACACTGTTGAAACTTTGTAGCCTCCGCATTCCAGTCATGAGTAGTTGGCTCAAAAACCACCAAAGCATTGTCCACAACTAATGTCTTGCCCTCTTCTTTCGTTTTTGGAGGATCAGGTTTAGTAAGGCCCGACGGTGGCATCTTGGGTTTCTCGCATTCCCTAGCGAAATGACCCAAATTCTGGCAGTTATAACAACGGACCTTGCTTTTATCAAAACCAAATCCTGACTTCCCATTGCCTTCTAAACTCTTGCGTCCAGTTCGTTGCAAGAATTTTTGAACCCTTCTTGTTATCATAGCAATGTTCCAATTCAAGTCCATCTGTTCTAGATCATCTTCATCCAATTGTCCGTAATCCTCCTTGATCAGTTCCAAAGTTGTATTTGGTTGAGTAACCAAATCTTTGTAAGAGCTCAGAAAAGCTGTATAAATTGCAGCTTGCTCTTGTATTGCTGGTGAAACTGGAGCCTGTTGTTGATTTCCTTGAGATGTACCAGAAAGATAAGCTGTATGATGACCTCCAGAAGAAGCAGAAGATGAATTGGTATCCGTTATAAATGTTACTCCACCGTAACTCTTGCCAGAATTGACTAGTCCAACTCCACCAGTTGTGGAATTCTGTACAGATCCACCTGACTTACATTCTTTCTTCTTCAATTCCATCGCATGAGCTTGTAGAATACCTATCAATTGATCCAAAGTCATCCTCTGTAATTCTGGATTTTCTTTTAAAAATTGGACTTTTACATCCCAAGCACTTGGCAACACGTCTAGCAACTTCTTGTTTACCTCAAGTGCAGGGAGATTGTATCCTCCTTCATTTAACTCACTAACCAGATGTGAGTATCGAGTGAATAAACTGGAAGTCAGCTCATTAGGAATCATGTCAAATAGATCATACTGCTTTTTGATTAATTCTAGCTTAGCCTCCTTGTACTTTTCATTTCCTCCGCATCTTGTCTCAATTGCCTTCCACAGATCATAAGTTGTGTCATGAGATTTAAAGAGTCTCATAACATCCTTTGGCAAACACATACAGATAGAAGAATGAGCCTTTCTTTCTGTTTCATACTCCTTTTTCTCTTGAGGTGACATAGCATTATATGTTTTAGCTGGAGGAACACCACGATAATTTCCTTCAGCCACTGGAGCAACATATCGTTCTTTTAAAGGTCCCCACAGTTCAGGACAGTGGAAATCTATATACTGTTCATATCTATCTCTCCAATACACATAATCTAAATCTGGTCCAAAGAACGGAGGTTTATTACTGGATCCAATATCTGTTAGTACATGTTTAGTGTCTGTCAGTTGGTCTAGCTCGTAGTTTGTAATTAGAAATAGGATTCCTGACTCCTGCGACGTAGCGCACTACGTCGCAGGTGCGACGTCAGGTATTGGGCCTGCGACGTAGCCTACGTCGCATGGGCTTGGGCCTGCGACGTAGCGTGCGACGTCGCAGGTGCCAAACTTTGTATAAAAACGTTTTACGTTTTCTGTTTTAGGGTTGACGAAACCCTAAACATAATCTGTCGAAATTCTCTGTAATCTGATCGACTATAAGCAATAATATTACGTTCGTTTGATATTGATTGCGTATTGATTGTTCGTGTGTTTGTTTGATAATCTAATCGTTGTTTCCGCCATCGATTGGATTGACTCGGTTCGTTCTAGATCCTAAGTAAGGGACAAACAACTGGTATCAGAGCAGGAAGTGCTCGTTTTGGCGATTCGGATCGAGTTTGGGATATAAAAGAACGTGATATTCGTGAGTTTTCGTGTTTATTACGTTTGTTTTGTGTTTTTACAGGTTTTCGATCAGTATTATTGGGATTCTTGAAGGTTTCAGTCGTTCGACATTCGTGGTTTTGGTTTTAGGGTTAAAAATTCGTTTTTAGGGTTTTTGGCCGCTGCTCAGCACGTTTTGCGACGTAGCAAAGCGACGTAAGCTGCGACGTCGCGTGCGACGTAGTGTTTTTGAACTTTAATTAGTTCGTGCGACGTACCGTTGCGACGTACCTCTCTACGTCGCTATTTTGACTTTAATTAGTCTTTTGCGACGCTGCGTTGCGACGTAGCCTGATTCTGCGACGTACCACTCTACGTCGCACTTTCTGATTCTTAATTGAATCATTTGCTTTTTGCGACGTACCCATCTACGTCGCATATCCTTTTTGCGACGTACCCATCTACGTCGCATATTCTTTGTGCGACGTACCCTTCTACGTCGCTAAGATCAGAAGTTTGATTTTTCGTTTAAGTATTTACAATGGCAGCAGATAAAGAGGATATTAGAGGACTTAGGGAGATGATTAAACAAAGTAATGACATTGGTTCAAGCAATAAACCTCCACTATTTACAGCTGATATGGATTATGTATACTGGAGAGACCGTGTTGAACAATATATTGATTTTCATTGTCCAGAATTATGGGGACCATTACGTGAGCGTTATGTAGCTCCATTAGCTGACGGAGAATACCGAGGTATTCGTCCTGCTAAGCCCTATAAAGCCATGTCTCCTGAGGAGAAGAAAGATTTTGATACTGAAAGAAAATCTTTTTCAATGATTAAAATGTGCTTAACCAAGGATGTGCTATGGCTTTTCCGAACTCATGAAACAGCCTTTGATTTGTGGAAGGCTATTGAAACTCGTTGTGGAGGGAATGATAAGTACAAGGAAGCAAAGCTCGAACTGATTAAGAAACAGTACGATATCTTTGACCTCCTTCCTGATGAAGACACGACTTCTTTATTTACTAGGTACTCACGGTTAGTTGGTGAGTTGTTTGAAGGGGGTTATACTTTTCCTTCAATTGAAGTAAATAAGAAGCTGCTGGATGTGTTGCCGAGTTCTTGGGATATTAAAGTTCAATTTTTAAAGGAAAATGAAGAACTTGCAAACATGTCTTTGGATGCGTTGATAGGGGATCTTCAAGCTCACGCGATGGAGATTAAGAAGAAAGAAACTAGGTCTGGTTCTGCTGTTCAGAATCCTAGTGTGTATGGTGTTAAGATCAACTCTGGAAAGACTTATGGATCAGGAGTTGCCTTTGTATCAAATACAAATGCTTCATCGACTTCTTCTTCTTCTGATGGTATTCATTCTGTTTTCATGACTGGACCTTCTTCAAATCAACAACAGGTTCAAGTCTCACCTGCTATTCAGGAGCAAGCTGCAATCTACACAGCTTTCTTAAGCTCTTACAAGGATTTGGTTACTCAACCGAATCTAACTTTGGAGTTGACTAAGGAGGACTATGCTCAGCTTGATGAAGACGATCTGGAGCAAATGGATTTGACTTGGAATGTGGCAATGATCACCCGCAGAATTCAGAAGTTTTTGCAGAGAACAGGGCGTAAAAGCTTGGAGGGTGATGGAAAGACTGGCTTTGGATTTGACAAGAGTAAGGTCCGATGTTACAATTGTCAAAATTTGGGTCACTTCGCCAGGGAGTGCGAGAAACCCAAAATGCCAGCATCGGGATTTACAACACCGTCTACTCCTCCAAAGGCCAAAGAAACGGAAGTTACCAAGAGAGGAATTGCTGATAATGCCCTGATTGCTTTTGAGCCTACAAGTCAAGATTGGACGCCTGTCTCCCAGCATTACCAACAGTGTCTGATGGCTCACATTGTGAATGAGGTACATGATGAACCGTTAAATTGTATTTCATGCATAAAGTTAACTGAATCTTTAAAGGCATATCAGACAGAGACAGCTGAATTGAGGAAAAAGAATGAAAAACTAACCGACTCAAATAATTTTTTAAAAGCTAATGAGAAACTTTATGAAAATCATCTTGAGGCTCATCGGTTAGATACTCAGAAATATAAATCTAAGGTTTTTAGTCAAGAAGACGCCATTAAAAGCTATCTTGTTGAAATTGAACTTTTAAATAAAGAACTTACAGATTTAAAAGCTGAGTATGAGAATTATAAGAGTAAAATTTTAGGCTCAAATTCCTCAACAGTTGTCTTCAATGAAATTCTTAGCAAGCATGGTACTAAAGGGAAGAAGAATGAGGGATTGGGATACAACTCAGTTCCTCCTCCTACTACTTGTTGTCCCCTGCCTGTTAAGGAAGGCTTTGAAGAGATTCCAGTTGACTGGTCCAAGCTCTATGGTTTAAAAGCTATAGATGCTAAAGAGACCAAACATAACAAACCGGCAAAGGAGAAAACCAAGCGGCCAGAGTACCCCTTGCCAAAGTTTGTTAAGTCAGTGCATGAATCTCCTGTTAATGTTAAGGAGAATGTTGAGGTTAAGAATGAATCTCCTGTTAGTGTTGTGGAGATAGTTGAGATTGAGGACATTACGGATCAGGAGTATCCGGAGGTTAAGAATGTTGCATTTAAACCTGAAAAAGTGATTTCAAAGGTTGAACCTGAAATTAAGGTTCAACCAAATAAAGGAAAAGCAAAGGTTTTAAACTCGAAACAACAAACTTTACAGTCACCTGTAAAGATTTTGCAAAGAAAATCAGTAAATGAAAATGTTTCGTATGATAAACCATCAACTTCAACCTCTCAACCAAAACAAACATTTTCTAAGACGTGTACTCAATGTTCATGTTCTAGAAATGTTTCTCCACCTCCAGTGGTAATTCCTCAGCCTCAACCATTTGTTGAGACTCGTTCTTGTTTCTACTGCAAGAAACAAGGACATTTAATCCGTGATTGTCCAAAGCTGACAAATCAGCGCTATGGGAGAGAGATGCCTAGGACATCTGTTTATAGAAACTCTTTTTCTAAATCTCCACCTAGGCGTTACTCAAACTCTCCCAAGCCTGTTTCGAAACCAAGTAATGTTGAGCAAAAACCTTTGCCAATTCAAAAGCCCAACATTACTTCTATTACCATTTCCGAATCTTCAAAAGTTTGGAAACGTAAAGAGTCTGATGTTGACTCTTCAGTCGTCAACAATAACACATCAGATAAAAATTCTAATTTGTTTAAAGATAAAATTCTATCTGACGTGATTATTGTTGATGACCACGGTCGACCTAAGTCTGTAAAGGCTTGGGTCACCGTTTCTCACTAATCTCCTTTGTTTGTGTGTTGCAGCAGTCAGAACGCGTTAAAGATAGCGAATGGTATTTGGATAGCGGCTGCTCGCGACATATGACGGGCGATGTATCTCTTCTTGTGGATATTAAACCACATGCAGGAGGTTATGTTGCCTTTGCTGGAGATTCTGGGGGAACTATTTCTGGAAGAGGAACGTTAACTAACGGCAATGTTAGTTTCGAAAATGTGAACTACGTGGAACAACTTACGCACAACTTGCTAAGTGTTTCACAGGTTTGTGATAAGGATTATACAACTGCGTTCACAAAGACTGAGTGTGTGATACTGAAGCCTGGGTATGTCATTCCGGAAGAATGGGTGTTACTGAGAGCACCAAGAAAGGATGACACCTACATTTTGAATATGAGAACTGTTGAGACATCGAACGAGTATACGTGTCTCTTGTCTAAGGCTTCTGAAAAGGATTCACTGCTTTGGCACAGACGAATGGGACACATTCATTTCCGAAAAATGAATTTCTTGACTAAAAATGACCTAGTGCTAGGAGTTCCAAAACAGTCATTTGCTCTAACGGATGACTGTATCTCCTGCCAAAAAGGAAAGTTACGTAAGAAGTCCCATAAGTCTAAGCAGGTGAATTCCATAAATGCTCCATTGGAACTACTGCATATGGATCTTTTCGGTCCAGTTTCTACAAAGAGCATTGGTGGTCGGTCTTACTGCTTGGTAGTTACTGATGACTACTCAAGGTTTTCGTGGGTTTACTTTTTGACCACGAAAGGGGAAACTCCTGAGATTCTGGTGTATTTGTTGGACAAGTTGGCAAATCTGTGCAACTTGAAGGTGAAAAGAATACGAAGTGACAATGGAACTGAGTTCAAGAACTCAACTCTCGAATTGTTTTGTGCTACAAGAGGTATTGAGCATCAATTTAGTGCTCCGAGGACTCCACAACAGAATGGAGTTGCAGAAAGGAAGAACAGGACAATAATCGAGACAGCTCGGACTATGTTAGCTGACTCCAAGTTACCAATCATATTCTGGGCTGAGGCAGTTAATACTGCCTGTTATGTTCTCAACAGAGTACTCACGGTTAAGAAAAGGAACAAAACGTGTTATGAACTTTTTAATAACCGTAAGCCAAATCTACAGTTCCTAGAACCATTTGGGTGTCCATGCCTGATCATGATTACAAAAGATAAGGTCTCTAAGTTTGGTGATAAAGCTGTTGAAGGGATTTTTCTTGGATATGCAGTCAACTCTCCGAACAAAAGAGTCTTCAACAAATCAACGAATCAGATCGAAGAGCATTTTGAAGTGAAGTGTTTAAGGTATACGGAACCTCCTCAAGGAACGGGTCCGGATTGGTTTTTCAACTATGGAAACCTATTCAACTCTTTCAATATTCCGGAAGAAGATGAAACGGAAGAATTGGTTTCTATACTGCATGAGCTTGATATTTCTCAAGATACACCCGTTACTAACAAACCATCCGACCCATCTCCTAATGCAACACCCGCACCTCCACCGACTAATCCTACACCTCCACAACCTACACCTACTTCTTCACCAACACCCACACAACCGAAAACAACTACCAAATCACCACCATCAACACCATCTCCTACTCCATCATCTTCGGCAGCTCCTTCTAAAACAGTTTACAACTATACAAAGGAGCTTCCATATGATCCAAATATGCCTCCTTTAGAGGAACCTCAAGAAGAAGATGAAGTGGAAGAAACAATGAACTACTCTCACTTATTTTCTCATGAAGATGAAGGAGAAGAAGAAGAGATAGTCATTCCTGAGTCTGCTGCTACTCCTGAAACTGAGGGAGATTTGAACAATTTGGGTGTGGATCTTGTGCCAGGTACCATACCAGAAACACGTATACATAAGGATCACCCCATTGATGATATCATTGGTGATCCTCATGCATCTGTTCAAACACGACAGCAAACAAAGCAGACTTCAGCTCAGCAGCTTTTGGGACTTATAGCTCATATTGATTCATGTCATTTGTCTCAAATTGAACCTAAAAAGGTTGATCAAGCCTTAAAGGATCCATCTTGGGTCGAGGCTATGCAGGAGGAACTACAGCAAATAAACAAGATGAATGTTTGGGAAATTGTTCCTCTACCCAAGGGTGCTCACTTGACGGGTACTCGTTGGGTTTTCCGTAACAAAATGGATGATCGTGGGGCTGTTATTCGAAACAAAGCCCGTCTGGTAGTTCAAGGATATAGTCAACTAGAGGGTATTGACTATGATGAAGTTTTCGCTCCTGTTGCTCGTTTGGAATCAATTCGGATTTTTCTAGCTTATGCTTCTTTCAAAGGATTCCGAGTGTATCAACTTGACGTGAAGTGTGCTTTTCTCTATGGAGATGTTGACGCAGTGATCTATGTGTGTCAGCCTCCCGGTTTTGAAGACCCAAAGCATCCTAATCATGTTTGCAAGCTGAAGAAAGCTTTGTATGGTCTTCATCAATCTCCTCGACTTTGGTATGAGCGACTTGCCACGTACTTACTGAAGAATGGCTTTGATAGAGGACAGATTGATAGCACGCTTTTCATCAAAAGGGAAGGAGCGGATTTGTTACTTGTGCAGGTCTATGTGGACGACATAATCTTTGGATCAACTAATGATCAGTTGTGCAAGGATTTTGAAAGATTGATGAAATCTGAGTTTGAAATGAGTGCTATGGGGGAACTCACGTTCTTTCTGGGACTACAGGTTGAGCAATCTGACAATGGAATTTATATCCATCAGTCAAAATATGTCATTGACATGTTAAAACGGTATGAATTGCTCAACTGTAAACACTACGGCACTCCAATTGAAGCAAGACACAATCTTGGACCTAATGAGGACGATGAAGACTGCAAGGAGAAAGACTATCGATCAATGATAGGCTCTCTCATGTACCTGACTGCCTCAAGACCAGATATCGTGTTTGCTGTTTCTCTCTGCTCACGATTTCAAGCAAATCCGAAGGTGTCTCATATGAAGGCAGTAAAACGCATTTTTGGATATCTCGCTTTTAGGCCATCTCTGGGTCTATGGTATTCAAACGAGAAAAACTTCGAGTTAACTGCCTATTCGGATTCGGATCTTGGTGGCTGCAAGATAGATATGAAGTCAACTACTGGAGGATGTCAGTTCCTTGGATCGCGCTTAGTTTCTTGGCAGTGCAAAAAGCAGACTGCGGTTGCTATTTCCACAGCTGAAGCCGAGTATGTTGCTGCTGCAAGTTGCTGTTCTCAGGTTCTCTGGATTCAGCATCAACTGCGTGATTACGGGTTCAATCTCTCTATGACTCCTATTTATATTGATAATACAGCTGCTATATCCATAACTCACAATCCCGTACAGCACTCTAAGACCAAACATATTGAACTTAGGTTCCACTTTATACGGGATTGCTTTGAGAAACACCTTATAGATGTTGTGAATATAGAGACCCTTAAGCAGTGTGCGGACCTTTTCACAAAAGCCTTTTTGCGATCACGTTTCATTGAACTGGTCAATCTAATAGGTTTAAGGTTCTTTCAGTCAAAGAAATGATTTGTGACTTGGATTTTTTTTTTATTTTTAAATTCAATTTATAAAAAAAAAAAAAAAATAAAAAAAAAAAAAAAAAAAAAAAAAATAATTCGCAACAGCCACTCTTTATGCTCTTTAGTATTAAAGAAAACGCAAGGTTGCTACATTTTTAAAATAGACGTTGAAGTTGTGTCTGTAAACAACTTGGGATATGATAGTACATCGGGTGACATGCACAAAATGGAATTTTAAGGTTTATCTTGGATGTGTCAGTAGGTTTATCTGACATACTTAAAACAGTTTTTATCTAAATTATCTTCATCATACGATGTATTGGTAGGCATGCTACACACCGGTTGGTGAGTGAGTAAGAAGTAATGATAAAACTTGTCTATTACTTTGTGAAAAATGTTATATGATGTATGACATAAGTCTTAATTGATAAATGGAAGTACTATCATACACTGTCATAATTATGTAAATGTAAAATGGGCATATAGTAATAATATGATTATTCGCCTAACTAATGGTGACTATTGTTGTACTCACGTACAGACCTGAATCCATTAGTTACGCAAATAGTCTCAAACTTGTTATGTTCATACTAAGGGACCCTCTGTTGTACTTTGTACAGATCTGGGGCCACTAGTATCTTCATAGTCAGTTTGATGTATGCCTAAATATAAATATCAAGTGTATATTACGAGAAAACCGAGATAAACTTGGTCTTGTAATCTCTACCTTGTGTGAATATGCAGTGTTTGTTTTACTAAAGTTTATCAGTATATCATATAATAGGTTTCACAAAATTAATATTCATTCTAACAATAAAGGTTAGCTCACAAATACGGATGTAACATGTTTAGGTGGACAAACAATACCAATAATTGTCTTGAAATAATTTTTATAAAAGGTGTTTTAAATGTGTCAAGTAAATTTAAAGTGGACAAATATACTGATGATCGAAATAACACTTACTATTCCTAATAAATGCATGTCATTCCGATATGATTCCTAAGCAGACAAAACAACTCTGTCACCAAAAATAGAGTGTTAGTTATTTCTATTTTTTGTAAAATTAAAGAAAATACCAAAAAGATTTTATAGTTTAGTTATTTTATCTTATTTTATTTTATTCTATGTTATTTTCCCAAGTCACGAGTTATTTGATTTTATTTGCTAAAATAACGAGTAAACGGTTTAAAAAATTCAATTTGGATCTCAACTGTTTTATGCGACGCCCGGCTCTACGTCGCCTGCGACGTCCGGCTCTACGTCGCCTGCGACGTCCCAGCCTACGTCGCACATAGGGTTATACTTTAAATAGTATCCACTGCGACGTAACTCGTCACAGTATTCACTATTCAAGTGCGACGTAGCCTGCGACGTACCAACCGGCGATTTGCGACGTAGCAATTCTTCGAGCTTTTTCGTGATTTGTAGCTGTTGTCGTTCCGATTCACTCACGTAGTTTTCATATACTCGTTATTCCGCACACTTAGGTACCATATTTACCTGTTTTCACCGTGTATTATATGTTTAATTGCTATATACATGTTACGGGTTAATAGGGTTTTGGTTTTGGTTTGAATTCGATGGTCAATTGGATGTTAAAATGGTTATAACTTATGTTTTCGCCATCACCATCGTAGGGCGCACCTTATTGTGTGATCAATTTTGAAAACCCCTAAATTTGACAATTAGGTTTTCTGGGTTGGGGATGAATGTTCGTCAGTGCGACGTACGATGCGACGTAGTCGCCTACGTCGCTCTAATTAGCAATTAATTAATTCCTACGTCGCCCTTCCCTACGTCGCCTTTTATGCGACGTCCGATGCGACGTAGACCTCTACGTCGCTATTTTAATTAATGTGATTAAATTCACAATAAATTGCAAAATGCGACGTCCCCCTTTACGTCGCTCGACTTTTATGCGACGTATGGGCTTACGTCGCTTTTCAATTTATTTTGATTTTAGGCGACGTACAGTTCTACGTCGCTCTGTGTTCATGCGACGTACGTGGCTACGTCGCTAGTTCCAGGAATTTTGTAAAAGGTTTTTCCAAAAAATGTAAAATTTTTTGCTAACCCTTTTCGAGTTGCAATATGTTTCTGTTTTTGCAGATATGGCTTTGACTTTTGAAGCTCGTCACAATACGACTGCTTATCTGGTTGACACTTCTGATAAAGCTGCACCGTATCGTCAGATGATTGCATTTTTGAGACGTTCTAGGGTATCTCACGTTATTTCCGATACCACGGTGGTTTTTGGAAATCTGATCAACCCATTTTGGAGGAACGCAACTGTCGTTACTGAAAACGACGTTAGACGATTGGTCTCTACAGTTCTGGGTACGGAGATCATTATTACAGAACAGAGCATTCGGGAACTTTTACAGCTCAACGATCAGCCGGATATGCCTATCGGTTTTGATCATATTTTTGTTACTGGAGCTATGCAACGAATAGGATATCCAGGAATTCCCTCCGATCAGTACAGGAAAGCGAATCTCACGCGTGTTTGGAGATATCTGATGCACGTGATTATCGTTTGTTTGGGGAATAGGAAAGGTGGAACGGATGGTATGAGCCGAAGTCTGGCTTCTGCTATGTTAGCGTTGGTATACAACAAGCCGTTCAACTTCTCAGGATTTATCTTCAAGGCTATGGTTGATAATGCGAACGCTGGGGATCAGAAATGGATTTTATATCCACGTTTTGTTCAGTTGCACATTAATCGTCATCATCCAGATCTTCAGGCACAGGGTGATCCCGATCAGCTATTAAAGATTTCACCGATGATGAGTCGGATTTTCACTATTTGTGCAAGTTTTGAGAAAGGGGTTGCGGCAGCAACGGATGTTCCCTTATTTGGTGCAATTGTGGACGAGAATTATGTACCGCCCCCAGATCCTCAGTATATGGATGTTCTAGCACCTCAGCAACCGCAGCAACCGTTTGTGAACATTCCAGTTCAAGCTGCGGGGGAGAACATTCCTGCTCAAGCTGCGGGGGAGAACGTGGATGCTCTTCTGGAAAACATTGAGCAGTTCGGGCACGTTGACTCGGACAACCCAGCATCGCATGATACGGTTGAGAGTTCTGATTCTGAAGAACCGGTCACTGCAGGTCCTCAGGATGGGGGTCCGACGCCTGAGCATTCTGATGGTACTGTTCCGCATCCTTCTGAGATGGAACGTATCAGGCTTTCTGATTCATTCAGATATCTGAGGATTAAGCGTCGAATCAGACAAGGACGCAAGTATGTGCCTCCAAGGGATACTGGAAAACGTACACGCGACGGTGATGATCCTGCTGATGAGACTTATCGACCGCCTCGTCGTGTTCGTCGCTCTTCATCTACACGCGCTTCAGTCAATCCACAGCAACAGGATGTTTTTGAGATTCAACCGACTCCAGCTTTCATGCAAAAGATCATGGAAGATATGCAGCTGATGAAGCAAAAGCTGGAGGCTCAGGATGAAAAGATTGCTGAACAAGCTGCTTTGATCGAGGTTCAATCTAAAGAGCTTGAGGAAACGAAGAATAGGGTTCATGTTTTGGAAGGCAGGTTACTTGCCTCGGGGGAGTCTGGGTCTGGGATACCCACTTTAGAGTCAAGTGAACCTGCGTCTGTAAATCCCAACCCTGTAATTGAAAATATTAATGAAAACATTTCTCTTTTGGATTATTTCTCTGTTGATGATATTCCAGGGCAACCGAGACCGCTGGCTGTTGACTATTCATTTGCGGACTTATCGTTTATTCAAAGGATGGCTAGTGGAGTTGGCTCTGAGGAAGAAACTGAGAATGTGTTTGAGATGAACGAGGATGTCTCGATTGAAGAGGAACAGTTGGATGCAGATGAAACGTATGATGATGCACAATCTGGGGAAACTTATGATGATGCACCAATTATTGAATCTGATTCAAGTGAAGACGAGAGTCCTGAAAAAGCGCAACATGGAGAATCTAGTTCTGCTGCAACTCCAGCGTCAGAGACACAGGCACCGGACTCAGCAGCAAAGAAACTAACTGCTGAAGAAAAGAGAGAGAGAAACAAGAAATGGTGGCCTAAGGGACGAAATCCAGTTCCTATTCCAGTGAAATGTCAAGTGTACAGGGTTAGTCGGAATTATACCGGTGTAATTAAAAGCTGGAAGTGTCAAAGGAATTTGTTTATGATAAAGAGAGAAGATGGAGTTCAGTATTTTAGGATGCGTTTTGATAGATTGAGCACGTTGCCAAAAGGAGAGATTAATCGATTAGCTCAGCTTAAGTTGATTAATCCTTTCGAGAATGACTATGCTGAGTTCATTCAAAGATGTCTACGTTGGGAAGTACTATCGAAGACTTATTCGAAATTGAAGCCGACGTTGGAAACTCGGTATACGTGGAAGAAAAAGATTGATCCAGTCACCAGGAAGCCTTTGGTTAAAGTTCACTATTCGCCGGCTAAATGTTTGACTGAGATACCTCTGGAATCAGTTCCTTACTATTTTCTGAGAAGACTTGTGAAATGGGAACTTGATCCGCAGACTGGCGAAGCGGTTATTACTTTCGTTCCAGATTCTGAACCGTGGCCAGAAGTTGGAGGTATATGGAATTTGAAGCAAGCAACGTTTAGGCTGTACGATCCGATGAGTTTGATTAATTTTCATGAAAAAGATTTAAGAAAACTCTATGATAATCGGATTCGAGTTGGTCAGAAGAATGAATTCAACAGACGATTAGCACAGCAGTTCTACAATGTTGTTACTGTTTGCGTAGCTAATGGAATTCATGCAGACGGCCAGTTTCCTGCGGGCTGGGTTTAATGAAGATTTTTGAAGACCAAGCTGAAGACACGGGGGAGTTTGTTAGTACATGTTTAGTGTCTGTCAGTTGGTCTAGCTCGTAGTTTGTAATTAGAAATAGGATTCCTGACTCCTGCGACGTAGCGCACTACGTCGCAGGTGCGACGTCAGGTATTGGGCCTGCGACGTAGCCTACGTCGCATGGGCTTGGGCCTGCGACGTAGCGTGCGACGTTGCAGGTGCCAAACTTTGTATAAAAACGTTTTACGTTTTCTGTTTTAGGGTTGACGAAACCCTAAACATAATCTGTCGAAATTCTCTGTAATCTGATCGACTATAAGCAATAATATTACGTTCGTTTGATATTGATTGCGTATTGATTGTTCGTGTGTTTGTTTGATAATCTAATCGTTGTTTCCGCCATCGATTGGATTGACTCGGTTCGTTCTAGATCCTAAGTAAGGGACAAACAATATCATTGCTCTGTCTGAGCATCTCTCTGATTCCTCTAATATCTTCCTTATCAGACATTGAAGCGTACCTGTAAAATCAACTTAAAAAAAAACTTGGAAGCTGATTAGTAACAAAGGCGTCACTTGGTAAGTGACGCACCTTAGTGTCGCAAAGAGTAGCGGCACTTGATAAGTGACGCTATCGAGTGACGGATAAACAAACAGAACGACACTAGAGATGAGTGTCTTATAAACACGTAAGTGACGTACTCAAGTGACGGACTTGAGTGTCGCTTAGCAATAGCAGGCGTCACTAAGGTAAGTGACGCTTTAAGTGACTGACAGAAGTAACGCGTCACTCGTAGTAAGTGACGGATGATACACAAGTGTCGTATCAAATGACGCAGTAGAGTGTCGGATTGAACAGTAGGTGTCACTAATGTAAGTGACGTATAATACTCAAGTGACGTTACTAAGTGACGCACTTGAGTGTCGTAAAAACCCTAATTGTTCCTTACAGAAGTGTCGCTCGAAGTGCCGCACAAAGTGTCGAAGTGACGCTCTGAGTGACGCAGAAACGGCTGTGAACACCCAAAAACCCTAAAAATCGAATTTTCGTAAACCTAACGAAAATTCTTGAATCCCAATCGTACGAAACCTGTAAATCTTTACTCAAAACACAGTAATAGCACCAAATCGATCCTAATCTTGCTAGAATGTCTTTGATCTTCACAAAATCGAACCGAAAACACTTCAATACACGTACACACGTCGATCAAATCAACTCCGAGGCTTTGATACCAGTTGAAAGTCCCGTTTCTAATCTTGGATCTGATCGGATCGTTTGATTGAATATATGAACGTATTAATCGAATCAAACACGCAATTCTCTATAATCTTTGTATATATTCACAATTGAATAATCAAGATTACAAGATACAAACTCACAAACTCGTTTTCTCTCCTCCTCACACACAAAAACGGCTCTCCCACTTCTCTCAAATGTCTAACCCTAATTTTGAGTTTAACACTTCTATTTATAGTGTAATCTGACCTACATGCGACACTAGCTAAGTGTCGCATGAACCGACCCGTGCGACACTAGCTAAGTGTCGCATAAACACTAATTCTGTGTATATATTCTATTTCACTATTCGTTTACAGACTCGCATATACACACTAAACATTATACATACGTAGACTAATTGACTTTGACAATTACAAACGTTTGACCAACTGACTGACACACAAAATGCACCAACAATAAAAAAAATAGAAAAAGAAAGAAAAGAAAAGAGAAAAAGAAAAGAAAATAAAGCTCACGAAGCTTCAAAAGTATCAACCATTCAAAGGGAGATCCGATAGAAGACGAGTAGCTACTTCATCCGTTCTACAAATAAGTTTTTCATGACTCTTGGAAAGCCTGAGATAAGCAACACCCTTACAAACCAAAAATTCCCTTATCCATACCCCTTAACCCTCACAAAACATTACAACCCCCGAATGTCTTGAGATAATTAGCGCCGTTCTCACCTAAGTGGTGGAGATCCGATTCTCGATCAAGCCTATGACGATGAGTACTGCATGACTGGCTTTATGAGCGATTTCGTTTGAACTAGATTGATAGGAAACCCGATACACTATTGAGGGAATTGAGTGACCACCTTATGTGAGATCGCCTAGTCATGTATACTCCGAGATCACGAGAGTTGGAAGTATGCCTATGAGAATCGCTTCTTGTTTCCGAAAGGATCATCTTACTTTTCCTTGGTTTCCTGAAACTATCTGCTCATACGAGAAAATGGTGACCAACAGGGATGTCATAACTCTCCTCTAAAACCTGTTTTAAAAATGTTTTTCAAAAGGGATATTGATGAGTGTTGCTTGAGGACAAGCAACGTCTAAGTGTGGGATACTTGATGTGACCCAAAAAGTCATCTTTTTAAGGACATATTTTCACACTTTTTGGACTATTCTTTGGTGAAAACATTTCAAAACCATCATTATTTAGCAGAAATCACCAAGGTAGTCTAAATATAGACGTTGCTGCAAAAATCGATTAAAACGTCCAAATAACACGCAAACCGAGACAAAACAATCACCTTAAATTTTCCATTCTCAATATTCTTATGGAAATAGAGCTTAATACGTATTTTATGATTCCATAGGAAAATCCAAGATCGGAGGTGAAAGAATCAGAGGAAACGGACGAAAGACGGAGAAGATATGCAGTCTGGAAGCACGCCGATCGTCATCCGGAACACGCAAAAGCTAAACACTTCCAAATTTGGCAAACTCAGTGTCATTAGAAGCGTAACGCAAAAATGAAACTAAAGGCACAGGAATCAAGCAAATCGGAGCCCAAACGAAGAAGATACGGACGAACCAAGCAACCGAGAAACAAGCGGAGGCCAAACCAAGCACCAACCCCCCCTGGACACCTAGGTACCGTATACGGTACCCTAGGTACCGTATACGGCCCTATGGGTGCCGTATACGGGGGTGTTTGCTTTGTGAGGTGCCGTTTGACCCCCCTTGGTCCAGTACCCCCCGTATGCGCTTTGGTGCTTGTTCTTCATGCTTTGTGACTTGTACCAAGCTTCACCTCATTCTCCTATAAATACCAAGCCTCCTCATTCATTCAAGACACACCTCATTTCATTCTTTCACACTTTCTCTCTCTAAACACTCTCTCTCTAGATTTAGGTTAGCATTCTCTCTCTAGCACTACTCTTAGGAGTTAGAGGAGAATTAGTAGGTTAGTGTAGAAGCTCTTAGTAGCTTTTGTACGGAGTTACTCCGAGACTTCAGATTTGTGAAGATTTGTCTGTATTACTCTCTTATTCAGGTTTAATACAATCTCTCGCATTTATTCTTTTAATTATGCTTTCTTATTATGCATGCTTAGGAATGAATATTAGAATTATGCTAGGCTAGACAAATCAATGTTTATTGTGATGTATGCAATGTTAGGATAGTTATGATATAATATACAATTGGGGATAACACCATTACGAAACAACGAAGGTAACGTTATACGGCTTTCATTTGTATAGCGCCGGAATCATCACGAATGTGTGTAGTACGGAACGTGGAAGCTATGAAAGTTGTGGGCACAATCCGTTGTGGAAATAATGATTCCCAATTGTAAACATACTGTTACTCTGTCTGTGTAAGTTTAAAACTGTTTGCGAACTTATAAGCTGAACCTCTGCATGTTTATCTATCCAACTTATGATGTGGTTTGTATCCTCCTCCCTAGAACCTGGCCAATTGCTAAAGTAGGATTGCCAATTATTCTGTGTATGATGATCAATGAACTCAACATGGTCGATGTTCCCTTGATTGAAATACATCCGAGGGACACGAAGCATAGGATTAGAGATAGATTAGGTTCACGCTTGTTTGTTGTGTATCTTTGCTCAAACTATGCAAGCTACCTACCTTGTGGGTAAGGCGGCAAGTATAACTCGAGTGTCGTCCAAAATCGGAACGAATTGAATTGAATTGGAACCTACCAAAGATAATTTGATAATAGGATGGGTTTAAAACAAGGTAGGTATGGATTTTGGTTTAATCTAATCTAACCTAAAGACAGAAATTAAAAATGCAGAAAAGTAAACGAGAATATAAGCAGCAGGTAGAGAGTGATTGCTGAAACTTCGACGATTAAGGTTTCGGGATGATATTATATAGATGATAGGTGATTACTCTGGTTAAGAATCTTCTAAACAGTTGGTGTAAACACTAGGACCCAATGTCTAGGTGTAACCCTAAAGCATATGTCACTGAATCCTAGGTTATCCTGATTCTGATCAGATGGGACTGTCTTCAGACCCACCTCACCGTCTCTTTCGGAGAGCAAGCGACCCGCTGAATGGGGTTAAGGAATAAGGCGATAGTCCACAACACTGACCTTTCTTAACACCAATGTCTATCCAATTTTAACAGAGTAATACTGGTTGTATGCTGAATAAGTTAAACTATCGGTTAAGTAGAGTTTAGGGGTTTTAAGTTTAGGGGTTTTAAGTAGAGTTTACTGGTTGTATGAGAAAGAGAAGTGTGTGAAATGAAAGGTGTAGGTGTGTGTTTGAAATGAATGAGAAGGCTTGGTATTTATAGGAGAATGAGGTGAGGCTTGGTACAAGTCACAAAGCATGAAGAACAAGCACCAAAGCGCATACGGGGGGTACCGGACCAACGGGCAAACGGCACCTCACAAGCCACCAGGCCCTGTATACGGCACCCCAAGGGCCGTATACGGCACCTAGGGTACCGTATACGGTACCTAGGTGGCCAGGGGGGGTTGGTGCTTGGTTTGGCCTCCGCTTGTTTCTCGGTTGCTTGGTTCGTCTGTATCTTCTTCGTTTGGGCTCCGATTTGCTTGATTCTTACGCCGTTGGCTTTGTTTTTCCGTTACGCTTCTAATGACACTAAGTTTGCCAGATTTGGAAGTGTTTGACTTTTGCGTGTTCCGGATGACGATCGACGGGCTTCTAGACTGCACATCTTCTTCGTTCTTCACCCGTTTCTCTTGATTCTTTCACCACCGATCTTGGATTTTCCTATTGAATCATAAAATATGCATTAAGATCTACTTTGATAGGATAATCAAGAATGGAATATTTAAGGTGATAGTTTTTGCCTCGGTTTGCGTGCAAAATGGATGCTTTTATTGATTTTTGTAGCAATGCCCGAATTTAGACTACCTTGGTGATTTTTGATGATAAATGATTGTTTTGAAATGTTTTCACCAAAGAATAGTCCAAAAAGTGAGGAAATAGGTACTTATAAACATGACTTTTTGGGTCACAACAAGTATCCTACACTGAAGCGTTGCTTGTCCTCAAGCAACACTCAGTTGTGTCCCTGTGTTAGTTTTTGCAAATCTCTGAAATTGAGCTGATGAAGACTCGCTGATGGTGACTTGTCACCAACGTCCATTTTTAACAGTGTCGGACTCCGTCCGGTTAATAAGTGTACGATTTAATCAAATCGCGTACGCGTGTATGTAATTACACACAATGTTACACATATTTAGCCTAATGCAACTAAATAGATGTAATTACCGATATGTTAGGCATAAGTAATTGTCCTAATTTGACGAGTGTCACAACATTGATGACTGTTATGCGTATCTAGCTTTGGTTTCAAAAACCCACTTACTCGTAATAATTACTTGATATATGGGAGATCAGTTGTATATAAATACAAATAATGTAATGTAGATTAACTATAAAATTGAGTGGAAAGAAAAATTATGGTCAGCTAATATACTGTTTTCGTTTAATCGAAGCATAAGAAAATTGACTAGCTATAAAAACATACATATCATTCACAAGTAATTAATATTTTATATGAGTTTTTAAAAATATATATAAAAGATAACTAGATTCTACTTTATAGAAATACTATAATTTAAACTCGCGTATATACACAGGGTGTTAATTGTTTAACTACAATAAATATATCAATATTTAATCTCTATCTCTACACCTTATAAAGTATTTAGGCATTTTCTTCATTAGCTTAGTGGTTTAAAGGAGGGAAGTTACCAAATACCCCTACCAACAATCAAAGAGACTAAAATACCCTTATCTAATTAAGATTAAAGAATTTCTATTTTCTCTAAAAGATTTATGGAAAGTCAAACGAATATCATATTTAGAATGTATCATTTTCTAAAAAAGCCTAATCAATTGAATTTCGTTGTCTATTTTTACGCTATCATTTAATTTAAAATAAAACTCTAATTTTAACGTCCTAGATTTCTTTTAGCTTGATGTAATTATTATATTGTCATCTTCTTCAACGTTATTAATCAACAATTAAGTAATAAAACATGTTTTATTACCACTAACTATAATTGTCATACACAAAATCTATGAGTAGTGTAAACAATAAAACATGTGAATCGAATTTTGACTATTCAACCCGCCGCTATGCGCGGGCAGACTTCTAGTCTAATTAAAATAAAGGGATCTAATTGAATTATTGAATCTAACTTTAAATGATGATGTCATAACTCTGCTTCTTATATTACTAGATTTCAAACTCATGTATACACACGGATTGTTGATTGTTTAATTATAATATATGGTCAAATTATAATTTAATTAAAATAAAGAGAACCAACCGATTAATTGAATATGATTTTAATTGATGATGTTATAACCCCACTTTTATATTATATTTAAAATAAGATATTGAGAATTGGATTGGATTGGATGCGTATAATTTTAATAAATTGCTTTTTAGTGATTATGTAAAAGAAAAAATTATATTATTATTATTATTATCATTATTATTATTATCGTCCTGCTTCTTATATTATATATAACATTTGATTGATACAGTAACTTATAGGAAGTTAAACTTATTTTTTTTCATAAGTTCAAACTATTAATGTTCATTGTTTAAAAATAATTCAAGAGCTTATTGAATGATAAAGCTCTATAATGAAGTATCTTCTATAAAAAAAACGTGTAACTTATGAAATGAGAAATTACATAATTATCTTTAATATAATTATTTATTATGTTTTTTATCCTTTTACATCAATTCACATCTTTAAGATTTCGCTACTTTTGCAAAACAATTGTAAGGAAAAAAAAACCCTCCAACTATGAAACGCCCAATTTTTTTTATATATAGTGCGCGATCCTGGTAAACCATACGCGATCGCGTAAGTTGTACACAAACGCTTATTTAACCATTTCTTTGTTGAGTACGCGATCTGCTAAAGGGGGTACGTGATTGCGTACTCATAAGGTAATGGCGACTGTCCCATTTTTAGTGTAAGGTACGCGATCTGCTAAGGGGTACGTGATCGCGTACCTCACACCATTTCCTGAACCCTGCAGCAAAACACAACATAAAATGCGAACTTCGGACGCGCATAACTTTTGACTCGTAAACATTCTGGTCACCAAATTTTGCAGGCATATATCACTCAACATAATAAAGGTTTCCCAATTAACACTTTCACAATTTTTACAATATCGACAATTTTGGACTTAAGATCAAAATGTGACCAAACGAGGCACTTGTTGCAACCAAAATTGCACAAGTTCAAACTCATTCATTGTAAACCATTCCAAAGTTTATACCTGCACATTTTTACTCAAACATATTCAACAAGATCCTTCAAACATAACATTTTGACTATTTTAACACGATGACCCGTTTGAGCCTCACAACTTGACCCATTTAGAATTCAACACCATTTGACTAACCAAACTTCTAAATTATCATTACTTCAACTTTCAACATACCGTTATCATTCATACATACATTCTACTTCAAATGCGATCAACTTCTTGCCATTTAAACACGACTAGTTCAAACCATGATCAAAATCAAGTGTTTTCACCAAAAGGTATCAAAATGGGCGATTTACACAAACATGGCATTCAAATGGCAAGAAGTAACATAAATTAAACACACTCCAGCCCTAATTTCGTTTTATACTTTACTTGAACCCAAAATCTCCGTAAACCCAATTTCTAGGTTAAAAGGAATGAAGAACAATACTTACCAAGTGTTAGGGATAATCCAATAGTGATGAATTGAATCTTTCTTGGTTCAATTTTGTGTTTACAAGCTGATTTCTCCTCCTCTCTCTCCCTCTCACGAACTCTCTCTCTCTCTCTCTCTATATATATATATATATATATATATATATATATATATATATAGGGAAGAGTTCAATGGGGAAGTGGTAATCCATGGGAAGGGGGAAGTGAATCCTGACCATTGGATCACTTCTTTTAAATTAAAACACATAGGGGCATATTCGTCATTTAATAATTGCACTTAATTTAGGAAATGTTTTATTAAAATGAAACACAGCAAAAAAGGAAGCTGGGAGAATAGAGCGTATTTTCACCAACAAAATTAGGGCATAAAATCTGATCGTAGAAGAAGTAAAACATGAATTCGTCAACAATTATAGTGTGAAATTCATCAAAAATCATTCGATTGAACCAATATAATACTTCAAGAATCGATTTCATTGGGTTGAATGAAGAACAGAGAAGATTGCATCAATAAAAATTCTGGATGAAGAACAAAACGGTAAGAAAAACACAAATCGAATCTTTTTTGTAAATTGTTTTGATTTTAGTTACAACTTCACAGCTTTATTTTTTTGAGATTTATTGTTGTTGAATCACGTAACAACACCTAGGTATTGAAGTATGGTGAAATTAATGGCTAGGAATTGAATAAAACTAAAATTAGAAGCAATACATACACCTAAATTTTGAAGTATAAAATGAAATTGATGACCAAAAATGCTTCTGTGAATATTCAGCATCATTCATGTAAGCTGTAGTTTACAATTTTTGGTTTAAATTTCCATACAAGTTAAAGTTATTAGTGTTCATCATTTTTTTTATTTCATATACATATATAAAACTAGATTTTGATATTGGTATATGACTTTTAGTTGTAAATTTAGTATTGAATAAACTTCAAAATAATGTTTTTTTTTTGCGATTTATTATTGACTAGTGATGAATAAACATGTTTCTTGCTCTAAAATGGTTAATAGTATCGTTATACGGCTAGAATATTCAGTTTGATTCACATGTCCTTTATAAAATATGTGCTTCTATTAGCTATTCGTTATTCCATGTTTTTTGGAATATGCCAGGTTCTTCACGAAAAAAAGTCATTTCTAGTTGGGGCCTTGGGGGAGCATGTGGATCACTAGATTTAGTGTGCAAAGAAGATCCTATCGTAAAAGTATGCTTATCAACCTGTTTAGCGAGCTGAGTGTAATGGCTGTTTGAGTATTATACACTGATATGAATATTAATTGAATTATATTTAGTGGAAGTATATTATTCACTTCGATGAATTTTAATTCGATTATATTAAGTGGATGAGTATTATTCACCAAGATGAATATTAATAGAATTGTATGCAAAGAAGATCACTAGATTTAGTGTGCAAAGAAGATCCTATCGTAAAAGTATGCTTATCAACCCGTTCAGCGAGCTGAGTGTAATGACTGTTTGAGTATTATACACTGATATGAATATCAATTGTATTATATTTAGTGGAAGTATATTATTCACTTCGAAGAATTTTAATTCGATTATATTAAGTGGATGAGTATTATTCACTAAGATGAATATTAATAGAATTGTATGCAAAGAAGATCACTAGATTTAGTGTGCAAAGAAGATCCTATCGTAAAAGTATGCTTATCAACCCCTTCAGCGAGCTGAGTGTAATGACTGTTTGAGTATTATACACTGATATGAATATTAATTGAATTATATTTAGTGGAAGTATATTATTCACTTCGATGAATTTTAATTCAATTATATTAAGTGGATGAGTATTATTCACTAAGATGAATATTAATAGAATTGTATGCAAAGAAGATCACTAGATTTAGTGTGCAAAGAAGATCCTATCGTAAAAGTATGCTTATCAACCCCTTCAGCGAGCTGAGTGTAATGAGTGTTTGAGTATTATACACTGATATGAATATTAATTGAATTATATTTAGTGGAAGTATATTATTCACTTCGATGAATTTTAATTCGATTATATTAAGTGGATGAGTATTATTCACTAAGATGAATATTAATAGAATTGTATGCAAAGAAGATCACTAGATTTAGTGTGCAAAGATCCTATCGTAAAAGTATGCTTATCAACCCCTTCAGCGAGCTGAGTGTAATGACTGTTTGAGTATTATACACTGATATGAATATTAATTGAATTATATTTAGTGGAAGTATATTATTCACTTCAAAGAATTTCAATTCGATTATATTAAGTGGATGAGTATTATTCACTAAGATGAATATTAGTAGAATTGAATTTACTAGAAGTATATTATTTGCTATGATGAATGTTATATTCACTTTGATTTATGTTATTTGGGCCTATCCTTAGATGAGGTTCTCAGAGAACAAACTGAAACTTGGATATTTTTTGCTAGACAATTTCGATGAAAATTCATCAACCTTGAAGCTGAAAAATGGATCCGTATATGTTAACAACCAAACACTACATGAAGTTCTTGGAGTACCTATCGGTGGGGTCAAAATTAAAGCAATTGAAAGAAGTGATCTTGATGATCCAGTAACAACATTATGGAGAAGCCAATTTGATAAACATAGTTTGAGATCAGGAGATGTGGTTGAATATATGAAGACAAGAAAAGAAGCAGATAGAGTATTTGTTTTGAACTTTCTTGTTTTGTTTGCAACTTTCATGGCTGAAGGAACGAAGGTTGGCACTTGCAACTTAAAGTTTTTGCCCTGTATTAATCCAGAGGTAGATCTTTCACAACTTGATTGGTGTGAATACATATATGAATGCTTGATTCAAAGCAAAAAAAAAACCTAGAACGGGGACAAGGTGGTTAGTTTTACATTGGACCATTAACAATTCTAATTGTGAGTTAATAAATGAATAAGTTATTGATGTAGTACTAATATGACTACAAATGTTACTAATAATATGAATTCGTTTTTGCAGCTTCTGTATCTAGACAGAGTTAGATGCTGATGATTCGAACTTAATAGGAGAAAGGCAATGATTGAAGAGTGGACAACAGAAGACATTAACCAGGTTGATATGGAGTTGATTGAAGGAGAATTTGGTGAAGGTGCTGTCGTTAAAAAGGATGAAAACGAGAAGGAAAACTTGAGCCAGTCAAAATATGAGTATCTTCCACCACCAATGAATGTACAAGTAAGATTAAATTACTAAACTAAAGAAATAGTTTTACAGTTTCAAGATGTAGATTAAAAATACAAAATTAATGCATAATAGTATTATTGTATGCAATAAATATTATTCTGATATATAGTGATACAATAGAAATGCAAAATTAACGGGGAAACATCGAGTGCTCAGAGTTGAGATTTGAACATATAGTTGAAGAAAAACAAAAAGTTCAACAAGTGTTAACAAAAGCAGGTCTGGTTTCAAAAAATATTTATAGATGAATGATATCACGTAATGTTCATCAAAATGAATGTTATCGATTAATATTCACCAATATGAATATTAACATGATAACAACTGATATTATGAAGTGTGACATAACTAGACTATATGTTGACTGAGCTCTATGTATCGATTATAGGAGGAGAATGGATGTGACAATCTTGTTGCTTGGATCTCATAGTATGTTCTAATGTTGCATTGTTGATTATGTTGTTACGAGTAAGCGTCCAACAAAATAAGCTAGTAGCACGTCATGAATGTGTGATACTCTTGAAACTAGTGCACCTAATCAACTTAACGAAAACGCACAAAAATGTCTCGGTATACATTCCGATGAATAAATACTTATGCGAAAGTTCAAGTTAGTGAATTAAGATGCCACTATGCAGAAGTTCAAGGAATGTTGTAAAATAACATTCTTATCCTACTTGATTTATGCAAGTTCAGGTTCGCATGCTACTACTTGATTTCTTTCTCTTCACTAGAATGTATGTGCATGCATCTTTATTCTTAACACATTTATAGTAGAGATGGTGGTAAATAAGTGCCAGAAAATTAGAGTCTATTTGTATCCTTGCTATATGATTATGATGCAACAAGTATAATCTAGTGGCCAGCTTTATATGTGCAATATGGGCAATGGGGTCGTCTGTTGGGTGGTGACATAGCAAGATGGGTAAATGTTAGTTTGCATTACAATGATATATAGTCTTAGAATGGTATATCACAATATTAATTTTATCTTAAAAATTACTTGTATCAAGCTGATGAATATTAACAATGAGTTATGAATGTTAAACGCTTCACTGCTTAGTCCTCAAGTGGCTAGTTATTTTATATGACGATAAGAGAAACTGATGATGTTATAGATGGGGAAATTAGTGATTTTGTAGCTTAGTCCACAAGTTTTTGGACAATTTAACTACCTTCTGATGTGTTCGAGGATTCAAAAAATGCAACTATAATTTAATTGGTGTAACTTAAGTGTGCTAATGAATATTGCTTGCTTTTTTTTATGTTTATTGTTTCTCGGCATTTCTTATTTTGATATTTGATCACATGTATAATTCTGATATAGGTTATGCTAAATTTGGACACTCGGACAACAAAGGAACTGTTTGGAAACCGTTTAATTGGTGATAATAATGTAAATGGTTATTTGATGAACCATGTGGAGTGGAAAAAAAAAGATGAGAAGTTAGATGGTTCTTTGTTCAAATATGTATGCATCTATAGTTTATAGTGATGTATGTTGAACGAGTGTTTGGATGTATGTAAAGATTTTAGTTGTAATTGATGTTCAATGATTGGATGAATATATGTTGATATACTATTTGGGTCGAGTATGGTACTTAGTAATTTATCAATGTTATCACTTATTCATCAAGGTGAATATTAACTTATAACAACTGAATTACATATATCAGTGAATATGTTATCATTTAAAATGCACTATTAATCATTTTTGTCATCTAAAATACATGTATATAAAGGTTATTATTTAATATTCTTAAAAAGAAAAGATTTTAAATGATACCATTTATCAATGTATGTTATCACTTGATATTCATTCAGATGAATATTATCACTTAATATACATGTAAACGAGTTTTATCACATAATACGTGTTATCAATTAATGTTAATATACATGTAAATAAATGTTCACTTAATATTCATCATAAAAAACATTATAACAATTGAAATTAAATTATAGCATTTATTCGTGTTTGTTATCACTTAATATTCATCAGGATGAATGTTATAGCTTAATATTCATCTAGATGAATGTTGTCATTTAATGTTCGTTATCAATTAATGTTATCACTAAAAATACATGTAACTGGATGTTATCACTTATAATCATCAAAATGAACATTATAACAAATCAAAATTAAATTATAGTATTTATCGATGAATATTATCACTAAATATTCATCTAGATGAATATTATCATTTAATATTCATCAAAATAAATATTAAGTTTAAGAATCGAAATTAAATTATAACAATTATCAATGAATTAATTTTTGAAAAAAACAATAATTGCATTACTAATAAAAACCACAAGTACAAAGTACAAACTGCACAAAATAATAAGATCACCTCTGACACTACCTAACCCAATATAATCTATCTATTGATTTCTTTCCCTTTTGATCACAAGTTCCTTTATAATTTTCCCGCTAGCATCACAACTCAATTAACGTACACATATATGCATATCAATCTATGTCCACTGCTGAATGACTTGTACTTTGCCATACTCCATTGCACCATACCACCACTATCATTCCTCTTGAACCAATAGTTACGAGCTTATAAATACTTCATTCAAATCCGTAGTCTTACATCTCCACCCGTGACCTCATCAATAACATTCTGCAACTACTGACCCATTCGTTGATCCCATACGTGTGCAGCAACCAAATGGGTCAAGAACCCAACTATTCCAATCACCAATAGGCCTACATATGATAACACATATACGCTGATGTATGCACCAGAACTACAATACTTTATCTACATAAACTTGAATAACCCGGAACGATTAAAAGTAGCATTGTAGTAACTCGGTTTCAAGTAAGTATTTATGTATTAGGATGCAATTTAAGCCAAATATCTTGTCTTGGATGATTTGGATCACTTGTGAAAGAAATACCACATAATCTTTATACACAGGAACCTTACTATTCGTTACCCAATTGATAAAATTCACATCAGGTTGTGCAGTTTTATAATTAGCAACAACTGATTTTCTTCAATAAAACATCGATGGAGCTTAATGAGATGTGGGTGATGCAAATGAGAAATCATGCCTAACTAGCTCCCTGTTTCACACCTTATAAGGTGCCATCTAGTAATAATCCCAGCAATATAGGAAATAGGTTGAACATGGAAACATATGGCTTTGTAACATATAAAACCAAATTTATGTACTTAACGTCATTAACAAGTACTCCCCGGTTCTTATTTGCCTACAATGTTCTCGCATTTCCCATAATCCACAATGAGTGTTTGGCCCTTGTCAATGTCACATTCATTCGTCTCACATCAGCAACAAACCCAATACTTCTGGAGTTAATTTCCGATGCTCCAAAGGATGGTCCTGATGCCCATAAATTCACAACATTATAAAGAACGATATTGAGAGAGTAATAATATATATTAAAGTTTCTATGCTATATGCGTATTGTTACACGTTAAATCAAACACAGTAAGAATGAGGAATAAATTGGAAGCTTGTGGGGGCTAAAACTCTCTTCGGTGAATATGAGAAGAGTCAATCTCCACCCTCCTCTCCATGTAATGTTGAAAACTAGTTCATCAGCATACAAATAGGCATATAATTAAAAATCAGTAACATTCATCACGAATAATATTATCATTATTACTCCTCAAAATCATTAACACATGAGTAACTATCAACATTAAAATTACTTTGAATATAACTTACTACTGGAATTAGAAACATCTTAATCGATTCTAGCAGAACATTATAGCTTGAATACATTATAACAGTTCCAAACACACAGCTACAAAGTTAAAACCTAAACAATGAAAGAATTGAAAGTGAATGATGAATTTAAACATAAATACGAATGATAGAAATCGATAAAAAGAATCAAAAAGGTACGTATAATCAAAAATATATCGAAGGAATAGGAAGAACAACATAAATAAGTGAAATCGATGAAACTCTTAATTAAAAACAATCGAAATCAAAATTGCAGCTTTAATCGGATACAAACATAAAAAAAATTAATCAGATACAAAAACCTATAAAAATAGATAACATTCATCACAATTAATATTATCTTTATCTAAGATCATCATCATGAACAAATAAGTTGCAGCTTTAAGAATTGACTTTGAGAATTGCTTACCGGTAGGATGAGGAACATCTGAACTCAATTCTAATATAAAAACGGAACTGAAAATTCACCATAGCAGCTGCAAAAATAAAATCACAAAGTTAAAACCGAAAAAATAGAACAAAGAACATATGTACTGAATAAAATTTACAGACATATGAACGAATCAATGAAACAAAATATGTACAATCCAAATTGAAAGAATCGAAATAAAAACAAAAGCAAGTGAAATCAATGAAAAAGCGAAACATTGAACAATTAAAATCAAAATTGAAGTCACAAATATAAAAATTAGTGAATCACTGACCTAAAATTGATAACAAAATTGAATTCGGTTGAATGAATGGGGATAACAAAATTGAACTCGGTTGAATGAATGGGTTAATCGTGAAGAAGAGTAACGAGGATTGGATTATGAAATATATGATACAGATATTGCACGTATAATTATTTAATTCATTAATATTATATATTATTAATTAAAGTAAAATAGAATGTAAATTGACAAACTTACCCTCATCCCTGTAGAAATACCTGAACATGAGTAGAAACAGTGTACGCTCAAAAAATAGAAAATTGAAGTGATCAAATGGCTGTTAAGGTACTTCCCCCCTTCCCTCAAGATCTCTACTTTCCCCTGGATCCTCCCACTATATATATATATATATATATATATATATATATATATATATATATATATATATATATATATATATATATATATATGTATGTTTCTGGAACTTGTTTTGGTGATATGTATGTATGTATGTATGTATGTATGACGATTTGTATGTATGTATGTATGCGTAAGAATAATTTTAATTTAACTAGCTTATTGTTTAGTTATTACACTTTAGTCCCCCGATTATTATTGTCTGGAAACTTAAAAAAAATTCACAATTGTTTATATTTCATACAACTTATAATAATTATTCGAAATAACATTTTATACCAATTAAAATAATATCTTAAATTTTCGAGGTGTTACAAATATCAATTTTAGCTATAAGCTAATTTTGCCGAAAGCATCCTCTAACCACATCTCATTAGTGGCATCTCATCATTTGTTTTCATTGCTTTTACAATTTCATGGTAATAATTGATAAATAAAGTAAATTTGAAAAAGTGTTGCTCTTTTTGTACTGGCCTCAAATCTCAACAAGACATATTGGACAAGACTTGTAAGGTAAACTCGGTATTATCAATAAAAATCTTTTCATGACAAGACCAAACACATTGATTTGAATTTAAATCATGTAAAGGTGTGAATGATATATTCATTTAGAATGGAAACAGTAGTAATAATATACGGAGTGTTCCCAAATATTAATTTGTCTAGTATCTTTATTAAAAAGCATAAGAAAATTTTCATCATGATTTATTCAAGAAAAATCAACAATATCCTTCTAATTAGTTTCTAATCATAATTCAACTCATTATATATTAATCTTTTATTATTCTTGGACCACTTCTAATGGTGGACTGAAAAATTGAAATGACACTTTAACATCATGTAACACATGCATAATTAGGATAATTAATTATGCCTAATTGTTTGTAACTAGTTGTAATTAGTATGTAATAGGACTAATTACAGGCTCTATTTGTATATATATATAAGGTGATTTATATATATGTGTGTGTACTTATGCGATTTGGATAAATCGTGCGAATTAACCGGACGGAGTCCTACACAGTTTACTTGGACGTTGGTGACAGAAATTTACTTAAATAATGAGAACGTATTTTGTTATATAAAATACGCAACCGAACGAGCATTATTTATATATTATCGCGACGACATTTTAACTAACGCAACAAAACGTAATAAACGCGACTTAATAATTAAAATATTGCGACAAATGTTTTTATTATAAATTTCAAGGTATTTTTATTTAAATACTCCAGTTACATTTTAAAAATATAACTGTTTGGTTAAATACTAAAAACAAACGATTAATCGATTAGGACACGGAGTAAATACCGTGTTTTGAGGGATGTTTTCCCCTCCCTTGTCTCTTGGATCAGCCAACACCCTTCCCACTCCTCATTTCTTCTTTCATTTTTATTACTTCCAAAATACACACACACGTAAACTCTCTCAACCTCAAAATACTACCAAATTTTCGGAATCAAAACTCGACCACAAAAATTACATATTCGGAATCACCATCACGAGTGGAGCAAGAATATCAAGACCGTTTTCATCATCTCATCCTCCATCTAGCTCGATTTGCAAAAGTAAGAATTTTCTAAAATCTTAGATCTATTCAATTTGGTGTAATGTTTTGATGTTTTGATGTGTACACAACATAGTTATAACCTAATACAAGAAGAAAACACGATTTTATAGCTCAAAAATGGATTAGATTTGCGTTTTTGGTCGGAAAATCACGAAACCCGAAAGTTTCTGGGCTGATGTTCATCTTTGCGACACAACGTTTGTGTCGCATGCTGTGTCGCATAAACCCGTTTGTGTCGCACCTTGTGTCGTACCAATCCTTTAGTGTCGTAACCTTTGCGACACAATATTGTGTCGCACTCTATGTCGCATACTATGTCGTATTTAATACGACACAACCGTTCTGTCGCTATTGAATTAGCATCGCAAGCTTTTTGCGACACAACCACTGTGTCGCAGAGCTCTTGTGTCGCACTTTATGCGACACAACCACTGTGTCGCATACCAAACTTTAGTGTCGCAGATTGTGTCGCAAAAACACAGAAAACCAGAATTTTAAAGTCAAAGTTACTGTACAAAAAAGTCAAATTTTACTGTAGCAGTACTGTAGCAAATCTACTGTAGCAAAGTCAACATTTTAGAATTTTTGCTACAAACCGTCACCAACGGGCCAAACATGTTTTCCAACAAACAAACAATTACAAACATACGGACAAACACTGGATATACTAGTTGTGTACATCTAAACGAAACGTCTCGTGAGACGCATACTTACATAACTTCATATGATTAGGCATTTGAAGGTTACGGGTTCAGAGAACCTACTTGCTTTACTTACTACTTGCTAATTGCAACTGATTACTACAAGACTCAGGTGAGTCTTACGGCCCCACTTTTACTGTTTTATCTTATTGGGGGAGATACATGCTACTGATTTTTCTTGAACACAAGTACTAAACTGCTTACTATACCAAACGGAATTGCATGAGTTGTTTACTATTTACAGAAGTCTCTCCATCATATATCGTTAGTTATGGACTTAAGCGCGAATACTAGTTAATGGATCCATTAGGGAAATGACCCTCCCCGCCCGGGGCAGTAGCGCTGCCACGTACTGATTTACACGTATAAACGGGTGACTACTTATTCGTTACTGATGCTTGCTCAACTACGAGCATGTCACGGGAGCAAACTTATTACTTACGGGTTAAGCTTCGATTATGAGCCTCATGGCAACGGTATAAACTTACTTCTTACATTTGCGGGATTGCAAATACTGGTTTACGATTTCTAGATTGAAATTGCTGATTTTACGCCTGCGGGCATTACCGATGAAATCTCGTGTTCAAAGCTGATATTACTTACAAACCTGTGAGATTCACCAACCTTTTGGTTGACACTTTTTAGCATGTTTTCTCAGGTACCCGGATGGAGTAGGATTACTCCAGGATTTTAGCTAGAGTCGCATGATTTCAACACAACTGCATTAACGGAGATTCTTAGCATTATCTTTTGTATATTTTGATTATGTAATAGAATCTCCCGCTACACGCGCGGACTCTAGGGAAACTACATTTTTGTATACGAAAACACTAAGTTTTCAAACAATATATCTATGGAATGTAACTAATTTACAAACGTTGCATATAGATGTCGTTTACTTTATCTTTGTGCTGTGATATTTGATTAGTAACACCCCAAACTATGCTTCCGCAAAACAGTGAATTTCGGGGGTATTACACATCACGTTAACACTTTTTCCAAAAGACTAAACACCGTCAATAGTGAACTGAATAACTGAATTTATGGGCCTTACATTCATTAGTAATGCATTTCCGTCTGTCTCCTGTCTCCTCTCCGATGCAAAATCAAATAACGAAGCATAAAACATATTGGTGGTAGTAAAAATACTGATTAAAAATATTGGTCTTATAACTTAGCTTGAAATGCTAAACATGATTTTAACCCATAAGACCACTCGCAATGGGGTTGACAACACCCGTTTTGGAGCTTGACAACGCCCAGAACGCCCACAATGGGGCGTTCTCGGCGGGGCGTTCTGGGGCTTCGGTTGTGGGAGAACGGGAGGAGAACGGGAGAAAAGTGGGACCCACGTGATTTTTTAATTATTTTTTCTTTTTTTTCATCCTTTTTGATTTAAAAAAAGGTATAGATATAGGATTGAGGTGGAAATTAGTGGGGCCAACAGGGGGAAAAAAGGGGCGTTCTGGTGTTATGATTGCATGGGTTAAATTGGTGTTGTGGTGTTGTGCTGACGTGGCAGGGGAAAAATGGACGTTCTGGTGTTATGACTGCGAGTGGTCTAAACATATAGATAAAAACTTGGCATAAATTGAATGAGGTACAATAATGTTCCCTGATGTGTTTTTTCTCCAAATCAGGTTTTAGTAAACTGGTTCATTCAGACCGGGTTCTGAACATGTAAGAAGTGCATCCGACATGGACCACGGTCTGGTCAGTGAGTCCGAGTTGCCATTTTCAATCGTGTCGTTCCTTTCTTAACCCCCCGCCAAAAATATAAACAACCAAAAAAGGATATCGCCTTCTTCAGAGATAAACATACAGAATTCAAGGCATATTATAACTTATGATGCATAAGTTACAGGTCAGTAAAGCAAACGCGTTGGGATTTATGAATCTTTTCCTGGATAAACGAATCACAAAAAAGAAGAAGGAAAGAGACCAAACTCTGCTTTTGAGATGCAAATGGACCAACAAAAAAGAATAAATAACTATTTAGATTTTAGACATCATTTGTTAACAGCAGTATTACTGTATAAGTTACTTTTTATATAATTTACACTAAAATGCTACTGTATGTGTTAACCAACTTTTAGATTTTTAGCATACTTTCTTTTAATTCTAATTATATTATAATTATATTATTGGTTTGATCTTGTATAAAATACTGTATATAGCGAAGTTTTATGCTGGTTACTAGAACTTAATTAGCATTATATGTGTGCTCTATTTTCTAATATATAAATTTATTGCAAATAATAAATTGGTAAATGTCACATTTTGTTTTCTTCTCTATCGATTACTAATGACACTCATATTTGAGGACTTCGTAGGGGTGTGAAGAATTTGGATGGAAGCCTCAATATCGACAATTTGTAATTATATAAGTTTATATTATGATATCGTACTCGATTGTAGTCAAATCTCAATTTCGATACGATATAATTCAATAAGTATCAGGTATTATATTTAAGGGGGTGTTTGATACCATATTTTTAAGGGATTCTAATATTCTAGAAGATTGAGATTCTAAGTTTTTAAAGTTCAATCTCTTCTATAAAAGAATCCTTGTTTGACAAAAAAAAAAAAGACGGGATTACTGGAAAAAAATCCGTAGAATCCATTATTATTACCTTTTTCAAGTAGCTTGTAGAATACCCAAGAGATTCTCCAACTTCAACCACAATCTGCGGCTTCAGTCAGAACCACTAGCTTCAGCTGGTTGTTGTTAAACACTCCCTAAGTTCAAATCATTTATTTCTTTAGTATGAATTAATATTAATTAATAAAGCGTGGTCATTTTGCATTAGGCTAAACTTCACTAACTTGTAACTTTGAGTTCGACTTGTGCAATTTAGGACCCAACTTTTCTTGCATAAATTAGTAATTCATACTTGTATTATAAAAGTTCGTTACCGATACATTATTTCATCATTATCATTATAACATAAATGGTAGAATAAGTAAGACCCGAACTTTAGTGTTCATAAGGTTCAACTATTATTAGTATAAAACATAACTTTTACATGATATAACTTTCTCAAATACTTAGTTCTTCCGAACTTTTTTATTATTACTTTTGTAACTCATAACTAACTCAAATTAAATACAATATGTATACATTCGTAGACTATTATTTACTGGAGATGATCTAAAATGTCAAAATGAAATAAAGTGGAAACCATATCTTACTAAAAAATTAGCTAGGACGTTATACGAGTTTTAAAGAAGAAGATTTTGAGACTTGCTACGAAAAGTATTACTATTACAAGTTTATAGAAGAGTTCAATTGAGACCATTTATTTTGTGTGAGACTAGGGGAACCAACCACAATATGCCATGTGTCACTTTTTTCTCTCTCATCCACGTTTTTAAAAATTAAATATCTCACAAACGACAAGTCGAAAAATCATGAAAATTGCACCATATTTTTCAGCGTTTTATCCTCTTCGATTTGCCCTCCATCAAGGCATATTTCCAACGAACTTTTTTTTTTCATTTTTTTGGTGGGTTTTACATATTAGTAACACATGTGTTAGTGATTGATTATACATTTGATTTAGGGTTTAGGGCTAGGGTTTAGAGTTAGGGTTTAGCAGGGTTTAGTGTTAGGGTTTAGCAGGGTTTAGTGTTAGGGTTTAGCAGGGTTTAGGGTTTAATATGATTTAGGGTTTAGAGTTTTATAAAGCGTTTAGGGTTTAGGGTTTGGGGTTTAGGGGTTAGGGTTTAGGGTTTAGGGTTGGGAGTTTGGGGTTTCATCCCGAAACCCCAAACTCCCAACCCTAAACCCTAACCCCTAAACCCCAAACCCTAAACGCATCACTCTAACACATGTGTTAGTAACATATGAGACCCACCAAATAAACGAAAAAAAAAATTTCGTCGTAAGTATGCCTTGAGAGACGGCAAATCGAAGAGGATCAAACGCTGAATCTAATGGTGCAATTTTCATAATTTTTCGATTTGTCGTTTGTGAGATATTTAACTTAAGGGGTAAATGGGTTTTGTAGTATGGAACATTCTCTTTCTACATGTGATATGATATCATTGATTCCCTTAGTCTCACATAAATTTTTAGTCTCATTTGAACCCTACCCTACAAGTTTAATTAAATTAAAAGAAAAATGCTAAACATAGCCCTTAGGGCTATGTATATGGAATTCAGACACGCATAAATGTTTTGTACTATGATAATAACCACCCACCCCTGAATTTAACTTCTCCCAACCAACTTAATGTACAACTGCTTTATGCATTTACTTAATCCTTAAACATAGCCCTTAGGGCTACATTTAGCAAAATCTTTAATTAAAATAGTCACAATTTTTGAAAGAAAAATAAAATAAAAAATTTTAAAAATTATATTATTATACTGTATAAATTTAGCTTCGATTCCGATGGCCATGGAAAAAAGACAAAATTCTCTTGTCTCAATGACATACTCCATCAGTCATATGCATATGCTTATTCTTCTTCTCTCTCACTTTTTTTTTCCTGTCTTTTTCACTCTTTCCTTTACTTTCCCAAAACCATAACCCCAATCTTCCTTTCCTCTCCCATTCCTCTCTCAAATCAAATCAATCCGGCGAACCAAACCTAATCGGAACTCCTGATTGCATCACCGTCGTTAACCTCCTCCCAATTTCAGTTTCAAGTTTTAATCTTGTCATTCTGTTGATTCCTTCAAATTAGGGTTTCGTTTTTTCAGTTAGTAGCAAACTACAATGGTTTCCGACGAGAAACCACCGCCACCGTACTCGTTTGCTTTAGAATATGAAGGTCCTCCGATTCCACACCATGGACTTCCCCGAGCTGTTCCAATAAACATCCACAACATTCCCGTTGCTTCCGTTGTTGCTGTTTACAACTCTTCTTCTGGTAATAACAATAAAAGTAATTTTAATAATAAACTATCTTCTATGCCTATTGTTCAACCAATACTTGCATCCGACATCACTACCAACTTCACCAAAGTAGGTACTACCCAAACTATTATTATTTCTCCTACTTCCGTTATTTCATTCACAGATAATGATAAAAATTGCAATTGTAATGTCAATGGGGATAATGGGAATGATACCCATTCCAAAGATTTAGGATTAGGTGTTGAAACCGAAACGGAAACCACTGTGTCTCCTGCTCATGAAGGTGGGTTTGAGGAAAGGAGTTCGGGTGAGTTTTTGGATATGATTAATAGTAGTAGTAGTACTACGGGTGTAGGTTCGAGTCATGATCATTCGTATGAGTTATCTGGTAGAGGTGAGAGTTCGGGTACGTTAGGGTTTTCAGATAGTTTTGGTAAGTCCGGGGATTTTTCAGGGAATTCGTTAGCTTTTCGGACGTTGAATGCTTGTAAAGAGAGTTTGGATTTTAATGAATTGAATCATCCTGATTGGGTTTCAAACGGGTCTAGGTTGAGTTTTGAGTATCCGTCTTCGCGTGTGTCTTCACGGCAGACAGGGGATTTCAAGGATGAATCTGGTTGTGATTTGAGGAAGAATCCGTTGATTACGTTTCGTGATATCGAGTCTGAGGACGAGGGTTTTCTTGAGGAGCTTGGTCAGACGAAACCTGAGGCTGTGCGAGTTAAAAATGAACCAGATGTGAAGACACGAAAAGGCGCTTGTTATCGATGTTTTAAAGGAAATAGGTTTACGGAGAAGGAGGTTTGTATAGTTTGTAATGCAAAGTATTGTGTTAATTGTGTGCTTAGAGCAATGGGGTCGATGCCCGAGGGAAGAAAGTGTGTTACTTGCATTGGGTATTCGATCGATGAGTCAAAGAGGGGTAAATTGGGGAAATGTTCTAGGATGCTAAAACGACTTCTTAATAGCTTAGAAGTTAGGCAGGTAATGAAGGCTGAGAAACTGTGTGCTGTCAATCAATTACCTTCAGAGTATGTTTGTGTAAATGGAAAACCCCTTTGTCACGAGGAGCTCGCCATACTGCAAAGCTGTCCGAATCCTCCAAAAAAGCTTAAACCCGGGAATTATTGGTATGATAAAGTATCTGGCCTCTGGGGAAAGGTAAAGATTCAGTTTTTCAAAGACTTGTACATTTAGCCATTTCTTCTGCTAAATGAAATCAAAAGATGGTTTAATTTTGATCAATGTCTTTTTGCAGGAGGGCGAGAAGCCTTCGAAGATTATTAGTCCCCATCTAAACGTTGGGGCACCAATTCTGCCTGACGCTAGTAATGGAAACACAGGCGTTTTTATAAATGGTCGCGAGATAACAAAAGTTGAGCTAAGGATGCTACAGGTTTGTATCTCTTAATCTGCCATAGTTGTTTATAAGAAATGCTAGTTTGATCTATAATTCAATAACATTTGTTAATACACTGATCATGTTGAATGTTTCAGCTATCTGGAGTCCAGTGTGCTGGTAACCCACACTTTTGGGTAAATGATGATGGTTCATATCAAGAAGAGGGACAGAAGAATACAAGAGGATATATATGGGGAAAAGTTAGTCTTTTATCAAGATTTTTGTGTTCCGGAGTATTTATCTTCTTTCAACTGTTCATTAAACAATATGATTGGTTTTCAGGCTGGAACGAAGCTGGTTTGTGCTGTGCTGTCACTTCCAGTTCCATCTAAAACAGTGTATCCCACTGGAGAGCAGTTTAGTAACACACTTGGTCAATCCGTGCCAGACTATTTTGACCTGAGTGCACCTCACAAACTTCTTCTAATTGGATGTTGTGGAGCTGGTACAAGTACCATTTTCAAGCAGGTACTTCTAATTCTAGCCTATTTCATTATAGGTTTTCTAATTTCTGCTGATGAAATTATGATAATTTATGATTACGTGATGATGGAATGTTGTTATTATCTATTAGGCAAAGATCTTGTATAAAGAGATCCCTTTCACTGAAGAAGAACGTGAAAGTATCAAGTTCATAATTCAGAGCAACGTCTATGGTTACCTTGGGATTCTCCTTGAAGGGCGTGAACGTTTTGAAGATGAAGCATTAAATGAAATGAAGAGAACTGTATCTATTGGTAGGGATTTACGGTTGTTAATTGTAGTTCTCATATTCTGTTGTTTTTTTTACTTGGAAAGTCATAATAACTCTTTGGTTATTAACAGGAAATGGCGTTGCAGAGGATGAGAAAACTATCTATTCCATACCCCCAAGATTGAAAACATTTTCTGACTGGCTTCTTAAAACTATGGTGGCTGGTAATTTGGAAGACATATTCCCAGCCGCCACACGTGAATATGCACCAGTAGTTGAAGAACTATGGAATCATCCAGCCATGCAGGCCACATACAAGCGGCGAAATGAATTAGAAACGCTCCCCGGTGTTTCTAGTTATTTTTTGGAACAGGTATACCTGAAAAGGCCAATTTTTTTGCTTCATTAAGTTAATGACAAAGATTTGGTGTCTAACTATGTGTGTGAATTATCAGGCTGTCAACATATCAAGAGCAGACTATATGCCTTCAGATGTTGACATATTGTATGCTGAGCATGTTACTTCTTCAAACGGGCTTTCTAGTGTCGATTTCTCATTCCCACAATCTTCGGATGATGAAAGCAATGACACCACTGATCAACATAATTCTCTACTCAGGTTTGTAAGAGAAACTATGAGCTTGGTTTTAAAATTCATAATCTTTACCCCTTTCTGAAAAAACATATCATAACCTTTTCCCTTTCATCAGATTCCAACTAATAAGAGTGCAAGCAAGAGGCTTTGGGGAAAATTGCAAATGGCTAGAGATGTTTGAAGATGTTCGAGTAGTCATCTTCTGTGTTTCCTTAAGTGATTTTGATCAGTATGTCACAGATGGAGATGGGAACTTGGTGAACAAGATGTTGCTAAACAAGAAACTTTTTAACAGCATTGTGACACACCCGACATACGATCAGATGGAGTTTCTTCTAGTACTAAACAAGTTTGATGTATTTGAGGAAAAACTTGAACGGGTTCCACTAACTTGCTGCGATTGGTTCAGTGATTTCCAGCCAATAGTGAGCCGCAACAGTCACAATAAAAATATCAGTAGCAACAACATTAACCATAGCCCTTCCATGGGACAAATGGCTTCACATTATGTTGCTGTGAAGTTCAAGAAGTTATATTCGTCGCATACTGATCGCAAGTTGTTTGTTTCAGTGGTGAAGGGGTTAGACCCCAACAGTGTGGATCAAACACTCAAGTATGCAAGGGAGATACTTAAGTGGGATGAAGAGAAACCAAACTTTAACTTTAATGAATACACAATGTATAGCTCCGAAGCAAGTTCCGACTCCCAATGATCCACCTAAAAACACACGAATGTATATAAAAGCCTCGTCCCACATGAACAGAGAGACAAGAACAAGCCATATGTTTTGACATGAACCCTCTTGAATTCGGTAGCTGTTTGATTGAGTTGTATCATAGAATTTCAAAATGAATCAATTTTTAGGTGATATAAGTGTACTTATATGATCTTTGTATTTGCTTGTATGACTCTCTTCTTTTGCTTGTTACAACTTTCATAGGCAGCAAATTAAGCATATAAGCAAAAGAGTAATTTGTTACTGCTTAATACTAGTTTATACAATTTAGTGATGATCATGGATTCATGGTCATGGAAGCACTTACATTCTGGTCAAAAGGACAAAGGTAGTAAAACACAGTAAGATATTTTAAGAAGATCTAATAATGGTAACAGCAAGAACATTTTGGTGCTGGTGAATTAGCTTAAAAACACATATATCACCAACTGTAATCCCATTGTCTTTCACAAACTTGAACCAATCTGCCTGTCCCAAATAATTGTCACGTTCCATAACCTCCCATGTCTTCTGTCTTCCATCATTTTCAAGTTGAAGCAAATATTGGCCATCGTTTTCGTGACGCCTCAGTAATTTTCTGAATTCAAATGGTACTAACTGCATGTATAATTTACAATTCATCAAATGTTTTGAATGTTATAGAAAAAGAAAAACTTTAATAATTTTGGTTGGTTTGTCTTGATTTTTCAAAATTGGTACTTTATAGAACTTACCACTCCTCTTTTTTTATTGACACATGATTGATAAATATAAACCATGAAGAAAGGCTTTTCACATTTGAAATTAGCTTTCACTTCTATCCTTTGTTTTTTCCCCATCTTTCTTGAACATTCACCTCCATCTAAAGTCAAAGCATGGCCAAATCAAACATAACTTTAACAATTATTAAGACTAGCATAATACCCGCGCAATGCAGCGGAATACAATTTCTATTATGCATAGTTACCGGATTATAGTCATATACTCCGTAGTATATTTGTTCTTAACGGATTTTCTGTGATAGTGCTCAATAACGGTTTTGTTCGTAAGTAGAGTTTAGGCTTTGTAATATGATGGTGAAGGGAGAAGATTATGAAAATGATATATATGTTATATTTAGAAATGTTGAATCTTAATTTTTAAGAGTTACTAAATATAAAACATCAAGATGCTTTATATATTAGTATAGATAATCATAATAAATCAAATGGGACTAATTATGCACTAACCATTTTTCTTGATCCCATGCTCCTCATCTTCACTCCATGTTTCCTCTTCTGCCTTAACAGTCTTCAATCCAGCACAAGAGGCTGAATCTTTTCTTGCATCTTTTTCCACATTATTGTTGACATGATCTTCCTTGGTCTTATTAGGGTATTCTATCTCAGATGCATTCGGATTAAATATAACCACAAGAAATTTGGAAAGTCCTTCATATTTGAACATCAACATGTGCCCAAACTTTACACCATAATACTCAGCAAATTCAGCCCACCCAGATTTGAGCCAGATATCACCTTTTGACTTCTTTAAGTTGACTTTCCAAACATCACCGTTTGGTACCTTGAGTGTCACCCTCTGCAACAGATCCTTCCCATGCTTCTTAGTAAACTTCTCCGGCATCCTCTGCATATAGGATATATACAAATATTCATACATTTTTACTAATATAAATTAAAATTAGAATGTAAAAGACAATCATTACTTACAATGCCATTAGATTGAGTGTCCTCAGAGAGAATGATTTTTAGAAAGTTGACTGGATTCTCCGGAAAAGTCAAACGGCCGTGTGAATTCATACTTCGACTTTTGCTGCTTGATCAAGATTTGGAAACGGTGAAGGTAGGATAATATTGTTTTCTAAATATTCAAATGAACTCTTGGTTGGTACTTAAAAAGAAATGAACTCTAGTTAATGATGAGTTTATATATAGACTTAATGGCTATGGAGTTTAATCAATTAATTGCATATAGAAAACTGCATGACTTTAAATGTTTGGATCAAGTGGGCAGGTATTAGTATTTTTATTATAATGAAAACTGTAATCTGCTTATGTCATGAACCAATGGACTCGATGGCTATGGTGCTTAATAATATCATGCATTTAAAGTAGTGGCTACTAGTCAAGTATCTCAATCAAGTTTGCTGGCATTATGTTTTAATTTTAACTTCTTCTTTTTTTGGCAAAATAGAGGATGAAGAACAAGCAATGTGTTTTGACTTCAATCTGGTACTTCAAATCAGCAACTGTTTAAATAAATTGTACTGTATTATAATATTTCAATATGAAACATAAAGCGGATGATAATATGTATCAATATGATCTTTATTAGCTTGCAAGACTCTTTTCTGTTGCTTGTTACGTGCAACTCTTATAGGAAGCAAATTACGCATAAGCAAAAGTAAGAGTGATTCATTAATGCTTAATAGTCCATACAGTTAGAAATTGATAACTGAAACACGTACAATCTGATCAAAAACGAATACAGAAATGAACAATCTAAGAGTCAGACTTATAGAGGCGAACACCAATAACATTTTCATGTTTGTTTAATAGCTTAAAAAGACAAACATCCCCAGATTTAATTCCATTGTCTTTCACAAACTTTAGCCAATCACCCTCCCCCAAGTATGTGTCACCTGCATAAACCTTCCATGTATTTTGTGCTCCATCATCCTCAAGTTGAAGCAAACAACTGTGATCGAAATTGTAACGCCTCAAAGATTTGAATAATATCTCCCTGAACTCAACCGGCATAAACTGCATGTATGTGAAAATGATCATTAAAATGTTTTAGACCGAAACTTTTATTATAATTTTGGTTGGTTTGTTTGTGTGATTATCCAAGATTGCAATGCTAAAGATGTACAACTTACCACTCCTCTTTTTCTACCGACATACGATTGAGTAATGCAAACCATGAAGAAAGGCTTTCCACATTTGAATCTGGCTTTCAGTTTCTTAAGTTTCTTTCTTCCAGCATGCATCCTTCCCTTTCTCCTCTCCTTTTCTGACAATTCATCTGCATCTAAGATCAAATGAAACCAAATCAACTCTAACTATCACCAGTTAATAATAATAATATTACTACTAATTTTTCTCAAGAAAAGCCAACAATTTGCAAAAAGAGTCAACATTTTAGTGTATCCTGCAAAACAACTGAAACAGCCTTGGAAAACTTAGTCTCATTTTGTTGAATTAACTTTTAAAATATGCTATCTAAATAAAAGTAGATGAGAACTACTGTAATGTATTAAACAAACCACTAATAAATAAATTTAATAATCCTAAACAATAAAGAAAGGCTTGCTATTACTTTTGACATTTCTTGTTCCATCCTTCTTCCTCTGTTCTCTTCCTCTCTTTCGTGAACATTCACCTCCATCTACACTCGAATCACGCCAAATCAAATCACAATAATAATACAGAGTGATAATAATATAGTAACAAATTAACTAAGAAAATGAGAACTATTATGTTAAACAAACCGTTTTTCGTGATCCCAATGTTTTCATCTTCACTTGTTTCATCTCCACTTGCTTCATCTTCTGACTTTACAGTCTTGAATCCATAACAAGAAACTTGAGTTTTTGTTGCATCTACAATTTTTGCCCTTCTTATGAAATCATCATACTTCTCCTTACAAGGGTACACTATCTCAGTTGCACTAGCACTGAAGATAGTCACCCTAAAAGTGGAAGATCCTTCATAGATGAACTGTAAGACGTGCCTAAACTTTATACCATAAAACTCAGCGAATTCACCCCACCCTCTCTTAAGCCAAATATGACCTTCTGACTTTAGTAAGCTGACTTTCCAAGCATCAGCATATCGCACCTTGAGTGTCACCCTCTCTAACAGATCCTTACCATGTTGTTTAGAAAACTTCTCTGGTAAATACTGCTTATAGAACATATATAAAATAATATATAAATCATATTTTTCTTAACAGATCCCCAAGGTTTAGACACAATTTCCTTTTTCACCCTATTCTTAGACTCCTCCCAGCCCTAAATCAAACTGACTGAAACTGACGGAGCCACGTCAGCGCCACGAAGAAGTGGAACCGACGAACCAACCGACCGATTGGTGCCATCGCCATCGGTCCGAAAGTGACGGAGACCGACGGACAGGGTTGGGAGGAGTCTTATTAGAAGTTCTAATTTATCCCCAAAACTTTATTAACCTTCTATGAAATGTCAAGATCACGTCAAAATCCCATAAAACTCTATTTTTATTCTAATACAAAATATTTTTTTTTGAAATTCTCTGATCTTAGATAATAAATAAATAAAAGCCCACTAAATGTTCAATAGTAATTCTATATCAAGAAAGTAATATATGACATTTAATTATATGACATTATACATAATTAAAGGGTTTTTTTTTTACCGAAAAAGGAGTCAATAATTCTCATTTTTGTGTTTTGGGGTATCAAATATTCTTAACTTTTTAAAATGAACAACTTATTTGAAAATTATGATTAAAGGGTATCGGTACCAAATTAATCGATCGTTCTTTGCCGAAAAATGAGTCAATAATTTTCGTTTTTCCAAAAGAAGCATTTAACCATTATCCGATCTATGTCATATTAACTGATTCACCGACATTAACGTGTTTTCGGGTATCAAATATTCCGAACTTTTTAGCCTTATACCCTTTAATCTTAATTTTCAAATAAGTTGTTCATTTTAAAAAGTTATGAATATTTGATACCCCAAAACACAAAAATGAGAATTATTGACTCCTTTTTGGGCAAAAAACCCCATAATTAAAGTAAATATTGCACACATAATTCGTTATCTAATGTTTAATAGACTATTTTTAGCGATTGTGCACACATAATTCATTATCTAATGTTTAATGGACTATTTTAATCAATTTGGGCAAGGCCGATTTCAAGTAACGACTTTACTCATGTATCTCAATTTTTTTTAAAGTTCAAATAAGTAGCAAACATAACACCAACTAATTAAGAACCATCCATCAATAAGCGTCGTGGGCTCTTTAAAACATAGAATATGAAAAAAGTAATAGTGTTGTTTACAATATTTGAAAAGGGCATTTTTCGATCAACTTGCCCGGGCCATCAGGAAACTCAGAACCGGCCTTGCCCGTCGGTTTGGGCAGCTGGGTCAAAATGGGTTCGAGTCTCAACGGATTTAAATCGAAAAAACATTTGAAATCAAGTAATTTATTTTTTCATTAGGTTTAAATAACTTATGTTTGGTTTCATACAAAATGAGCGATCTACAAATAAAAGCATATTAATGAAAACAAATAAAAAGGTAATAAGTTGATTAACTCGTTCTTAATACTAATTATCGATCTTTTGGAAAGCCTTTATCCGATCAAAAAAGTTTACAACAAGTCTTATTTTCAAACACCCGACTCCAGAGCAGTTCAAATAATTTGATTAAAATAAAATATAATATATAATATAATAATATACTTTAATAGAAAATCACAAACATAATCAATATAAATTGTAAATAGTGAAATGCTTATCAAATCTGGAAATAGCAATCAACAAAACCTGTTTTACTGTTTGTATAAAGTTTAAATCTGGAACTAGCAAAAAGTACTCATATTCCCTACAATATTTTCCTCCCCCTCTGTACTACGTCTTCCTCTAATGTATTCATGTAAGAATTGTGTTTTAAAATCTTGCCCATTTAGATCCATACCCGTTTTAGATTTCGCCCGGTTAGACCCATTCTTACGATTTCTACCGCCGTAACGATCCAAAGCTTAAGAAAAAAGTACAGGTACACTTACAAGGCCTGTAGATTCGGTCTCCTCGGTGAGAATCATCTTCAGAAATCTGTCCGGATACTCAACCATTTTTTAGTTTGCTGCTTGATCAACTCTCTCCTTTGATAAACTTAAAGACTCAAACTCAATGGCTATGGAGTTTAATGTTTCAGCATTAAAAACAGAGTACAAATGTATTAAAAAATTTTCAGTCTGCTGGGTATTATTAAAAATCACCATCACAGTTGCAGGTACTTTTTTGATCATGTCATAATATGCTTTAAAATTGACTGTGGTATTACTATATAAGGAAGCTGCCATTGTTACTTTTATTTATGACAGACCAAAATAAGTGATTTACTACTTGGTATGATTACCGGAAAGAAACTGTGTAACCTTTTCAGTTAAAAGATATTCAGAGATTTTGCAACCAGTGTTTGTTTGGTAGTGATAAAGGGGTTATAGATTAATAGTTATCATCTTTTGATTGCATCAGACGTTTAAGAATTCTGATGGTACTTAGATGATTCTTTGGTGTATAAAAGTTACTCCACATGACCACATCATATCTTTTACAAATTTCTTGAAATGATACGTTTTTTTTTTTTTTTTTTTTTTTTTTTTTTACCTTAAAAACTTGTACCCCATATCATGTAAAACATTCAAATCTACCAGAATTTTTATTTCTGTTTACATGTTGCATCAAAACTCAATAAGCAGATAAGTAGTAACATATATTTTAACAAGCAATTAATTCTATTTCTAGTGAAATCAGTTGGCAACATGTTACCCCATTCATGACTCTTCGCCTTCTACAACGGTTGAAAGTCCATAATCTCTAACGAAAGATGGATTAAGAAATTTCGCAATGAAACTCCATAATCTGTAAACATCGTCAAAGTTGGTCAAAAAACCGAGTGAAGCAGTAACAACTTCAGCTCTCACAAATCCACCTCGCTCATGGTTTTCAGCATCCATCGGTCTCCAAATCTTTGTATCAGCAGGATCAATACCCGCACGATTCTGCTTCGTGCTTTGTATAAGCTTAACATGACTAAGAATACCAATACCAAGAGAAATCCCATTTGTTTCAGCCATTTTTTGAACTATTTCTGGACTAATTAGTCCCATGGTTCTGTCCCTAATATTAAACGCAACAGATGCACCTCTTTCATACTTGATTTTTGGACCATAAATGTGAACTAATGGAACCACATCTTCTGTATTCGAGCCATGTAATCTCAATTGAAGTAAAGAAGCCACTAGCCAATTGATCAAAAACCGAAGCCTAAATGTAGTCTTGCTAAGTCCCAACATGTTTACATGATCAAGATGCCTACATGTTACCTCTGGTGCTCTTCTATCTGAATCATATTGTTCTTCGTCACTGATACATTCATCTTTACGCTCAAAACTAAATGATACCCTTCTACCAAACAACCTAAAGTTACCCTCGGTTTCTCTTCGTATAGCAGAACTCTCGATTGCAGATTCTTCTTGTATTTCTGGACTGTGAGTTTTTACTATATAGCTGTCAACTTTATTGACATTGGTGCATTCTTGAGGTTGTAAATTGGACACTTTGCTGGTTATCTTTTTTCTTGTAAACCATAAGGGTGGTGGTAAAGGCATCACAGGCTGTGATTGTGATCCTAATGGACTGTGGCCTAAATCGATCCACATTGAGTCCTCAGGCGATTCATCTTCAGTCAAAACAGGACTTTTCATGACAGAAAAGACTTCATTTTCTTCAAAAACAGGGCTACTACTTCCATGTTCCATCTCGGTTTCGTATACATGGCTCATTAAAGAAGGAGTGAGTACACCAGAAAATGCAGGTAGTTGAATTGCAGTGTTGCTTTCAGGTATAACTTCATCAAGTTTTGTCGTCTCTAATTGAGGGAATCCAGTTGTAGAATCGCTATAAAATGAAGGGAAGACTGGACTAATCTTAACTATACCAGAATGACTTGATTGCTTCTGAAGAATTTTAATCACAGATTTCTTGATAAGAAGGCATCCAAATCCAGTTGGGTCATACCCGAAAACTCTGTAAAAAGACGTGATGATGAAATCGGGTCGAAATAGAGAAAGCCCGAGTGAATCCATATCTAATGGACCCAATGCACCCGCATCAAGCAATACGTGCCAATTGTTTTGTTGAGCAAATGACATCCATAGGTATGAATACTTAGCACCAGTAACTCTTGATTGAACTGGAAACACAAAAAGTCCTTTGGATGAATCTTTCTTTTTCTTTTTCTTGTTTAGAATCCGTTTTCTTAAATGGGTTGAACATGGTTTAAGTGTAGGCCATTTGAACCAAGCACTGTGAACCTTTGCACCTTTTTGTTTAGCAGTTTGAGCCATCCAATTAACCGATTGACTCTCGTGATCAAACATAGTTAATAAGTTCCTATTGGTATGAAAAGGGTATGATTCGGCTAGAAGTTTAAAAGCAGAACCTCTACTAACCGTAAACACTAGACCGTATTCATTATCAGGGATGTTTAAGTAATCCATTATCCTAGTTTTTATATCATGTTCAACTGTACCTATCTCCATACCACCATATAATGCATGATTACCTAGATTTGAAGTTATTTCGGATAAACTTATCGCACATGTTTCCCAATAATGAATAACTTGAAGAAATGAAAACAACCCAAATCCACAATAATCAAGACACACCTTAGAGTCATTATTATCAGCCAAGTGTGCATACTCTTCAACTCTCAACTGATCGATCTTTTCAGACAATTTGTAATTTGGATACATTGTTATGAACTTCAAGAAGGCTTCATTAAGATCAGTTATAGAATCCTCAGTTTCATATGTTGTATCTGCAGCTAAAGAGGTTGCTTTTAGGAACTCTTTTTGAGCTTGTAATCTTGCCAGTGATCTTGATCTTTCCAAACCCTTGTGTTCAATGTCGATAACTTCTGAAACATCGATACTTTGGGGTTTAACAAGAGACCCATATTCAGATGCTTGTTGAAGAGCAGCTTTGAGCTTATTCTCTTGAGATTTTCTATCTTCTGATGGGTCTCTTTTGATCTCAGTCGTTGTTCGATTTGATCCATGTTTCCTTCGGATTTTCTTATCACACATAAGTAAAGCGCATCGAAGTGAAATATGCATGATTATGAATCTTTCTTAAAGATCCAAAATATGAAAGGTGATTATAAAATCGAAGTAGAAAAAGAAAGGGTGGTGTTTATGCTTCTTGTGTTAGTAATTTCAACTACTCAAATTTTCCCAAACAAAGGATTTACTTAGAAACCTTTAATTTAATTGAAAAAGCAAAAGCAATAAATGGTTTTTGGAACTAATTAAACACTTGTATTCAAACTTTAAGACCCAAAATTATAGAGGAAATAAAAGATCATACACATTTAGAACTTGAAGCTTTGCTTTGTATAGAAGAAAAGAATGCAACACACAGTCACACATGCACATCACCTTTTAAAAAATGAATATTCAAATACTCCACCATATACTGTCTCCGTCCCAAAATAATTGTTTAGTTTTGACTTTTTGAAGTTTTTCATTTTCAACTTTGACCATAAATTTTCTGTCTGTATTATATAATACTTGATGCAAAATATATGAATGGATGTGGTTTTAAATGTATTTTTATCGGTATATTTTTCATTAAGTATTATATAACACAAACAAAAATATTTAACGTCATAGGTAAAAAATAAAGACATCAATAAGTCAAAACTGAGCAATTATTTTGGGACGGAAGAAGTATTGATATTTATTTATTTATGAATATGTGAGTGTAGGAAAATTTTTTTTATGAATATGTGACTGTAGGAAAAAAAAAAAAAAAAAGCAAATAGAAGGTGTTTAAAGTATACAAGGAATATATGAATGTAGGGAAAAAGCAAATAGAAGGCGTTTAAAGTATAAAGTAATTACATTGTAATTATTGCATTCTAACTCGTCATGAATGATATGCAAACAGCATGTATGCAACTTATAAAATGCATGTCCTTACCCGAAAATAATAAAAAAATTACGTGGGTGAGGTTCCTGAAAGAAGGAGTAAAAAGGAGGGAAGGGAGAGCCAATGAGGAGGTGACCAGTGTCCTCCTCATTTCTCCACATTTTTTATCCATTCTCCCCTCTTGTCTCATTTCTCCACATTTTTTATCCATTTCTTTCTCTTCCTTATTCTATTTTTTCTATATTTTTTTTTTTCTATTTTACTTTTTTCTAAAAACTTTTGTTAAAAAATTATTTTTATAAAAAAATAATGAAAATATTTTTAAACTTTAAAAAATATTTTTTTAACTTATAAGAACTTCTATAACACTTTTATCAAAAATAAATAATTAAAGTAAAATTTGTTATTTTTGTTAAAAAAATATCATTTTTAACAATTAAAACTTAAAAAAATAGTTTTTAAATTTTTTTTTTTACTGTTTAGTTTTTCCCTTTTTATATCATTTTCACATTTGTGATGCACCAGATATTATATATTATGATGCAGATGAACATATAAAAAACAAGATGCAACAAAAGTAAATTATTATTGTGTTCAGTAACATAATAAACTATGATACACTGATTTTCTCTAAACATGATGCATCGAGTGTTTAATTATCATGCATCGACTTTCAAAATATATACTATAAAACATGGTTATTGAATTAAAAAGTGGTGCATCATAGTTATAAAAACATAATTCATCATAGTTATAAAACATGGTGCATCGAGTGTTTAAAATATCATGCACCGATTTTCAAAATTTACTATAAAACATCATTATTGAATTAAAAAGTGGTGTATCATAGTTATAAAAACATGGTTCATCATAGTTATAAAACATGGTGCATCGAGTGTTTAAAATATTATGCATTGACTTTCAAAATATATAATAAAACATGGTTCATCATAGTTATAAAACATGGTGCATCGAGTATTTAAAATATCATGCACCGACTTTCAAAATTTACTATAAAACATCATTATTGAATTAAAAAGTGGTGCATCATAGTTATAGAACATGATGCATCATAGTTATACAATATATGGTGCATCATAGTTATAAATATAACGTTTCGACTTTTAGATATATGATAAACATTATTTGTGTATAGATCTTAGTGCATCATTGTTATAAAATATGGTACATCATAATTTTAATTTTACGGTTCATTAAAATTATAATGTTATATCAAAATTTATTTTATTCAATTTATGAATATGGCACATTACATAATTGCTTTTTTATATAATAATATATATATAAAATTGTATTAACATATGATACGGTAAAAATAAAAAAAAATCAAAATTGCAAAAAAAAACAAAAACAAAAGATAAACAAATCGTGAAAAAGGTTAAATGAAAAGGTTGAAAAACGCAAAAAAAAATAAAAAAATAAATAAATAAATAAATAATTAAAGAACTTGATAACAAAAAAATTAAAGAGTGCAAACAAAAAAATTAATAAATAAATAATTAATAATAAGGAAAACATTAATATAAATAAGTAATCAAATAAAACAATAGAAAAAAATTTCAGAAAAAAAAGTGGAGAAATAATAAGGGTGGAGAAATGAAGAAGGTGGAGAAATGGAGGGGTGGAGAAATGGAGGAGGACACTTGTTACCCTCCTATTTGCTTCTCCCCCTTTCCTCCCTAACCCTCTTCCTCACAAGAACCAATATCATAAAAAATAGAAAAAAAAATCTGACATGAGTGTGTAATTTTATTTCTTTGGAGCATACACTCTAATTACCTCAATATACCGTTAGATTTTTTTCTCAAATAGCTTTTTACCGATTTTATCCTACTATCAATGACTACATTTCAATTTTTACACATTAAAAAGATTATACATATTTATTATTATAATTTGGGTAAATCATTGGTGCACTAAACAACACTAAGGTTTTGGGTGTTGATAAATACAACATACTTTTTGATACATACAACAAATGTATGTATTGCAGTGTTATACTTTACTCCCTCAATATGCATATAAGTTGGTGTATGAATAAAAATATGTGTTGTATTTATCACTAGCCAAGGTTTTGTGATGTTGACCAACATAAAATAAAGGATATTATCATATTTTACATTTACAACTCCTCAACTTTCTAAAATATACATATTTAGTCTTTGAACTAAAGCTAACAGCACACTTCAATTCGCATAGTTTTGCTATACGAAATATTTCACCTTATAATTTTATACAGAATTTTTTTTTAAAAAAAAAAAACCCGAAAGCAATTGATGCTCGCATATCGATCCCCTTTTTGCTGACCCAATACCAAGCAGTCCACTATGAGACGTCGACCAACGTCGATCCAACATTGGATGCTTTCAGGGGCGAAGCTAGACAATTATAGTTGAGGGGTACAAATTTATACTGTATGTTTTTTTTTGTTTTTGTAATTTTAAAAAGGGCAAAAAAATCTAGAAGAATGTCATAAATACCTTTAGAAACTTCTTTTGCTTTATATAATTTGGAATTCTTGTGGGGCCGAATTAACCCTTATAGATCTCATCTGGATGCTCTTAGACCTTAAACTATGAGCATATTAGCTCACGAAGAAAAGAATGATGTATGGGTTCTCCGTCTGGGTCTTGCGAGAGACGGAGAGGAACGGAATGTTAGGAATTTAGGACCCAAACAACGCGCACAATTGAACACAATTGTATCCACAATAATAAACGAATAACCAATTGCTAACAAAACAATCAAACAAGCAAAACAAGATAAATAAATACGATACGAGAATGTAAACGACACAAGAATTTAACGTGGTTATGTCCAATCTCCAACTTGGAGATTGGTTTAGTCAACGGGGCCAAACCGAGAGAGTTTTCTTTCTTATTTTCGTGGCTTAGGATTTATACAATAATAGGGTTTCAATATATATATTAAACCGTACAAAAAATAGTCGTCAAAACAATATATGGGCCGTCGAATAAAAGTGCCGCAATATTGGTTCTGTTTGTGACTCACGTGAGAATCCACCGACCTACCAAAATAATTAATTGCAACTCACGTGATCATTCCATCTCCCTTGTTCAATTTAAATTTCTTTTCATACGATTTTCATATCTCAACAATCCCCCACTTGAAGATCGGACAAACCCAAAAATTTAAACCCTCAAATATTCCATTTCAACCAAGTCGAATCCGCATCTCCATACCGCTAATACCAATTGGGACACGCACACTGATTAACACGAATCAGATATACTTTCGATAAAAGGCTCTTCAACTACACGTATTGAAACCGGGAATAAGACAACACCTTTGACGCCCCTTTAGCAACACCTCGTTCTTAGCTCAACCAATACCGCCGGAAAACCATCCGGGACACGTTTGCTCGACCTCACAGAATCGGAAGACTTTCGATATACAAAGCTAACTGAACACCACTGCTAAACTGGGACCAAAATCTCCGGTTATCTGCACCACCATCTTCTAGCCCAAGAAGATACATTGAAGTGTGCAACGACTCCAACCACAAGATTCTTTCAAGAAGACAACCGCTTCTTCAATTCATCGATTACAGCCACATCGGATCCTGCCACCGACATGTCATCGACCAACCCATACAGAATTTCGCCTATCCGATTTTCCTTCCCATCAATCAGAAAATCGCCGATAGAACCAACACGTAGATCATCATCAGGGTTCACACGTGAGAACGCAATCACAACCTTGAAACTACTTCTTCACCATTCGCTTTCCCGCTGGTACACCGACCCAAATACATAGCTATGATTTCTATGAACACATCTTCTCTCACTCGGACCGCTCCCACTGTACGAATTAAATAACAATCGCGGCTATCTGAGAAGACTCCGACTCATAATCCACGGTCAGTTGCAAATTTCTTTGCCATTGGAGAGTAAAAAAACGAAGATCTGAATGTTCTAGTGTTATCCGGAATTCGCACACTAAACCCGTAGAAACTGAGATCCAATAGTTGCACACCAATCTCCAAAGCTCCCACTAGTTGCCAAACTCCCACTAGCTTCGATACTTCCATCGGTTAACAAACTCCACTAAGAGTTCCCGACACTCTCAACAATATCCGAAAGCTCAAACATTAGGACTTACACGGTTATCCACCTCTAGCCCACTTGAAGATTTCCAATTGATTCCTCAAGAAGAATCGCTCTATCGTTGAACCAACATAAACCAATACCCGAGCCCAGTCGAACGCGTTCTATCCGACATCTTCTACAACCAATATCTTCAAGAGTAGTAGCTCTAACCCGCATAATCATTCCAGGAACATGGAATACTCGACCAAAATTACGGTATCCCGTTTCAACCCGCGAGCGAAAACAAAATTCCCTCTGACACCCATCACTGTCGATTACCAAAACGGATGTGGTACCGTTTATTACTCGTCTACTCAACCGAGAAAACCATCCTCTTGAGCACCGTAACAAACCTCACATCTTTGAATAACCTAGTCTGTATCAATGAAGTTCCCGAGAAATCACGTCCCTACACTCGCAACATCAAACCCTAAGTTTGATAACGTTCATCTATTCTTTTGCACGAGATCGCAAAGAATAATAAACCCGAATCCAAAACCCGGATCCCAAAATCTCTCTCCGCAGGAAACCGTCAATCGAAACCTGATCACCGACTCCATTACCACAGCGAACAATCACTGTAATAACGTAACCGGCCTCCTGCCGTGTCGTCACGTCACAACCCACAAGATAAAACCCTAATCTTGTTCAATCCGGAAAACAAATCTTCGAGTTCGTCGCGATCTAACATAAAAGGGTTTCAATATGAACACAATTGTACCTACAACAATAAACGAATAACCAATTGCTAACAAAGCAATCAAACAAGCAAAACAAGATAAATAAATACGATACGAGAATGTAAAAGACACAAGAATTTAACGTGGTTATGGCCAATCTCCAACTTGGAGATTGGTTTAGTCCACGGGGCCAAACCGAGAGAGTTTTCTTTCTTATTTTCGTGGCTTAGGGTTTATACAATAATAGGGTTTCAATATATATATTAAACCGTACAAAAAATAGTCGTCAAAACAATATATGGGCCGTCGAATAAAAGTGCCGCAATATTGGTTCTGTTTGTGACTCACGTGAAAATCCACCGACCTACCAAAACAATTAATTGCAACTCACGTGATCATTCCATCTCCCTTGTTCAATTTAAATTTCTTTTCGTACGATTTTCATATCTCAACATGGAACGCATATAGGCCAGTCTAACCTTTTTTGTTATGTTTTGTTTTGTTTTATTTTGGGTATATAAAATAGTAAAGGAATTATTGATAAATGTAAGATGTAGAAAAGTCGAGTCCTTTGGATATCATAGGGCACTATTCAGTTCATAGTTAAGTTCTTCGAGTCATGATAGTGGGTGGTTTTACGGGAGCTTCTTACTTTCTAAAAAATAAAAAAATAAATAAAAAAACTTTCAGTCTATTCAAGAAATCTTGGTTTTTTTTGGGGCCTTGATATTTTTTCCAACGAAAAGCAGATATGGAAGTTGTGATATTTTTGCGGGCGTTGGTGTTTCTCCCTTTTCCTTTTACTTGTAGGGGAAGTAAATGGATATTATAATTTCTTATTTGATTACAAAAAGTTCTCTATATGTTAGCTAATGAAATTCAAAATGCAAGTTGCATCGAGTTTGATTTTGTTAAGACACGTGGTTTTGATAAAATAAAAATCATGCACATAAAGTCATGGATTAAATAATGTGTGTTTATAACAAAAATGCCCAAAACAATCAGTTGCACCAAGGAGGAAAAAGCAATGACTTATATATATTATTTATAAAGTTGATGTGGGAAGTTGACAATCAGCTTGCTTTTTTTTTTTATCGGGGAGCTGATATATACAACAACAATTTTGATACATACACCAACTATTATGCATCAGAATCTGTACTGTACAATACTCTAATGCATTAATATGGTGTATGTATCAACTAAATGTGTCCTTTTATCGGGGTGGGTAAACAGGGCATTTGGTTTATCGGTATTGGTTAACTTTTTAACGGAAGTTCAAGTCTTGTAATGAAATAATTATATATAATTGCATATTCCTAGATTAATGCGAATATTTCTATTAGTGGAGTAGTTGGTGAAATTTTCAATTTTCTAAAAAGCTTTTCTAATAAGGATTAAGGAGTGTGTATTTTAAAAGTTCGGTCCTGGGCTTGTCGATTGGGCTTAAACCACTTTCAAAAACCCGGTTGGGCACCTTAAATGGGATTGTTTTTTGTAAAATGGGACGTGATTCTTTGATGACTATAACATCAAACGATTGCTAAATGCAAACCACCTCTTATGACAAGTTTGAAGAATGTGCATAACTTTTTCTCAATGTTGATGTTCCAATGGAAAAACTTATACAATGACATTGATCATCCACTATTTTGTTTTTCGTTTTATAAATATTTCTTCCACTCCAATGAAAAAAATAGTAATAAAAGGGTTTTCGTTTTTTTTTTTTTTTTTTTTAATATTCAAAACCCATAAATACAAATTAACAAAACAATTTGTTAAAACCTCAATTTTACAAACCAATCAAGAAGAGAACTTTTGGAAAAAAGAAATATTTATATAAAAACACTTATTATTGGAGATGCTCAATGAATATGATCTACATGAACTGTTGTTTTCAGTTTTTAATTAAAATTTGGCATCAATTAAAGTGTTAATTTCCCAAGTTTTATCTGTCGATGATATATTTATGCTCTAGCGCGCAGTCAATCTTTTTTTATTTCTTTTTTTTGTAATAAGATAATACAATGACTGACGTGTCATTTTTAGAACGGACTAACGTTTCATTTGTGTACAGAAGGTGTCCACGTGCCATGTACATATGCACCAATTAGAACAAGTATTACCTTATGGAGTACCAACTAAATCGAGCCCATATTTCCCCTACACCAGTTACGCCATCTCCGATGTAAAATGTGTTTTGGTGTAAAAATTTCTATCTCCAACTAGCTCAATACATAGTACATAAAATTTTTGAAGATTTTGTCTTAAATTTGGTCATCAAATTTTTAGTGTTTCATTTTAACCTTATGTTTGAAATATTGTTATAATTTGAGTATAAAACTTGAAAAGCTTATTTATTTGTATGAATTTTTTAAATACGTTGTACTTTATATTAGATAATATGATAATTAAAACATTGATTTATGCAAAGAACTTATGTAATTGAAATTTTACGAAAGTAAATAAATAATATATACATTTAAGTTAATAGCTTAAAAGGTTAATTGATCATAAAAATAATGTATTAAATAAAGTATAATGTAAAAATAGTTTAGGGGTAATGTAAATGTTGAAATTCTCTTTACTGCATAAATTTATTACAAACGTTGGAGAGAAACACATTTGATGCTGAAAAATTCTTTTATAACACCAAATTTGGTATAATGTGTAATGCATACGTTGGAGATTAGCTAGATGGGGTGTGCGCGTCTGGCTACTTATGCATATGCATGTGTAAAGGTTTGATTTTTGATGAAATTATTTCCCTAAAATAGATGTACGTACACTTTTTTATTGAAAAATTGTTACGGTTTGCTGGCGGGACAAAAGGCAACGGGATCAACTATCATGTGTCCAATTGTCCATAAAATGGATGAAATGTCCTAATAAAACCTGGGCATTCTAGTTCTAGTTAGTCAATACAGGTAAAGACATTAATGACCATTCTTATAGTTGATCAACAACCTCTTCCCTTCAGGTCAGGTCTTACCAAACACACCTCCATTTTCACTACTACAAGCTTCCAACTTTCAACATTATTTATTATATATAAAACCTCACACCTCACCCTTCTCTTCAATTCATTCTCACTTTACTTTGCCACCTTTAATTTTCACCACCATTGTATTTATTTACTAAAAATGGGTTTTAAGGATCATGCTCATACTAATGCTCCTTTTAACCATATGGCTGCAACCTTAGCTATTTTAATTGCATTCAATCTTGTTTTTGTCCTTGTTGCTGCTGCTGACGATACTAATGGAGGCGGAACTTTGGGAGCTTCTTATATTTTCGGCGATTCATTGGTGGATGCCGGAAATAATAACTTTTTGCCAACTTTATCTAAAGCTAACATTAAACCTAATGGAATTGATTTTAAACAGTCCGGTGGAAAACCTACCGGTCGGTATACAAACGGTAGAACCATTGGTGACATCATTGGTAAGATCATAAACTACGTACACTCGTTTTTACTCTTTATTTTACGTTTAACGATAAATAAATACTTGCATGTTCTTTCAATGGGACTCTCTACTGCTTTGTCAAATACCTGTTGGTTAACTACTTATACATATGTTACCTTTTTTTTTGTTATAGGGGAGGAACTAGGACAACAACATTATGCGGTGCCGTTTCTGGATCCAAATACCACAGGACAAACTTTACTATACGGTGTAAATTATGCTTCTGGTGGTGGAGGGATAATGAACGCCACCGGGAGAATTTTTGTAAGTTTTTAGCTTGATTAATAAAATCGCTGGATAAAACTCGTTCTGTTGATGCTAACCATGACGTGTATTTTGTATAGGTGAATCGATTATCGATGGACATCCAGATTGATTACTTTAACATTACGAGACAACAAATTGATAAACTTCTTGGTGCTTCGAAAGCAAAGGAACACATCATGAAGAGATCAATCTTCTCAATCACGATTGGATCTAATGACTTCCTTAACAATTATTTGATGCCTGTTCTCTCCATTGGAGCTAGAGTTTCACAAACACCCGAAGCATTTGTCAATACTCTCATTGATCAGCTCAAATCGCAGCTTACTGTAAGTTACAGTAATTTTTTAAAAAGACAAATACTGAAATTCAAATGTCACCCGGCCTGATGGACTTGAACTTATAAATAACTTTGCTTAAAACGAAGCAAAACTAGAGTACTCAAACAAAACCTTAAATATTAATCGTGTTTAAAATCAATTGCAGAGACTTTATCAACTAGACGCGCGAAAATTCATATTAGGAAATGTAGGGCCAATCGGATGCATTCCATACCAAAGAACAATTAATCAACTGAAGGAGGACGAATGTGTGGCGTTACCTAATCAACTTGCGCTTCAATACAACGCCAAATTGAAAGATCTGGTCGCGCAATTGAATGACAATCTCCCGGGAGCTACTTTTGTTCATGCCAATGTCTATGATTTAGTCATGGAGCTCATCACCAACTATGCCAAATATGGTAATAGATCAATCCGCCACATGTTTTTTTATTCTTCTAATTATTAATATAAGTTAAGACGTTAAATTGTGACGTTGAATGTTTGTAGGATTTAAAACTTCAAGCAAAGCATGTTGCGGTAATGGAGGTCAATATGCAGGCATAATTCCTTGTGGTCCAACGTCGACTTTGTGTACAGACAGAGATAAACATGTCTTTTGGGATCCTTATCACCCGAGTGAAGCTGCGAATTTGCTCATCTCCAAGCAATTGCTTGCAGGTGATCCGAAATATGTGTCACCGATTAATCTCAAGGAACTCCGAGATCTTTAGTTACTATTAACGATTAATGGGTGGTTTTGTTTTGTATTGTGGATCATGATGTTTCAATATATATGGTAAATTATGTACTTTGTAGTTGATTTGATGCATGTATGTGAATTAAAACATGTGTTTTTTATTGAAAAATAATCGAATGATAAGATTTGTTATTCACTAAGACTTTATTTGATTTGCATCCGTGAACCATTATGTTTTAATACCACTTTAGTTCTTAGCTCTTAACATTGTTAAGAGCATGGTGTTAAATGAGACAAGTGAACTAAACATTGACAATTTATTGTTAATATTCACTATTTTATTTTATTTTATTTTCTTAACCATCAAATCCAACCATTTCTTATTCTCAACCATCCAACCCTTATTAGATTTATTAAATTTAATCTAGAGAAATGAAGAATGTTTTATTTGTAAATGTGTTTGCAAAACTTACAGGATGTAAGGTACAAACATCTTTAGGAAGCAATTGTGCTAAACGGGTAGGGTCCGTAAGCCTTAACGTTTTTGTTCTTAATCCAAAAGAAAGGAAGTATTCATACAACTGTACAACAATTAAAGCTGACAGTACAAATATACAATAGCACAATTTTGATATATGAATTAATTTGAATGTTGTATTTATCAGTTTCCCAAAAGCAACCATATTTTTGTTGAACTAAAAGAACGAGTTGATGATAAATCATGGAATTTTCCACATAGCCCATGAATTGGATTTGTGGGCTTATGGCCCATTAAAACACAAAAGAAAACTTCAATCCGGTTGTAAGTTTGTGTTTGGAGAGGGTTTTGGAATTTGGTAGACGGAAAATGGGTAGGGAATGAAGGGGAATTATTTAAGGTGTTTGTTGGGTTTAGGTTATAAAAATTGGGAATGAAACCCTTATTGTGGGTTTTCTCAAACCCAAGTAATTAGATGGTTTTAATCATTATACTCATTCACATTCCTCATTAGTATCAATCCTAAAATCATAGTGATTCATTTGAAGAAACCAAACTCACTCTAAATTTACGATATTTGAGGCCCATGATTTTATATCTTTTCAATTTTGGGCCATAAACTGCATTTGCCATTTTAAAGTAGGGGAAATAATTTGTGCAGCAAAACTGCATAATTATAAATGTGTAGTTAGTTTTATTTCAGGGGTTAAATCTGTAAATATGAAAAGTTGAGGAACTGAAAATGTAACATATTACTCACTCCGTCCAAATATTATAGTCTATGTTTCCATTTTCGAACGTCCCAAATTAATTGTCCACTTCCAAAAATAGATAGTGAAGTTTGGTCGTGATTACCATATTATTCTTAATTGAAGTTATGGTTACACACTTTCAAAAAATAGTAATTAATTAGTTTAGGGTAAAACTGTCATTCTGCAAAAAGTAAGAAAGCGAAAGCAGTAATGATTATGTTTTTATTAAACTGCATGTTTTTTGTCGGGTGACAATAATTTTGGGACGGAGGGAGTAATATTTTGCTTATATCCTTAGATTTTGTTGTTGACAGATGTCAGGTCCTTTAAAGTATAAAAGAGAAAATGCCAAAATATTATTCTAATTTCCAACACTCATACATACATACACAAGGTATACAAATTAGAAAAACGTGTTTGAAATAGTTGGACCGGTGTGGACACCAAATGTGAAAGGGGGGGTGATAATTACAACATGGAAATTGATGTTTGCACCAAACTATATATGTGTTAAAGCAGTTAGTACAAATTATCATAACACAATTATAGTGTACAGATGAAAATTATGTGTTAGTATCTATCAACATCCATTTGTAAAAACATCTTGTAATTAACGATATTGTACAGTGTACACATTATATGACCTGGCATGTGAATGTTAAATCTTCAAATGGTGGCTGCAACATCATTATGACGGGTACTACTAAACCTACCAACAAAAAAAAAATTGAGTTGACAACTTTCTTGTTTTTGTGATTCTTTGAGTTTGGCCAGGACGTGTCCCATCAACTATCAAATAGGTAGTACAATACGACTTACTCCCTTCATCCCGATTATATTGTCCAGTATTCTTTTTTGAAATGTTCCAATTTAATTGTATACTTCCATAAATAGATAAGAATAATGAGATAAAGTTCATTTTTGCCCATAATTTATATATGTAAGACAAAAAGGTAGGTAAAAAGTAAAGGGTAAAACTGTCTTCTTATCGAAAAAGTAAGAGAGATAGTGATATTTTTTTAAACTGCGTGTTTTTTATCTGAGGACAATAAAATTAGGACGGAGGGAGTATTTACTTTACCAATTTACTTAAATACACTATATTTGTTTACATTACTTTATATTCTCATATAATATTAATTAATATCAATATTTTAAATTTAATACTCATGTATCAACTTTGTTGTAACTTGAACACATCGTTATGATTTTTTCATTTATAATTTTCGTTCGTTATTCTTCTATTAAATAATATCTTTAATATATTACTAATTTTATATAAACAAATTTTTTAAGAAAAATGATAAAAAATATTAAAAAACCGTATGTAAGTTTAAGGAAGTAAATATGTTTATTTTCTTTCATACACATTACAAACGGATATACCCGCGCTATGCAGCGGAATTCATTGTTTTTTTGTAAAGAGTGATACAACGATAGTTATATACTAGTATTATCTTTGTTATTCATTGTTGTCTCGTATGTGAGGCTCGAAATTCGGGATATGGTTGGTGAAAAGTGAAAAATATATGGAATTAATGAAGTTATATTTCAAAATGAAAATATGACAAATAAATATGGAAATGTTGAATCTTGATTTTAAGAAATTTGTAAAATTGAAATACTAAGATGCTTTATATATTAGTATAGATTAGTGGTTGATCAAGTAAAATTAAGTGGTATGTAAAGCTTCAATTATTACGACTACAATTTTCCAACTTGTTCTGATTATAAATAAGGGACCCTATAACCATATCATTTTTTTTACTCACCATACCATCAAACTAATACATTAGTGGTATGTTGAGTGGATTAGTGTACATGACTCCAGAATACTGTCCAGAACACTGTCCAACACACGACAAAATCCTTAACAACAACATTCTTCCCAGAACACTGTAATTACAAAAGCACCACCACACCATGTGCTTTAAATACTTTTGACCCTTACTTTATTGCACAAATTTTTATGTTAAAAATAAATAAAAGATTTTAAAAAATTGATATAATTAATAGGACCCTTATAATCAATCTTTATTGATTGGGCTTGACATGTATGCTGCTAGCAGCATCAAAGGTAGGTGCTCCCAAAATTTACAGTTCTAGTTCTTACACTTTATAGATGTTACATTATCAATTCTTTTTGTGAATGGAAGCACAAAATAATAGGTGATGCTAGAAACACCCATATGTGAGCTAGCCGATGATTTTGATATGGCTGGAATGAGGTATGTGAAACGGTTGAAGTGGGAAATATCGTTGGTTTTGATATGGCTGGAAAGGAGCTGGAGGTTAACAAATTACTCTCTGGTTTAGGTGAAGCACCAATTCTCCAATGAAGATATTATCACTTAACATAAATGGGGTGGCTTCTCAAGAGAAGCAAGATTGGGCTAGAGATCTTCGCATATCACAGAAGGTGGATTTTTTTGGTATTCAGGAGACAAAGGCTTCATCAATTGAGGTATGGAATTTAAAAGCAATTTTGGGGGGGGGGGGGGGGGGGGGGGGGGGGGGGGGTTGGGGTGGGGGGAGGGGCAAGTTTTTGACTATGATTTTGTGGAAGCAAACGGTGCCTCAGGGGGTATTGTATCCATGTGGAACTTAACTGTGTTCACCAAAGTTGGGTCTTGTAAAAAAAGGAATTTCCTTGCTATTTGGGGGAAATGGGTTAACGAATCTGATCTTTGTGGCTTTATTAATGTTTATACTCCCCAAGGAATATCAAAAAAGAAGGATCTTTGGTTGGACATTTCATCCATTTTGTCTCAATATTCGAATGTCAAATGGACGATTTTTGGTGATTTTAATGAGGTAAGAGTTGCTCATGAAAGAAAGGGATCATCTTTTTGTTATTAGAGTGCTAGCATTTTCAATGAATTTATTCATAATTGTGGAATTCTGGAAATTAAAAGTGGAGGTAAAAGATTTTCGAGATTCAACAAAAGCGGGAGCAAACTTGGGGGTGTTTAGTTGTGGAAAAAAGTGGAAAACGCGTTCAAAATGAATTTTTTTGAAAATTTTTTCCAAGAAAATGGAAAATACATTTTTCCAAAATATAACTTGGAGGTGGAAAACAAGTTCCCCTCACTTTTCCAAATTTTCCTTTATAAACTTCCCCACCCTTTTTCAAAATTTTCAAGATTTTCAAGATATAACTAGTTTTTCAAAATCCACTTTTCCAACATTTGAACGCGTTTTCTAAATTTTCAGCACTTTTCTAGAAAACTATTTTCTTTAGAAAATTGGAAATGGAAAATTGTGGAAAATTTTCCACAACTAAACACACCCTTAGCCTTTTGGATCGTTTTTTCATTAACGACAAAGCTTCGTTATCTTGGGCCCACCTTCCTCGTGGGCTATCCGACCATTGTCCTATTCTTTTTAATTCAGATTCTCTCGACTTTGGTGCTCCATACTTCAAATTATACAATTCTTGGTTGAACATTCAATCATTCAGGTGTATGGTTTCGAGCTCTTGGAACAGCTGTAATGTTGGTTTCCAAAATTCTCCAATCTTGATTTTCATGAAAAAATTAAGATTCATAAAGCATAATTGTAAAGATTGGAAAGAGAAACATCATAAAGAAATGGGGGGAAAGCTGTTGGAATTAAACACCAAAACCGAAAATCTGGACTCTAAAGCTGAACTATCTGCTCTTAATGAGGAGGAACAAATAATTCGTAATGAAGTTGACATTCAACGTTGGGAGCTTGAAAGAAAAAGGGTGAGAGACGTCAAACAGAAGGCGAAAGTCAATTGGGCGATCGAAGGGGATGAAAACTCCCGATTCTTTCATGGTATTATCAATAATAAAAAGAACAGAAACTTCATTCATGGTCTCACAATTAATGGGTTATGGACCCGGGATCCTTCGAAAATCAAGGATGTTGCTTTCAATTTCTTTAATAAGAAATTCTCGGTTCCTTCTGGTAATAGACCGTCTTTCTCATGTGAGCACTTCAATAAAATTTTGGCGGATCAAAGTCTACTTATTGAAAGTCCCTTTTCAGAAGGTGAAATTAAATCTGCGGTTTGGGATTGCGGGGATGACAAATCTCCTGGTCCAGACTAGTTTTCCTTGAAATTTTACAAAGAGTATTGGAATCTCATTAAAGATGATCTTATCAAAGCGGTTAAATTTTTTGAAAATCATGGGAAGATAGATCGGGGCTGCAATGCTTCATTCATCACTCTAATTCCTAAACGCGACAATCCTCTTTCGCTATAGGATTTCAGACCCGTCAGCTTGATTAGTTCGTTTTATAAGGTAATTGCTAAACTAATGGCTAATAGACTTAAAACTGTAATTCATGTTGTCATTGGGCCTGAACAAACTGGGTTTCTCAAAAACCGAAGCATCCTTGATGGCCCTCTAATTCTCAGTGAGATCATCTCTTGGGTTAAACATAATAAATCGAATGCTCTTATCCTTAAAATTGATTTTGATAAGGCTTTTGATTCATTATCGTGGGACTTTCTTGATGAAGTTATGAATCAGATGGGTTTTGGTCTTAAATGGCGTAGTTGGGTGAAAGAATGTTTAGAATCTTCCTCCACATCAGTTCTGATAAATGGATCTCCCTCTCGGGAATTCTGTCCAAAGCGGGGTGTTCGTCAAGGTGACCCAATGGCACCACTTTTATTTTTAGTTGCTGCAGAAGGACTGAATCAGGCTTTTCATATGGCTAGAAGGTCTGGCATTTTTAAAGGTTTTCAAATTCCAAATGATGGCCCAATTATTTCTCATTCGCAATATGCTGATGATACCATTTTCATTGGTGAATGGTCTGATCGGAACATCTTGAATTTGATTAGGATTCTTAGATGTTTTCAGTTATCTTCTGGGCTCAAAGTCAATCTCTCAAAAAGTAGCATTTTTGGTATTGGTGTAGCTGAAGAGGAGGTGTCAAGGATTGCTAATCTGGTTTCATGCAGTAATGGCTCATTTCCTCTTACATACTTAGGGTTGCCAATTGGTATCTCTATGAACAATGTGGAAGCATGGTCTCCTCTAACCTTAAAATTTCAAAAACGCCTCTCAAAATGGAAGGCGGATGCGTTGTCAATTGGTGGAAGATTTCAGTTATGTAAGAGTGTTCTAGGAAGTCTTGGAACATATTTTCTATCAATTTTTAAAGCTCCTGTTAAGGTGCTAAAAAAACTCGAGAGTCTTAAAGAAAATCCACTGGATAGCTTGGGATTCTGTTTTAGCAGATATGCAGGTTGGAGGTCTAGGAATCAATAGCTTGAAAGCTCAAAACGTTGCTCTTATGTGCAAATGGTGGTAGCGAATGCTCTCGGAGGAAGACTCTCTATGGAAATCTGTGATCATAGGGTTGCACGGCCCAAATGGTGGTATATGCGAGAGGATCTCTAATGGGAAATATGCTGGAACATGGAGAAACATTCTAAAAGTCAAAGACGCCCTTAATAAACAGAATCTAGTTTTTTCTTCGCTGTTCAGTTTGGAGAATTCAGGTGACATCAGTTCCGTTAACCAATGGAAGTGGAATCTAGATTCCTCAGGATCCTTTTCTGTTGCATCCCTAAGGCGTGCATTCGATGATCTTAATTTAAAACAGTATCTCGGGGGGTAACTCTATGGAACATTTGGATTCCTAGAAGGGTAAACATCTTGGTTTGGAGATTAATGCACAAAAGATTGCCAACCAAGATCAATTTAGAAAAAAAGGGGAGTGCTCTGCATCAATGATCTGTGCGTTATATGTGGTTTGGCTCAGGAATCCGAAGACCACGTTTTCTGTTCATGTAATCTGGCCAAAGAGCTGCTGGCTTTCATCTATAAATGGTGGCAGTTACAGATAGGTGACATTAACAACGTGCAGGAATTAATCATGTTATATGACAACGTGAGGTTGATGAAAAAAAGGAAAAAGGCGTTTATGGGAGTTATTTATACTTACATTTGGATTCTATGGAATTTTCGAAATTCAGTAATTTTCAAGGAAAAGAATCTGGAGGAAGCAAAATATTTGGCGATCCAACTACCTGGTCTCTCATTTTTCTGGTTAAAGCATCGAAGTAAAGGCAAGATCAGAGAATGGGATTGGTGCAGTTGGTTTAGTGAGCCTTTTAGGCTATGTTAATCTTTTTCTTTGTCTCTGTTAATTATATCTTTGTCTTGTTTGATACTCGCTTGTATTTCTAGCATCTTGCTAGTTTTGGTGTTTAATGTTATTCGGGGTTCGGGTTTGGGGTGATGGCGGTGCCGAAGCTCCTTTCCGTTCCCTTCATTTTGCCGTTCAAAAAAAAGAAAAAAGAAATACCCATAATTTAATTTCCCCTCATTGATACTTCATTAATTACTTCTCATCCCAACTTTTTCAAATGATAAATAATCGATCTTTATTGATTTGTTTACTTCAAACATAACTTCTCATAGCTTTTTTTTTTATTTTTTATTTCGAAGATCCTAGAAAAAAACGTTAATCACCAACACGAGGTCTTAAAACACAATGTTTAATATAGTTTTAAAATTTCTTAAGTTTTATTATAGTACAATAGAGTAGAGTTCAAATGAGTACATCAATTTTGAGTAATAATAGGGGAATCAATCTCAACCATCATTTTCATCAAATACTCATTTCCCCCACATTTTTGAAACTCAAATATCTCACAAACGGTAAGTCGAAAAATCATGAAAATTGCACTATAAAATTCAGCGTGTTCTCCTCTTCGATTTGTCGTACCTCAAGGCATACTTTTGACAACTTTTTTTTTCTTCATTTTTGGTGGGTTTTACAAATTAGTAACACATGTGTTAGTGATTGGTTGTACATTTGATTTGTGGTTAGGGTTAGGGCTTAGGCATACTTTAACACATGTGTTAGTAAATGTGAAACCCACCAAAAAAGATGGAAGAAAAAACTCGTCGAAAGTATGCCTTGAGGGACGGCAAATCGAATAGGAGAAAACGCTGAATTTAATGGTGCAATTTACTTAATTTTTCGATTTGTCGTTTGTGAGATAATTGATGTTGGGGGTAAATGGGTTTTATACATTTGGAACATTCTCTTTGTACACATGACACAATATCATTGGTTCTCTCATTCTCACATAAATTTCTATTCTCATTTAAACCCACCCCAATACAATATTCATCTTAGACACAATAAAGTTCATTTTTTATTTATTAAATTTAATCAAACTATTTATCGTATAATTTGAAGTTCATATAAATTGAGGGTCATTGATTGTCGATCACCTTTTGATCCTATTACTTACTACTTAGCCAACAACTTATAAGCTTTCCAAGCACATTATATATAACGAGAAAACAAAATCCACAAATAATATATAGAGTAACATATTAATCACCAACGAAATAGACTAACATGGTTTATTTTAAACACGTGATCGACTTGCATGTTCATGGGTACCTAGTGGCTACCTCTTGCAAATAAATAGCTAGATCTTCATGTTTGGTCACCATGATCATATGACCAGCTCCCGGAAACGATTTTACTTCATCCGGGGGACTATCTTTTATGACGAACCTTTGAAATTCTTCGTTCATAACCCGGTCTCCTTCGCAAACTACATAAACCTTACTAATCGATCCGTATTTCTCGTTGGTTAAAAGAGACTCCTTGCTCATATCCTCCAAGAAAAACCCAGTCGGTCTTACCAACATCTTTGCCAATTCCAAGTCCTGCACCAAATAACCAAAAACATCTATTGGCCCCTCAACAGTGGATCGATTTGGCTTTATTATTTTGACACTAGTCGCTAACCCTACCTAGTTTAAAATATATATATATATATATATATATATATATATATATATATATATGTACGAACTTATAGTAGGGACGCAAATTATTGGCTATACGTTGGTATGCTAAAGGAAATTATTTGTGTGGTACTTTTTGAATCAGAAATGAACCAGTAAAACATGTTACCTGATAATGCACTAGAAAGAAAAGGTAAATGGAAGGGGCAGTGGGGTAAAGGAAGAAAGGGACAAGAATCTGGGCTTGAACATGGGACACCATTTTGACAAATAAAGGGCTTAACCACTAAGCTACCGGGGTAATTATTAATGAAAGGCAACTTAATCTTAAATTATATATAAGAAGCGGGCGATGATGTCATCAAAAACTCAATTGACCAATAGAATTCCTCAATTTTATTGAATTGACTAAATTTAAGGAGATTGATGACATCATAAATTATGATTTAAAATAAAAAATTACTATCTAAATTCAAAAGATTTATCCATATATTATAATTCGTACATGGAGTTATCCCAATTTAAATTAATTAATTAATTAATTAATTAATTAATATATATATGGTATTACCTTTGACTACAAGTAATGGGATACTTCAAAATTTCCATTTACGAATGTAATCTATAAACTTAATTATATAAGATCTAATTCAATAGTTTTAATGTAATCTATAAACTTAATTATATAAGATCTAATTCAATAGTTTTAATTAAAATCCTTATTATATACAAAAATCTAATTCATGTTATATTGTTATTCAGTTTTCCTTTTTAATGTTAACTAATCAATTTCCCGACCTCTAAAATAATTTAATGATATGATTTTACTTAAAACAATTTCAATTTGCGACTTCATTGTATATCTTTTTTTACTTATACAAAATAATAGAATTCTATCATACACATATATGCGTGATTATAAATATAATAATACACATTCGATAAACCGTGTGTATACACGGGTTTAAGGGCTAGTATACATATATAATACATATTACGAGACTCGTTGTGTGGGCAGCAACCCATGGTGCCCACAGTGTGCTACCGCCACTGTTCATTGTATACTTCAAACTTCACATGCAAGAGATACAATACAATATTACTGGTATGACTTTTACGTCTCCCTGGTTAAATTGAAAAATTGGGTTGTACTCTGTTCGTACTCGGCTTGTGGTTCATGCTAGGGATGGCGATTTAGGTTAGGTGGGGTTGGTGGGTTCGGATTAGAGGGTTGACGGGTAAGAAATGTTCAACCCGAACCCAACCTGATTTATAATTGAGTTGAGTATTTCCCGATTCGAAACATGATAACCCGGAGCCAATCCGACTAACCCGATTTATAATCAGGCAGCAAGTTTTCAGGTGTTTTTGAATTTTCATATCGATTTTGAGTCACTCGGGTCAAATAGGTCAATCTTTTCAAAAATAATAGTTAATGATCTATAATCATATAAATTCTTATAAAATACAAAAGTAATCATATACGTATTATATCCATTTAGATTCATTAACAAAACATCATTAATTCACAACCTCTACCGAAAGATAAAGGTATTAAAAGAAATGTCATACATTAGTAAATGAAAAGATCCGTATTATTCATATCTAAATTAAAATAAATTTATAATGATATTAAAAGTATTTCATGTTATCGGGTTCAACTTGAAAATGCATTTGCTGACCCGAACCCGACCTGAAAAAATATTAGGTTGGCGGGTTTCGAGTTGACATATAGCGTCTCAAAAATTCTGACCAAAACCTAATTATATTCGAGTCGAGTTCGTATTAGGTTTCGAGTAGAATCGTAAATTGCCAACCGAGTTGTTCATACTTGATAGACCACACATGTTTTCCTGTTTTGTCTTATCTGCATTAAAGTCAAATATCTAATAAAATCAGATCAAGAATGTATATAGAACGCACCCTATTTTGTCTTACCTTGGGTATGTAACCAATCGGATCTTTTTATCCTTATCAATGCAATCTTCTTTTCGAAAAAAATAAAATAAAAAAATAATAATGTACATAGAACACACCTCCGGTTGGCAGTTGGGGTACATCACGGTGGCCATGTAATCATCTCCTAATTCCGCTGTCATCGGCGTTCCGTTCTTGAACGTAAACTTGCAATCCTTAAACATTTCCGGCTTTAAGTCGTCGAAGTACTTTAAAAAAAAAACACAAATAACAAAATGAATATAAAAGTTGCCTATCATTTAATTACGCGAATACTTAACTTAGACTTATAATTTGAATCTTTAAAATTAAAAAAGTAATCTTTTTTATTAATAATGGTTTAATCCTCAAAGTTTCACTTTTTTTTTTCGTTTTAACCACTCAAGTTTTTTCCTAATGATTTAATCTTCAAGTTTGCAATGATTTATTGGTTTAACCCTTTAAAGGGTTAAAACGATAAAAATATGAAAGTTAGATGATTAAACTAGAAAAACTTAAAACGGCAAAATCATTATAAAAGATAAACTTTAGAGATTAAACCATCAAATTTTTTATGTGTAATAAACTTGAATGGCTAAACTAACAAAATTTTGAAACTTCGAGGATTAAATCATATGAAAAAAACTTGAGTGGTTAAAACGAAAAAAAAAAGTGAAACTTTGATGATTAAACCATTGTTAACCCTATCTTTCTTAGAATCATTTCCTAAAATTTTACTTACATGTTTGATTTGCAAGGCAGGTGGATCCCTGAAATTCGGCATGTAAGAAGTGACGAAAACTGCCACCGAAACGATATGCGAAAACCTCTCCATGGCCAGAGAAATAGCAAGTCCACCATAGCTATGTCCCACCAACACCACCCTTTCATCCACGGATAACGACTCAAGAACTCGAATCAAAGGTTGTATGTAATCAGAGAAGGTGGCTATTTCCTCGAGCCGACTTGGGTGCATCCCACAACCACCAAGGTCCACTGCGGTCACTTGGTAGCCCGAAGACTTCAGGTGGCTCACAACCTTATACCAACACCAGGCTCCTTGAGATACCCCATGAACTAGTACCAAGTGCTTAGTCGTCGGCATGGATACGTCACGGGCCGAGAGAAGCGTTTAATTTTATGGATGCTTATATTTATTTATTTCGGACATTACCGCGGAATTAAGTACTCCTTTAATCAACACATGCGCGCATACATTTACCTCACCGGCCAACCATCAAATACCAACTTTAAATACGTAGACGGACGTTATATTTGTTTTAGTATTATATTGTTTCCTGTGGTTATGAAGACAAGCACGATTGCACTGTAGTGTAGATTTACTTTCATGATATTCCTCAAATTTACTTTTAGAAATTCATTTTTTAAGAAACAGGAGTTTAATTAGGTTACGATGCAAAATTGTTGTACATTATCGTCTATTTGGTTTTTATCTTCCGTGTACGTGTTCACTAATGAAATTATTATCAAACATGCTCCTAAGTATATATTTATATAAGCGTATACGATATGTGTAGCATCATAGAGACAACTGCATTTTGAGAGGAATGAGGAGCAACTGCAATATTATCAAACCATCTAGATTTGCAACGTGTTGTTAAGATACAGTACATATGAGTCGATAATCACATAAATCAATTGTTGAGATCGTCTGACCCACACTCCTTTCAAAATAGTTGACCGTCATAACCTTAGCTTACATGATACACGATGATTATTAAAAACCATTCATTTACAAATAGAGCTGTTCAATGTTTTATAATTTATTCCCACAAATAACTACTCCTATAAAACTTTTCAAATTAATTTTTCCGGCAAATTAATAAATACTACGTATATTTTAACGATGAATATGTAAATATAAAATAAGTGTGACAATGAAAACTTGTATTCAAATACTTGATAGTAGAAAGATTCAAAGTAAATTATTTCATTTTAATTTAGAATCACTCTTTGCCACACTCAATGAGCTTAATCTTGAAATGAGTTACACCATTTATGTAGTGTAAAGAAGTGGTTCCTCACAAAACCCGCACTCAAGGTGAAACACGCTTGATCATCTACTAAACCACAAGCACGGTATATAATTTAATGATTGAGATCCTCTTCACAAACAAAAGATAAATTTAGAGAATTATTTGTTTCGTAGTGTGCGAACCCCGTATTCGTTTGGGAGTGCTAAATGACTTTTGTGAGTGCTAAATGACTTTTGTGTTAAGTTCAACACAGAGGATCTCAATCCATAAGAGCTTAATTTTGAATACGGCTTATCCTCGACTTGAATGGGGACCCACTAGACCAGAAGCTTTTCAAACCCAGACATTTATTTTCCTAGTTGTCCCTTTGGGGAAATTCGATTTGCTTTCCTAGTTAAGAGACTAACTTCTTGAAGCTAATGCGTGATCCCCTCCAAGGCCGAGTGGTTTAGGTAACCATTTAAAAATTCCAAATGTAGTTGAAATTTGTAATAGAAGTAGTAGTATTTGATTACCACACAATAGTATAGTCTTTTCCAAAACGGCAAAGTTATGTAGTGTCTTTTTTTCTTTCATAAAAGGGTATTTCCATAGATTTGCCTTGGTATCATGTTCATACTGCTTTAATGGGCGAACAACCCAAACCCATGAAACATACTACAACCCGAAGTGGCGAAGAGCTTACATCATAATGCCAATTTTAATCTTTCCGTTGATGTGAGCTCTTAGGATCTTCCTGTTGATGCGAGCCCTTTGGGATCTCAGGTAGTTGGAGATAAGATTCACCTGAGAATATACAGGTAAACGTGTCGCTGCTTGATCAAAAAGCCATATACCTTGGTTATATTTCATCTTTTCAACAAATTTAGTAATGATCACAATCAACCTGTTGTTTTAGAGATATGTAACCCACATTCATTGGAAAAAGCAACCCCAAAGATATGGGAGGAATGTTCTAAACTTCTAATCATATAAGCGGAGTTCATTTGAAATCTGTAAAAATTTGATAACCACATTCTTTGATTTAAAAATTGATGGCTTCACATGTACAATTTCGAAACTCCTGGAATAATACAATGGAAAAGTAACCAGCACACATTAAGCCACAAAGCCATGGAGCTGGATTCTATTCCATCATCTCCAATTCCTCTGGTTATAATAAATTCAATTGTACAGACATAAGTTACAAGAGAAATAAAAAAGAACTCTGAACCAATTTGTACATATGAACAAATGCAATAAAATGACGTAGAGCCAACTTATTGTTTACACAACTACTCTATTCTACAGAATTACCATGTTACGTGTGCACTTCACATCTGAAGCTGTAGAAATGTAAGCAGCAGAGGCTCCATAGCTTATAAAATCAGCTGAGCATAGTAGGATGCCCAGTTTGGAGCATCCGCTTAAACATGTCCATCCCGAACGCTGAATCTGATGAACTAAAATCAAGGCAGCAGCCTGAAGATTAGCTAATGACCAACTTAACAGCATACAGAACGCATGCAACATGACGAATAGTAATTTCATAGGGAAATGAGATAGTACTTTAAGTCTCACCTTGAGATAGTGATTTCATAGGGAAATGGGACCCCCTCCATATTTGGTATTGGGGGAATGTGATCTTTCTTCTCATTTACAAATTTGATTATCTGAAATAAAACTTCATGTAGAGTAGACTCGAGTGTTGCCCGTCGAGCATTTCTCTCTTCAGACGCACTTTCTGTACATAATTTATGTTTTGTTAGAGAACTGTAAGCATTTGTTACATACATAAACGTTCCAGTTGATTAATATTCAGTATTTCACAACTAGTCATCATACCTCCAGGGTCTACAACTAATTTGGAATGATGCGACTTCCCAGAATGTGGTTTGGGATGTTGTGCAACGTTTAAATTAATATACCACTGCTCCCAGTATAAGTGTTCAACTTTGTGTGTGAACCATGTTGGTTGTTTGTTCTTTACTTCAAAGAAAGATAAACATATCTGCATAATAAGAAATCCATCAAAAGAAGACATGGCTGCACGGCCTACTTAGTTAGAAGATACATAAAACGATTGATCACAGTTCACAAGAAACATTCTATTTATTGCTGAAACCTGGTTTTTCTTGTTTGGGTGCTTCTCTACCCTATCTATGAACTGATCGATCTTCTCATCTACTTTCTTTTCAAGCTCTGCATCACCACACTGTACCTACAGAAAGAAAAAAAAAAGGACGCTTTCAGCATTACAGTACATAATATGGACCCTAGCAGGAAACATTATACCAAATACAGTCAAGGATGAAGTAGCAAACTAACATGAAATCCTCATATAACGAAAAGGAACACACTGCAAAATAATAAATCAATAACAAAAAAGTTAAAGTGTGAACGACTGGCTTTTGACTTTTTGAAATGTCAAACTATAAAAAAAGATGACGGTTCAAAAATATCTAGTGGGTGCTTTGACAATAAAAATAAAAAAAATCCCAAGTCCTGTGCTGCCATACACGTCAATAATCAACATAAATTAGACCTATAAGCATATATTAGCAATTCATACTCTCATAGGTAACAAGATATCACCACATACAGGTATCTCTTAGTGCAAGGGATAGGCATATTTAATATTTCGCAACACATTAATCAGATGAAACGTTGATTGTTTGTTTAGAATTGGTCGGCAAATATAACGTTATGGTAAAAGCTCATAACATAAGAAGCTTACGAGAGCATAAGCATCATGTTTGCGTGTTTTAATGGTCTTCATCAGCAACAACCCAACAATAGAGTGTACGATTGACACATAACACCAATGTACACATACATGATATATTCAACTAACTTATACAGGAATACAACAAATATGATCCAAGGATAAGCATACTACTTACATATGTAATTTCAAAAAGTTCCAAATCAACGTCTTTGGGCCGCACCAAACCTAACGCTCTGTGGAAGAAAATTGTGTGCAGGATGCCTGCAAGCATTTTAGTCATATGACTGATTACGTGTTATGTAACTCTCTTTTGCCAGCTAGAACTGAAAAGGAGTATCACAGAACTACGAAACTTACACAAAGATGGAGAAAAGAAGGCATTAATTTAATTAATACATAACAAGACAATCAACACGAAACCATAAAGATAAACAACGCTACGCAGTCATATGTCAAACAATAATGAGAAAATTGGAGTTGACAAGTAGCTAACAATCATCCAAACATAATCCTAATTACATAATTATAAACATTACATTCAGGAATTGGATACATCAAGCACACATTAACACAACTCCAACTTCAATCAAGCAACTTTACATATAAAGGCGAAATTTTTTAAATCTTGTTTGCGTAATTTGATGATCTCTCTGATAAATTAAGCATGACCTGGACTCAATTATGCTATAAAAGGGTGATCTAAAGGATTGTGATAAGCAAACTACAACTTAATTGATCGGATTTAATCTAAACATACAAAAAATTGTGAAAATAACAGAGATCTAATTCCCACAAGCAACTTACATCGAAGAACTTCACGTATCTCAAAGTACTCCACATCCTACAAACGGAAATAAATTAAAAAATATATAACAGAAGTACAATAAATAGAGGGTAAGTTGATGATGAACAATGATCATCATTTTTTAATGATATAAAATACGGTTAAATCATTTATATTAAATACCAGTTCTTTGAGTTGACAAACTTCGCAGTTCATTATATATATGTTCGATGTAAAAACAATTGTCTAAAATCGAGAACTTGATTCAGCTGTTGTGTAAACAAAAAACCCTAATTTTTTAAGTTTTGTGAAGTAGCAAAAAATGGAGATTTTGATCGAGGTTTACGGATTACACGTCGTTATTGGATCCGGTTGCTGCTCCGTTTGGCAGAAGTAATTTTGTTTATTTGTTTTTCTGGGTATTACACCCTTGAGTTATATGAATAGTCAAATATTACCCTTGACATATGAGGGGTTTGCTAATTTTGTATATAAAGTTTTTTATATAATAAAATAAAATTTATACATACTAAAAACAGAGTATAATCTCGAAATAGTTATTTAAAGTATAAAAAGTTAACCATATTTAGAAGTTACTACATACTAGAAACTACTTTCTCTTAGAAAATAATAAATTTATTTATTTTTTCAAAATAAGAACTAGATCATAACCCGCAAAATTTGCGGGCTAATACATTTGAAATAGTCACATTGAAAGTTTTGCAAATAAAGAACACGTGACATTGAAATACAGCAAATACACGGTATTCGATTTAGAAAGTTTAGAAGATATATGACATGTTAAAAATAGTTGTTACTGAATACATACTTTAGTTACAAAGTAACTATGAATATGAAAATGTTCTTCTTTTGAAAGATGTAGCAGTAAATGAGACTATACTGCATACATACGTTAGTTACACATTTTGTTATTTTTGTCCTTAAAGAGTAAGTTAATCAGTAAGTTTATAATATGGAAAATTTGTTATTTTTGTCCTTAAAGAGTAAGTTAATCAGTAAGTTTATAATATGGAAAATTATATTCGGCAACACGCATGGTAAAAAATAAAGCAACTTGAACGACAATGCTGCATTTCAATCCCTTGCTGTTTGGTTCAAGCATTTGAAATACTGGGATTTATAATACCATGGGATTTGAAATTCCAAGGATTTGAAATCCCACCGTGCGTTTGGTTGGTCGAAATCAACAGTAGGATTTAGAATGTCAAATAATTGTAAAGACATTATTATCCTTCACCAATATTTAGTTTGGAAAATCAATTTACAGATCCAACTTATCATTTTCTTTTTTTTCTTTTTATCATCAATTAATTTCCTTTTTGAACAGATGTGAAATGATATAATAATTTTAACAAAATTGATACAACACTGGATAAACTTTGCAATTCGTGATCTTTGTTTTGCTGAAAGCTTGAAACCCACCACAAATTTATGTGATTCAATCTTTTATAATTTTCTTCTATTTGATATGCTGAAACACAAAAAGAAATCAAGGAATAAGTGTTTCGAACTTGATGACTTTGATATGATGAAACCCACTAGCAAATCAAGGAACAAAAATTTAGGCGGCCTTAATCAACAAAAAATAAGAACACGAAAATTGGGGTTTTTGATTGAGACGGAGGAAGAAGTTCAGGTACGATGAGAAAAATCAATTTGAAAGATAAAATCAACAATACGAAAATGGTGAAGAGAGTTTTTCTTCAAGAAGCAAAGAGATGAGTTCACTATTTCTTCAACAATGGAGAAAGTAGTAGAAAACAAGAAAAGGGAAACACGGCGTGAGAAAAAAAAAAGTGGTTTTTTTAGGGGTAATTTTGTCCATAATTGCATTTGAAACTCCCGTGTTTGCTGGCATTTCAAAATCCCTCTCCTTTTTAAAGTTTTATGAAATCCTTTGTACATAGGATTCCGAATTTCCTTGGCAATTCAATTTCTCTAACCAAACATGGGATTGCTTGGGATTTTAAATACAAATCCCCCCAAATCCTACCAAATCCTCCAACCAAACGCCCCCTTATATTTTGTAGTCATGGAAAACATATGAAAAACTCCAGCAAGGAAATAATGACCATAAGGCCAGTCCCAACCGTGGTTGAACCACTTCCAAACAACTTCCTCCACCTCAGCGCCACATCAGATTTTCACAACCGATTACCCACTGCCATCAATGACTAACCACTTCATTTTTTTGGACTCCACATTTATCAATATACCATCATGTCTATACACTAAACAAAAAAAAAGCACGCGGACCCCACAGAGATTCAACCGATTACAAATCGGTTATGTGGTTTGGGGTGCAACCGGTGCAACCGATGGCACCATTTAGCCAATCGGTTTGCAACCGGTTTGCTACCGATTACACCGATGGGACTGCCCTAAGGACAGTCCCAACCGTGGTTGAACCACTTCCAAACCACTTATGCCACCTCAGTGCCACGTCAGATATTCACAACTGATTCATGACCGATTACCCACTACCATCAATGACTAACCATTTCATTTTTATGGGCTCCACATTTACCAATATACCACCAATTCTATACAAAAAAAAAAAAAACCACGCGAGCCTCAATTTTCGACCGATTTGCAATCAGTTAACCAGTTTGGAATCAAAGCGGTTTGGAAGTAGTTTGCCGTTGGCACCAATTTGCAATCGGTTGGCCCGTTGGAACTGCCCTAAGTAGTAGTTTGTTTGAATAACATTATAAATATAGAAAACGAAATGATATACATTTACAGTGAAGAAGGCCCAGGCACAAAGGAAATAGGTTAATGGTTCATTTATCATGAGGTAACTGCGGCCTTGCAATCCATAGTGTACTCACAGCATGAAGCCTAGCAAAGTAGTCTGATATTGCAAGCCATGCCAATGCATATTGGCGTGTAGTAAAAATGGCATGAATTTCTTTTAATGTATCTTCACGAATAACATCGGCCTACACAATTGAAATTCAAAATCACAGGCCATTTGGAATGGGTAGATTGATCCTTACCAATTGTTTTTTGATTTTATTTGATTCTATTGTATTCTAACAATTTTTTTTTGAGAAGATTGATCTTAGTGCAGCATTTAATGTTTATATTTTTATTAAAAAAAACGATCAGGCTGGTAGTACATTTGGTTTACTTCGCCAAATGTGAATTTAAATAAGAAGAGATCTGTTTAAAACTATATACTATATACTATACACAAATTAAAAGACAATGGGTAATACCTAAAATGATTTTGAACTTTGAACCGACCTTCTAAGACTGGTGATCTGGGATACAGGAAACTCGTATAATTTGAGTCACCAAAACAGCTTTCACAGCCACTGTACACTTATATTCTTACGAATTCTGCAAGCTGATATCATAGTATATACGCATAAGAACATAGATCAAACATGAATTAGTTTGAATTGCATATAACATGGAAAACTCGATAGTCCACATTTCTTATAATATTACACTACAACTATCATTTCCAATAACTATTGTGCAGAGGGATCACAAAAACATGTTGAGGCAACCAAATGAGAGAACATTTTTGCAGTTCATTGTGGTTAAGAATGCTATAAAAAGATGTTGTATTTCACGATGACCAAAATTGACTACAAAATCACTGTGTATAGAAAATATTAAACAACATACGTTAAGATCTATCAGCTCACATTCAATATTACTATATAAGCAGGGGCGGAGCTAGAATGGGGCAGCAGGGACTAGGGGTGTTCACTATCTGGACACACCGAATTGTCCAATCGGACAATTTGGATTGGACTATATGGTTCGGATAATTTGGTTTTTTGGATCGGTTTAGTTCAAAACCGATTTTATTTTGGTTTTTGGATTAGTTTTTGTAACATCCGCTTTTGTGACTATCTGGTAATTTCTTTTAAAATTTAGATGTTATTAGTTGTTATATTTAATTATTGTGCATTTTATATGATTTGAACTATAACTTAGATAAGTAAGTTAATTGGCGAATTGTGACTAGTGAAATATAAACTGTTTTAAATAGTTATAGCTCGCGGTAAAATAAAATAGTTTTCTCGCAAAATGGTTTTTAGGTTCCAGACAATAGATTGAACGGGGACTAGTTTTAAGGGAATGCGGAGTCAGTTTTGAAGTTGGGCCGACTTGTTTAAAAACCTTCCAAAAGAGGAAAGTTTCTATTTTCTTCAAAAACCTTGTGAAACAAAAACCTAAACCTTAAACAAGAAATTCAATTAGGAAGCTGTGATCTGATCTTGTTGGCTCAATTTAACTCAACAACATCATTATCCTAAGTGATTGGTAAGTTTAATTTTGAATTCAAGTTGTAAGCTTCAATTTTAATTGATAAATGAACAAATCATGTGGTATGTGGTGATAGTAATGGTGTATGATGTTATAAACTGTTATAGGAAGTATTAATTGTTATGTTAAGCTGCCTGGAATTTAGTTTGGAAGTTTTGAATATGATTTTTCGGACCTGGGTTTTGGTCCAGTCGAACAGCGCTGGAAGATGGATAGTACCCGGCGGGTACTATCCTTACCCGGAGGGTAGATCATCTTAGCCTGGAACCCGGCGGGTAAATGGGTTACCCGGCGGCTGATAGAAGCTTTAAAACCCGACTTATTTCTGTTGCAACCTAAATTAAATTCACCCGGCGGCTAACCCGGGAACCCGGCGGATAGAATGGGTTACCCGGCGGGTAATGTGGGTACCCGACGGGTACTTGTGTTTTGCAGGAAAAGTTTAGTTGATTAACATGTGATGATTTACACAAGCTTTAATAATAATGTTACTAATGTATTAAGTATGATAAGATGATATGATACTAAAATGTACGTGATATGTAGTATACTCCTTGATATTGAGTTAATGTGACATTTTATATAAATTGTACGATATTGAACGAATTACTGATTTGTGATTCTGTTGTGGTGTTTACAGATACACCGAGGACTCAGTGAGTTAGTCAACTGAGTAAGTGAAGTAAAGTTGACAGGTGAATTGACTTGGAACTTCAGTGTGATTTGGTTGTGACATATTGGTTACAACAATATAAATATAGTGATTGTTGATTATATTGCTGTGACATATATATATAGCTGTGATGTGTTGCCTATGTGCATTCTGGTGAATTCCCGGTCAACAATTGTTGGACTGATTGCTACAGGTTAGTCAATGTGAGATTTGTAATCATGTGTTGAGAATGGAACACATATTGACTAAAGGTAGCAGTCAGTTATCGGTAAAATCACTGTATTGGCCTGCAGTGATTGTAAGTGTCGCTTGGTGGGCCATCCGCGGTCAGAGGGCTTTACAAGGACCACCGATCCTCTTGGTGATGTTGTGTCAAAGTGATATTGTTGTTAATTGACATTGTTATAGCTAAGTCAAACTGTTGTAACAGGTTTATTCACTTAGCTTCGTGCTAATCCCGTTGTTTACTCCTTGCAGGTTTATGTGATGTTTTGGGACTGGGCAAGGAGTGACTGAGAGTTGTTTGACCAGGATTACTCTGATTTTATTAGATATAGTTACTCGTGTTTTGGTTATATAATAATTATGATAAAGTAATGGTTTGTAAACTAGCAGTTAATACTCATAACTTGTAATATGTTTTGATAGAGGACATAATGTCATCCAAGTGAATGTGAATAGGATTTCGCTTCCGAGTTTAAAAAAAAAATGTTGTGTAAAATTGGTACGTGTTATAAATTGGTATCAGAGCAATAGGTTTGGGCGAATTGAGCAGTGATTAAGTGTTCAATCCCAAACTTAGTGGTATTGGTCAAACATTCCAGGTTACGGGATTGGTTATAAATTGTGATGTGGTTAGTATATTAGTACTAACAATTAATGAGTTGTGAGATGTGTTGTGATTACAGGATGGCTGAGAATGAGCAACCGAACCCTACCCTTAATAATGCCTCAGAGATAGATGTTCCTCCAGATAATCAGGACACTTCTTATTCAGTTGGTGGAGAATCTGATCGTGACTATATGATGAGATTAGAGGCTCAGGTGATGGAGCAAAGTAGACAGTTGGCCGAGTTTTCTCAATGACAAATTCCAAGTCAGCCACATGTTGAGAGTACTGTTCCACCTATTACATCTACTTTTCGGGCCCCAACATCAGTTCCGTATGTTTCTCAGCAGCAAACTCAGGGGTATACTTTTCAGACTTCTGTACCACTTTCTACATTTGGATATGCTGGTTTTCCGATATCTATTTTTCCACCAGTTCCGCAGTTAAAGAAAAGTTGTTCTCTTAAAACCTTCATGTCTAGTAATCCTTCTGTATATTCTGGGAGTACTGATCCTACTGTTACCCTTGACTGGTTACGTGATGTGGAGAGGAAACTGGATGTTTGTCATTGTGAGGAGGAGGATAAGGAACGTTATGCAGTACAGTTGTTAAAGGGGCAGGCTATGTCATGGTGGGACTCGATTACTGCACCATTGACTCCACAGCAGATTAGTGCTATCAGATGGCCAGATTTTCATGCTGAGGTTTGTAAGCAGTTTTGTTCTGAGTTTAATCTTTCTCGTATCAGGCAGGAATTTCTTGATTTGGAAAAGACTGATCAGATGGGTATTGATGAGCTTATAAGACAGTTTTCAGAAAAGCTGCGATTTGTACAGGAGTGGGTCCCGACTGACAGGACCAAAATTGATCAGTTTGTTAGAACTTTACCTCCTGACTACCGTACTACTGTGAGATTAGCAGGTACACTTTCCCAGGCTTTTGATCTAGCCCGTTCGGTTGACAGTGATATTCAGGCTAAGAGATTGCGAAACAAGGAAAGGTTCCAACAGAGGCAAAGGGGTGATTCTTCTGACCGGGGTAAGCCAAAAGGACAGAGTGCCCAGCCGAGCAGGAGAGTTAGTTTTGGTAGTAATACTTCTGATGGTTCTTACTGCATCAAGTGTAAGGCTAGACACACCGGGCCTTGTACTCCTCAGACATCTAGGTGTATCAAATGTGGAGTGTTGGGACATACAGCTAGAGATTGTACTTATCCTAATCAGGTATGCTGGAACTGTCATAAGGAGGGTCATAGAGTTGGTGATTGCCCTGAGGCTAGGAGACAGGGATTGGGTATGGGTGGTGGTTCTTCTTCTTCAGGCCAAAAGCGGAAAAATCCGCCATCTGCTACTGGTCGTGCATTTCAGATGACTGTGGATGAGGCTGTTGTCACTGATGACGTTATTACTGGTACTTTTCTTGTTAATTCTGTACCGGCACGTGTACTTTTTGATTCTGGAGCAAATTGTTCATTTATATCTGTGAACTTCTGTGATAAGTTAAAGTTGACTCCTGTTTTGATCACAAACCCTATAGAAGTAGAAGTGGCCAGTGGCAAAATGGTTCCTGTTACCACCTCGGTAAAAGGGGCTAGTATTACGATAGAGGGTTATGATTTTTCTGTCTCATTTCTTCTGTTGCCTATCCCAAGTTTTGATGTGGTGTTAGGTATGAATTGGCTGAGTCAAAACAAAGCCAATATCGAGTGTCACAAAAAGTTGATTAAAATCCCAATTTCCGAAGAGTCATACGTCGTGGCTCGAGGAGAAAGGGAAAGAGGCAGTATTCCATTGATTTCTATGATGAAAGCTAGAAAGTCTCTAGCTAAAGGGTGTGAGTTTTATTTAGCTTATGTTGTGAATATCAAGTTAGAGAAGAGATCGGTGTCTGATGTCCGGGTAGTTTCTGAATACCCGGAGGTTTTCCCCGATGAGTTGCCTGGGTTACCTCCTGTTAGGGATGTAGAGTATCAGATTGATTTGATTCCTGGTTCTTCCCCTATAGCTAAGTCTCCTTATAGATTAGCACCTTCTGAAATCCGGGAAATGATGACTCAGATTCAGGAATTATTAGATAAGGGTTTTGTACGACCTAGTCATTCCCCCTGGGGCGCTCCTGTTTTATTTGTGAAAAAGAAAGACGGCACTCTTCGTATGTGTATCGATTATAGGGAACTGAATAAAAGGACGGTGAAGAATAAGTATCCTTTACCCAGAATTGACGAGTTATTTGATCAGTTGCAGGGATCCTCGTATTTTTCTAAAATTGATTTGAGATCAGGTTATCATCAGGTGCGAGTTCGTGAAGAAGATATTTCTAAGACTGCTTTTCGCACCAGGTACGACCATTATGAGTTTTTAGTTATGCCATTTGGACTGACTAATGCCCCTGCTGTGTTTATGGATCTAATGAATCGGGTTTGCCAACCGTTCCTTGATAAGTTTGTGATTGTATTTATTGATGATATTCTGATTTATTCAAAGTCTGAGTCTGAACATGAACAGCATTTGAGAATGGTTTTGGAAACTTTAAAAAGGGAACATTTGTATGCTAAGTTTTCAAAATGTGAATTCTGGTTGCGGGAAGTACAGTTTTTGGGGCATGTGATTTGTAAAAATGGGATAAAGGTTGATCCGTCTAAGGTTGAGGCTTTGATGAATTGGAATACACCTAAATCTCCTTCTGAAATAAAAAGTTTTCTGGGGTTGGCGGGTTATTATAGAAAGTTCATTAAGGACTTTTCTAAGATTGCAAGTCCGTTGACCAAATTGACACGTAAGAATGTTAGATTTCAGTGGGATGATCAGCAAGAAACAGCTTTTCAGACTCTGAGACAGTTATTATGTCAGGCCCCAGTATTAGCTCTGCCAGATGGTTCTGATGATTTTACTGTTTATTGTGATGCTTCTCATGCTGGGTTGGGATGTGTTTTAATGCAAAGGGATAGGGTAATTGCTTATGCTTCTCGCCAATTGAAAACTCATGAAAAGAATTATCCTACACACGATTTAGAACTTGCTGCAGTGGTATTTGCATTAAAGATTTGGAGGCATTACTTATATGGCACTAAATGTGTGATTTGTACTGACCATAAAAGTTTGCAGTATATGTTTACTCAGAAAGATTTGAATATGAGACAGAGGCGGTGGTTGGAGCTGATTAAGGATTATGACTGTGAAATCCGATATCACCCGGGTAAAGCTAATGTGGTGGCAGATGCGTTGAGCAGAAAGATACCTTCTGATCGGTTATGTTTTATGCGTTTAGACATTCATTCTGATTTGATTTCTCAGTTAAAAGCTGCACAGTCCGAGGCTTTATTGGATGTTAATTTGAAATCTGAAATTTTGTTGAAACGAAAGGATTTATTAGTTGATGATTCTCGAGGTTTGAAAACCTTTCAGTCTCGGGTTTGGGTTCCATTGTTTGGGGGACTTCGGGATTTGATATTATCTGAAGCACATAAATCTAGATTATCTGTTCATCCTGGAAGTACAAAGATGTATAATGACCTGAAACCTCTTTATTGGTGGCCTACTATGAAAACCGATGTTGCACGTGTTGTGGAAACTTGTCACATTTGTTCCCAGGTGAAAGCAGAACATCAGAAACCGTATGGTTCATTGAGACAGCTTGATATCCCCGAGTGGAAATGGGAGCATATTACTATGGATTTTGTCACCAAACTTCCCAGAACGCAGAAAGGTAATGATATGATTTGGGTAATTGTTGACAGATTGACTAAGAGTGCACACTTTCTGGCTACCAGTGAGACTGCTTCTTTGACTCGATTGTCCCAGTTGTATATTCATGAGATAGTTTCGAGGCATGGGATACCGTTATCGATTGTGTCAGATAGGGATTCCAGGTTTATTTCTGGGTTTTGGCAAAGTTTACAGCGTGAATTAGGTACTAGAGTTAACCTCAGTACAGCTTATCACCCACAGACAGATGGTCAAACAGAGCGTACCATTCAGACTCTGGAAGATATGCTGCGGGCTTGTGTATTAGAGTATGGTGGTTCTTGGGATTCTCATTTGCCTTTGGTAGAGTTTGCTTATAATAACTCTTACCATTCTAGTATTGGTATGCCACCCTACGAGATGTTATATGGACGTCGCTGCAGAACACCTACTTGCTGGTTAGAAGCTGGAGAAAAGCAGTTTGCAGGTCCTGAGATTGTACAGATTACAGTCGACAAAGTTGCTATAGCCCGTGAAAAATTAAAAGCTGCCAGAGACCGTCAGAAACAGTATGCTGACCCGCGCCGTCGTCCGGTTACTTTTGTTGAGGGGGAACTTGTTTATCTAAAGGTTTCTCCGTGGAAAGGTGTAATCAGATTTGGGAAGCGTGGAAAACTCGCCCCGAGGTTTATTGGTCCATTTAGAATCAGACAGGTGGTTAATGATCAGACGGTCGCCTTGAATCTTCCTCCTGAGTTATCTGGTATTCATGACACTTTTAATGTTTGTTATTTGAGGAAATGTAATGTGGAGGATCAATCCCAAATCCTTCCATTGCAGGACCTTAGAGTTGATTCTAGTCAGAAACTAGTTGAGGAACCCATTGAATTAGTTGATAGAAAGGTGATTAAGTTACGTAAGAAAGAGATCCCGATGGTTTTAGTGAAATGGAGACATAGTTTGGGAGCGAACCTTACCTGGGAGACTGAGTCGAGCATGCGCTCACGATATCCTCATTTGTTTGAGTCTAGCGAGATTTCGGGGATGAAATCTTCCTAAGGAGGGGAGATTTGTAACATCCGCTTTTGTGACTATCTGGTAATTTCTTTTAAAATTTAGATGTTATTAGTTGTTATATTTAATTATTGTGCATTTTATATGATTTGAACTATAACTTAGACAAGTAAGTTAATTGGCGAATTGTGACTAGTGAAATATAAACTGTTTTAAATAGTTATAGCTCGCGGTAAAATAAAATAGTTTTCTCGCAAAATGGTTTTTAGGTTCCAGACAATAGATTGAACGGGGACTAGTTTTAAGGGAATGCGGAGTCAGTTTTGAAGTTGGGCCGACTTGTTTAAAAACCTTCCAAAAGAGGAAAGTTTCTATTTTCTTCAAAAACCTTGTGAAACAAAAACCTAAACCTTAAACAAGAAATTCAATTAGGAAGCTGTGATCTGATCTTGTTGGCTCAATTTAACTCAACAACATCATTATCCTAAGTGATTGGTAAGTTTAATTTTGAATTCAAGTTGTAAGCTTCAATTTTAATTGATAAATGAACAAATCATGTGGTATGTGGTGATAGTAATGGTGTATGATGTTATAAACTGTTATAGGAAGTATTAATTGTTATGTTAAGCTGCCTGGAATTTAGTTTGGAAGTTTTGAATATGATTTTTCGGACCTGGGTTTTGGTCCAGTCGAACAGCGCTGGAAGATGGATAGTACCCGGCGGGTACTATCCTTACCCGGCGGGTAGATCATCTTAGCCTGGAACCCGGCGGGTAAATGGGTTACCCGGCGGCTGATAGAAGCTTTAAAACCCGACTTATTTCTGTTGCAACCCAAATTAAATTCACCCGGCGGCTAACCCGGGAACCCGGCGGATAGAATGGGTTACCCGGCGGGTAATGTGGGTACCCGACGGGTACTTGTGTTTTGCAGGAAAAGTTTAGTTGATTAACATGTGATGATTTACACAAGCTTTAATAATAATGTTACTAATGTATTAAGTATGATAAGATGATATGATACTAAAATGTACGTGATATGTAGTATACTCCTTGATATTGAGTTAATGTGACATTTTATATAAATTGTACGATATTGAACGAATTACTGATTTGTGATTCTGTTGTGGTGTTTACAGATACACCGAGGACTCAGTGAGTTAGTCAACTGAGTAAGTGAAGTAAAGTTGACAGGTGAATTGACTTGGAACTTCAGTGTGATTTGGTTGTGACATATTGGTTACAACAATATAAATATAGTGATTGTTGATTATATTGCTGTGACATATATATATAGCTGTGATGTGTTGCCTATGTGCATTCTGGTGAATTCCCGGTCAACAATTGTTGGACTGATTGCTACAGGTTAGTCAATGTGAGATTTGTAATCATGTGTTGAGAATGGAACACATATTGACTAAAGGTAGCAGTCAGTTATCGGTAAAATCACTGTATTGGCCTGCAGTGATTGTAAGTGTCGCTTGGTGGGCCATCCGCGGTCAGAGGGCTTTACAAGGACCACCGATCCTCTTGGTGATGTTGTGTCAAAGTGATATTGTTGTTAATTGACATTGTTATAGCTAAGTCAAACTGTTGTAACAGGTTTATTCACTTAGCTTCGTGCTAATCCCGTTGTTTACTCCTTGCAGGTTTATGTGATGTTTTGGGACTGGGCAAGGAGTGACTGGGAGTTGTTTGACCAGGATTACTCTGATTTTATTAGATATAGTTACTCGTGTTTTGGTTATATAATAATTATGATAAAGTAATGGTTTGTAAACTAGCAGTTAATACTTATAACTTGTAATATGTTTTGATAGAGGACATAATGTCATCCAAGTGAATATGAATGGGATTTCGCTTCCGAGTTTAAAAAAAAAAAATGTTGTGTAAAATTGGTACGTGTTATAGTTTTGGTTGCCAATGTAAATACCGAAAGTCCAAATTAACCGAATAGTAATATATTTTGGTAATGCTTTCAAAATATGTACAAACCAATTAAGTTAATCACCCAATATTATGCATACTGATACCATTATTATTTTTTTCACCATTTATCACAAAATTCTCGACTATATCTTAGTTTTCTCTTGCAAATTATTAAATTTTTGTCCCGAAATTAAGAAACGTGGTAATTAGTTTTGTTTGATAATCAAGTTTTTTGATTTTGTTTGAATGTTTTTATTATTAATATATGAAAGCGTAAACCGAATAGTAAAAACCGAATAAACCGAATAGTAATTTGGTTCGGTTTGGTTTTTATTTGTTCGGTTCAGTTTCAATTTTTCAAAACCGAAAACCGATTGGTTTAATCTATTAGGTTCGGTTTAAACCGAATTAACCGAATGAACACCCCTAGCAGGGACAGTTGCCTCCACAAAATTTTTGAAATTACGTAAAAAATAAACTTTTCTAATGTATTTTAGCTACCACATTTACCAAAGTAAATGTGAATAGGTTATGAATAGTGTTTTTAATATTTTTTTTATTTTGTTTTACCAATCAAAGCTTTTCAATTTTTTTAATTTGTACCTTTTCTTTTATAAAGTAATTACTTATTTTGTTTAATTACTAATCAAAGCTTTTCAATTTTTATTTTTTATTTTTTACTCTATTAAGTAAATACATAATCAAAAGTTTTCATTTTTTTATTTCTTACCTTCAATTGTTTATTTTTTTTCCTAAATAAAGTAAATAAATTATATATATATATATATATATATATATATATATATATATATATATATATATATATATATATATATATATATATATCATCTTGTTAATTTATATTTAGAAACTTTTAAGCTTTAAAACTCAAAATTGTCATACATAAACCTATAAAAATGTTATCATATTTCATATTTTTTCACTCTTGCACTAATATAGTATCCCGAATACAAGAAAACTATCATTATATTGAGTCACCATTATAGATAATCCATTGGTGAATAACAAATAACAAACTTTGTATTACGCTGCATAGCGCGGGTATTGCGTTTGTATATATGTATAAGTGAATTTCAGTTTTTTACATTCATATTCGCTATTATATCTTCAAAAATTAAAGTATAATAATTCAGTTTGTAAATACCCAACTCATAAATAATTAAATGCATCAATAGATAAGAGACGTCAATAAATTATTAATGAAAGTATGTAATTGTGCATAATCAATCAAAGTTTTCGACATTTTTTCCTTTTAATTTGAAGAGTAAAGAATCAAATGTAAAAATGTGAGTTTCGTATTTCATATACTTACTCTCTATTGTGTTTCCACAAAACAAAAGTTGTATACATTTATAAATATCGTTTAGAAAATTAAGTAGTCGACTACTAACACTTGATATATGTCTAATACATATTGTTTAAATGCATAAATAGATAAGAGATCGACTTAAATCGATTACTTACTGAAAGTATATACAGTTTTTCACATGTAACTTGATTTATAACACCCTTTCTTTCAACGACCATTTTTTTTTAAACATATATCGGAAGCGCATATTAGAATACTTACATCTCAAAAGGGCAATCTACATAAACATGATCCTTTAAACTAGATTACCGTAATAACTACAACCATTAAGTTTAGGTGTTTTACAATTTCAAAACACAATGTTAAACCCTTAACATATATATAAATCAGAGTGAGGAGTTGTCAAACATTCCATCAAAACCCGACTTCTTGTCAACCCACTATCAAAAGTAAAACCTGCAAGAAGTAATGAGAGGGATTAGCACAAAGCTAAGTGAATAGATCCAAAACTATCAATCTAACTTAGATTAACAATTATTTACAGCAAAGTTTCATAAACAAATAACTTCAAAGAGGATCGGTGGTCCTTGAGGTACCCTCATGCCGCGGTGGCCCCCCAAGTAACACTTATAACCAACTGAAGGCCAATACAGTAGTTTAACCGATAGTTTGGTACTATTACTACATACAACACAAATTCAATAAACAACACATGTACAAAGCACTTATGTTGTCCAAGTAATAGTACCCAAACCCAATCCATGTTGACCTCTGAATAAGCACACAATCCATAATCATCATGGAAATATGCTAACTTAACAATATATAACAGTAAAACCAAGTTTACCCATTGTAACCAAGTTGTTACAACTAATTTAGACTGAAAGTCATCGGTCCACTCACCCTGTCAATCACAGTCTCCACTCAGAGGTCTTATGTTACCCAGTCTTCGGTTTACTGAGAACACAACCAAATTCAAGTCAGAATCTCATTTTATAATTTGTTATAACCTACTCAACCATGTGAGGCCAAATAAGTACACAAGATATACACCCAATACTAATTAAATATCACAATTGCATAATTCAACAAGTTAACATATTTACTCTTTTTTTTAGGCATGCAAAGTCGATCCGACACATGGGATCGTATAACACCCCTCATTTTAATACATTATTATAATGAATTTATTCGAAAGCGTAAGTCCCCAAACTATAATTAATCATATAAGATATAAATAAACATAAACTTTTTCCAACCAAAACCTGGTATCCAACAATTCAAAACTTATTTCAATGTTAATAAACCAGAGCGAGGTGTTATTTAATTACAAAACGACACATTACTGATTTAGTCAAATCAGATATCAGAGTGAACGCTAGCTCGTCAGACATTCCATTCCAGGTCAACATCTTCACACTTAGTCAACTATAATCTGCAATGAAGGGAGATGTGGGGGATTAGCACAACGCTAAGTGAGAAGATCAATAAACAACAGATCAACTTGGTATAACAAATTGCTTTCAACTAATAATCATATTCAACCAACAAGTCAACAAACAACTTATATTCACACAATCAACTGGCGACATAGAGGACCGGTGGTTCTTGAGATAACAACCTCTCAAAGAACACTTTGAAACCAACTGCTGGCCAAGACAAAGGTTTAACCGACTACTTGGTGCTATTAACCCAAGCAACACAGGCTACGACAAATTAACTTGTACTAAGACCCTGTGTTACCTAACTAATAGCGAACCCAAGCCCAGCCCCATGCTGGCCTCCGTCTCAACAATGCCCAAAGGCAACATATCAGAACACGGGACAACAACTTAAGTGATCACATATCAGCACACTATCATCATATCAACAATTCAGGTCAATAGTTCACTCACAGTATTATTACTAATAAGCCGCAAACATCATGGCAATAAAACAACAGTAATAATACAATTACCAGTTGTAACAAATCTGTTACAACCAAATCAAACTGAAGGTTATTGACCCACTCACCGTTACCTCAGTCGTCCCACTCGGTAGTCTAATGTCACCGAGTCTTCTCAGTTTATCTGAAACCACAACAATGTAACTCAAGTTAGTTACGTATTTCCAACTGATAGTACTTTTACAATCAATAGCATTATTCAAGCTATCACCTTATTAAACCAATCACAAGTACTATTATACAACTACATGGATATTATCCATTTCAAATCATTTAGTCTTATTTTATATGATCGCATATAATCGTACTCATTCACACGTGCTTATCATCATATATTAAATTACGAATCGATTATCTTACTTAATCTAGTTCCACCATATCACAACTCACTTTAATGGGTTATTAACTCACACATATTGTATAATTATCAATTAGTCATTTACATCAACCATTGAAATGTGTTTCAAATACTTAAAATGAAAATGCCCTGAAAACAGATGAAGCCGCCGGCTTGGCCATGGAAGCCGCCGGCTTCCCATGGCTAGCCGTCGGGTCACCCTATGCACCCGCCGGGTGAATTATGTTTTTAAGTAAACAGAAGTAACTCGCGTTTTAAAGGTTATACAAGCCGCCGGTTTAGGTGTTTAAGCCGCCGGCTCCTCTGTGTTTTGTATCAAGCCGCCGGCTTCTGGAGGAAGCCGCCGGCTTCCTTAGTCTGGCACAGCATACCCAGGTCGTTTAGAACACAACCCCGAAAATCAAACCTTCAAACTTAAAAATCGAATCAATGCTGCAGAAAACTTCATTTCTAATCCTATATCAACATTCCATGATAACTAAATAGCAACTAACAACAACAATAATAGGCCAATCACTAGATTCAACTAAAATCATGAAAACCCAATCAAGTTCCTCAATTAACTTCAATCATGAATTAAAACTTGAAATTTAATCTATATCATCATCAACTCATCATCATATAGCAATCAAAGATTACAAGAAATTATCATATAACTTAAGTAATCATCAAATTCATAAATTTCATTATATAATCTAAAACACTTAATTTCATGAGATAAACTTACTTGAAATTTAAAGATGATGATGAATAGGAGAAGAGTAACACAACTAGTTTGAATCACAATTTCTTGTCACTTGATCTTGGATTAGTTTAAAGAATTGGGAGTTAGGGTTTGATGTTCTTCTATGAAATGAAATGAGAATGAGATTGGTAAAGTGATAAATAAAAAGTCGGTCCCCAATTATAACCGACTTAAAACATTGGGTATTTTATACCCGCTCTAAATCTATTGTCCGGTACTTCAATACTGACTACGAGAAATTTATTTTATTGTACCGTCATTTACAACTATTTAAAACAGGCAATATTTCATTACCCACAATAAGTCCTGAGACATTATTTACCCTTTCACAAATAATCAATTTATTGCAATTAAATCTCTAAAACAATTAAATACGAAATTTTTTAAATAGAAATACTAGGCCCCCGAAGAGGATGTTACAAATCTCCCCACCTTTAGGAGATTTCGTCCTCGAAATCTAATCTTATCCGACAACTCAAGAAAACATACATTATCGAGGCCACACATTAAATTTGCTATTAAATTTTAATTTCTGTCTCCGAAAGTCATCAACCGCCAAAATTCGCAAAAGTATAAATAATTACATCATTTGCATTTCAATAATCCATCGTATTACCGATTTCAAGTTTTACTTAACTCATATCGGACAATAATCTACCGTAAATTTTCATTGGTATCCATAAACGTTCATTAAAATTCTACTTTCAAACCCTCATTCATCCACTAGTAATGTCAAAAGAAAATCAACAGAGATTAAAACTCTCTCATAACCACTTCAATCAGAATTTCAACATATTTTTGAAAGATATATTTCCACTAATTGTCACCTGTTCCCATTCCTCAAGTTAAGAATTTCCAATCATACTCAATCAGTAATTCATCTTTCTTAAGGCACAAACTCAACCCAAGAACACATTCTATATAGCCCATAATCTGCGGTACATTACTCCTCCCGATACATTATCAACACACTGCTCATAACCCGTTTACAATTTAATACTCCATTACTAATCAAATCATCGGGTACCATTTACATCATAGGATTTTCATAACAACAGAACTTAAACACAGATAAGGTAGTCTTTAATCCTTCATCATTGGTTAACAATACCGATCAATCCATCAATTTCTAATAAACAACTTTGGTTTTATCCACTAATGAAAGTTTTTTTTTTTTTTTTTTTTTCAAATTACTTAAATCTTTGCAGCAAGTCTACTATCACTTCTCAAATTATGACAACATCTTGATAATAGCAATTAGACAAACACTTTCACCAACATTTAGATATCTCCATTTTATGACAGTACCATACTGACGACTTTAATAATCAACTCAGATGTGCAACTCAGTTAGCAAAATCCAACATGGCCTTCAGATTCATAACACAAAATTAAATTTAATCTTTCGAGTTACAATAAGTTAACTCCATCATTCACACAACCCAAGTTATCACATAAGTGGTTTACCATAACATTACTTTGAAAATTATCAGTACATCCAGATTTTCAAACTAAACGGCAACCAATCGACCCACAATTAAATTATATTTCCACAACATAAGATAAATAAATTATATCATAGGTCCTTCCCCAGGCATACCCAAATACCCATAAAACTCGTCACAACACCAAAATCGCATCTTCATATTATGATTAAAATAACTCATTCATCAACTTGAGTCGATAAACTTAACGACATCTCAATTTCGTTTCCCCATATTTACAATTTATTCTCAGACATAAATAAGATCTCTAACTCTTTCAAACAATATATAAATAATTATCCATGATTACGTTATAATTCCATCTCAAAGTTAACCCATCAGAAGTCATTAACTTTTAAAATCAAAGGTCAAACACGCACAATCCACTCTGACTTCAATTCTGCTTTCAATATATACCACACTTTCTATTCTTTTCAAAGTCAAATTCAACTCATCGACAATTCATCATAAAGATAATCAACTTTTCAAAGTTTCCAAAACCATTTCTAACACCGATTTATGTTCCGGTCTAAATATCGAATAACCAACATGTCATCAATCAACAATTATAATGTCAACCAAGAAATTTCCACTTTCTGATAATTAAACTCATGAACCACACAAGCATCTTTTAATTCCATTGATATAATCAAACTCATGATAACAATCATATTAGCTATAACAAATAGTCGATGGTATGTCCCCTTTAATTCAAACACAGGTAATCATATCAACCCGATTTTCTACTAGTCAAATAAGTTAATCTCATAATCTTATCAATAGCTTCCAAACATGGTAATCTTACCATATTATACCAACAATCTCATCAAACGCGAATAACTCTTTCCAAATATGGGCACATTCAATTCAACAATATAAATCTTTCTTTTTTTTTACAGTTTCAAAAATCAGTCACTGCTACATTATATGCTCAAATCCAATCTTTATAATTACTTGATATAGTCATTCCAACAATCTCAACTCGTTCAACAAAGTTGACATAACAAAACTATTTATTCCACTAAAATCACATGAGCATTTCATAATCTCAACAATATAACCAAACTTATAACAATCAAAGCTGATTCAACAGGTAGTCATGGAATATCCACTTATTCAACATATAGTTTAACTTATGTTAATATGGTATTTCCCCACTAATAATATTTTACCGTCAATCTCATCAATATATTCAATTATAGACAATCACACCACATTATCCCGTTAGTTTCATCAACCGACAACAAATCTTTTCACAAGGTTAACACACAAGATTCAACAAATTCATATTCTTCACATAACCCTTTCTGAAATCAACAACACAATTATTTTCCCACATCCCTCGAGTCACCCACACGACTCACCCAACAAAGATATTTATTACTTTCCTTTAATATTTAACATTTTACTTTTCCAATTCAAGTCAATCCTATAGTAATTAAGGGTTGACACAAATAAAAAATTTATCAATTATAATGACCCTCAATCAAACACACAATTTCAGTCACTAATATGGTAACATAAATTACCTTATCAACAATCTTTATTCTAAAGAATAAATCACTAGGGTCACTATCAACTTATCACACAATTTACAACAATCAAGCATATAGATGCAACTAGTTCAAAGCAATTAAATAAAAACTAGTACAAGGTAAATACAAGTGTACCTGTAATAGCATCATCCATTTCGACAGTGTCATCAACTGTCATCAGAAAATCTACCAACCGCGAACTGCAGTTTCTTCCGTTTATGGCCAAAAGACGACGAGGCACCGACCAAACCCGAACCTTGACTTATCTTTTCTGGACACTGTCCCGCACGATGACCTTCTTGTTGACAATTCCAACACACTTTCTCGGGATAATCACAATCTCTGACTTTATGTCCAATCGATCCACATTTAATACATCTTGTAGTTTGAGGAGTACATCTTCCCGTATGCCTAGTTTTACAATCATTACACCAAGGAGATTGATCATTTACAATACTCTGACTCCTTGACTTTCTGCTCTGTCTTTTATGTTTACCTTTACACGACGATTCACTTTCAACTGGATATATCATCTCTTCTTTATTCCGTTTATTCTGAACTCTTAATTCATTATCTGCTAGTCGAGCTAAAGCAAAAGCATCGGCTAAAGAGTTTGCCAATCTCACTGAAGTACGGTATTCTAGTGGCAATGTTTCAATAAAATGATCTATCTTTGTTCTATCATCAGGTACCCATTGATGTACAAATCTCAATTTCTCAGTAAACTTGTCAATCAACTCATCAATCGTTATTCCATCCGTTAATTTTAATCCTATGAATTCCTGTCTAACACGCGACACATCAAATTCAGAACAATATTGTCTACATACCTCATGATAGAAGTCTCTCCACTGAATAGATGCTTTCTGCTGTGGTGTCATATTTACTGTAACCGAATCCCACCAAAACATTGCTTGGCCTTTCAAGAGCTGAACAGCATAAAGAACTTTAAATTTATCATCACATTGGCTAATCTCAAATTTTCTCTCCATGTCCCGCAACCATTCTAGTGTAACCGCTGGATCAAATCTTCCATAATACTTTGGAGGCTTACACGACATAAATGTAGCAAAAGAACAACTCTTTTCCGCACAAGAGGCATCCGTTCTCGAGGAACCTTCGTGGATACGGGTCGGGTGCTCGTGTCCTGCCATATCTGTACTGAACACAACAATAACAACAACAACTCGCAACTTGTTAATCGTTAGTACTCATTAAATCAACTACTTCTCAACTTAACTAAACCCCACATCATGGAATGTTTGACTAACACATAAATAGATTTGGGATTGAACACTTACCACGTTCAATTCACCCAAACCTATGCTCTGATACCAACTTATAACACCCCTCATTTTAATACATTATTATAATGAATTTATTCGAAAGCGTAAGTCCCCAAACTATAATTAATCATATAAGATATAAATAAACATAAACTTTTTCCAACCAAAACCTGGTATCCAACAATTCAAAACTTATTTCAATGTTAATAAACCAGAGCGAGGTGTTATTTAATTACAAAACGACACATTACTGATTTAGTCAAATCAGATATCAGAGTGAACGCTAGCTCGTCAGACATTCCATTCCAGGTCAACATCTTCACACTTAGTCAACTATAATCTGCAATGAAGGGAGATGTGGGGGATTAGCACAACGCTAAGTGAGAAGATCAATAAACAACAGATCAACTTGGTATAACAAATTGCTTTCAACTAATAATCATATTCAACCAACAAGTCAACAAACAACTTATATTCACACAATCAACTGGCGACATAGAGGACCGGTGGTTCTTGAGATAACAACCTCTCAAAGAACACTTTGAAACCAACTGCTGGCCAAGACAAAGGTTTAACCGACTACTTGGTGCTATTAACCCAAGCAACACAGGCTACGACAAATTAACTTGTACTAAGACCCTGTGTTACCTAACTAATAGCGAACCCAAGCCCAGCCCCATGCTGGCCTCCGTCTCAACAATGCCCAAAGGCAACATATCAGAACACGGGACAACAACTTAAGTGATCACATATCAGCACACTATCATCATATCAACAATTCAGGTCAATAGTTCACTCACAGTATTATTACTAATAAGCCGCAAACATCATGGCAATAAAACAACAGTAATAATACAATTACCAGTTGTAACAAATCTGTTACAACCAAATCAAACTGAAGGTTATTGACCCACTCACCGTTACCTCAGTCGTCCCACTCGGTAGTCTAATGTCACCGAGTCTTCTCAGTTTATCTGAAACCACAACAATGTAACTCAAGTTAGTTACGTATTTCCAACTGATAGTACTTTTACAATCAATAGCATTATTCAAGCTATCACCTTATTAAACCAATCACAAGTACTATTATACAACTACATGGATATTATCCATTTCAAATCATTTAGTCTTATTTTATATGATCGCATATAATCGTACTCATTCACACGTGCTTATCATCATATATTAAATTACGAATCGATTATCTTACTTAATCTAGTTCCACCATATCACAACTCACTTTAATGGGTTATTAACTCACACATATTGTATAATTATCAATTAGTCATTTACATCAACCATTGAAATGTGTTTCAAATACTTAAAATGAAAATGCCCTGAAAACAGATGAAGCCGCCGGCTTGGCCATGGAAGCCGCCGGCTTCCCATGGCTAGCCGTCGGGTCACCCTATGCACCCGCCGGGTGAATTATGTTTTTAAGTAAACAGAAGTAACTCGCGTTTTAAAGGTTATACAAGCCGCCGGTTTAGGTGTTTAAGCCGCCGGCTCCTCTGTGTTTTGTATCAAGCCGCCGGCTTCTGGAGGAAGCCGCCGGCTTCCTTAGTCTGGCACAGCATACCCAGGTCGTTTAGAACACAACCCCGAAAATCAAACCTTCAAACTTAAAAATCGAATCAATGCTGCAGAAAACTTCATTTCTAATCCTATATCAACATTCCATGATAACTAAATAGCAACTAACAACAACAATAATAGGCCAATCACTAGATTCAACTAAAATCATGAAAACCCAATCAAGTTCCTCAATTAACTTCAATCATGAATTAAAACTTGAAATTTAATCTATATCATCATCAACTCATCATCATATAGCAATCAAAGATTACAAGAAATTATCATATAACTTAAGTAATCATCAAATTCATAAATTTCATTATATAATCTAAAACACTTAATTTCATGAGATAAACTTACTTGAAATTTAAAGATGATGATGAATAGGAGAAGAGTAACACAACTAGTTTGAATCACAATTTCTTGTCACTTGATCTTGGATTAGTTTAAAGAATTGGGAGTTAGGGTTTGATGTTCTTCTATGAAATGAAATGAGAATGAGATTGGTAAAGTGATAAATAAAAAGTCGGTCCCCAATTATAACCGACTTAAAACATTGGGTATTTTATACCCGCTCTAAATCTATTGTCCGGTACTTCAATACTGACTACGAGAAATTTATTTTATTGTACCGTCATTTACAACTATTTAAAACAGGCAATATTTCATTACCCACAATAAGTCCTGAGACATTATTTACCCTTTCACAAATAATCAATTTATTGCAATTAAATCTCTAAAACAATTAAATACGAAATTTTTTAAATAGAAATACTAGGCCCCCGAAGAGGATGTTACAGATCGGGATCGCGTAACATAGAAGAAAATCTTCTGTTACCGAATAACACTTGGCAACGCCATCCTGGGAGGAGGTTGGGATCGCGTTCACAAGAAGAAATCCTCCAGTGCTCGAAATACACTAAGCAACGCGATCCTGGAAGTAGGGGTGGGATCGCGTTTACAAGAACAAAATAAATCTGTAACCAAAATACACTGGTGAACGCGATCCGGGATTTAGGCTGGGATCGCGTTTACAAGAGTAAAATGCGACTGAAACAAATTAATACTAAGGAACGCGATCCGGACATAAGGCTGGGATCGCGTTTCAGTGTTTTACGGCAAAAACCCAGGCCTGCAACTAATATGCACGGATTCAACCCAAAATTCAATCATCAAATCATCATCAAACTCAGTTTACAACCTATTCTAACACATCTATAACCTCAAATAAACCTTATATATCATCAACAACAACATGCAATACTCAATTTCTTTTCACCTAACTTAACCCACATGATTCAATCAAAACCCCCATTTGCATTGATAATTCAAGCACTTAAGATCAAGGAAGAACAAGAAGATGACGATGATTCAAACAATTTCAATAACAATTAATCATTCAAGTGTCAATTATTAACACAATACAACAAATAAGCTCATAGAAATCATGGTAATCCAACTTACATTCAAAATGAAGAAACAAGATGAACTAGAGGATGATGAAGAACTCAGATTTTTAACACCAAAATCACAGCCTTGATATGATTTTAATTTAAGTTTAAGATCACAATTTTGATGTTTGTTGATGTGTGTTCTTGAGAGTGAAAAAGTGATGAGGAAATGAAATAAGTTAGGTCGGGCTCCACTAACCGACCCCAATATACTTAGTATAAATCTTTCCCTTCTAAACCTATTGTCTGGAACCTAAAAACCATTTTGCGAAACTAAATATTTTATTCTACTGATAACGATAACAATTTAAAACAAACAATATTTTACTAATTACAATAAGTCATTTAACCTTTTGACCTATTAATTACAATTATCCAATTAAAATAAATTATTTCTAAGCACAATTAAATAATAAAATTAAATAAGGAAATTACCGTATTTACTCCTAGGCCCAAAAGAGGATGTTACAAATCTTCCCTCCTTAAGGGGATTTCGTCCCCGAAATCTCACTATGCTAAAAAAGATTAGGGTAACGCGTCCTCATGCTAGACTCGGTTTCCCACGTAAGGTTTGGTCCCAAAATATGTTTCCACTTAACTAACACCATAGGGATATCCTTCTTTCGAAGTTTAGTCACCTTACGATCTAAAAACTTTATGGGTTCTTCTACCAATTTCTGACTTTGGTCAACACGTAAGTCATGTAAAGGAAGAACTTGGGATTGGTCCTCCACATTACATTTTCTTAAATAACACACATTGAAAGTATCATGAATATCCGCTAATTCAGAAGGAAGATCTAATGACACCGTTTGATCATTAACTACTTGACGAATTTTAAATGGCCCGATATACCTAGGAGCGAGTTTACCATGCTTACCAAACGAATCACTCCTTTCCAAGGAGAAACTTTTAAATAAACCAATTCACCTACAACAAATGAAACTGGGCGAAGACGTCGATCGGCATACTGTTTCTGTCTATCACGGGCGGCTTTCAATTTCTCACGAGCAATAACCACCTTATCTGCAGTAATCTGAACAATATCTGGACCCGCAAACTGTTTCTCACCCGCCTCTAACCAATAAGTAGGTGTTCTACAACGACGCCCATAAAGCATCTCATACGGAGGCATACCAATACTCGAGTGATAAGAATTATTATAGGCAAACTCAATCAACGGTAAATGCGAATCCCAAGACCCACTGTACTCCAACACACAAGCACGCAACATATCCCCAAGAGTCTGAATAGTGCATTATGATTGACCATCTGTCTGAGGATGATAAGCTGTACTCAAATTGATTCTAGTACCCAATTCCCGCTGTAAACTCTGCCAAAACCTAGACACAAACCGAGAATCTCTGTCTGATACAATAGGCAATGGAATTCCATGCCTCGAAACAATCTCATTAATGTACAATTGTGCCAATTTACTCAAGGATGCCGTCTCACAGGTATCAAGAAAGTGAGCACTCTTAGTCAATCTGTTAACAATCACCCAAATCATATCATTACCTCTAACTGTTCGCGGAAATTTGGTTACAAAATCCATAGTTATATGCTCTCATTTCAATTCGGGAATTTCAAGTTGTTTCAATGATCCATATGGTTTCTGGTGTTCGGCTTTAACTTGAGAGCATATGTGACACGATTCCACAAATCGAGCTACATCCGTTTTCGAAGTAGGCCACCAATATAACGGTTTCAAATCATTATACATCTTTGTACTCCCCGGGTGAACCGTTAATCTAGATTTATGAGCCTCCATCAAGATAACATCACGAAGACCTCCAATCAACGGAACCCAAACACATGACTGGAAAGTCTTTAATCCACGAGAATCATCACATAACAAATCCTTTCTTTTCATCATGGTCTCAGATTTCAAGTTATGATCCAACAATGCTTCCAATTGTGCAGTTTTCAATTGGTCAACCAAATCCGAAGAAACCTCTAATTGCATAAAGTAAATTTTTTCAGAATTCCTTTTCCGGCTCAACGCATCCGCAACAACATTCGCCTTGCCCGGATGGTACCGAATCTCACAATCATAGTCTTTAATCAATTCCAACCATTGCCTCTTACGCATATTAAGTTCCTTTTGAGAAAACATGTACTGAAGACTCTTGTGATCCGTGCAAATAACACATTTAGTGCCATACAAGTAGTGTCTCCAGATTTTCAATGAAAATACAACGGCCGCAAGTTCCAAGTTATGGGTAGGGTAATTCTTTTCATGAGGCTTAAGCTGACGAGAAGCATAAGCAATGACCCGATCTCGTTGCGTTAAAACACAACCCAAACCCGCATACGATGCATCACAATAAACAATAAAATCATCGGACCCATCAGGTAATTCTGACATCGGAGCCTGACACAAAAATTGTTTCAAAGTCTGAAAAGCCGATTCCTGTTGTTCATTCCACTGAAAATTTACATCCTTTCGAGTTAATTTAGTTAAAGGGCCAGCAATCTTAGAGGAATCCTTAATGAACTTTCGATAGTAACCCGCTAACCCAAGAAAACTCTTAATCTCAGAAGAAGACTTAGGTGCATGCCAATTCATAACAGCCTCAACCTTTACCGGATCTACCTTAACCCCATCTTTGCAGATAATATGCCCCAAAAACTGTACCTCGCGGAGCCAGAACTCACATTTTGGAAATTTAGCATACAATTTTTCTCTTTTCAAAGTTTCAAGAACCAATCTCAAATGCATTTCATGATCAGATTCAGACTCAGAGTAAACCAGGATGTCATCAATAAACACAATAACAAACTTATCAAGAAAAGATCGACAAACTATGTTCATTAAATCCATGAAAACCGCAGGAGCATTAGTCAACCCAAACGGCATAACCAAGAATTCAAAATGACCATATCTAATGCGAAAAGCTGTCTTAGGAATATCTTCCTCACAAACTCACACTTGGTGATAACCTGACCTCAAATCAATCTTAGAAAAATAAGAAGACCTTTGTAATTGATCAAACAACTCATCAATTCGGGGTAAAGAGTACTTATTCTTTACGGTTCTTTTATTCAATTCCCTGTAGTCAATACACATACGAAAGGTGCCATCTTTCTTTTTAACAAATAACACAGGTGCACCCCATGGAGAAGAACTAGGCCTAACAAATCCCTTTTCTAGCAACTCTTGAATTTGGCTCATCATTTCACGAATTTCAGAGGGAGCTAATCTATATGGGGCCTTAGCTACTGGAGTAAAACCAGGAATTAAGTCAATTCGATATTCTATTTCTCTAACCGGAGGTAACCCAGGCAACTCATCAGGAAAAACTTTCGAGTATTCAGAAACCACTCGGACATCGGAAACAGTTTTCTTTTCTAACTTAGCATCGATAACATAGGTTAAATAAGATTCACACCCTTTAGCTAGAGATTTTATAGCTTTCATCACAGAAATCAAAGGAATACTACCATTCTCTCTTTCTCCTCGAGCCACGACATATGACTCATCAGAAATAGGGATTTTTATCAACTTATTTTGACATTCTATATTTGCTTTATTTTGACTCAACCAGTCCATGCCTAAAACCACATCAAATCCAGGAATATGCATCAATAGAAAAGAAACCGGAAAACTATGACCCTCAATCAATATACTAGCTCTAGTCACCGATATGGTAACCAGAACCATTTTACCATCCGCTACCTCAACCTCAATAGGATTAGCAATAATAGTGGGGGTCAATTTCAGTCTATCACAGAAAAGCATGGATATAAAAGAACAATTTGCTCCCAAATCAAATAGAACACTTGCTGGTACAAAATTGATAAGAAAAGTACCAGTTATGACGTCCTCGGTCCTGACAGCTTCATCAACTGTCATTTGAAAAGCCCTGCCAGTTGTTGTCGGTGGATTCTTTCATTTCTGGCCAGAAGATGAAGACCCTCCGACCGTACCCGCTTTTTGCCTACTCGCCTCCGGACATTGACCCGCTCGGTGACCCTCCTTAAGACAATTCCAATAAACATGCTTGGGAAAAGTGCAATCCTTAATGTCATGACCAAATTGTCCACATTTAATACACCTAACTGTTTGAGGAGTACAAGGTCTTGTGTGCTTGGATTTACAACTTTGGCACCAATTGGATTTATCCACTATACCACCACTGGTGTTCTGTTTCCTGTTTTGTTGAGATCCATGCCATGTTTTCTTCCCTTGATTCGAAGGAGAATCACCTTTGGATTTCAGTGAAGACTTTTCTTTGTTTCCAAATCTCGAGCCCGTATATCACCATCCACTGAACGGGCCAAATTAAAAGCCTGGGGAAGAGAACCCGCTAATCTCACTGTCGTCCGATAGGTAGGTGGTAACATACCAACAAAATGCTCAATTTTAGTCCTTTCATCCGGAACCCATTGTTGCACAAATCTCAACTTCTCAGAAAGTTGAGAAATAAGTTCATCCATAGACATACTATCCGTCAAGTGTAAATCCATAAATTCCCGTCAGATACAAGACATGTCAAAATCTGAACAATATTGCTTGCACATTTCATTGTAAAAATCAGGCCATCTAATAGATTCCCTTTGTTGGGGTGTCAAAGGTGATGTAATGGAATCCCACCATGTCATTGCCGGACCCTTAAGGAGTTGAACCGCATAAGGAACCTTAATTTCTTCCTCACACCGACATACCTCAAATTTCCTCTCCACATCTCTTAACCAATCTAGGGTAACCGAAGGATTGGTACTACCAAAGAATTCTGATGGTCTACATGCCATGAAAGTCTTAAAGGAACATACTTTATGCTGCTGCTGAGGAGGAAACACTAGTATCCGATAACCCGAAGACCAGAAGATGAAAATAGGACTGAAGTCTGATAAGTACTGTATGGCGGCTGCTGGTGATAAAAAGGTAATGATGTAAATATCTATGATGACACCAAAGGAGGTGGTACTGAACTCACAATTGGTGGTAATGACTGTGAAAGTTGTTGTGAAGATCTAGCTTGTTGATCCTGCAAAGCTTGTTGTCGAAAACTTCTAAGTTCAACTAATTCATCCTCTAATTGCAATACATATTCATCTCGATCTAAATCACCCCCAGCTGAAAAAGAAGTGCCAGTCTGACCTTGTCTCTCATTCGAGTTCTCAGGAGGAGGAATGTCCGTTCTAGAGTCATTATTAGGAGTATCGGTCGGGTGTTCATTATCTGCCATACCCTGTCAAAACAACATCTCACAACCCATTAATTGTTAGTACCTAACATACTAACCAATTCTCATACAATAGCTAAATCCCATTCCCTGGAATGTTTGACTAACACGAAATAGATTTGGGATTGAACACTTTACCCATGTTCAACTCACCCAAACCTATGCTCTGATACCAATTTATAACACCCTTTCTTTCAACGACCATTTTTTTTAAACATATATCGGAAGCGCATATTAGAATACTTACATCTCAAAAGAGCAATCTACATAAACATGATCCTTTAAACTAGATTACCGTAATAACTACAACCATTAAGTCTAGGTGTTTTACAATTTCAAAACACAATGTTAAACCCTTGACATATATATAAATCAGAGTGAGGAGTTGTCAAACATTCCATCAAAACCCGACTTCTTGCCAACCCACTATCAAAAGTAATGAGAGGGATTAGCACAAAGCTAAGTGAATAGATCCACAACTATCAATCTAACTTAGATTAACAATTGTTTACAACAAAGCTTCATAAACAAATAACTTCAAAGAGGATCGGTGGTCTTTGAGGTACCCTCATGCCGCGGTGGCCCCCAAGTAACATTTACAGCCAACTGAAGGCCAATACAGTGGTTTAACCGATAGTTTGGTACTATTACTACATACAACACAAATTCAATAAACAACACATGTACAAAGCACTTATGTTGTCCAAGTAATAGTACCCAAACCCAATCCATGTTGACCTCTGAATAAGCACACAATCCATAATCATCATGGCAATATGCTAACTTAACAATATATAACAGTAAAACCAAGTTTACCTGTTGTAACCAAGTTGTTACAAATAATTTAGACTGAAAGTCATCGGTCCTCTCACCCTGCCGATCACAGTCTCCACTCAGAGGTCTTATGTTACTGAGTCTTCGGGTTATCTGAGAACACAACCAAATTCAAGTCAGAATCTCATTTTATAATTTGTTATAACCTACTCAAGCTGTAGATCCCGGTACGGACCTGATCGGATCGTTAAACTCAATCAGATGGGCAGAATCCAACTAATCGAGTATTGAACGTTTAAACAAATCGAACACAATATCTATAACGTTTTGTATATATTCACACTTGAAGTATAAACGATTATAGACTCTTTCTTTGACTCTCTGCCTCTCACTCCACGCCTCACTCACTCTCTAGGGTTTTTTTCAACCTAAAACTGAAACCCTACAACTCTATTTATAACCTTTCCAGCCGACCCTGCGACACAAGCCTTGTGGCGCTACTGCGACATAAGCTTTAAGTCGCATGAACAGTATACTATGTATATTCTATAATTACATTTCGTTTACAGACTCGAATATACACATTAATCACATCACATACTAAGACTAATTGACATTGACAATTACAAACATTGACCAAGTGACTGACACACAGAAATGCACCAACAAACTCCCCCATGTCAGCAGCTTGGTCAAATAAGCTTCAATTAGTCTTCACCAACAAATTCCTTCATGTCATCAACCATCAGAAACTCCCCCATTGAGATAGCATGGTCTTCAAAAAATCTTGATGTTCAGATTCATGTGACTGACACACATTTATCATATAATAAGATCTTCAAACTCTTTGGCTATCTCTCAATCATCATCAACTTCTCCAATAGAATTTATCTTCATAGTGTTTGGAGAGTAACCGACATCCTTTACATCTTCAATATTTGACTTTAACAAGATATGTGATATTGAAGAAAATAACATAGAAATAAAATCTTTTTGTATTTTTCTTTATTAATGAAAAGTAAAGAATACATAAAAATAAGAGTAAAATAAATTTGGGGATATGATTGTTTTAGGTCTGCTTAGGGATCATATCAGACCAATATGCAATTATTAGGAGATAGTAAGTGTTATCTCGATTACCAGTATATTGGTCCACTTTAAGTTTACTTAGCATATTTAAAACACCTTTTATAAAAATTATTTCAAGACGATTATTGGTGTTGTTTGTCCACCTAAACATGTTACATCCGTGTCTGTGAGCTAACCTTTATTGTTAGTATGAATATCATTTTGTGAATCCCATTATATGATATACTGATGAAAGTGAGTAAAACTCATAACACTGCATGGTTTATAGACAAGGTAGAGATTACAAGACCAAGTTTATCTTGGCTATCTCGTAACATACACTTGAACTTTAAATTTGGACAAACATCAAACATATTATGTAAATACTAGTGGTCCCAGGTCTGTACTTAGTACAACAGAGGGTCCCTTAGTATGAATAAAACACATTTGAGACTATTAGCATAAATAATGGATTCAGGTCTGTACGTTAGTACAACAGTAGTCACCATTAGTTAAGCTAATAACCATATTATTACTATTTGCCAATTTTGCATTCAATGAATTATGATAACAGTGTATGGCAGTACCATCATTCATCCATTAAGACTTATGTCATACATCATATAGCAGTTTTCACAAGATAATAGACAAGTATTAGATGTACTTTTTAATAACCCAGAGATCGGTGTGTATCATGCCTACCAATACATCATATGATGAAGCTAATTTTTATAAAAGCTGTTGTAAGTATGCTAGATAAACATGCTGATACATCAAGGATAAACCTTAAAATTCCATTTTGTGCATGTCACCTGATGTACTATCATATTCCAAGTTGCTTACAGACACAATCCAATGTCTTTTCATGAATTAAGAATCTTGTTGTTCACATTTCTGATCCAAATGATTAGAATTTTTAAGTTTTAAAATTACTCCCCCTGAACAGCAAATTCTTTTCGCAATTCCATTTCAAAGGTAATCCCCTTAAACATTAAACTAATATTTTTGTATTTTTTTAATTTAACAAATTTCGCAACATTGAATTTCTTTGATACTAAAAAGTAAAAAGAATGGCTGTTGCATAACTAACGAATAAAAATAGATAATGTTTAAATAAAAGTTCCAAAATCATATATCAAGTCAAGTCAAATCCTTTTAAACACTTTTACCACCTCGAAACTTCATTCATCCAATCGCGAAGCATCACACATAACTACCTTGAAAACAACCTTCCAACAATATCCACATCCTTGCAGTCACTACAAAGTATTAGTTAACAAGAACCTGACAACATCACCACAAACAATCAAACATTAGATTTTATGGGACACCCAAGCCTTGATAGACTTGGGTTGTCCACTATCATCCATAATCATCACAACCATGAGTTTATGATATTTTAAAAACTCAGTTGATTTCATAGATGTGTTGTTTGTCGATTTTGGTTTCCAAACCTGCTTAGGTTCGGATGATTTGTTTTCAACGATGTTATGCTATTGAACTTGAGTTCTACTAGGCACAACTTTGTTTACTCTAGCCATAGGTTTTGGAGAATTTGATGCACAACTAGATACAAGAGAATACGAACCACGCCTTGAAAAAGATTTTGAGAAAGAATTCCTAAAAGAGGAAGTTCTTGGCATCCCTCTACCAAACCTATCTAGGGATAATAACTTACAATCCCTAATGATATGGCCCCGTTGACCACAACGGAAACAAGAACGAAGTTCCACATACGATCGATTCCATTGAGTTCCCTCAAATCATCTGGGTGGTGGACAATACACAAAAGGTTTATTAATAGGAACATTTGTTGAACATGCACTCTTAGGTGAACATGTTGAAGTAGATGTTCCTGAGGTTGAGCTAGTTGATGTTGAACATTTAGTATTTTCAGATTTCTCAACTAGTTTATCTTTCTTTAGATTCTTCACAAATGACTGTGAATTATCTGAAGATTTACTATGTGAATCCCTTTTAATTTTAACATTTGAGGATTAATTGTCAACCTTAGCTTTGCCTTTGCATTTAAAACGTTCATCATTTTCAGTTGTAATGATGAAATTTTCAGTTGTGACATTTATTTTCTCAACCTTAATGGTAGACTCTTCAGGTATATCTTCTACCTCAACAACCTCCTTAACACTAACCGGAGGTTTATTTTCAGTTTTAACAAATGTAGGTCTAACAAGCTCGACCTTTTTAACTTTCTCATTAACTGGTGGGTTAACAGATTTTGTGTCTACAGTTGAAGTAGTAGGCACAAAGTCTTTGATGGAATCCTTGGATGGCATATGCAGATAGTCCTTAGGAGGTGGTACATGGTGATAACCAAGACCAGCCTTACTTTTGGTATCTGTCCTTTGCGATTGAAGAATTTCATCAAATACAACAGAGGATGTAAAAAAGTTTGAAAGCTTTCGTTTTAAATCAAGAACTTCAGCCTGTGAATCAGCAAGTTCTTTCTTTACTGAAGTTAGCATTTCAACATAACTTCCAATTTCATCTTGCTGTTCACAAATTTTGGCTTTCAATTCTTTCTTTTCTTCAAAAATGGCTTTCAACTTTTTCTCACATACCTTATCATTTTCTCTTAACATATCATTAGTTTCATTTAATTGTTCTATGCTAGAGTTAAGGCGTTCATTATCCTCCCTATATCTGTTAACAGTATTAATTAATTTCATACAAGACAAGCATTTAGAAGCATTAGAATCAAACTCTTGTATTTGAGCCACGAATGCACTGTTTTGAGGCTCCTCTTTCTTTATCAATTCCTCATCAATCCCTTCATCTGGATTTGACAACTTTGACTGATCTTGTCCACCGAAATTGATTAATAATGCTTCCCATAAATCATAAGCCGTTGCTTGATTTTTATAATAATAGACCATATCTTGAGGTAAGCACTTTGTGATCATCTCATACGCTCTCTTGTTATTGTCATATCTTTTTCGTTCATCGGATGTCATAATCCTTTTGAGAGTCGGTTGATCGTATCTCTGCTCAGTAATCAAAACCAACACATCTGAGTCCTTGTATGCTATGAAATTCTCGAGCTCAGTCTTCCATTTGTTGAAGTCACTATCGAATAAGGACTTAGATGGAGCAATAATTTGCGAAAAACCCATTTTGAATTTAGCGACGAAAAAATATCGTTCAAAAATATCGAAAATTTTTCGAGTAAAACGAAACTTTTTCAAAACTAAAATTAAGCACTTTTAAGCTCAAAAACAAAATTTGGTACTACTAAATTTTCGCGATTTTCCCTCCAAAATTTCCGCCGAAAACGTCCAAAAATGCTCGGGTAAAATGAAACTTTTTTCAGGCTAAAATTGAACCCTTGTAAGCTTATGACCAAAACTTAAAAACACAATTTTTTCGCGACTTTTCCCGCCAAAAAACTTTTTTTTTTCTTTCTAGCGACACAAGGTTGTATCGCAATGTAATGTCGCGGGTAATGTCGCTACTTGTGTCGCAGAACTATGTCGTCGTTCAAGAATTCCAAATTAGCGACACAAATACTTATGTCGCAGCTTACGGCGCCTAATCAAAGGCTTATGTCGCAAATCTATGTCGCTAGCTTATGTCGCACTTTTGAAAACCTTAATTAGCGACACAAAGCTTGTGTCGCAAAACGGCGCTGGGCAGATTCCAAAACCCAAAAATCGAAAATTTTCGAAACCCTAACGAATTTCGAAAACCGAACGACGAACAAGCACCAAAAACACTTCCAGAAATCGTAATCTTCAACCCAATTAACCCAGAAACAAAGATTAATCGACAAAACCTTCGTGAATCAAACCGAAAACGTTCGAAAACACGATCCGAAACCGATGATAACTATTCAAGGGCTCTGATACCACATGTAGATCCCGGTACGGACCTGATCAGATCGTTAAACTCAATCAGAAGGGCGGAATCCAACTAATCGAGTATTGAACGTTTAAACAAATCGAACACAATATCTATAACGTTTTGTATATATTCACACTTGAAGTACAAACGATTACAGACTCTTTCTCTGCCTCACTGCACGCCTCACTGCACGCCTCACTCACTCTCTAGGGTTTTTATCTACCTCAAACTGAAACCCTACAACTCTAATTATAACCTTTCCAGCCGACCCTACGACACAAGCCTTGTGTCGCAGGCCTTTGTGTCGCTATTGCGACATAAGCTTTATGTCGCATGATGTAACACCAGGTAATTTAGGACTACGTATTAGTACCTAACTGCTTGTAAATACGTGTATTTAGTATTAATAAATCTAAATATATGCGACTTTTTGTACACACTGTTACGATCGGTTTAGATCGTGGGAATTTCGGACCGGACATGGTCCAAACATAACAACAATGGACGTTGGTGACCAATTTATTAAATAATGTGACTTTATTTAATAATGATATTATATCCAAAATATTATTTTTATAATATTTCGTATTCTATTTCGTATCTTACAAATAAACGTTTACACGATTTAAATTAATAAATGCGCAAACAAACGAAACAAGTTAAGTTATATTCATTATAACTCAATTACAAAGTATTTGGCAAAATACCTCAAATAAAAATATTAAATGAATGTTTATTTAAAACTTATAATTAAACATGTAAAATACATATTTAACGTTTAAACGATCGGGAAAACGAACACTCATGGAGCAACCACGGGGACTGAAAAAGGGTGAGGCTTCACCTACACCCCACCCTTCTTCCCTCCTTCCCTCATTCATCATCACCAACATCTTTCTTTTCTCTCTAAAAACAAAACCACCACCATCACCTTAAATCTTAAAATCACACCACCAAACGAACTCGGATCTCTTTACTCCTTTGAAGAAAAACGTTCACCTCGTCGAGATCTACAACACCATCTTTTCGGATTTCTCCGGCGTTAACTTTGTAAGTTTCCGACAAAACCCGAAACCCTCCGTTTTTACTTATTTTTACATGAAAGTTGTTTGTATAAGTGTAAAATGTCCAAAAATGGGTTGGGTAAAAGATTTGGACCAAACGGAAGCCATCCGGCCGATTTTCCGGCCACCGGAATCTGATCAATCGCCGACGTCGCATTTGGCTTGGCCCGATTGCAACGTCAGCTACAATGTCGCAATACCCCTCACAACGTCGCATATAGCGACATCATCCCTAACGTCACATTAAGTTGCTAACGTCGCACATAGCGACATCGACTCCTACGTCGCAAGAATCAACAATGTCGCATATAGCGACGCCACCAACAACGTCGCATATAGCGACATAACACTTAAAGTCGCATTAAATTGCGAAAGTCGCACTTAGCGACGCCACGATCATTGTCGCAGTCATGACCTGCGACATCATTCCTTACGTCGCACCTAATGTCGCAGGAGACAGAACCTTGAAAACTCAGTTTTTACCAAGTACCGAGACCTGAAATTTATCACTTGATTTTACCCAAATTCAAATCCTAGATGCGTTTTTCACCAAAGCAATGTAGTATAAACAAAAAATTTTCACCAAAGCACCTCGACCCCAACCAGGGGCCAGCCCCTTGGACCCCGCCAGGGGTTGCCACCCCTGGAACCCAGCTTATCAGGGGCGCTGCCCCCGGACCCCCGTCATTAAAAGTTGTAATCACTTTTCCATCTAAGCGTCGAACACTTACAAAAACTTATACAATACAAAGAAACACGTAATAATACTTTGAGATTACTATTCCAAACCGTCACCAACGGGCCGTACACGTTTTCAAAACTCGAATCAAACAACCAAATCATAGTAATTTGGACATTCTAGTTGAACGAACAACTACAAGGGTGATCTTTTGAGATACCCAACCATATTTATAACCATCGCGTGTCGTGGACACCCTCAGGTTACAAGTCGTTGGACTTCATTAATCGGCTCACGCTTATTGATTTAATGCTTCAAGACTCAGGTGAGTCTTACAACCCCACTTTTACTGTTTTACATACGGGGTGAGATACATTGCTTACTTTTCTTGAACACAAGTACGAACTATTCATTTTACTATACGGGATTGTATGAGTTACTTACTTTCTAATGAAGTCTCTCCATCATATATCGTTAGTTATGGACTTAAGCGCGAACACTAGTTAATGGATCCATTAGGAAAATGACCCTCCCCGCCCGAGGTTGTAGCGCTACCACGAACCGTACTGTATAATCGGGCGACTATTATTCGTTACTTATGCTTGCTCAGTTACGAGCATGTCACGGGAGCAACTTATTACTTACGGGTTAAGCTTCGATTATGAGCCTCATGGCAACGGTATAACTTACTTATTTTACATTTGCAGGATTGCAAATACTTGATTTACGCCTACGGGCACTACTGATGAAATCTTGTGTTCAAAAACTAACATTACTTACAAACCTGTGAGATTCACCAACATTCGTGTTGACCCTTTTAGCATGTATTCTCAGGTACACTTACGGAGTAGGATTACTCCCGGACATAGCTAGAGTCGCATGATTTCAACACAACTGCATTAACGGAGATTCTTAGCATTATCTTTTGTATATTTTGATTATGTAATAGAATCTCCCGCTATACGCGCGGACTATAGATAACTACATTTTGTATACGAAAACATTAAGTTTTCAAACATTTAAATCATATGGAAATGAAACTGTTTTACAACGTCTCATTTAGAGGTCGTTTGCTATATTATCTTATGTTCTGTGATTATTGATTAGTAGCACCCCAAACCTTGCTTCCGCCAGACAGTGAATTTGGGGGTGTTACACATGAACAGTATACTATGTATATTCTATAATTACATTTCGTTTACAGACTCGAATATACACATTAATCACATCACATACTAAGACAAATTGACATTAACAATTACAAACATTGACCAAGTGACTGACACACAGAAATGCACCAACACAAGCATATGAGGCCAAATAAGTACACAAGATATACACCCAATACTAATTAAATATCACAATTGCATAATTCAACAAGTTAACATATTTACTCTTTTTTTTTAGGCATGCAAACTCGATCCGGCACAGGGGATCGGGATCGCGTAACACAGAAGAAAATCTTCTGTTACCGAATAACACTTGGCAACGCGATCCTGGGAGGAGGTCGGGATCGCGTTCACAAGAAGAAATCCTCCAGTGCTCGAAATACACTAAGCAACGCGATCCTGGAAGTAGGGGTGGGATCGCGTTTACAAGAACAAAATAAATCTGTAACCAAAATACACTGGTGAACGCGATCCGGGATTTAGGCTGGGATCGCGTTTACAAGAGTAAAATGCGACTGAAACAAATTAATACTAAGGAACGCGATCCGGACATAAGGCTGGGATCGCGTTTCAGCGTTTTACGGCAAAAACCCAGGCCTGCAACTAATATGCACGGATTCAACCCAAAATTCAATCATCAAATCATCATCAAACTCAGTTTACAACCTATTCTAACACATCTATAACCTCAAATAAACCTTATATATCATCAACAACAACATGCAATACTCAATTTCTTTTCACCTAACTTAACCCACATGATTCAATCAAAACCCCCATTTGCATTGATAATTCAAGCACTTAAGATCAAGGAAGAACAAGAAGATGACGATGATTCAAACAATTTCAATAACAATTAATCATTCAAGTGTCAATTATTAACACAATACAACAAATAAGCTCATAGAAATCATGGTAATCCAACTTACATTCAAAATGAAGAAACAAGATGAACTAGAGGATGATGATGAACTCAGATTTTTAACACCAAAATCACAGCCTTGATATGATTTTAATTTAAGTTTAAGATCACAATTTTGATGTTCGTTGATGTGTGTTCTTGAGAGTGAAAAAGTGATGAGGAAATGAAATAAGTTAGGTCGGGCTCCAATAACCAACCCAAATATACTCAGTATAAATCTTTCCCTTCTAAACCTATTGTCTGGAACCTAAAAACCATTTTGCGAAACTAAATATTTTATTCTACTGATAACTATAACAATTTAAAACAAACAATATTTTACTAATCACAATAAGTCATTTAACCTTTTGACCTATTAATTACAATTATCCAAATAATATAAATTATTTCTAAGCACAATTAAAAAATAAAATAAAATAAGAAAATTACTGTATTTACTCCTAGGCCCAAAAGAGGATGTTACATGATTATCATTGAAAATTTGTGATGCAATTGTCAAACGAGATTCTTCTTCTTTTGAAATGTGATTTTCGAAATATATAGTTTATAAACTCTACGCATTAGATATATGATGTCCATATTAGTCGAAAACTAAAATTCTAAAGATATAAATTATATGTAGTTTTAATTAAAAATGTATTTTTTAATAACCTGTCGCAATGCGCGGGTTATAAAAACTCATTAATGAAATTTTACCCCCTCAAAACTATAAAGAAGTACAAATTAATTTTGTTTGTGCCCACTCCATATAAATTTCCTAGTTCCGCCCCTGAGTGTACCTACATCTTCTTGCAACTTTAAGTGTTGATGAAGAGGCAGTTTATAAGATTATTGTTTAAAACACTAGCTTCTTGGAGAAGATCAAGAGTATATTTCTTCTGGGATATAAATAATCCCTTGAGTGGACTGAGAAATCTCCAAACCCAAAAAATAGCTTAGTGATCCCAAATCTTTCATATGAAAGTTAGATTTCAACTGATCTTTGAGTAATTAAATATGAGTACTACTGTTTACCAGTGATCAATAGATCATCAACATAAACAAGTACCACAATAAATTTATCGGCATCCTTTTTGAAGACTAAGGAATAGTTAGCTTTGGATTGTTGATGACCAAAAGAAATCAAGGAAGAGGACAGTTTGGAAAACCATTGTCTTGGTGCTTGTTTGAGGCCATACAATGATTTTTTAAGTTTGCAAACTTTAGAAGTAGTAGATGATACATTTTGAACTGACTCCACCTCACTTATACACCTCTTCTAACAAATCACCATGAAGAAATGCATTGGAGACATCCATTTGGCATGTATATTGATTATGCATTGCAGCAACAGCTAACAGAGCTCTTATTGTTACCATCTTTGCTACTGGAGCAAAAGTCTCCTCATAATCTATGCCCTTTCTCTGTCTATTTCCTTCTACCATAAGTCTGGCCTTTTTTCTGTAAATGGACCCATCTGACTTGAGCTTAGTTTTGTAAATTCAGTGACAACCAATTGGTCTCTTGCCAGGTGGTAAGTCTGTAATTTCCCAAATACCATTATCCTATAAAGCTCTTAATTCATCATTCATTGCCACACACCAATCACGATCAACAACTGCTTGCTTAAAGTGTGTAGGATCACAGTTAGCAAGTAAAGCACACATATAAGACTAGAAGTTAGATTCCAAAGATGTTACATAAACTTGTTGAGCTATAGGGATATGATCCAAGGTATGTGAAGGTAAAGTGGGGTCACATAATCTTTGAGCCAGATTGGAGGATTAGAAGGTCTAGTAAATCTTCTGGGTGCAATTGGAGGTACAGAAGGAATAGAAGAAATAGTATCAGTAGATGATGGAGACTGAGGCAAAATTGGCGAGTTAGAACCAGAAGTAGGAGATGAATCAGAACTAGGAGATGAAGAGGATCTAGAATGAACAGATAATAGGAATTCATCACAAGGAATGGAAGATGAAGAAGGTAAGGAAACATGAACATGTTGTAAAAATTGATGAAAACTAGAAGAAAAAGGAAAGATGTTTTCATTAAATACATCTCTAGACACAAAAGTACTGTGAGTAAGGAGATTATACAATTTGTAACCTTTTTTATGAGGAGGATATCCCACAAAAACACATGGGACACCTTTAACTGCAAATTTATTTGACACTCTGGAAGGATTACTAGCCAAAGCAAGGCAACCAAACACTCTTAAATGAGCATAAGAAGGAGGTTTATGCAACATAATTTCATAAGGTGTTTCCTTGTGAAGAACTGAAGAAGGATATCTGTTTATAATAAGATAAACAACAGTAGTAATACAATCTCCCCATAATTTTAATGTAAGATGAGCTTGAAATCTTAATGCTCTAGCAATTTCAAGAATGTGTCTATGCTTCCTTTCCACTGATAGGTACACCTTGTTGTTCAATTGCATAGGTACACCTTGTTGTTCAATTGCATATGTATCCTTATGCAATTTGTAATTTCTTGAACCATTACTCAAGGCAGTGTTGCAAAAGTCGGCCAAGTCGGTCGACTAGTCGCCGATTAGTTGGAGTTGAAGAGGTTCACGACTCGACCTGGGCCAAGTCGCTCAAAAAGGTTGGGTCAACGCCGGTCAACGGTGGTCAACATGTAAGAATCGTTTGGTCTATGGCTTGGGTGTGTTTCTCCATTGCTTTTTGTTGCTAAATATGAGAGAAAATAGATGAAAAAGTGGTAGAATAGATTAAAATATGATGGAGATGAAGATGAAAAGGATGAGGATGAGGATGAAGAATATGAAGAAGAGAGATATGAGATCTGATTTTCAAATCTGGGAAATAGGGTTTAAGAGAGAGGGAGTTGTCATTTTCAAGAAAAAGTTAATAGAAACTTACATTTTAGTCCCTTCACTACCACAAAAACTACCTTTTAAGGCACTACATTAAAGCGGGTTTCATGTTAAACCGTTCTAACATTCAAATTCAAGAAAAAAGCAACACTTATGGCGGTTAGTTGAGACCATTCAAAGCGGGTATCTGAAAACCGCTTTAAAGTATATTATTTCAGGCGGTTAAAAACAAAGCGCCTTCAAAAGTACGGTAGGTTGTGAAAAGAAACATATATCAATTAATTGAAATGAGATATCCACACACCATGTGCTAACACTTCACACCTTTCTCTTTCTCTGTCTCTTTCTAACACTTACAAGTTACACCACTTTACACTTTCTCTTTCTATTCTTTTTTTTTTTCCAGTATACACTTTCTCTTTCATAAATATATAATTAGTTCAAACTTATTTCACAATTGAGCATCCAAAAATCGTTCATCTTTCTCAAGGAAGTATAGTTATTAAGCTTATGTGGTTTTCGATCATTGACTCCAACGAATGGTAGGTGGTGTCTTTTTTAAAGCTTAATCATTTTTGGGGTTATAATTAATTTTTGTTAGAGATGAAGTTATATTTAGATCCAATCATACAAATCTTTCTTAACAGGTTTTACCTCTAAAAGGAGCTTAGATCTGTAATATACAAGTACCTATGGAGGTTCAAGTCTGAAACCATAAAAAGAGCTTAAATCTGTAAGAACTACGAAGTTAACATACATATGAAGAAAGAAGAAACACCAGAGGTGACGATAATAGTAATATTGGATTGACGCAGTAGTGATATTGATGACGGTGGTGCCGACAGTTCGAGGATGGATGCGGTGGCGACGATCGAAGGAGAACGTGACACAGCCGGAGTATGAGGGAGGTGACAGTTTTGGTACAAGTTATTTTATGTATTTGTAATGTTCTTCTAATTAGAATGAAATAAATGAATGTTTTCTCTTATGTGATTGTAAATCTCTATGGTCTATTTTGTTGTGAAGCTAACTTTCAAAGATCCGGGTTTGGGTTCTTTGTTTGTTGTTGGAGGATGATGGAGACAATTATTGGAGAATTAATTATGTATTTTTTTTTTTTGAAATTCTCTTACATGCATCTTTAAAGCGGTTCTTCATAAGTGGAAACCCATTTAGAAAAGTGGGTCCAAACCGCTATGACAAGCATTTGATACGGTGGTCATTTAACCGCCTATAAATAAGTTTTTATTTTAAACATCGCTCGCATAAATGGCGGGCCATTCACCGTCCGTAATGGGCTTTTTCATCGCCCGTAATGTGCATTTTTGTAGTAGTGCTTATCTTTAAAATATATAAGATTCTCACCTATATTTACACATAATTTTGAAATTTATTATTTAAATGATAAAAAGTCAACAAAGTCAAAACCTGACTAGTCCCCGACTTGACCGACTAGTCCTTACAAGGTCCTGATCGACTTGACTCCGACTTCCGACTTTTGCAACCTTGACTCAAGGCAAACCTACTTTCCAATTGAGTCCAAATTTCAGAAGCAGTACCGATAAACATAATGGACTTTACAGTTAATTCACACACAGAAGACATAATCTAGCTAATTACCATATTATTGCAAGTGTCCCACAATTCAGCCTTATTTGCATTAACCAGGGATTTAGTAACCGTACCTTTCACAAACCCTAGCTTACGCTTGGTTGAAAGAGCGATTTCCATGGACACCAAGATTTGTAGTTCTGAGCACCTACAAGCTTCTCTTGAATCGACAGAGATCCAGGACCATCAGATGGATGCAAAAACAAAGGATTCCGAAAAACTTGTAGATCCATTTTGAACATAATTTGTAGAAGCGAATTAACAACTAAATTGATCAATTATAGTGAAATTGATCAACAATTTATTCACAAACACATCAAATTCACACAGAACAGTACTACATTTGATTAAGAACACCGATTCAGTCAAAAGCAAGAAAACATCAAATTGAACCGATCGAACGAACAAATACACAATTAGATCACCATTATTAGCTCTGATACCATATAAACTTAAATAATGGTGAACAAGATCAATCAAACACACACAATTTGAAAGGATATCTTCGGTTTACATTTCACTCTTAGAACACTGTACATACTTGATTAAAAAGAACCTAACTAGACTAAATAACCGTCTTAAGTTTACATATGTACAAAATATATCCTGGACTTTCTGTATTTACATTTGAATCCAAAGTTTCATTATTTACATCTGGGCCCCTGAACTTTAAGTGTTGACTTTTATTTTCATGTGGACTTGTACTTTCACATAATCTATTAATGTGGGCCGGTATGTATGTATATATGTAATTTTGGAGTTGAAATTCTAATGTTAAATCTAAAATATGTAGTACTAATGTAAAGAAATGAATAACATTATATAAATCCAAGCTAGGAGTATGATTGAGATCCAATTTGTGTTGACAAATCTGTATTTTGTGTGGCATAGAAAACCATGGCATGTGATGGTTGATAAGTGTCACGTGTTTGGGGGAGTGGCAAATGGAGCTATACATGGAGCATGTAGGTGTGTATAAATGCTCTTACTTCTTTTATTGGGTCTTAAAAGTTTAATGTATATTATATTAATTAATGGTAAAAGGCACATAAATTTGCATGCTAAAAATCATTTTAGATGATTTGAGTTTAGTGTTGGTTTTATGGGAGTCGATTTTTATGTATGTCAAGTCAAAATCGAGGTTAGAATTTTCGTTTAGTTGATGAGGATCAGTTATTGGACAGTCAATAGTATTTTCAGTTGTATGTGGTTGGTTGGTTAGCATTCCAACTATATACTTTCAGTTTGATAAAAAAAGAGAATTCACAAAGATCTGCTGATAGTCTGATACCATTATACTAAAATCGGTTGGTATAAACACTTTGACTTTATTCACTTCTTGGAATTCACCTCCCATTTATGGTAGTTTACTTTTGACTTTCACCTATAACTATTACTATATTTTATTTACTCCGTTCACCCCGAATTGCCTACATTACTATTTTAGGTTGTCTTAGATAAGTGTCCACTTAATTCCATGTTTCAACTAATCGAAAGAGACTTTAGTAGGTAGATATGTTATTTGATTGGTGAAAAATGTAGTTAGTGGAGAATTCTAAAACTGTGTGCAAAATCAAAGTGGATACTTTGACTGGGACAGAGGGAGTTTTTTTTTTTTTTTGAACAAAATTACTACGGAGTATTATTTGTTGCTATCATTCTTTCATCCGAGATAAATGGCAGTCATTCAAAAAGTATAATTATATGTTAAAACTTAGACAAAGTGTACCCCGTATGAAAATGCCGTGTAGTTCCGTTGGTAAAGAGGTGGGGATATATTTGCTACAAATAGCACAAAGTTACGGGTTCAAGCCCTCGCATCTCATAACCATAACCGCTAAATGAATTAGGTATGCCTCATATTATGCACTAACAACCAAGTTGTGGGCCGATCTAGATTGCTTGTTATCAACATTTTTTTCCACAAAAATGCACCCGTATATTTTGCAAAATAACCAAATCACAAAGCTAGTACTCCGTGATATATATCGATTTGACAAACATTACATACATTTTCTTATGAAAATTTTGAATAGTTATATATGTCATGCTTTGATACATTCTCGTCATTTACTTTTAATGGGTGGTGAAAAATTTGACATAGAATTTAATTCATACAACAAAAATATGCATTAAGCAGATATATTGCATGCATTCACTGCCCTAAATGAATATCCGGCAAGATGATTAATTACTTAATTGGATTTGGATTATTAAAACCAATTTATTAAAAATAAAAGGTTAGCCTTGGGAGTTGGGTAGTTTACGGTTTACTCAGTTTACGGTATAAATGGGAGTATTAGGTTATGATGTACAATATACTTGGATCTGGACTTCTCAGGTTTTTTTCCTGGACTTCGCAGTTTCGGGGATTTTTTCCTGGACTTCTCAGGTTTTTTTCATTCATTTTAACTCCCTCGCAGTTAAGATCTGGATGATTGCTGTTTAATTTTATTTATGCAGTCTATATGGTGTAATGTACTCTTGGGGCTATGTAGCATCTTGCTAATAGTTGTATCTTAATGAAATTCTCTCTGCCTTTAAAAAAAAAAAAAAAAATACTTGGATTTAATTAAATGCATGTTATGTTAAAATTGTTTTATTACATAGGATCTTCACGTTGTACGAGGGTATGCTTGAACCATATCGCCATATCGGGGTTTTTTATAAGGTTTTTAAAAGTTTATTAAAATTTTGAAAATGTTAGATAAATTTATTTGAAAAACTTATAGTACAAATTATACCACATTTTCAAAAAAAGCTAAATTTGTCACGAAAAATTCAATTTGGCGCCTAAACAGAGAGGTTTACGGACAGAAGCTTCCCATTGTCGGCTTCTCTTTATTCAAATAATAATTATTCTGTATCAGATCATTAACATTTAACATTAACATATACGTAGTACTTTTTTTTTTAAAGGCAGAAGACTTTATAAATAACATTAACATATACTACTACTATATACGTAATAATAATGAAAAATAAAATAAGTTGAACCGCGCGCATTTATGATGGATCCGTTCTCCACTCCGATATTCTAGCGTTTCACCGGCAAGTCTCAATCTGCATAACCCTTCAAAGTCCATCCTCTCCTACCTAGCTAAAATTATTAATTTAGAGGTCAAATATATAAATATATATTTCTTTATAATAGTAAATTAATAATGTTTGAAAATCATGAGCTGTTACTTATTACTAGTACCAGAGATCATAATTAATGGGAGCTTCAAGTGCGGGACGTTGGATCTCGATTCTATCCATGTTACCTCCCTCCCTCCCTCCCTTCTTAATTAATCTATATGTCATGTTTCTTCACTTGTCGTTGTATATAAATTCACCATTTCACTCCTACGTTTCTCATCATCACGTACACTCACACTCTCATCTCTTCACACAGTACGTACTCTTCTTCTTTCGATCATACGTAAGTATTGATCTCAAGCTCTTTAGTATATAAATTCGCAAACATATATACTCACTGCTGTACTGTACGCGTATGCATGGGCAGTCGTGCATATACATAGTTTGCATGCAACTGTTTTTAAGTTTATGTTTGTATGTTCTGAATTCGTGTCGTTTAATGGTACAGGTAGGACGTGATCTGACAACATGAATCAAGCCATCGTCCTATCATTTTACCTGGGATTTTTGGCTTGGTTGTGCGTCTTCTGTGTTAACGCTGAAGATCCATACAGATATTATACATTTGAAATTACATATGGACAAATTTCTCCCCTTGGTGTACCACAACGGGTAACACTCGGATATAATTTTTAGCCATTACATGTCACGTACAAATTATGATATATCGTCAACTTACAGTTACATTTTTTGTAGGGCATACTTATTAACGGCCGGTTCCCAGGCCCGACCATTGATTGTGTCACCAACGATAATGTAATCGTCAATGTCATTAACAAGATAGACGAGCCCTTTCTTATCACATGGTGAGTCTTTTCACTGTACAACTTTTTTGTATATATTATTGTTAACCGATGGGTTTATTATGAGCACATTAATTATTGATGACGTGATAATTGCAAAACAGGAATGGTATTAAACAGAGAAAGAACTCATGGCAAGATGGAGTGTTGGGGACAAACTGCCCAATTCCACCAAACTCAAACTGGACATACCAAATGCAAATGAAAGATCAAATTGGATCCTACTCTTACTTCGCTTCAACCAAGATGCATAGAGCTGTCGGTGCTTTTGGGGCGATTAATATTCGAGCTAGGTCCGTGATTTTTGTCCCATATCTTAAACCGGTTGAGGAATTTACTATACTCATTAGTGACTGGTGGAAATCCGATCACAAGGTTCGTACTTTTTATTCTTCATGTTTGTATTGCATTAACACATGATATATATACTTCATACAAACGATTAATTGAGGTTTTGTTTTCAGGTGCTATCCAATACACTAGACTCTGGGAAACCTATGCCCTTTGCTGATGGTCTTCTTATCAATGGGCATCCTTCTTCAACCTCTTTTACTGCTCTTGAAGGTACTTAATTTTACAAATTTATGTATTCACGTTTTAGATAATGAGTGATTATAGTATCCTTAAGTGCTTAACTTACATCTTTCTTGTTGTGTTTTAGGAGGATTATACATGTTTAGGGTGTCAAATGTGGCGTTGACTACTTCATGTAACTTTAGGATCCAAGGTCATACACTGACATTAGTTGAGACAGAAGGATCACATACGTTGCAAGAATCGTATGAATCATTCGATCTTCATGTCGGTCAATCAGCTTCTTTCTTAGTCAGACTGCATGCTCCTGTAAAAGACTATTTCATAGTCGCTTCAACTCGTTTTACCAAGCCTACTCTTACTGCAACCGGAGTACTTCATTATAGTGACTCTCAAACCAAAGCTTCTTTGCCACTTCCTATTGGTCCCACTTATCAAATTCATTGGTCGATGAAGCAAGCGAGAACAATCAGGTACCACATATTAAATTGTCCTTTTCCTTTTTAACCATTATCTATAAAGCAATTTAAAAAAAGTGGCGATCTAACGGTTGTGTATCTTTATAGATGGAATTTGACAGCAAATGCAGCAAGGCCTAATCCTCAAGGTTCATATCACTATGGGACGATCCCAGTAACAAGAACAGTTGTGTTGGCTAATTCAGAAGTAAATATAAATGGCAAACTTAGGTATGCTGTGAATCAGGTGTCCTATGTTAACCCATCAACTCCACTGAAGATTGCTGATTTTTATAACATGTCTGGAGTCTTCAATGATAATTCAATCAAAGATACACCACCTTCATTCGCTCCAATTTATGGAGTCTCTGTTCTTACTTGCAATCTTCATGACTATCTCGAAATCGTCTTCCAGAACAATGAGAAAACCATTCAATCCTGGCATCTTGATGGTTCAGATTTTTGGACTGTTGGGTGAGACTCTTTTACAGTTTCAATTTTTTTTTTTTTAATTATATATATTCTTTGGCTACCTAAAAGTTAACATGCAATAGTTCATTAAAATTATTAACTATTTTGAAATTGTAGGTTTGGATCTGGTGTATGGAACTCCACACTTAGGAAGAGATTTTACAATCTGAATGATGCTACAACAAGACACACTGTGCAGGTAACATAACACCTTTGAATCATTAAAAGTTTCTATCTTTATATAAAATATGGTACCAATCTTAAACAAGTTCTTCGTCATTTCTAAAACAGGTGTACCCAAAATCATGGAGTTCGATTTTAGTTTCATTGGACAACAAGGGTATATGGAATCTAAGATCTGCAATCTGGCCAAGGCGATACTTGGGACAAGAGTTGTACCTTCGAGTTTGGAATGATGAGCCTAGCTTACGCACAGAATATGTCATCCCAGAAAATGCATTAAGATGTGGCGAGGCACCATTGAAGTAGAAGATATTGAAATTTTGTTGAATGTAGCTTTGTTTTTAGACCTTCATATATCTTTTTTTAAAACTTATGGGTTACGAGGGTGTAACTTTGTTTAGAGAAGAGGATTGAGCTTGATTCGCGAAAAGGCTGTAACAATAATTATTTGTTTACGAAATTAACATAAAAGTGTTTCATCTTGAGTTTACTCGATCTGTTCCTTTCATTGTTTTACCATTTTCGTTTTAAAGAAAAGTAAATAAACCCACAATAACACTATGTACGAAGAAATTGTTAGATATAGAGAAAGAGTACGTTCTCTATGAAGATGAAGGCAAAATTTAAAATATAGAATTAATTCATAGATTAGACTTTTTGGAACATTTTAATGGAGAACATATTTACTAGAAATTTTTACTAACGTGGGCATATTGTAGGATGTTCCTCACATCTGATTTTGAGCTACGAATTGACGTTTATTTCTTCAAGTAATATGTTACACTGAATCAACCATGTATCCGATAGAAACGTTAAAGAATTCGGTTTAGCATGTTTTCAATACGAAAAACCGAAAACAAGGTTCATGAATTAAGGAATGTGAATAATCTTTATGATTATTTTGTGTTTTTTCTCACAAGTTCTTTTGTTTGAACTATCCAAATTTTTTAATTCTCCATGTTAGAGGTATAATGCATTTATACATGCTTATACACATATTTTTTTATTGACTTAAATTATGGGAAGAAATACTATCACCATTTAATAAATAGAGTTTAGCTTAATTGTTTTGTACTTGTAGGATTTTTTTTATAACTAGTTAAGCAATAAAGGGAAAAAAAGATACGATGAAAAGAAACAACTAGATAGAAAGGAAAGAAGTGGGAAGTAGAATAAATTTAATAAAATACAAGAGAAAAAGGAAGAAATAACTTCTAGTAGGCTAACCGCTATGCTATGTGCGTCAATATTTAGAGCATCTCCAATGCACCATTTTGCACTATAATAGTGCAAAAGTGCAAAAAATACACTGCAATGTATGCACTAAACTTTACACTATTATGGTGCGATTAAAAGTCAATGCAAATTTACACTATATTTGGTGTAGTACTAAACTTAGCACTAAAATACTATTCACAATATATATAATAACAATATAATAACTAAACATGAAACCATATAATTAAGTGGGGGTTCAAATGAGAACTGCGAGAACCACAACGAATACGTGTTTGTTCACATATGATTAACTTCAATCATATGTGAACATTAATGTACGTTTAATTGAAAAGGAAAAAAGTAAAAAAAAATCATAAATTTACGTCTTAAAACACATTTTAACCGATTTGTTCACATTATCGTTCACATGTGAACATGTATTTGTTTTTTGCGTTTTTCGATATGATTTTAAGATTTTTTTTTTACTTTTTTCTTTTTCAATTAAAGGTACATCAATGTTCACATATGATTGAAGTTAATCACATGTGAACAAACACGTATTCGTTATGGTTCTCACAGTTCTCAACTTTAAAGTGGTTCTCATTTGAACCTTCCCCTATAATTAATATATTTTATGAGTATATTAAATTTACTCGGTAAATGTTGAGTAGGCAAGACCGAACACATGCAAATTTTCTTATTGGTCCATATATAATACTATTTATATAATAATATATTTTTTATATAAGATTATTGTTGAACCAAATAAATGTATTGAGTCAAATTAAAATTTTAAAATACATTGTTTAGTTATGAATTTTAAATTTATTAAAAAATATTTAGTGCAACACATTGGAGTAACTTATTTTTAGTGTATTCATATTTATTTAAGATTCCCATTTTACACTATAATAGTGAAATATATCACACTATTTTAGTGCACACATTAAAGATGCTTATAATTTATAGCTTGTTATGTATATAATCGAACTTACGAAAATCATGATGTGGGTGGCTGCCCACATAGCCCACACCTTGCTACCGCCGGTACACTACTTCCAGATCCTGAGATATATAGAAGGTTAATTGGTAAGCTCATTTACCTTACTATCACATGACCAAATATCTGCTATACTGTTCAAGTCCTAAGTCAATTTATGCAATCTCCACATCTGTTCATCTTCAAGCTGTTAAACATTTGTAGAGATATTTGTGGCATGCCCCTGGTCAAGGTATTTTATTGGCTAGTAATTATGCTGCTACACTTACTGCTTAATGTGACTCGCATTAGGCTAGCTGTCCCATGTCAAGAAGGTCAACTACAGGTTATTGTATTATGCTTGGTGATTCTCCTGTATCCTGGAAATCTAAAAAGCAAGCAGTTGTTGCCCGTTCATAGAATATCGAGCTATGGCATTAACATGTTGTGAAATTACTTGGCTTGTATCCTTACTGAAAGATTTGGGTCTAACTGACATGGGTCCAGTTGCATTAGGGTGTGGCAATCAAGCTGCATTTCATATTGCAGCCAACCCTGTTTTCCATGCACGCACCAAACACATTGAAGTTGACTGCCATTTTGTTCGAGATAAAATAAAGGCTGGTTCTTCTCACCAAAATTGTATCTGTGGATCAGCATACAAAACTTTTTTCCAAGATGGGAGTTATAGTGCCTTCCCACTCTCTCATCTTGAGGGGGAGTGTGAAAGTACAAGTCAACATGAAAATAAAAATCAACACTTAAAGTTCAGGGCCCAGATGTAAAAAATGAAACTTTGGATTCAAATGTATATACAGAAAGTCCAGGATAGATTTTGTACATATGTAAACTTAAGACGGTTATTTAGTCTAGTTAGGTTGTTAATTCTGTTTAATCAAGTATGTACAATGCTCTAAGAGTGAAATGTAAATTGAAGAAACTCAAATTGTGTGTGTTTGATTGATCTTGTTCACCATTATTGAAGTTTATAGATTATAACAAGATAGAGAATCGCCACTCTTAGCAAGTCAGTGCGACTAATAACACAAACAGCTATCATTAGTCCTACATCCTAACAGCTCAGCTAAGCATCGTAATAGGATCCAAGTAGAAATACAGCATATACTATAACCATGTTGGGTAAAGAATCAAACAAACTAGTTACTGCGTTCATACAAAGTAAACAAACAAGATAAACTAACACTTCCAGATAACCGGCTGCTTTTATAAGAGACCAAGTTTTCAAATAATATTAATGTTATAAATGTACTATAATTACAACCTTACCAAATATTTACGAGCCAAATTGTCCATTTTACTCGTCTAATTTTGTTCGGGCAATTCTGAAATGTTCACCTGAAACTTATCTAAATCCTGAACCTGAGGTACATTCTTGATCCTCTGGTTTACTAGTCTTCTTGACTGTAATCTCCTAGTTCTCTAGATGAAGCTGAAAGAGGCTTCAATGGTGTTCATACCAACACCAGTGATGTTGAAGTGATTAGCAAGCTTCTATGGGCTGTCTGCATTAATATAGGACACCCCATTCAAAGCATATTGTTTCTTGTAATTGATTTAAATCGTTGATTACCTCAACAAAGTTTTCCTTGGATGGTATTCCCTGGCATGCAACTTCCTGTTGAAGAAAATTGTAATCCTTTTTCTGAAACACATATAAGAGTAACTTTGTCATAGATGTTTATTGCATCATAAGAATGAATCCTATATGTATTAGCACAGCTACAATTTTCAAAGTGTTACAGCAGGCTAAGTTGGTCTTTCTATTAAAAGTTCTCTTAGGCATCGATAGAGCTAATTAGGGGCATCCTGAGATTCAAGTCACATTCACAATATGCCCCCTAGACAAACGAGCAAGGCAATGGAACAGCATAATACAAATTATAGCATCAGTATCATAGGATAATTCGGACCTCATTTCACAATTATGTCAATGTGATAGAAAGTGTTATTTGAAGTATATTTTTGTTATATATAGGTACCCATCTGGACCAACGAAACAAAAGAACACTAACGAGTTAAAGTAGCAGCATTATGCGCTAGAGAGTGCAGATACAGCAGGATGTTGTGATTCTATCATCTTTCGTATGAAGATCTTTAAAAACTGAATAAGAACAAGAGATTAACTCTTTCAACCATCTAACTTGATCTCTTGTCTCCAACAAATCAAATTATTTCCAAAGAAAAAAAGCTGCATCTTGTAGATGACTAGAAGTAAACTACTAAGCCTTCAGAATTATGATTCATCAAATCCAATATTTATCATAATTTAACAGGTATACAAGTGTTTTCTTCTGAGAATACCTCACCATAATATGGACAAAAAAAAAAACAAAAAAAACAAAACAAAAAAGGAAAAAGATACTCACCATGTCAAGAGGAATGGCTGCTCCAGAAGATTTGGATCCTTGTACGTCCATCAGCAGCAACATAAAAAAGACTTCATCTTCGGCTACTAGGAAATGGAATCATATCAAAAAAAGAGTCAATTACCACAAATAAGAAAGATGTTCAATGCCACAACTAAGCTATAGATAGATATGTATTTCATTTTGAAGTTCTACATCATGATTCCATAGGTTCTAGATATATACTAGCATTTCTATCAATCAATTAATAAGAATATTCAAGCCTACTCACATTCATGAATTGTGCAACTTCACCAATAATCGTTGCATGAACAACTCCCGTCTTCAAAACAGTGAAATCTACTTGAATCTCTAACAATAATTTTCCTACTCACGAGTTTGGAGATGTATTTAATGACTGTATGACAATCAACACAGGTCCTCAAATTTTTGAAAACTTTTATCGGAGTCCCTGGCGCAGTAGCAAGAATCGCAAACGCAATAGCGAGTTTTTCACTGTGATATGACAGGTTTTGCTCCTTCTGCTCCTCTTCTACATCATGAAGCACATAATCCGTCTTCGGGACATAACCTTCTTCCCTCATCTTTTTCTGCAACTCTTCTAACAACTCAAGAATTTCTTTTAACCTTGGGTGTGATGTATCTCCCATCAAAAATGTATACACTTTTCTATTTATTTCAGTCCAACTGCGTCCTGGTTTCTTCACCACTCCGTTAACATCCATCATGTTCCTGACTTTTGCCACCTCAACCCATTTACCAGCAGCTGCATAAATGTTGGAAAGCGTAACATATGTGGCTGCATTTTCAGGCTCTATTCTGAACAATGCTTTCGCTGCTCGTTTTGCCAAATCGAGATTTCCATGAATTCTACAGCCAGCAAGTAAAGAAGCCCATAAAAACTTATCCGGTTTCATGGGCATTTTCTTGATTATGTCTTCAGCTTCACTAAATCTGCCAGATCGACTAAGCAGATCAACGACACACGCATAGTGATCAACAGTGTAAGCCAACCCATGTTTTTCTTTAATGGAATTAAAATATTCAAGCCCTTTATCAACCAAGCCTGAATGTGTACAAGCCGAAAGAACTCCAACAAACGTTATATGATCAGGCTTAGCTCCTGACTCGAGCAGTGATTCAAATAACTTTAAAGCTTCATCAGGTTGACCATTCTGAGCATAACCATTGATCAAGGAAGTCCATGAAGCTAAATCTGGTATTGACATCCACTTAAAAACCCTATCTGCAACTTCTATGTTCCCACACTTGCAATACATATGAACAAGAGCACTTGCCGCAAAAGAAGATTGGTTAAACCCAATGCGTGTCATATACCCATGTACTTGTTTACCTATACTTTCCATGTTATGATGTGCACATGCATTTAATACACCAGCAAATGTAAATTCATTAGGTTTGTTCCCAGAATTCAACAACTCGGAGAACAGGAGAAAACCTTCTTCTTTCCTCCCATGTTTAAAATACCTGTCGATCATTGCTGTCCATGTAACAACATCTCTATCTGACGTCTTATCAAATATATGTCTAGCTTCATCTAAACTCCCACATTTTCCGTACATATCGGATAAAGCACTCCAAACAACTGCATCAGAATCCATACCAGAACGCACAATATGACCATGAATTTCCTTCCCAATATTCAAACATTGAGTTGCAGCAGAAGCTGCCAGCGCACTACAAATGGTAAACTTATTACACCTGACATTACACTCGCTCATCATTGTTCTACACAACTGTAACGCATCATTCGGTAAGTTACAACGAACGTATCCTGAAATGATGGCAGTCCACGAAAAATTATCTCTCTCAGGCATTTCATCAAACAGCTTTCGTGCATCTTTAACCTGTCCAGCTTTTGCGTACCCAGATACCATAGTATTCCAAGAGCACAAATCCTTCTCTTGCATTTCATCGAACACAACACGTGCATCCGCCAAATTCCCACATTTACAGTAAATATCAATAATTCGATTAATACTCGATACCCCTGGCGAAAAATCGGATTTCTTTATATGAGCATGGACCATTTTCGTCCCTTCAAAGGTTTTCTGTTGAAGACACAGCTGAAGAAGATTTGAATACACTAATGAAGAGGGGCGTTCAATACGACAAAGTAATTGTATTGCTTCTGTTAAACGGTGTCGTTCACATAAAGTGATAATAGCTTCTTCATGTTTGTTTTCTCTGCATAACCTTTTAATGAGATTTTGTTCATTGTTTTGGGGTTTAAAGAAAGTTTTTTCAAGTTTAGGGATTTCAGATGAAAATGTAGAAATGGAGATAGCTCGTTGGGAATGAAGGTTGAGAGCTCGAAAATGACGTTTAGATGATCTCATGATTTCGTATTCAAAATGTTGGCTAAACCGGTTATGTGTAGCCGGAGAAGAAAGCCTGCGCACTGCGAACCGTGTTCAGGAGTTTGTTTTTGATTATTTACAACATAAATCCTTCATATAAAACCATTGTTGCAATTGACCCCCTGAATGTTTTTTAAAGTCCAAACTATAGCTTTGTTTTAGATTTTTTTTCATCAGCATTAGGGTGTGTTTGGTTCACAGAATATTTTTAAAGGAATTGGAATCTATTAAAGGAATTAAAATTAGAAGGAATTTGAATTGGAATTATCAAATTCCATTGTTTTACATATTCTAGTTTGGTTGATAAATTGTTATAGGAATTTGAAAGTTAAAATAAGTTAATGACAGAATTACCCTTTTCATTTTATTAAGGAACCTTTTTATAACTATATCAATTATTTTATAAACTATTTAATCCTAATACGCCGGAGTATTTGTGATTACTGTAACCCATCAATAAAGGTCAATCACCACCATATCCCACTACTGCGAACTAGCACATGATACAACCATAAACTATTACCAAATTAAATCAACACCTGCATGCTGCTACCATAAATAATTATCAGATCTAGAAAGAAAAAGAAGATCTTAAGAAAAGAGAAAGAACATAAAAGACCTAGAAACCCAAATTGATGAATAGTAGACATAAGCAAATTGGTGACTGTTGTGGATGGTGACTGTGCGACGGTGGTGGTGGTGCCGGTGCTACGGTGGTGGTGGTAACTGGTGCTACGGTGGTAGTGGTGGTGACTGGTGTTACGATGGTGGTGGTGATTCGTGCTACGGTGGTGTGATGACTGGTGCTACGGTGGTGGTGGTGAATGGTGGGACGACGGAACAGTGACTGACCGGAAAATGTCAGAGGTGGCCGGACATATCTGGAGGTGAAGAGGTTGTATGGTTGAGAAATAGGTGAGGGATAGCTGATACAATGAATTGTAACTTTAATTTTATTTGAGGGATTTTTTGGTAATGTTGAACATTCCTTGAGAAGTTATACCTTTCCTTCAATTAATCAAAGGAATGTTGAATTCCTATAACTGATGGAATCTAGAGGAATTTAACAATTCCAATTCCTTCCACTTTTTGAACCAAACATGTCAAGGAATGGAATTTAAATTCCAATTACATTCAATTCCTTTGAAATCCATGAACCAAACATGACCTTAGTAGGTAGAACTAGTCGAGTAGGCATGTACACGTACCGAATGTTCAGCGAGAAGTTCATTTATATTCATTCATTTAGCTAAAAGAATGAACATGAACATGAATATGAATATGAACATGATTTTTTATTCGTTAAGTTAAATCATCTAACACGAATATATCTTTCGGTCGTTTAGTTACATTCATGAATGTTCGTAAAGATTCGTTCGTTCTATTATTATATATTTTATATAAATTATATAACTTCATGTAAACTTAAAAATTCTATGTACTTTATTTATCTAAATTATCTTACATAATTAATTTATATATCATATATTTCTTGATTATGATATTCAAATTACGGATGTTTTTTTTATAAGTTTGACTTTGTACGTTAATCTTTTGATAATATATTAATTTATATATATTCGTTTGTGCGTTCGTCAATGAACTAGGAGCGGATGTGCATGTGTGCATACCCTTGAGTTCTTACGTATAGTGCAAAAAGAAAAAAAAAATATTTCTATATTTGCTTAGTAGATAGTTTCTAGAAAATGCATACCCTTAAAAAATGAGATGAACACTAAACACCCTTTTCTTTATGGCTAGTGATAAATACAACAAACAACTTAATACATACACCAACTTTTATACTTCTTGATGCAGTACTGTACAACACTGCAATGCATATTTTAGTGTATGCATCAAAAAATTTGTTGTATTTATCAACACCCATTCTTTATGTTAAATCATCCCTAAAAAAGGCATTGTAATTATATAGCAAGTAACAACTAAACTATGACTTCTATTTTCTATAACTACCTTGTTTATTACTCCATTTGTCCCACTTATATTGTCCACTCATTTTTTTGTTAGATTTAAGATAGATCCGACAAATGTCAGTTATGCTCTTATATTCAATGCAAGTTTGACTGAAAAATCTAAAAAAAAAATAAATGAGAGTAATAAATGATCGGTGAATAGAGAATTTAATGACTTTTATATAGTTAACCTTTTGCAAATAGACAATCTTGTTAACACAAAAAAAAAAATAGCAATGTGTAGAATATAAATGGGACGGAGGGAGTAATAAATAATCCATACGGAAGTGTATAGAATGTTACAACTTTGTTAGTATTCGATAAGCCGAACTTTGAAAATCTATATTGTACGTATTTAAGTTTTGTAACCATATTTTTGTATGTTTTTGATTGTGTTTGCTACATATACCTTTTTCTTTTTTAAGTTTTATACATACAATAGTAAGTTAAAGGAGATATCATTTGTAATGTTGACATTACAATTGAATTGTACAGTTAACCAATCAAAATAAAAATAAAATTACACATTTTATATTTTTGATCCTCCAACTTTACTATATTTACCAAAATAACCCTTCCATCAACACTAACAACAGCTTTTGAACCGTGCAGTTCAACAATACGGATTATTTTCGCTAAGTTAAATGCTTACAATAAAGTCCTTAGAACTTAATATTATAATAGGAATTTTTGAAATATCGTGTCATTAGATGGTAAAATGTGTGAAATTTAATATGTTTTGAAACAATAAATTTCAATTTTTATACTCGTTTATCGTATAACTAAGGGTTAATTGTTTTGTTATGTATTAAACTTCAAACTTTTTACTATTTTATGACTCGAACTTTGAAAACTTTAATTGTATGTATTGAACTTGTAAATATCATCTATTGTATGTATACTTTTCTTTTTGGGTAAGGTTAAAATTGGAAAGTTTCCATTTTTTTCAATGTCGAAAAAGGAAAGTGTACATACATTAGACGATACTTACAAGTTCAATACATACAATAGAAGTTTTCAAAGTTCGACTCAAACAATAGTAAAAAGTGTAATGTATAATGCATAACGAAACAATAAACCCTATAACTAATAGTCATTAAAAATTAGGACTGCGATTTAAATTGGGATTTTAATCTTGAAGTTGTAGGTGTTTGGTTCTTTAAAAACGATTTAGTTCAATTTTGATTAACCAGTTTAAAAAAATATAACCGAAAACTTGCATTGAAGAACCGGAACTTGACCCAGTGAAAATCTCGAACTTTCCCCCTAAAAGAATAAAAATAGAAAATTCGCTTATTTCTAGCTAGTGCTTTTATGCATACACAACCTCATATTTCTAGTTCTGCCACTGAACAAATTAAAAGGATTTTCTTAATGAACGAACATGACAAAAAAATTCGTTCGTGTTCGTTCGTTTGTACGGTAAAATTTTAATGAACGATGTGTTCGTTCTGTTCCTTCGTTTGTGTTCGTTCGTTTGTACGGTAAAATTTTAATGAACGATGTGTTCGTTCTGTTCCTTAACATAATGGATCAGACTAAATGCAGTATTTTTAAAGAGTCATGAAGTGTTGTCTGTTAGTTTTTGTAATCAACCATTGTCACGTCGTGTCTGCTTATACATTTATTATATTTTTTTCAAAAGAACATGTTTCTCTGAGGTACAAAGCAAAGTTATGGAATTCACAACGTAATCGCAATTGTGGGACCTTATTACTAACGGCATATAAGCGTGATACAAAACCTAAATGCCTAATTTGTATATTTAATTAGCACTTTCAACTTTACAACACTTGCATGATGATTATATTAGTAAATAGTTACTATTTAGACCAAAAATTTAAACTAAAAATTACAAGGGTTAAATGTAATATTACAAAAAATAATACTAAATTATACGTGCTTGTGTAACGTGCGGTATGGAAGTATGGAACAACCACCGAATTACAAAGAAACTTCCAGGTAGTTGGAAGGTATTGATCCCCATTGAGGCATTGACTTTAACACTTATAAAAGTCTACTGATCAGAGCTTAGCTGCAAATGTGAAAGTTGTTCTTGTTCAATCCCCATTTATTTATTTATTGAACATCTCTTCAATCCTCGTTTATAAAACCAAAAATCATCACAGCAAAATCGGATCATGGCAGTGGCGTTTGTTGGAGGAGCTGCTCTTGGTGCCGCTATCGGTGAATTACTGAGAGTAGTTGTAGAACAAACTAAAAAAACTGCCAGATTCAGATCCCACCTCAAACGCCTTGTTAAGACCTTAGAGAGAATCGGGCCAGTTGTTGAGGAAATGATGAAGTCGGGGAAACAATTGGGCTATCCTGAAGAAGAAATGAGAATGTTCATCGATTATCTGACCAAAGGAAAAGAGCTCGTCCTCAACTGTCCCAGGATCAAGATTTGGGATGTTAAAACAAAATATGTTTATGCAGATAAGCTGATTAATTTGGACGCCGAGCTCGTGAGGATGTTTCAGATAGATGTTCCAGCGAAAATAATGAGCCACAGTATGAGGATTTCGATTAAAATTGATGATTTGACAGAGAAAATGGATGTGCTTTCTACTGCTACTACTCGTGCAGGTGGCTTTTTTAGCTCGTGTGGTGTTCCAGGCCTACCAGAGCTTATAATTGGATTGGACCATCATCTTGCAGAACTGAAGCATAGGTTACTCAAGGATGTGCTTTGGTGGTTTCGGCTCCTGGAGGCAGTGGCAAAACTACTTTAGCCAAGATGCTTTGTCATGATGATGAAATAACAGGTACCAACAAAGCTTCTGTTTGTTTTGATAATTTGTGTTTGTGTGATTTGAATGCCGTAATTAGATGGTTAGTTTATAGGCGCAACATGAGTTTCATCTTAAATCTTTTAGTCTCTTTGTCTTATGACAGAAATATTTGGTAATAACATACTATATGTTACCGTCTCAAGACCGTCCAGTCTTAAGACGATTGCCCAAAAAATATTTGAACATCATGGCATAAAAGATAGCTCGTTTCAAAATGATGAGGAAGCCAAGAATCAAATTGAGAGCCTGTTTCGGAAACTGGGATCAAAGAAAATGCTGCTGGTCCTGGATGATGTCTGGCCAGAATCTGAATCCATTGTTGAGGATCTTAAGTTTAATATACGAGGATTCAAGATGTTGGTCACATCAAGGTTCTCGTTCAAAAGGTTTTCCACGTATGATTTAACCTTGTTGAACGACGATGATGCAAAGACACTTTTCTGCTACTCTGCATTTCCAAATGACGGAATTTCAATTACTGTGCCAGATGATCTTGTGAACAAGGTAGAATAAAAACATTTTGTTGACTGACTTGAATAATGAATATACAAGCTTATATTTATATTTATATGTAAGGTTCGTAAAACATTAATTTGTTTATGGATGTAGATGGTGAAATTCTGCAAGGGACTCCCGTTGGCCCTTACCGTTGTTGGTGCATCGCTATACGGGCAACCTGTGATCAAGTGGAGAACCACTTTAAAAAAATGGTCAGATGGTCAATCCATTTTCGAGTCAAACAACATCCTGCTGCTTAGGCTCCAGACCAGTATCGATGCACTGGATGAGCTGCCTATCGTCAAAAAATGTTTCTTGGATCTGGGTTCATTTCCTGAAGATGACCGGATTGCTGGCACTACTCTTATGGATATGTGGGTGGAATTGTACAATCTTGATGACGAGGGCATGTATGCCAGCGAAAACCTTCTTCAGCTCTCATTAAGAAATCTCGTCAATCTTGTTCCAATTAGGTACTTGTTAGCCTCGTGCCGAAATATTATTTATGATTAAAGATTTGTTGCATCAAACATGCATGTTATTTCTAACCTCATGAAGTTATAGGGGAAGTGCAGGTGAAATAGAAGGCTATTGTAGTGAGCATTATGTCACACAACATGATTTACTAAGAGAGTTAGCCATCCACTTGAGCAGCCAAGAGCCTGTTCTGCAAAGAGAACGATTGTTCATAGAAATCGATAGAAATGACTTTCCCACTTGGTGGACTCAACAAACAGAACAACCCATCAATGCTCGTATCTTATCTATTTCAACAGGTTCCATTTTTCATCTTCACTTTTTATGCTTAACCAATCATGCGAATATTATGTCATTCCTGTAGTAACCCTACCACAATACTTAACTGCAGATGAAACCTTCAACTCTAATTGGTACGACATAAATGCACCAAATGTTGAAGTACTGATACTGAACATAAGGAGTGAAAATTACACCCTGCCCAAGTTCATGGAAAATATGAGCCAACTTATGGTTTTAGTTGTCACCGGATATGGAATTTATCCTACTCGACTACACAATCTTCTATTATTGGGTTCCTTACCTAACCTAAGAAGAATCAGATTCGAGCATGTTTCATTTTTCTCCCCTATTCAACACAATATCACAATGCAGAATTTAAGGAAACTTACCTTTGTTATGTGTGAGATTGGTAACGTTCTGCAAAGTGGTATCACCAAGTCTCCTTATAACCTCACAGAACTAGAAATCGACTGTTGTTATGATCTAACAGAACTGCCAGCAGAACTATGTAATCTTGTTTATCTTCAAAAGTTAACAATCACCAACTGCCACGAGCTGGATGCTCTTCCTACAGAGTTATCGAGTCTATCAAAGCTTCAAACTTTGAGGCTTCATTGCTGCACAAAACTACAAGAATTACCTGAATCAATTGGAAGCCTGCATGATCTTAACTTAATTGATATATCTGATTGTTTGAATATAACTGCATTACCTGAACAGATTGGTGAACTTAGTGGCTTGCGAGTGCTGAAAATGAGCGGTTGTCGAGGACTGCAAGAGTTGCCAATTTCCGTAAGCAAGTTGTGGCAGCTAGAAGATGTGATATGTGACGATGAGGCATCATATTTGTGGAACGTGATTAGAAGTGATGATTCAAGTAATGTGAACATAAACATTGTTGAAGAGGATAGAATTGGATGCTTTAAAAAGATCTTGCACTAAGTTATCGTGATCTTGTTCTTGTCAACCTATAAAGCATGATGATGATGATGATGATGATGATGATGATGATACTTAGAAGAATGTTGAGGTCCAGCAGTGTGTCATCCGGCCAAATATATGTATCATCCATAGATTTCATTATAACTGTAATTTTGATCTGAAATCCTTTTGAACAAAAGATAAATGTTGAAAGTAAGTGTTATTACCCATGCGACGCACTCTTACTTGTCATTATAGACAATCGATAACAATTTTCAATATTCACTCGCAAACAACTGCCTCTTATTTTGAATTATTAATTTCACTATTGTAATTCTCCCTATCTATGGCTGCCAGTAAGTTGACATGACAGTTTTTCTTTGACTTTGCATCTGAACCACTGGATCAAGTGAACTTTTAATCTCCACCGTCGCAACTAAGAATTGTTGGTTACTTTTATGCTGCGGTTTATTGAGTTCGGTTTTTAAATGCCCCGATTCCTGTAACTGCTCACATGTTCTTTCAAGGACGATTCAATTTTAATTCAATTACTCTCCTGTCAAAATTAACTCTAAATTGGGTTCCACCCTAATTCTACAACAAAATTGAGCTACCCATTTTTCTGCGAATTCTTTCTGTGTGAAAATTTTATTCAATCAATTACAATTCCAATTCCATCAACTAAACTGCCAATCAATAATTATGGTTTGACTGAATGATTCTTTTGATTTCGTGTTTGCAAGGGGTACCAGATGGCGATTATGAAGGTTGAAGAAACAAGTATTTAACACAAAAAGGAAGAAACAATTTATGGATGAATCGAAGAGTTGATTTTTATTGTTATGAAAAAGGTAATGATTATATATCCTTATCTGTTATTGGAAAAAGCAATATGTAGTTGAATGGAATGAATCATTGTACATAATAATTCTTTTATTTTAGTTTACTGAATTTCATCCTCAGCTCTCAAATCCAAAATTAACATCAAATCGAATGTTCTCTTTTGATTTTAATGTTAATTGTTTGTCACTTTGTTGTGTATATCTGTTTTCGATTCATGATTTTGAAATTGATTTCCACATTGGTGCTTAACAAAATCTATTCATGCATAACTTGCTTTCCATTATTTTTTATGGTTGTAGATTTTTGAATCTGGTATCAAATCAAAGGGAGGATGATCAAAGGTATTTTGCCACCTCTGTGATAATGCTGACTTTACTAATTTGCCACCTCTGTGATAATGTTGTAGTTCTAGAGGAATGTATTTTAATTTTATGCGCTGCTAAAATTGCAGGTTCACTACAGGAACAAATAACTCCTCAAATTGCTTTGATTCTAGCAACAATACTAAAAGGGACATTGTAGTGGCTGTTTATACATCTGATGTGGTGCAGTTTTTTAAAACTTCAAAAAAATTATGGCTATGCAGTTTAGTTATAAAGGAACATCAGAGTGGTTGTTTAAATATGGTGACAGAATATGAAAATAAGAAGATGAACAACACCAATTGGAATCTCCTTGTGCCTTCAATGGTACATATAGGGTAGCATTTATATGTTTTTTTTTTCTTTTTTCTTTTTTTAAGTATTTTGCCTGCTCGAAAGTCGACACTAAATAGATTGTTCAAGTTTTAGTAGTAGTATGTTGAAAAACATCGATAGTGGTCCTTATTTATTTAACAATGACACTAATATATAATTTCTTATAATCTCAGGCAGAAATGACAAAAGGAACTTCACCATAACACTAACTTCGATTCGAATCAGATTCAAGAAAGTGGACAGAAAGTTGAACCACATTTTGAACCCAGGTCATTTAGGTTCCTTTTGATGAAATACTTTGTAAAAAAAATTAATCATTTGTGCTAATTTCTCATGGTTCTGTTTGGTTTCATGCAGTTGCCATTTGGCTGCAACTATGCAGCTTATCATTTCAACTCACTATTTTGTGCATGGTCTCTACACTATTTCTTTTCAATTAGCTTCATAATCATTCACTTTCTACCACTTTTTATATAACCTTGTCTTCACCTCTACCAGGTACTACAACAACTAAGGTTTGAAATCAACTTTTGGTCTTGCTCATGCTGATCCAGCTATACACCTTAATATGTAGTTGTAAGCTATTACTGCAAAAATATTTCAAAGAAACCATGTTGACACATTATCGAAATTTAAGAGAGATTCACCATCATTTTCTAAAATACTTACTTTGTTGTAGGGTGAATTATGAACTAATAGTTTACTAAATATGGTTCTGTATGTGCTGTCAATGGTATAAATTTTATAATTCACTGCACAAGTACTTACGATGGTTATCAACATAATTCACCTTTGACCTTTTTCATAATTTACGTATTGATATTAAAAGTATCATTGTATATTGTATTACTGTTAATTAGAGACTAATGATACTAATTTTAAGCTGGAGGCAATTACAAAACATTTGCTATTTGGGCTTTGGTTATGGGTTTTTATGGAAGTTTCATTTGCTGTGAGCTTGTGAGCTTTCGAGCGAGTACGTGACTCTGGATTACCATTACGATCCCATCTTTAGTGAATTTAAGCGTACTCATGAATGCCTGGATTTACCATTAAGATCCCATCTTTGGTGAATTAAGCGTACTCATTAATGCCTTTGTGTATGTGTATAGATGTTAAATTTCTTAATTTTTTAATTAAATAAACCTTTTTTAACCTTAGATTTGGTCAGTAGATTAGATAAATTATATATCTCCTTTTGATTCACCAATTGTGGAAACATATAATGAAGGCATAACGTGTGCTTTATTAAATTTGGTTAGCTTACAATTCTCATGTATCTTATGATAACTTTGACTTTGATTTGACTTTGATTTGACTTGGGATTGGTTAAATATGTTGTAGAAGCCATAGTAGAATGGATTGGCTTTTCATCCCCGGTATAGAGAAACTGATCAGTGTTGGTATGCACCTTTCTGTTTTCATCAAACTTAACTGCACACACACTTTGGGAATTACTTGCTTTGAATATAACTAACACAATGATCTTTTTTGGTAATTAATTTGACTCAATGATGTTACTAAGATAATCTTGCACTAAAACTTATTCTAGCATTCAATAATGAGATCAGTGTTTCTCTGGTGGCTTTTCTTTTCGTAGGTGGATGCTTAAAGCAACAACAATGACTTATATACATTTCTGGAACCAGCCATCAGAACCCGACCCAATACCAATGTTGATGCTATACAAACGGAAAACTATAATGAATGGCAGATGCTTGCAGTTTTGTGTTCCAATGCATGTTTTGCTTTAGTACAATCTTTCAAGGTATTATAATTTCTGAGTAAACTATATAGGTATTATATTGACACTTTTAAACTTTAGTTTTCACAATTACTTGTGTTGAATTTGGTGATACAAGTTGTATTGCATGTGCTATCCTAATTTTCCTGTAGTCTTTTAATCATTTCAGTACCATTTTGGGTGCTTAGGTGTGTAGATATCACTTTATTCTTTCTCACAGTTTCTAATTTGAAATGAGTAAATTTTACATGAAGTATATCAGGTATTATGGAACATATGTCCCACTAACTTGTGCTTTATTTTTTCAGCATTCAAGAGCTCGAGCATCATTTTTTTTTAGTGATCAGAGTACCATGGTTAATTGGTAAGCTTAAACTTTAGTTGATATAATATAAGTTTTTAGTTAATAGTTTTTGTTATTGTTTTGAATGGGTTTTAATAGGCTGTACAGTCGAGTAACACTTTTAGTTTTGTTTAAGATGTTTAAATCGATGGCACTTTTGTCTACCGCACTCCACATGATATATGAGTCAAATTCTCTTCACAACCTGAAGTCAAGGCTTTCATTTCTTCAACAAACATCACACATTCTTCATTTACAGGAATCTGCGGTTCGTTAGTGATAAATTATTCGATGAATATGGAATACACCAACTGTGGGTCTTTATGAGCTTCTTGTGACCAGAATGCTTCAATGATTAGGGTACTTACAGAAGGATCATGCTCTTGTCTGGTCAGCCCTTTGTTCCTAAATTGCTTTTGTATTCCTTTTGGCTTTTCTAAGACCATCTCTAATGCTATGGACTTTATCAAGTCCATAACATCGCCAATTCATGCCACATCAGCTTTCTATAAACCACCACTTCCTATAAACTTATAACTCTACTCCTATAAACTTCGTAAAGTCCATAAATGGATCCTACTTGATTATTTAAGTTATATTTAAATAGCTCAAATTAACAAATGGTGGTGATGGACTCCTTTCCCTTGTCCATGTGCATGGACTTTACTTGTATGTATATGGACTTCATCCTATAAACTTCACTAAATAATGTAAGCTTTATATATGGACTCCACCTCCTCATTCCACATAGACATGGACATTTGTATGGACCTCCATTGTGGATGGTCTAATGCCTACACTTTACACTTCAAATGAACCATTATTGAAGGATCTGCAAGAGGTGGCAATACTTTGATTCTCCAAGGGCAAAAAGGTATTTAAGTAAGCGAATACAAAAGCAAAAGCTGTTAGCATAAAGAAGCAACATGACCAAGAGGCTCAGTCTAATGCATGCTTAGCCAGCTTGCAAGGTTCTTGCTTTCTAGGTGATTATAGTGTGGGCATTAAACTACCACTCTTTTTGGCAACTACTCAATGTGTTGAAATACTTATTTGCTTACAATCTGTCGCTGCATCGATTGTTGTCCACAAAATTACTTTAGAGATGAACCTGGAGCTTCCTTTGATAGTTTTGATGGCAAGGCCAAGATTCGCGAAATCTTAACTCAATTGAGCCTTTTGGTGGATTATCCGTTCATTATTAATTTATTCAATCATATATAACATCGATCGAAGACAGTAACATGTAGTATTTCGGTTTGCTATTAGCTTACTGAAATGCTCATGTTCTAGGCGTATTTGCAATTTTGCATACAGGCTTAAGAGCTTTGGGATATAATTAAAGACTAGAAAAGAGTGTTCCATTAATGGATAAATAGCCTCCAAAGATAATCATTTAGTGAGAGTGATTTCAACTACAATAATTTGTCCTCTCTTGAGCTGATTTATTTATTTTTAGTGACTGCCCTAACCTTCACAGAGACTCTCAACAAATTGGTGTAAGCACCTACATAGCAAACTGTATCTTTCGAATAATTAAAAAATGCAGGCTTCTCATCAAGTTTAAGGGGAAACTTCAAACATGTATCACTATCAAATCTACTTTCAGTTACATTAATAATATGTTCTGTACTACTCTAAATACTATCTATTATATGTTTCATCGAATCTCTCTTATTTGTAATAGTTTCAACTTACTTTTTTATCTATACATATGTATTAAATTATTTTCTTTACCTTCTGATACTTATGATGTGAAACCCAAATGGGAGGCACTTTTGGGAGCATATCAATTCGAGGTAGTTCAGGTCTAGGCCGGAAAAACTTCTATGAAAACTGTAGGTTGATTTGCGTTTGATCAAATCTGTGCAGACTTGAAGTAGAAACTCAGTGATTTTGAAAATATATTTTGTTATGTGGTTTTATCTGAAAAGGTGATGACAGATGAGACATTCATGATATTACCTTTCGGTTTGTTCTATCAACACGAAATTTATTAATATTTGTTGGTCTTGGAATTTCTTATTTTAATTGATTTTTGTCTTTGGCATAAAATATACTCCATATAATGATACAAGGAATCCACATTTGAGTATATAGTTACTCGTGATGGTTATTAGTATTTATTAACTTTGAAAAAACCAACATGGTTGTGTTTAATCAAACATTTTTCTTACTATACTTCCAATCATTAAGATGGTTATTTTTAGCAATTCAAAATACATATAGAGAATGAAACAATTCTATGTACATAAACATTCTGATGCTATATGGCAGCCATTTAACTGGACAACGTCCGGGTAATATACTAGTTAGTTTGGAAGATTGGCCAACTAAAATATCAATTTTTTGACAGAAATTAGAATTTAAAGAATGGGCAAGTGTTTCGTTTAATCTTATTACATAAGGTACATAATTTGATCTTATTATATTAATGTTAAGCTATTCCAATTCCGATTCTTTGAATTTTCTTAGTTCAAGTTACACGTACGTATTTTCACAATTCCTTGAGCTAAAGATAAATATCATGCATACACTTTGAGATTGAAACTAGTGTGTTTAATATGTTACGAGTGAAACTTTTAGTTAAATTGTTGAGTTTACTTAAGTTATGGACATACGAAAATCTTAACGGCTGCTATTAAGGCGTTGGAAGTAATAGTGTGTATTCGTACCCGGATTATAATATAAGTTATGGACCATGACTAGCTATTTGTTAAAATACAATTATTTATGTATGCTTCAACATTTTAATTTAATTATTGTTAACAAATTCAATTTTTTATTATTGAATATATGATACATTATTAGTTAATTTCAAATCCTCTAAGTTAAGAGATTAAGCATATACGGTATAATTAGAGGAGGAGTTGATTCGTATAATAAAAAAAGTGATCCATGCAATACACTATATAACTATTTTTACTTACCGTACAAATACACCATAGCATAACTTCGTATATGAATAACTTTTTTAATTGAATATATCACCGACATAGATATTGCTAAGTGCATCGTGGAAGTTGCAACTTGCAAGCATATAACAGTCAAAAGTCAATCCTAACGGCCTAACCTCATTGCACGCTTCGAATTGGGTACCCGGATATTGCCCCGCCCGGGCTGCTTGAATGCCATTCCGGCCCAAATCAGTCTAATGGACTTTAGGGCCTTTTTATCTTTATTTTCTATATACCCTTGGCCTTTAATCGTGAATATTTATACCTTTCAAACTTCTCGTTTTAGAAATAAGTTCGAATTATATTAGAACCTTACTGTTTACATCAAAGCATATGAAACAAGTAAATTTGTAAAAGAAACAAGTAAATTTTAACTTTCTTGACGTCATTAATAAATTCCATATCTAATTGGAAAAATATAACAGTTATTAAATAGTAGTGATTGTAGCATTTTATCTTTTTCCTTTTCAAATTACTCTAAATTATCCTCTGCCCACCGAAACATTCGTCGTTGGATTTGAAAGCTTTGCTAGACTCATGCTTTTACATTTTACATGTCGTCGAGTGGTATTGTTGGATCACTATACAACTAACACGTATTTCCTTTCCGATTGATTAGTTAATTCAAATGTAAAACGGAGGTTTTCTTTTAACTTAGAACTTTGCTATTAAAATAAAGGATTTTGCTAAACAAAGCCTTGAGAGCTCTTGTTAAGTATTTTAGACATGCTTTAACAGTTATACTAAAATCACAACTAACCCTCTATCTCCTCCTGAATTTAGGTTGACTCCTAAATTTTGATTCAATGTACAAATAAGATATGCATGTAAAGCGTTAGATGTTCTTAAAAGCTGCTTACCAAATACAGCCTAAGTGTTAATTTTCATCGGACGATGATTGTCTTGTTAGACAGAGAATTATTTTAAATTATACGAAAAAATAACTAAAATGTTAGAGAAAAAAATAGATAAAGGTCTAGTAAATTTATTGCCAACTTAAACCTTGTAGAATATTGTAGAATATAAAAGTAATAAAACATCCGGTGACAATACAAAAGGACAGCAGGTATCAATGAGTCCCTCTTTACCTGTCAGACCCAAACCTCTCATTTTTGACATTTTTTTGTCTCTGTTTGACTTTACAAAAAGTATAATAATTTAAGTTTTCGTTAAAGTGAGAAAAAAAAAAGTCTTTTTAATGGAAGGTATTTCACAATAGATGATATCTTATACATTTATTATTACTTGATTTTATATTTTATATTTTTTTTAAAGTCAATATACTACAACAAATATATTATTTTTCCACATTTTTTTCACACTTTTTAAAAATGTGTGGAATTATGTTAAATTATTCACATTTATAATTATGTAAAAAATTGTTACATCAATAAGTGTGTAAATCACCACAATCTTCACATATATAAGTGTGAGAAAAAAAAAATTACACTTAAAGTGTAGAGAAATTACAACTTGTCAACACTTAAAAATGTGAAAAATAATTTGTAACACCCAATTTATCCACATTTTCTTTTGTGTGGAAAAATCATGTGTTACAAAATTTTTTTTTTCACACTTTTAAATGTTGAAAAGTTGGAATTTCTCCAAACTTACAAGTATGAGGTTTTCTTTCTTACATATATAAGTATGGAAAATCTTATATTTTTCAAAATGTTTTACACACTTTTTGAAAGCGTGGAGAAAAAAATGTGATAAAATGACCTTTTTTTTTGTAGTGATCCAACAATCTAACACATATACTATATGCAAAACCACCATACACTCACTTTCCGCGCGATGATAACCTAGTAGTAGGGGACATGCAACATAAAAGTTGAGGTTGTTCAATCCATATTCTTATGTTCTTTTAATTGCGGGTAACGTGATTTACCTCCCTCATGTTGGCTATAGGATCGGTCGATGAGGGCGCTAGATGGTCGGTTGCCATTTTTTCTTTTACACTCACTTTCTCAAGTGAGTATTGAATCTAGAACCTTTGGATTGATAGGCTTCTCTTCTAAAGGGTGAGTTTGAATTTGAATTAATATAAGATTTAATAAAAATAAAAAATAAGTAATTAAAATGAAAAAATAAGTAAAATTAAGGGGATTTATATAATTAAAAATGTATATTTGTTTAATCGGGTTGTTTCGTGTTGGGCTTCAACTTGTAAGTTGTAACCATGCCACATAAAAAGAAAGCTTTAATTTGAGGACCATTTCCAGCAACATATAATACTATATTATGGTCACAATAAATCAATAATTAATCCACCAAGAATTAAAAGCTATCAAAATAATGTGTTTTAAAATGAAGAAATGAATTAAATGGGTCTGTATTTATTTATTTAGTTATAAAAACAATGAGATGAGGGGTATTAATAAATGTACGTAATTGAATGACATAAGAGAATAATTTAACTGAGAAGAGAAGCAAGGAAAGGGGTGGTTTTCATTTTATATTCCAGCTTCCAATTTATCAACAGAAATAGAAGCATACGTACAGGTTATGGTTATCATTACTGACTATGACGCATCATATTCATACCTGTTATTACTTTACTCATAACATTAAAAAAAAAACAATAATTCTTATTCCTACCCCATAATATTAACGTAACTACCCTTTCTTTTGCATTAACTATTACTGAATACTGACGGGTCGATCGATCCATTTTCCCACCTTTTTTTATCTGCTATGATCATTCTATGTTACATACATTTCAATTTCAAATAGTACATGATACTATATGATCGATGATACGTTACATATATGCATTGATGACCTTGATTTTACAAGAAAACATTCAAGTATATGAAAAGTCTAATAAATACTAAAGGCCATTGGTAATTATTTTAATCATCACTAGTATATTTTCATTTATTTATTTGCATGTGGCTGGAAATTAACTTTGTCTTGTAGTAACTTTCTTAGTTGTAATTTGTAAATATGGATTTTTGAAATTAAAAATTGAAGTACATTTAATTATCTAAAAAATAGTTTGTCAAGCACTCAATTTATCTCAAAATATTTGTCACCAAGTTAAAAACACATTTAAAGAAAAACGCATTGATTACAGTTTTGACCTTAGTATGATCATAGTTAAAGTCCGAATTCTCATATTTACTTGGTAAAGCTTCACATCAAAAGTAGATACTAAAACGAGGAGGAAAAAAAACGAAGGAAAAAAATAACATGAATAACTTTGTTAAATTCCGCCTTTAGGGTTTTCTTTAATAAATTTGTACCAAGTCTCAATCTTTATTATTATAGCTAGACAGAGTTTATTTGTTATAGCAACAATACGGCGGTGTTATTTGGTTCTGACACTTATCCATAAGTACAAGTAGAGATGGGCAAAACAGTATAAGACTAAAACTGGTCATGAACCGGACTGGCACCGGTCCTAGAAAAACTGAACTGGGAAAAAGACTGGACTGGTCCTAAGACTGCCTAATAGTCATAATTCAGTCCTACTTTTCAGTCAGAAGACTGGTTAAAAACTGGACTGAAATCAGTTTAAACTGGTTAAAGACTGAAACTGGTTTAAAACTGGCAAAAAGACTGAAATGTATTATAAGCTATTTATATATGTTTATTTATTGTTTATTAACTTTTTTCTTTCCTTATAAAATTTAAATTTAGGTCAAATTGTATTTGATACATTTTTATTTCTTTATTTATAAACTTTTGTTTATTTTCACATCAACAATTTCAATTATATACATTTTAATTTAATCATACTTCACATTTATTGATTTTTTCTATTGGTTTTAAAATTTTATTGTAACTATTGACAAAATTATCGACCATTAAAAAAAGATCGGAAATGACTGAAACTGGACTGGGACTGGACTGAAATTCTAAGAAAAACTGGCAAAACTGGCAAAAAACTTGACTGAAACTGAACTAGTCCTAGAAAAGACTGGTTTTTAATTTTCTGTTAAAAAACTGGACTTTTTTGAACTGGACTGAAAACCAATTTTATCTGGTCTTTGCTCATCTCTAAGTACAAGCTACTCAATAATAATTATATGGCTTGATTTAACAGAATAGTTAAGAGATGTTAACATTTGAAACACTAAATCAGGTAAAACTAAATCAAACCTACGACTGAAGTGTACTGTAAATTGAAGCACCTAGCTACCCATTTGCAAGAATCATATTAAGAAAGACATGATATGAAATAAATTATCGAATTACCACCAAATCCAACAATTTAGTAGATTAAAATAAGTACTAGCTAGCTTAGCCAAAGAGAGTAAATTAGAAGATTAATCTAAAACTAAAACTTTTAAATTAAACAAGAGCACAAGATGGTCTGAAATCAAGACAAAAATCGACATGATCCAACGTACACTCTGTACAATCCGCATGTCCCAGCTATTCGGCTCCTTGTGGCTGCAGTGGTTGTTGCTGAAGAAATAGCTGATGCAGCTGGTGGTGATGTGGCTGGTGTTGAATCTGATGATACATATTATTATTATGATGATTATTCTCATATGAACCACCCAACGATAAACACGGTGACATGGCTGCAGCCCTGGTGGTCATATGACTAAACTCACTAGCAGTCGCTTGCATCGCAGGTGAAACCGTATCAATTCCACCATTGAAACTCCCTAATACCTCACCCGAAGACCGCTGCTGCTGATCATTAGCATCAATCAGTTGCTGCTGTTGCTGCTGCTGGTGCTGATCTTGAACCATTTGTTGATTCTGAACCAACCCTAAAACTGGATGCGGTTGCATGTTGTAATTAGGTAAAGCAGATGAGTGTTGGATTAACCCTTGATTTAAAATCGGAATCATAGCAGATGGGCCAATGTAATTCGCTAATTCTCGTTTAGCATTTTCCAAATCCATCTGAACTTGTTTTAACCGATGTTGAAGAATCGAAATTAGTCCCACACATCCGTAAACTGGATCACGCAACCTTGCATCAGCTTCATAGGCTAACGAATTAACCGCATCTTCTCGTTGTGTGGTGGGAAGATCATTGAGAAGTTTCGCAACATTACTTGCTCCATAAACTTTGTGTACATTTGCAAACTTATGAGGCTGATCTGGTGGAAAGTACGGTGCAAAAACACATTCTTGTGTGCATTTTCGACGTAGAAACTTGCACGCGGCACACGGGGAATTTGATGACATTTTCTCCTTCACCTTCACAACTGCATACATAGTTTCAAAACTGCATATATACAAATTTGTTCATGAAAATGAAATAAATACCATAGTTATTCAAAAGATATAAAATAGAAAGAAATTAATCATTGGGATCATGTTGACAGACTAGATGTGTTGGTTGGTTATAATTACAGACACTTTAATGAGAGTAATCAGACAAGAATATTATGCTATATATTCAGAGATGCTTCAAGATTAGTTAGGGTTTTACGCGTATAATCCATATCTTCCCTACTGGATTTAAATTTAAAAATATACAGTATATAACTATTGATAAAAGTCAGCGAAGTTATAAAACTAAAAAATTAACCATTAGAAGAATATATACAGAAATGGATAGTGATTGATAATAGAAATCATAGATTAGATTTAAAAAAATATAATACAGAAACACGTTTTTCCGGACGTGGATGCATCAACTTGATGACAAAATACTGCTGATAATATCTTATTTTGGAAATTCGAATAAATCAGAATAATCAAGCAAATAAAATCAAAACAAAATAACGTCTGATTTAATGATGAAAATACGAAATTTAAATTCAAATTTCAAAGTGACCGCACCTCTATTTATGTAATTTCGTTAGATCGCTCTTTTGTTCTTCCTTTTCTCAAGTACGAAAACCTAAAAAAAACCTGCAAACATAAAAAATAACAATCAAAGATATATAAGTTATGGTTAGATAATAATCTCATCAAATTCTGAGTATAATATATATATATATATATATATATATATATATATATATATATATAACACAAGAAGGATTACCTGGACGTAAACAACGTTCTTTCTGTGAGTGTGTGTATGGATGGATATATAATAGGTGTGTATGATATGTACAGAAGAAGGAGTGATGCTAAAGAGAGCGTGTGGTGTAATCTCGGCCGTTGAGATTCGGAGAGAGGAATAGTTTTGACCGTGGGATGAAAAATCGGGAGTTTGTTACAGGAGCATGGTGAGATGTGAGAATTGAAAGATCTAGAGAGATGGAGGAGAGGGACATGACATATATGATTCTGAACGATAACTTAAATGCCCCCTGAGTTTCCTCTTTGTCCCTGTACTGTTTTTTCTTCAATTTACATTACTACCCTTTCCTATTTATAAAATTATAAAAACAAATACTCCATTGTGGAATTGCAAGTCGTATGACCACTCCCATCCGTTTCCACTTTCAAATTACTTCCGTCATCTCATGCGCTACGTCAGATTTTTACAACTGATTCACAACCGATTATCTATTGTCATCAATGACTAACCACTTCATTTTTCTAGGTCTCGCATTTACCAACATACCATCATTTCTATACACTAAAAAAAAAGTCACGCGAGCCTCACTTATTCCAACCGATTACAAATCGGTTTACCGATTGAAATCCTAACTGATTAGGAAGTGATTCAACGGATGGCACCACCACTCCAATCGGTTGCCAACCGATTTGAAGTGATTACTCCCGATGGAAGTGGTCTAAGTTGTAACTTTTTTTTTTTAGTGTTTAACAAAGTAATTAAAAGTTCCAAGCTTCAAAATGTGATTGATACAAAAAGGATGCAAATAACTACGATAAGTAAAGAAATTACTTTGATTGTTTGGAATGGAATTACGAGGGTTTAGGATTACTTTTTTGTTTTTTTCTTTAAAAAGTTCAAGTTTTTAGCTTTGTTGTATACATAAAGGTTTACGAGTCTATTGAAAAACAAGATATAAAATATTAGACTATTTGAAGTAGCTTAGCTATCAGATTACCTAAATCTCCTTTATTTTTAAGAGCATGTTTTTGCGATAAGCACTTATATTTTTGTTAACATAACTATTAGCTCGAGATTATAAAAAATTTGAGTTTAAATATCTATAAGCTTCGATAATTAAGTTGGTATGTCAAACAAAGCAATTGCATTTTTTCTTCTTTTATGTCAATTCATATTTTAAAGTTTCACCTTGAGCTCTTTTACGAAATACTTATAACAATTAAATAAAAATAAGCTTTAATTTAATTTCCAATTTCAAATATAATTGAGCTATACCTATCAACTCTAACTATAAACTTCTAGTTTCATTTAGTTTTGTCACACATACCCTTCAACCATCTTAATTTTTCGAAACTTCTGTTTAAACAAACTTTAATGACTTCATGGGTTTAATGAAAAAATTAAGTTTAATGTGTTCTAAAAGATCCAATATAAGCTCTAGGGTCAAAAATCAACTTTAATTAATTATATGATCATAACAAATTACAAAATAGAAGATAATGAGTGGGTAATTATTTAAACATGTCAATAGAAGATAATTAGGCCCACGTACCGGATTAGTGTCGTCTAATAATGCTTAGTTCCACATAAATCACATAAATCACAAAAAAAAGTTCCACATAAATCACAATAATAATAAATGAGTCTCAAAACTTAAAATCAAAGGAACTTTTAATTTAATTAAATTTATATTTGTCTGTTCCTTCATCTTCATCCTCACTAAATATTGTAGTCATTTTAATTTTTGAACAAATATACTTCTTGGTTGTCCGTGAAGAAATTGTGACAAAAGGGAGTTTACAAATGTAGCATTAAATGTGTCGCTGACAATGAGTCAATGACCATAATATTAATAATGTCTCTAAAATAAATGATTTAAGACACAATTACATATGACTGCAGATTTGACAAATCAAAACTTACTCTCTTTTGTCGGTTTATAAAATAAATTACAATTACAATTATGAATTGGAAAATGATTCGTGGACCTAAATAAATAAGACTAAAAAGAGACCTAATAATGTGATCGGTGAATGTAAAAAATTGATTGGATGAGATTTAGAGAGAGAAAAAAATTAACCAATCACATTTGTAGGTCCATGTAATTAGGTCCCTATATCATTACTCTTATGAATTACCCTATTTATTTATTTAAAATTATTGTGAATGGAAAATACCTCCCTCTATAATTAATTTCATTTAAACTATGATTTCGAATTTCTGTACTATCAAAATAAGATATCTTTGGCTTGTAAGATAACTAAGTAAAACTTTTAGAACAGAACAGTTCTTAATTATCGTGTATTTGAAAGAATGTGAACATTATCATTAGCTTGACCTTAGAACTTTAAAACACTTGAGTTTAAACTTCTGAACTTGAACTTAAAATTGACATTTTGAATTGACTATCGCGTATGCTTCACATGAAGCTAGCACACTCAACAACTGATTTAGAATCCCTTAAAAAACTTACATACAACCGATTCACATATAGATGCTAGAACGATCGATGATGATAGTAATTCGGGCTTAGCAAGTACTCCACTAGCTTCATGTACGTGTAACCGAGATAGAATAAGTGCATGAGCAAATCTCACAATGACGTCGCCTCCAATAAAATTTTGCTTTGAGCCTAAAAGATGGGCAAAATCGAATTGAAAAGAAATCTAGACACCAATTTGATGTTGATAACCAACATGTTATATGGATTAAAACAGATGCACAGCCTAGAGGGATGAAAATCATGGATTTGAATTTTAATAGTTGAAAAAAAAAAAAAAAAGACTTGATCACAATATCACATTATGAGTGGGTCACCTCTATTTAAAATGAGTGGTTAGAACTTAGAAGTAGATTTGAGTTCTTATTGTACGTGTTTCTAAATTCTTAGAATTTGTCCGATGTAGTGCATCAAAATATCAAATTAATGGAATTTTTTATACAAAAATTATATTTTATTATTATAATTATTATTTTTGACATTTTACATCAAATTTAGTGTAGAATTTTTTTTCTAAAGAATGATAAATTATTTCATTTCACATGATGTTTTTATTACCTCTATCAAATACGGAGTATTAGTTAAACTATATAGTGTAAAAAATGCCAAGAATATATAATATGACATGAAACATATTTAAAAATTAAATCTGATCGTATTTTGTATATGTTGATGATTGAGGTTTTTTATTCCTAAGTTATGAGAATGTATAGTTACTGTCTTGCTGAGCTAAAAGGTTTGACCTAAAAGGGTCAAAGTTGTCCAGGCATCAATCAAATAAAAAGATCCTGAACCCCCAAGGCCAATCCACGCATGCATGTTTTACTCAATGTAGGCATTTTTCATGCATTTGGTTGGTTTCAACTGATGTCATTGACTTCTCATCATCACTTTTTTCCTATATTTTCTTACACACATTTAATTCACCCTTTCTCCAACTTAATAAGTTCCACTTCCGACCCAATTGTTATTTAATTCAACCCATTTTGTCACCTTTTTCCCTTCACGTTATAACTTCAGAGTATCGACAAATAATTTTCAGCTATACGAGCCGATCTAACTATGATGCATGTACTAAACAATTAAGGTTCCAATAATTAAGGTTGTGACGGCATGAAGTATAGAAATGGTATTTTGTTGTAATCATTTCACATGATGCATAGTCTCCTCTGACCGATTATGTTGTGTTTTATATATATAAAGTTTCATATGCTAAATGAAACTGTCTAAATTTCAATTTAATCTTAAAAGACCAAGATACATATATGGCAGGTTCATGTTCGGGTTTTTAAACTTTAATTTGATTATGGTCACATAAGTTTTATTGTAAGTGTTTGATAAGATACCATAAAACATATTGTAAAAGTTCATAGTAAATTATACCGATCATCTATATGCTTTGCACGAAATTACACTGATAGTCCTGTTGGAATAGTGTCCAAGGTCATAACTAAGTTGGTAAGACTATCAGTAAAAGTAGAGTCCTTTTTGGGTCGCCCTCAATGAACAGTAAGAGAAATAAATGAGAGACAATTAATTATTGGAATAATTAATAGAACATTCTGGAAAGTGGATCCAACCGGCGGCTGGAGTCCAAAGTGGAATGGCGGTGGAGCACGCGGGTCATGGCTCGGGCAAATGGGTCAAAAGCGGATCCAACTGCCGGTTGGAAAGTCCAACCGCCGGTTGGAAGTCTGTCCCACATCGGCCAGATGACAAAACCCTAGGCCTCCTCCACTATAAATAGGGAACTCCCCTATGCTTTCAAAGGCATCCCAGAATTGAATAGTCTTCAGTTCTTTCTCTCTTTCTCATTCCTACTCCTTGTGAGAGTTTACACGACTTAGAGTCGGGACCCTAGGAGTTTAGGAATTTCTCTTGGTTCGGGGGTGTGAAGCATTAGAGGTGTTCTGGTTTGGGCACTCGCCTCCAACTTAAGAAGGTTCTGCAAGGTGGTCTACGCGTGAGAAATTGTTTTCTCAAAGGTTAGTAATTTTTTTATTTATCTTGTTTATTTTATTGCTTTTATTTATTCAAGTTAAAGATCCCTTAGGGTTTAGTTTCCTAATTGCCTTAGATTAATTTTGTTATAATTCCGCTACGTATATTAATCTAGTTAGGGAATAGAAAACCCAACAAGTCCTTATCTCTTGCAAATTACATCGATCATCCCTGAATGATACCAAAATGCACGGCGGTAGTCCCTCCCACTAACGACGGTTAAAAAAATCCGTTAAGTGTGTCACATGACTCGCACATGAGGGTACAACAAGAGATAAGGACTATAGGTGTAATTTCGTGCAAAGCACATGGATGATCGGTATAATTTACTCAAAAGTTTATAACACTATTTTGTTGTCGTTATATATAAGTCATTACTGATAATATCTTTCACCGCACTTTAATATTCAATGTGTCGTAAATGTGCAAAATAAGTAGTGTACGATAAATATTTAATAGTGTACAAATCACCACCCAAAAATATAATTTACTAACGATTGTCAATCTTTTAAAGGTATTTACTTGACTATAGTGACACACGACATTAACACGATTTTCAAATAACTGCTCAAGTAAGAAATTTTAGTTTAAATGTACATCTTTTGAAATGCGATCTTTGTTTTATCCCACTAATAATAAGCATAATTAGGGGTTTACATAAATGGTCTGGAACCGCCATAACCGATAAATCGAAACGGGATCGGACCAGAACCAAACCGAGCTGAAACACAATGGTTCGGTTTTCGGTTCTATTTTTTAGTCTTAATGTTTCGCGGTCCGGTTCGGTTATGGAAAACCAGTAAAAACGGTCAGATAAATCGAAACGGGATCGGACCAGAACCAAACCGAGCCGAAACACAATGGTTCGGTTTTCGGTTCTATTTTTTAGTCTTAATGTTTCGCGGTCTGGTTCGGTTATGGAAAACCAGTAAAAACGGTTCGAACCGCCAGAACAAATTCTATAGGAAAAAAGAAATATATACTTGATATGTGTATCTTTAATATTGATAGAAATTGAGTTATATTATTAGATTTAATAAAATTGTTATATTAATTATAAGTATATATGTATTTTTAGATTTTATCTTTTCTACTCCATGCACCAAAGAAAATCAATTTACGATTTCTTTCTCTTATTGTTCGTCCACATAGAAGTTACAATTTTGTTACTTTTGCATACTTTCCCGATCATGTTTTTTGATCAATCGTTAACGTTTGATCCATTTAATAAATCTTTTTGGGAACTTGATCTAAAATATTCTTTTGTATTCGACATACTTGCATGTTTTGTTTGAAAAAAAACATAGATGTATCCATCTTATGTTTGAATTACAACAACGTTTTAGTACTGATTATTAGACGGTTTTAAGCTTTTTCTGATTCCTTAAGTCTTATAGTTAATTTGATAACCACATGCTTTTACATATCTTCTTCTTTATAACATATATGCGCGTATATTATTTGGTTCGTGATTTTGAACCAAAATTACAAGACCCGAACCGCTACCATGTCGGACCAGAACCGATTTACATGGTGCGGTTCATGGTTCTTGATTTTTCATTTAGTGGTTAACAGTCTGGTGCAGTTCTGGTCCGGTGCAGTTTCGGTCCGGTTCGGTGCAGGTTTTGGACCATGTACACCCCTAAGCATAATCATGTTATTTTATACAAGACTTTAAACCCACGTATAAACACGGGACATTATTATTTAATATGAAATTTTGTATTAATATCTTGTTTGTAATAATAAAGTGTATAAGTTAATATGTATTTTAAGTTTTTAGTTGGTTTCATAATAATATTACTTTATGTATATGGATTTAAAGAAGTAGAAATTAAAAAATTAAAAGATTTGAAACCAAGTTAATGAAAAAATTTAATTATGTTAAGTATATATTAAAATTTTTCAAGTAATTTTATACCTACTCGACGAATAAAAAATAGAAACATCACATATCGATTTGCATAATGATTTAATTAATGAATTAAATTGCTTTTTATACGTAAGTGGGTAGTTGATTAAAAAAATCTTTTTAATAAGTTATGAATCTTATTTTAAAATTTACAAAAATTAAAGGAGTTAATTGACAATTTTAAAAACCTATATTATATTCAAGAAGATAAGGGCACTCCCAATCATTGTTTAACTACTTCCAAACCACTTCAGCCACTTCAGCCACTTAGTGCCTTATCAGCTTTCCACTAACTGATTCGCAACTGATTACCCACTGCCATCAATGACTAACCACTTCATTTTTCTAGGCCTCACATGTAACATCCTCGAAATGGACCTAGTTGTTTTGTATTATTTCATGATTTAAATTTAGTATTTAAATGAGTTTGGAAATAATATTGTCGGAATTAGTTGAAATAATTGGAATAGGAGTCGAATATTCTAATGTGATAAGTGAATTATTAATTGTTGTAAATTAATATAGCTGACGGTGCAATAAAATGTTTGGACTCGCAAATGATTTCGGGTTCCAGACAATAGATTGAGATGGGGTATTAAATTATTCCCGTATAATAGAAGGTCGGTTGAGGAACCGACTTATGTTTCTATTTATTTAACTTTCCTTATTAGGAAAGTTTATTTCCTTTTATCCAATTCCTTTGAAAACCCTATGAAATCTTAATCAAAAATCAAAATCAAACATGAATTAAGAATCTGAAGCTGTGATTCTGATTTGTTCATCATCATAATCATGTTCTTTCTTCAAAATTGTAAGCTTCATTCTTGAAATTTGATATTTAGTGAATTAGATGAATTATGAAATTTGATATGAAATTTGATGTTAGAACTTTGTTACAACTGTTGCATATTGATGTTGTGAAGTTATTTATAGCGAAAATCTGTTTAGAAACCGAATTCGAGGTTTTTGGTGATTTGGCTCGGGTTAGGGTTTTGAGCAGGATGAACAGGGCTGGAACGAAGGTGGAATCCGGCGGATTCAATTGAATCCGGCGGATTCAGATAAATTAGGGAATCCGGTCGGATTCAAAGGAATCCGGCGGATTCAAATGCTAAGAACCCGATCCTATGTTTTGCAAATTTCAAAAGTGCATAAGTGTTTAATAGCACTTTAGAGACCTCTTTTTTGTAACAAAATTTCATTAACACGGATTGAGCTGAAATTCGCATGTCCACTCGGAAACGACCCAATGATCAAAGCTATATACTATAGCCTAGTCAGTTTTTGGCCATTCGGGGTCGTTTAGGGGTCGAAAATGGCATTTTACTGTTTTTGGACCTTATTTTGGGACTTTTTGATTATGTTCCGAATTGGACCTTTGTTTGCTGTGATCGTAGGGATCACCTGATACATGTAATTATGTTATGATTGTGTAACGATATTAATTACCTGTGTGTTATCAGTTGAGACAAGTTTTTAACTTATTGTTTATTGATTGTATTCTCAGATGTGGAGAAGGCTCAGTAATATTAGACTTCTGAGCTTGCGCCTGAGGTAGTCGGTGAGTGGATCTGTAACCTCAGTGTGATTTAGTTGTAATGATTTGATTTACAACAAGTAATTTATAGTATTACTTTGATATGATGCATTTGTTGAAACATGTTGCCATGATAGTTTGGCATGTTTGTATACTTAGCTGATTTGTGCTAGTAAGTAAGATTCAGAGGTCAACTTGATTTGATGGTTGGGCTTGTTGTTATTGTAGACGACAGGAGATCTCGGAAACTTGAAATGTCGGTTTAGAGATCTAGGTCGTGTGTGATTAACAACTGGTTATCGGTAATTCTGTATAGGCCAATACAGATGATTGATAAGAGTTCCTTGAGTACCAAACCGGTATTAGGGTATCTCAGGAGCCACCGGTCCTCATGACGATTGATAATACTTGATTGGAAGTTGTGTGATATGACGATTGATAATACTTGATTGGAAGTTGTGTGATATGATGATTGACTGTTTATTGTTATTTGATGTAAACAGATTGTTGTGCTAAGTTGGACTGTTGCTTATAGTTTCATTCACTTAGCGTTATGCTAACCCCACCACAGTTCTTCCTGCAGGTTGTAAGTGATGGGACATATTGGGCGGGACAGGAAGTGTCTGAAATTGATGGAATGCTTGACAGGCTTTTACTCTGATGTTATTTTGATAACTAAAGAGATGTTTTGAATTATATAACACCGAGTTTGTTGAAATGTCATGTATTTAGTTTGAAAAAGTTTATTGACATTTTGAGTACATTGACAGTATGTTTTAAATATACGCTTCCGAGTCGCCATTATTATATTAATTGTTTATAATGAAACGAGGGGTGTTATAAGCTGGTATCAGAGCAATAGTTTGGGTGAATTGAACCTGATAGATTGTTCAATCCTAAACTTGATTGAGTTGAGTCAAACATTCCAGAAGGTGTGGGTTTAGTTGATTAGTTGATGCATGAGAAAGTAGTTAGTTGAATATGTACTAACCCATAACAAGTTGTGAAGCTGTTGTTTGATTACAGAGACGGAGGAACATGAGTATCTGATTTGTATATTTCATGTTTCCTCAACAATCGTGGGCTTAAGATTGTCAGGTAATCTTCGATAAGCCTGTGTTAATTTAAATTAACTTGTATTGTTTACTCTGTTATGTTGAGTAAGCTTTGTTGTGAAGTTAATTGAGTCAGACTGATATGATTCCCCAGTTTTGAGTCAACTAATGATTGCTATAGGTTGACATGAGGAGAGAAGTGTTAAATGAGATGCTCGTTGTTGCTCATTGTTGTTAGTATTTCTGATCGAATTGAGAATGCGGAAATATGATTAAGTAAATAGAAAAGAGTTGATTAAGGTTCAACTGGATTGATGTTAGAACCTAAGAATGTCTTTATTGTAAGACAAAATAATTGATAGTATTATATTAGTAGATTGATTACAGGATGTAGTTTAAATCCTGGTTAAGGAATGTTGTATCATTTGATTTGAGGATGACTGTTATTTGGGAAAATATGTGTTTATGTGGCTATATGATATGTTTTGATTGTAGTTAAACAGTTGATCTAAACCAAGATGAATAGGTTTATGAGAAATGTAGAGTATGATAAGGTGAAATTGATCTGGGAAGTGATAGATCTTTCTGATCAATTGTGAATTATTAGAGGAAATATTTTATAGTAACATGATTAAGTAGGCTTGTTGTGACAGTGATGCTTGATATGATAGCATATGTCAAAATGATGATAATTAAGTAAGAAGTGTCCTGAATTTTGAAGTAAATAGGGACATTGATTAGTGTTAAGTATTGAAACTATGATGATAGATTATCATATGCTTGAGGTTTCAGATAAGTAGATATACTGAGTAATTCAGTTGTTGAAAAAATTAGAACATTGTGTGATATGTGTTTAATGAAGAATAAATTACATTGATAATTATAATGTAGAGTGGCCTGAGAATGGATTGTGAAGAACATAATCTTGCAACGCCTGATCACCGTTGTTATATTATGTTGTGTCACATGAACTTGTTGAGGCTACTTGGTATAAAAGAAATGTAATGTGATTTTGAAAATTGAGCATGAAAGTATGCTAAGTGGTTTAGTACTTGTTTTGATAAGAAAACAAACAGTTGATAGGACTGTGGCAGTTAGACTGTAAAGGTGCTAGTGTAAATAATAATTGTCATTGATAGAGGTTTTAATAATAAACCTAATTGATTAATTTGATTTTGTTGAAAATGTAATTGTAACTGATTGTGTTAAATTGACCATAGGTGAATTTGATAGTGTTTAAATGAGTCACTATTTTGTATTTGGCTTGTACGAAGCCAAAGTTGAGATAGGTTGATATTGTCTTGCTTGAGGAATTTCTAGTATTATTGAATGTAATAATTGGAAGTATATATTTGAAAGTAAACATACAATATGAAATGGCTTGTATGGAGCCAAGATTTATGTAAGTTGATTCTGTCCTTGTAAAGGATTGATACGATCATTGAAAGTAATAATTATTTAAATATATGTTTGAAAGTGAACATATAAGATGAAATGGTTTGTTGGGAGTTAACTTGATAGTATGTTAACTTTGAAAGTCAAACCATGAATAGAGAATTGTGTATAAAAATTAATTGCTTGTGATTGGTTTGAGGATATGTCAAACTTGAGAAAAGCAGTTAGAGTATTTTATTGATTTGTTGATTGAAATCAAAGTTGACATGTAGTCAACTGTGTGTGTTGAAATAGTCTAACATAGATTGTAATGTTATGATTTTGTGGAATATGATTGAATTCCTTGATTAGTCAAAACATGTTGAAGTGGGTCATTTAAGATCCAAAGGAGATAGATGAATTGTTTAAGCTTGTGAAACTTGATTAATTACTTAAAGCTAGTATTAAGTAATTGAAATAGTGTTAAGTATAATTGAGTATTCGGTTAGGTAATATTCGATATTCGAGCTGAATACTTGTTAAGAGATTATACAGATATGAAGTCATTGTTTGATATGACAGTTATAATTTACTAAGATATGTTAAGAGTAAGTTAAATCACATTGATTAGAATTGTGATAAGAAAATATTACCAGTGTATGAGGCTTGTGATGACAGCCATGATTGGGTAAGAGTATGAGAAGTGAAATAAGTGAAAGTTATTATTAATGAAGGTGTAGGTTGACTGGTACCTCATAATGAATTACTTAAGTATTGAAAGAATTGAATGGATTATTTAGTTATTTGTTGATTGTATACAAATAAAGTAAGTGATAAAATGATAAATTGGGATTAGATCCAAATAAGAAATGATATGAAAAGATATCTGGAAGTTGAATTATATTAAAGGTCTAGTTGATTCTTATTTGATAAATTGAGGAATATGGATTGAAAAGTTGTTCATATTTTGAGAAATAAGGTATGTGGATATAGTGAATGTCTTAGGAAGTAAGAGAAACCTTGAAATTGATAGGTGATGATTATATTCACCAAGCTTTTCTTGCAAGTTTAAGTTGAATTGTTTAAGTTATATACAATGTAGTATGTATATAAGTGAAACATAAATTTGGTAATTGTTCCATGTCCTGTGGTATGGATATGTGAGGACTAGTTGTACTGAGAAAGCTTAATAAAAACTTTGATAGTCTGAATGGCCTAGTGTATAGAATGAAATGGAATTGAGGTGTACGTGTCCATTTTAGAAAGTTACTTGAATTGTGCCATAAGTTATGTGGAGGCTAGTTAATTGGGATTAACTTGATGTAGAAATTGTTGGAAATGTGTTGAGAAGTAGCACATTGTGATATTGTGATACTTGAATTGTAGTATCATAATATTGATTAAGACTGATTTAGTTGCTATATTGATGGGATGTAGTACTAAGTGATTATGTGGTTAAAGTTGTATAATTTCTAATTGCTTGTGATTAGTAGTTTAAGATTTAAGAATGTGAATTGAAATAATTGGTTGCTAATAATAGATTCTTGATATCTCACCAGTTTAAGTAATATATGAATTCTAACTTGATGGTTAATTAGATTTTGAAAATAAATAGTAAGTATTGATAGGTGTACTGAAATGTATAATCATTAGTGTTGTGATTATTGATGGGACAATTGTTGTTGTTGACAATTGATAGGTTGTAATGAAAGGAATTGCAAATGGGAATAACTCAATGTAGAGGTTGGTTGAATGTAGGTAATATTTGATTGTGGTACTTTTGTTGACTGGGCAAAATACTTGTTGATTGTAGTCTTACCTACTGAGTTTGACCTCTGCTTTGCTTAGTAAGGTAATATGAATCTGGAGTTACTTTTAAGTAAAGAATTTCATATGGTAGTATTGATAGGTGAACATGATAGGTTGTTCCAGAAAGTAAGTATGAAACTTTTGAATGAAAAGTTGACCTAGATTTGAATTTTAAATCTTTAATAATAGAGATTTGAGATTGTTATATGTATATTAGACTGATTGTTAGTCAGAAGCTGAATTATATTTCAGTGTTGCTAGGTACATTGTGGTTTAATAAACAATGTTGTTGTGATACTGTTGCTGCTGTTTTATTGTTAACAGTGATGAACAGTGAGAATAGGTTAAAGATTTTAGCATGTTGTTAATTTCCGGTTGCATAGAACTATTAAGTGATGTTAAGTTTTACTTGTTGATTAAGTGATTGCAGGTTTCACTTGTTGAAGTAAGTGTTTGTCTATAAGATATATCTAATTGATGATATTGATTAGATGCACTGTATGTGTGCGTAGGAATAGACAGAAGCATGTACATTTGAATATGTGCATGTGGAAAGAATTCAAATATTCTAAGTATAGTTGTAAGTTGCTATTGAGGATTAATGTATGCTAAGAGGTATGTGATTATATCACATTAGTTAGACTGATTGAGTGAGGTTAGATTTCGGGGACGAAATCTCTTTAAGGGGGGGAGAGTTGTAACATCCTCGAAATGGACCTAGTTGTTTTGTATTATTTCATGATTTAAATTTAGTATTTAAATGAGTTTGGAAATAATATTGTCGGAATTAGTTGAAATAATTGGAATAGGAGTCGAATATTCTAATGTGATAAGTGAATTATTAATTGTTGTAAATTAATATAGCTGACGGTGCAATAAAATGTTTGGACTCGCAAATGATTTCGGGTTCCAGACAATAGATTGAGATGGGGTATTAAATTATTCCCGTATAATAGAAGGTCGGTTGAGGAACCGACTTATGTTTCTATTTATTTAACTTTCCTTATTAGGAAAGTTTATTTCCTTTTATCCAATTCCTTTGAAAACCCTATGAAATCTTAATCAAAAATCAAAATCAAACATGAATTAAGAATCTGAAGCTGTGATTCTGATTTGTTCATCATCATAATCATGTTCTTTCTTCAAAATTGTAAGCTTCATTCTTGAAATTTGATATTTAGTGAATTAGATGAATTATGAAATTTGATATGAAATTTGATGTTAGAACTTTGTTACAACTGTTGCATATTGATGTTGTGAAGTTATTTATAGCGAAAATCTGTTTAGAAACCGAATTCGAGGTTTTTGGTGATTTGGCTCGGGTTAGGGTTTTGAGCAGGATGAACAGGGCTGGAACGAAGGTGGAATCCGGCGGATTCAATTGAATCCGGCGGATTCAGATAAATTAGGGAATCCGGTCGGATTCAAAGGAATCCGGCGGATTCAAATGCTAAGAACCCGATCCTATGTTTTGCAAATTTCAAAAGTGCATAAGTGTTTAATAGCACTTTAGAGACCTCTTTTTTGTAACAAAATTTCATTAACACGGATTGAGCTGAAATTCGCATGTCCACTCGGAAACGACCCAATGATCAAAGCTATATACTATAGCCTAGTCAGTTTTTGGCCATTCGGGGTCGTTTAGGGGTCGAAAATGGCATTTTACTGTTTTTGGACCTTATTTTGGGACTTTTTGATTATGTTCCGAATTGGACCTTTGTTTGCTGTGATCGTAGGGATCACCTGATACATGTAATTATGTTATGATTGTGTAACGATATTAATTACCTGTGTGTTATCAGTTGAGACAAGTTTTTAACTTATTGTTTATTGATTGTATTCTCAGATGTGGAGAAGGCTCAGTAATATTAGACTTCTGAGCTTGCGCCTGAGGTAGTCGGTGAGTGGATCTGTAACCTCAGTGTGATTTAGTTGTAATGATTTGATTTACAACAAGTAATTTATAGTATTACTTTGATATGATGCATTTGTTGAAACATGTTGCCATGATAGTTTGGCATGTTTGTATACTTAGCTGATTTGTGCTAGTAAGTAAGATTCAGAGGTCAACTTGATTTGATGGTTGGGCTTGTTGTTATTGTAGACGACAGGAGATCTCGGAAACTTGAAATGTCGGTTTAGAGATCTAGGTCGTGTGTGATTAACAACTGGTTATCGGTAATTCTGTATAGGCCAATACAGATGATTGATAAGAGTTCCTTGAGTACCAAACCGGTATTAGGGTATCTCAGGAGCCACCGGTCCTCATGACGATTGATAATACTTGATTGGAAGTTGTGTGATATGACGATTGATAATACTTGATTGGAAGTTGTGTGATATGATGATTGACTGTTTATTGTTATTTGATGTAAACAGATTGTTGTGCTAAGTTGGACTGTTGCTTATAGTTTCATTCACTTAGCGTTATGCTAACCCCACCACAGTTCTTCCTGCAGGTTGTAAGTGATGGGACATATTGGGCGGGACAGGAAGTGTCTGAAATTGATGGAATGCTTGACAGGCTTTTACTCTGATGTTATTTTGATAACTAAAGAGATGTTTTGAATTATATAACACCGAGTTTGTTGAAATGTCATGTATTTAGTTTGAAAAAGTTTATTGACATTTTGAGTACATTGACAGTATGTTTTAAATATACGCTTCCGAGTCGCCATTATTATATTAATTGTTTATAATGAAACGAGGGGTGTTATATCACATTTACCAATATACCACAATTTCTATACACTAAACAAAAAAAGTCACGCGGGCCACACTTATTCCAACCGATTACAAATCGGTTTACCGATTGTAGTCCCAACCGGTTGGGAAGTGATGTAATCGGTTTACCGATTGGAGTCCAAACCGGTTGGGAAGTGATTGAACGGATGGCACGGAAGCACCAACCGGTTGATAACTGGTTTGAAAGTGAGTTGGCTGATGGGAGTGCCTAAGATCATATGATCGGAATTATCGTTAGTATTAATTTTTCTTTCAAAATCAGTTAGTTTTTTACATACAAATTGGATACGCTCTGCTTTTACATCGGTATGTCAATCGAGTAATTAAAAAAGAAAAACAAACAGAAATAGAGGGGTAAAAGAGAGAAAAAAATTGGAACAACGACGTCTACTTCCAAAAACCGACGTCGTTGTCCATAGCATAAAGTCATAAACCACCATTATTATGCCATTCACATCCTCCGTTCAACCACCACCTTAAACCGCACCACCACCACCACCAACCGTATTGTAACATCCTCGGAATGGGCCTGGCAGTAATACGGTAATTTCCTTAATTTAATTGTATATAAATTGTATTTAGGAATAATTGATGTTATTCGGATAATTTAAATTAATAGGTTAAATGATCAAATGATTATTGTGTTAGATAAATTATTAATTGTTTTAAATTAATTTAGTTGACGGTATAATAAAATATATTTCTCGCAAATGGTTTTTAGGTTCCAGACAATAGATTTAGGACGGGTATAATATTACAATGTATTGGAGTTGGGTTAAATGAAGATGTCGACCTTATTATTTCATTTTCCTGACTTTTGTCTAACACCTCAAGAACACACACACATTTGAAATCTTTACAAATTAAAAGAGAAATCAAAGTGAAACCATCAATTGAAGCTGTGATTTTGTGTTATAATCTGACCTTCATCATCTTCTTCCTTCTATCATCTCCATTGTAAGTGTTTTGCCCTCATTTTCATGTTTGTGCTTGAATTGGTAGAATGAGGTTAAACTAATGATGAAATGTAGTAAATTCATGCTTGAATGTGGTTGTGTGATGATTCTTAATTGATTACCTGCTCATCTAAGAATGAATCAAAGGTGTTTTCATGTTTCAATTGAATGAATTGGGTTTTTGTTGAAAGTGGGTTGAATTCATGATGCATGTGTGGATTTTGATGTTAGATGTTGTTGTTTGTTGTTGTTATATGTTTATACATGTTAATAGGTGTCAATTATAGGTCAAAATCATGTTTGATGATTGAATTGTATGAAATTTGGGTTTTTGGTTCGAGCTGAAACTAGTTGCAAGTCTGAACCATTGCTGAAAAACGTATGAACGCGATCCCGAAACCCTTGCCCGGATCGCGTTGCTATGTGTATTTTGATCTCAGAATGATTTTGTATGTATGAACGCGATCCAGCCCCTATCATCCGGATCGCGTTAGCTAGTGTTAAATTGGGTCAAACGGATTTTGTTCCTTGGAACGCGATCCAGCTCCTTTTCCCGGATCGCGTTTGCAAGTGTAAAACGGTAACAGAACGTTTTGGTACGTTAGAACGCGATCCAGCCACACTCTTACCGGATCGCGTTTGTCTGTTGTAACTTGATGAATTTGATAACTTGTGACTTGTGAACTTGCATTACTTAACGGGTATTGAATGTCTATTAGGTGCATCAAATTACATTATATACTTGTGTAGATTATAATAACTTATAAAATGAGATACTAATTAAGTTCTAACTCTTATTCTCAGATAAACCGAAGACTCAATAATATTAGATCTTTGAGTGAAGGCGGTGACTGTCAAGGGTGAGTGGATCATCGACTTTCAGTCTAAATTGGTTGTAACAATCTGGTTACAACGGGTAAACGTAGATTTACTTGAATATTGATTGATGAAGTATATATTGCCATGATGATTATGGATTATATGAATTATTTCAGAGGTCAATTGCGATTGGGTTTGGAAACTATTACTTGGATATCATTAGTACTTTGTACATGTGTTGCTCACTGGAATAATGTTGGAAGTAGTAATAGTTCCAAACCATCGGTTAGATCACTGATTTGGCCTTCAGTGATTGTAAGTGTTGCTTGGGGGCCTCCGCGGCATTAGGGTGCCTCAAGGACCACTGATCCTCTTTGACGTTTGTTGTCTGACTGCTTGTTGTAGACAATTGATATGCTAAGTTAGGTTGATGGTATTTGATCTATTCACTTAGCTTCGTGCTAATCCCTCCTCCTTATCTCTTGCAGGTTATTATTATATGTGGGTTAGCAAGATGAGGGTTTATAATGTTTAAAGATGCTACTTTGTTTTGGATAAATGTGTTAACTGTTTATTAGCACGTTTGCATTTAATTAATACTAAGGCTTTCAGTGGTGTAATGTTGAACTAAACTAGGTGTTTTAAATCGTATGTGTGGGTTTCAATCTTGGTTTATAATATATGCAATCTAAGTTGTATTTATGTTAATGTACGCTTTTAGAATGTTAAAAAAAAAATAATAATAATAATAAAAAAAATATAGCCTTGGTAACTTGGAGTGTGTTTTAAATTGGTATCAGAGCTTAGGTTTTGGTGAATTGAGCATGGGTTAAATGTTCAATCCCAAACTTATTTGTGTTTTTCAAACATTCCGGGGTATGGGATTTAGCTATGATAGGAGAATTGGTTAGTATGTAGGTACTAACTATTAACGAGTTGTGAGATGTGATGTGGTGCAGGGAAATGGCAGATAAGGAGAACCCGACTGTTACTTTCATTAACGTTCCGGTATCCGATGTCTCTCCTCCCGAAACCCAACATGTTACCAAGGGCAAACCGGAACTTCCTTCTCGGCTGAGGATATGACCCAAGAGGATTATCTGTTGCACTTAGAAGGAGAAAATGTTAGACTTAAAGCTATTGAGCAACAGTTTTTGGAACAACAAGCCCGGTTATCTCAGCAGATTCATCAAACTTTACCACCCGTAGTGAGCTCTATACCATCTTCTATAGTAACATCTCAGGTCTTTACCTCCTCGCCATTTGATCAGCAGCAGCAGCATTTTAGTACTTATCAAACATCGGCCCCATTTTCCTCTAGGCCTTCTGGTTATCAAGTTCCGGTATTTCCACCACCGTATCAACATAAGCTTTGCTCATTCAAGACTTTCAAATCTTGTGGACCATCTGATTATTATGGTAGTACAAACCCTTCCGTTACATTGGATTGGTTGAGAGATGTGGAGAGAAAATTCGAAGTTTGTAGATGCGAAGACGAGGTGAAAGTTCCTTTTGCTGTCCAGCTTCTCAAGGGTCCGGCGATGGGTTGGTGATATTCTATCACCTCTCATTTGACGCCACAACAAAGGGCTTCTATAAGATGGTCGGATTTCTATAACGAGGTTTGTAAAAAATATTGTTCTGAATTTGACATGACTCGTATTCGACGAGAGTTTTTGGACTTGCATTTGACGGATAGTATGACTATGGATGACCTTATTACCCAGTTCTCTGAGAAGTTGAGATTTGTGCACCAATGGGTACCGAATGAACGTACTCAGATTGATCATTTTGTTGGAATGTTGCCCCATACTTATCGGACAACAGTGAGACTTGCGGGTACCCTTACCCAAGCTTTTGAATTAGCCCGTTCTGTGGATGGTGATATTCGGGCGCAAGGTTTGGAAGTTAAAGAAAAATCTCCATTGAAACCTAAGGGTGATTCTTCGGGAAGTTCGGGGAAAAAGAAATGGCAAGGATCCTCGCCAAGTAAGAAACAAAGTTCGGGAGGCGGTATTGTGGATAAGGCCAATTGGTGTCATAGTTGTAAATCCAAACACACCGGGCCTTGTACTCCTCAAACTCATAGGTGTGTTAAGTGTGGTCAATTTGGGCATGATTACAAAGATTGCAATTTTTCAAGGAATGTGTGCTGGAATTGTCTTAAGGAGGGGCATCGTGCGGGGCAATGTACCGAGGCGGGTAAGCAAAGAACGGTTACGGTCGGAGGTTCTTCATCTTCTGGCCAGAAAAGAAAGAATCCACCTTTGGCAACAGCCAGGGCTTTCCAAATGATAGCCGATAAAGCTGTCAGGACAGAGGACGTCATCACTGGTACTTTTCTTATAAATTATGTACCGGCATGTGTCTTATTTGATTGAGGAGCTAATTGTTCATTCATATCCATGACCTTTTGTGATAAATTGAAATTGACTCCCTCTGTTATTACAAATCCTATTGAGGTTGAAGTAGCGAATTGTAAAATGGTTCCAGTTATCACATAAGTGACTGGGGCTAGTATTTTGATTGAAGGCCATAATTTTCCTGTCTCTTTTCTTTTGATGCCCATCCCGGGATTTGATGTGGTTTTGGGTATGGACTGGTTGAGTCAAAATAAGGCCAACATTGATTGTCATAGAAAGCTAATAAGACTTCCTACCTCGGATGAGTCGTATGTCATGGCTCGGGGTGTGCGGGTAAATGGTAGTATTCCTTTAATTTCGATGATGAAAGCTAGAAAATCTCTAGTTAAGTGGTGTGAATCATATTTGGCCTATGTTGTTAACGCTAAAGTAGAAAAGAAAAAGGTCACCGACATCCGAGTGGTTTCAGAATACTCGGATGTTTTTCCCGATGAATTGCCCGGCTTACCTCCTATTAGAGATGTAGAGTATAGAATTGAATTGATCCCTGGTTCTTCTCCCGTAGCTAGGGCTCCTTATAGACTAGCTCCCTCCGAAATTCGTGAGATGATGAGTCAAATTCAAGAGTTACTAGATAAGGGTTTTGTTAGACCTAGTTCCTCTCCTTGGGGTGCGCCCGTATTGTTTGTGAAAAAGAAGGATGGCACCCTTCGGATGTGTATTGACTATAGGGAGTTGAATAAGAGAACTGTAAAGAATAAGTACCCTTTGCCTCGAATTGATGAGCTGTTTGACCAATTGCAAGGGTCCTCTTATTTTTCTAAAATTGACTTAAGGTCGGGTTATCACCAAGTGCGGGTTTGTGAAGAAGATATCCCTAAGACAGCTTTTCGCACTAGATATGGTCACTATGAGTTTCTTGTTATGCCATTTGGGTTGACCAATGCTCCGGCAATTTTCATGGATTTGATGAATAGAGTTTGTCGACCTTTTCTTGATAAGTTTGTTATAGTGTTCATTGATGATATCTTAGTGTATTCTAAATCTGAGACTGATCATGAGATGCATTTGCGATTGGTTCTTGACACCTTGAGAAAGGATCATTTGTATGCTAAGTTTTCTAAATGCGAGTTTTGGCTTCGTGAAGTTCAGTTTTTGGGGCACATCATTTGTAAAGATGGGGTTAAGGTAGATCCATCAAAAATTGAGGCCGTTATGAATTGGCAAGCTCCTAAGTCTCCTTCCAAAATTAAGAGTTTTCTGGGATTAGCGGGTTACTACCGAAAGTTCATTAAGGATTTTTCTAAGATCGCGGGTCCTTTGACTAAATTAACCCGGAAAGATGTTAAATTTCAGTGGACTGAACGTCAGGAATTAGCTTTTCAAACTTTGAGGCAACTTTTGTGCCAGGCTCCGATTTTAGCATTGCCAGATGGGTCCGATGACTTCATTGTATATTGTGATGCTTCTTCTGCAGGTTTGGGTTGTGTTTTGATGCAACGAGACCGTGTTATTGCATATGCTTCGCGACAGTTGAAACCTCATGAGATCAATTATCCCACCCATGACTTGGAACTAGCGGCCGTGGTTTTTGCTTTAAAAATTTGGAGGCACTATCTTTATGGCACGAAATGTGTCATTTATGGCACTATCTATATGTTCACTTAGAAAGAGCTCAACATGCGACAAAGACGATGGTTGGAGTTGATCAAAGACTATGATTGTGAGATTCGTTACCACCCTGGTAAAGCCAATGTTGTGGCGGATGTATTAAGTCGAAAAGGAAAACCAGAAAAAGTTAGTTTTATGCGTTTAGAGGTTTCTTCGGATTTGATTGATCAATTGAAAATGGCTCAATTGGAGGCACTGATGGATGATAACTTGAAATATGAGATTTTGTTAAAAAGGAAGAATTTATTGATTGATGATTCTCGGGGGTTGAAGACCTTTCAATCCCGAGTTTGGGTTCCTTTACTTGGTGGACTCCATGATGTGATCTTGTTGGAGGCCCATAAATATAAGTTGTCGGTTCATCCCGGAAGTACTAAGATGTATCATGATTTGAAACCGTTGTATTGGTGGCCTACCTTGAAATTGGATGTAGCTCGGTTTGTGGAGTCTTTTCATATTTTCTCGCAGGTTAAAGCCGAACATCAGAAACCATATGGAGCTTTGAAAGAACTTGAGATTCCCGAGTGGAAATGGGAACATATTACCATGGATTATGTCACCTCGAACAGTTAAGGGTAACGATATAATTTGGGTAATTGTTGACAGATTAACCAAGAGTGCTCATTTTCTTGCTACTAGTGAGACGGCATCTTTGAGCAAGTTAGCACAGTTGTATATTAATGAGGTGGTTTCAAGACATGGAATTCCATTGTCCATTGTTTCTGATAGAGATTCTCGGTTTACTTCTGGGTTTTGGCAGAGTTTGCAACGGGAATTGGGTTCTAGAGTAAATTTGAGTACTGCTTATCATCCTCAGACTGATGGTCAGTCTGAGCGGACTATTCAGACTTTAGAGGACATGTTGCGGGCTTGTGTTTTGGAATTTAGTGGGTCATGGGATTCTCACTTACCGCTAATTGAATTTGCCTATAATAATTCTTTCCACTCTAGTATAGGCATGCCACCTTATGAAATGTTGTATGGTCGTAAATGTAGAACACCCACTTGTTGGTTAGAGGCGGGTGAGAAACAGTTTGCGGGTCCTGACATAGTACAAATTACAGCCGATAAGGTAGCTATAGCCCGTGATAGGTTGAGAGTTGCTCGTGATAGACAAAGGCAATATGCCGATCCTCGTCGTCGACCCGTTTCATTTGTTGAGGGTGAAATGGTTTACTTGAAGGTTGATGTGCTAAATCCAGTTATTAAATTTATCGTTGATAAGTAAACCAAAAAGTACCAAGCTAGACCAAAACACAACCGGGCAGTGGACCCTGTCGAGTGGTAGTAAAGTATGGCAAGTTCGGGTTCGAACACAGGGAACTAGATTGGATGATCAATGTAAGTGTGAGCAATTTAAAGAGAGAAAGTAAAATGTGGTTGGTTGTGTGACCGAATTGTCACAATGCTTAAAACTACAATTTTTAAGTTAAACTAGGCAAGTGGACTCTTAAGAGTCAAAGTGATTGATTTGGAACTTTCAAATATTAAAAACTATACTTGCTTGGATTATATCGTTAGTGATTTCGGGGTGTAAAGTTAAAACCGGTTATTCTATGCAAACAATTTTCCATCAAACCTAGGCTTAACATTCGCCGTCACCTAATGATTCAACTTCAATTTACAAACCCATGATTTAATCAAATAACGGACATTCGCCATAGCTACCTACTTGCATATTTGAGCTTAACTTGTTAACCCATTCCAAAACCACATCCGCAATCAAGTTCAACAATTTATAGACAAAAAGTTGACAACAATTCACTAGATAGAAAACATTCGCTATATCTATTAGCAAATTATCAAACAAGTTAATTAATTGACATCAAGCTCAAATACACAAGTTGGAGATTAAACATAAGTTCAAGCTACAAGAGTTTATTATTCATCCACACAAAAGCGTTCGTCAATTTGCTAACTCATATCATGCTAGCTATCTAGTTTTACTTGTAAAATCATCCACGTTTGCGAAAGAAGATTCATTCATATATTTCGTACGAATAACAAGTATTTTTATTAAACAACAAACATTCGCTATAGTTGTTTAGCCAAAATACCGACAAGTTTAACAAATCAACTAGTTTCATACAAATTCGTGGATAAATCTTAAACTCTAAGCATAAAACTAACAACGAAATGTAACACCCCTAATCACTAACTAGTTCATCCAAGCAAGTATACAAATCTAGCTAACCATCATAATCATATCATCATACACACAAATCATCACAATTATCAAAGGAAACATGATTTTATTTGAATAAAAGTGCAAACCGAATGCTTACAAGGGTGAGATGATGTTTGTTAGTAACCGAGAGATGCTACACGAAAGGAAATCTTCAAGAATATGAAAGAAAACCTTCAAGACCCTAAAAATCGCCAAAATGGACTGGTTTTCGTGTGTGTTTTTTGTTAGATGAAAAGTTGGTGGATCCAAAAAGAAAAAAGTACTTTTGAGGGCAAAAAGTGGCTGCCCGCCCACCAAGCCGTCGGCTTATTCTCTCTAGCCGGCGGCTTCAACAAGTTTAAACGAACCGGCTGGCTTTTGCTTCCAAACCGGCGGCTTCGCTTACGAAAACAGTAGCCGGCGGGTGTTGCCTCTTAGCCGGCGGCTTCAACCTATTTTCCAGCAGACCAGCTTTAAGCTCAAGACTTCAACACTATACAAACTTGCTCGAATCATAACCAAAATGCAGTCCAAACGACGATTCGTCCAGGTTGACACCTATAATTCAATTCAAGCAATATTAAGTACCAAAAGTTCACCATATTTACTCGAAACAAATGCAAAATAAATGATATTGCGAAAGATAGACATGTACAAAATGAGCGATATCAAATATCCCCACACTTGAACTTTGCTTGTCCTCAAGCAACCCGTTATTCATCATTTCATTACCCACTCTTGCAACATGTTGAAGTGAAGATCAAGTTTACCAAAATAATGCTAACACTAACTACCGAGGCAATTAGGCTAGTAATAATGTGTATAATCAATAAAACTTGATATGATGAGTTTGTCAAGCTCGAATGCACGACCTAGTACCTCACATAAGGATAAGTGTTTAGTCACTCACTCTCAACCTATAAGACTACAACGTAAGGAAGTAAGTAATGTAACACTCAATCAAGCTAAGTCGTGATGCATTGTTACCATAGGCTTGCAAAAGGATCAAATCTCCACCGACTTGGCATGAGCACTAAGTGAGATCTCAAAGGAGGTATTCTAGCATGTGTTGTAACAAATGTAGGCTAATTATGGAATAGGGGTATGATAGACACAATAATTGGTGAAAAGTGGTAGTCAAGACCCGTGAAAAATGCGGAAATGTTACCTATTGGTTTAAACACGTGACAGTAATGAAACTTAGGATTCTCGTGCTAAATCAATTCAAATTATTATTTGGTATCATTTATAACTCATACTTCAACAATTGCACACAAATAACTCAAATTGATTTTTCACATTTTATTGGAATAATTGCATTCTATGACTTTCTATGAATCCTGTGTAACGAAATTTTGGACCAACCATCCTAGACCGGATAAAAGCCTTCGGTGGCTAGGTGTAGAACACCCCTCGGGAACTACTTGTTCAGGAATTCAAAGGCCATTTAGTTGACTACAATCATCCAACTATAAACTTTAAGCTCAATAGTTAACTTTTATTCATTTAATTGTTTCCAACCTCAATCATAGAATTTAACACTAGAATCCCAATTCAAAACGATTTAAGTCACATTTTGGTAAAATTCATCATAAGTTCCAACTAGGCAACATCTTAGAAAAGTGATGGTTCGGGAATTGACTACACAAAAATAAGGCTAATATTTAGTGGATTGAATGTGGAAGTTTTCTAGGGGTTTCTTAACACTAAAAATGAGTGCTAACGACTTGTGTACACTGGATATAAATGATTTTAAAACAAAATAAGATCAAAAATCCTAAGAATACCTCCCCGTCTTTGACCCCACCTATATCACATTTCTGTGATCCCACAGCGGTCTCAAAATGCATCACTAAGGCAAGTTCTAGAACAAACTACAATCACCGGCACACTCATAGCAATCAAACAATATAAACACTAAAGGTAAGTGTTTTTCTCAATAAGGCTCAAATTTCTCACAATGTTTCATAGTGGAGGCTACAAGTGTGCTAGTCATGCAATTCACCCTATTAGGTTGCTTTTTATGACACATCTCAAAAGGTTTAGTTGCAAGAGGGAAGATTAAATCACTTTTAATTAATTTCCAAAGTTTAAGATTTCCAAAGCAATCAATCTTTTAAGGACAAACACACCCTAGCAAATTATCATTTCCCGGCCTTTCATTGGAATTTGCAAAAATCTATCGGATCCAAGATCAATAACAGACCCAATAAGTGACCAATAGCCCGTTAATGGGATTCGTAAAGTTCGATTGGAGAGCCAATAGACTTCCTAAACCCAATAAAAGGTGAGAAACAACAATTTACTAGGAATGGAATTCAAGTGAATACCTCCCCACACTTGAGATTTGCATTGCCCTCAATGCAAAAACAGTATAAAAGTACGAGTGCGAAGGGGTATAGGGAACGAGAACTTCCCCGAGGTTTTGTTTGCGGGGCGAGTGCATTTGCTGAACTTATTGCCAGCCGGCGCACGAGTTCCAAATCCAATAAGAAAGAACTTTATCCATTACCTAAATAGAAATAAAACCAAACATAGGGGGTTGACTCGAGTGACATTGTACAAAACAGCACCCGAATGTCACTCGAGTCAAATAGTGCCAAATACCAACTAAAATAAGTAGCAAGTCATGAAATAAAAATGTCTAACAACTGAGGCACGTAGGCACTCTTAATTGAAACATAAAGATAGTGATGATAATATCTGAAAATGGGCCAAAGAGAGAACTAATAGGGCCATCCCCAACCCCCGGAACTCGGTCCCTGAGACCCATCCTGATGGTCGCCGGGCTGGGGCCATGGATCCCAGCTCTGATATCCAGAAGAGGCATCATGAGACATCCGTTCTCGCTGCAACTGCCGCTCATATTCCTCCTGGTGTTGACGTTGAGCCTCCTCTAAAGCAGTAGCATGATCATAAACAGGGGGTGGGTGGTCGTGGGACTCAGGTGTACCCCATTGGTACAAGGGCTCGGCATAAGTAGTTTGATAGCCTTGTTGCTCGGCCATCCAGTTGAGATTACCAACAGTCCAATCAGTGCGGTATTCGAGGTTTCCCATCCGGTAACCCATCTCATGCCTAAAGTCGTTGAAATCATCCCGAAACGCATTATGACTCACTTCAATTCTTCCAATGCCCTGTGATGTGACGCAAAAAGTCATGTTTTTAAGTATGATATTCCACACTTTTTGGACACATCTTTAGTGAAAACATTCCAAAACAATCATTATTTACTAAAATTCACTAAAGAACTCCAAATATAGGCGTTGCTACAAAAATCACCGAAAACGTCCAAATAACGAGCAAAACAGAGCGAATAAACAACAACCAATTCTCACACACTCATTTACCTTATGATAAGCACATTCTAACCTTATGGTATGTTGTAATAGGTAAAAATGAGATGGTAGAATCAAGAATCATGCAAATTGGGTGAAGAACGGAAGAGATACGGCTTCTACAGATCGTTAAAAGTCATTCCAAACATGCTTGAGCTACACTCATCCAATTTCTGTGAAATTGGTACCATCAGAAGCGTAACGGAATTATGAAGCCGTGAGCGAAAGAATCGGGTCAAACGGACGTGTAACGAAGGAGATATGGCCGTTTTAAGCAACGCAGAAAAGCCGAAACACCACGTATACGGCCTTGGCAAGCCGTATACGGCCTTTACACACCGTATACGGCCTTGGCAGGCCGTATACGGCCCCCTATACCCCATATACGGTTTTTGGTGGTCTAGGGGTGGCTTGGTTGGCTTCCTTCATGCTTGGTTTGCTTGTACGATGCGTTTCGGTGCTTGTACGTATCAATTCATTTGGCTCCAAGTTTGGCTTCAACTTTGGCTCCAAGATTGGCTCCATGGCTCATTACTTTGGCTCCAAGTTGATCTTCACCTATAAATAGATGGCCTCCTCCACCATTTCATACACACCTCACTTCATTCTCATTTCTCATTTCTCACTTTCTCTCTCACACATTCTCTCTCTAGCACTACTCTTAGGAGTTAGAGGAGAATTATTCTTGTAGTTAGTTCCTCTCTCTAGTTTCTCTCTCTAGCACTACTCTTAGGAGTTAGAGGAGAACTAGAGAGAGATTAGTTATGTAGTTAATTAGTAGAGGCTAGCTTATGTAATGCTTGAATATTAATAAAGAAATACAAGTGTTATTCTGCTCGCAATTCGTATCGGTATTATCTATCCTTTCTATTATTAATTTGTCATATTGTTCTTGTTTGATGTATGTGATTTATTAATTTTAGAAATTTTTATTGCTATGCATTGTGAGTAGTTGCTTGTATGTTCGCCATGATTTAGATAGTAGTGAATATATGATTGGGATAATATCGTTATGAAACAACGGAGGTAACGTTATACGACTTTCATTTGTATAGCGCCGGAAACATCACTAATGTGTGGAGTACGGAACGTGGAAGCTATGAAAGTCGTGGGCACAATCCGTTGTGGAATAATGTTCCCGATTGTTATCTGTATATAGATGATGTTACATTAAACCCTTATCTATATAAATGGGAGTTGTTATACTTTGTTATCAGTCTAAACTTATCCTGAATTTAGACTTTATTGTTCACCCTTTCCAGTCTTTCACGTGACTATTGCCCTTAGGATAGGACTTTGCAAACCCGAATACTACGTAAACATAGTTATCTGTGTTACAGTATGAAGCTATGAGACTCCGTTAAATGGCACTGTACTTCGTATAGCGTTGGAAACACCTCGTGTGGAGTACAAATACGTGAAAGCTAAGGAAATGCCGTAGGATCATCTCATCGTGGATTACCTAGAAGTCACCCTTCTAGAACATGGTCTAGGATACATAAAGTTGTGGAAATGCTAAACCTTAAAAGTACTATACACCGTGAGTATACTTAGATATATACAAGCTGTGGAAATACTTAATGCAGTGTACACTGTGAGTATACCTAGGGATGAACGACTGATTGTAAAGGAGGGTCTAATTCAAGACGGAAGTATTTGAGCTTAACTAATAGAATATGAGTTTTGAAAAGAAAGCAAGGAGTCGGCTGTATTCCCAGATGCTTAAACCCCTTAACTCTTCGTAACCGATAGTTTAGAATAACATAGTTAAATAACCAGTACACATTTAGATGACACATTTAGGTTTAGGTGTTAAGAAAGGTCAGAGTATCCTTAATGGCAGTTTGTTACCTCATGCATGCACCCCGGAGTTATCTCCAGAGACTCACTATTCCGTAACAGGGTAGTTGAGCAAGGGTCACTGTACCGTCACAAGGGCAGTGTTGGGGGGTTGAGCAACCTGTTCTGATCAGAATCACCATAGCCTAGGTACTCAGTGACATACTAATTTAGAACCGGAACTAAATAAGTAGGGTCCTAGTGTTTACACCTAAGTTTATTTGTTTGTCAACTGAATGTGTCCCCATATAATCATCATCTCTGCACATACACTATCCTAAATCATGGTGAACCACGTCTTTGTTATCCTTAGGTGTTACATATGCTAGTCTCCCTTTACTTTTATGCTTTATAAGTTTTAGTAGTTTAACTAAGATAAAAACCAAAAACAATCACCTATCCACTTATTCAAACCCTAGCTTGAAAGTTAGTTTATCGGAACGAGCTCTGTTTCAATTCTACCGTCGTGAGGAACGACCCTGGATCATCCTTACCGCATACTCGTATCAAGGTATTCGTACCAGTACCAGTAGGTAGTACGGAGGTTTAGGCTCCCCCGACTATTATAAATTTAAAACTATCACCTGACGCCGCGCCTAGTGGAAAGGTCTGCAACGATAGGAAGCAATTCCTGAACCGACCGCTGGGTGCGCGTCACCCTGCATAAGATCAAAAAGAGATGGTTGGGCTTGAACATCCTCATGCACCGGTGCTTTTTCTTGTACTCTATCTTGGCGAGGAGATTGTTGTTGCTCCTCTGGTGCCGGCTGCTCAGGATATGGAATATAGCGTCCTTTCTTATCCTTGCCCACCGCCTCGGTCGCGTTATACATCAAGTAGCCCAGGCTCTTTTGTGGCACATCGATCAAAGTCAACCCCGAATTAGGCCCAAAGTTAATATCAAAAGATCGTGCAATCAATGTGACGAAATGCCCACCAGAAATCGGGCTTTTTCCTTTAACCACAGCAGAAGAAACACTCAAATAGGACCCAACACCGTAAGGAATGTTCATATTATTCCGTTCTCTGATTTGTCTCAAGTACCAAAGGTCTGCTTGGGTAATCTTCTCTCTGTTCTCCCTGCGATTTTGGAGGGTATGTGCCAAAAACCGATGAATGATCCGAATCCGAATATCGTGCATGTCCTTGTGTGATACCCCACTAGGCGAATAGTCTTTCTCACTAAGCTCCTCCCAGAAATCATCTTCTATAAATGTGTGGGTTTCAAGAACCCGAGCACCGGACCATAGATAATAATCAAAGCAATCGTATGAAAGTTCTTCCGGTGTATAGATCCCCAAACAGGTAGCCAACTCCTTCATTGACATAGACCTCGGCTGTCCACCCAATCTAAACCTCATAAAGTACGGTCATTAACTGATTCTGGATTATGTTTAAACCCAAGAGTAGCGTGAAACTCGTAGCATAACTCCTTGTAGACGGGCACCCGGATAGCAAACAGTCTCTCCCAGTCTGTGAAATGATATAGGTGTCCTTGATGCTCAAAATGTTGGGTGAGAAGCTCCCGAATCTGACCGGCTAAACCAATAGCCTCAAGTGGCTCCCAATCCACATAGCGTGCCAATTCAAATTGCTTTTGCATCACAAAATACAGATTTCGGGAATATTGGTTAAAGAGTACCCAATTGCGATCAAACCGAAGCCAAGGGTGAACATTTTCCGGAATTAAAACGGCTTCAACACTTTCCGGGTCAGGTCGGACCAATTCCTCCTCGTCTTGGACCAATTCCTCCTCGTCTTGTAGAGCTGAAGTTGAGGTTTCAGCAGCACGTTTTGAAGTATTGGTTTTGCGCCCCTTTCTTGGCTGCGAAAAATCAATAGAGAAACACAATATTGCACAAAACAATGGTTAGCGTTAGTCGTAATCATAGACATGTCTCGCATGCAAAATGAGCGATAATATACCAAAATCATAACCTCCCCCAAACAAATAATCTTTTCCCAAACAAGTGTAGCAATAAAGCAATTCACCAAAACACCATAACCAAGCATGCCCAAAACGTTCAAATGTCAACCACAAACTCAACCATTGTATAAAGAATATGTAATCCAATATTAAACTAAACCAAAACAAAAACAATGCCTAATCAACATCATCTTAGTTAAGCTAGTCTTACAATCACAATTACACACCAATTTATACAATGTACCAACATTCCAAGAGAGTCCATCATGCCCATTCAACTTTCAATAATAATAGTATCAAACACATACTTGAATAATGATAACGCAAGTTCATAAACAATTTTCAAGCAATGTTTTACAACCAATAATTATATCTAGCAAAATAATGACCAAAACATGCACCCTTATCATCTTCCCCAAATTTAACATGAACCCTAATCACTAAATATCACGTTTACATTATGAAACTAATCATAAAATAAGCAATTACAAGCAAAGTGATAAAGATATCATGGATTTTCAACAATTAAAAGCATATATCATCATCAAAAATTCGGATCCCCCAATTCACATAAACCCTAATCTCACAAATTCATCAATCTATGCAAATAAACACAAAATCATGGCATAATCAAGTGCTATAACACATATAACGTATATTAAGCATGAAAAACAGAAGATTAATCATCTATCTACCAAAAATCACAAAACCCCCAAATTTAACAAGAATGTGGATATGAACTAGTGATTTAGAAGATAAAAAGATGATTAATGATACCTTAGGAGCCATAAAAACACGATTAGAGTGATGAAAAGATGATGAATTTTCGAAATGTGAGTGTGGGTTTCGGAATGAGAGCAGCCGGTTAGAGAATAAGGTAGGTATGTGAGAAATAAGGAGAAAAAATCGACTTTAAAAACTGCAGATCCAAACGCAAGCCGCCGGTTTGGGTACTTGACCCGCCGGCTTCTACCGGGTTGAGCGCGGGTTGGTCCCGGGTCGCACCAGAATTCGGGTCGTGCAAACGGTGTAGACCCGCCGGTTTGATAGTCAAACATGCCGGCTTTAGTAGTTGACCGGGCGGCTGGGGAGGGCAACCCGGCGGCTAGAAATAGCTTAATGAGGCCGTTTTTTTCTGTTGATGAAATATACCTATTAACCGCCGTATTGGGGTCTGAAGCCGACGGCTGGATATACCAAGCCGCCGTCTTGGTTAACTTAGCCGGCTGCTCACCTTCAGTTCAAAAAAATCGATTTTTTTTTTCAAAGGAAATAACAATAATAATACTATTAATAATAATAATTATAATACACATTATAACTAAAAGGATACGAAACGGGTTTTCTTTGACCCGTTTGGACACTTTGTTTATTAACGAGTCGAAAGCTTGACTCGACCCCGAATTCATTTGTCCTTGGGGTAGGCCGCGAGCTCCTCCCACTCGCTCTCCTTTTCTTCCTCATGGTATAGTTTCAAACGATGCCCATTCACAATAAAGGTCCCACCATCCGAACCGAAAAGTTCCACATATCCGGATGGGTAGCCATGTTTGACTACATATGGACCGGTCCAACGAGGCTTGAACTTTGGTTGTTTTAGCTTGAAACGTGATTGAAAAAGAAGAACTTTGTCGCCGGCTTTGAATTCTTTTCTCATTTTTAGCTTACGATCGTGCAACACTTTGGTGCGTTCTTTGTAGAGACGAGAATTTTCATAAGCTTGCAACCGAAGCTCATCCAACTCGTGAAGTTGCAACATTCTCCTCTCTCCTGCCTCAAGTAAATCCATATTGCAATTCTTGAGCGCCCAATAAGCTTTATGCTCAATTTCAAGGGGTAAATGGCAAGTTTTGCCATAAAGTAACCGGTATGGGGTTGTGCCTATCGGTGTCTTGTAGGCGGTTCGAAACGCCCATAATGCATCTTCTAATTTCTTTGACCATATGGACCGGTTGTCTTTCACCGTTTTCTCTAGAATCCTTTTCAAAGCACAGTTAGTGTTCTCGACTTGACCACTTGTTTGTGGGTGGTAGGAAGTCGAGAACCGGTGATTTACCCCATACTTTTTGAGAACTTTTTCTAATTGTGCATTCGCAAAGTGACTTCCCCGGTCACTAATCAATGCTTTAGGCATCCCAAACCGACAAAACAAACCCTTTAAGAAGTCAATAACCACCCGAGCATCATTCTTGGGTAAAGCTTTTGCTTCCGCCCATTTGGACACGTAGTCAACCGCCACCAAAATATACTCATTCTTGAAAGATGGTGGGAACGGTCCCATGAAGTCTATGCCCCAAATATCAAACACTTCGCAAACTTGGATGCTAGTTTGTGGCATTTCATCCCTTTTTGAGATGCTTCCGGTTCTTTGACAAACATCACAAGTTTGACACAAAGTATTCGCTTCCTTGAAAATCGTCGGCCAATAGAAACCCACATCATAAACTTTCTTAGCGGTGACCGAAGGACCATAATGTCCACCGGTGGGCCCATAGTGACATTCATCCAAAATCTTCCTTGTTTCACCACCCGAAACACACCTCCTCACCATGCCATCCGCACAAACCCGGAACAAATAAGGTTCTTCCCAAAAATAGTATTTGAGGTTAGAGAAGAATTTGTTCTTTTCTTGATGGCTCATCCCTTTCCTCAACACACCACCAACCAAATAATTTGCCAAGTCGGCATACCAAGGTGCTTCATCCATGTCCTCCTCGCTTGTACCTACATGAAACAAAAATTCCTCCGGGAAAGAGTCATCAATGTTAGTGTCGCCTTGCTTGTCAAGATTTGGATTCTCTAATCTCGACAAGTGATCGGCGGCAAGATTTTCGGCACCCCTCTTATCTTTAATTTCAATGTCGAATTCTTGCAAGAGAAGAATCCAACGAATAAGACGCGGTTTTGCATCTTGTTTGGCAAAAAGATATTTGAGGGCCGAATGATCGGTAAATACAACGGTTTTAGAAAGCACAAGATATTGCCTAAACTTGTCAAAGGCAAACACAACCGCAAGCAACTCTTTTTCGGTCGTGGTGTAGTTTTGTTGGGTCCCATTTAATGTTTTGCTAGCAAAGTAGATAGGCTTGAAATGTTTGTCCTCTCTTTGTCCTAGGACGGCTCCTAAGGCAAAGTCGCTAGCGTCACACATCAACTCAAAGGGCTTTGACCAATCGGGTGAGACAATTATGGGTGCATTGGTCAAATGGTCTTTAAGGGTCGAAAATGCACTCAAACATGGTCCATCAAACACAAAAGGGGCATCCTTTTCAAGTAGCTTAGTCATTGGACGGGTGATCTTCGAAAAATCCTTAATGAATCTACGGTAAAAATCGGCATGACCAAGAAAACTTCTAATGCCCTTAACATTGGTCGGTGGAGGTAATTTGGCAATAACATCAATCTTAGCCCTATCAACTTCAATACCCAACCCCGACACTTTATGTCCCAACACAATACCCTCACGTACCATAAAATGGCACTTTTCCCAATTCAACACTAGGTGGGCTTTCTCACATCTCTCCAACATTTTATCCAAATTGTTTAAACAAGACTCGAATGAGTTGCAAAAAACCGAAAAATCATCCATGAAGACTTCCACGGAGGTTTCAACCATATCGTGAAAAATGGCAATCATACAACGTTGGAATGTGGCGGGAGCATTGCAAAGACCGAAAGGCATCCTTCTATAGGCATAAGTACCGAAGGGGAAAGTGAATGTGGTCTTTTCTTGGTCTTCGGGGTCTATGGGGATTTGAAAGTATCCCGAGAACCCATCTAAAAAGCAATAGAATTCATTGCCCGCAAGCCTTTCAAGCATTTGGTCAATGAAGGGCAAAGGGAAGTGATCTTTCCTAGTGGCGTCATTTAGCTTTCTATAGTCAATGCACACACGCCACCCGGTCACGGTCCTTGTGGGAATCATTTCATTTTTATCATTGGCCACAACCGTCATACCCCCCTTTTTCGGCACACAATGTACCGGGCTCACCCAAGAACTATCCGCAATAGGGTAAATGATACCCGCATCAAGAAGCTTAATTACTTCTTTCTTGACCACATCCACCATATTGGGATTTCCGTTGTCTTTAGACAACGGGTTTAAAGTCATCAACAAAATTGATTTTGTGTTTACAGAAGGATGGGCTTATTCCCGGTATGTCGGATGTCCGCCAAGCGAAAGCTCTTTTGTGAGCCTTGAGTACATTCAACAATTTAATTTTTTCATCATTCACAAGGGAGGAGGAAATGATTACGGGTAGGAGATTTTCCTCATGGAGGTAAGCATACTCCAAATGGCTTGGAAGTTCTTTCAACTCCAAATCACGTGGTGGATCCTCCAATGATGTCTTGATCCTCATATTGTCATCCTTTATGAGCTCCTCAAAAGCGTCCTCACCATCTAGCTCTTCTTCATCATTTGTCTCTTCCATGCTCATGACCAACTCCTCCTCGGTCATTCCTTCAACATTTGACTCTAGCAAGTTAACAAGCTCCGATTCCAATCCAAGCAAGCTTTCTAATTCTTCCTCCACCGCATCATCTATCACATCAATTCTAAAACACGAATCATCATTAGAATAAGGATGCTTTATGGCCTTATCGACCGTGAACGCAATCCTTTCATCCCCCACCCCCAAAGTCAATTTCTTATCTTTAACCCCAATTATGGCATCCGCGGTGTGTAGGAAGGGTCGTCCTAAAATCAAGGGCACTTTACTATCCTCCTCCATTTCGAGGATAACAAAGTCAACCGGGAAGGTAAATTGCCCTACCTCTATTAGCATTTCTCCGCAATCCCAACGGGATATTGGAAAGATCTATCGGCAAGACGGATACTCATGCGAGTGGGGGTTAGGGACCCTAGGGCCAACTTAGCATATAATGAATAGGGCATTAAGTTTATACTAGCACCTAGGTCCGCAAGTGCATCACAAGTAATGATTTTACCCAATGTACAAGAAATGATGAAACTCCCGGGATCTCCAAGCTTGGGTGGAATTTGGTTTTGGACAAGTGCCTAGCATTCCTCATTCAAAAACATTGCCGAAGCCTCCGACAATTTCTCTTTGTTGCTCACCAAATCCTTGATGAATTTGGCATAATTCGGCATCCCGGCTAATACATCAACCAAAGGCACATTGATTCGAATGCCCTTGATTATGTCCACAAACTTCCCATATTGAGCCGCAATCTTTTCTTTCCTTAGCCTTTGGGGATAAGGAATCTTTGGCTTGTAAGCTTTTACAACCGGAGTAGGTGGCACCGGTGTGCCCGTTGGTGTAGGAGCATCAACATTCTCTTCATTGTCTTCCTCCTCAATTTCATGCACAAAAGAGTTAGAAACATTTTTGTCTTTGGCTTGAGGTGGTGGAAGCTCCTTTCCGCTTCTTGTGGTTATAGCATTCACATGCTCATTTCTCGCGGGTGGTGGTTGGTAAGGTTTGGAACCGCTAGAGGGTGAAGGATTTTGTCTTGGGTTTTGTTGAGTGTTGCTTGGTAAGCCACCGGTTGGCCTACTACTTTGCCCCTCGAACAACCTATCCATCTTCCTCTCTAGGTCTTGAATAGAAGCTTGTTGGTTCTTTTGACCTTGCTCCACGCTTAACCTTATGTTAGTCATTTGGGTCTTCAACCTTTCGGTGCAAGCATCTTGTTTTGCCATGAAATCTTTCATCATTTGCTCCATTGGCGATAGGGTTGGCTCTTGTTTTTGAACCGGTGGTGGGTTATTGTGGCTTGAAGGGTTTTGGTGTTGGTTTTTATTGTAATTTTGGTTTTGGGATTGGTTGTAATTTTGATTGGAGTTTTGGTTGTAAGGTTGATTTGGCCGAGAAAATCGGTTGTTTTGGTTGTAGCTTCCTCCTTGGTAACCTCCCGAATTTCGGTTTTGATAACCATCCCGTTGGTAGTTCCCGCTTTGGTAATTACCTTGTTGGAGAAAGTTTACATCTTCCTCATCTCCCACCGTTGGCAAATCGTCTTGTGCACAATTCACCATGGCATGATTACCGCCACAATTACCACAACCATCTCGAAGCTCTTTGATCTCTCCCTTGAGTGTCTTGAATTGAGCTTCAAATTTAGAAGACATAGCCTTGATCTCTTTCATCATTGCCGAGTCATTGGAGCTCCCGCCTCCACTACTAGTACCCTCGGCAAATGCAACATGCTTTCTCACCGACTTTCCTCCTTTGTCTTTCGCCCAATTCAAGCTTTGTGTGACTTTATCCTCTAACACCTTCCAAACTTCATTAGGTGTCTTGTAAAGAAATAGACCTCCCCCGGAGGCATCAAGAACATTAGCCGATTCAATGCCAAGTCCATTGTAAAACAATGTAATTATCTCCGCCTTCGATAGCCCATGTCCGTGACAATTTCTCAACATTTCCTTTAATCGACACCAAGCTTCTACTAAAGTTTCGCCTTCTTGTTGTTTGAAGGCTCTAATCTCATTCAACAAACGCTCGGCCAATGCCGGAGGATAAAACCGTCTCACAAAAGCTTCTCTCATCTCGTTCCATGATCTAATGGTATTTGGCTCCAATTCTTGGTACCAAATCTTAGCTTCACCACATAAGGACATCGGAAAAGTCCTTAGTCTAATACCCTCATCCATGTTTTGACCATACTTGAAATAACTCCCTATCTCAAGAAAACTAGCAATATGTTTGTGCGGATCGGCCCGCACCCTTCCATCAAATTGGGTATCTTGGATGAGTTGCATATGATGACCCTTCAAGGAAAAATTATCATTTTCATTATCTTGAACCCGTATGGCCGACCCCGGTGTAGGCGCCACGGTTCTTTCCCGTGAGAAAATAGGAGTATCATCCTCATCCGCCATCTCTTCTTCACCTTCGGAAGGTGTTGAAGGATCTTCTTCGGGTGATGGAAATTCCTCCACAAAAGTCTCTTCCACCTCAACGGTGTTTCCCGAAGATGTATCGGTATCCGTTTGACTACTAGATGATTCCGATGATCTTTGCTTTGGCTTCCTCCTTCGTTTGCTCCTTTTGGTCTTTTCCGGATTGGACAAGGGACTTAGAAGCTCTTTACCGGAGCTCCTTGTGTTCATCCACTACCAAATCAAACCTGAAGGATCACAAAAGATAAAACCATCAACGCACCGGCGCAATACAAACAAAATATAACCTTCCAAAATAAATTCTAGAAAGGATCAATTAATCACACTTAAATCAAGATCACAAATCAAGCTCCCCGGCAGCGGCGCCAAAAACTTGATGTGCTAAATCTAGTTATTAAATTTATCGTTGATAAGTAAACCAAAAAGTAACAAGCTAGAGCAAAACACAACCGGGCAGTGGACCCTGTCGAGTGGTAGTAAAGTATGGCAAGTTCGGGTTCGAACACAGGGAACTAGATTGGATGATCAATGTAAGTGTGAGCAATTTAAAGAGAGAAAGTAAAATATGGTTGGTTGTGTGACCGAATTGTCACAATGCTTAAAACTACAATTTTTAAGTTAAACTAGGCAAGTGGACTCTTAAGAGTCAAAGTGATTGATTTGGAACTTTCAAATATTAAAAACTATACTTGCTTGTATTAGATCGTTAGTGATTTCGGGGTGTAAAGTTAAAACCGGTTATTCTATGCAAACAATTTTCCATCAAACCTAGGCTTAACATTCGCCGTCACCTAATGATTCAACTTCAATTTACAAACCCATGATTTAATCAAATAACGGACATTCGCCATAGCTACCTACTTGCATATTTGAGCTTAACTTGTTAACCCATTCCAAAACCACATCCGCAATCAAGTTCAACAATTTATAGACAAAAAGTTGACAACAATTCACTAGATAGAAAACATTCGCTATATCTATTAGCAAATTATCAAACAAGTTAATTAATTGACATCAAGCTCAAATACACAAGTTGGAGATTAAACATAAGTTCAAGCTACAAGAGTTTATTATTCATCCACACAAAAGCGTTCGTCAATTTGCTAACTCATATCATGCTAGCTATCTAGTTTTACTTGTAAAATCATCCACGTTCGCGGAAGAAGATTCATTCATATATTTCGTATGAATAACAAGTATTTTTATTAAACAACAAACATTCGCTATAGTTGTTTAGCCAAAATACCGACAAGTTTAACAAATCAACTAGTTTCATACAAATTCGTGGATGAATCTTAAACTCTAAGCATAAAACTAACAACGAAATGTAACACCCCTAATCACTAACTAGTTCATCCAAGCAAGTATACAAATCTAGCTAACCATCATAATCATATCATCATACACACAAATCATCACAATTATCAAAGGAAACATGATTTTATTTGAATAAAAGTGCAAACCGAATGCTTACCAGGGTGAGATGATGTTTGTTAGTAACCGAGAGATGCTACACGAAAGGAAATCTTCAAGAATATGAAAGAAAACCTTCAAGACCCTAAAATTCGCCAAAATGGACTGGTTTTTGTGTGTGTTTTTTGTTAGATGAAAAGTTGGAGGATCCAAAAAGCAAAAAGTACTTTTGAGGGCAAAAAGTGGTTGCCCGCCCACCAAGCCGGCGGCTTATTCTCTCTAGCCGGCGGCTTCAACAAGTTTAAACGAACCGGCTGGCTTTTGCTTCCAAACCGGCGGCTTCGCTTAAGAAAACAGTAGCCGGCAGGTGTTGCCTCCTAGCCGGCGGCTTCAACCTATTTTTCAGCAGACCAGCTTTAAGCTCAAGACTTCAACACTATACAAACTTGCTCGAATCATAACCAAAATGCAGTCCAAACGACGATTCGTCCAGGTTGACACCTATAATTCAATTCAAGCAATATTAAGTACCAAAAGTTCACCATATTTACTCGAAACAAATGCAAAATAAATGATATTGCGAAAGATAGACATGTACAAAATGAGCGATATCAAAGGTTTCACCTTGGAAGGGTGTTATCCGGTTTGGTAAACGTGGAAAACTAGCGCCTAGATTCATTGGACCATTTAGAATTCGTCAAGTAGTTAATGATCAAACTGTGTCGTTAGAGCTTCCTCCGGAATTAGCGGGTATTCATGATACATTCAATGTGTGTTATTTAAGGAAATGCAATGTGGAGGACCAATCCCAAGTTCTTCCGTTGCAAGACTTGCGTGTTGACTTAAACCAGAGACTTGTAGAGGAACCCGTAGAGCTCTTAGACCGTAAGGTGACTAAACTTCGAAAGAAGGATATACCAATGGTTTTGGTTAAGTGGAATCATAGTTTGGGTGCTAACCTAACGTGGGAAACGGAGGAAAGCATGAAGTCTAGGTATCCTAGTTTGTTTGGGAGTGGTGAGATTTCGGGGATGAAATCTCCTTAAGGAGGGAAGATTTGTAACATCCTCGGAATGGGCCTGGCAGTAATACGGTAATTCCCTTAATTAAATTGTATTTAAATTGTATTTAGGAATAATTGATGTTATTCGGATAATTTAAATTAATAGGTTAAATGATCAAATGATTATTGTGTTAGATAAATTATTAATTTTTTTAAATTAATTTAGTTGACGGTATAATAAAATGTATTTCTCGCAAATGGTTTTTAGGTTCCAGACAATAGATTTAGGACGGGTATAATATTACAATGTATTGGAGTTGGGTTAAATGAAGATGTCGACCTTATTATTTCATTTTCCTGACTTTTGTCTAACACCTCAAGAACACACACACATTTGAAATCTTTGCAAATTAAAAGAGAAATCAAAGTGAAACCATCAATTGAAGCTGTGATTTTGTGTTATAATCTGACCTTCATCATCTTCTTCCTTCTATCATCTCCATTGTAAGTGTTTTGCCCTCATTTTCATGTTTGTGCTTGAATTGGTAGAATGAGGTTAAACTAATGATGAAATGTAGTAAATTCATGCTTGAATGTGGTTGTGTGATGATTCTTAATTGATTACCTGCTCATCTAAGAATGAATCAAAGGTGTTTTCATGTTTCAATTGAATGAATTGGGTTTTTGTTGAAAGTGGGTTGAATTCATGATGCATGTGTGGATTTTGATGTTAGATGTTGTTGTTTGTTGTTGTTATATGTTTATACATGTTAATAGGTGTCAATTATAGGTCAAAATCATGTTTGATGATTGAATTGTATGAAATTTGGGTTTTTGGTTCGAGCTGAAACTAGTTGCAAGTCTGAACCATTGCTGAAAAACGTATGAACGCGATCCCGAAACCCTTGCCCGGATCGCGTTGCTATGTGTATTTTGATCTCAGAATGATTTTGTATGTATGAACGCGATCCAGCCCCTATCATCCGGATCGCGTTAGCTAGTGTTAAATTGGGTCAAACGGATTTTGTTCCTTGGAACGCGATCCAGCTCCTTTTCCCGGATCGCGTTTGCAAGTGTAAAACGGTAACAGAACGTTTTGGTACGTTAGAACGCGATCCAGCCACACTCTTACCGGATCGCGTTTGTCTGTTGTAACTTGATGAATTTGATAACTTGTGACTTGTGAACTTGCATTACTTAACGGGTATTGAATGTCTATTAGGTGCATCAAATTACATTATATACTTGTGTAGATTATAATAACTTATAAAATGAGATACTAATTAAGTTCTAACTCTTATTCTCAGATAAACCGAAGACTCAATAATATTAGATCTTTGAGTGAAGGCGGTGACTGTCAAGGGTGAGTGGATCATCGACTTTCGGTCTAAATTGGTTGTAACAATCTGGTTACAACGGGTAAACGTAGATTTACTTGAATATTGATTGATGAAGTATATATTGCCATGATGATTATGGATTATATGAATTATTTCAGAGGTCAATTGCGATTGGGTTTGGAAACTATTACTTGGATATCATTAGTACTTTGTACATGTGTTGCTCACTGGAATAAGGTTGGAAGTAGTAATAGTTCCAAACCATCGGTTAGATCACTGATTTGGCCTTCAGTGATTGTAAGTGTTGCTTGGGGGCCTCCGCGGCATTAGGGTGCCTCAAGGACCACCGATCCTCTTTGACGTTTGTTGTCTGACTGCTTGTTGTAGACAATTGATATGCTAAGTTAGGTTGATGGTATTTGATCTATTCACTTAGCTTCGTGCTAATCCCTCCTCCTTATCTCTTGCAGGTTATTATTATATGTGGGTTAGCAAGATGAGGGTTTGGAATGTTTGAAGATGCTACTCTGTTTTGGATAAATGTGTTAACTGTTTATTAGCACGTTTGCATTTAATTAATACTAAGGCTTTCAGTGGTGTAATGTTGAACTAAACTAGGTGTTTTAAATCGTATGTGTGGGTTTCAATCTTGGTTTATAATATATGCAATCTAAGTTGTATTTATGTTAATGTACGCTTCTAGAATGTTAAAAAAAAAAATAAAAAAAAATAAAAAAATAGCCTTGGTAACTTGGAGTGTGTTTTACGTATAACAGTAAATGTCAATTCATTGGTGGCAAACTCATCCTTCCTCCACATCACCATCGTCTTATTCCACCGATGATAACCTTATTAACCATAAAAACGAAATTAATCGCGCATCAAAAATGATTTCATTTTTCTCCGATCCACGTGCTGATAATAGTTACGGTTATATACAGCGTCGTCATCTCACTCGTGCCAGGAAGCTACGTCACCTCACGGATAAGGACATTGGCCATGCACCTGCACGCAGTGTTTTAAGACCCGGTTCGACCGGCCCGGTCGGACTGTATTTTTAGGGAATTCTGGCTCAAAAAAACCTGGTTTTTTCGATACTTTGACTAGTCAATGACCCGGCCGGTCGGACCGGGTTGGACCGGGAACCGGACCGGCGCATTGACCCGGTTTCAGATTTTTTTTTTTTTTTTTTTTTTTTTACAATTTCTATGTACATTTAATCATTTATAAGTAGGGAATGTTGACTGATTGTGTATTTCAAAAATAATGAGGGTAATGAGGGAATTTTTGACTAATATGTCATCACCATTTATTACTCTATGGATTTTATAATTATTATATTGATGTGTATTCCAAGAATAACGAGGGAATCGATGTGTCATCACCCTTTATTACTCTATGGATTATAATTATTATACATGATATAATTAATAATTATAATTATAATTATAATTATAAAAAATAAAAAAATTCACTAAATACTACTACTAGATCTAGGAGATTTAAATCAACCAATCAATACAAGTCTTCTAATTACGTCTAATCAGAATTCACAATCGATCACTCAATTGACAAAGTAACAACATTACGCAAAAGTTATCACTAATTGCAAGGCAATAAAACTTCTACTTGAATAAATAAATAAATCAAAAATATCAATCGTTCTTTCGTTATCGAGAAATCAAAATCTATAAATCCAATCACAAAAATATATCCAAACTAGATGCAATTCGATCTAAACAAGTACCAGGAACTTAGTCCATAATCATGGGTTCAGCAAAACAAGTAATCATAGACATAAACATGTTCATAATCGAGTAAATAATGAACAAACCAATGTTAATGACGTATGGAATCGATCTTCTAGCTTCAAACGGATGGAACAGGCCGAATCAGACTCTAGGTATCCCTAAAAGTCGACTACTGACCTCTGGAATCGGCTGGAATGAAAGTTTTAACTCCGGTCCGACCTTCTGGCCCAACGGGTCCGACCGGTCCGACCAGAAATTAACAATTTTTCGGGTCGACTAAAAACCCGGGTTTTAAAACACTGCCTGCACGGCTTATGGTCAAACCGGTACCCTATCTCTTACTGAGTTAGAGGTTTTGTTTCATGAACCTGTTTATCATGGCGATTCAAATGTGTTTCATCGGTATAATTTTCGATCATTTGTTTGTTCTATTTTTATAGATTTAATTTGGAAATGGTAACCTTGATCATTATTCATTGTTATAGTTTGATAATCGATTGTAATTGCTATATAAATCAATTCTAAGAATCTGAATTGGAAAAGAAGTGTTAAGAATTTAGGGTTGGATTGGATTGGATTGGATTGAAGTGTAAAATGTGATTGATTATTTGATACTAATTACATTAGTGTAACTAGTTTATAACTTCATGCAGGTGGAACTCTCCTCATTATAACTTCTATTTTTATGATCTTCACATTAATTTTTAGTTATTTGTTAACATCATACTGGTTATGGTTATAGTACGTTGGGACGACATCAGAAAAGTGCAGCAAGATTCAGTGAGTTTCAAACTAAGACTGATATATCATTTTTATTTGTTTTTAGAATGGATTACGCAGATCGTTTGAGGTATATTGAGCACACAAAACCTCAGAATGGCAGAGTTTTTCTAAGTGGCCACAGGCACACTTCTTCGTACAGTGCTCCAACGAGTCCTGTATCAAGTCCAGTGTTTAACTCACCAAGAAGTGCTGATGAGATGTTAACGCCTTACCATTTGCCTCCACTAACACTTCTTATATGGTCTGAGCCAGACACGTCTTATCTAGACATGAATGTAGGTGATATAAGTCCATTGACACACAAGCCAGGTCAAAGGACAGGTTTCATGAGCTCTATGCGATCACACTCTCGGTTGCATAGGAACATTCTCGCTGAAAGTCCAATGGGCCAACATGATAACAATGCCCACAACACTCTTTTAACGGCCCACCCGTTGCCTCTACCTCCAGGAACCACCATGCCTCTGTCTTTTTCGCCTACCAAGATTAACGGTAGACATTATATGATGCCAAGGACACCAAGAGAAAGTCAATGGCAAAAGGGAAAGCTCATCGGTCGTGGAACTTTTGGAAGTGTTTATGTTGGCTACAATAGGTTTGTACATTTTAGAGATGGCAATTTCGACCCGTTCACTTATGAATGGGTCAATTTGGGTTGCGGTTTATCTCAAACGGGTCAATTTGGGTTACGGTTTATCTCAAACGGTTCAATCTGAGTTGTGGTTTATCTCAAACGTGTCAATTTGGGCTGTGGTTTTTTTCAAACGGGTTAAATTGGTCAAATCATAAACTATAGTTAAAGGGCTATGGGTTAAACGAGTATAAGGGATGTCAAACAGCTTGAAATTCGTCCATAACTATTATCAACTCCGTACAGCCTCCTAGATTGCTTTATTCAAAGATGTAGATAATTATTCTAAGAATATTCTCTTTAATCCTAATTAAGGTAGTATTATTTCCTTTTACTTGGTATCTGATTAAAACTGAACTTGTTACGTCCGCTTTATCATGAACCCATTTTGGCCCGTTAGTCAATCTGCCCATCCGACCCATCTTGCCACATATTGCAAATCTTGGATAATTTTTCAATTTGATGCTACAAGCTGAATTTGCTGCATTTCTTGAGAGGGAAACCGGAGCTTTGTGTGCCATGAAAGAAGTCGAACTATTACCAGATGACCCAAAATGTGTTGAGTGTATAAAACAATTAGAGCAGGTTGTATTGCTATATTTAACTCCTTTCAAGTTAGTGTCAGCTTCTTGTAATAGATTAATTACACTTTGTGTTTTTAGGAAATTGATGTGCTTAGCCAGCTTAAACATCCAAATATTGTACGGTATTATGGTAGCGAAATAGTAAGTGGTTTCTTAGTAGTAATTAGTATTTTTCTACAATAAAGCAGATGAAGATATTTAGTCCTATACATATTCAGGTTGATGATCGGTTTTACATATATCTAGAGTACGTCCTGAAAGTGCCCCCTGGATGTGGATCTAAGTGTTGATCGATAGTAATAGATTGGCGGAATCAATCAATTACACAAACAAGTAATAAACTCAAAACGAAAACAATGATTAATCAAAGTAAACGAGTATATTAGCTTGTAAATCGTATTGGAACTGTTTACAGAAGTGCTTAGTCGACAAATGGTGCTAGGGTTTCGTCAACCCTAGCCGAAAACCCGTAGGTTTCAATTTATACTAAAACAAAATCGGCAGACATGCATCACTTGGGAAGTGTCGCATGTCGCCGCCCTCATGCGTCACTTACCTAAGTGTCGCTATGCGTCACTAAGGCAAGTGTCGCCTAATGCTAAACTTAAGTGTCGCAAATACAGAAAATGACTTTTCTATTAAAACTAACTAACGACACTTACAACTCAATAGACCAACTGACAGACACACAAACATGTATCAACAAACTCCCCCGTGTCTTCAGCTTGGTCTTCAAAAACATCTTCAGTTTAAACCCAACCTGGTGGAAATACTCCACCAGCATGAATACCCACTCGAACACAAATCTCGACCACCTTCTCGAACTTTGAAGCTTCTTCTTGATCATAACGATGATACTCCATCTTACTTTTGTGAAGAGCTTTCAAATCTTTCTTCGTCAAATTGATAAGACTGATCGGATCAAAAACACGAAGAGTTCTTCCATACTTTGCAGATAAACTCCAATTACCCTTCTCAATCACTGGATCTTCAACCGAAAGATATTCAATGACTGCTTCTTGAGTAACAGAGTCAAACCACCAATATCGTAATCTTTTCAGAAAATCAAGTGGTAATGACTGCAAAGGCACAGTTTTTTGACTAGCAGCTGGAGGATAATGATACTTCACAATCGGTTGCTGAGTTCTTGAATCCAACTTTTTCTTGTATGAATAACGAACTCCCAACTCTGGTCTAACCCACAAATACTTCTTGCTGTAAATATCTCTTCTGAGAATCTTCTGAAACATATTACCACGAAAATCATCAGTGTGGTTAACGATGTTCAGCTGAGCAAGACGATTTAATTCCTCCTTCGGCAATGTGCTGATACAGTTAAATCTTGGCCGAAAATACTGTACTCCATCTCTTCGCTTAATAAGAATCAGAAAGTTGACTTCATCAAACTTCCAACTTCTGATTAATCCAGTCAAATCACCTCGAACCTGATATGTTTTGCAAATCTTCAATTCAGGCTTGAGCTTTCGAAACATTGGGCGCTCTGAAGATGTAGACGGTTGCGCTTGTTCAGGAACAGATTCAGCAGTTGGTTGTTCCTGAGTAGTATCTGTTTGAGGCTCTTGGTCATCATCAGAATCATCGGACTCAATGATCGGTGCATCAAAATCATACGGTTGAGCCGGTTGTTTCTGAACTGGTTCCGATTCTCGCTCAGGTGCCGGTTCCTGATGAGGATTAACCAAATATTCTTCGTCTGACCCTGGAACCTCAGCATCCATCTCTATATCATCCGGATCAACTGATCTATCTTCTTCACCATCCGGATTTATCAAACTTTGAATGTATGTGAGATTAACATTCGAATAATCAACCGAAATGGGTCTCGGTTGTCCTGGAACATCAACAAAATAATCCAAAGCAATGTTTTCATTAATAGAATCTGGATTTACATTTTCGGAATCTGGGGGAGGGGTTACATTTGTTTCTAAGGTTCTCTGACCTTCCTCCCCCGAAACAACAGTAACCGCTTCCAATTCTAACAACCTAGACTGCACATCTTTCAATTCTAGCTGCAACTCCTGCACATGAGCTGCTTTTATCTCCAAATCTTTTATTTGAGCAGCTTGAGCTTCAATCACGACAGCCTGATCATCAAAACACTTGTTCATCTGAGTTATCTGATCAAGTAACTGCTGAAGCATCGCAGTCGGCGGTTGTTGTTGTTGTTGTTGATCTTGGTGACCAGGTTCCTGAATAGTAATTCCTGTTCGCTGGCGTCTTCTCAATGGTAAATTAGCATAAGACGGAGAAGACTTAGCTGGTCGCTTTCCAAGATTAGGCGGTACATGAACACGCCCCGCAGAAATCCTTCTCAAAATACGCTTAAAGCGTCGAGGATCAGCCAACTGTATACCATCCAATGCATCCTGAGGTGGTACATCACCTGGAGAATCAGGTGGTGTAAGACCACCATCAGATTCCTCAGCTGGAACCTCTTCAACTTGCTCAATATCCTCCAAATCTTGAGCTACAGCAGCATCAACTAAATCTGCATCATTGACCGGAGGAGCAACAACATCCTCATAACCATCCCCAGGCGGCGCAACATAGTTTTCGTTTACTATGTGCCCAAATAACTCACGATCAGGTAAGATCTGAGAATCTTTTGGTGGCAGCTTACAATCATTGAAAACACGTAACATCATGGGCGTTGGAAATAGTAACGATCTTAGATCCGGAGCTATTCCCAAATTCAAATCATTTAACAACAGCTGAACAAAACGAGGATATAACAGCCATTTTTCTTTTCCAGCTCGAACATTATCAACCATATTCCCGAAAATATAACCACTGAAGTTATACGGCTTGTTATAAACTAATGCCAGCATCAGAGATAACGTCATGTGACTTGCAGCATCGTATCCTCCTTTTCGCGGAGATAAACACACAATTACAATGTGAGCTAAGTATCTCCAAACCCGACAGAGATACTGTTTACGAAAATCAGTAAGCTGATCAGCCGGATAACCCAATCTCTGAAGACCCCCGTAGATAAAAGTAGTCTCAAAAATGGTCGGCATATTGTTTGCATCATCAAACTGCAAAACACGGCGAACTGAATCCTGTGTAATCTGAATCTCACGACCAAACATAGTGGACACAATCCTCGGAGTGTCGTTCTCTGTTCTGATAAATGCGTGGTCATAAAACTCCTCAATTTGATTCATATACACTGGTACTGAAGCTGTAATAGCGTAATGAATCCTCGAACGTCTAAGAAACTCGATCATCGGCCGAAAAGGCAACGAGTTCTTATGCGTAGATTCCAAAAATGCAACAATGTTGTGCCTGGTGTTTGTGCGACGATAATAATCCTGAAGATTCTCCATCTGTAACTATAAACCAGACAAGAACACGAAAAATCGTTACAGAATAAGCTCAAAATCATAATCGAAAAATCTGATTTTATAGCGTCACTGAAGAAGTGACGCACGTAACACATCCGACACTTAAGGAGTGCCGTATGAAAATCAGAAATCAGAAGGATGCGTCACTTAAGGTAAGTGACGCATTGAAAGCGTCACTGGTGTAAGTGACGTTGCCGCAACATGTATCATTCAAGCGGTACTTAACAAGTGACGGGTATGCGTCATTTATAAAATGACGGTTAGTAATAGCGGCACTGATAGCGTCAGTTAATGAAGTGACGGAGCGAAGCGTCACTCGGTAAGTATTATGTGAGAGTGACGCATAAAGGCGTCACTCCGCAAAGTGACGTTTAAAAACGTCAATTAATGAAGTGACGCTTAAACTATGAAATTACAAGTAAGCGTCACTTGTGAAAGTGACGCTTGAAGTGACGCAACGATGAAGATCATCGTGTCACTGTTCAAGCCCAGAAATCACGACAAACCAAATTTGGGGTTTTCTGAAAACGAGTTAACCAAACGGTGCGGCAAGTGAAGACGAGTAAAACACACCGTTTATTAACACAAAACAATAACAAAACGATCCCCAATAATCATGATTTCATAAACCCTAAAAACCCGAAGCTTCAATCGATGATTAAATCATGAATACATAATTATAATAGATAAAAATGGTACCTAATGATGCGTATGAGTAAGTTGAACAAGGTGACGGAGGCCGATTGATCACAAAATACACGAAAAGCCGTAGATCGATCGGAAAGCACGAACAGTCGAAGTGACGCAGCGACGAGAGAAGTGACGCAAGGGTAGTGGAAGTGACGCGTAGTGAATAGTGTTGGTGGTAGAAATAAGTGCCGGATACGGACTATTTATACCAAAACCCTAATCAGCGTCACTTAGAACGACTCTTAAAGCGTCACTTTTATGCGTCACTATGAGCGTCACTTATGAAGTGACGCATATCGACAGTTTTTAACGAAATTTAAAATTTTATCAATCTTTTGCGTAGTACTCAATTTGACAGTAAATGTGACTTGGTAAAAAATAAAATTAAAATTAAAAGTAAGAATAAAATATAATTTAACAAAATTACAACAATAAAAACCAAACTAAATACATTCTTTTTGGTGACGGAGTTGATTAAGTCTGGTTAGGGATCATATCGGAATAACATGCAATTATTAGGAATAGTAAGTGTTATTTCGATCATCAGTATATTTGTCCACCTTAAATTTACTTGGCACATTTAAAACACCTTTTATAAAAATTATTTCAAGACAATTATTGGTATTGTTTGTCCACCTAAACATGTTACATCCGTGTCTGTGAGTTAACCTTTTATTGTTAAAATGAATATTTCACCATGGTTCCCACCATAGATATACCCCTATAACTTAGACATTAACATAGTTTCCAAATTTAGAAAGAATATAAGAGAATCAATTTTAAGAATCAAGCCAGCGGTGACAGGTCTGTACTTGCGTACAACAGAGCAACATAACTTGATTCAGGTATAAGCAAAACTAAACGCAGTCAAACCAAATTTGTGGCGACCTTGTGTAGTATCTTAAATTTAAGACTTTGCAAGTGCATTGACTCACGTTTGCTTAGTTTTGAGAGTAAGCTGAATTGAGACCAGGTCTGCACTTACGTACAACAGAGGAAACAATCAGCATACTCCCCCAAAAGATCTCAGATATACGATCCAAAAATAGAAGTATGTCAAGCTATGCTAAGGAATTAAGACTTAGAGTCGTACATCACAAGGTGTTTACCACATGATCATAGACATGTATGTAAATTACTTCTTAATACCTCAGAGACCGGTGTGTACCATGCCTACCAATACATCGTATGATGAAGATAATTTAGATAAAAACTGTTTTAAGTGTGTCAGATAAACCTACTGACACATCCAAGATAAACCTTAAAATTCCATTTTGTGCATGTCACCCGATGTACTATCATATCCCAAGTTGTTTACAGACACAACTTCAACGTCTATTTTAAAAATGTAGCAACCTTGAGTTTTCTTTAATACTAAAGAGTACAAAGAGTGGCTGTTGCGATTTTTTTTTTTTTTTTTTTAAACACACATAAAAGCAAATAACGTTAACTATCCAAGTCACACATTACTTTTTAGACCCAAAGAATCTTAAACCGATCATGTTGACCAGTTCATCAAATCGAGCACGTGAAAAGGCTTTTGTGAATAGATCGGCATTTTGTTTAAGGGTGTCTATGTGGACCAGGTCTATCAAGTGTTTTTCATAGCAATCCCATATGAAGTGGAACCTAAGTTCAATATGTTTTGTCTTAGAGTGCTGTACGGGATTGCGTGTGATAGAAATAGCAGCAGTGTTATCTATGTGAATGGGAGTCATAGTAAGAAGTAACCCGTAATCGCGTAATTGGTGCTGAATCCAAAGAACTTGGGCACAGCAACTAGCGGCAGCAACATACTCAGCCTCTGCTGTAGAAAGAGAGACTGTAGTCTGCTTCTTGCACTGCCACGAGACCAAACGCGATCCCAGAAATTGACATCCACCCGTTGTAGACTTCTTATCGATACTGCAACCTCCATGATCCGAATCTGAATAGGCTGTGAGAGCGAAAGTCTTCTCATTTGAATACCAAAGACCAAGGGTAGGTCTAACTCTGAGATAACCAAAAATTCGCTTTACTGCCTTCATATGTGACACCTTTGGTTTAGCCTGATAACGTGAGCAAATCGACACGGCAAATACAATATCCGGTCTTGAGGCAGTCAAATACATAAGAGAACCTATCATTGAACGATAGTCCCTCTCCTTGCAATCTTCATCTTCCTCAGCAAGTTTGAGATTGTGATTAAGCTCGATGGGAGTCCCATAGGTTTTACAAGTGAGCAGGTCATACCTAGTCAACATGTCATTGACATATTTTGACTGATGTATATAAATACCTTTTGCAAGCTGCTCAACTTGTACACCTAAAAAGAAAGTGAGCTCCCCCATTGCGCTCATCTCAAACTCAGACTTCATGATTTTCTCAAAGTTCTTACACATTGCCTCATTGGTAGACCCGAAGATAATATCGTCTACGTAAACCTGCACAAGTAGCATATCTTCCCTATCCTCTGACTGTTCACGAAGAATAAATAGCGTGCTATCGATGTTCCCTCTCACAAAACCATGCTTAATCAGATGTGTAGTTAGCCTCTCGTACCAAAGTCTTGGTGCTTGGTGAAGACCATACAACGCCTTGTTCAATTTACAGACGTATTCAGGATGCGCAGGGTCTTCAAAACCAGGAGGCTGCTTAACGTACACATCGTTGTCAACCTTTCCATACAGAAACGCACTTTTCACATCAAGTTGATTGACGCGAAATCCCTTGAAGGACGCGTATGCCAGAAAAATGCGTATGGATTCCAATCGAGCAACAGGGGCAAATACATCATCATAGTCCAACCCCTCAATTTGGCTAAAGCCTTGAACTACTAGACGTGCTTTATTACGAATTACAACGCCCCTATCATCCATCTTATTACGAAAAACCCAACGAGTGCCAGTCAAGTGGGCACCCTTGGGTAATGGAACTACTTCCCAGACTTGCAACTTTTCAAATTGTTGTAGTTCCTCTTGCATGGCCTCGATCCAGGATGGATCTTTTAAGGCCTCTTCAACTTTCTTAGGTTCATTCTGCGAAAGATAACATGAATTAACATTAGCCACCAGACCCGAAAGTTGTTCAGTATTAGTCTGTTTCGCTTGATGTCTTGTTTGAACCTTTGCATGAGGATCACCAATGATATTATCAATGGGGTGATCCTTATGTATCCGAGTCACTGGAATTTGATCTGGCACAAGATTCTGTTCCAGGTTACTCAGATCTCCCTCATTTGCAGAAATATTCGGAGAAGCATCATCATCTTCATCTCTTTGAGAAAATAAATGAGAATAATTCATATTTTCTGCTTCCTCTCCCTCATCACTTACCTCATCCTCTCATCCTTCCTCTAATGACGGCATGTTTGGATCATAAGGAAGCTCCTTGGTGTAGTTATACACTGTTTTAGAGGTAGAAGGAGCATCTTTCGAAGGTGTAACTTGAGAAATAGATGTTTGAATAGGTGTTGTTGATGGTGGTGTGGGTGTTGGTATTGGTGTAGTATCAGTTGGTGGTGGTTCAGGTGTTGCATTAGGAGATGGGTCGGATGGTTTACTAACTGGTGTATCTTGAGAAAAATCAAGTCCATGTAGCATGGAAACTAACTCTTCTGTTTCATCATCATCAGGAATTTTGAAAGAGTCAAAGAGATTTCCATAGTTGAAGAACCAATCCGGACCTGTTCCTTGAGGAGGTTCCGTATACCTTAAACATTTTACTTCAAACTGTTCCTCAATCTGATTCGTTGATTTGTTAAAGACTCTTTTGTTCGGAGAATTGACTGAATATCCAAGAAAAATCCCTTCAACAGCTTTGTCACCAAACTTAGAGACCTTATCTTTTGTAATCAAGATCATGCATGGACACCCAAATGGTTCTAAGAACTGAAGGTTTGGCTTACGGTTATTGAAAAGTTCATAACACGTCTTGTTCTTTTTCTTAACCGTGAGCACTCTGTTGAGAACATAACAGGCAGTATTAACTGCCTCAGCCCAGAAGATGATTGGTAATTTGGAGTCAGCTAACATAGTCCGAGCTGTCTCTATAATTGTCCTGTTCTTTCTTTCTGCAACTCCATTCTGTTGTGGAGTCCTTGGAGCACTGAATTGATGCTCAATTCCTCTTGTAGCACAAAACAATTCGAGAGTTGAGTTCTTGAATTCAGTTCCATTGTCGCTTCGAATCCTTTTCACCTTTAAGTTGCATAGATTTGCCAACTTATCCAACAATTACACCAGAATATCAGGAGTCTCCCCCTTTGTAGTCAAGAAATATACCCACGAAAACCTTGAGTAGTCATCAGTAACTACCAAGCAGTAAGACCGACCACCAATGCTCTTTGTTGAAACTGGACCGAACAGATCCATATGCAGTAGTTCCAACGGAGCTGCAATAGAATTCACAACCTTAGACTTGTGGGACTTCTTGTGGAGTTTTCCTTTGTGACAAGAAACGCAGTCATCTTTTAGAGCAAATGACTGTTTTGGAACTCCCCTCACTAAATCATTATTAATCAGAAAATTCATTTTACGGAAATGAATATGTCCCATCCGTCTGTGCCAAAGGAGTGATTCCTTTTCTGAAGCCTTTGAAAGAAGACAAGTATAGTCACTTGTAGTCTCCACAGTTCGCATATTCATCACATAGGTGTCATTCTTTCTAGGTGCCCGCATCAATACCCAATCCTCAGGAATGACATACCCCGGCTTCAATATTACACATTCCGTCTTTGTGAATAACGTGGTGTAATCCTTGTCACAAACTTGTGAAACGCTCAGCAAGTTGTGAGTCAGCTCAGCCACATAATTCACATTTTCAAAGCTAACTTTTCCATTTGTTAGCGTTCCCTTTCCCGAAATCGTTCCTCCTGAATCTCCCGCGAAAGCAACGTATCCTCCCGAGTATGGTTTAATATCCGTCAGAAGAGACACATCGCCAGTCATGTGTCGCGAGCAGCCACTATCCATATACCATAAACTATCCTTCACACGTTCCGACTGCTGCAACACATCAAAGAAAGAGATTAGTGAGAAACGGAGACCCAAGCCTTTACAGACTTAGGTCTTCCATGGTCATCAACAATAAGCACGTCAGATAGGACTTTATCTTTAAACAAATTAGAATTTTTATCTGAAGTGTTATTGTTGACGACTGAAGAGTCAACATCAGACTCTTTTCGTTTCCAAACTTTTGAAGGTTCGGAATTGATATCAGAAATAATGTTGGGCTTTTGAATTGGCAAAGGTTTTTGCTCAACATTACTTAGCTTCAGAACAGGCTTGGGAGACTTTGAGTAACGCCTAGGTGGAGGTTTTGAAAAAGAATTTCTATAAACTGATGTCCTAGGCATCTCTCTCCCATAGCGCTGATTTGACAGCTTGGGACAGTCACGGATCAAATGTCCTTGTCTCTTGCAGTAGAAACAAGAACGAGTCTCAACTAACGGTTGAGGCTGAGGCATTACCACAGGAGGTGGAGAAACATTTCTAGAACATGAACATTGAGTACATGTCTTAGAAAATGTTTGCTTTGGTTGAGAGGTCGAAGTTGAAGGTTTATCAGACAAAACTTTTTCATTTACTAATTTTCGTTGCAAAATCTTTACAGGTGACTGTAAAGTTTGTTGTTTTGAGTTTAAAACCTTGGCTTTACCCTTATTTGTTTGAACCTTAATTTCAGGTTCAACTTTTGAAACCACCTTTTCAGGTTTAACTTCAACTCTCTTAACTTCAGGATACTCCTGATCCGTAATGTCCTCAATCTCAACGATCTCCTCAAAACAAACTGGAGATACATCCTTTTGCTCAACAATCTCCTCAGCACTAACAGGAGATTTATTCAGTGGCTTAACAAACTTAGGAGTGGGATACTCTGGCCTCGTGGTTTTCTCCTTCTCCTGTTTGTTAGATTTAGCCACTTTACCCTTGATACCCAACAACTTAGCATAATCAACTGGAATTTCATCAAGGCCTTCCTTAACAGGTAAAGGAGTATAAGTAGTAGGAGGTGCTATTTCAACAAAACCTATTCCTTTTCCTCCCTTACTTTTCCTATCTTGCTTATGATTGCTAATAATTTCATTAAAGATCATTGTCGCAGAAGTTGACCCTAAGACTTTATCTTGATAATTACCATACTCACTTTTTAAGTCTGAAAGCTCTTTGTTCAACAGTTCAATTTCAGTAAGATAACTTTTAATTGCATCCTGTTGACTAAAAACTTTAGCTTTATAAGTTTGAGTATCTAACTTATGAGCTTCAATATGTTTTTCATAGAGTTTTTCATTTTCTTTCAAAAACTTATTTGACTCATTAAGTTTTGCAACTTTATCTCGCAACTCTTGGTTATCCTTTTGAAAAGCCTCTAGAGATTCAGTTAGATTAATGCATGAGATACAGTTTAAAGGTTCAGGTGATTCATTTTGTACCTCAGGTGTAATATGAGCCATGAGACACTGTTGAAACTTTGTAGCCTCCGCATTCCAGTCATGAGTAGTTGGCTCAAAAACCACCAAAGCATTGTCCACAACTAATGTCTTGCCCTCTTCTTTCGCTTTTGGAGGATCAGGTTTAGTAAGGCCCGACGGTGGCATCTTGGGTTTCTCGCATTCCCTAGCGAAATGACCCAAATTCTGGCAGTTATAACAACGGACCTTGCTTTTATCAAAACCAAATCCTGACTTCCCATTGCCTTCTAAACTCTTGCGTCCAGTTCGTTGCAAGAATTTTTGAACCCTTCTTGTTATCATAGCAATGTTCCAATTCAAGTCCATCTGTTCTAGATCATCTTCATCCAATTGTCAGTAATCCTCCTTGATCAGTTCCAAAGTTGTATTTGGTTGAGTAACCAAATCTTTGTAAGAGCTCAGAAAAGCTGTATAAATTGCAGCTTGCTCTTGTATTGCTGGTGAAACTGGAGCCTGTTGTTGATTTCCTTGAGATGTACCAGAAAGATAAGCTGTATGATGACCTCCAGAAGAAGCAGAAGATGAATTGGTATCCGTTATAAATGCTACTCCACCGTAACTCTTGCCAGAATTGACTAGTCCAACTCCACCAGTTGTGGCATTCTGTACAGATCCACCTGACTTACATTCTTTCTTCTTCAATTCCATCGCATGAGCTTGTAGAATACCTATCAATTGATCCAAAGTCATCCTCTGTAATTCTGGATTTTCTTTTAAAAATTGGACTTTCACATCCCAAGCACTTGGCAACACGTCCAGCAACTTCTTGTTTACCTCAAGTGCAGGGAGATTGTATCCTCCTTCATTTAACTCACTAACCAGATGTGAGTATCGAGTGAATAGACTGGAAGTCAGCTCATTAGGAATCATGTCAAATAGATCATACTGCTTTTTGATTAATTCTAGCTTAGCCTCCTTGTACTTTTCATTTCCTCCGCATCTTGTCTCAATTGCCTTCCACAGATCATAAGTTGTGTCATGAGATTTAAAGAGTCTCATAACATCCTTTGGCAAACACATACAGATAGAAGAATGAGCCTTTCTTTCTGTTTCATACTCCTTTTTCTCTTGAGGTGACATAGCATTATATGTTTTAGCTGGAGGAACACCACGATAATTTCCTTCAGCCACTGGAGCAACATATCGTTCTTTTAAAGGTCCCCACAGTTCAGGACAGTGGAAATCTATATACTGTTCATATCTATCTCTCCAATACACATAATCTAAATCTGGTCCAAAGAACGGAGGTTTATTACTGGAGCCAATATCATTGCTCTGTCTGAGCATCTCTCTGATTCCTCTAATATCTTCCTTATCAGACATTGAAGCGTACCTGTAAAATCAACTTAAAAAAAAACTTGGAAGCTGATAGTAACAAAGGCGTCACTTGGTAAGTGACGCACCTTAGTGTCGCAAAGAGTAGCGGCACTTGATAAGTGACGCTATCGAGTGACGGATAAACAAACAGAACGACACTAGAGATGAGTGTCTTATAAACACGTAAGTGACGTACTCAAGTGACGGACTTGAGTGTCGCTTAGCAATAACAGGCGTCACTAAGGTAAGTGACGCTTTAAGTGACTGACAGAAGTAACGCGTCACTCGTAGTAAGTGACGGATGATACACAAGTGTCGTATCAAATGACGCAGTAGAGTGTCGGATTGAACAGTAGGTGTCACTAATGTAAGTGACGTATAATACTCAAGTGACGTTACTAAGTGACGCACTTGAGTGTCGTAAAAACCCTAATTGTTCCTTACAGAAGTGTCGCTCGAAGTGCCGCACAAAGTGTCGAAGTGACGCTCTGAGTGACGCAGAAACGGCTGTGAACACCCAAAAACCCTAAAAATCGAATTTTCGTAAACCTAACGAAAATTCTTGAGTCCCAATCGTACGAAACCTGTAAATCTTTACTCAAAACACAGTAATAGCACCAAATCGATCCTAATCTTGCTAGAATGTCTTTGATCTTCACAAAATCGAACCGAAAACACTTCAATACACGTACACACGTCGATCAAATCAACTCCGAGGCTCTGATACCAGTTGAAAGTGCCCCCTGGATGTGGATCTAAGTGTTGATCGATAGTAATAGATTGGCGGAATCAATCAATTACACAAACAAGTAATAAACTCAAAACGAAAACAATGATTAATCAAAGTAAACGAGTATATTAGCTTGTAAATCGTATTGGAACTGTTTACAGAAGTGCTTAGTCGACAAATGGTGCTAGGGTTTCGTCAACCCTAGCCGAAAACCCGTAGGTTTCAATTTATACTAAAACAAAATCGGCAGACATGCGTCACTTGGGAAGTGTCGCATGTCGCCGCCCTCATGCGTCACTTACCTAAGTGTCGCTATGCGTCACTAAGGCAAGTGTCGCCTAATGCTAAACTTAAGTGTCGCAAATACAGAAAATGACTTTTCTATTAAAACTAACTAACGACACTTACAACTCAATAGACCAACTGACAGACACACAAACATGTATCAACACGTCCATCCTGGTTCAATCAACAAGTATGTTCGTGATCATTGTGGAGGAATGGCAGAGCCTATTGTATGCAATTTCACCCACCATATTGTTTCTAGGCTGGCCTACTTGCATAGCACAAGGACAATTCACAAGTAACAATAAGTTAATTTGTTTTTGCCATTCATGAGAATAGGATTTTTGTTTTTCTGGTATCATAAATTTCTGCAAGGAAACTCTGAAAAAGATAAATATCTGTTGGGATATTAAAGGGGCAAATCTGCTAGTGGATGTAAACGGGGTTGTCAAGCTTGCTGATTTTGGTATGGCAAAACATGCAAGTTCTGGGCTGTCTGAAAAGGTTATGTTTGATCGACCTATAGAAAGACCAAGTGCATGAAATAGACCACAAGTCGGCATCATTATCCAATAATCTTTCTTAAGTGTTTAGTATCATTCATTTATTTATTTTGAATTTGTATGTCAATCTTGCTGCACAGCTTAACGAACAAGTTGGTCAGCTCTCCTTAAAAGGGAGCCCTTATTGGATGGCACCTGAGGTACCTCTATGCTCAAAAATCAAAATAATTTACAAACACCATTCTTTGTTGCTTTTTGTGACACTTTGTTTCTCGGCAGCTCTTACAGTTGGAATCAAATAAAGATGCTAATCCAGATCTTGCTCTGGCTGTTGATATATGGAGCTTGGGCTGTACGATTATCAAAATGATTGATGGAAACCACCTTGGAGTGAATATGAATGGTAAGTAGCATATCTTAAGTATTACGTGTTAACGTGTATATGCACATAAATTGGGATAAAAATGGAGCATTAAGTCTATCTATCACTTATGTTGTCTGATTTCTCTAATGCAGCCAATAGCAGTGTTCAAGGTCATGAACGAGAATCCACCAATACCTGAAAAAATGTCTCCAGAAGGCAAAGATTTCTTGAATTGTTGCTTTATTAGGAATCCTGCAGAAAGGCTAACAGCTCGCACGTTACTTGAGCATAGTTTCTTGAAAAGCTCAAACGACTCACACGTTCCTTATATATTGATGGTAAATTTCAATCGTGTTCAGTTATTTTGCTAATATCTTCATGAATTTTCATATATATAAATATATGTCTCATCTTTTATAGGATAAAGAGCTTTTACAATGTGAACTAGATCGGTTGGTGGTTCCTACCACATAAGGAAACTGCTCAACAAGTATGACATGCTTTTTCTTCCCTAATCCCTTATACCATGCAAGCATGAATAGACATTGTATGTCACAGAGTCATGGTCCAACCTTTTTTGACTACTTGTAAAAAATTGTATGCAATTATTTTGTTGTATGCAATTATTTATTTGATGTTCGCCTGTTTGTTTGACTTTCCAGGGTTGACTCTACAAATGCCCTTTCATGGGCAAATGATCTCGTGTCAAAAATTCCAATATAGTGACATTTCATTGATACTAGGCCAAAGAACACATGCCTCTGATCGTAGCCAATTTAGCACGTATCCAGATTTATCTCATGCCAAGGTTCCAAATGTCAAAAATGGCTCAATCACACAGTCTGATTGTTGTCGCTGGTGTCTCTGATCAAAGCGTTTTCTCCAGATTGAGTGGTGGTTGGAGGGTGCAGCCTTCTCTTCAATTAGTTAGCTTGCAGGACCTAAGATACTTGGGGAGGTAAGGTTCAGGTTGTCGTACTATATGAGTGTAAAGACAAAAATTGGCCGGTGTATGTGGTTGAAAGAACCCGTTGCTGAAGCTGCAAATGTACATAGGAAAAAACCATCAGGATCATCAATATATTTAGGCAACCAAACCACAATACAACACAACACAACCACAGGTCATAAGGCTTATGATATTAAGTATATAAACCACAACACAACCATTTAATTAAAATTGTATAATTTTTAAAAATATGCCCAGACCCAGAGTTCTGCAACAAAACAGATTTTGTACCACCCTGTATATCTAATGAAGTAGTAAGTACTCCCCTAATTAGAAGGGTGTTCATCATTTTGGATAAAGTGAATAAGTCGGTCAAGTGATATGTTATTCAAATTAGGTTATTTGGTTTTGGCTTTTTCGAAGGACCCAATCCGATAAGCTAAGTTCAGAACAATCCCCATTATGTACCAACCGGTGTATCAAATTCGTCCCAACTTTTTCCTTAGTCCATATAAACTAAGTCCCTTCTAAGTACATTTACTAATACGAGTACCAAATGAACTCGAGTAATGCTGTATAACACTACTTAGATGGACCTAAGAGTAGGCGTAATGCAGTAATTGATTAATACAACTTCTCTCTTCTAATCTTATTAGTTGAAGTTGACACATGTTAGTCTCACATTTGATGACTTACTTTAGGTCAATTTAAGTAGTCATATGTATCATTTTTCTATTCCAATGAATAAAGTACCACTAGCATTACTTCGTGTAATGCATCAAATGATGTAACATGATATAAAGACGAGAACGCACACTAGAGCTATGATTTGAAATGATATGTTGGCAATGAGGTAAAACTGTCAAAACTGATTAATTTTCCATAACTGAATAATGAGTACATGCCAAGTATATATTACATAATAGATGGGCTAAGCCCTATAATAAACTTGTGACGGGACTAACAATAACAATCCGCTAACAAAAATAACACTTGATAGGTCGATTTGAGTTATGTTTGATGTCTAACGATTTAAAACATAAAGTTAAATAATGAAGATGTACTAGAAATTTCGTTTATTCGAAAGCCTGGTTTCACCACGATACAAGTTTCAAGTGATAATGATAATTTACGAGTATCACTCGATATAAAATGTGCTAAATAAAATATGGTTTAATTACTAGTAGAACCTCCATCAATAAATAGGATAGTAGAAAAGTATAACAAAATATTCACAAAATGGGCCAAACATCAGGTTTTAAATGGAACGACATTGACTTCAGTCATGTGTAAAGCCACTTGTACAACTAACAATCCAAATTCAAAGTCCATACGTACTCTCCAACTTCCCAAATCATTCACTCCTTCACTTGGCACACATAATTAATTAATTAGTAATTCTAGCTCTAGATGGATGCACCTCAAGTTGAAGCCATGGAGACCACAAGAAACAATCCTCCACAGGATGATGAGCAAGATAATATCATTGATACCTGGTAACTCAATTTGCTATTCGATCTCATATACTTTGATGCTTCTACTTTGTAGAATCATAGTTTTTATTAATCATTAGTTATTCATGGCATCTGAATTTGTGTTTACTTTCAGTTGTTCATGCCTCTACGATTGCACGGGGACTTTGTTCGATTACTTGTTCTGTGGCCTCTGTTAGATCATTTCCTATTTCGGAAACTATTACTATTATTCATTGATATATCTAACTTCCATTACAGTTTGATACTCACTTCTTGTTAAAAGTTTCTTAGTTTCATCTTTTCATCTACTATTGTTTGATTTTTAATGATTCATGCTTTTAGTTTGTCGATGTGTTGCAAGTATTGTATGCAGCTTATTGGTCATTGTTTTTGTATATGATTCTTGATTTCTCTGTACCGAAAGATGCTTGATTAGAACAACTTAAGTAAAACTAATTGAATATGTTAATAATAATTAAGAGAATCTTATCCTGAATTAATATTGCATAAACCGGTGATCTAATTCTAATTTATCACAACTTGGAAGATGGAAATGATTCAATTACTTGAATAACCATGTAAATTGCATTATGGTACAAGTTGGATTAAACAAACGGAATTGATCCAGCTTTTGGAATCTAAAATTAAATTGAATATTTAATATAATCTCAATTTTATTATTATAGTATCTTAAATCTTATCTTAAATTATATATAAGAAACAGTTGACGATGTCATCAAAAATCTAATCGACCAATAGAATTACTCAATTTTATCCAATTAGCTAAATTATAGGATTTAGTGACATCATAAATCATTAATTGTTTATTATATAAAGAAAAATAATTATGATAACTTTATCCAAATCGGTATTCGTAATACATTAGGACTATTATCATATCACAATAGGTATTCGTAATATATTAGGACTATTATCATATCACAATTCGATTTGATGATGCGTTGATGAGATTTAATCATTCATATCAACAACTTTTAAAATCTATTTGTTTTCGTCCAACCCCGTGTAATACACGGGTATACAGTCTAGTAAATTATATATAAGAAACAGTTGATGATATCATTAAAAATCTAATCAACCAATACAATTACTCAATTTCGTCCAATTAGCTAAATTATACTCCCTCCGTCCCAAATTAAGTGTCTTGTATCAGATTTGGAAGTCTTTCTTTTTCAACTTTGACCTTAAATATTTTTGTTTGTGTTATATATTACTTTATTAAAATTATACCAATGAAAATATATTAAAAATCCAATCCATACATATATTTTGCATCAAGTATTATATAACACAAACAAAAATATTTAAGGTCAAAGTTGAAAAGGGAATACTCAAAAAGTCAAACTAGGACACTTAATTTGGGACGGAGGGAGTAGGATTTAGTGACATCATAAATCATTAATTATTTATTATATAAAGAAAAATAATTATGATAACTTTATCCAAATAGTTATTTGTAATACATTAGGAGTATTATCATTTCACAATAGGTATTCGTAATATATTAGGACTATTATCATATCACAATTTGATTTGATGATGCGTTGATGAGATTTAATCCTACATATCAACAACTTTTAAAATCTATTTGTTTTGTTTTCGTATAACCCCGTGTAATACACGGGTATAGAGTCTAGTATATATATATATATATATATATATATATATATATATATATATATATATATAAAAGTATAATATATAGTTACTAGATTACAAAATATACTTTTGTATTCATCTCATTAGCACAACACCACGTTGTGGATTCCACCTACAAAACCACCTTCTAGCTTCTACCAACCAATCATTCTCAATTACAACTTTCAAAATGTTTTTATTAATGGTGAAAACATTAAAAGATGAAAATAGAAACCTAATACACGAAGACTTGACAGACTGAACAAAACAAACAGAAACAGACTATGGTCTAGAGGTGTCTGATGCCAGATCTTGGGCCTGGTCCAAGATCTAGAAAACCGGTGGCTCGGCCTCTAGTTTCGAGAATTTTTTCCTAGAGTTTTTTCAGGGTTTTTTCATCCTTTTTATTTCCTTCGCAGTTAAGATCCGGATGTTTTTTTGGTGTTTTACAATAGTAATAGTATTGGTGTAATCATAATGTATTAAGGTGGCTTTCTAGCGACTTGCTAGAAGTCTTGATGAATAAAATTTCCTGCCTTTAAAAAAAAATAAAAATTGGGTTTGGATTTGGCCTATTAGTTAACGAGTTCCTGATCCGATACAATACAAGATTCAACTTATAATAAATATGGGTCTGGACCAGCCCATAGTGGTATGTGTAATGGGTTATGGGCGTGATAATATCACTGTCCAATACTGAATACTCCAAGTAAGCACTAGTAACTAGTTGTACATAATGCAAACATGGTTGTACCATACCACTCATGTGCATATGTACATATAGATAAACTTATATACAACATCTAAGTGTTTAATTGTAAATTGACACACTGTCAAATAAGTCAAGTCCAAAATATATATATATATATATATATATATATATATATATATATATATATATATATACACGTGGGTGGATTTACAATTGGATGGGTTAATTAACCGGTTGTATACACCATAAACCTGGTCAATATAGGTTTAAACTCCCTGTCCTATTCAACTTTGGCCACGCTCCGACTCGACTTACCATGCAACACCTTGACGAACCCGAGGTAAGTCAGGTTTCCATCACTCTGCCTAACCAAGTCGTCCAACACATCACGAACCGGGATTGTTGGGCCTAGGCAGAGTTCCTGGGAAAAAGAAAAAAATCACACAATAATATCATTAAAAGTGGTGTAATATGTGTAGGTAATTGCACGTAAGTTATGTATAATAAGAAGTTTTTACTATTTACTTTTTTGAAAAATTGTTAAAATATGTACACATTTTATCCTTTTCAACTAATATCTGCATATAACTGCACGGATGATATTCCTGATTTGATCAACTTTTTGGAAAGAAAATTATGGCAACTGAGGTGGTTCAGAAAGTCAATTATTCTATTTGAAAGTAAAAGTCAACTTACAGAAGCTAGTTCATCGACAACAATAGATTTGTTTCCGTCTTGCTCAAATATTTGATAGGCATCACGAGTTTGTTGTTCCCATTGATCATGACCCTCGAGTTGATGGACACGAAGGGCAGCTGCACAGAACTCCTCAAAGTCCATCCTTCTATATTGAAGTCTACAAAGCTGAAAACAACCATATATGGGTACGTAATATGGTCAAATCATTTAACAAGTACCCAAGGAATTGAAGTATGATATATTATATGTTAATGATCGAATTATGGATCAATGCTTACCGACTCTAAAAACTCAAGGACTTTTGACTCATTCATGGCATCTGTAGTGTAATTCATTAAAACCTGCACCATAGACAACAAGTTAACCACATTTGACATAAATGGTGTCTTAGAACATGAAGAAAGTGAATCGGGTAAGTTAGTTACCTACCGTTTTGAAACTTTCAATACTTATGTATCCATTTGTGCTCGGTTCCAACAATGAAAATTGCTCCTTTAAGTAGACTAAATCATCAAAAGTTAAGGTTTTTGATAGAGCCTGCAGATTGAGAAAAATAAAATAAAATAAATAACCCTCTACTAGGTATGAATTTAGTTAGGAAGTGAAGATGTTGTGCCTTCAAGCATAAACATACAAGTAACCATACCCGTAATGCAGCTTTACGAAGATTTGATGCACAAATATAACGTTTCACGAACTTCATTATCGAAATGTCAAATGGTGTTTTCACTATATTATCATTTCGAATCCAGGGATGACCTGCAGTGTTTATAAACATTTAGAATTAAGTGATTGACTTTTGAAGTCATTTTTTTTTTTCAGAAGGACAATGCTTGTCTCATTTTACATAAACAAAGGTTACTAAAATACAAATAAAATTAAACATCATATATAGAGGCTTACACAACGCCTGTGCAGCTGTTAATCGTTTCCTAGGTTCCTTATTCAACAAATTTTTGACAAAATCTTTGGCCTCAAACGATAGATTAGACCATGTAGCTTCCTCAAAATTTGGATCATTTTTCAGAACCGATCGAAAAATCCCAGACTCAGTACGACCCCAAAAGGGACGATTGCCACACAAAAGAACATACGATATAACCCCAATGCTCCATACATCGGCCTCTGTACTATATGATCTTTGTAAAACCTCTGGAGCAACATAGTATGCACTACCAACAATATCGTCCAATTTTTCCTCTGCATAACAAAAAGTTAACGTTTCAGCTTGATCAACTGATTTGACTGATTGAAAGGGCAGGTGGAGTACTGACGTACCTGGACGGATAAAGTCTGACAAACCAAAATCTATTGCCTTTAATTCTGCACCTTTATCTTTCGATGCATATAAGAAATTCTGATTCATTAATTATACAGTTAAACGAGATCTACAAAGGGTGAAACATTATATGTTCGAACTCGTAAACATCTTACCTCTGGCTTCAAGTCCCGGTGAACCACACCTTGAAGATGACAAAACGAAACAACAGTCAACATTTGTATCAATACGCTCTTTGCGTCTTCCTCTGTGTATTTCCCACCCCTACAAAATCATGATTCCTTTATTTTTATGACAAACTATAAGCAAAATATATATATAATGCAACACTTGAAATACAGAAAACGGTCATTTCCACTGAATTTGTATTCATCAATAAGAAAGTAAATGAAATGCTGACCTTGCAAGTATTCTATCTAAAAGTACTCCCCCTTCACATAACCTGTAAAAAATTAAATGAACAGATCAACAAATATCGCCATTAACAATCCAAGAACTCAAAATCTATGCTATTGATCTTTTGAACCATTATAATATAACTAAGCTATCGATTTAGTATAGATGTGATAGATAACTTGTATATGAGTGGAAGCAGGTTTTGATACATAGTATACATTCAAATGGCGTATCAGAAATTCTCAATTCTTACAAAGTACAATGTCGATCACTAGTCATTTAACATTACATATTTGAGAAAGCGAAAGGTGTAACTATAGAACTTACTCCATAATAAGGTAGACATAATCATGGTCTTCGTACGCATCATAAAAGTTTATTAGATGCTTATGTCCTGTTAAAGCTCTTAGTATCTTTACCTCCCTATGAACATCCTCAATGGCAATCGCCGTTGTCATCTGATGAAATGAATTCGACTCTAGTTAGTAAAAGAATTAAAAGGTAACGTTAATAATCATAATTCTTCACTTTGTAGGTTCATGTTTATTTAGTTACCATAAACACATTTACATTATCCTTAAATCAAATAAATGATTTCGAATAAGCATCTCGCTACGTAGTCTCAAACTAAAGCAGTTTCATTTAAATCATGTAGTTCATTTAGGATCTATAGGATTAGTATGCAACTAAAATAAGTTTGTTTTAAAAAGATGTTAATTAGAAAGTAAACAACAACAAACCTTTGATTTTGATATGATTTTGATAGCAACTATTTGACCTTTAAGTTCTCCTTTCCTGCATCTAGCTTTACAAGTATGACCAAAATGCCCTTTGCCAACTTCCTCACCTATCTCATACTTATGCCCAATATGTTTTGAAAACCCAAAATTCTTATTTAGCTTCTCCTCCCCATGACCGTTTGCCTTTCCATGCCGACGTACCAAAACCGCCTTCATATGCTGAGCTGGCGATAACGGGGCGAACGCCCTCTTGAACAACCGCGCTGGCGAAGCCATGGGGGACGACTTCTTTGAAAACAAGTAGTTTGTTGGGCTTTGAGCGTAGAACACATATAATGGTGATTTCTTCCCTCCCACATTTTGATTCTTTTTCTTCTTTGATTTTTCTATCTCATTTTCATTATTATGTTTACCGAAAAATCCGTCTTTCGAGCTGCAAATTCCCATTTGGGGGGTTTGGGTAGATACCGTTTTACGCAAAATCTACCCCCAAACAGGAAACACAGATCAAAATTGGAAGAACCCTAGATGTTTATGGGCATTTGAATGAGGGAGATTTTTAGATTATGTTTTAATTTTATATATATTTTTTTATCGTGTTTTGGTGTAGGATGGAGATTGAAGAAGGGAAGGGAGGATTATTAGGAAAAGGAAGATCTTGTTAATGGAGATTCTTGAAAAATTTTAAAAATGTTTTAAATTTTTATATATGTATATTTCATACAAGTCAAAACTCGGGTTTGGATCGGGAGAGCAGGTATCAACTTGAGGGCAACGAGAGCAGCCTCATTCATGAACAACACGCCATGTGTCAACTGCACAAAAGGAATAGCAGAGGTAAAAACGTACTTTCGTTACCAAAACATATCTTCCCCTACAATTAATCGATTCTCTCCAAATCTCCATCTCCATTAAAGTTATATATATGTATACATTATACACATATATCAAAATCGTATATCATCGAATATACCTCACCACATGATATTCGTTGTTTAATATGCAAATCGTAGATCTAAATGAACCAGTTACGCATTCGATTGATGATACTATGTCGACTGAAACACCAGTTGATTCGATTGAAGATACTGGAACAAATGTTGCTAATCAATTGATACAACAAACACCGACACTAGAATCGTCGATTGATCATGATCGAACAAATAAGGTCCTTGAGAGAACACCTACTTTTACACTGCATTCTCGAGTTTTTTTTGGGTGGAATGGAAAGGAAATGAATTGAAATAAAATAATATGGCATTCTCGAGTTTTTTTCTGAGTGGAAAGGAAATGAGAGGAATGAAATTAGACTGAAATTGCATGGGTTTTTTGTTGATAAAACTTTCCGCCCATATTTGAGCGGATTAGGACGGAAAACATTCCAATGGTTATCTAATAACCCTAACCTACTATCGTATGGCTAATATTTTTATCTTCCATACGGCACACAAATAAGTTTTCAACTGGCAATCTTAATTATGTCTCGTTTTACGAAAACTCATAGGGAGAAGTTACGATACTTCATTGTAATTCCATCTCGTGAGCATACGGTAATACCATGACAAATTTTCACTATCTAATTATTGATCATATCTTGATCACAACAGCATGCCACGTCCCTCTTTACCATCATAATCATTAGCCCCAGTCACCACTCCTTTGATTAATTTTCTATAATAAAACATGCTTTGATTTATTTAGATACTGTAAAACTCATCAATGGTTAAAAGGTAGAACGACTATAATTGTAATTTGTAAATTGTTTTGAGTATTTCCTTTCCTTTCTATCCAACTCAAGGATACATATAAAATTTTAATATTACATTCCTTTCTATTACTTTTTCCTCTTTTCTTTTCCATCCTATTCATTTCCGTTTAGAAAAAACTCGAGAATACAGACGCAGAGAATTTGATGATTGAACAGACACCGATTCCTTATGTAGAAAGTGATGGTAAATCTCAGATCTAAAAAAAAATTATCCTAATTTGCAGTATAATTAACTTGTAGTATTTATTAGGTGTTCATCAAATGTAATATGCAGTATACATTATGTATGCAATGTATTTACTAGGAATTTTTTACCGAACTAGTACGATTTCAAAACAAATTATCGGTTCTAGTAGCATTTGGTAAAACTTTTCAAAACTAGTAGAATCGTGTTTTCCAAACCCGACTCCACATTTGAGTTATTTAGAAGTCGGGTTTGCTAAACCCGTCTTTGACCAAATTCCGACACACCACAGGGACCCATTGTACTTTGCTGAGAGAGAGAAAGTGGAGTCGGGTTTGGCAAACCCGACTTTACTTTTTCAAGAGAGATAAGCTAGTTTGCCAAACCCGACTCTTGTTTTACTTTTGCTTTCCAACATCCGGATACAGTTACTAGTCTTCCACTTGTATATAAATTCCTAAGTCATTGTATCTAAATTCCTTAGTCACAATTGTACATACAGTTTTTATTTTTAAAATTCTAGTAGCTTACTAGAATATATATTTTAAAAATTAACATTATTAATTCTTAAAAAATAAATTCTTAAACAGTTTTCCTTGTTTCCTAAGTCACAATTGGATTACTAGTTACTAGAATATAATTTTTAAATCACTATGTTATAGACTTGACGTATACATAAAATTATTACTAAATTTATTTTTAAATTTTCCTAATTAATCAACCACTAGGGAACAAGGAAAACTGTTTAAGAGTCGTTTAATGTATACTTCAAATCGTTTCAACCTCGTCACCATTTTTATAAATAAATTTTGCATCATGAGTAGATATATTAGTTATTTACGAAACTGATAAAAAAAAATTTATAGACAGAAGGTGTGAGTGGTTCAAATTTATCAGCCCACTCGGCTATAAAAGTTGCCATTTTTTTTTGTTAACTTATTATTACATACCTAAGGACATATAACTCAACATGTTTGATCAAACAACCTTTTTTTTGTCACCTATATATGACTATGTCTTTACAATAGTTTGCAACTGTTTTATATGCCCTTAAGAGTCTTTTAAGTTCTACCTTGCAATTTGGGTGATTTTACGATAAGCGGATTGTATTCCTCTTTAATTTGTTAAAGACAACACTTAATTACATCTACTTTAAAACAAGTCAATTTAGTTCGATCCTTTTTCGTTTTAATTTGTTAAATATACTAAAAATATATTTTTAGTATATTTTTAAAAAATATTCAAAAAGTAAATAAATTCCATATTAAATATAATTAGTCGGCTCACTCATTGTGACCTTTGGGCGTTTAACTTAATTGCCACCTGTATTTTTGACTTAAAAATGTATGTACAATTGTGACTTAGGAATTTAGATACAATGACTTAGGAATTTATATACAAGTAGAAGGCTAGTAACTGTAACCGGATGTTGGAAAGCAAAAGTAAAATAAGAGACGGGTTTGGCAAACTAGCTTCTCTCTCTTGAAAAAGTAAAGTCGGGTTTGCCAAACCCGACTCCACTTTCTCTCTCTCAGCAAAGTACAATGGGTCCATGTGGTGTGTCGGAATTTGGTCAAAGGCTGGTTTAGCAAACCCGACTTCTAAATAACTCAAATGTGGAGTCGGGTTTGGAAAACACGATGCTACTAGTTTTGAAAAGTTTTACCAAATGCTACTAGAACCGATAATTTGTTTTGAAATCGTACTAGTTCGGTAAAAAATTCATTTACTAGTTGTTCATCAAATGTAATATGCAGTATACTTAATTTGCAGTAAATAACTTTATCATGTAATTGTAAATATTATGTATGCAATATATTTACTAGTTGTTCATCAAATGTAACATGTAGTATACTTAATTTGCAGTAACTTACTTTAGCATGTAATTGTAAATATTATGTATGCAATGTATTTACTAGTTAATATGCAATAATATTTATAGTACGGTTATATGTGATAGACTTAACTAATTAAAATTGAAGTATTCTGCAGTTGTATATATTCATATTACAGTTGTATGTGTAAACTGCAGTATAATTTATAGTACAGTTAGTTGTTCATTAAAAAATAAATGTATGTGTAAACTGCAGTTGACTACCAAAAAAAATATCATTTTGGCTGTTGAAAAATTGCTTGGCAAAATGTAGTTTATAAATGACTTCTATGTTGAGTATTTTACATTTGTGGATTTTGATTACCTTGAAAGGATTATTGAATAAGAGAGATGAATGTTTGTGATTTAATGAGAGAGATTATGATTTTGTGTAGAGGGAAAAAGAGTCTGAGCAACTGACCGAATTGATTGATTCAATTGAACATGGTTAAATGTAAAATAACGATAATACCCCTCCATCTCATTAAAAACCTACACTCAACACCCTTTCTTTTTTATTCTATTTAAAACCAAACACAAAAACTCCGCCCAAATTATGTGACGTATATCAACAAATTTAACGGGCCATATGATTATTTCCTGCCCCTTTCTCTCCAAAATCAGCATGCCCTCATGATCCCTTATCTCAAAACTCAAAAGTGAAATTAACAAAGTTTTGAATATTAACTACCCGGTCGTCCGAGCTGTACAAATGATGTCCACGTGGAATGACAGTTGGACTCCACCACGTACTAAAGAAAATGCATTAGACTCCTCTCAACAGGTGACACAAACTGACGCATCAGTTTGTGCCACATCAGCGTCATGTCATCTTTTTTCAAAACTGACACAAACTGACGCTTCACTGCCTATAGTGAACATCACATCTCTTTTTTTGAGCCTCATACACTACTTTATTTATTTATTTAAAACACATAATTAAATAAACACACGTTCATTACAATTAAAACATTACATTAAATAAAAATATAATGTTACATTTCCTAAAAAAAGCTACAATTCCTAAAAAAAAATACATTTATTGAAAATAAAAAATACAGCTAGTCGTCTACTCCGAATCGTCCGAACCTTCGTCTTCATTTTCGTGTTGGTCTTCGTCCGAATCGTTGACTTGAACCGAACCCGGTTCGGTTCCAAAAACCGTTTTGTAATCCGACTCGTAATTATCAACCACGATTTTTCGTACCTCCTTGAGCATCATTTTTTCCTTGCCTTTAAGCCCCTTTGGTATTTTTTTATATAATATTTTCCACGATTTAAAAATAGTTTTTTTGACCGAATTTTTGTCGATCGTGGCCAATGTTTGTTGTTGTAATTCCGCGGCTTGTATGTTGGCCAACCGTTCTTGTTGTGTAAATATTGTATAGATTGTGAAGTTGAAAGTGTAAAATGTGTATGAAATTTGGGTTTAAAGAGATGTATATATATAGTGTTTAAAATGAGTTTGAAAAGTTTTTTTTTCCCCTGTACGCTCCTTCCAACAGATACAATGTTTTTTTTTTGTATAGCCGTTACTCACGAAGAAACAAATGACGCGGGCCCCCTTTTTCCTTCGTCAAAGCGACGAGATCAAGCGACGGACCGGAACCGACGCATGGTGCCTATGGCGTCGGTTCCGTCCCCCAAACTGACGCATGGTACCGACGTACCATAGTGAGGAGTCTTACAAACAAAGAAAACTAGAAAAGGAGCATCACTATGTGGGCTTAACCGGGCCACTAAAAGTAGACAATCTATATCAGGCCCATGGGTATCATTGGACTTAGGGGTGACCAAAAAAACCGGGTTGGAAAACTGTAACATCCCCTCTCTAGGCCTAGGAGAAACTCGGTAATTTCTTATTTTATTTGATTATTTAATTATGTTTTCAAATAATTGGTATTATGGGAATAATTGAAATAAATAGGTTAAATGATTAGATGATTTATTGTGGATAGTAAAATGTTATTTCTTTTAAATGGTTATAGTTGAAGGTAAATTAAAAGGCATTTTGCTCGCAAACGGTTTCTAGGTTCCAGGCAATAGAGTTAAAGCGGGTATAATGTTTACACTGTATTGTTTGGTGGAGAAAGTTAGATCGACCTAACTTCCCCCGCCTTTTCTTTTTCCCCTCCATTTCCTTTGGTTTCATTTCTCCAAAACAAGAACACACACACAAAGAAAAATAAACCAATTAGGGTTTTGATCTAGTTCAAGAAATCGTCATCCTCATCATCCTCATTAGCTTCATCATCTAGTTCCTCTCTACAATTTGTAAGTAGTTTTGTTCCCATTTACTTTGAATTTGAGTTTGATTTGGAAAATTTATATAGTTAGGTTAATTGATGTATAGGTAGATTTTGTAGCTTGATGATGTTGTTTTGTTGATATAACACGTTATACAATGATACTTGAAGTTATTTGTTAGATAAAATCGAGTATTTCAACTGAATTGTGTGAATTTGGGGTGTGGATTCGGGCTGTTCTTGAACAGGTTGCTGCAAGTCGCTAAAACCATGCATAGCCGATCGGCTGTGCTTGGTTAGCCGATCGGTTAAGGCCATTAAGCTGATCGGCTTAATTTAGCCGAACGGCTATGTTAGTTCAAAATCATCACAGAACTTAGCCACTTGAACCGAAGCTTGAAATTAATTAAGAAAACAGATCAGTTATGGTATAGCCGATCGGTTGGGCTTAGCCGAACGGCTGGGACCCCAAAGCAGATCGGCTGTGGGTCTAAATGTGGTCAAAAATCAGCTCTTGTCTTGTGTGCTTTCGGGATTGTACCACTAATATGTATATACGTATATTACGTGCAAATAAGATTTATACATGAGATTAACTGTTGAAACTTTGGTTATTAGGAGATTAAATAATATGCCTGAAAATGAGTGGTATTATTATGAATTCCTAACTTGGTTTTGCTCGTGATCTCAGATAACCCGAAGACTCAGTGAGACTAGATCTCTGAGTGGAAGCTGTGATTGTCAAGGGTGAGTGGATCAATGACTCTCTGTCTAAATCAGTTGTAACAATCGGGTTACAACGGGTAAACATGGTTTTACTGTTTATGTTGTTTAGTTTACATATTTCCATGATGATTATGGATTATGTGAATTGTTCAGAGGTCAACATGGTTTGGGCTTGGTATTATTACTTGAATAACACAAGTGCCTTGTACATGTGTTGTTCACTGAAATTGTGTTGTAAATGGTAATAGTACCAAGCTATCGGTTAGATCACTGAATTGGCCTTCAGTGGTTGTAAGTGTTGCTTGGGGGCCACCGCGGCAGTAGGGTTCCTCAAGGACCACCGATCCTCTTTGAAGCTAGTTGTTTATGATGCTTTGTTGTAGGCAATTGTTTAACTGAGTTAGGGTGATGGTTAGAGATCTATTCACTTAGCTTTGTGCTAATCCCCCTCCTTAATTCTTGCAGGATATACTTTTGATTGTGGGTAGCAAGAATGTCCGAGTTTTTTTATGGAATGTTTGATGGCTCCCACTCTGATTATTTAACCACGTCAATAGTTAAACATTTTGTTTAAATTTATATAACTCCCTGATTTGTAACTATGGTTATCTTGATAATATCGGTTGGTGTTATCGTGCACAAACGACTTGTATCTTGCAATGTTATCTATACGTGAAATTCATGATGAATGAAGTTTATATTACGCTTTCGATGTTTTAAAAAAATATATATATACGGTATTGAAAAGTAGGGTGTTATAAATTGGTATCAGAGCCTAGGTTTGGGCGAGTTGAACATGGGTTAATTGTTCAATCCCAAATCTATTGTGATAGTCATACCATCCGGAAAGGTGGGATTTAGCTAAGATGGGGAAATTGGTTAGTATATAGGTGCTAACAATTAACGAATGGTGAGATGTGTTTAAATACAGGATATGGCAGATACTGAGCGTCCGACCGATCCACCCACTAGGATTCCTAGTACTAGCGTCGCCCCTCCAGAAAGTCAGAATGTTAGTCAAGGCCCGACTGGCACTACTTATGTAGCTGAAGAATTTGACCAGGAGGATTACCTGTTACATTTGGAGTCTGAAAACATTAGACTCAAGGCCATTGAACAACAGTTTTTGCAACAACAACAGACTTTGTCCTCCCAGAGGGTTTTGCAATCGATGCCACCTCTGGTTGGTGCTGTGCCACCTCCTATTGTAACAACTCAGATTCCCGTGTCTCAGCCTTTTTATCATCAACAACAACCGTATAGTAATTATCAGACTTCAACACCTTTTGCTTCTGGGTCTTCTGGTTATCGGACCCCGTCATTTCCGGCTCATAATCTACCTAAGCTTTGTTCTTTCAAGACTTTTAAGTCTTGTGGACCCTCGGATTTCTCGGGTAGTACAAATCCTTCTGTTACCTTGGACTGGTTGAGGGATGTCGAGAGGAAATTTGAGGTTTGTAGGTGTGAAGAGGAGGTAAAGGTTCCTTTTGCGGTGCAGCTACTTAAGGGTCCGGCAATGGGATGGTGGGATTCCATTACCTCACATTTCACCCCTCAACAAAGAGCATCCATTAGGTGGTCTGATTTCCATAATGAGGTGAGTAAGAAATACTGTTCTGGGTTTGAAATGACTCGTATCCGACGAGAGTTTATGGACTTGCAAATGACGGATATGATGACGATGGATGATCTCATTTCTCAATTTACCGAAAAACTGAGGTTTGTACAACAGTGGGTACCGGATGAACGTACTCAGATTGAACATTTTGTGGGGACGTTGCCCCATGACTATCGGACGACGGTGAGACTAGCGGGTTCACTTACCCATGCTTTTGATTTAGCCCGATCCGTGGATGGAGATGTTAGAGCCAAAGATTTGGAGATTAAGGGCAAATTGGCATTGAAAACCAAGAGTGATTCTTCGAGTAGTCCTGGAAAGAAAAATTGGCATGGATCTCCCCAAAGTAAGAAACCAAGTCAGGGTGGTGGTTATGTGTTGGATAGAACAAACAGGTGCCAAAATTGTAAATCTAAACACACAGGACCTTGCACTCCTCAGACCCATAGGTGCATCAAGTGTGGACAGTACGATCATGATATTAAAGAATGTACTTTCCCGAAGCATGTTTGTTGGAACTGTCAGAAAGAGGGACACCGAGCGGGACAGTGTACCAAGACAAGTAAACCAAGATTGGGTTCGGTCGGAGGGTCTTCGTCATCTGGCCAGAAAAGAAAGAATCCACCTTCAGCATCTGGCAGGGCATTTCAGATGACAGCTGATGAAGCTGTCAGGACGGAGGATGTCATAACTGGTACTTTTCTTATCAATTCTGTACCAGCATGTGTTTTATTCGATTCTGGAGCTAGCTGTTCTTTTGTGTCTATGCAATTCTGTGATAGATTGAAATTAGCTCCCACTGTTATTGCCAATCCTATTGAGGTTGAGGTAGCAAATGGTAGGATGGTTCCCGTTACCACATCGGTGACGGGAGCTGAAATATTGATTGAGGGCCATAGTTTTCCGATTTCTTTTCTATTGATGCATATTCCCAGTTTTGATGCGGTTCTAGGTATGGACTGGCTAAGTCGAAATAAAGCTAACATTGATTGCCATAGGAAGTTGATAAGAATCCCAATCTCGGGCGAGTCATATGTCGTGGCTCGAGGGGAGCGGGAAAGGGGTAGCATACCTTTGATTTCCATGATTAAGGCTAGAAAATCTTTAGTCAAAGGGTGTGAATCGTTTTTGGCCTATGTTATTGATGCTAAGATAGAAAAGAAAACTGTTACCAACGTCCGAGTGGTTTCGGAATACTCAGAAGTTTTTCCCGACGAGTTGCCTAGCTTACCTCCTGTTAGGGATGTGGAGTATAAGATTGATTTGATACCTGGCTCTACACTAGTAGCGAAAGCTTCTTATAGATTAGCTCCCTCCGAAATCCGTGAAATGATGAGTCAGATTCAGGAATTGTTAGATAAGGGTTTTGTTAGACACAGTTCTTCTCCTTGTGGTGTACCTGTATTGTTCGTTAAAAAGAAGGATGGCACATTTCGTATGTGTATAGATTATAGGGAGTTGAATAAGAAAACCATAAAGAATAAATACCCTTTGCCCTGAATCGATGAATTGTTTGATCAGTTACAAGGGTCTTCCTACTTTTCTAAGATTGATTTGAGGTCGGGTTACCACCAGGTGCGGGTTTGTGAGGAGGATATTCCTAAGACGGCTTTTCGCACCCAATATGGTCACTATGAGTTTCTTGTTATGCCATTTAGGTTAACTAACGCTCCGGCAGTCTTTATGGATTTGATGAATAGGGTTTGTCGGCCCTACCTTGATAAATTTGTGATCGTGTTCATTGATGATATATTGGTATATTCTAAGTCAGAAGCCGAGCATGAAATACATTTGGGATTGGTTTTGGAAACTCTAAGGAAGGAACAATTGTATGCTAAATTTTCGAAATGCGAGTTTTGGCTTCGTGAGGTTCAGTTTTTGGGACATATCATTTGTAAGGATGGGGTTAGAGTCGATCCGTCTAAAGTTGAGGCAGTGATGAATTGGCACGCGCCTAGGTCTCCTTCGGAGATTAAGAGTTTTCTTGGGCTGGCGGGTTATTATAGGAAGTTTATTAAAGATTTTTCTAAACTTGCGAGTCCGTTGACAAAATTAACTCGAAAGGATGTTAAGTTTCAGTGGGGTGAACCTCAGGAATCAGCTTTTCAGTCTCTGAAGCAGCTTCTATGTCAGGCTCCAGTGTTAGCATTTCCTGATGGGTCCGACGATTTCATTGTTTATTGTGATGCCTCGCATGCGGGCCTAGGTGGTGTTTTGATGCAACGTGATCGGCTCATTGCTTACGCTTCTCGACAGCTTAAGCCTCATGAAAAGAATTATCCTACCCATGATTTGGAACTTGCGGCTGTGGTTTTTGCCTTGAAAATATGGAGACATTATCTTTATGGTACCAAATGCGTTATTTGTACGGATCACAAAAGTCTTCAGTATATGTTCTCACAAAAGGAGCTCAATATGCGACAAAGGCGATGGTTAGAATTGATAAAGGATTATGATTGCGAGATTCGATACCATCCGGGTAAAGCAAATGTGGTAGCCGATGCATTAAGCAGAAAAGGAAATCCTGACAGAATCTACTTCATGCGATTAGAGGTTTCTTCTGATTTGATTGACAAATTGAAATTGGCACAAGTAGAGGCGTTATTGGATCATAACTTGAAATCGGAGATCATGTTGAAAAGAAAGGACTTATTATGTGATGATTCTCGTGGATTAAAGACTTTTCAGTCTCGTGTTTGGGTCCCTTTGCTTGGTGGACTTCGTGACATGATTTTGAATGAGGCACACAAATCTAAGTTATCGATTCACCCGGGGTGTACAAAGATGTATAACGACTTGAAACCCATGTATTGGTGGCCAACTTTGAAAACGGATGTGGCGCGGTTTGTGGAATCTTGTCACATATGCTCTCAAGTGAAAGTCGAACATCAGAAACCATATGGATCATTGAAACAACTTGATATTCCTGAGTGGAAATGGGAACACATAACGATGGACTTTGTAACCAAATTTCCGCTAACAGTTAAAGGAAATGATATGATTTGGGTGATTGTGGACCGATTAACTAAGAGTGCTCACTTTCTAACAACTAGTGAGACGGCATCGTTGAGTAAACTGGCGCAGTTGTATATCAATGAGATCGTTTCTAGGCATGGAATTCCGTTGTCTATTGTTTCAGACAGGGATTCTCGGTTTGTGTCTGGATTTTGGCAGAACCTACAACGGGAATTGGGTACTAGAATCAACTTAAGTACAGCTTATCACCCTCAGACGGACGGTCAATCAGAACGTACCATTCAGACCTTAGAGGATATGTTACGTGCTTGTGTGATGGAATATGGTGGGTCTTGGGATTCGCACCTACCTTTGATTGAGTTTGCGTATAACAATTCTTATCACTCGAGTATAGGCATGCCTCCGTATGAAATGTTGTATGGGCGTCGTTGTAGAACACCTACTTGTTGGTTAGAAGCGGGTGAGAAACAGTTTGCGGGTCCGGATATTGTTCAGATAACGGCGGACAAGGTAGCTATTACTCGTGAGAAATTGAAAGCAGCTCGTGACAGACAGAAACAGTATGCCGATCCACGACGTCGTCCAGTTTCTTTTGTGGTTGGTGAGTTGGTTTATTTGAAGGTCTCACCTTGGAAGGGTGTGATTCGGTTTGGTAAGCGTGGTAAACTGGCCCCTAGATACATTGGCCCATTTAGAATTCGGCAAGTAGTTAACGATCAAACTGTGTCACTTGATCTCCCTCTTGAATTAGCGGGTATTCATGATACATTTAACGTGTGTTACTTAAGAAAATGCAATGTGGAGGACCAATCCCAAGTTCTTCCATTGCAAGATTTGCGTGTTGATTTAAGTAAGAAGCTTGTAGAGGAACCCGTTGAACTTTTAGATAGAAAAGTGACTAAACTTCGTAAGAAGGAAATCCCAATGGTTTTGGTTAAGTGGAGACATAGTTTGGGTGCCAACCTTACGTGGGAAACGGAGGAAAGCATGAAGCCTCGGTATCCTAGTCTTTTTGGGCATGGCGAGATTTCGGGGACGAAATCTCCTTAAGGAGGGAAGATTTGTAACATCCTCTCTCTGGGCCTAGGAGAAACTCGGTAATTTCTTATTTTATTTGATTATTTAATTATGTTTTCAAATAATCGGTATTATGGGAATAATTGAAATAAATAGGTTAAATGATTAGATGATTTATTGTGGATAGTAAAATGTTATTTCTTTTAAATGGTTATAGTTGACGGTAAATTAAAAGGCATTTTGCTCGCAAACGGTTTCTAGGTTCCAGACAATAGAGTTAGAGCGGGTATAATGTTTACACTGTATTGTTTGGTGGAGAAAGTTAGATTGACCTAACTTCCCCCACCCTTTCTTTTTCCCTTCCATTTCCTTTGGTTTCATTTCTCCAAAACAAGAACACACACACAAAGAAAAATAAACCAATTAGGGTTTTGATCTAGTTCAAGAAATCGTCATCCTCATCATCCTCATTAGCTTCATCATCTAGTTCCTCTCTACAATTTGTAAGTAGTTTTGTTCCCATTTACTTTGAATTTGAGTTTGATTTGGAAAATTTATATAGTTAGGTTAATTGATGTATAGGTAGATTTTGTAGCTTGATGATGTTGTTTTGTTGATATAACATGTTATACAATGATACTTGAAGTTATTTGTTAGATAAAATCGAGTATTTCAACTGAATTGTGTGAATTTGGGGTGTGGATTCGGGCTGTTCTTGAACAGGTTACTGCAGGTCGCTAAAACCATGCATAGCCGATCGGCTGTGCTTGGTTAGCCGATCGGTTAAGGCCATTAAGCTGATCGGCTTAATTTAGCCGAACGGCTATGTTAGTTCAAAATCATCACAGAACTTAGCCACTTGAACCGAAGCTTGAAATTAATTAAGAAAACATATCGGCTATGGTATAGCCGATCGGTTGGGCTTAGCCGAACGGCTGGGACCCCAAAGCCGATCGGCTGTGGGTCTGAATGTGGTCAAAAATCAGCTCTTGTCTTGTGTGCTTTCGGGATTGTACCACTAATATGTATATACGTATATTACGTGCAAATAAGATTTATACATGAGATTAACTGTTGAAACTTTGGTTATTAGGAGATTAAATAATATGTCTGAAAATGAGTGGTATTATTATGAATTCCTAACTTGGTTTTGCTCGTGATCTCAGATAACCCGAAGACTCAGTGAGACTAGATCTCTGAGTGGAGGCTGTGATTGTCAAGGGTGAGTGGATCAATGACTATCTGTCTAAATCAGTTGTAACAATCGGGTTACAACGGGTAAACATGGTTTTACTGTTTATGTTGTTTAGTTTACATATTGCCATGTTGATTATGGATTATGTGAATTGTTCAGAGGTCAACATGGTTTGGGCTTGGTATTATTACTTGAATAACACAAGTGCCTTGTACATGTGTTGTTCACTGAAATTGTGTTGTAAATGGTAATAGTACCAAGCTATCGATTAGATCACTAAATTGGCCTTCAGTGGTTGTAAGTGTTGCTTGAGGGCCATCGCGGCAGTAGGGTTCCTCAAGGACCACCGATCCTCTTTGAAGCTAGTTGTTTATGATGCTTTGTTGTAAGCAATTGTTTAACTGAGTTAGGGTGATGGTTAGAGATCTATTCACTTAGCTTTGAGCTAATCCCCCTCCTTAATTCTTGCAGGATATACTTTTGATTGTGGGTAGCAAGAATGTCCGAGTTTTTTTATGGAATGTTTGATGGCTCCCACTCTGATTATTTAACCACGTCAATAGTTAAACATTTTGTTTAAATTTATATAACTCCCTGATTTGTAACTATGGTTATCTTGATAATAACCGGTTTTGAAAACTTAACTACAAGTGTATCACTAACAACCGATGTTTGGTCGGCTCCTCATGGTTTGCCCGGTTCGTACCTTTGTGTTACCGCACATTGGGTTGATCCCTCAACTTGGCAAATGATGAAACGTACCATTGCTTTTGAAAACTTTGACTATCCTCACACGGGTCAAAATTTATTTTGCTTGTTACGGGATGTAATGAAAATGTTTAAATTAGAACAAAAGGTTTTTTCTATCTCGTTTGATAATACAAGTAATAACACAAACGCCGTTCAAAAATTAATACTAAAATACAACCCACCTTTGAAAGGCATTTTCTACCATAGTAGATGTGTTGCACACATAATTAACTTGGTTATGCAAGACGGGTTAGCGGTTTGACAAATAAGTAAAGTAAAGACGCTAATAAAAACATGTTGCAAGATATATTTTGTAAGGGTAAGGCTAGATACAAACTTTATATGAGATTGTGTAAGGAAACGGATTCAATTTTTTTAACCCCTAATTGGGACATGCTCCTAAGATGGAATTCGACATACAACATGTTTGTATGTGGTTTACGCCAACGTGAGACTTTACAAGCTTTTCATTTACAACTTATCCAAAGGGGTTATGTTATAAACGAATTTCCAAGCGGATGTTGGGATGTTATTGAAAAGATTACCGAATTGCTCATACTTTTTAAAACCGCAACTACTTTGTTATCGGGTGTTTATTATCCCACGATTCACTTGGTACTTAACCAAATTTTTTTAATGTGTTCAAAACTAAGCGAATACGAATTTATTGATAATTTGTACGCACTAATGGTGGCTCCCATGAAAGAAAAAGTAAGAAAATATTTTAAAGACATGCCACCGGTAATTAGTTGTGGCGCCGCAATAAACCCATGCTTAAACGTTTCCGGGGTGGAATTGCTTATCGATAACATTTGTAACGATTTGGAATTGAATGACGAGGATCCATTTTTTTCACAAAATACAAAAAAACATTTTAACAAATGCTTTCAAGATTTATTTACTCATTATTTTCAAAAATATGGTTCAACAAATCTTTCTTCTAGTTCGGCTTCCACAATGTTTGGTTCATCTTCCTCTCGCGATCCAATGCTTAACTTATATAATAGTTTAAGACAAGAAAACCATAAACGGGCAAGGGGTGAAGGTAATCAAACGAACACTAGCGAATATGGGAGGTATACCGGAACTGATTTTTTAAACACTATACAACCCGATGAATTCGCAAAATTTGATATTTTGGCTTGGTAGAAAGGGAGGGAATATCAATTTCCAGTTCAAACCATCATGGCCCGAGATTTACTGATCGTCCAAGCTTCTACGGTAGCTTCGGAATCCGCTTTTTCTCTTAGTGGCAGAGTACTATCTATACGAAGAACAAGACTCACACTGGCCTCATTAGAGATGTGCATTTGCTTGAAGGATCACTTAGACGCCGCGGAACGTATACAACACATTTCTAGTCTTGAAGGTGAAATGGAATATGAAGGAGATATACACGATATCGAGGTGCAAGCGGGTATGGCAATATCACTCTCCGATGAAGAAATTGCTCTTGATGAAGCTTCGCGATAGGCTAACACCGATGAAGATTTCGACCTTTGAACAATGAAGACTACGCATTTGAAGATGTTAGAAGACTTGAAGATTAATAAAACTTGAAGATTTTGAAGAAGCATGAAGACTTATTTGTTTCAAGAATATTTTTATGACCATTTAGAAGACTTTGATTTAAGTAATTGTCAAGTTATGTTTCCATTCCTAAATGATGTTTTAAGTTGAAGATTTTGTTATTTTTATGAAGATTGTGAAATGGTCAAGTATACGTTTTAAGTTGAAGACTTTGTTATTTTTATGAAGATTATGCAATGATCAAGTGTTGTTGTTATGGTCAAAGTGTTGTTGTTATGGTAAACGGGTCAAAAAGTGTCTTAATGGTTCATGAAAGTGTGGTTATGTCAAAACGAGCGATGGTGTAATTATGTAGCGGCTTGCAATTGTCTTAGGTGTTAAATGTATGTTAAAATGTGTTGGTAAAAAATGAAAGTCTGAATGTGAGGCGTTTGTGATTTGGTATGGTCACCAAAAGTGTCCGAAATGACCAAAAATTGGTCACGCGTCCGAATTCTTCGTTAACGTGAAATTTGAAAAAGTGTAAAAATGAAAAGTTTTATTTTGTTATAGTGGAGGTGTCTGCAAAATTTCAGCTTCTAAGTATTTACGAGTCAAAAGTTATGCGCGTCGGAATTTCGCTTCTAAAAATTATGCATACCAAACATTACCCGGTGCGTACAAAGAGTACCCGCCGGGTACAAAGGTTAATTCCTTTACAGAATTTGGATAGCCTTGAGTACCCGTTGCGTACAAGTGTACCCGCCGGGTACTATGTATTTACCCGTTAATATTCACTCCGGGTAGTTCATCTTTTTCCGGGAACTAAACATTAGTACCCGCCGGGAATAGGTTGTACCCGCCGGGAATAAGTTGTACCCGCCGGGAATAAGTTGTACCCGTCGGGTATTCTCGTTTTTCAGGTTATCCCTGGCTGCCTTCCACGCTTTCCACACACTCCAAAAACCCATTTTTCTCTCCAAAAAACGGGAGCAACACCACCAAACCCCCCACTCAACCATTTTTGAAGCAAAAACTCACGAATTAAACCGGCAAAACACTTCTACAGCATGTTTAAGGTACGATTAACAACTTTTTAATTCAAAACACTTAATTTTCATGGATTGATTGAAGTTTTTAGATTTAGGTTTTCTTGAAATTGAATATGAGGAAGTTTTAGTTGTTTCTATTTCTGATTATATTGTGAGTTATATGTACTCGCACCTTCTTATTTCATGAATTCGTGTTTAATTTACACGATTATGAAAAATACGAATTTAGGGTTCTTGAAACAAATTTTGGGGAAAATTAATTCTGTGTAATGATATACTTAGAATTGTGATCCATTTACATAATACTCACGATTGTAATGCTCACTTGAATCAAATTATGTGTTTAATTGCATAATTCGAGTTTAGCTTGATATTAGGGCATTTGTGTAACACCCCCAAATTTAACAGTTTGCGGAAGCGATGTTTTGGGTGTTACTAATCAATAATCACAAGCACAAAGGATACAGTGAACGACTCTAAATGAGACGTTCGAAAAGTTATTACATTAATACATAAGTAGTTTCAAAATACAAGCTCGAGTTCAAGTAAATTCCTAGAGATTCTAATACATAACAACTAGTACAAAAGTAATGTATAAAAATCTCCAAGCTTGTAATGCATGCGACTCGAGCTAAGTAAGCTTATCATGCTGGGCATCCCTACTGATGCTGTGTACCTGAGAAGCATTACTAAAACGGTCAACCAAAAGGTTGGTGAATCTCACAGGTTTGTAAGTAAGTAAACAGTTTGAACACACAAGTAGTATTTGTAAATCATAGCCAGCCAGTAATTAATGATCACAGGTTATGCTCATCATTAACTTAAGTTTAATAAGTGGGTGGTTGCAGATTATGCAAACCGTTTGATACAATCGCCATGAGCCACCATAGTTGAAGCTTAACGTACGGTAAATATAGGTACCCCCTCATGAATGTAATCCAAAACATTCATACGGAACGAGTAAGAAACGCCCGTTTCTACAGGAACGGATCGTGGTAGTGCTTGCTACCCCGGGCGGGGATTGTCAGTCCCATATGGATCCATATACTAAAACTCACGCTTATCACATAACTAACAACTATGTTTCAGGAGGATTTCATTGGATTAGTCGTAAACTCATGCAATTGGCGTATCGTTACTCTCATACAGTAAGTAAATCATGGCAGCAAGTAAGTTTTGTGTGTTCATGTAAAACAGTAATGCATCTCACCCCTGAGTATAAAACAGTAAAGTAGGGGCTGTGAGACTCACCTGAATATGGCAGACAATGCAGTAAGTAAGCAAGTAGTATCTCGAACTAGCAACCCTTAGCGTCCTAATACGCATAAGGTTTAGTAAGTAAATGGAATACTTGTAAAGTATCCATGCTAGTTGTTCCCAAACTAGTTAATGTCCATTAGTTTGTTTGTAAGTTTGTAATCGTTTGTAAATCGTAGTTTGTATAAAAGTTGTACGGTTCGTTTGTTATCGGTGTATAATAATAATTCCATCCATTATTATTATGTATTCATAGTAGTTGTACAGTTGTAAAGTATACTCGTATGATCGTTTGTTTGTATTACAACATGTATCGTTTGTGTACGTTCCAATGAGCTTAGTCCCCAAAGGGTACGAGTGAAACCTCGTAAGTATTCGTATGTATGTTCGTATCAGTTAACGTGTAATCCAGCACGTAACTAGTAAGTGAACTTGTAAATTCGTATCGGATGTAATCCCGTGTAGTGTACAAGTGTATGTTCATTGGAGTGTAATCTCCTAAGTATATCCGGGTGAAATCTCGTACGCGTGTGTGAGTGAAATCTCACGTTAAGTTTAGTATAGACTTGTACGTATTCAAGTATCGTTGTATACTTCCAAAAGTATAGTATTTTCATGTATAAGTAACGCCGAGTAAAGTACGTTTACGTTTTAAGTATATTCTATACTTGTGAAAAATGTAAGTTTCAATCAGCCTGTTATAGCGTCACTTGTATGCGTCACTTATGTGTGGTATGCGGCACTTAAGTAGTGCCGGTGTTCAGTGTCTGTGTAACAATGTATGCGGCACTTAAGTAGTGTCGGTATTCGTATAGTGCGTCACTAGGTAAGTGACGTTATCAAGTATAGTTCCTCATCAGGGCGCCACTATAGTAGTGACGGTATTAAGTGTCGTGGTGAAACAGTGCGTCACTAATGAAGTGACGGCATAGGTGAGTAAATCAGTTTATGGGGCGACACTCGACAAGTGTCGGTATATACATGTATGCGTCACTGATGAAGTGACGGTATGATGGTCGGTGACGTCATCAGTAGTAACCGGACGTCATTCGTTTCTACTGAAAGTGTTAAGTTTCTACCGATGATAGCGGCACTAACGAAGTGTCGCTTGTTTCTGCTGAACGTTATATGGTGGCGTCACTAAAGGAGTGACGCTCGTTACTACTGAAAGTTATATGGTAGCGACACTAAGTAAGTGTCGTGTTGTTTCTGCCGAAGGTGTTATGATTGCGTCACTAGTGAAGTGACGGTATAGTGTTTTAGCGGCACTAATGAAGTGTCGCGTATAGACGGTTCGTGACCTATGCGTCACTAAAGCGAAGTGCCGCATAACTGGCGTGAGCCATGCGACACTTACCTCTGGTCAGATTTTGATTCGTGTCGAAAACGTGTCTAACGAGTTCCGTTCAAGATGAAACTTTTACACAAGTTATATTATGTTATAATGAGTTCATAAAAATTGTTGGATGTCGTTTTTAATGTTCGAGGTGTCGTTTTATTTAAAATGACCAAAACCGACATTTTCGTAAAAGTGTTCAAAAACAAGTTTAAGTTACATATGTGGACATCATTTAGCTAGGGGAACAATAATCTAGCAAAATAAAAGTAATCGGAAAAAGTTTCGGGTCGCCGGAAAACTTACAAAGTTGTCGAAACGAAAATCCGAAAAGATAGGTTTGTAGCCCTCGTTCTCGTGATCGCTTTTCTCCAAATCGAGCCTAGCTTCCAAGGTGTTTTAATGGTAGTTTTAAGGTGTTTTTGGGTGATGTTTTAGAGAGAGATAGAGAGAGAACCGATTTAGAGGGAGAGGGAGTGAATGATTGAAGTGTGGGTTGTGTTGTGTTTGTGTGTCAAAGTGAACAAAAGGGTGAGGGTGTGAGATCCCCTCACCTTGGCCGGTTTTGGTGGGGCCACCAAAGTGTGGTCTCACCAAACTTTGTTTCCTCCGTGTTTGCGCTCCGTGCGGTGTTCGTTTCCCCGGTCGTTTAAACGTTAAAATCATTTTATACGCGATTAAATATACGTTTGAAAATACGAAATAATAATCGATAATTAAATTGTAGTATTCTACCAAAATACTAGTTTTCAAGTTATAATTCATAACTTTGTTTGTTTTGTCGGTTGGTCGAGTTTTCGGAGAGTTCAGTGACGTTTTGGTTAAAACGTACGTTTTCCGTTATATTATAAACATAATATAAAGTAATAGTCAAAGTAATTAAATAATTTCACATTATTTAATAATTGTTTTATCAGTGTACGCAAGTTTGTACAATTGTTGTTTTATACGATTTGTACGAATCGTATACGCGTATATATATATATTCCATCCATATATACATATAGTAAATAACGTATATAATCCTATTTCATATTATATACAAGTAATAAACACGTAATTAGGAAAATTTTAAATTGGTCCTAATTTTGGGGTTGTTACATTCTCCCCTTGTTAATAAAATTTCGTCCCGAAATTTGTTCGAAGTAGTAGTCGGTAGTTCGATACTAGTCAGGTAGCTACAATGTGTACTAGCATCCTACGGTAGTAGGGTAGATCCTACAGTGTTTGAAATCAAGAAATCGTGAGGTGGTAACGTACCCTAATTTTTGTTGCCTGGAGGTAGTGGGCATTTGGCCTTGAGATGGCCAGCACTCCCACAGTTGAAGCAGAGTTTCACTTTAGGAGGGTTCGTACTTTTAGGGTAGGAATTGCATTGACCGGTAGGTATGGTACACGGTTTGTCGTGATGTCGAGTGCATCGAGCACAGTAAGGTTTATTTCCCAAGTAAACTTTCACCCTTTTAGCTGGAGGTGGCGTACAGTCAGTGTCGGTATCCTCTTCAGTAGGAGTACTTTGTGAAGTTGGTGGTGAAGTAGGGTTTTCTAAAGCTATCAAACGTAGTTCGTACTCACGCATACGTATGTCATTTTGGAAAGCAATTCGTCGTAGGTCATCGATGTCTTTCCGTGCTTCAGTAAGTTGTTTTTGCAACGATTCAATAGTTTGGTTAAGGTGGCTGACTGATTCAGCAGTCAAGGTTACATCAACTGGTGCTTTTGCAGCAGTTAGAGCAGCAGGAGAGGCAGGTGTTGCTGCTGATTCAGCGGAGTGTTCTGTATCACACTCGAGTTCGAGGAGGTAAGGGAACATCTTTGGTTCCTCACTGAGCAGTTCGTTTTGCAGTGTAGGGTTGTTGACGGAGTGAGTTGTCATTTCCTACGAAATAAGTGTTCTATTTAAGAATTTGCCTCAAGTAAGTGAAGTTATATTAATTTATCTGTTTAAAGTAACGAATAGTATACGAGTTCCCGGTCTCAACCAGTGTGAGATAATTGGGAAAGGAGTTTGGTTATTGTATCCAAAGTGTAAGGCAAATAGCGTTGTCGGGAATTAAGTAGTCGGTCGTTTTCTAATCCTATTGTGTACTTAGGATCAAAGAAAACACACAGAATAAAATACAGTTATACATAAATCAGTTTGCGAGAGATTTATGAGAAAACAGATTCGGGTAGTCAAAGAATAAGCGTACCCGGGTTGAGTAAATCACAGAGCCTCGGATTTGGGTCTTCCTCCCTAGCGTTGATTACGTAAGCTCTACTCCTCGTATTGTTGGTTCGGAGTTTCAACTTTGGGCAGTCCTTCCTGAAATGCCCGGTACCGTTGCACTCATAGCAGGTTTTGGGTGCATAAGTATCAGTACCAGTGGAGTTGGTTCGGCAGTCTTGGGCCAGGTGCCCGAATTTCTTGCACTTAGTGCAGGGACAGGAGCCGTTATGATGGCGGCTACATTTGGAGCAGTAAGGCTTGCTCCCCTTGTAAGCCTTTGAGTCATTGGCGTTGACAATTGCAAGCTTTTTGTCGGAGGTAGAGTTGGATGAGTGGGGACTCACTTCCCATTTACGTTTGTTATTCGCAGGCGGGGTTGAAGTCGAGCCACGACGGACAGAATTGGCCGTTAGTTCATGAGCCATGCAAATGGCGCTCTGAATGGTTCCCGGTTTGGATGAAGTAACTAAATCTTGGAGTCGCTCGGGAAGTCCATCAACGTATTTTTCGATCCTTTTGTACTCAGGATCAACCATGGATGGGCACAAAAGTGCCAGCTGGTGAAAGCGGTTGGTGTAACCGGTGATGTCATCACCCTGCATCTTGTGATTCCAGAATTCTAACTCTAGTTGTTTCAGCTCATCTCTTGGGCAGTACTCGCCCCTCAGCATATTCTTCAGTTCATCCCACTGTAGTTTGTAAGCATCGGCAATGCTCACAGTTTGCGCGTAAGTGTTCCACCAGGTAAGGGCGGTGTCAGAAAAGGTGCTGGTGGCGAACTTGACTTTATCCTCTTCCTTGCAGTTGCAGATGAGGAACACTGACTCGATTTTCTCGGTCCAACAAATCAGACCAATCGCTCCTTCGGTACCTTGAAAAGTCAAGGGTTTGCAGTTATGGAAATCCTTGTAGGTGCAGGTTTTGGGTTGTGGTCCATTGTTAGCGGTATCTTCGCTACCAGGGGCTGAAGTCCGGGTAGCTAGAGCTTGAGCCACACTACGGGCAATAATACCCGCAACTTCGGCTTCAGTAAGAGTAATTTGACGTCGAGGAGGCATGTTCCTTGAAACAATAAATAAAGAACATGTGAGGATTTGAATAAAAATTATGACGGTGATGATTTAGTAAGTTCAAAGAAGTTTCGTCAAAGGTTGAAATTTGTTCAAAGTCTGTGGGTTATCAATAAGTTTATACAATTTCGAAATTTTTGAAAATTTTATAAAAACATTTTTGTGAGAAATTTTGTAACATGTTTGATAAAAAAATACATTAGTTATAAAATTTTGATAGTAAAAGTCGGTTGTATAATTTGAAGTCTAGCGAAACATTGAGTTGAAAATGGTTTTATTAAGTTACCCCTAACGGTACAGTGAGGTACGTAAATTTGGTAGAATTAGCGAATAAAAACAAGGTCTCGATTTTCATATCGAAGGACGTTCGAGAAACTATGGTTGTCGAATACAATAGTGTGGAGATCTTCAGACGTATGTCGGTAGCGTGTGTGGTTTTCGTGAATTCATAAAAGTTAAATAAGGCAGGATGACGAGAATCGAGTTGTCGTTTGTTCGATGAAATCTGAAAGTAAATTTCGTAGTAGTCGAGAGAGTATCGTATCGGGGAAAGAGGCCTATGTATATATATATATATATATATATATATATATATCACATAACCTCCTAGTTCGTGTCTAGCACAATCACGTATAAGTCCCGGTTCTCTCGAGGTCAGAGTCAGCTAATGCATTCCGGTTCAACATAACCCCTTTCAGAACTCACATCATCTTCATTTAATTGTACATAGTTGATCAGGCTATGTTAAATTAAATTTGTATGCTGTAATTCCTGAACCAGTTATACCTAATGAGGAATACTGCCTTACGGTCATAGTCTAGGCCCACTAAATGCAACCTAGTTCACTATAACCTTAGGCTCTGATACCAATCTGTAACACCCCCAAATTTAACAGTTTGCGGAAGCGATGTTTTGGGTGTTACTAATCAATAATCACAAGCACAAAGGATACAGTGAACGACTCTAAATGAGACGTTCGAAAAGTTATTACATTAATACATAAGTAGTTTCAAAATACAAGCTCGAGTTCAAGTAAATTCCTAGAGATTCTAATACATAACAACTAGTACAAAAGTAATGTATAAAAATCTCCAAGCTTGTAATGCATGCGACTCGAGCTAAGTAAGCTTATCCTGCTGGGCATCCCTACTGATGCTGTGTACCTGAGAAGCATTACTAAAACGGTCAACCAAAAGGTTGGTGAATCTCACAGGTTTGTAAGTAAGTAAACAGTTTGAACACACAAGTAGTATTTGTAAATCATAGCCCGCCAGTAATTAATGATCACAGGTTATGCTCATCATTAACTTAAGTTTAATAAGTGGGTGGTTGCAGATTATGCAAACCGTTTGATACAATCGCCATGAGCCACCATAGTTGAAGCTTAACGTACAGTAAATATAGGTACCCCCTCATGAATGTAATCCAAAACATTCATACGGAACGAGTAAGAAACGCCCGTTTCTACAGGAACGGTTCGTGGTAGTGCTTGCTACCCCGGGCGGGGATTGTCAGTCCCATATGGATCCATATACTAAAACTCGCGCTTATCACATAACTAACAACTATGATTCAGGAGGATTTCATTGGATTAGTCGTAAACTCATGCAATTGGCGTATCGTTACTCTCATACAGTAAGTAAATCATGGCAGCAAGTAAGTTTTGTGTGTTCATGTAAAACAGTAATGCATCTCACCCCTGAGTATAAAACAGTAAAGTAGGGGCTGTGAGACTCACCTGAATCTGGCAGACAATGCAGTAAGTAAGCAAGTAGTATCTCGAACTAGCAACCCTTAGCGTCCTAATACGCATAAGGTTTAGTAAGTAAATGGAATACTTGTAAAGTATCCATGCTAGTTGTTCCCAAACTAGTTAATGTCCATTAGTTTGTTTGTAAGTTTGTAATCGTTTGTAAATCGTAGTTTGTATAAAAGTTGTACGGTTCGTTTGTTATCGGTGTATAATAATAATTCCATCCATTATTATTATGTATTCATAGTAGTTGTACAGTTGTAAAGTATACTCGTATGATCGTTTGTTTGTATTACAACATGTATCGTTTGTGTACGTTCCAATGGGCTTAGTCCCCAAAGGGTACGAGCGAAACCTCGTAAGTATTCGTATGTATGTTCGTATCAGTTAACGTGTAATCCAGCACGTAACTAGTAAGTGAACTTGTAAATTCGTATCGGATGTAATCCCGTGTAGTGTACAAGTGTATGTTCATTGGAGTGTAATCTCCTAAGTATATCCGGGTGAAATCTCGTACGCGTGTGTGAGTGAAATCTCACGTTAAGTTTAGTATAGACTTGTACGTATTCAAGTATCGTTGTATACTTCCAAAAGTATAGTATTTTCATGTATAAGTAACGCCGAGTAAAGTACGTTTACATTTTAAGTATATTCTATACTTGTGAAAAATGTAAGTTTCAATCAGCCTGTTATAGCGTCACTTGTATGCGTCACTTATGTGTGGTATGCGGCACTTAAGTAGTGCCGGTGTTCAGTGTCTGTGTAACAATGTATGCGGCACTTAAGTAGTGTCGGTATTCATATAGTGCGTCACTAGGTAAGTGACGTTATCAAGTATAGTTCCTCATCAGGGCGCCACTATAGTAGTGACGGTATTAAGTGTCGTGGTGAAACAGTGCGTCACTAATGAAGTGACGGTATAGGTGAGTAAATCAGTTTATGGGGCGACACTCGACAAGTGTCGGTATATACATGTATGCGTCACTGATGAAGTGACGGTATGATGGTCGGTGACGTCATCAGTAGTAACCGGACGTCATTCGTTTCTACTGAAAGTGTTAAGTTTCTACCGATGATAGCGGCACTAACGAAGTGTCGCTTGTTTCTGCTGAACGTTATATGGTGGCGTCACTAAAGGAGTGACGCTCGTTACTACTGAAAGTTATATGGTAGCGTCACTAAGTAAGTGTCGTGTTGTTTCTGCCGAAGGTGTTATGATTGCGTCACTAGTGAAGTGACGGTATAGTGTTTTAGCGGCACTAATGAAGTGTCGCGTATAGACGGTTCGTGACCTATGCGTCACTAAAGCGAAGTGCCGCATAACTGGCGTGAGCCATGCGACACTTACCTCTGGTCAGATTTTGATTCGTGTCGAAAACGTGTCTAACGAGTTCCGTTCAAGATGAAACTTTTACACAAGTTATATTATGTTATAATGAGTTCATAAAAATTGTTGGATGTCGTTTTTAATGTTCGAGGTGTCGTTTTATTTAAAATGACCAAAACCGACATTTTCGTAAAAGTGTTCAAAAACAAGTTTAAGTTACATATGTGGACATCATTTAGCTAGGGGAACAATAATCTAGCAAAATAAAAGTAATCGGAAAAAGTTTCGGGTCGCCGGAAAACTTACAAAGTTGTCGAAACGAAAATCCGAAAAGATAGGTTTGTAGCCCTCGTTCTCGTGATCGCTTTTCTCCAAATCGAGCCTAGCTTCAAAGGTGTTTTAATGGTAGTTTTAAGGTGTTTTTGGGTGATGTTTTAGAGAGAGATAGAGAGAGAACCGATTTAGAGGGAGAGGGAGTGAATGATTGAAGTGTGGGTTGTGTTGTGTTTGTGTGTCAAAGTGAACAAAAGGGTGAGGGTGTGAGATCCCCTCACCTTGGCCGGTTTTGGTGGGGCCACCAAAGTGTGGTCTCACCAAACTTTGTTTCCTCCGTGTTTGCGCTCCGTGCGGTGTTCGTTTCCCCGGTCGTTTAAACGTTAAAATCATTTTATACGCGATTAAATATACGTTTGAAAATACGAAATAATAATCGATAATTAAATTGTAGTATTCTACCAAAATACTAGTTTTCAAGTTATAATTCATAACTTTGTTTGTTTTGTCGGTTGGTCGAGTTTTCGGAGAGTTCAGTGACGTTTTGGTTAAAACGTACGTTTTCCGTTATATTATAAACATAATATAAAGTAATAGTCAAAGTAATTAAATAATTTCACATTATTTAATAATTGTTTTATCAGTGTACGCAAGTTTGTACAATTGTTGTTTTATACGATTTGTACGAATCGTATACGCGTATATATATATATATATTCCATCCATATATACATATAGTAAATAACGTATATAATCCTATTTCATATTATATACAAGTAATAAACACGTAATTAGGAAAATTTTAAATTGGTCCTAATTTTGGGGTTGTTACAATTTGTGAAAGAGGATGAGTTTGAACTTTGTAAATAAAATGTGTTTATGGCTATATAACTGATATGATGCTAATCCTAATGAGTGTGTACATTATATGATAGCATATCTAGTTACTCATAATAGTATTGGTTGGTATTGCGGGAATGATTGTATAATTGATTATGTGATGGATGAATTGGTCAAGGCAATTCTCTCATTTGTGTTGTGTTTTGCAGGGAAGAAGCAAGAAACAAAAAGGCAGCACATCTGGGACTGCTAACGATGAAGAGGGTGACCGCCCTCAGCCGATGAGCATTGATGCTCTACTTATTCCCGAGACAATTCACCCATGGCTTAAATTTAGTAACAGGTTAACAAAGTACAATACATACTGTCAGAAACTGAACTTGTTGAGGGGGAAAGACTGTGATTTATCTAGGGTGGTCGATTGGGAACCATTAGAACAAGCAGGGGTAGCCGCCAGAATTAAGGAAATGATTAGGCAACGTTATTTCGTGGATCACATACCGTTCGAATATGAAGAATGGGAAGGCATATTTCAGATTAATGAGCAGGTATACAAAGAGCTATGTGTGGAATTCCACTGCACATATGAAATGAAAGAGAATGTTGAGTCGGCGACTGATAAAAATTTCATGACTTTCCGACTGGGAGGTCAACCAAGGAAAATGAGTATGGTGGAACTTGCTGCATGTTTGGGCATTTATTCTCGAGAGCAGCTGGATGCAACTCATTTTGAGGATTATTTGATGAATAGTGATATGATCGAGCTGGAATTTTACCCCAAGGATGTGTGGCACGAATTTTCACATAAACCATACGCTAGAGGTGGAAATTCATACAAAGATATAGAGAACATGCAGTTGCGGGTTATCCAACGTTGTCTTGCGCACACCATTTCGCATAGAAGGGAGAACACAGAGAGAGTCGGTTTCGCCGACTTATGGTATATGAGGAAGTTTGTAGCGCAGGAGAATATCAATGTTCCATACGCTGTTGCCTGATATTTACATCATAATGCTAGCGGGATTAGAGGGGCATCCCCTATCTGTGGGGGACAATTTGTGACTAGGATTGCCAAGTCCTTCAACATCAGTTTTGAGAATTTAGAGCGAGTGACGACTATGCCAAAAACAGTAGGGCTAGTTCAGTTTCAGGGGGCACAGGCTGTCTCAGTTGTCAATGATCATTTCGTGCCCTACCAGGAACCACCACCAGAGGAGCAAGCGGCTCAACCACCGAGAAGAAGAAGACAACAGCAGGTGGAACATGAACAACATCAAGAGGAAGAAGCTGCATATGAGCAGGGAGGTTTCCAACAACAAGGCGCAACACAGCCATCCATGCTGAATATTATGCAGGGTATTCAGGGCCTTCAGGTTAGCCATACTGATTTTTCGCAGGAAGTCAGGTATGAGCTTGGAGCACATCGCTACCACAATGCTTGGTCGGCACACAACACACAAAGACTTTCTGAAGTGGTGCCCAACTACCAGCCTACATCCTACCACTACCCACCCATGTGGGGTCAGTCTGGAGCAAGCTATCCACCACCGGTTTATGACGAGGGTGCCGCCTTGGCAGAGCTGCAGGAAGAGTATCGAAGGCAGCAGGAGAGAGAGCAAGAGGAGCGTGGATTCCCCTATGACTATTCCCCATTTTGAGTGCTTTCGTGCCTCATGTGATTCAGGAACTTTTCTAGACAATTTGATTACGGTTTATTTAAGTAATTTTAAATTTTATGTTTGGATATTTTGGAATGCTTGACTGTGGACGGTGTTTGGGTACGTTTTTGTACAATGACATCCCAAAACACTTTTCTATTTGAATTTAGGTGAAATTTCAGCGGAAAATGGTCAGTAATGCTGGATCAAGCCTTTAGTACCCGGCGTGTACATTTGTACCCGACGGGTAGTGTTTGAAAAATGTGGACAGAACTGTATCAAGCCAAAGTACCCGGCGGGAACAATGTCTACCCGGTGGGAACCCAGTCTACCCGGCGGGAACCCAGTCTACCCGACGGGAACCCTAGATACCCGACGGGTACACCATACCCGGTTTGAAACCGGGTTTTCGACCTGAACCGGTTTCAACCCGGTACAAATCGGTTTTTATAGGGTTGAGTTTTCCCCCACCCAAAACCAGGTTGGGTTCGGGTCGGGTTGGTCAAAACCCGATTTTTGATCTTTGACCAATACCCGGTTCGGGTTTCCGGGTAGGGTCGCGCCAAAACCCGATTATGTTCACGACTAATTGGACTAGTTAGTTTTATTTATGTGGTTATTTGGAGTGTTTGTAAAAAGATATAACCTTTTTTATTTTTGTTAGAAGCAAGGATTGAGGTAATCTGGCTTGTACAAACGAAGAGGCAATAATAAGGACTCAATTGGTATCGGAGGTTAATTATTAAAACTTTAAAGGTGCAAATCCTATTATATAACGTGTGGTTGTAGTTAGGATTAGAATCTTAATGTTGATTTTAGTAAATGGTCTTTATCATGTGCCCTTAAGGCATAACTTATACATAAATCTTTATAATAGTTTGCATATTACACCGATTCGAGGTGATTTACCGAGTAGGCTTTCCAAAATTGAAATCCACTTAAATAAACAGGTTGGAAACTTAACGGATGTATGTTGATGTTTTGTTTGTTGGCTGGCCGGGTCATAATCTACGATAGAGTACAATACAAATGATTATATATAATAGATGGAACAAGAAAACAGACAAGTGGGTGTGAATGTCATATATAAGTTCCACTGCTATCAATAAGGGTTAATAATGGTTTAATCCTTAAAGTTTTTTATTTATTTTTATTTTTTTATTATTATTTTTTTTAACCACTCAACTTTTTATCTAACAATTTAATCCTTCAAGTTTGCTTTGACTTATTGGTTTAACCCTTCAAAGGGTTAAACCATTAAAGTTTTGAAAGTTTGATGATTAAAATAGAAAAATTTGAAAGGGCAAAATCATTAAAAAGATAAACTTTAGGGATTAAATCATCAAAATTTCGTCGTATAATCAAACTTTAGGCTTAAACCATAAAATATTTGAAACTTTGAGGATTTAATCATTAGAAAAAAACTTGAGTGGTGAATACGAAAGAAATGTGAAACTTTGAGGATTAAATCATTATTAACCCTATCAATAAAGACTACCAGAACCAAATCCAAAATAAGCCGCAAACGAATATCTACAAATTTAACCCCGAAAAGGGGATTAAGATTATTGAATTATAGATTGTGCGCTCTAATTGTCTTGCACTCGTTCGGCTAGGGCAAATTATCTAAAATAGAAACGAAGTACTCCCTCCGTCCCATTTAAAATATCCACATTACTATTTTGGGATGTCCCATTATAAGTGTCCACTTTGATATTTAACCAATCAAAACAGACTTTAGTAGGTAGATTTAATATTTGATTGATGCAAAATGTAATTAGTGAAAGTTAATTTCTATTATTAATACTTATATAATTTGCCCGTTCGGTTAATGTCATTCTTTGTTTCTACTATCAATCAGAACTTTACTCTTTCACCATTTTCATTACAGATCGAGTATTGGGACAATCTATCCATACCTCCCAAAAGTACTCCCCATACCCCCTTTTGATTTTTTTTTTTAAAAAGTGGTAGAATAAAGTACAGAAAAGTACATAAAAAGTACGGAATGTAAGAAAAAGTACGGAATGTAAGAAAAAGTTGTGAAATAAAGTACAGAATGTAAAAATGGGAGGTATGAAGAGTAGCAACCCGAGTATTTCATTAATAAGGAAACTGATGTATCTGTACGTCTTTGGGCTTAATGAGTTATAAATGATTACTAGAGACAATAATGTTAGTCACATTTCATCGATAATAGTACAAATGGAGTAATTACGATGTCGTTACAGACTTACAGTGGAAGTATTGTCATCTCTGAATAGTCATATATAGTACAAATGAAGTGTTTTCACCTTAATTATATATAGTTTTTTATTGCAACACTTGATACATCAGTTATTGATTCTTTTTGTAAAAACGACAATTAAGGAAACAAACATATTTACAGATCAATCAAATGTAACCCATATGTTTATGTAAGTAAAATGCATAGAGGTAAAATGAACTAGAGTTGCAACGTTTATAGATCTTAAGTTTTGAAATAGGATTTGAGAGTCAGAGTAATAATTAAAAAAAGAGTAAATTGCATGAATGGTTCACGTGGTTTACACATATACTCACCGTTAGTCCCTGCACTTTGTTTGTTGCATGAACAGTCCAAAAATTCAAAGGTTGTTGCGCGCTTATTCCCTCATCTACCTAAAATGACTAGAATACCCTCCTCTGGTCGAGCAAAATAGATACTCCATATATCATCAAGGGTATTTTAGTCATTTTACAGAGGAATGATATGCATAAAGTAAAGCGTTACATATGTTAATAATAAAGCTAGGTTATGAACCCTTTTGTTTTTGTGGTTTTATGATTGGTAGGTGATATTTTATATCACACTATTTTATTTTATTATTTCTAATATACCAATATCTTTATTATGTCCTATTACACAGTTTTAATATAGGCAAAATCACGGAATTGATCCTTTGACCGTACGATGTAAAGATAAACTCATTTGATCGGATGTCTCTCTATTACATTTATCTATTTCCATTTTATTGATTAAAAACTTCACGATTTAAATTTTTCTAAAGTAAAAAGTTACGAGTATAATATTATTAGAGACGATGAAGTAATATTATATTATAATATAATGAATGAAATTTTAAACCATATATATACTCGATCCGTACAAGCGATTACTAGAACCGAATACCCGGGACCCACGGCTGTTCATATGACTGATCGACATTTCTGGGGTTCACTGGGTGATTTATGCAAGTGGTACACTTAACTTTGTGTGTCCTATGTTTCGACACGAACCCACTTATTGCACCATATAAGTATTTTCTACTTCATTTCTTATATATTGTCATTGCAATTTCACTGCAGTATCTTTTTATCCCAAGTAGTACAACTTTGAGTAACTTATATATATATATGGGCTATCCTTCTTTTTCGAAATAAATATTGTATTTGCATGGCATATATGTAACATAGATGGATACAACTTAACTAGCCCCAAAAAAGAAATTAAAGGGACATTGGTTCAACAATTCGATCAGCTGATCAACCTGATGCTTCAAGATGCGGGGTTAAACAAATGTATATTCGAAAAATATAGATGTTCGTGGTAGTTGTGTGCGAGTTATTGTGTTCATAAAGAAACGCCAAAAAGAAAAACAATGAATATCAAATCTATCTAGTTATGAATGAATTAGCTCTAATATACTACATATTCATTCTTTTCGAATTTTGAGTATTTACAATTTAACACATTTAATTTTACCTCCATTATTAGTTCATCTTAATATTTATTTAAGAAGTGAATGAGTGATGCGTCTAGGTTAGTTAGCAACCTCACATGCAAGCTCAATATATAGTACAATATACATTTAATAACAATCAATCACCAACATACCATCAAATTTAAATTGATTTCATTCGTCAAATTCAAACCAATGAAATCCTATATGTATATACAATAATTCACACACAATTTTTTTTTGGGAAATTAAAAAAAATGCCCTATTTTTTTTTAACTTTAATTGGTTTTGCCCTTTAAAAAAAAAGTTTGACGAAATACCCCCTGCATTAGCAAAAGCAAATTTGCTTTTGCTAATGGACTTTTGCGATTTACCTATGCCCGAGTAAACTAACCCGTTCGCGAGATCTTATGCCATCATAATAAGATCAGGAGCTGTAGGTGAATCGCAAAAGCAAACTTGCTTTTGCTAATGGACTTTTGCGATTTACCTATGCCCGAGTAAACCGACCCGTTCGCAACATCTGATGCCATCGCAAATCGCAAATCGTGTTTTGTGATTTGCGATTCACCTACAGCTCCTGACTTTTGCTATTCACCTACAGCTCCAGATCTTATCACGATGGCATAAGATCTCGCGAACGGGTTAGTTTACTCGGGCATAGGTAAATCGCAAAAGTCCATTAGCAAAAGCAAATTTGCTTTTGCTAATGCAGGGGGTATTTCGTCAATTTTTTTTTTAAAAGGGCAAAACCAATTACACTTCAAAAACATGGGGCATTTTTTTTAATTTCCCTTTTTTTTTTAGAAAATGATAATTCACACACAAATTAAATAACAAAAACAGATTATTGACGAAAGAAAAAGGATTTAGTATACAGATGCTAGCTAGCTGCAACTTTTTAAAAGAATCTGGGGTTGGGTGGACGAACATCAATTTCTTGGGTCCAAGCGGCCCGAGGCTGAATGTGCAAATACCAATACGTTTGAGCTACCGAATCCGGATCCATACATCCGTCCCCTCCTACACTCTCTTGTTCCCCGACCAACGATCTTTGTGGCACCGTTACCACCCTGCAAAACACGACTCCCCCCAACTATCATTTATCACATTCTCTGCAAATAACTACGTACTTCGATTGGTACAAGAAATAACAGACCGACCTAATTACCACTAATTAAAATAACAGATGGGACATAACATTGAGGAATGGCATTACATGCAAAAAGATGAATGAAAGATGAAGAATGTAACACGTAGCTAGCCTTGCACATTGTAAGCTGCATGGGCCGGGTCTCTATTATGTAAAGTTGAGCATAAAGAAGCTTGAGACTAGGACGTTTTCAATTTAATCTAATTTTTTTTTTTTTATTGGCGTTGGGCAATTCGCGATAATAGTTTAAATTTCGTTAGTTTAATTATTTAGGTAGCACATTAACCTGTTTGTTTGAATTAGATAACAATCATTATAATTAATTAGAAGACTATATAATGGTCCAAATATAACTTTTAGAACCTGTTAAGTTTTTCATGTAAAATAATAACAAAACAATAAAAATGAAAATGCATATTATAAAACAAGTGAACAAACGCATGTTGACTTATAGAGAATATGCTATACAATCAAATGGGAAAAAAAGATCATATCAAGACACGGATTTGTGATTCGAATATTGTTTTAGTTTGTTTTTGTGAAAAAATATGTGAAGAATCAAGAATATATAAAGGAAATGAACGCACCGAGATGCACCAATGACTCCGTCGATGATGACATGCGCGATGTGTACTCCGAGTGGATGAAATTCTTTAGCCAGACATTGAGATAATCCTCTTAATGCAAACTTTCCACAACCTAACATATAATACAAAAGTAAGCAAAAATCTAATACTTCAGATTTATGTTGTTCATTAGGATGTTGCAGTACTTGCTAGAGATGTGCATGTTCTAAAAATTAAAGAAAAAGGCTAATTACATAATTCAGAGAATCCAGCACCGCCGGATAAAGAAGCAGCGCATCCGGTAAATAAAATGGTCCCTCTTCCTCTTTCTACCATTCCGGGCAATACCTAATATAGAAGAACGTGTGGGTAAAAATAGTAATAGTAACTTTTTGTTGGGGGTCAAGACCACATAGAGGTACGTACTATATTTGTGTGTGAATGAGAATGAAATTGAGGTGGATTAATTATGTAAAACTTGCTTGTTAAGCTTTAATTTAAATTAGTAGACTTGTAAAATAATGCCACTTTTGGTTATCAATATATAGTTCTAATATTTTTTGAAAGCATGGTTATATATTCACCATCAATAATGATGAATTCAGTAACATTATGTATAAAACTTTGTGATTGGGACACACATTAAAATACGTATTTTGGAAATAAATGACAATAATTGGACTACTATGAGCAGTATGATGATAAGAGTTTTGTTAGCGACAGAACTATGAAAAAAAAAAAAAAAAGCGTATAAATGAGTCGTAAGTTTCTAGTGACAGCCGCCGGTAACTATCATTTTCCTAACGATATAATAGTGATAGTGAAATGAATAATGGAGATGTATATGTACCTGTTGAGCACAGTGAAAAGCACCAACAGAAGATATGGCTAGTGATTTCTGGAAAGACTCAAGACGAATATCGGAGAAGTAAGAAGGACCGCCGAACTGCCATGGAATAGGTTGATAAGCGTTGTATACCAAAACCTCCACAAAGCCCAACGACAATACACCTTCAAATGCTTCTCTTACGCTTTGTGTATCCGAACAATCGATTCGAATTGCGTACACTTGCGCCTTCTCTTCCCGCGCTATTTCGTCCGCAAATCTTGATAATCTCGCTACAAATTGATTAATTATACTATCCGATCAGCACGTACGAATTAATTATTAGAAGAGACTGAGCATATATAGCTATATATAATTATAATTATACATACCTAGGTCTCTGGCGAGGATGGCGACAGTGTAACCTTCATGAGCGAACTTGCGAGCGACGGAACGGCCGAGATTGGGGCCGACGCCAACAATGGCAGCGATGCCTCTTGTAGAGCTGGTGGAGCTTGTCACGTTGCGCATCATTTCCTCTTGATCAGATTGACTCGGTGGTGTTAGTGATGGCCGTGGAGATTTAAATTAAAGGGTTTTAGCTGCCTCCTACAGGGGATACATTCATACATACCTTATATAAGCAGAAGGAGCATATAGAAGCATCTCCAACCATACTTATTTTTTGTCAATACAGTTTAAAAAATATACAAATAAACTTTTGCAAAACGTAAAAATGACGTGGCTTTGTTGTGAAGAAAATATTACTCCGTATTATAAAAGGAAAAAAAGGGATAATATGATTGGCGGATGCCAAAACTTTTTATTTGTAAATATCTATTATATTTTACACTTTTTACTATTGTATGAGTCGTACTTTGAAAACTTCTATTGTAAGTATTGAACTTGTAAATATCATTTATCTATTGTATGTACACTTCCCCCTTTTGTCATTGACAAAAACGGAAACTTGTGTCAGGAATCACTATCAATTCTGAATCCGGAAAAACAATCTTGAATCTGTCACCGTTTATCATCTTTATTTAGTGGTCCTTCGTGCATCAACATATGCCCTTCATGTATTTATAGTAGTGTGATGTTTTTGTATTCGTATTGGGTTGATAGTTGCTTAGCTAGTTAGTACTTAGTAGATTCTTATTTTTCTTAATTTGTATATCTGTATAGTGTACACAAACGGCTAACCAGATGCACACATTTTATATCTAGATTGTCTCTCCAGTTTTTTCACAATATATTAGAAAAAAAGATACTTTGGAAAACACACATTTTATATATATCTACATATTGTCTCTCCAGTAATGAATTATTTATTCTATGAGGATATAAAGTGTGATGTGGAAAACACAAAATACTTTGGGATCGATTAATTTGAATGTAAATCATTACAGATATATAGTGTTATTAGTTTCTGAGAATGCATCTAACTTATATCATATGTATATTGTGTGTACTCAACTTATGTTTACTATTTTTAATGCATTCAACTTTTCAAGAAATTCTATTGTAATGTGTTTTACTAATGTGTATCCGTTTAAGGTACCACGTAGCATCCGTAGAGGCTGATACATCGTCAAAAGTACTACATATTAATAATACATTAAAACAAAAACAAAAAAAAAAAGTTGAATGCGCTAAAAATAACAACCGTAATTTAAATACGCATTAGCGCAACCGTAATTTAAATACGCACAATAAACATTTGATATAAGTTGATAAATTTGCACACACTAATCTCTTATTTTAGCCCTTAACTTTCTACAACTTTCTACATAACGTTCAGCCCTATCAACATAACCCAACATCACATAAATCAACAACACCAATCATTATTTAATTTGTATATTTTTTAAAATTAATATAAATCCGCACTTTAATGGACTAGCCCAGTCCGTCACTTCATTGTTTGATTAGTCGTGTTACCAAAGCTGATCTTATACAACTAAATCCAAGCATTCTACCTATTGCAAAATCTACTTACACTATTCTCATCACTTTGTATTGTCGCAATGCAGCGGTGGAGCATGTGTTTTGTGTTTGTGGTATTGCTTGATCTACTTACTATAAATCGCCGTGTGTATAATGTAGCGTATGTGTATACGAATCGACTACGGACTATCAAATAAAATAATTTAGTTTTTATTTGCCCAAACACAATCGGTGGAGGATCCGAGGGTAATGCCTCATTTGAGGAGAAGGCCTGTTACTGCATTTTATGATAAAATTTGTAATTTACGACAAAACTGTATTTGCATTTTATTAACACTGCATTTTATACCTATAAATTTCACTACATTTTAACCCTTACAATTTTGTCCTAAACTGCAATAAAATATGTCTCCTCCTCTTTCCCCTCACATTAGGCCTTCTCCTTCCCCTCAGACTAGCTAAGTGTCGCAATTGCGACACTTGCTAAGTGTCGCAGATTTATACTTAGACACTTCTAACTTTCTATTATTCACTTTTCATTTACAACTCAAAACATTACAAACTCTGACCAATTGACTGACACAGAACATGCACCAACATCAAGTGACCCGTAGTACAAATTTTTTCATAATATTAAATAGATAATTATTTCATGAACATATACGATTTCATTGGAAATTAGTAGTTTTTAGAGTAAATAGCATACAAAATGAACTAATCATTTATCAAACCAGTAGCAGAACTTGTTTGGACCCGTAGCAATAGCAATAAAATCAATTATTTTTAAAAAAATTTACACTTCACATAACAAACAGACCCGTAACAAGCGCTACCTCTAGTTTATAGTTTATACGTCTAACTTAGAACAATAAAACCGGCGATTTGCAGATTTAAACAATTCACCAAACATATTTTCCTATTATGGCATGATAACATTCTATTCTTGGAAAAAGATGAACTTTTTTTTTTAATGTCAAAGTGTCAACCATTGATAATTATGAATGGCCGGTGAATTGGGCCAATATGGCCCACGACCCATCTTTAAGATCATTATCGAAAGGCAATATAATATAAATATATAGATTAGATTTAAATAATTATGTTTATAGAGAAGAGATCATGAGAGTACAAGAATTTTAGAAAGAATGAAAGTACCAATGGGAGAGTGTCATGTGTACAAAGAGAATACAAAACCCATTTACCCCCTAACTTAAATATCTCACAAACGACAAATCGAAAAATTATGAAAATTGCACCATTAGATTCAGCGTTTGATCCTCTTCGATTTGCCGTCCATTAAGACATACTTTCGACGAAATTTTTTTTTCACATTTTTTGGTGGGTTTTACAATTTACTAACACATGCGTTAAAGTGTTGCGTTTAGGGTTTGGGGTTTGGGGTTTAGGGTTTTGGGGTTTCTCCCGAAACCCCAAAACCCAAACCCTAAACCCCAAACCTCAAACCCTAAACCCTAAACGCTTTATATAACTCTAAACCCTAAATCTTACCAAACCCTAAACCCTAATAAACCCTAAACCCTACTAATTCCTAAACCCTTCTAATTCCTAAACCCTAATCCCTATACTTAAATTAAATGTTTAACCAAATATTAACACATGTGTTAGCAATTAGTAAAACCCACCAAAAAACGTGGAAAAAAAAATTCGTCGAAAGTATGCCTTAATGGACGGCAAATCGAAGAGGATTAAATGCTGAATCTAATGGTGCAATTTTCACAATTTTTCGATTTGTCGTTTGTGAGATATTCAAGTTAGGGGGTAAATTTGTTTTTTACATGTGGGTATTCTCTTTGTACACATGGCACACTCCTATTGGTACTTCCATACTTTACAAAAATCATCTACTTCCTTTATCTTTTTTCTATGTTTCTGTATACACTAAAGTTCTTACATATATCAGATTTACATCTTGTTTACGAATGAATGACTAATTATTAAACGAAAATAATTTAACAAACACAACATTTTTAGCATCTGATAATCCAACCAGCCATATGGTAAACATTAAGCCTGTTTTGAATTTTCGGAGGTCTTGAGCAAAGAAATGTCAATTATCAAATTGATGCCCTATAAAACAAGTAGTTTACGGAATGTAGTGTAAAAAATAACAAAAATTTATTTGCTTCAATAATTTTATACACCATCAGCCTATTTTTTATTTACTAATTAAGAATCAAACTAATTATTTTATTAAATAATACTACGTATACATACAAACACATTCTTGATCGAAGCCCCTATAAATTGAAAGGTCATGGACGGTCTACGACAAAAATAACATATAAATTAAACCGGTTCTAGTGATGTATTGTCTCTCTTATACGAAATGGTTATATTGGTTCCAAGAATGTTACCCAAATTTAGAATCTAGTTGAAGCACAAAAGGGTAACCTTCAATGCATTCTACTTCGTCTATCTCCTTCAACATTTCCATTGTCTCATTGTATGCTTTTATTAACTTTTGACTTTTAGTATTTTATTATGATATCTACACTTTAAAACAGTCGTATTCAATTGAGATCACAAAAGATATTCGTGTCTACCAATGAGTTTTGCTAACGTGTGCCCTGTGACACACAGTAAGATGCAATTAATAAACTCATAATTTCCTAATATATCAGAATTTGTAATTAATTTATGCATAAAAGGATAATTATTAGATTGAATTAATGAATATTAAATGCAAATTATGATATTTAAGGAAATTACGAGTTCATTAAATGTTCCTTAACGTGTACCACGGGGCATACGTTAGCATGCGAAGATATGAATCCCAGTTCCTATCGTATATATCTATGTGTATGGGCATCTAATGATTAGCCATCACTTTATACGTGCGTACTATACCCCAATTGGCAGCTAAGTTTTGGGACCATCTATATATAATTTCTTCTTTTACTACGTAACTAGCTTATAACCCGCGAGATCTGCGGGGCTAAAGAAAGAAAACGTATGTTGATGATTTTGAAATGGAAATTAATTAGATGTACAAAGTAATCTTGTAATGATTTAAAGAGTAAATATTAAGTAAAAAGTTCACATAGGGATTGAAGAATAGTAATAAAAGTTTATCTAATTTATGGTGTTGGTGGTGCAATCGTCAGTAGCATTACGAAATGTTTATTTGTTTTCATTTAAATTGAATGTTGATTGTTTAGTTGCTTGTATTTGTTGCACCCATTTAAGTAAGCCCACATGAAAGGCTAATTTTCTTTCCGTGCTAAATTGGTGTAATACAATAAAAGTTTTCTTTGACTTTTCTAATTTTATTTAATTTATTGCTACTCATCTAATTTTTTGATAAGTGTGTAATGAACATCATATTTAATGTTGAAAAGTTTTAGATAAAAGATGTTAATGATTCAATTATAAGAACACGCGTTATTAAAACCCAAAAACTCTTTTAAATGTATATAATTGTGTAATAAAACATGCAGGTGACTTTAAAATTTAGCAATGGGTGTAAGCTTGATTACAAGAAAAGTACATGTACGTTGTGTTTTACGTTATAGTGTCAATAACTAACTTAAGTTTCTATTGTATAGTTATTTAAAAACTTATTTTAATTTTATGAGGATGTTATTTTAAAAATTTCCCATATATATGGTTGCCGGGGAGTCTAACTGCTCGTGACAGTTACGTTTTTGCTTTGACTTGCAATATAATCCATTGGATCGCTCTAATAATAGGGGTTTCGGTTATTTACTGGGACGGTTTCTTTTTTTCATTCTTCGAACTGCTTGCTACCCCACGTTCTCTAATTTGGGCGAGTTAAATTTTAAACCGCTGATTTCAAATTATTTCAATCATCATGTTTACCTTCAATCACACAGCCCAATTTATTCCACCAAAATAATGGGTTTATACGAATAAACCAATACCTTACAATAACTGCTCCTATAATCTCTTTCACTCACGGCACATAACTATTTTACACATTCTGTCTAAATCTCTCTGAAAACGAGTTTGCCAAATCGATGTCGATGTTGCTGTTGGTACACGATTCTTGAACTTACATGCAAGTTTAAAACAAGGAATCATCAACGATTGATTTCATACATTTTGCCACCATCATTAAAGCCATTAAGGTTTATATTGCTTTCACAAATTTCAGGTAAAATCTCTTATTTCATTATTGGTTCTCTGTTTATGGCTCATCATATTCACCAATGCTCATATTCAAATGGTTCAAAAGAATTGCACATAAGATGTTTGCTAAAATGCCTAATTGATATTTTAAGTCAAGTTGACATCAGATGCGTATAATCTAACTTTGATTTTGGTACAAACTGTATTCCAGATGTGTGTTTCATTTTTTTCAGCAAATGATATACAGTACTATTTTCTTTGTCACTTATTTATTGTAGTACCAATGCTCATGGAGTTACATCTTAGTCTATATCAATTTGTGTTACTAATTATCTGTGTTACTATGAAGGTGACTTGGTTGATTCTGCTTTCCAATTTATGGTGGAGTCCATGACAAATGGCACTTTAGCCGCTTTATAAACTAGGTAAAAGTCTCTTGTATAAACACAACATTATACTATTTTAAATTATTGGTGTCTATTTTTATGTTTTTGTAGACAAACCTTAGCTTAGAAATAACACTAAACTTAGAGGCTCACAGATACGATAACTTTTAACCTCTGCAAGTATAATAAGGTGTGCTTATCTTATATATAGTTTTTAGATACTGTATTACCCTGCATTGTAGTTTTTCCATTTCGACAATTTTTCAAACATTGTTAAATTACGAAATTGCAAGCAGGGATCAGATTTCTTTTGGATATAAATAAATTTCTTACAGATGAGTGAAATTCATCCGTTTAAGAACAGCTCTGGGATTTTATCAGAATTGAGATCTTAGGACACAAATGAATCATCACATATGACATATTTATGAGGTAAATGAATATGAATCTAACCATCTCATCACCTTACAGGGTTATAAATTTAAGTGTATATGTTTGTACCAAAAAGGAAAATTATCTACTTTTTCTTTAATGAGTGTTTAAGTTGCAATGCCACCTCTTTATACTGACATTAAATGCATGTTTTTATTAGTGATTAATATATAATGGTGTCTAAATGTTACTTTGTACTTTTTGTTTATATACTGTCCTATTTATGTTTCTTTTTAATATGATTCTAATATATATACATTTTATATATATTTTGTAGTTTTTTCATCATTGGTAAAGAAAAGATCATTATTTGAAGCATGGTGGGAGGATGCAACTTAGCTTATTTCTCATGGTTCTATTTCAGACAACTACACTTTGCCTTTTGCTTTCGCCACTCCACTTGGACCATCCTGCTCACAATTGTTTTGACTTTTGACTGTGAATCTACATTTATAGGTCTCCAACTTGATCTTGAACTCCGCTTCAATGAGAGTGCACATGTGTAGGTTTATGTTTTATCTACACATTTCCAAGCATTGAGAAAATCAAGTTGATTAGTTTCAGAAAACAAGGTTCAGAGTTAAAATGCGTTCGCCTACAAGGTCGGTAAAATACTCTATTTTATATTATGTTTTACCTTCATGACAATTGATACAGCTATTTCCTATGATAGTCATCATACATAACATTATCGAGCAATGAGTGGCAGTTGTAACCCATTTATCTGTATGTCTCTATTCTATCAACTTAAGTATGATCTTTTTTTTTCTTTCTAGATTTTGACTTCCTTGCTTAATTACTGATGCTACTTTTTGATATTGATTATTACTATTGATTGTTGTTTTAAATGCTTCATCTATGTGTATACCTTTTCCGTCTTCAGTCTACAATATTTTCATATACGTTTCACGCCCTTTTTCTTGCTTTTAGTTCAGGAACCAAATCCAAGCTACAACATTCAAATTGGGTTGGTTCCTAAAGACAATTTTACTCATCAATTTCAATTTCAACTGGAAGTAAAACAAACGTGATAGCAAGTATGGAATCCATGTCTGACTATTCATACCCTTGACTTCCCTGCTTATTTGTGATATCAATTTTCAAGCTACAAGCATATCAAAAGAAGATATTTTCTTTTGAAGTTATCGGTACTGTGAAATAAAGAAGCAATGCTTGAGTCAACACATTCAAATGTTGTTTAAAGGATCCAATGGATGAGATTCTCCAGATATTTTTCGTAAGTTTCTTTGCCTTACAAACAATGAATTGATGTATTTATAACAGAACCTTCTTTTCAAAGGATCCTGAAAGTTCTTGTATCCATAGCAAACAGAAAAGGCATTATTACATTGAGAGTTAAGTTCTAATCCTAATCTTCATCTTGGGTTTTATTGAACACGCATGTGACATCTGTTTGTTTTTTCAGGGTAAAGGTTGTGTGGTCCCAGAATCATATGAAGTCCATTGAAATTCGGTGGCCCTAAAGAAGGGAGACTAAGAGTCCTTAATAACATAAGACCACTATTTCCTCTTTCAAAGATTGAGATTGTGAACTATGGTATACTTCTTTTTTCATATATTTTGCATCTTTATTTCGATTTTAGACAATGTTTCAAAAACTTATTTATAGACTTCTTTTATAATCTGTACGGGTTAACGATTGTACTAGAGCACAAACAACCAATAAGGATGGTTGAAGACATTTGTTTTCATATGTAGATTGGTTGCGGATAACCAATGGGGGTTCATTTTACTTATGAAACAAAGTTAGTTCTATATGGGTCAGATTTGTGTTGCTACTTGTGTTTATGTGGTGTCATTCATTTTCTGAATCTGATGTTTGTATAATCTATAAATTTTAATTGGTTTTGTGCAATTGTATGTTTAGAATCAATGTTCATTCTGTTTAATTGCAGGGTATTTTGGCAAAACCTAAGGCTCTCTATCCACCTTATCTTATTGTTGATTATGTCGAGTTCGTTCATCTGATGCGAGTTACTGGAAACGCTTCACGTATTTAAGAGGTTATGTTCCTTATTTTGTTAAGTAATCCTCATAAAAGCATCTCAATTAATAAATTAAGAAGACTGACTCAAGGTTCTATTGGTCAAGGAATGCACAACGGCTCTATGCATTTTGCTAAGAAGACAACTATACCCATATTCCCGGTGATTATGAGTTTTAAGCTTTTTCGTACGTATTTTCATACTCGTGTGATTATTATTATCCTCTTGTACTTCAAATATATTTTATATGGTCGCAGTTTGGGGAAAAAAAAATTATTTGAAATTCTGAGATATCAGATGAGTAGTTATATCTAACATTTTCTGATGTGTGTCAGATCGATCATATACTTAAGACTTACGAGACATAGTTGGACCTCGTGTTTTGGGAGTATATTTTTTAAATGAAGTTTTATGTACCGAAGCTGGTAGCAATTTGCTTTATATATATCGGATAATGTGTACTTAAGCAGATGGTTCTTTTGTTTATTGCTATCACATGATTATCTAGCGAGATTACTCATATCAACGCTTCTTTTGTTTAAGAGTCCTTCAAGTATCTAGCGAGAGCACTATTCAATGTTGATCTTGTGAAACGCAACAATAATTTTGTGTAGTTAGATGGTGATTTTATTACTTCCTTTTTCAGCTAGAAGGGTTTGGAATGTCACCATGTGGATTAAAAGTTGTTACGAATTCCAATGACATTTCTTGAGTGAAGAACACTCCAATCCATAGTTCTTGATAGGTCTATCAATTTGTGTAGTTATGGATGGATCTCCGCCAATTTTCATTGAAATTCAGGTGATTTTACATTATTCCGTTCATGTTTAAAGTCACCAGGGTTTTCAGTATATGGTCAAATACATAGTATCGAAAAAGTCTTGACGCATAATAAATATAATTTTCTATAGGTTTTGCTGTTAACAGATATTCCGTAGTATAAATGGGTAGCAACTGTGGTCATCACATGTTAGTACCAAGTTTGTTCTTCCTTTATGATTTCATAGATATCATGTTTTATTCATTATTGATTGTGAAGTATAACTCTTCATGCCTCATTGGGAAGTTATTTTTCTTTTTGTTTATGTATTTATGCTCTTTACCTGATGTGTGTTAGACAAGTTAATAGCATTTGACAAGTATTAGTATTTTTGTTAATCAAAATCAGCTTCAATTGTTATTAATGGTATATGATACTTACAGCCTGTGAATTTTGATTGTAATGTTCTCAAATGGTTTACTATTTCTCGTGTAACTTTTCTTAGTCCTATATATTAATTTTTTTCGTTATCTGTAGGTGGCTTGATGAGGGTGTGCACTTTTTTGCTTGTAACTTCACTAATTGGAGCTTGCTTCAGGGACACTGGCAGGTTGTGGCCTAGATGCATTTATCCATGGTTTACCTTCTGTCTCAATATTATATGATTGTTATGTAAACTGCTTCCTAATAGGTCTATCTTTACAATAATCTCATGGTGGATGGTGTATAATTGTTGTTTTTTTTCCCCAAGGCTATGAAGATTATTTAGAGTTCTTGTGCAATACTGCCGGGTTCGACTCACAGGAAATCCGAAACTATACGCACCAGCCAAGCAACTACAAACTTGGCCATCCATAAACTTTAAACTCACGATCGATTTTTTACAAGCCCTGTAGCCATGACCCTTAAGGCGTGTGAATCCTGTAAGTTGTACGTAACTCTGAGCATAAGATCTGGGACCTACAGTTTTGGGGAGGTTTACCTAAAAGGAACCTGAGTGCATACCCTTGTGATTGCTATTTAGAAGTCATGGAATGATGGTGACGTATGTGAGTTTAAAAGAAGCCAACAAACTTATTGTTTTACATGATTTAGTTTTTAATTCACTTTTGCTTGCATGTATGCATGTCATGTTTGATTTTTATATTCAGGTTACCGTATTCCTGCTTACGTTGCTTGAAGCCTTGAAGTTAATGGATGGAAAAAGGTCGACGATAACAAAGAAAATGAAGGTTCTGTTTGTTAATATTAAATGTATAATCTTACAGTTCTGTGTCATACTAGCTTCACATCAAGATAGCTTTAACATGTTATTTCACCAGTAATATTTTAGAAAATTCTCCTTATAGTGATGTTTGTGGTATGAGATTTCCCAATGAGAGTATAAGTTTCTTTCGAGTGGGAGTAGTTTTAGTACGTCAGGTACCTCATACAACATAAGTTTTGGGCGCAAACTGGATGATTGGGCATTTGGGCGTGTTAAGTTAAGATGGTCATTTTTTGGGGCCAGGTTGACCGTAAAAGATATTTTGCCTGATTTTTATTCATAAGTTTACAAAGATTTTTTTATTATGGTGAGCCTGTTGAATGGTGGCAGAGGAAGTGGAGGTCTAGAAGTCAGAAGAGAAGATATTTACAACTTTTGTAAGATTATTTAAGATGTCTTCTTCAAAGGCAGCTTCAACCCATTTTTACCATTTCTGATTTCTGCGGTTTCTTTTAGTCCTTTATTTTTGATTTACATGTTTGACCCGTTAAAGATATTATATCATGTTTGACATGTTAAAATATAGCAGCCTTGGAAGCTTGTATTCGATATCTACTGTCAGGTGAGTTCTCGTAGATTATTATTATCTAACGATTATGTGTTGTTTTTGAACAGGGCGTATCTACTGTAGTACAGATTATTATATAGCTTTGGATTGCAAGATGAACAAGTACAGATTTGGTAACCGGTTGAGACGGCATTTTATAGTATGGGTCAAAGACGGTGGTTAGGTTGACCCACTTAACTTTTTGTTGATTTTTAGAACTTCGTATACAATTAATGCACTTTTATGATTATACAAAGATTATCACAGCTCAAAACGGGTCGTTAGTTAATACATGGTCATGTGAACAATATATTATTCATGGTTACGTGGAACCTAGACTTATCCATTACCCAACCCATCTGCATTTGACACATCTAATATAAATATGGCCATCATATATATGATCAACCTCCTTTCAATTGACAGGTTACAGTTATTTGGGTTTGATGACCTACTTTTGATTGCACTAGCTCATAAATGAAGAGGTTATTACTACAGTATAATTATGGACACGGAGAGCCCACATTGGTGGCAAAAATAGGGGGTCCAATACTGGTAACTTATAATGGTTATAAACATGGATTTTGTTGTAATGGTAATAAACCTATAACAGGCTAATATTTGTAGATATGATCTATTGGTCGATGGCTAAACACCGCACCTAATTGTTTGCTTGAGTATATAACTTTGACTTCAGGTTTTGATTAATAAGTGTTTGCCTGAATACCTTATTCTCTTGTAACTATAGCACATATAAACTATTATTAGTTTTTTTGTATGACGAATATAAGTTAGTTTTCCTGAACTTGAGACCTTGTCATTTATGTTGTCGGATATCCCTTATTTCAATCTCAGCTTCGTTGTTCATCTGGAACTTTGGGTGCTGCAGACAAGCTATTTAACTTGAGAAATTTCTTTTCGTTTAAAGTATGTCCTTTTTAAGTTGCTGGGTATCATTGTTATATAAACTGTTAAAACTTCTACATGCAGTTATAACTTACTACAATCACTGCACCCTTTTGTATACATAAAATCATTTGTAGTTTGTTTCAATTAATCAGTTACTTCATGAAGTTACATGTTGATGTAACCACATTTTTATTGCTATTGGGGTTTATCTTATTTAAATATAAATTTACGATATTATGATTATGATTTGTTTTAGTTATTTAGTTACATATTTTAACTATATAATAGCAAGTTAACTGGGCAACGCCCGGGTAAAAACTAGTTATGTATGTAATTAAGAGCTTTTAAATATCTATAGAAATGCTAAGCAATAACTTATGAATTATTTAAGTATCAGTTAGGCAAGGCTTAGAGTTTGATATTTTATATTGATAATATATAAAACATTTTAAAATATTTGTAAAATTAGTGCTTACGATTTCTACATAAACCGACCAATACTTATTTTTGAAATTTAACGTAGCTAGAGTGGATGGAATATAAGTAGATGAACAATTCAATATTTGGGTTTACCGCAAAATGTTGTTTTAAAAAAAAATATATGATATGTTTAATGTAAATAATAACTCTTAAAATTCTGAATTTAATAATTAATAGAGATATTGTTTAAACCTGAGAATTATTTTTCTTGATATAGTCAAAGTAATTAATTTGAATATTGATTGGAAATTAAGTGGCATTAAATTAGAGAACATTAGGGGTAAAAATGTAACTTAACAAAATTTAACAATACTTATTACATGGACAAATATAGGGGATAAGATCAATCGTGTTTAAGTAGTGGGGTTAATGTAGTGAACGGTTGAGATTAATTTAGGAGGAGTTAATTTAGGTTTGTCTACCTAATTTAAACTTCGTTATAATAATTAAATTAATTAATTAATAATAAATAATAAATAAATAATATAATAAATAAATAGAGATAGAGATATTTACAATGTTTTGAAAACCGGTTCGAACCGGCCGGTTCGACCGGATCCGGAAGAAAGAACGAGTGAGAATGGACCGGTTTTTGACTATTTTGAGAATCGGGTTAGACCGTTGACTTTTCCGGTTGAACCGGTTTTGGACGAACCGGTTGAACCGGTTTTTGATTTTTGATTTTTTTGATTTTTTTGTGGTTTTTTTTTTTTTATTATAACTTTATTATGTTATAGTTGTTGGAAATAGGGAAAAAATCTTAGAAAATATTATTTTTTAAAAAAAATACTTAGAAAAATGCATAAAACAAAAAAAAAATATTTTTTTTATTTTAATGGTGAACCGGTCCGACCCTAAAACATAAATCAAATACTTATTTTTTTGAAGAAATTTTAATAGGTATTGATATATACAACACACAAATTGATGTTTACACCACACTGTACAAGTATTTAAGAACACAGTACAAATACATCATAGCACAGTTTTGATGTATGCATCAAATTGTGTGTTGTAGATATCATCACCCAATTTTAATAGTGCATATTACATTGCAAGTTATATGTTAAACTACTAAAGTCTAATCACCAACTAGTTTTGGTACATATTTTTAGTAATTATTTAGAAAGAGTATATACCTTCATCACGAATGTAATATTTTCCTCATAATGTATGATTTTCGACAAGTGTCATAAATAAATCTGTAATGTGTAGTACTTGATTTTAGGATTGTAGTTTTGCATAATTTTGTTTGTATGAATCAAAACCCATGATGTATTATCACATTTCATATTTGATTGGTATTTTTAGTCGTTTAGACCATATGTTTTTCTCGGGTTTTTTAAATTGTATAATTAATTAACGCATTAACTACGATTACAGCGATGTTATAAAAAATACAAACAATATAATATAATCTTTTTGAGTTCATATTTGTTAGTTGGCATTGTAGAGGGAATAGTTGCTTATGGTCCAAGGGGCATCCTGTATCAAGCTCTCTTTTCAACAGTGAGTTGAGATTGGAACTTTGATATTGTGACACTCCTCCAAATTAGGTATATATTTATATACTTAATTCCACGCATTTATTACGCTAATTATCTGCACAAATTTTAACTACACTAACGATGTGAGATAAGTCTAGCGAGCCCAAAACTTTTGGATAAAAAGTAATTTGAAAATTTATAATTATTTATAATTATAAATTAAACAAAACGAAGCAATATCTGAGTTAATCCGACAAAACAAATACAATCATTGGTGATACAAAAGTTCAAAAATGAACTCGAAAATATTTTTAAATATTTTTATTTGAAAATTTTATATGATCAGTCAGAAACGAAAATGAAACGAAAACTATTATACGTTTTATATAAAACGTATTGTACGAACAGAAACAATACAAAAACATACTCGATGATCAAAAATAATAGAAATTTTATTTTTATTATTACTGTTACAGTATTTGGAGAATTACCTCAAAATATAATTACGAAATTTAAATAAAATTTGGCACACAATTGTATCCGTACCCAAAATTAACGGGTTAAATACCTAAATATTTACTACCCACGAAAATATCTGTCAACAATATTGGTGTAAAGCCATACTATCTTTGACAAAAAGAACCAGCTTCAAATATTATATATCTCTTTCCATACAAAGTGTGTACATACACACAGCTAACAACAATAATTCACTCACCAACCTTCTCCTTACTGTGTTCATTCGGAGGAAGCAGGAAGCAAGAGCAGGGAACTAAAAACTTTCTTCTTCACCTCTCATTATAACTTAAACACAAAAACACAACACACATACACTTATAATCATCATCATCATCGTCGATCATCATCACCACCGAACCATTTTAATCATCTCGTTGTAAGGAAACTCTCCCATCTTTAAATCTTCACTTAAATTTCATTTTATATGGTATTAATATAACATAATCTATGTATATAACTTATAAATTTGATGATTGATTTATATTGTTCTTGAAAATGGAATTTTAATAAATGAAACCCAAGAACACAAAATAGGTATATAAGCAAAATTGATGTATAAAAATACTTGGTAAAAGATTGTATGTTAGCATCTACAACTTTGGTGAAAGATTTGACTCAAATTATAGCGAAAAACAAAAAGAATGATGCGGTTAAATTTGGAGTTTCGAACAGAGCACGGAACTAAAACAACCATACCCGAACGGGTAAGGTACCCAACCCGAACGGGTGGGACCTCACACCCGAACGGGTGTAAAGTTTGACCCGGATGGATCGTGCCACACTGCCACACTTCACAAAACAGGATACGTAACAACTTTTAATAGATTATTATTATTATTATTATTATTATTATTATATTGTTATTATTATTATTATTATTACAATTAATCATATATATATTTATATATATATTCACAACGACAAATAAAACGGGTACCGACACCCATACACAAATACTATGTACTCATACCCGATTGAAAATATATTATTACGACAACTTTTTGGGGACAATATTTTTAATAGATAATGACTAACTCTACCTATATATATATATATATATATATATATATACATGTACATGTAATGTATATACACACTCGACTACAAGTTTGGTACGGATATACGATCGGATAAATAATACTTCTAACTTATGGCTTATATATATATGCATATTTTCATACGACAACTTATTCAATGTATATATATTGGCATATATATACAACAACAAGGAACGATTTATATATAGGTGTATTATATATATAAGTATATATGTATATGTAGATATACATACGTATAACAAATGATGTACACAACTCGGAACACAAATGCTTTCAACTCTAGAGACATTAATAATTCTCAATATATCATCACCAACGAATCGTACGTATTTGAAAATCTATATCTTTCAAACAAACAAATTGTTAACACAATTTGACGAGTAGTCAAACACTTATGTCAATATCCTTTTCGTTTAGGACGTGAAAGGACATACATCTGGGCGACAATCTTACTTTTAACCGCTAGCTCTCACATCACAGTCACACATCAGACTCAGGTGAGTCTCATAGCCCCACTTTTACTTATTTGAACTGTTTTGGGGTGAGAATACATGCTCAATCTGTTTTCATATTACGCAAGTATCAAATTATTGCTTATTCTGCATGAGTTGTTTATCTAATCACTCAAAGCCCTCCACAACATAGTTTGGTAATACGATTGTAGCGTGAATGTTAGTGTATGGTACCATATAGGATTGACAATCCTCGTCCGGGTTGGAAGCCCCAACTGGTCAAACGGACACATTAGCATTTGTTCATAAGAGTGTAGATTAGGCACTCTCAGGGAGGCACCCTCGATCAGGTCCTTGAATGCGGATCCTGACACCACAGTTAAGCTCAGACTATGTGCTCATGACAGTGAATATATACATTATTTATTTGCTTGGTTGCAAATCAATTTACTAAATCTTGCGTAACATACATTAATTTGTATCAATTAAACCTGTGAGCTCACCAGCTTTTAGCTGACCAAATTTTTACATGTATTCTCAGGTGATCAGCAGTAGTAGGACTGCCCACTCAGGATAACTTAGCTCGAGTCACATGCAAACATATATCATCAAGAGATTTCACTGCATTTCTATATTTTGTATAAATTAGATATGTGTTAGAATCTCTCAAGGAACTCATGTGAACTCAAAGCTTTTGTAAACAATATGTATCTTTTATGACATTAACGTATTTTATCAAAACGACGCATGTAGATGTCGTTCATTATTATCTTATGTGCTGTGATTATTGATTAGTAGCACCCCAAAGTATGCTTCCGCCAACAGTAAAATTTGGGGGTGCTACAGATATCATGGATTACGGTTTATGTTTCAGACTTTCAGTTGAAAATCGTTGATACTTTCATCAAGCCACAACTAAAAAATGCTACGGTTTCATTAGATTTGCTCAAGTTATTCTGATCTATTTGTCTGTAACTGTTATGGTTTATCCCTGCATTCTGCATTTATGGAGGGCTAAGGAGACATACTCTTAAGCATTTTATTTCAAGATCGATAAAGTGATTACAATAACACTGAAATTTTGGAATGGATATGATGTAACAATATATATGAAAAATCACAGATACATATGCAATTGCATACAAATCTGGACATGCAGCTTATATATTTAGTTGTGTATTGTATGTCCAGCACCAGGACTGTGGCCATGTTCCATACTAGAGTGATCAATGTGAGAGATTTTATTCAATGTTTCTATCTGAGCATCAAGCTTAAGATCTGTAAACGAATGGCCTGCTCCGGGGCTCTTACCTGGTGTTGTAGGTCGAAAGCCAGTGACTAGTTTTGGTTTTGGAACTTCATTCTCTTCACTTTCTGTTACTGCTGTTGGTGGGAATGCTACCTTTTTCATGGATTTTAGTGGCCGTCCCTCACTTATAAAGATCAAATGACATGCAACTATGGTAATAAGAATGAGCGAGTAGTATTTTGGGAAGGAGGCCATGACAAGACTAATACTGTATAAGTTTTCAAATTTTCACTCAACTGTGAAAAAGTTAATGAGAGGAAGGCAGGGAATTTAAAAACGCAATGGATGCTGCTCGATGCCACCTTCTGTATTTATAGTATTTTAGCTGGTGTAACTGTAAGGGAGATGATAATGCCACTAGGAGATTTTATAGGGATGTCAATGGGCGAGAAAAAACCCGTGACCCATGGGTACCCGCTCATCGTGGGTGGGTAAACCCGTTAATTTTCTACCCATGGGTGGGTTACGGGTATGAACTTGTACCCGTTGACGGGTCGCGGGCGAGTGATGGGTATGGACTTATACCCGCGGGTAAACCCGACCCGCGAATCTACCAAACACATTATAGATACCTACAAGTGGATTTGTATAATTTATTGCATATATATGTATATATAATAGTTAATTTGAACAATATATAATTAACTATTTATAAAGAGGTTAAAATGTATAGTTTTTATGTTTCGAAATAGCTAACTTATCAAATGATCAAGAAAAAATTATCAAATAGATTGATAGTTATCGAACTATAAGTCTGCATGTCTTTAATTTTACCATTTAATTCTTTTAAAAACACGATCCATTGATTTGAACATGTTTTAAAACATATTTATACATTAAAATTCTATAAAATCTCTTGAAATTTTGATAAAAGGTTTATATTATTTAAAACCCGTGGGTAACCGGCGACCCATGGGTACCCGCGGGTCGTTGGTATGGTAAAAAAATAAACCCGCTAGTGGGTATTCGCGGGTTTGCGGGTAAAAAAACCCGTCACGGGCGGGTGATGGGTTTGTCATATCCGTACCCACGACCTGCGGGCGCCATCCCTAGTATAAAGGAAGTTATCACCTCCTTTTTATAATCTGCATTTAATTTGCCTGTATCTTCATCATTTTTACCTGTGGCATTATCACCTCCCTAACTGTAATTAGCGATAAAAAGTCAAACCAGTGAAGGTAATTATATCATATGTTGAATGGTCTGCATTGCCTTTTGGTATTTATTTCAGATTCTATTGTCGGAAAATGATTAATCTAAGCCGATAGTGGTCTTTGACTACTGGCCTTCAAAGTTGCTCAATTGTTTGCTGATGCTGGCGTTGGTACTAATTATGCTATTTGATTGTCTTTGCATATCCAAGGAAATGGCTTATATTGTTAACTAATTATATCCATCAACTATCTTTATCTCCACCAAGAGATATAATTCTCTAGTAATACTTGCATTTCAAATATTATTTTGTGTTATCTTAAAAGTGTAGCTAATATTGTTTATGGTACTAATTATGAATTCTTCAAGAGTTGGTGGTATTTGTTTGGCCCTCCACTTGTATGCTTTTTCTTAAATTTTTGATGCTTATTGTCAACAATATATATGATTATAAACAAGATATTGAAGAGAATACAGATTGGATATGATGTTCTCATTTTACGATTAAGGTCGATTACTTGAAACAAAAATTATCCTTTATGGCTTTTCGGTTGAATTGTATTTGTATCCTTGTGGTGGTTAGAACATTTGGTTGAAATACTAAATTATTAATGAAACCTAGAGTAGATGGTTTTTATTTCCATGTTTATAGTTGCTTATTGCTTTTAATTTCTTTCCACATCTGAACAAGAGGTCAGGGGTTCGAATCCCATCCCCTGTAAAAAGGCCGGAGGTCCTTTCTACCTTTAGGTACAAATGGAAGCAGCCTCTCTACCTTTGGTAGGGGTAAGGCTGTCTACATGACTACATCTAACCTCCCCCATAGACTGTCTTAGACGGTATTGGGCCCTAACCCGCGGAAGGCGGTATGGGATGTTACTTTACTTTTTATTAGATTAGTCTCGGGTGTACGTTTCTGTCTGTTATAAACTGAAGCAGCTGTGACAGTATCATCATAATATATCCGATCAATTATAATGGTGCCAATTTCACTTTGAGAATAAGATCATTCTAATGATAGCTACCACTAAGTAATGAAAAAGATAGTACTCCAGTTGACAACAAATATTAATGGCAGATATACACAGCCGAAATCTGACCATATATGATTAGTCCAAATAAAAGTGAAATTCCACAATCCAAAGGAAATCAACCTAGTTTTCTTCCATGGTCAAGGATTAAAGAAGTTAAATTCAATTTTTAAGAAGTCCACTAACCTTCTAGTGGCCCTACCAATGAAGAACATCATGAGCTAACCTCCTCTAAACAATTTACATCGTTAATGGGACTTTATGGTGGAGACTTTGTGTAAAGGACATCGCTTGGTTTGCCCCTTAAGTTGTGGAAACCGCCCCTTGAGTCGCCTTCCTCCCCTTAGACTAATGAACTTGGAAATTGGGTTACTGTTTAAGACTTTTATATGGAGGAGAAAGAAAACCTGAATATCAATCATGCTAGGCGGTAGTGGTGGTTCATAGAGAGTAAGGGGGAAGAGCATATAATATTATAAGGACCTTCGAATGTCAACAGATGATAGTAACTTTGAAAGGTTGCATCTTCTTCATGCCTTTTGGATCTTGATGGTTCAAACATATATGTGTTTTTATAATAGCATCACAGTGTAGATCAGCGTTTTAGCCTGGAAGAATATATACAGTGTATATTACTCAGGATTTTTAATAGGACTTGGTTTCTATTCAAGCAGAAGATTATGAGGTACTCATGATTTATTATATAATTTTGACAGTTAAAAAAAAGGATAATTACCAGAAAACGCTTCTCGGCTATCCTTCATCAGTTCATCCTATGTTGATCAGTTTGATGACCCATTATGTTATACGTGTGGTATTTATTTGCTTGTTATCTTTTTTTACAGCTTACCATTTCTACCCTTCACTCAAGAACGGACGAGTGAATTTGATATTATTTTGTATCTCAAAAGGGGTCAAATGGGTTAAATAATAGCAAAAGCTTAGAATGAAACGGGTCACTTGGGTCTAACCCCTCCCAAAGTATGTTTAAATACATACATGTTTATTCACAAAAGTTAAGATTTTATTGTTGTGATCATATTTGACACACTAATATAAAAATATGAAAAAATTGGAGTGAAGTCTTTCGGTTCAACCCAACCACCAGTTTTTACCAGTACCAAAGATTTTTTATTTGACCTGCTAACCATTCCACCAAATCCGCCCATTTTACCACCTCTATATGTTTAGCAATGGTAAGGATAAATCCTTACAACTTTTACTTCATAGGCATACCTCTTTAACAATATCAATGTATTCGTTGATAACTGTTACTAAACACATTAAAATAATCCAAATGCACTGTTAGAAAAACGATCAAATAATTAATAAATAGACAAATGATCAAACAAATAAAAAAAAGGAAGGTTGAAGAGTTGATATGCAAAGTCATTTACATTTCTAAACTTACACATTTAGGCATGTAGCAAGACGGCTGTTACTCCTGTTAGTGAGCTACTAACCAAATATTACCGCCACACCAAAGACCTTTTTATGGGATAAGGTATAACCAGGTCATGTAATTGGGCATTAATCAGTAGTCACTTCGAAGATATCTCTCGTAAGTAGTTCCACTGAGAGCCTTGTTGACATCGTCCCAATTGTTGATATGTTCTGATAACGGTCCTTTGTGTATCTTCACCTGCTGGCTATTTAATTTCATTCGTGGTAGCTTCAGAAAATCTTCAACTTGTACAAGTTTCTACAACAATCACATTAATAATGAAATTAAGTACAAAGTTGCACGAATTAAGGACTTGGAGTTATAACAACTATTTACTTACATAAGGGTTCTTGATGAGATCTTCATAATAGACTATGATGTGCCTCGTGCTATTGAAGTACTCAAGCGCCTTTATAGCCGTTGATTCCATTTCTTCCAAATCCGATTCCAATGATGTTATATTGATAGTGGGTTTGTATTTTGATAATGTCAAAGCCTAAATGCAAGATCAAAACTATAATATTGAGTATTGACACACGAGTATATGTAATGTTTCTCTAGTTTAATACTTTATTGGCACGAATTTGAATAATTATTCGAAAACAAAAGGCTATCTATACCTCTTCACGTGAGTGTACATGAGATACATGAATCCCGTTTAAAAGCTTGGCGTCTTTATCAAATGAATTGGCAAGGATTGAAACCAATCTACGCAGCATGTTTCTTCTTAAGAAGAAAATAACCGAAACTCCCCTCTTAGCAAAGTAGTCTAAAATCTCTTTAGGGTATTCCATCAATCCCTAAATCGTAAAGAATGTTTTCAAATAACATGGACATATAATAATAGACGTTTATATTATATATTAGCGATGAAGCTAAAAAGTTACCTGATTAAGCATCCATTTGAAGCCAATAGCAGCAGAACACTCATTCTTTGAAGAACTAGTAAGCAAGTCCAAATTGTAAACTCTATCAAGAGTGTTAATTATCGATGACACATTTTCTCTCCTGTTTCTTTGACCAAAGATCTCACCATTAGAGCTTACATTATTATGACTGTTCAATAGAGTTTCAAACCATCCACTTCCTGATCTTTGCATCGACATAATGACAAATGAACGCACAGGATTTTTAGCACAATCAAACCTATCAATACAGCCATTCAACTTTAGTCTATATACTACTTCAAATATATACATATCTCAAAAAAGATATGTAAAGATTTTACCTGTTGAAAGCTTTGGGTTTTTGGTAATGCAAGTAAGCAATATGAGACTGATAAAGGACATTGTTACGACGAGGCCTTTCGATTACTTGAAACTCAAAAAGCTCCCTCTTTTTTTCAATGTGTGTATGTTTCAAATATGTAGAACATGCATAAACACCACATATCATTGCACATGCTAACACCAACAACTTCAATACACCCAAAGACTTTTTTCTACATTTGATTATAGGGACACCCTGTTATTCAGGAAACATGATCAGTAAATCAACCTACAAATGTAGAACTCTTCAAATTGCTAATCAAAACAGGCATTTTTAGATGTGCAGACCACCTAAAAAAGCAGATTAAAGTCCAATGACCATCACACTAAATGTTTGTGGGTTTTTCATTTCGTGCTATATATCGAAAAATAAGACCAGATAATTTACCTGTTAAGTGTTAATCACAACCTTTAAACAAGATACTATGCATATCATGAAAGCAATAAATTATCGTTATGGAGTAATTTGAAGCCATGCATGAAATGAATACAAAAATGATAATGATCTCAAAGTTGTAAACTTCCATCTAACTGTAAAAATAAAATTACTGATTATAAAAAATACCTTGTAGCATATGTAAATAATTTCAGCCATTAAAAGGATTATGAGGATTGAATGCAGATATTGATGGTCTTCAATTTGTTGATAAGACTAAACCTTGTATTTTTCGTAGTAAACATATGATATGTGTGAGGTACTCCTAGGAAAGATGAAGCCGATTAGAAGATTAAGCAGATAGCTAGGAATTTGATCCTTCTTGGGACTCTTTTGAATTTAATTTTAATTTTAATTATTAATTATTAATCAAAATTTTGTTAATAAATACTAAATCTGGTACAGGGTTGACTAAATCTAGTGATTTCCACGAATATGGCAAATATTTTTGATAAGTTTGTTGTATTCGTTGTTTGAATTTTGTTGATTGTTGGAAGCACGAGTATTTATTTAGTGATAACGAAGTTATCAAAGAGTTGATATTAGACTGATTGTAAAAATAATAAATCTTCCTCAAAAAACATAAGTATTTGTTTTAATCATGCCTTTAATATATTAATATTTTTAAATAATTAAGTCAAATATAACAATCATCGTATGTTCATGTACAGTTGAGTTGCACGAGTATCATTAGATTAGATATTTTATACTCGTATTTATTTATATCAAGACGAAGATTATAATTGTTACAAGAATTTTTTTTAAATAGTTTGTATGCTAGATTGCTAGTACATTACCACCCAACTGCTTAGTGGGCCTTGTACATGACAAACAATGGGTACCCATATTGATGATTAGCCCGGTAACACTACTAAATTTGAAGATCCACATACCCGTTAAATGCATATATGATTACCCGATTGGCGATTATAGTACGAGAATTTTATGTCCTTCTAAATATGTTCCTAATATGAAAATCTGATAAAAGCGCAAGTAACATTTGGTTGCTAATGTAATGTTTTTTTTTTTTTTTTTTTGTTATTTGTCCATTAGATAAATCTTATTATATGTAACTTTAAAGTAATAGTGTACAATTAAGCTAATAAATACCTAGTTAAGATATACAAATTAAGAAAGAGTTACTAAAATGCAAAAATATGACAAGTAGTAAATAGTTAAAAATGTAACGTTACTTGAAACTCTTGTGTGTGATGTTTCGAATATAAGAGCTCTTCCTTGGCACCTGCAATCTTTTGGCTCATCGAAACTTTAGAATTCGTCGACTCGTTTATCAACAAACAACTGACGCTAAGACGCATATCCTATATACTAACACATACCAAAATTTCAACAATTTATTAGCAAACCATGATTTAGCTACCGTTTAATTTGCATGATTCTAATTTTGGCTACCTATTCACTATCCAACCTTTTGCTAAACTCTTGTAAACAAGAATATACTCATAATAATCCGTTCAAAAGCATTGTGTCTACTGTCTATCAACAATAAAAAAAGACTTGTATCAAAATTAAAAAAAAAAAAAAATTTTAAAAACCTATAAAGAAGTAGATTCAGATCTAAAATGGAACTTTATTTGCAAAAATAAACTACATGAGATTCAGATCTCAAATGGAAAAAAAGCAAAATCCTTTTTCACTTTAGTGAATGTCATGATTTGCCTTTTTGAATTAGAGCAAACATTTTTGGGACCCCTCTTTTCCAAAAGTGAAAATATAACTTCCTACTTCCTAACTCTACCTAATGAGATTCAAAAGTCTTATTTTTATTCGCTTCGTCTAAAGTGAACTTTTTTTTAGTTTGTCTCAGAATAAGTGTAAACATTCAAAAGTAATATATTAATTTTACAATTTTACCTTAAATTTACTTTTTCTCGAAACTGATACAAATACATGGAAGTCCATAAAAAAAACTAGGTAATAATCTCATCTCCACTACTACACATTGTAATCTCTTAAATATTGTATAAAAGTGACCGTAGATACTTGTTATGAAATGGAGGGAGTAGTTTATAACATTTATACGTGGTTAATTACATATGAGAATTGTTAATTAAATATTACAAAATAATATTAATGTAGATATTTTATGGGGTTAAGTGATTAATTGGAAATGAATATATAATTATGTGTTGACCTTCATAGTGTGTACGTAACAAAATCGACCATCATATTATGCACAAAACACTTAATTTTTGTACATTGTGTTTATTTTGGTGTCTTGTCAACTTGTAAAGATATCATGTGTCACCTTATATCCGTTAACACGTCATCAAAATACACACAATGTACAAAAACAAATACGAGTAGTTTTGTACATACAATGGAGGTCAATTTTGTTACGTACACACTATAAAGCTTAATGCATAGTTATATACGTTTACAAGCAGTTAACCCTATTTTATGTTAGCTGATCGAATTATGTGGTGTTTATCTTGTGAATGAGACCTAGAATTTAAATGATTGACTTTTATTCAAATAATAACTTTAACTTATAATTGAATTTGAATTATATACGAAGGATAGCCCATTATTATATTAGGTTGTAGGGGCTCTATGAAACAAAGGAAGATCGAGAGGAGGCTGCGATCACATGCGAGAATGTGCAGGGGATGGAGTGTGGGGATATGATCATGATATGATCGGATTCAAAATGGTTATAAGAAAGAAGGAATCTTTACCCACGTGCTGCTTTTGCTCCTTTTTACTAATCATTACAAGATGCTGGTGGTGACTCACAAATATTCCCTTCCTTTTTTATATTTGCACTAATATATATATATATATATATATATATATATATATATATATATATATATATATATATATATATATATATATAAGTGGAGGGTTCAAATGAGAACCACCAAAAAATTGAGAACTCAAGAAAACCACTTAAATATGTGATTGTTCACATGTGAAAATATTATAATATTTACAAAAATGTTAATAATAATCAATAAAACCTTGAAAACCAAATAATTATGTGTTAAAACTTATTATAACTAACTTTAACCGATTTGTTCACATGTAAACTGTTCAGTTGATAACATATGTATTTTTACGTGTTTTTATATGTAATTTTAAGTTTTTTGACATTTTGTTGTTTCTCATTTGAACAAATATCAATGTTCACATATGTATAAAAATAATTACATGTGAACAATTACGTATTCCTTATGGTTCTGAAAGTTCTTATCTTTATAGTGGTTCTTAAATGAACCTTCCCCTATAATATATATATATATATATATATATATATATATATATTCTCAGGTTCAAATGAGAAGACTAATTTTTGTGAGAACGTGAGCAACACTTTAAAATCACTTTTTAACTATCCAAAACATGTTATTTTACAAAATTTTCTTCATAGATTTTTTTTAAAATAACTTTTAGAAGTTATTTTTCAAATAAAAATTTTTTCGACGTTTTATTATTTTTTTAATTATTTTTATTAAATTTTTTCGTCATAATAATCACATTTTATAACTTGATAATCACATGAATAATATGTGATTATCATGCCATATTTTGTGATTATCTCGAACACATGATAATCACATTATATTAGAAAATAATCACATGTGATTATCATGTTATATTTTGTGATTATCTTAAATAATCATAACAATAACGACTGTAAAATAAGTTTGAAAAAAAAAGTTAATATTTTTTATTTATATTTATATCATAGCTTTCAAAAATTATTTTAATAGTAATCATTGAAAAAGTTTTATAGGAAAATATGTTTCAAATAGTTAAAAGGTAATTTTGAAGTGTTTCTCACTTTCTCACGAAAATTAGCCTTCTCATTTTAACACACCTCTATATATATATACATATATATATATATATATATATATATATATATATATATATATAGGGGAAGGTTCAAATGAGAACCACTTTAAAGTTGAGAACTGTGAGAACCACAACGAATACGTGTTTGTTCACATGTGATTAACTTCAATAATATGTGAACATTGATGTACGTTTAATTGAAAAAGAAAAAAGTAAAAAAAAATCTTAAAATCATATCGAAAAACGCAAAAAACAAATACATGTTCACATGTGAACGATAATGTGAACAAATCGGTTAAAATGTGTTTTACTACGTAAATTTATGATTTTTTTTTACTTTTTTCTTTTTCAATTAAACGTACATCAATGTTCACATATGATTGAAGTTAATCACATGTGAACAAACACGTATTCGTTGTGGTTCTCACAGTTCTCAACTTTAAAGTAGTATATATATATATATATAACTAAAGTAAGAATGTGTGGCTAGAATTCATAAATTAAAAAAAGAAAGAAAGTATATGTATATGGTTCAATAATTACAAGAGAACCAAAAACATGACAAGTAAAGGACATGGCATATATAATCCGTATTTTTACGAAGAGTGTGGTACGAGTCCTCACATGTCAATATGTACGTGGTCCTTCCTAGCTGCTACTTATTTCTAGTTCTAGTATATAGCTCACGGCTCACTTGCCCATGCACTAACCCAAATTTTAAATTAGACTCACAAATTTATTTTGTTTTTTCCGTTAAAAAAAATTACACTATTGTTGATATACGCTACCTAATTACTAGTAATATATATATAGCTAATGATGATTGGTTCATATGCCTTATTTTAAATAATAATACGGATACGGGATATGGATACTATCATACTAAGTGATATTTATACTTATCTATGATGAGCAGGGGCGAAGACAAGGGGGACTGAATGGTGCTCGACCCCCTCAACAACTCAAATAACATAAATTATGTATTATTATTTTAGTACATGATGAGTCACCTTCTAAAGTAGTTCATCATATATATGATCCCTCTTAGTTGTCCATTAATTCATAATTTTTGTATATCTAGACAAATACCATTGATATAATTCTGTTATCACTCTATTTAATTTAACTGTTAACCTCATTATGGTATGGTGAAGTTGAGCCCCCTCTTAAACTCAAATTCTAACTTAACCACTAATCATAAGCCCATTAGCAGAGCGTTCCTACGCTTGCGAAAAGTACAACATGTTACAATTATATCAGGTAGCTAGTGTCTTTCCATTCGTAATCAAGTGAGGCTACACATGTTATGTAATGCCCCTAAAAGCCGAAAGCTATAACCAACCGGATACTTTCAGGTTTCAACTAATAACCATGGTGGAATGTATCAATTAACCACAACTTTAGACTTATAAGGGACTCGAACTTCATATCTCAAACCTATGTAGGACGGGTTGTTACATACATGTTAACTGACCCAAGGCAGTTTGCGGTTGATTTGTCGTGGGGATTAAACTTGGACTTGCATCGTAAAGTTTAACTACACTACTTTATCTATCTGTTCTTTAACTTCATGACTAATTGTTCACTATGATCACCAACTATCACAAAAAATGGACTTATTACGTATGGAGATAACCGAAATAAACGTAAAACTTGAATAATAAAAATTTGGTAAGGAACATAGGTATAGGTAATTATGATTATCAGAACAACAAATTGTATGATGTCATATGAGTAATGTTGTACTTGAATGATGTGATATATGGAAGTTTTATTTTGGATATGATATGGGTGCTGAAATATATATAAAACACGTACTGTTTCTCTCTTAACCGGATCCACATGTATACATACATACATATGCTTTCCGGCATTCAAACACGTGTTCGTAGCTTACACGGCAAGTCGTCAGTAAGTACTCCGTAGTATTCTTGTACCTTCAATTCAATTCTATCGTCACCGTCGCTGTAACTCACATTTCCGGCATCTTTAATTTATATAACTCTCTACTTTATTTTTATTATATTTTATTACTACGGACTAGTATTATTTATTCTATAAATAATTTAAATGCTCGTAGATTTTTCACTAGTGGAGTACTTCTGAATTACCTATTAGATAATGTAAGTGGATAATTATTATGTAATAGAATAAATTAAAATAAAAATACGGCCAGTAAATAATTAAATTGGAAATATTAAAATAAAATAAAGTAGCTAGAAGTAGATGATTAAACGCACTGTAATATTAAATCAAACCTTAATTTGTTTCTAAATTTTAGAAACACTTCTTCTAATTTAATTAAGACGTACAACCGTGTTAAATTATACACTAATAATAATACTCCACTGTTATCCTCTTCGATGGATCATCAATCTTTTGCGGGCTTTACTTGAATCCACTCGAAACGACCATTCAACGGAATGTCATTTAAGATGTCGTAATTATACCTGCAAATGACAAACAATACTATTATTCATTCATCATGTTTACCTAATTTTTGTTAATATGTACTACATACACAAATTGATAATTTGTCAGTTAATTATACATACATATAGCTCAATACATTGTTACTCACTTGTTCTTAAAACGTTTGTTGAGATCTTCCTGTGCTGCCGCAAAGAATTCTTCAAGTTCTGCTTCTGGTGGCATCTTCTCGTTTGCTGTCAATATCTCTACTTCGCCCGATTCCACCTTAAATTCGCTCGTCGGTCTACTGAAACAACGAGCCATCGAGTCAAATGAAGAAATCCATCTGTGAGCTGAGCCAGCTCTACGTACGGTTGCCGTTTTGAGATCACAAAATTAATCTTTTTGAATATTCATTAATTATTAAAACAAGCAAAAACATATATAAGTATGTACATTTGTCAAAAACATGTAAAATTAAATAGCCATCAATTAAAAACCTTTCGCTTCCATCTGATTTATGTCTCTCAGCTGTGTCAGTTTCCTGCAAATTCGAAATAAAAATAAAAATGTAAGCTAGCTAAAAAAATTGTGTTCCATTCAATAAAAATTCGATGTAAAACATGCATAAACCTAAAATATAGATAATATACATTAATTACCTCCAGATCTGAAGCTTTACGTTTCTGAGTTGAGCCGGTAGTAGAGCAACAAGTCGCCTGAACACCAGTACTGGATCTAAAACTCAGCTCAAACACATTGCAAGAATCCGTAACTTGGTCCTCAGCGGCCGGTGAATTTACGCAATTCTCACTATCAACACTTCTAGTTTGCACAAATGTCGGCCTAAAATTCTCACCATTCAGCTTCCTCCTCTTCAGTGTCCCCAAATTATCCGCAATGTCCTCCATCTCCTTCCCCATATCTCGACCTCTAGCCGTGACTTCAAACAGCTGCGTAACATCCATATATAACCACATGTACTCCGATCCTAATATTCGGATTCGGAATCTTATTACAACAACACTTCATTACCTAATTCCATTCCTCATATGTGATCCGCTAGCAAGTACAACAAATGATATTCTCTGGTTATTATTCTGTTAAGAAGTATAATTCCAAGTCGTTGATGAGGTTGCGATTCTGGGTATTATTTGTTTTCTTATAATCGATCGATCGATTACTCGTGTGGTCCTCACTTTCACGCTCTTTAGCTTCTCTCTCTCTCTCTCTCTCTCTCTCTCTCTCTCTCTCTCTCTCTCTCTCTCTATCTCTACCTTGGTGTTAGGAGTATGAGAGTATATGTAGGCTTATTATATAGTCACGACAAACGTCAAACTTAATTAATTACTTAATATTTAAAATTGTATATACATTCTCGGCAACGTATACTTAATATAACTTTTTTTAGTTGTTTTAATTTGGAGGAACACGCACATGATATGTACCGGTGAACTACGTACCAAACAGTATTTGGCAATTATATGTCACAAATCGTGCGGTTTGGTCACACGTATAGCATTTTCAGTCTTATCCTGTTTTGATTTGAGTTTGATATTATTTTTGTTGCTTACAGTAAATGTATTCATATAGTTTTTTAAAAGTTTCAAAGGATCTGAATTATTACAACACATATATTAAAAAATATCACTTATATTTATTTTAGGATTAAGTGTCCGTAAATACATATAACTATTCGTTGATTTCTTTGGTGTGTACACAACTATATTGGTCACCATTGTATGTACGTATCTTTCAATATCGACCACTGTGTGTATGAGACTGGCTATATCAAGTCGCTTGCTGATGTGTCATTCTATTTTGTTAATTCCACATATTTAATGAGGTGTTATTTTACAAATAAAAAAATAAATACATACAACTATATTAATCACCATAATTAGGGTCAGTTGGGGATGAAGATGATGAAGTGGAAGCTGACTAGATGTTAATAGTGGACACATATAAAAGGTAACTGGTTACCCTTCTTTATTGGTCATCTTATACACACAAAGGTCGAAATTAAAAGATACGTGTATATAATGGTAGTCAATATAGTTGTGTACATGCTAAAGAAGTCAACGTATAGTTGTATACATTTACAGACACTTAACCATTTATTTTATAGTGTCATGTATCTTTTGATATTGTTTACAATTTTTTATTTGTTTTATATGTGTGTGTAGTATTTCCAAAGCATAATTTAATATTCTTGCTAAATATGTATAAGCATAGTATTTTTGTGATGGGTGTATATATGGTCACTTGTGCACATAAGACCTGAAAATGTCAAATTTCGCACGGTTTCATTTGGTATATATGAGAACAAAATCAAATGTTTGATGCAGACAAGACCATGTTTACACGTTGGACTAGTCTCATCAACTATCAATTTGGTTTACATGTCCTTATCATTTTTTCAATGAGGGGTGAAGATAACATTTGTCCATCTTTTATTATTATTATAAAGTATTATTATATAGATTGCATATATGTAATCTATAATTCTATATGTTTGGTAGCAATAATTAGCTAAAAATTTTACATAATCCGTAAGTTAAACCTGTATTTAATTCATGGGCATATCATTGGTGCTGTCAACGGCACAAATTTTTGGTACTGTTGACCGATAATTAATTGATAAAATATTTATATTTTACATATTCGACCTTCAACTTTTATAATTGTACATAATCAGCCCTTATATTAAAGCCAACAGCACGAATTGATCCGTGCAATTTGATGCACGATGTATTTTCCCTTAATTCATATATAGAATCGTATGTCGATCAATATAGTATTAGTAGTATACTGGTATGTACGTCCGTCATATACTTAACTTTTTCTTTTCTTTTCTTTTAATTTACAAAGCATGAATTGTAATCAACGTTATGCAAATTCAACTCAAAAGGGTCAAATACGGAATATATTTTATTTGTTACAAAGATTAATCGGCATATTGTCAACAACAACTAAAATTATATTTATACAACTATAGCCTTCAAATTAACCCCTTTTGGTGATATGATCAAATGTTGATTAGCTAAAGAAAATTGAAAACACGAATTAAGCTAATACACAAGAAATTAATTAAGATGAAAATACATGAGCTAGCTACTTATAAATAAACAATACACGAGGCTCATCAATATTTTCCCAACTAAATTTTCTAAAACAAAAGTAAAATCAAATTCACCGAATTAATGAGGTACAATTACAAAGGAAATAAATAAGGGGACAAAAAACACATGGAGGTGCATTAAGTTTAAGGGGGCCATGACGGCACGTCCACTTGATAAATAAATAAATAGACACTTTTTTTCAATAAAAATAGGAAAATAATAAATAAAAATATTCAAATTGAATGTCGTCAGAATTGGACTAAGCATCACACGTGGGGCGGGTTTATAACAATAAATTCTTGGTACGCCGATTGCTCCCATCAATCGTAGTCATCCTCCTGAGGGTACTTTGGTTTATTAGTCTCTAGCATCATATATATACGAGAAAATTGCTGGGATCGTCCCTGTGTTTGTTCAAAAAATTACGTTTCATCCCTTATTTCAATAAATGTCACTAGGCATCCATGTATTCGTTATTTTGCATCACTAGTCATCCCTCACCCTAACTCCGTTAGTTTCATCAGTTAAATATGATCACATGCGTGGCACATGAAACTAATTTAGTGTAAAATGACTAATATACCCCAAATCTTATTATTTCTCTATTTCTCTTTTTGGTTTATAATTATTTTTTTCCCTTAATTCAATTAAAAAAAAATAACATTGTCAGATTATCATTCATCTGAACATCATTAATAACATAACAATATCGATAACATCTCATTAATTCATCGTCATATTAGCTAAAAACGATTCAATACACACCACCCCACCAGTGAACGTCTATCCAAAGTAATTTTAGCTCAAGAACATGCTCAACCGCAATCACAAGCTCAACAAATTAACACTAATTCAATCGCGAATCCAACGTTGCCGCGTTCCGTTTCTCCGTACATCAATTGACAGCAGCAGCAACGGCCGTACAATAACAGTAAACCTCGCCTTAATTACAGCTTATCAGATCAACGATTTTATAATTGACCGCAAATTGTGATTAACACCGGTGCTTGTATCGGTGGTACTTCGAATAAGAAGAAACATAATTTACTATTTAGTAAAGTTTTCTTCGTTTTCGAATTTGTTTGGATCCAGTAACCGGAACGGAGATGCTGAACCGATGACGTTAACGCCGGCAAGTGATCGTTATAAGAATAAAGCATTTTACAGTTTCGAAACGTGGACGGTTGCCGTAAGTGTACGGAAGCAACGGTTTGTTCGGGAATGTCGCCAGCGCATTCGGACGGCGAAGATGATGAGTTTAGCGACGGATCAACGGAATTAGGATCGTCGGTGACGGAGTCGTGACAACCGGTTCGGCCGGGTGGAAGTCGGAGTGTTTCGGAAATGATTTTTTGCTTGAGTCCGTTGGTGCAACTGAGTCCTAATCGGTTGTGGAGCATGAAAGGAAAACTGCCGGTGGACGCCGGAGACAGCAAAGCTCCGGCGGTGCCTCATTTTGCGTATACTAAGTCGTTTTTAGCTAATAGATCACGGAAACATGCTTCAAATCCGGTAACCCAGCTAAAGAAATCGGATTCAAAAAATACCCAAATGAAAAACGAGGGTAAACATCCAACCGTTTGAACTGGGTCGGTTTGTCCTATGATAAAGATTCAAGATTAGGGTTTTTAGTGGTGGGTTGTGGGTGATGAACAAGATGAGAAATTAGGGGTTGATGAACATGATGGGTTGTGGGTTTTTTAGTGGTGGGTTAAGGATGAAATTGGTGAAGAAGGAAAGGGGATTTTATACCAGGAGAATTGAAGGAGGAAATGTGAGAAAAAAAAGGTGAAAAGACAAATGTACCCTCACATGTATGGCACATGCTTGCATTTAACGGATGAAATTAATGAAGTTAAGGTGAGGGATGACTGGTGATGCAAAATAACGAATACAGGGATGCCTAGTGACATTTATTGAAATAAAGGATGAAACGTGATTTTTTGAACAAACACAGGGACGATCCCGACAATTTTCTCTATATATACACAAAAATAAATAAAACATAACATAAACATGAAGATAAGATTTGTTCTGATCTACTGATCTAGGCATGAATGAAGATTATATGTTTCTTTATTGCTATTATTAGAGGAGGATAAATGTGTAATCAAAATGAGTTAAACCCCTCTTAACATAATCCTCACCATTCATTGAATTATTAAAACTAACTAAAATCATAGATTATATTAGCATGAATGATTACACAATAGGTATAATATCCTCTCCTAAAAAGACTAATTAACCACTTTTTATTAGTTGGTACAATAATTTTGAAATTTTGAATTAAAAAAAAAGTTCCCTACAAAATTGCTAACATTAAATTTTTTAATTTGTTTTTATCTGTTTTATATCAATTAATATATAAATATATATTAGTTAATTCATATAGTTTGTGATTACATTGTTTTGAATACAAATACTAACATTTTGAAGTTTCCTACAAAATTTTATTATTATTATTGAATTTGGAGAAAAAAAGGGCCTAACGAAATATATATTATTATTGAATATTTTACAATAATATATAATATTATTATCTTTATTAATACTAGTATTACTACTATCATTGTGTTATTAGCATAATTGAGGAATGCAATGACTACACGAGAATGAAGACGACATTTATGATATGTGACAATCAACACTTTTTCGTTAATTATCAAAAAATAAAAATAAAAAGTAACGAGTAATTTTTTAGATGAATATATAAGAAGATCGAATTTTGTATTGTAACATTCAATATAGAGTCAGATTATTGGATAAAGCTATGAATATAATTATAATTTGATAAATAAAATTGAATAAACTCACGTGTTTTAGACTGTAAATTTTTCGGGTTATGATTCAGTTGTATTTATAGGAGGCTTCTTTTTTCTTCATTATACAAACAAACTTTTTGCTTGTGCGATCGCATAGTTGAGTGGACTAGTGGGCTTTTTCTGTTCGCTTTTGGATTTATAACGAATTCTTTTGATATTGGGCTTCAAATTTTGGGCCTAATATGTGCTTTAATTACACTAATCTATTTGATTTAAGAAGAAGTGCATAAAGTTTGAGGTTGGTTCTGATTTTATTTGTCGATAGAATTTCATGTCAAACTAACTATTGTTTGATAATCTTTTAACTATAACGACATTTTTAGGTTGCATAAATTGAATCATATTCACAAATTCTTGATTTCATATATATATATATATATATATATATATATATATATATATATAGGATTGTGATCTATAGGGAAAGAAAATTGATGAGAGAAAGGGGAGAAGGAATTTGGACCATAAGATCTAACAATCAACGCTTGGATTTAATCGATGGCAATTCTGTAATTATAACTAATAGTATATCAATATCGGAGGGGCAAAAGGGGAAATTGATGGAGGTTCAATTTATATAACCGACCCATGATATTTTTGAATATGAGAAGGTATTTATGATCCCTTAAATGTGGGACCTTCAACCGTCTGAATCAAACTTCCGTTAAAGTAATAGTAAATTATATTATATATTTCTTTATCAAAGCTTAGCTTAAAGGTGTACGTAATTTTTTAGTATTCCAAACTGTTGCATCAATGAAAAAAAAGTTTGCGTATCAACTTCGATTACAAACATATTATTATTACCAACTTGTGAATCATTATTACACACAATTGAATCAAAGTATAAGTTTTTTTTATTCATATATAAAAGTATAATATTATGAACAATTGAATCATTGTTACGATTTGAATCAATAAATAATCAAATTTCAGTTTCATTCGGATGCAATATAAAAAATATATAGTTCATTATTGAATCATTATTCTATATAACTGAATCATAGTATGATTTTGTAAATCAATATTTGATATGCTATATAACTAAATCAGCCATACAATCCAAAAAAGTTTATTATTGAATCATAATTCTATATATTATTGAATCAGACATATAGACCAAAATGGTGAATCATTATACGAACGATTAAAGAACAAGTGTATCAAAGTGGAGAATCGTTAATAAGAATAACTGAATCATAGTATGACTTTGTGAATCAGTTACCGACATGATGAGCCATAATGTTGAACGAAGTATTATATACTCGTTAATTATAAATTGTGTTGAAGCAAAGTATTGGTAAACGTTAGTGTGATTCACAATTATTCATTTAGGAAATGTGATTTACACGTATACACATCGAGATATTCTAAGGCTACTAATCAATAACTTATTGCAAAGTAAAATTTAGGAGTATTACATACAGAATTCGCATATACTCCATAACAAAGTATGATTCAAACAAAGATAGAGATAAGTAAATCGGATTCTTCAAAACCATTAATCTTAAATAATAAGATGTCTCAACGTTTGAAACAACTAATTCAAATACACTTGCCCGGTAAACAAACGAAAAAGAAAAATTGAATTCAACTATTAGATTCTTACAAAAGGAACGATTTATTCAACTAACAAGATTTTCGAACCGAACACACCAAATCTAATTTTTCTTCCCTCGATTTCCTAAACGCTAGTTGAATCGAAAATTAATCTCCATTGTTAGAGGATGCGATATGAAAAATCGTATGGTGGTGATACAATTTGAATAAAGTATGCATAGATTAAAATAAAAGAGAAAGGTGATGATGAACGAGACCATGGGGAATCTCTTTGGATGAAATTATTCGATTACGTCAAATAAGTAAAAAGAAATCTCCAAATGAATTTGATACGAGAATAAGGGAAATGCTATTGACAGCCCTAAGGGCTGTCAATAAGTGCATTTATTTAAGTTAAAGTTTCCTTATATAATCAAAATTATAATTAATACACTGAAGTTTTGTATTTAATTCATTGAAACTTTCCTTTTATATGTGATGTATTAATTATGATTTTTGATAATAAAGGAAAGTTTGAGTTTAATAAATAAGTTTAAGGGTTCTTATTGATAGCCCTAAGGGCCGTCAATAGCATTTCCCATGCTATAAACTTAAGAAATTTACGTGCAGCTTTTAGTTATTAATGTCCTACATTTTAGGATCACAAGAAACCGCCCATTTATTTAATTTAATTTACATATTACTTAATTTATTTTATTAATTAAATTAGAATAGACTAAATTACCCTTTGACCATTAATTGAAATGATTGGTTAGAAAGCCTTCTCCCTCTTCTCCATAAAAATTATATATATATATATATATATTTTAAATAATGAAAAAGTGAAGTTAATTGTAAAAGTATTCAAGAGTAATATGTAAATGGTGGAAGTCTTTTGTTCGGAAATTTGACACATACGTCGGAGATAACCACATTTGATGTAATCATATTCTTAAATTATTCTTTTGTCACACCAACAAATTTCATTCAATATACCCTTATATTCATCAATGTATTAAGGCATCAAGGATTCCCATCGAGAAGATAAAGCAAGATTTAAGCTACATTTCAAAACTAATATCAAATCCTAAATAACCATTACTCCATATATCAGTAACTCTTTTTTTTTTTTTTTTTGTTAATGGGTTAGTACAGAATTGTTTTTTCCATCTAAATGTACCAAAACAGTGGATTTATCCCGCGTGTTGGGGATACGCTCACATAATACTCTGTAGAAGTTTATATATAAAATAAGGAATAATCAAACAATAAAAAAGACATTATTTGAATCATTTAGTAAACAAATTTTTTATTCAAATCATGTACTTCTATAAGACCTCTCCCAACGGACGTCGGTTGGGGGCGTCGGTTGCAACCGACGGAACCGACGCCATAGGCACGGTCCGTCGGTTGGCAACTTCGCTTTGGCGACGGGAGGAGAGAGAGCGTCGGTGAGGAGAGAGTGGGGCCAGCTTTTAACATATTTGGTTTTTCGTTTTTTTTTTTTTTTTTTATGCTGTGTATTTTTTTTCAGTTGCAGGGGGAGAAAGAAAGGATGAAGCTGGGAAGGGACGATGAAGATGATATATTTAGGTTTAAATATAACTTGGGCTTGATTGGGTTTTAAAATAAAAATGGGCCAAAAATTCTTTAGTGGGCCTTTTTAAACGTATGATTCAATATTTCAAATTAATGTGTTTTCTTGTAAAATTTTTAATTATTTTAACTTTAATATTTTTTTAAATTAATGTAATGTTTTATTTTATTAATGTAATGTTTTATTTTATATTTAAAAAGTTTTATTTAAGTTTGTGTATTAAATAAATAAAGGAAATAGTGTGTGGGGCCCTGAAAATAAGAGAAGTGATGTTACTGTAGGGAGTGAAATGTCAGTAAATGTCAGTTTGTGTCAGTTGTGGGAAAAGCTGATGTGGCGCAGACGTGGCACAAACTGACGCGTCAGTAGTTAGTTACTGTTGGGAGGAGTCTAATGTAAGTGTTATACTCACACAATACTCTGTAGAATTTGAATGCCTACGTACGCTCACATAATACTCTCTCTCTCTCTCTATATATATATATATATATATATATATATATATATATATATATATATATATATGGGGAATGTTCAAATGAGAACCACTTTAAAGTTGAGAACTGTGAGAACCACAACGAATACGTGTTTGTTCACATGTGATTAACTTCAATCATATGTGAACATTGATGTACGTTTAATTGAAAAAGGAAAAAGTAAAAAAAAAATCATAAATTTACGTCTTAAAACACATTTTAATCGATTTGTTCACATTATCGTTCACATGTGAACATGTATTTGTTTTTTGCATTTTTCGATATGATTTTAAGATTTTTTTTTACTTTTTTCTTTTTCAATTAAACGTACATCAATGTTCACATATTATTGAAGTTAATTACATGTGAACAAACACGTATTCGTTGTGGTTCTCACAGTTCTCAACTTTAAAGTGGTTCTCATTTGAACCTCCCACTATATATATATATATATATATATATATATATATATATAGTGGCATGATCCAGAGGGAAGTCCATTTTTTGAGGGAAGGGGAAAGCGTTAGTACGCATCAGGAGGCATATTACCTTCACCTATACTAATTTCGAAAAAAGCAAACTGAAATTTAGTAAATGTTAATCAGAATCGATGTTATAAATGTTAAGCTTCCTTGATAAATTTTTTCTTCAAGTTATAGTATCGATTTATGAATATTTGATCCAAATCCGTTAAGATGCATCGCGATTAGGGTGTTCATGGTCCAGAACCGGACCGAACCGGGAAAGAACCGGACCGAACCGGGCAAGAACCGGACCGAACCGAGAACCGAAAAATAAGGAAAACAAGGACCGAGAACCGGACCAAATATACTCGGTTCTCTCCGGTTCGGTTCCGGTCCGATTTGGTTCTCGGGTATTTTCGGTTATACCCGAAATTTGCACACTGAAGTGACTGAACAGTTCATGGGAACCGAACCAGGATCGGACCGAACCGAACCGAGAACCGAAAAATAAGGAAAAAAGGACCGAGGACCGGACCAAATATACTCGGTTCGGTCCGGTTCGGTTCCGGTCCGGTTCGATTCTCGGGTATTTTCGGTTCTCGGGTAAATTTGCACACCCTTAATCGCGGTGCATATTAGTTAATCTGCATTGTGATGCATCTTAACAATAAAAATATTTTTCAAATAATATGAAGTTTTATGATGCATCGCGATGCATCTTAGTTAATATGCATCACACTGCATCTTAACAATTAATTAAATAAATATTCATCAATTAATGTTATGAATTAAAAATGAAATTCATTCGTTAAAATATTCTTTATAGCATCGATTTTGATTACTATTTACCGATAAAAATAATTTTTTGTTGACGTTTTGATTGATAATTGTAATATGCTTCCTGATGCGTACGAACGCTTCCCCCCTTCCCCCCAAAAAGACACTTCCCTCTTGATCACTACCCTATATATATATATATATATATATATATATATATATATATATATATATATAGTGGCATGATCCAGAGGGAAGTCCATTTTTTTAGGGAAGGGGGAAGCGTTAGTACGCATCAGGAAGCATATTACCTTCACCTATACTAATATCGAAAAAAGCAAACTGAAATTTAGTAAATGTTAATCAGAATCGATGTTATAAATGTTAAGCTTCCTTGATAAATTTTTTCTTCAAGTTATAGTATCGATTTATGAATATTTGATCCAAATCCGTTAAGATGCATCGCGGTGCATATTAGTTAATCTGCATTATGATGCATCTTAACAATAAAAATATTTTTCAAATAATGTGAAGTTTTATGATACATCGCGATGCATCTTAGTTAATATGCATCACACTGCATCTTAACAATTAATTAAATAAATATTCATCAATTAATGTAATGACTTAAAAATGAAATTCATTCGTTAAAATATTCTTTATAGCATCGATTTTGATTACTATTTACCAATAAAAATAATTTTTTGTTGACGTTTTGATTGATAATTGTAATATGTTTCCTGATGCGTACTAACGCTTCCCCCCAAAAAGACACTTCCCTCTTGATCACTACGCTATATATATATAATAACAAAAGAATAAAAAAGAGTAAATTGTTTAAATCATCTACAAAACGGATTTTATAAATTCAAATAATGTATTTTTATAATTTATGTGTTTACGCTCACAAGAAGTACATAATAATCAACATTATTATGATGGAAGAGTCATACGTAGGCCTGTAAGCGAACTGAACGTTCGGCGAACTATTCGCGAACCGTTCGGCCGGAAGTTCGTTTATGTTCGTTCGTTTCGTTATATGAACGAACATGAACAAATTTTTACGTTCGTTTAATTATATGAACGAACATGAACACATGTCTTGTTCGTTCATTTACGTTCGTGAACGTTTGATAACAAGTTCGTGAACGTTCGGTTAAATGTTCGTTTATTAACTAATAATTTAATTGAATTAATACATATTTGTATATCTTATTTTGATTAAGCTAAATATCAGATAGAATATTATTAATATTTCGATATTTCATTTAATAATATTAAACATCTAGATATTTTTACCTTACAATTTTCCTCCACTCCAAACGCACCTCGACTAGTTCCAGATATGCTGCTCTTTCCAACGATCGGACCAAGCAAATGAGTTTATCTTCATATTGTGATCGTTTTGTAATGTTGAATGTGCATCGCAAATTTTCAAGGTATATAATATATATGTGTAGATGTGTATATATATATATTCGTTTATGTTTGTTGAGGTTCGTTTAAGATATTAACGAAGAAATGCATTAAATTATGTGTTTGTTCGTGTACGTTCATTTGTGTTCGTAAACAAACAAATTTTCTTAATGAACGAACATGAACAACAAAATATGTTCGCTTATCCGTTCGTGTTCGTTCATTTGTTCGTCAAAACCTTAATGAACGAATACAAACAGACTCCGTTCGTATTCGTTCGATTTGTTCGTTTACAGGCCTAGTCATACACTTTACGTTTGAGAAGATGAAGGGTATATTGGTCATTTAATGTAATTTGATGGAGAAGTTCAACAAAATTTAGACCAAAAGATATAAATTGTAGAAAATGAGAACCACCGGGTAAAATATTGAAAGACCACAAAGACAAATATAGCAAAATACAAATATAGCAAAATTCTCTTATTTGAATGAATATAAAGTGGTAGTACTAAATAAAAGTAATAAAACTTAAAACTATAATAGTATATTACAATAATTATAATAGTTCTTGCAAGTAATGGGTATGAGATATCATGAAATATTGTGAAGATGCAAAGATAATTTGATCAAAAGATAAATTGGTCCAATTAAAGTTGCAAGTCTTAACATGAGATATCATGAGAAGATTCTTATTATATCATGATAATATGCCAACTTAGTTTATGATTTGATTATAAGGGTAATTTATACTATTCAATATAATAGTGCATAATATCACAAGTACATATAATAATCAATAAATAAATAACTTCGGTTTATTGGTCTCAAGACCAAAATATGTCACGTTGATGCTCCACAGTAAAGTTATATGAAGTTGAGGAATTTTAATCTTCGAGTCTGACGTCCACAACTACAACTGCATATGCAATTGTACCGTGAACGAACGTTATTCACCTTATTATAATCGGTAATACGCATAACTGAATTTACCATGCATTATGTGTGCACATGTTTGACTTTTAGTAGTGCAGATGTTACCTTCTTTGGAAGTTGAGTTGTGACATACAATATGCAAACAGAGTAGCAAGAACGATAGGCCATAGACCAAGAACAACAAACACAAGTGGTAACTCTTCATGATGAAACCCGAAGTAATCTTTTAAGTAGTCTTCAACAGATCTAGTCCCCAATGAAGTTGCAAACTCCGTTTTCACATTACCATATTGACAAGTAAACATTGCATTAAGTGACCATGAAGTAGGAGTCAAATAATACATCCATATCCACCACTCCGGAATTTTCTGCGGTATATTAATTAATTAATGAATAAATAAAATGAAAAAGAAAGTTATACAAAAATTTCATCTCGAAAATTTAATGTATTTAGATTTAGATGTTTTGTTTATAAATACTCAATATATAACATCGAGACTTGAAATATATGGCCGGGCCAATAATTTGAATGGTACTGAAAGTCCATGTTTTGGCTTGTTAACCAATCCACCCAACCAATTGCCATCTCTATCATAATGTTATATAATAATATGTTTGGTTACGAGTCAACGTACACTTACCGGTTTCGGAATTATAAATCCAGCAAACAAGTGAAACATCGTGTAAAATACAGACTGTAGAATGGCAGCAACTGGATAGTTTGGTGTCATAGCCACAAGCAGCATGCCCAAATAGGTAAAGTACATCAATGTGCACAAGTAGGTATAAAAATACCAGAAAATCTTGTAGGGTGACCAAATAAATCCGATCATAGGATACGTGATGCAGACAAATGTCAGTGACTGGATTAAGAGATAAGGAAACTCGATTGTCACCTACAATATAAAATCAAAATATCTTCCTTGAAGGCTTGAACAAATAGGAATTATACAAATCACCACATAAAAAAAGATTTTACTGAGTACAATATATATGCGATAGGATGTGTATATTTTTTGATTTCCAACACCATAGAACTAGTTAATATAGATTTCGAATCTCTTAGAGAGGTGGCAAAATGGGCATTTGGGCTGGGTGGTTGATGTGGCAAACGGGATGGGTCCAAAATGTTTTCTTTCTTATTTACTTAATATCTACTTAATTAGATAATAAGTTAACAATAATAAACTTACAATAATGAGATATATGTTCGATTAGACAAATGTGCATTTAGGGCGAGTCTCAACCCGTTTAACCCTTTTAGACCATCCCTTTTAAGCTAAAAAAATTGGAACATGATATACAATCAAAAAGATCCAGTCATAAATGAATAGGTCAGTACTGTCACCTCTAATCCTAAGAGATACAAAAGGAATTTATACCTGTGCCAGAGCATAAGCCCATGATCCATACATCCCTGAAAACCTTTCACGATACAGAACAGTTCGCTCCATGGAAACATGTGGTATAACTGAAGAGCAGTTGTTTATGCCACTGAAATATATTGCACAGTACATCGCTCCAAAGATATTGAATAAACTCTGGGGGCTATGTCTTTTACATGAAAAAATATATCATTAGATGATTTGAGGGTGTAATTAAATATATATAAAGGAGCTGAGATTTTAAAGAAATGCTACACACTTCAAAAAGATCATTTTTTTATTTTCATCTTTTAAAATAACAAGGAACACTTCAGATGTATGAGTACTTTAAACTTACATTTTTCTCCCTTGATCCCAGAAGAGTAGCCCAAAAATGAACGATGTGAAGAACGTATACATGGAACGCATCAAGTTGTATGAAGGACTTCTCCAATATGACAAGCATTGTTTCCATAGGCAGGCTTTGAACTGGCTCCAACCATTTTGTGAAAAACGTGTTGGAAAATACAAATCTTTTGAACCAGGAGGTGGTTTGCTATATATTTCTATAAGATCCTTATTTCCCCTAACAAATAATAGGAGTCAGACATAAATTAAAGTATTAAACACTAAAGTTCTTAATGCAAAATTGCTAAAAAAAATCATTGAGTTTCCAACATCCTATAATTAAATTACACTTTCAAAGGTAGGGAAAGACCTAAACGTCATGAATAATGGGTTACTATCAGGGGCGGATGTAGAGGGGGGGGGGGGGGGGGGGGGGCACGGGGGTAGCTCCCCCCCTCCCCCCCCAAGATTCGCAAATCATGTAAAAAAAGAAATTTTTTAAGGGTATATATGATATTTTTTAAGTTTTGCCCCCATAATTGAACAAATAAACAAAAAAAAAAAAAATGTTGCTCCCTCCAATTAATAAATCCTAGATCCGAACCTGGCTACTATACTAAATATATAGTAGCTCTTTATCATGATATTGTTTTTTATCAGCAAGATGCATAGGTGTAACTTACTTATACAAAGATGAGGTAGAATAGATTTGTCCAAAATCAACTCCAAGTGTAGCTTCCATTGATGATGAAGTAGCCTCTAACATCCATGTTGCTGGATTATAGTTTTCTTTGATCTTTGGCACCCCAGAAACACTCTGTTACAAAGACCTATCATGTGAACATACGCCAAAAATTGTGTGCCTAACATAGATATCTGAGTAACTAACCTCAAAGTATTCAATGACGCTACTTGAGTTCTGACCCAGTGGCCCACAGTAAATCATACGTCCACCATTTTTCAATAGAATTAACTGCAGGAACACGCCTTTCATTGTCAAACTAAAAAATGAAAGTTAGCGTCCAATTAAAAACATTTAAAGCGTCTCCTTAATTATTACCTCATCAAAGGACTCAAATATGTCAATGCTGGGTTGGTGAATGGTACAGACAATTGTTCTTCCCGTATCAACAATATTTTTCACAGCCCGCATGACAATGGCAGCTGATCTAGCATCCAGACCCGTTGTAGGTTCATCCATGAAAATAATGGAGGGATTAGAAACAACTTCAACAGCAATTGTGAGTCGCTTACGTTGCTCGGTAGATAAACCATTAACTCCAGAAACGCCAACCAAGGCATCTTTTATGTCATGAAGCTCTACTGTTTCCAGAATCTGATCAATGAATCTCTGTACATGCATGCCATAAAAGGTTATTCGTAAGCTGGTATGTTAACTTAAATTCTAAGGTATATATATAATATATACATACATATTTGGTTTTTGAATCAACTCCAGTATGAAGACGAAGCCAAGCAGAAAACATGACTGATTCTTTGACTGTAATTTGGGGAGAGTGTACATCAGTTTGTTCACAGTAACCCGAAATCCTAGCAAAGGTTTCTTGGACTTTTGGATAGCCTCCGATTTTTATCTCTCCTTCAACAATGCCACTCGTTTTCCTACCAGAAAGAACATCAAGCAGTGTTGTTTTTCCTGCACCACTTACACCCATCAATGCTGTGAGAACACCGGGTCTAAAAGCACCCGTAATATTTTGAAGAATTTGAAGTCTTTTCCCTGTGAACCCATGCTGCCTCATTTCCTGACACAAGATCGAATTAATATATACTAATCTATAACATAATCTGAACATGCAATCGATGTTTTCATAATTTGAGATTTCATTAAGCTAATCTTGATGAATTACCGGTGGGGGCTCAACATGGTAATATAGGTTTTGAAAGGTAACTGTTAGTGGTTCAAAAGGTAGCACCATTTCTCCTGTAAGACAAGAGGATAGATAATTAAGTATTTATTTGATCTGGAAAGTTTTAGGAACTAGAAATAACATACACCAAGCAGGGTGCAACATATATAGGAAAATAAAAATTCCAACCTTCATTAGGCTCGGAGACAACATTAATGGACTTTTTATATGTTTTGGATTCTTCACTTGTTAGTACTTGAGATAATGTTTCCTTTGAAATAATGGCACGAGTTCCGGGAGCTGAAAGTATTAATTTGTTAACATGATCAATTGAACATGCAATATGACTCATAATTTGATAGCGAGTACAGCAATTATAGAGTTACTTACCCTTCAAGAAACTTAAAGCCATGATGAAGCCTATGTTGAATAGTAGTGCAAAACCAAGTAAAGCACCAAGTGATATCCAGAAAAAGTATCCATTAAAATCTAGCCCACGGCTTTGTAGAACTTGCAGTCCTAAGGTTGAGTTCATAGACGTTATTGGCTTGAAAAAAAGAGAACAATATACTGCTGATTAGTACGTAATATATTAACTGACACATAATCGGTTAGACAATGTCAGTCATCCAGATTTTATTTTTCAAAAGAATATTGCAATGCTATCAACAAGTTTACCTTGTTCCATCTGGGTGAAAGAAATTCATTCATTGCAAGGCCTATTTCACCATATGACATAGGACAAACCCAATATCCCCACTTTAACCAAGCTGGCATTGAATCTGCAAACCAATTTCCGTTACTTAGATTGATCTGAATGTCTTTATATATCAAATAATGAAAAGAAATTTAGTGAATTTACTGTGAGGTATAATGAAGCCACCAAATGATAACATTAATAATATTGAGATACTGGCAGCAGTTGTAGTAGCAACGATAGTTTGAAATAATGATGCAAGGAATCGGAACGTAGATGTTGACATGAAGTGCATTGTGGATAACAGTACTAGCTGGCGGAAAAACCTACAAAGCATACGCAAGAGAATTAAAGTATGTCACGCGGTAAAATCATAGTATCTAAAAGCTAGCAATTCTTAAATTAGCCCATTGCTTATTAACTTCAAAAAGATTTATATAAATGACTACAGTTACCTGCTAGGTTCAGGGCTATATCCAATAACATAATAAGTAGGACATGTCCAAATAAAGGCTTCTAAGATTGAGACAGGAATCTTAAGTAAGGATGCAGGAATTGCATAAGCCCAAGCAGGGTACAAGTACATATCCCTTTGCTTGTAGAATATTGGAAGTCTTGTAACTGTCATAGACAACTCTGGTACCCCATCAACTATAAGTATTATCAATGCAAAAAAGAGTGAACCAAGATAATAATTTGCGTCAATGATATCAACCTTCAATCTAGTTCGCAATAATACAGTCATTGTTATTACTGCAATTATGAGAAGCTGCACAGAAGTATGTAACTCACATAGTTAGAAAGTAACATATCTGATTCCAAAATTTCAACATGTAAAAGGAGTTATTTGTACCTGGATTGCTTTGAAGATGTAGACAAAATAATTCCTCTTCATAAGAAGAATCTCCCTAGACATGCAAGCTCTAAAAAGATCCCATTTAGAAAGAGTATATGCATGTAAACACATGGCATTCTCATGACTTTGCAACCTCGTGAAGGGTCTGGTGATATCTTCATATAAATCGTCTCCCAAATGAGATTCCTTAAATATCATAGACAATTCTCGCGCTGAAACAAAATTATGTGTCTGTTCTGTTCGGCACCAATACTTGGCTTGATCTTTTGTTGAGACAACCTGTAAGTGAATCAGTACGCCTTTATTCCATAAAAACTCAATCTCACAATCAGTCATGTTATGCAATCTTGATGCTGTTCCCCAATTAGTCATGTACATCATATATATACAATTATTACTAAATAAACATGAAACATAATTTACGCATTACCTCTTGAAGGAAGTCAGCTATGCCCTTTCTCTTAGGGCACTTAAAACCGATAGCCTCAAAATACTCCAAAACATTACTTCGCGGCCCATTATACACAATCATTCCTTCTGACATCAACATAATGTCATCAAAGAGATCAAATACTTCTGGTGCTGGTTGAAGAAGTGAAATGAGTATAGAAGCATCCATTATATGTGCTAACTGCTGAAGACAAACGATTATCTGATATGTAGTGGAACTATCTAATCCATTTGATATCTCATCCATAAAGAAAGATTTTGTGGGGCCAACAATCATCTCCCCTGTAGTTAATCTTTTCTTCTGACCACCGGAGATTCCCCTCTTCATGGCATCTCCAAACATTGTATCAGCACATATATCAAGACCAAGAATCTGGATGGAGTACAAAATGAACATATTATCCTCATAAAATACAAAATGGTACACAAGCTCACGTCAGCTTACCTTCAGGATGTAGTTTGTCTGAAGAGTTGTCTTTTGTCCTTCGATGGAAATTGACTGTGGCAATTAAGCATGACTGAGTAACTTATAAAGTTTTGTATATATTATTACTCCGTAGTAATTAATTATTTCCTTCAATGACTTTCAAGCTTATATCAAAACATGCATCCATTCTCCCACATGACATTAGCATTCTTTCTCAAATTGAACAGTTTGAACGTCTCATTTTAAAGGGAACATGCAATTTATATAACTATAAACACATAACCGTTACCTTTCAAAAATATAAAATAACAATAATCACCTTTACAAGTATCATAATATCTTCAAACCAGTTATATACTTTGAAGAGGTTCTGCTTGAAATTTTTTGACCAGTTATGTTAGGAAAAAAGACCTTTACAAGAAGATCATTTGCCTTAGGAGGTAGGTATAATTTGTTAAGACTTAATATATATGTAATGGTGGCCAAACAGGCGAAGCGGGTTGGTAATAGGTCATTGGTTAAGCGGGTCATTTCTAGGCTGGATTGAACTGGTTGAGTTTACGTATCTTAATTTTTAATTTTTAATATAATATTAAATATCTAAAATAATCTCCGTGACATTATGATATCTAACTAGCATAACTTTAGGATTCCTTGATAAAGTTACAAAACTTTCAAAAAATTCAATTCAAAAGTTGAACAAAATGGTAGCTTAATAGCTTGCACACTAGAAATATTAAGTGAGAAAATAACCATATAACTGGAAATAATAATATTAATATTATTATCCTACCTTCATGAAAGTGTCTATATCTGGATTTGGAATAATCCCTCCTTTCTCCCTTCTGATAACCTCCATCATTAAGTCTTGTTCAGAAGAAAACAGTTATATTTTAGTTCTTAAATGGAATGGAGTACAAAACTACATGTTTGTTAGTTGTGTTCTCGAAGTAGGTAATCATGCATACCTGCACGACTTCTAGTCCCTTGACAACGAGCGGAGAAGTCAAGTGTCTCTCTCACAGTCATATGAGGGATATGCAAATCATTCTGACTTATGTAGGCAGAAGTTTTCTGGGGGACAAACTCTTCTAATTTGTATCCGTTGTAATAAATTTCACCACTTATCTGCATTAATTATATAATAAAGAACCATAAGTGACATAGAATGTACTGGGAATAAAGCCTGCATGGAAGGGGCTGGAAGGGGTAGTTAATAAACCATAAACAAGATACAAGTAACCCGAACACAAGTCATTTACGTGTGTATGTGTAAATACAACATATTATGCTTATAAACTTCAGTCAAAATGGAAGTTCAAAACCTTGAGAGATTTGCTTAGATTCCCTGAAAGTGCTTTCAACAAAGTGGTTTTCCCACATCCTGGAGGACCAAGAAGCAGAGTCATCCTGAAAATTATTTAACACACAAATATTAAGTATAGATTGTTTATACCGGTACTTTAACTCAGTATCCATATATGTAATTGTTTTTCTTAATTAGCATTTTCGGTCATAACATTCTTAGACATCACTACATGATGTAGTAATCCATTTGAGATGAGTCAAAGGTTGATGAGTTGATGACCAACTGCAATACGATAGTAAGTTTGTATTCCTACCTTCCTGGCTTAATGGCACCACTGACATGTTTTAGGATGGTTATCTTTGCACGTTCGGACTTCAAGCCAGGTATCATGACAAAGTCCTGTCAAAGAAATACATACGGAGTATTAGATATGAATTATGAAATATTACTCATAAGGTCATATATTCCATGAGGGTTATTACATTTTGTCAACTATGTACTATACGCGTTTGTTACAAGGTAAGCAATGTAAATTTTATATTCTTAATGTACGCAGCCATTTGATTTGTGTTGTTATCTTTGTAAAGTATGGTTTGACCGTTTGTGTTTGAAAAATGCTGACTAATTAAGCTAACAGGTAGCATGTCATGTGGGCAAAATTTCCACGCCAGCAAATTGCATACAAGTAAATTTACCTCCAACATGTAGCATTATTTTTTTAGAAAGATATATAAAAGTAGAAAAACATCATCATCGTCATCATCGAGATTTAGCACCAGCAGCAACCTATGTCCCCCCAATTTATTTTTTTGCAACAAATTCATGTTAAAACAAAAACTCAACATCCCTGAACCTTAATATTACACACAATGTGAATCTTGCTCAAAACTTCACTATATTCATATTTACAAAAGCAAACAATTTGAAAAAACAATCCAACAAATCACTCCATACACAAAATCAAAAGCCGGTTCCGACGGCGAATCCGGAACCGATTCGTTTCAATTAAATCCACCAAAATCACCACCACCGTCTTCATCGGAGTAAGCACCACCGCCACCGTCGAATTTGTAGCTACGTTTAACATGGCATCGTTTTCGCTCGAGTTTTTAGGTGCGGTTCTAGGTTTAACAGTTAGTGGAGCGATTGCGTCCATCATAAGCAAGATGGCGTTGATTTGGAGGTGGCGATCAGTGAGGGAAGTGGCATTTAGGTTTAGGGTTTGTAATTTGGGGGGAAAAGATGAAATTAGGGTTTTACTGTAATTATGTTTAATAATGGCATTTAATTTATAATGCAATAATAACATTATGGTTCAATGATAGAATTGATTTTATCTGTTGATATTGAAAAACTTTTGTTGTTGTTCATGGTGGATTTGATGATGACACCAACGATGTTTTTGTTCAACGAAGAAGATGATACGTGTACAAGGGTTAATAATATAGGGAGAAAATGAAAATTGCCACGAAATAAAATAAAAAAGCGGGAAAATATTTCTATTTATTTACGGTACACACTTTAATTTTTTTAATTTAATGTATCAAACATTCAAACCTCATTTTACAATCAATCTTAAGGACGCGAATTGCATAAATGACGAATTTCTATCAAATTTTTTTTTTACAAGTAACATTCTATTAAATTGATTAATATTCCTCGAACATTTAAAAAAAATATTAAGTAAGGAGAGAGAATTTAACATAAACTTATCACCACTTTCAACTTCAATATCTCTTTAATATCGCTTTTTACTATATATTTTCTAAAATTGATTGAGGGTTATTTATCGATTAAGTAAATATGTTACTTATGAATAAGGAATTAGGTGACAACTCGTCATTTGTACAATTTCACGTAAAACACGTTCTTAACTTGACTACAAATTGAAAGTTCAATATCTTAAATTAAAACATTTAAAATTGTGTACCTTAAATTGAAATAGATGAAAAGTAGAGTATATTTTATGTAATTTTTTCCCTATATAGTAAAGTAAAAGGTTAAGGTTATTAAGAGGGATAGTTATATTAAGGACAAATTAGTCATTACTTATGTTAGACTAATTTTATGATAAATGTAGACATGCATCATATGTAGTTAGAGATTAGAGATAATTTTTTGGTTAATAATAGTTTAATCCTCAAACTTTCAACTCTTTTCGATTTAGACATTCAACTTAATTTTTAATGTTTTAACACATTAACTTATGAGTTGACCAAAGTTTAATCCATTTATTTTTTTTTTACCTTTTAAAGTTACCTTTTTGTTAATCGGTAATCGGTTTACTAGGTAAAGTGAAAATACTGGACTTTATGTATTAATTGGTTAAAAGTGGTTTAATTATCAAACTTTTTAACCCTTCAAATCTATTTTGAACGTTTTAACACCTTGACATATAGGTTGACCAAAATTAAAAATCTCTTCGGTTATGTACCTGTTAAATTTTTTTACCATGTTAACAAAAGATAGCATTTTACACGGTACTTGTATTGTATGTACATTATAATCAAATTAATAAATACGAATATCATTAGAAAGCAAAATACATTGTATATATAATGTTACATCATATATCATTTTGGATACATATCTTCTCTTTTAAATATTATAAGAAATACTAAATTATGTAGACATCTTACCATTAACACTCATTAATTTAATCTTAACCCTTCGATTAATTAACCACCCTATTCTTTGACCATTGATTTAATTTCCTTTATTTGTCCATGTAATAAGTATCATTACCCTTGATAATCTTACAAAATTACCCATAATTGATAATCTTACAAAATTACCCATAATTACCCATAATTCAAATCCACAAAATATTCATTCAATTTAAGTTCAATTTTTTTAAAAAAAAACCCTTTAAGTTCCATAAATTTGGCTAATTAACCTCCCTTAATTCAAATTCACAAAACATCCATTCAATTCAAATTCAATATCCAAATAAAACGTCTGACCATTTAATTTCCATATATTCGACTTTTCAAGTAATAATTTAAAATCTTAAATCACAAAAAAAATCAATAACACTAATTATATTTTTGCATTGTATACATGCTTAAAATACAACGACATTTTTTATAACGAAACATTCACATTATATTTTTTTGTCACATTAGTATAAAGACCATATATTGATATAAAAAATTTTAATATAGATTTTGTATTAAAATCATGTGGTAGTCCCGCGAAATCGTGGATTATATTCTAGTAGGTATATATAATACAATGGTTATAAATTAAGTGCAATGTTTCATCTCAAATTATTAAATTTTCACAATAAATTCATTTTTATAATGTTGCCATGTATAAACACTAATAAATTAATGAGACTTTAGAGATTATACTAGTTGTATTAATATGTGATTACATGTCATATCTTTTCTTTTAATTGGTGAGTCAAAATTAAAGTTTTAAAACGTTAAATTTAGTTAAAGGGTTAAAACGAAAAAAGATGAAAGTTTGAGGATTAAAGTATTATTAACCATTTATTTTTATTACATTGTATCAATTTTTAAAATATTACATTAACTTAACTCAAACTTAACAGGTTAATGATATGGATCGACAATGAACTTTCACATTTGTGACGAGTTCGGTAACGAACCTATATTATTAGTAATGCTGGTAAAGAACTTGTTATTTTGTGTTGATGTAGGTAACTAACTTTTTTTATGGGTTTCATTTTGAAAATGTTGACATGTACATACAAAGTTCGTTACATGCATTAGTAATTCGTTACCCAACTGAATTGGTACAAAAGTGAAAGTTCGTTGCCAATACGTGTCAAATAACTTTCCGGTGTCATTTAAAAAAACGTTTAAAATTTAAAAATGTCTAATAACATATTATCTAACTCGACAAAAAATTAACAAGTTCATTATCTGCATTTAAAATAAAATGGGTTTGCTCAGTATATAAGTAAGAGTTTGTTGTGGATCCATACCATTAACTCAAAATTAAACTACAAACTCTTGGTGAGACATGAACTCACGATACACCATGTTGATTGAGATATTATCCACGTACTACGACCAAAGGTGTTTTGGTAAAAAGAGGATCGATAAAGTATTACCGAAGTAAAAACAAAAAGGAATTTCATGCTTTAACAGTGATCGATTTGCTTTCTGTTAAATCATTCATCTACTTTGATCGTTAAAGCAAGGAAGATATGACCAACCAAAATAAAAAAAAGTGCTTTTTTTGCACAGCAAAAAGTTATTTTCCAAAAATAATACTCCACTCCAGAAAGGAGAAAGAAACCCCAAGGAGCGAGTTATATTCTTATTAATGGTAATCCACGTCAAGTGAAATGATAAAATTATAAAAGGCCTTCTCAAAACAAGGACATCACAGACTTCCATGGCCCACCTTATGTGGTCTAACGTTCAAAATAACAAAATGTTAGATGCTATAAAAGGAAACTCTCCAAATTGAACCACGTACCGACATACTCTCAGTGGCGTAGTCGAAAGTAGTGGTAGCAGTCGCTACGAGTCCATTCATTATGCGCAGTGTAAGATGATTATAAAAAATTACATTTTTTTGTTAAATTCCTTGTTTGTACTACGAGTTTACAAAAAATTAGATACCCTTATTACGGGCCACCTTAAATTCTAAATCCACCACTTCATACTATTTTTAAACCAAATCAAACCCAAAAAATTTGTATACCATAATTTCCTAAGTTTGTTAATTACTTGTATAGTTTGAATGTAAGTAATCATGATCTCACAAAATAAATCATGTTCTTAAGTTCTTAACCTTTAGCTAGTCATTGGAGAGCTGACCATGACCTAATTATTAACTACTTCGAATAGATGGATTGTGACCCGGATCAACAAGTATAGTACTGGTATGTTTTACTAGTAAGATCCACCTCGATCCCCACAAATCAACCAATTCTTAACACTGAAGAAATAAGTAATCATGCATACATAACAAACTGCACATTCCAAAACAATATAGAACTGGCCGGGCATGTTATTCAACACTGAAAATAATTAAAATTTGCTAACGCAAGTTGTCATAAAAACAAGCTAGTCAAACGATAAACGGTTTGACAAAAAGATCATTAATTATATCAAAATTTTGTCATCCGAAAAGCGCCATTTAAAAAAAATAATATGGTAGCTTGATGATATCTTGCTATTGAAACTTTCTAAAAATTTATTTAAGCTAGTCATTTGCTAAAAATGGTAGCTTTCTCTATCTATTTATTTAGGCTACCCATTGATTCTAGATTTCTTACTTTTCATTTCTTTCTCTCTTCTGTGCCACGAATTGAATGCTAGTATAGTAGTATCCACATGGTATATCAAGTATTTTGTTTAATTTGCTTTGTGATGCCTTCTTTTATTTATAGGTTTATTAAAAATAAACTAAAAATAAAAATCAAACAGTTTTTTTATTTGTCGTTTCTCTCAAGATTTTGACCTAAACGTAAAATCTCTTGTATGTTTTGGTTCTCTTTCTATTTCATTTTTTTCTTATCACACTCTTATATCTTTCATCTTCCACTTGATTGTTTATTATATACTTCAAAGTAAACTTCAGAGGGAATATTAGGGGATACACTAAGAGTTAAATTATCATGGACCAGCCCGATTCTCTAAATGAACTAGGATTTTAGGACTAATTGCTTTATCTTTCAAATCATCTAAGTCTATATATAGCTGGCAATCAATAAAATATACTTTCACTATCTTACGTGGTATCAAAGAAGGTTTGAGTGCCTAAACCGTCTATCTCTATGGCTAGCCGCCATCGCCTTTAGCCGTTCTAACCCCGTCGGTTCTTCTATATCGAAACTTCTATTTAATTCACTCTTTTGTCATTCATCTACCTTCCTCAAAAAAAGAAAAGAAATAAGAGAACATTTGCTTTCTTCAGTCCTGCCCCGCCTATCAATCTGCGCCACCCTTGCATTTTATCTCCTTCCATTTTTCCTTTTCACGAACACACAGTGGCCTTTTATGTTTATGTGGTTTGTTTATTATCTTCTCTTGCTTATCGTTTGTTTGTATATTTTATTGCATTGGCGGATTAGTAGATACGGAGTAGGTGATGCATAGTGCATACCCGACTACGTTGCTAAATACCAGGCTCTACCGAATTACGGGGATCAAGGGGGTCACGCCTCCTTGTGGGGTGCAAGGGGCAGCGCCCTTGCGTCAGCTCAACGAAATTGCCCACATTCTATGTACCCGAAAAATTGACTAGATTCAATCAATCTAGAAAACAGTTATGAAAATCGTGTTCGCAAAACAGCCAATTTGATTATCTCTTTATTCTATGCATACTGATAAAACACATACACACACAAAAAGCAAACAGATTTAAGGATTCAAGGAATTCTGTTGCTGAAACTTTGAATATACTATAATCTTATCCCAAATTAGCTTTCATGAACCCATACATCAATTAAGGTCGAAATGTTACTTTTAAAAAGTGATTTCCATACACGATTTTAGAGCATATCCGAATTGAAATCTTACCCTTTTTACACTAATTCCCCACATCATTTTCCTATCGATTAATTATATTTTAATAATAAAATAAACAAAATAAAACAAAATCACTCTAGCATTTCTTTTTACTAGCCATCACATTCCTTTGTTTTTTCTTCTCTTCGAAAATATTCTTGATCTTTTTAAATAAAAAATTATAATAAATAGAAAAAAATAATATTCCTTTGGCGATCTTTATTTTCTTCTCAACTTTCAAGTGTTCTCTCTTATTAATTAAGTTTGTAATATTAATGAATTAAGAAAAAGTTAAATATATTTCTTGTTAATTTCCTTTTTTTATTTGGGTTTTGCTAACGTAAGCCCTTGGAGCTTTTGTTAATGCTTTCGAGTATGCATAAAGAATTTGTACCTTTATCAAAATTCAAGGGGTCAAAATTAATTCAGTGGGAGATAAAAAGTTAATTATGATTATAGTACTATATTTAATGCATATCTGAATGTGTTAACGAAAACCCTAAGGGCCCCGTTATTAAATCTCTTTTTTAATAGTCCAAAATCTTTTTAATTAGATCTTTCTTTCCCTTACTTTCTAATCTATTTCATTTATTTCCTTATAATAACTCAAATCTTTACTAATCCACTTTCTTTCCTTCACACCCTTTCTAATCAAATCTTTCAAATTCTATCTTTCTTCCACCCCTTCAAAGTAATTTCTCAAACTAACAAAATGTTATTTGTTTAAAACGCAGTATTATTTTGATTTCGATGCTGCATTATGAAGACGTTTAAGAATTCTATCGTTTGCTGCAAAAATTCCTTGTCAACAAATTACTTTTAGTTTTATTTCAATGTTGTTAGTACTAAATACTTCAGTCTCGAACTTTCACAATTTCGTTGCTCAGACTACGGGTGAGTATTATATAATACTTGGCTCAACCCCGATTGTGGGCTTATTGGTCAAATGGTCGTTGGTCACTGAGGGGCGGAGCTAGAAAATTCGAATGGAGGGTGCGAACAAAAATTCTTTTACTTTTTTACGTAATTTAAAATATTTTGTGGTCGCGATTGACTACGCTGCCCCACCCTATCTCCATCCATAAAATTTTAAAAATGATGGGGTTTTATTATTCAACAACAATTATCAATGGGTCATGTTTGTTGAAATGTTGATCGCATTGATCTTAATGCATACGTGGCTTGTTGACAACACTACTACGACGTTGCATATGAAATAAACCAAGTTTAACGGTTAAATACTTACAGAAATCATGCTTTTCAAAGAGTTCCAGAGAGTTGGGAGGGGCTTGCCATGAACTACTTCACATTCAGCTTCCACACAAAGATTCTTAAATCTCACCTCCACAGTAGGCAACTGAACACCAACTCTAACAAAACATATCCATAAAATGTAAATTAACATCTCTACTAATTGATACAGTAATAATTATGCAACTAACTTACGGAAACCTTACTTGTCCGTTCGTTTTCTAAGTTTCTGTAACAACTGCAGATTGTCATTCTCAATGTGTTTGATGAGGTTCTCAATAAACATGTGGCGCTCAGAAGCAAGAAGCTGTGTGACATCAACCACTTTCTTTCCATTTTCATCATCAAACAACGACGTCCTTAAACGTTCAAATGTTGGCAATCTATCGATTGCAGCCCACTTAAGATGAGTATTCTCATCTATCTTATCATCATTAGTCGCCGAACTTATTCCTGAATTTGAACTTCTTTCCGACAGCTGCTCAATTTGTAGTGACTCTATATCTTTAGAACCAACTACTTGAGACATATTTAATGTCTAATTTGTAGAGCTTTTGTTTATATGTGTACACACACATATGCATTGATATGTAAGGAGACGTTCCTTCATACGATATATATACATTTATGTATGGGGCAATTATTTAATTGGAAATAAAATTTTTTTTTTTTTGAAGTAAGATATTTTTAGACTTTTGGTACACCGTATGCCCCCATCAATCGCCTTTATGCTATTCTTCTTTTTATTTCACATTCGTGATCACACCTTAGCTGGGTAACTAAATTATAGTACTACGTAATAAAATTACTTGACAGACTTGTATAATAAGACCACTTGCAGTGTTGTAGCCCATCATGGGTCATTCTCAGCGCCACGTCAACGTCAACACCCCTATGCCTCACCCTTTTAATTTAATTAAAAAAAAACTTTTTTTTTTTGAAAACAAATGCCAAACGGTGGGAAAGAAAAAAAAACAATTAAATATTGTGGGCCCCACCTCAACGCCTCGCCAAAGCCCCGTGCTCCGTTGCTGCACGCCCCCCAGAACGCCCCATTGCCCCTGTGCAGGGGCGTTCTCGGTCCGATTTCATGCCCAGCACGCCGCGACGCAATGGGTCTAAGTAGGGTGAAAAACTCGCGCTTCGCTTCAAGCAACCAAGTGAAACTATTACCCTATACATTATAATAGTGGGTGTTAAATTTCAAAAATTTATAATATAAGAAATAGTAATGCTATATATAGGACTAAAATCCAATTGTTTTACATATAAACAGATTTTCTTTATAGACATGATCGAAAGTATGATTCTTCCAACAAATAAAACTTAGTTTTTTTACATGGACTAAATCTCTCATGAATTCTAATTGTAGCATACTGAAAAGTTGGATAGGATTATGCATGGTTAATGAAGAATTTATTACTAAGTTCCAGAATCCAGAATGCCCATGGAATTTTCCATCCATACTTAATATCATATCATACTCCCTCTCTTCTACATCAAGAATACAAATTTAAAATGAGAACGGTGAGAACACACCCCAATTTCTAGCAATCCATCTGAAACACCCCGAAAACGTCACCATTTTTATTTATTATTATTATTATTTTTTTAAACTTTGGTCACATAATTAATGCTAAAACTCAAAGCATATGTAAAATAATGAGTAAAATAATGAATAAACTAGAACAGGTTTGTTTTAGTACTAAAACAAGGTTGTTCTAGTACTAAAACAAGGCTGTTCTAGTACCAACAGCACACCTGCTCAACTTATAACCAAATGTCGAACTTCAAACTCACTTGACTTTCAAACGATAACACTATCTGGGAATATACATGTAACATCCCAGTATTCGAGGTATTATTTTAGTGTATCCAGAAATATACATTTTATTAAATATTATTACTGAAATAATAAGATATGATATAAAACGTAATTGGATTCCTCAGTTCTAGACTGTAAATATTAAGAAATTAAGTGTAATATATCATTATACGTATTATTTCCCGATGCATTCCAAACTATTCCAGAAAGACTTCTACGAGGAACCAAATCGTGAAGTATCATTACCATCTTCAAATCTTTCAATCTAAATTCGATTCAAGCTCTAAATCTTCAAGTTATCACCTCTATCATCATCTTTATTGCTATCTTCAATCTCTTGTAAGTATTTCTCATGAATTCCTAACCTAGAAAATGGGGTTTTGTGGGTTATCAATAATTAATATTCTAATTCGAAATTAGGGCATGGGATTGATTAAGTTAGTGATTTCTAACTTGATTATCACTAATAGAAATCATTTTAATTAATGAAAATAATGAATTTATTATTAGGGTTCTTGATGAAATAGTGATATTTTGTTAAAATTTTCTAAGTTGAAGTAATGAACTTAGGACATGTTTTATCATGTTGATGGAAGTATGAATACATTATTATGTAAACAAGAATTTCATAAGAAATCAAGTAATTAAGAGTATTAGTTGTAACTTTGATTAGTGACTATTAAGACTAATCAAAGTGGGGGAGGGAATTAGTGGAATAATTAAAGTGATGAAGGTTCTTGATTTCTAAAAGTATTGTTGTATGTATTACTATTTAATAGGTATTAAGAGAGAAAGGAATACTTGGTGGATTGTGTATTGTGATCATCATATAAAGTATAAGGTGAGTACATGGAGAATCACTTAAGTGAAGATTATGTAAGTTTGGATTGCTTAAGAGCAATAAATCTTACATAATCATGTTATCATTGTTGTTTATAAATGATTCTATTTAGTATCTTTGTATCGAATAGTTGTGTATTATGTGATTGAGCATTAGAGTAGAGAATTGTGTTATGAAATATACCTTACGAAATATGTGCTAAGCACAACTTGTATCTTAAGCACCGCTGATCCAAATTTGTATCAATCTCTACCTATACTCATTTTGTTGAATGCTTAGATTATGTGTTGCTTGAATTGCTTAATTGGTAATCTATGTATTCACTAAGCAATTATGCTTACCCCGTATTCTTTTAAATATATTATAGGTAATAGCTCTCAACGAAAGGATAAGGAAGTAAAGAATGAATAGCGTGGATTAGCTTGCACGTTAGTAAGTAGCAAGCATGTTCTCTTTTGAATTATCGTTTCTTATCCACTTGTGAAATACGCCTAAGTTGTTTTGAAATACATTAGAAATATGTAATATGTGGTTTTGGATTTAGTTGACACTGAAAGTCAACAACTGGTGTAAATTATGTATTGAAAATGAAATAGAAGTCTTAGTATGTTACTTAATGGTTAATGGGTCGTAGGTGTCAAAATGGGTCAACATTAACCCATGTGTGTATAACGGGTTTAACCGGGGTTATGAAATCTTTGTCAGTTGCTTTAAGTGTGTTTGAGCAATTTGGAAAAGTGGTAAAGAGTGTAAAAGCTGCAAATGGGTGGATTGTGTTTTGAGATTTCACCAAAAATGTCAAAAATGGGCGAAAATGAGTCATACGCTCAAATGTTGCGTTTTTGTGAAAATTGAAAAAGTACAAAAAGGGAAACCTTTGTTTTGGTTATTTGAATGTATCTGCAAAGTTTCAGAATCTAATTCCTTACGGTTTATGAGTTATGTACATTTGAATTTCGTCAAAATTTGGATTAGAGTCTGATCTGGAATTTAACTAGTGAACGCGATCCGGCTAGGTGTTCCCAGGATCGCGTTCCTCTTTGAAAAATCACCACAAACCGTGTTGAACTAGTAAACGCGATCCAGCTAAGGTTTCAGGATCGCGTTCGTCAGTGTATTTTCGATACAGAATGTTTTGAACATAGGAACGTGATCCCAAGGCTTGTTTCTGGATCGCGTTAGTGTGTATAGTTTGTGTAAAATTCAAAAATGCATAAGTGTTTAAGTGAACTTTAGAGATCTCTTTATTTCAGATTTTAACACTTTAGAGACCTCTTTTTATGTTATGACTTTAGGAACCTCTTTTTAACAAATTGTGATTGAATTTTTATGGGACCAAATGTAATCGAATTTTAAGTATCATTATTCCGCTGGGATAAAATTTTTTTTTTTATGGGCGTTTCAATACAACTTTACAGGCATACGTAATATGGTCAAGTGAACAAATCCCCACTTTTGTTTTTCTTAAATTCGCATTTTATAAAAATCTGGACCCTTGACTCATTTTCGACTATTTGGACCATTTTACTCAACATACCAAATTACAAACCAATGAGAATTTAACCTCCAACTTTTGACCACATTTTCAATACCGACATTAGGACTTATGAGTGTAAAAACAATTGACTTTTGTCAAACATAATCCATTTTGACACATAAGCTCTTGGGGACCCATTTGGGCACCAAACCGACCCGTTTAGGTTCTTGACCCTCTTAACTCCATTTTCTTACCACTTTTCACTCAGTTGACTTAATTTAGTCAAACTAACATATTTAAAACAACTATTGCTTATTTCATTCAAGACCAACTCTTTTAACTCATTATTTCCATGAACATAACTTATATTACTTTCAAACTTTCAAACATACAAGTCTCACTTAGCTTTGACTTTACCAAAACATGACATATCATTCCAAATGAGACTTAACTAACTTTCAAAACATAAACCATATACTATTATCTTTACAAAAGGGGGTGTTATTGTATCTTAGAGCATGATCATAAAGGATTAAAACTCATTACCAACCAAGCAATTAGCTCCACCACTAGCTTTCCATGGGCTTCTTTCCAGATTCTTCCTTTACCTTACTCGAACTTCCTGTAATATGTTAAACATAACAGGTAAGCATAAAAGCTTAGTAAGTAATGGAATTCTAACATAAAATCTGCCACAAGTTAAGGATCCATAACATCTAACATGTCAATTCATAAGAAATGACATCAAACTAAGCTAATGACATAGTCATTACTTAGATACCACCAAGCGAATGATAAATCATTCCTTGGTTCCACATGTCCATATACTTACCTTGCAATTAGCTCAATTAAACACTTGAATTCTTGTACACTTGATCACCTATTCACATAAGGGTTAATAGACAATTTCGAAACGGTACTTTCCGAAAAAGTTCAATTTAGTTACCAAACTTTTATTTGGTTCAATTGAATTACTGAACTTACAAAACCGGTTTACAAGTGTAAAATCCTCGTTTTTTATTCCAAAAAAATGAAAGTTCGATAACGAAATTGAACATTTTCGTAAACTACAGTAACTAATATGTGTATGATTAGAAACTTGAGTAACAATTTGATCAATTATTTAAGTGTTCAGTAATTCAATTGAACCAAATAAAAGTTCGGTAACTAAATTGAAATTTTTCGGAAAGTACAGTAACGAAATTGTCTATTAACCCTTCACATAATCACATAAACACATATCACTTACATAATTAAATGACATACTCTTATTTCTTAAACATGACTAAAGTGCTAAATCACATAACACCTAAAATTTTAACATAAGTTCCATACACCTTATTCTATAATCATAATCAAATGGGTAATTAACATTCTTTCTCATCATAATTCTTACAACTCACTAATAATATCATTAATTGGTGATCTCACATACACATAATCAATCAATTACCCAATTAACATATGATCATAGATACTTTAACCTAATTAACATCATATAGTCATTCTTTCTAACTTAAATACATGTATGGAACTTTAATCTAACTAATTACTTACTTATTCATCAATTTCTAACAACTTAGGGTTTATGAACTCAAACCCTAACTTCAAATTAATAGATTAGAGGGAAGATTCTTACCTTGTACAAGCTGAATTAAAGACTAGAACTTCTATAAATCGAAACCCTAGCTTAACTTGATCTCTGTTTCTTCCTGTTGTTTCCCTCCAAATCGCCCACTCTGTCTCTATACGTATTTTTCTGTTTTGCAATTTCAGTAATGAGCTAGAAGTAACAGGAAGCTGAGTTTTATTAATACATTTTCACATTTGTCCCCTCAACTTTGCTAACTTGGCAGTTTCTACCCTCTAACTCTATTTTTTTTACATAGTTAGTTTCACTAACTAATTCTAACACATAACAAATTATTTCACATAACATTTTATTATGTACATATAATTAAACAAATAAAAGTATATAATAAAATTTTAACTTACAAAATTTTGGGGCGTTACAACTCTCCCCCACTTATTCAGGATTGTGTCCTCACAATCCATTCTTGATGCAAGGCCGGATAATACTTAATAATTTCGTGTTCCGGCTCCCATGTAAATTCTGACCCTTTTCTATGTTTCCACTGAACCTTGAACAACTTAATGTCTTTATTTTTTAACCTCTTAATTTTCTCTTCTAGAATCATTATCGGTTGCTCAACATAGTTCAATTGATCATTAATCTCTATCTCTTCTAAAGGCACATAAGACGCCTCATCCACCAAACACTTTCTTAAAGATGACACGTGGAAAGTATTGTGGATACCTGTTAACTCATTTGGTAATTCAAGGCGATAAGCTACCTTTCCTACTCTTTCTAAAATCTTGAAAGGACCAATGAACCGAGGACTTAGCTTGCCTCGTTTTCTGAAACGAATGATGCCCTTCCATGGAGATACTTTTAACATCACTCTATCTCCAACCTGAAATTCAATCGGGCGCCTTCTAACATCGGCATAAGACTTTTGACGGTCCTGTGCCATTTTCAAACGTTCTCTAACTTGGTCAATCTTTTCTGCTGTTTTCTGGACAATGTCAGTACTGCCCAATTCCCTCTGACTAATCTCACCCCAACAAATTGGAGTCCTACACTTCCTTCCATAAAGCATCTCATATGGTGGCATACCTATACTCGCATGATAGCTGTTGTTGTAAGAAAATTCTGCCAATGGTAAATGTGTATCCCAGCTACCACCGAAGTCAATAGCACAAGCTCTTAACATGTCCTCTAATGTTTGAATAGTTCTTTCACTCTGACCATCAATCTGTGGGTGAAAAGCTGTGCTCAAATTGACACGAGTACCTAAATCTTCTTGGAACTTGTTCCAAAACCTGGAAGTAAACCTGCTATCCCGGTCGGAAACAATAGAAAGAGGTACTCCATGACGTGCCACTACCTCCTGAACATATAAATCTGCAAGTGCTTCTGAAGAATATGTTTCTTTAATCGGCAAAAATATAGCACTTTTTGTCAAACGATCTACAATCACCCAAATTGTATCATGCTGACCTCGGGTCTTTGGTAATTTGGTGATTAGATCCATAGTAACGTGCTCCCATTTCCAGACAGGAATCTCCAGCGGTTGCATCATTCCCATTGGTTTCTGATGTTCTGCTTTTACCTGTAAACAAGTCAAACATTGTTCTACATATTTAACAATCTCTCTCTTCATACCTGGCCACCAATAATATGCTTTTAAATCGTGATACATCTTAGTGGCACCAGAATGAATAGAATATCTGGATTTATATGCCTCGTCAAGTAATAATTTCTTTAACTCTGCTGACTTGGGAATCCAAATTCTCCCATAACGGGTCTTTAACCCACGTGAGTCATCATCAATATTTTGAATTTGACCCTTCAGTCGTTCAAATTTCCAATCACCTTTCTGCCATACTCTTTGTTATACGTCTTTAATCTGTTCAAACAAATTTGAAGAAACTGTAATTCTAAGAGATCTAACAATTAAGGCATGATGCATTGCCTTTCTACTAAGAGCATCTGCAACCACATTCGCTTTCCTAGGATGATAAAGGATTTCACAGTCATAATCCTTTACCAAATCTAACCAACGCCTCTGTCTCATATTAAGGTCTCTCTGATCAAAGAAATACTTAAGACTCTTATGATCAGTATAAATGGTGCACTTTACCCCATACAAATAATGCCTCCAAATTTTGAGGGCAAATACAACCGCTGCAAGTTCTAAATCGTGTGTCGGGTACCATTTCTCATGTTCTTTCAACTGTCTCGAGGCATATGCAATAACTCTCCCACGTTGCATCAAAACGCAACCTAAACCATTATAAGAAGCATCACAATACACAACCATATCTTCAGTACCATCGGGAAGTACTAAGATAGGTGCTTGACTTAACTTCAATTTAAGGGTTCTAAAAGCTTGTTCATGTTCATCTTTCCATTCATACTTAATATTCTTACGAGTAAGTTTTGTAAGTGGGGTAGCAATTCTAGAAAAATCCTGGATAAACCGTCTATAATAGCCGGCTAAACCCAGAAAACTTCTTACCTCAGTCGGATTGGTTGGGGGTTCCCATTTCATTACCGCCTCGACTTTGGTAGGATCAACCTTAATACCTTGATGATTTACAACGTGACCCAGAAACTGACCTTCTCGAAGCCAAAATTCATATTTTGAGAACTTGGCATAAAGCTTTTCAACCCTTAACATTTGTAGAACTTGCCTCAAATGAATTTCATGTTCACCAGCTGACTTTGAATAAACAAGAATATCGTCAATAAACACAATTACAGATCTATCGAGCATTGGACGACATACCCGATTCATGAGATCCATAAAAGCAGCTGGTGCATTAGTTAAACTAAAAGGCATCACCACAAACTCATAATGACCATATCTGGTTCTAAAAGCTGTTTTGGGTACATCTTCTTCTCGAACCTTGAGTTGGTGATAACCAGAACGTAAATCAATCTTAGAAAAATAGCTGGCACCCTGCAACTGATCAAACAAATCATCAATCCTAGGTAAAGGATACCTATTCTTGATGGTGACCTTATTCAACTCTCGATAATCTATACACATCCGCATGGTACCATCCTTTTTCTTAACAAAAAGTACCGGAGCACCCCAAGGAGAACTACTCGGACGAATAAACTCCTTATCTAACAATTCTTGCAACTGTTTCATCAACTCTTGCATTTCTGATGGGGCTAATCTATATGGTGTTTTAGCAACAAGAGTAGCTCCAGGTACAATATCTATACGGAATTCGACTTGCCTATCGGGTGGAATACCCGGTAGCTCGTCGGGAAATACATCGGGGAACTCCTTTACGACAGGAATCTCCTCGATTTTTGGAATGTTTTTCTGAAGGTCTACCACGTGGGCCAAAAAGGCTTGACAACCACGTGACAATTGACGCTTAGCACGAGCAAAAGTGCATATGGATAAGGAAGGCTTTTTCTTTTCTCCATAAATGTCAACTACTCCCCCACTTGGTGAAGTGACACGAATAATCTTTTTCTCACATTGAATAATAGCATTATGTCTACCAAGCCAATCCATACCCACCACTACATCAAACTCACCCATTTGCATTGGAATGAGGTTGATAATAAAAGATTCATTACTGATCTGAAGTTGACACCCACGGAATACACTAGCCACATAAACTATTCTATCATCAGCAATCTCAACATCTAGAGGAGTGTCTAACTCACTAAGAGGAATAGAAAACTTCTGACTAAACTTTTCTGACACAAATGATCGCGAGGCTCCCGAATCAAACAACACGTGTGCAGGCATTAAATTTACTAGAAAGGTACCTGTCAGGACATCGGGGGCCCGCTGAGCTTCCTCGGCAGTAATCTGAAAGGAACGGCCTTTAGCTTTTGAAGGTCTCACTGCTTTCTTTTATGTATTCTTTCGTGGGGTTGAAGTATTAGGCCTGTTCGCGAGCTTAGGGCATTTGGACTTGATGTGCCCAGGCTCATAACATCCATAACAAACTCGGATTGGATTCGGACAATCTCGGCCGAAGTGGCCTTCTTGTCCACATTGATAACAAGCATTGGTGCCGAACTTACATTCTCCAAAGTGTTTCCGATGACACTTTTTACATTCTTGTGGTACCGGTCTATCTTCTTTCTTAACATTCCCACTTGGTTTAAACTTCTTTGATGAATTATAAGTTTGTTCACTCTTCCTCTTTGCAGGCACCACAACAGGTTCGTCTTTCTTTAACTCAATTTCTTGAAAACGAGCTTCATCAATCATTTCTTCAAGAGTTTGACACCTTTTTGGGTTTACATATTTTCTAATCTCTTTCTTCAACACTTGATGAAAATGATTCATGAGCATCTTTGGATTTTCCATATATTCTGGACAAAAACGAGCTCGGTCCAGAAAATTACCCACTAACTCATTTACGGATTCAGTCGTTTGTTCCATAGAAAGGAACTCACGACGGATTCTATTCAAATCTGCATCTTGCGCATACGTGTTCTCAAACATCTCCTTAAACTCATCCCAAGTCATCTTATTAATAGCTTCATCACCTCTAGTCTTACATTGTACATTCCACCAAAATTTTGCACGATTCTTTAATAAATTAGCTGCGTACCTAACTTTGAACTTATCTGGACAATCTACAGTGGCAAATGCCCCTTCTACCTCCAAGATCCAACGATAACATTTGATTGGATCCAAATCCCCTTCAAAATCAGGTGGGTTACAGGCTGAGAAATCTCTATAATTTATTTTCTTCTTTTCTTCTGGAACAGGGGCTTGAGGAGGTATTTCTGGTCTCTGTACAACAGCTTCTTCTTGTTGTTTCTGCAACTCTTCGCTTACCACTCGTCTAACTGTATCTGTAAGAGTTGTCACCAAAAATGGAAGAGATGCTTCTTGAGCTTGACTTATCTCTCTTGCAACTAAAGATTTAATCCCTTCCATCGTAATCTCTTCGTTATGAATAGGAGACCTTGGTCTTGCACCACTGCCTCCCGCTTCTACACTTTGGGCTCTATAATTGGGATTAGGCTCAAGAGTCAAATCTATATCTCTTTCATTCATCTTAACTGAAAGTAGAAACAATAGTATTAATACAACTTACTTAACAGTCACAGGTCTACTTTATCTTTACTTCTAACACATAACAATCAATAACTGTTAACAATTTATCCTCTAATGTCTCGTGGGTTCCATGGATACACATAAGGTAATATGGTAATCATCGCGTTGGCCAGACGCACTAATTATCGTATTACATTAGGATATATCCAAAGTCTGTACGACACACTTTTATTCAAAATCATTAACCATTTACTAACTCATACACATAACAATCTAAATCATGCTCGATACAATAATAAAATGGTCTAAGATCAAGTACCCACTAATGGTGGATACCCGAATCCCTTAAACCGTGCTCTGATACCAACTTGAAACACCCCAAAAACGTCACCATTTTTTTTTTTTTAAACTTTGGTCACATAATTAATGCTAAAAATCAAAGCATATGTAAAATAATGAATAAACTAGAACAGGTTTGTTTTAGTACTAAAACAAGGTTGTTCTAGTACTAAAACAAGGCTGTTCTAGTACCAACAGCACACCTGCTCAACTTATAACCAAATGTTGAACTTCAAACTCACCTGACTTTCAAACGATAACACTATATGGGAATATACAACTTTACAGGCATACGTAATATGGTCAAGTGAACAAATCCCCACTTTCGTTTTTCTTAAATTCGCATTTTATAAAAATCTGGACCCTTGACTCATTTTCGACTATTTGGACCATTTTACTCAACATACCAAATTACAAACCAATGAGAATTTAACCTCCAACTTTTGACCACATTTTCAATACCGACATTAGGACTTATGAGTGTAAAAACAATTGACTTTTGTCAAACATAACCCATTTTGACACATAAGCTCTTGGGGACCCATTTGGGCACCAAACCGACCCGTTTAGGTTCTTGACCCTCTTAACTCCATTTTCTTACCACTTTTCACTCAGTTGACTTAATTTAGTCAAACTAACATATTTAAAACAACTATTGCTTATTTCATTCAAGACCAACTCTTTTAACTCATTATTTCCATGAACATAACTTATATTACTTTCAAACTTTCAAACATACAAGTCTCACTTAGCTTTGACTTTACTAAAACATGACATATCATTCCAAATGAGACTTAACTAACTTTCAAAACATAAACCATATAGTATTATCTTTACAAAAGGGGGTGTTATTGTATCTTAGAGCATGATCATAAAGGATTAAAACTCATTACCAACCAAGCAATGAGCTCCACCACTAGCTTTCCATGGGCTTCTTTCCAGATTCTTCCTTTACCTTACTCGAACTTCCTGTAATATGTTAAACATAACAGGTAAGCATAAAAGCTTAGTAAGTAATGGAATTCTAACATAAAATCTGCCACAAGTTAAGGATCCATAACATCTAACATGTCAATTCATAAGAAATGACATCAAACTAAGCTAATGACATAGTCATTACTTAGATACCACCAAGCGAATGATAAATCATTCCTTGGTTCCACATGTCCATATACTTACCTTGCAATTAGCTCAATTAAACACTTGAATTCTTGTACACTTGATCACCTATTCACATAATCACATAAACACATATCACTTACATAATTAAATGACATACTCTTATTTCTTAAACATGACTAAAGTGCTAAATCACATAACACCTAAAATTTTAACATAAGTTCCATACACCTTATTCTATAATCATAATCAAATGGGTAATTAACATTCTTTCTCATCATAATTCTTACAACTCACCAATAATATCATTAATTGGTGATCTCACATACACATAATCAATCAATTACCCAATTAACATATGATCATAGATACTTTAACCTAATTAACATCATATAGTCATTCTTTCTAACTTAAATACATGTATGGAACTTTAATCTAACTAATTACTTACTTATTCATCAATTTCTAACAACTTAGGGTTTATGAACTCAAACCCTAACTTCAAATTAATAGATTAGAGGGAAGATTCTTACCTTGTACAAGCTGAATTAAAGACTAGAACTTCTATAAATCGAAACCCTAGCTTAACTTGATCTCTGTTTCTTCTTGTTGTTTCCCTCCAAATCGCCCACTCTGTCTCTATACGTATTTTTCTGTTTTGCAATTTCAGTAATGAGCTAGAAGTAACAGGAAGCTGAGTTTTATTAATACATTTTCACATTTGCCCCCTCAACTTTGCTAACTTGGCAGTTTCTACCCTCTAACTCTATTTTTTTTACATAGTTAGTTTCACTAACTAATTCTAACACATAACAAATTATTTCACGTAACATTTTATTATGTACATATAATTAAACAACTAAAAGTATATAATAAAATTTTAACTTACAAAATTTTGGGGCGTTACACCATCTTTAATATAAAAATAAAATAAAATAAAATTGCTAGGTGATGCCATTTTCGTAAATAAACGAAACCTCGGTTTACATTCATCGTTCACGATGGGTCCTTTTTTCACAAAAGTTTGAAGGAATGAAGTAATAACATTTTTTTATTATACGGATAGGGTAAGAATAATTTTGGGCCAATAGATAACTGAAATAGTCGCATAAACACATTTAAATAAATTTCAAATTAACGAATACTAGTAGGGATGAGCATTAGTACCAATTTACCAATACCGTATTTGTACCGTACCGGTACCGTACCATACCGGTACCAACCATCTTTAACTATGTACGGTACACGGTACTTATATAATCAATAATTTTTGAATGCGGTACTTCTGGTATGGTACCAGTATTTGACCGTTTTAGTACTTGGTCCTGGTATAGAAACTCCTACTTTTTTGCCTCTATATGATTTTTATAAGATATTTTTTAATATAAAAAAAAGGAACGGCAGTTGTTAACAAATACTACGATTTACATTCATAAAACCTAAACCTTAAAATCTATCAATTGCTAACGGATCACAATAAACTACAATCATCATCGCAATATGCAAGGCCAACGATCATCATCATCAGGAAAAAAATGAATATGAAAGTAAGTTTACTTTAGCTTTATACACAAATATAGTATTGGGGTACGTAGTATATGATGTCGACTAAATAGTTAGAACTAAATAGTATTTGATGTCGACTTAATTGGGATGAAACGCCTTATGGGAATGAATTGGTACTACCGTTAATGTTTCACGGACTTTACACACACACACACACACACGTGTGTGTGAACTAAATGACATTCGAGATCGAGTTCATTTGTGTCGAAACGCCTTACGTGAACGAATTATTAACTGAAATTTAGAATTAATTCTAGTTAAATTGAAACTTATTTATTAAATTATTCATAACTGGTAACTTGCTTATTAAATTATGCGATTGATAGTATATTATTCACAACATTTTCGTTATTTCAAAGACATATTGAACGTTGACGTCTTAGGGTTTGTGGCGATCATTCGAATGTTCGAAGATGGTTAGCGCCTTAACCAATACTCATCGTTATCCGTTTGTTTTAGAGTTCAGAGATCTTCTTGAAGCTCACAGATAGAGTGGCAATTGGCAAACACCTTCGCCAATTCAGAGTTTTTTAAAAAAGTTATTCAATGGCGAAAGCGGTTACTCTTGACGAACGAAACAAAGACAACGATTTATTAATGAGATTCAACCAAACAAGAGTCCAATGGGGTAATTCATTCCGAGTTACATACAATACAATACAATACAATGCATATCCAATGTACCTAACAATGGTGAATGAGGCGTTGTGCACTACATCTCCGTTCACAATAGTGAAACAGTAATTATGGTTGACTTCATCGATTGAATAGTGAAACAATGGTAAATGGTGTTCGAGGTCAAGTTCATTTGTGTCGAAATGCCTTATGGGAATGAATTCGTACTACCGTTAATGTTTCACGGACTTTACACACACACACGCACACACACACACACACGTGTGTGAACTAAATGACATTCGAGATAGAGTTCATTTGGATCGAAACGCCTTACGTGAACGAATTATTAACTGAAATTTAGAATTAATTATAGTTAAATTGAAACTTATTTATTAAATTATTCGTAACTGGTAACTTGCTTATTAAATTATGCAATTGATAGTATATTATTCACAACATTTTCGTTATTTCAAAGACATATTGAACATTGATGCCTTAGGGTTTGTCGCGAGGGAATTTTTTTCAAAAGCCTGCGCAGGAATTTTTTTCTTTCGAGCCAAAATAAAAAACAAAAGTTAAAAAAAAACTCTATTGAGATGACGCGTCGTCGCAAAATAGTTTGGCGGGAAATGTTTTTATTTTGGATCCTAATGGAAAAATCAAAAATAAAATGAAAAATGCTATTGCGACGACACCGTCCTCTCAAAAGCCTGCGCGGGAATTTTTTTTCTTTCGAGGCAAAAGAAAATTCAAAATTAAAAAAAAACTCTATTGCGACGACGCGTCGTCGCAAAAAATTTGGCGGGAAATGTTTTTATTTTGGAGCCTAATGGAAAAATCAAAAATAAAATGAAAAATGCTATTGCGACGACAGTTGCGACGACACTGTCCTCTCAATGGAAAAAGTCAACAGTTTCTTTGGTCAAAGGTGAAAACGCGTGATTGTTTGTCATCTAGTGGACCTTTTGCGACGACAGGGCGTCCTCTCTATTGCCCTTCGTCGTATTAGCTCATTTTTCTAGTAGTAGTAGTACATTTAATTTTGATATAAGCCATAAAAGCCTTCTGCATATGCCAACAATTGATCAACGTCCATAGTTTGCACATGCCATATAATTATTTTTAAGAAACTGATTCATGTTACTTGCATATGCAAATAGTCTATTTTATTTTAGTTAAACAATGTTATTGTTGGGATTACAGATTACTAAACATGGTTATGATTAGCTGTAAATATAGTATATTTAAGAAAGATTCAACGTCAATGTTATAATTATATGTAAATGTTGAACAATGAAATTGATATTGTTTTTAGGCTTATGATTTATTGATGTACATGTTTTGCTTATTATCTATCTAGTTTGCATGTTTTGGAACTTCTAGCTATATTGCATTTTATTTTGAGATTGCATGTGATAAAGACACTAAAGAATTTAAAACTACTAACTAACTAAGAACACATAGAGCAATTTTCTTCTTCCATTCATATGCAAACGTTACACTTTAAATACTAGAAAGCAAAACACCTACTGGCCTAAAACTTTGGAGACATACTAGGAACGTGGGAAGTAAATGAAAACATGGACTGAATGTAAACGTGAATGCATCTAATTAAGTGGCCTGGTTATCCACTTATTATTCCTAAAAATATGCTAGACACTACTCTTTAAACTTGCATGAGAATATAGTGGAAGACTTGTTCAACGTGCATGATAAAACATGAGGATATTGAGACTTGGACTTCAAGCACGTGAAGACTTGGTCATCGATCAACCCGTATCAGCATAATTTAGTATTTTTATATTTTATCGGTATTTTTTACTTGGACTTCTCTATGGAAAAATATTTGGCGGTTGATTCACATTGTTAAAAGACAACTTATTTATTTTGATGATGTAGTATCTACAATTTGTGAACGTCAGAATCTGTACAGAAGGTATTGTGTGTCATTGTCTTGATGTGGCTTTTGATTGTTATTTATTTTGGTGTACTTTGAGTATGTGTCATGCTAGATGTTGTTTTAATAACTCTTGGTTATGTACGGTAGTGAGGTGCTGTCGAAGATTGTTATTTTTGTGTTGTTGTCAATGGAAGATGCATTATGTCCATCTTTAAACCCATTAATATTAACGGTACCAAACGGGTATAGTACCAATTTTTACCGTACTGGTACCGGAACCATACATGTACCATACCACTTCAAATGGTACGGTATTCGGTACTCATATTATGGCCAAAAAGAAAAGCGGTATCAACCGGTTTGGTACGGTACGGTATCGGTTCCATACCACCCTCATCCCTAGATACTCGTAAATCCCTTTCTTTGACTAGTCAATCATATACTCCCTCCGTCCCAATTTTATTGTCACCAGACAAAAAGACACGCAGTTTAAGAAAATATAACTATCTCTCTCTTACTTTTTGATAAAATGACAGTTTTACCCTCTACTTTTTACCTATTTTTTTTGTCTCATATATATACACTAGGGGTAAAAAAGAACTTTATTTCCTTAAACTTTCTATTTATGGAAGTGGACAATTAATTTGGTACACCCCAAAATGGAAATAATGGACAATAGAAATGGGACGGAGGGAGTATTTGATTCGCTTCTCTTTCCTCTCCAAAACCATTAATTTTGTTTTTAATAACAACCACCCCAAATATATTCTTCTTCAATTAATTCATTCACGGTTACAAAAAATACATCAATAACCACCATTTATTTTGATTCGCAAAGGCTGCAACATTGTCTTTCGGATACTTATTATTACCAGTTTTTGGATGAATTCTCGTTATTTATCTTGATTCAAATTCATAGGTATCCGTATCATTGTAAGGGCATTGATAAATACACAACATTTAATTGATACATATACCAAATTAATGCATTACAGGATTGTACAGTATACATTTTAATGCATAATAATTGGTGTATGTATCAAGTAAGTTGGTGTATATATGAGCTCCCTCATTTTAATGTTGATGTTGATGTCTCGACTTTCGAGAATTCCATTTGGTTCTGATTTCTTTACGGTACACTTGAATTTCATGTTCACAAAGCCCATTTTGTAGTCCATTTGTATAGATAAATGTTGGTCCGGCCTGTAACTTTAATGGGCTTACAACCATGAGGAAGTACAAATTAAATGACATAATAATATTTTGATGTTAGCCCAAGATTCACTAAATCAACAATATCTTCTTCTTCTTATTTATATACGAAGATGTTGATGTTGATGTTGATACCCTGAGTACTACTTTGGAACTATGATAGCTAGCTTTGTTTACTTTACGATAAGATAACTATGGTTTAGAATTTATTGTGAAATGTTTTTTATTAGCTACCCAACATCTAACATAAAAGTTACCGGAGTTCTAAAAACTTGCAAATAGCCACTCTAGCTAAAGAGTCAACATGACTCAAATATTATTGTAACAAGCAATTGGAATAGTTTAATTTATTTGGTGTATTTATCACCTCATATAAGTAATACACAAGTAATTAAGTAGCAGCAAGTTCGTGCTAACTTCACGGTACGAGTCATGAAACCCATGAATTCATCAACATCGGTCATTCCATCAACGTCTGCATCCACTCCTTTTACCATTTTGCGACATGACTCTAAACTACATCTCTCTCCTAGCTGCCTCAACACTTGCACCAACTCTATCTTCTGTGGCTTGTTTAAGTGGATATCTCAACTTTCAAGTATACCATTCGTTTTAATTTCTACTAGCAGTTGCCCGCGCAAAGCACCGGGTAGTTATCACAATTTATTTCGTTGATATGAACAAATTAAAATGAAAATTAGATCTCCATATAAGAATACTACTTATAATCTTACACCCTTATAAAGGGTTTAACCAAAATTAAACTTTTTATTTATACAATAAATTACATTTCATTTAATATTATAAGTGGTTTCCTAAAGTATGGGTCGTTTATTTATGGAAGATATCCTGAATATTATAGGTCATTTCCCAAATTAGCTGAGGGCATTATGGTCTATTTCGTTGTAAGTAGGGGTATATGTGTCATTTGTATTCTTTAAAAATGTAAGTTATTGAAGAAAATATCTAAACAATTTATAATGGTGAAAGATGAAAGATGAAAGATAATATGGTACAATTGAATTTCAAGTTCACTAAGCTCATTTGTAGTCCAGCTGTATAGATAATACATGTTGGGTCTGTAACGTTAATGGCCTGCAACCATGAAACTAAACAAAGGGAAGGTACAATGACATAATACTTGTATGTTAGCCAAAATTCACTAAATCAATTTCATTACCAATATCTTAATCTTAAAAATTATTGAAATCTCTGTTAACACCCTGAGTACTACTATGCTCGACTAGTATGTTGGCCGAATCCATTCGTTCGTTATGGTGTAAACGAATGATACATTGGAACTAAAATTGATTTGCTTACTTTACGGTATGAATACTATGGTTTAGAATTTATCGTGCTAAAATTTTGATTATTGATGCAAAATCAGAATTTACCGTATGAATCCCAAGTAGACAAGTACCAATTCAAAAACTACATCAAATCAAACAATATATCCCAATGATATAACAGAAAAATTAATCAATTCAACTTCAGAAATGGTATCAAATGTTTTATATTAGCTTTCCAAACGTCTTATTGTTGAGGAAAAGTTACAAGAGTCTTAAAAACTTACAAATAGTACTCTTGCTAAGAGTCAAATATTATTGTAAAATGTAATTATAAATACAAGCTAAGCTATAATAAGTTAATAACTAGTCTTTTTGCGAGATTGGGTATTGTTGTTGTAAGCTATAATAACCTCTTATAATATACGAGTGATTAAGCAGCAGCAAGTTCATGCTAACTTCATGGTACGAGTCATTAAACCCATGAATTCATCAACATCGATCATTCCATCACCGTCAGCATCCGCCCCTTTAACCATTTTCCGACATGACTCCAAACTACACCTCTCTCCTAGCTGCCTCATCACCTGCATCAACTCCTCGGCGGTTATTTTCCCATTTCCATCTAAATCAAACACCTTAAACGCACTCTTTATATCCCCTGTCTTAGCTACACTATCCGACTTTTGGGCCTCCATAAACTCATCATAATCAACGAACCCATCTCCATCCGTGTCTATGGCATGAAACGCTTTGTTCACCTCAGATTTAGCGTTCTTGTTACCAAGCAATCCCATGGCTAAAGTGTACTCTTCCTTTGAAATCTTTCCGTCATTTTTCTTGTCAAACTTATTGAACACACGCCTCATCTCGTCGATGTTAGGCTGCAAAACAGCCGGTGAATTGGATCTTGATGGCTGGAGTGATTGAGTTTGTGGTGGGGATTTAGGAGTTGATGATTTCCTTGAGAAACCATATTTGAAATTCAACATACTTTTGCTTGACATTATGTAGTTGTAAATTAATTACTGGTACAAATTTTGTTTTGGAAAAATGAAGTATGCTCGGTTCTCAATTTATAGATGACTGATGAACGCGCATAAGTACTATATTTAAGTAGTATTTCACCCCTATTCTTGAATGTTTTTATTGCAATTAATTAAGTTTGGGTACTTATTTCGTTCACATTTGCAATTAGATGTGGAAATGAAGCTTTTTGATGAAAAGGACGGAAAATAGTCAATAAATGTGTTAAATGATACATTGTTGAGGAATCAAGCGAAGCCGAAAGATCAAATGAAGAAAAATATAAAATTCGGCTGGAAACTCATTCCATACGCCGTATGGAATTTCCATACGCCGTATGGAATGAGGCGGTGGAAGCCCAGTGTACGCGTAGCTGGGCCGGGCTTAGAATCAATCCATACGCCGTATGGAAATCCATACGCCGTATGGATAAATTTTCCAGAAAAGTATAAAACGCGAAAATTAACCCTAAAACAGGGAATCGGTTGGGATTCGACTAGGGGTTTTTCCAGACGACTTGTTAAGCTTATTTACGAATTCTAGGGATATTTTGGAGGCACAAGAAGTAAAGGTGGATCTTATTTCGACTTATCTTCTTGTGATTCGTTATTTTGGTTTGTATTACTCTTATTCGTTTTGATTACTTTATGTTTTTGAGATTGAATAACTCTGTTTTTGCAACTCTGATGATGAATTGAATTAGTTAGTAGTTGTGTAATAATATACGTTGGATAATGATTATTGAATGATTATATTTGCACGTTTGTTAAGTTATTTAATTGAAGATGGTTATATTATTCGTTGAACCTTAATTATTGGTGATTGTTAGTTAATATTTTTTAACGTGATTAATAGTATTGATGAGATTGAGTTCCTTGAGTATTATTGATTATTAATGGTTACTAAATCTAGGTTTTTGACCATTGCTTAATATATTGAGTTTGAGAGGTTAAGAAATTAAGTACTAGACAATCTAAAATGATTAAGACAATAAGAAATTATTGGGTATTGTTGATTCATACCAATAGGATTAATTATAATCAATCGTGAATGTTTAAAGCATAAGTTAGGGAAAAAACACGCAATAGAAACATACAATTCTTGCGACATCGGATCGATGTTTAATGTTGGAACCTAAGTTATAGAAATTAGTTAGACCCGAACCGTTGGCTAATTTGCATTCAATTTAGTTTCTTTGATTAGTAACTACGTTGATCCAAAAGAAATCACAGTTAAATAATTAACGTGCAATTAATCAGGATATATGAATCTGATCGGAGTTATTTACACAAATACTTATTCCTTCCTATTATTTCCTATCTGTTCTTTATTTTAAGTATTTTTATTGTTTTACTTATTATTTCAATTAATATGTTCGCACGGAACTAAAACGCCCCCTATTTATTGTTTTTCTAGTTAATTAGTATTTTCTATTTTTATAAATAACCACTGTTCCCTGAGTTCGACTCTGACTTACCAAGTCTATACTTACATTCGATCAGGTATTCTTGCCTGGTTGTGTGAAAAGTATTTATTAGGTATTTCCATTTCTAAATTGTAAAACAAGACCTTTCACGACACATCAAGTTTTTGGCGCCGCTGCCGGGGATCGGTTGCGTTGTTTATTTAAATAGGAATTAGTAATTGTAAACTTTTATACTTTAATATTTGTTAATTAGATTTTCGTAAAGTTGTTAATTTAGCTTACTAAATTGTAATAATAAGTTTTGTTAATAAATTAGTTGAAACGAATTACTTTTATTTGGTTAAACCTTTTGGTAATTAGTTTCAACTGGCGGATGGAAGTCCATCCGTCGGTTGGAGTTCTTTTTGTCAAGTTTGTATATGTTATTAATTCTTAGTTATTTTGTGTGAACTAACTTTCTTTTCGTTAGTGGTGTTTGTATTTCAGATTAATTTTTATTTAGGTTTTGATCCGATGGCAAGAAGTTATGAAAGCGATGCAAATGACAAAGATATGGTCAAGAGGACCGATTCAGCCAGTTCAGGTCCGCATTCAACCGAAACAGTACCATCCTATACGTATTTAGGACGTAGGCAGGTTCCGATCACTACTTCTTGTCAGGGGTTGCTAGCCGCACTTGAAGAGTTTAGAGGGGATATCCCTTTCACTGCTGAAATAATAAGGAGGTCCACATTTGATTTCACTGATAATCAATTAGTGATGATTAATGATGTGTTGAAGCAGTTGTGATTGAGAGTGAGTATGGGTTCGATCGGCAATTTTATGTTGCCCTCACTGCTTTTGGAGAATCTTTGGATACTAGGATTGTTGAAGAAAAGAAGTTTTTCACCGCTCAGAAGAAGAGATGCACTGAGTTTTACGAGATATTGAGACAGTCCACGTTCCCTTATTCAGCCACACAGGCGTCATGTCTTAATCGCATGTTGACAGCATTGTATCAGGGCATCCTAATTCCGAGGCAGACAAAGAATTCATGTCAGGTTTAAGGGATTTGATTCGATTGTTGCATTCGGATGACCACCTGGAGAGATCCGACACCTCACCGATTCATAGTGACTCACACTCTTCACTACTATCTTCATGGGATGTTAACAAAAGTGGATGATCTTGCTAAGGAAGAAAGAGAGAGACCACACCCTGATTTTATTCATCCTCACAGTCAAATTGATTTAGCTAGTTGTCTGGCGATTCATTTAGATACTCTGATTGATATGAGTAAAGTTCTAACTATGAGGGAGCATTTCCACTATGGAATGGTGGAAATCTACACTAGGTTTGTGGAGATATTCAAGAACTCAGGGTTGGAGTTTAGTACTGTTCAGGATGAAGTCATCCGAGGGATTGAGAATAGGGTGAGGGATTTGAAGGAAGAGCCACTGATGAGAAAGCACGATGGGATAGTTGAGGTTTGTTTTGAGTTTATTAGTGAGCTGGAAGAAAATAACCCTGATCGTGAAGTTAAGTTAGATGGTGATAAGGTAGTTTGGGCTGAAGAAGGCGAAGTGAATAAGGAAGTACAGGAAATAGGTTGGAAGCTGATTTATCTTCAGCCGGTAGCTACTGAGCACTTGTCTAACTTCTTTTGCTTTGGTAACGGCGTGGTGAATGTTATTGCACAAGTCACTGAGCGTTTCTTAGCTCTCTATCCTATGCACTAGTTTTTCTTTCTTCTATAATTTTTATGTCATTGGATTTATTATTATTTTGTTTTTCTAAATTTTATCTATCTATTTTGCATGCTTGAGTGTTGAACATATTTTATTTTATGCGTGAATGAGTAATTTTTGAATTTTATTTATTTGTTTCGTTAATTATTGTTTGAATTTAGTTGTTATTTGTATAGTTTGGAATTAGAAGCTATGAAGTCATTGTGATCCTCCAGGTAAGTTAATTAATGTTTAAAAATTGGTGGCATGCTAGTAGCAAGTGGTGGAAATCAAATTTTAAAAGTTTCTGTTTTTCAATCCATACGCCGTATGGAAATTCCATACGCCGTATGGATTGCTTTGGGCCACTGGGCCGGTGTTGACTAGGTTTAAGTGTTTTGACCTGGGCTTGTTAAATCCATACGCCGTATGGAAAATCCATACGCCGTATGGAAAATCCATACGCCGTATGGATCAAAAAGGCATAAACCGGATGCAGCCCCTTTCTTCTTCATTTTTGAAACCTAAAACCATACACCACCACCACTGTTGCTGCTGCTACTCTCCGACCACCACCATTCCGGCCACGCTTCACTTTTTGCATATTCTTCATTCTCGCAACGCCCTCTACAAAGGTATACTCGTATTTTACGATTTCTTTGGTTACATTGCGAGAATTGTAATTAGGGTTTACGTATGCAAGTTGGGTATCTTGTGTTTGCACATATTTTTTTGAGAAATATTGGTTGGATTATGTTTTCCATGAACTATAGAATGAAATGCCATGTTCGATTTGCAAGGTTTTGAATTATATGCATTATTCGAATTTATGCGTTTATATATATGATGTGGTTAGTTCATGTACTCATTTTCTAGGGTTTTGAGTTGAGCTTGTTAAATTTTTTCTGGTCACACGATGATTAATGTGAATATTTGTTTGGTACACAAGTGTTTGTGATTACGGTTGTGTGATAAATTGTCGTTTTTCGAATTTATATCAAAGTGCATTTTATAATAATTCATTGTGATATGGTATGAATGATTGCTAGTTACTAATGCTCTAGTTTGAGTAATTGTGAGAAGTTAATTGTTTGTATGATTCATAATGGTACCAAATTGTTATGTTGCATTTGATTCGATAATTGTCATGAATTTTTAATAAGTGTATATATTTTAGCAGTTTGCGTAATTTTTGGTTCATAATGCAAATTAAGGTATATGAAATTGTGTTTGTTGCGGTAGTTTAGGCTAAACCTTAATGGTGGATTATTCCTTATTAAGCCGAAATGGTGCCGAAATTTCTTGTGGCACCTTATTTGCATTTCCTGTTTTATTAATGATTGTTTTTCTTAGCAGTAATGGCTAGCAGGAGAACTAGAGGTGGTCAGGCATTAGGAAATCCATTTATCAGAACCCATAGATATCTTACTTTTCATGGTTCATATTCGGAGACTATAAGATATCAGTTTAGTGAGTGTTTGGCTGAGAATATTGATCAGCCAATTGAGGTTTTTCATGCTATGGATTGGAATGCTTTGGAGCATATGGTTGAGAGAAACGGGTTTGCCACTAAACACGAGACGATTAGGAACTTACTTTCTGTCCCGTATAGACTTCAGGACGGTAACATTGGGTTTGTTTCTTATGCCTGGTACAGGATGTTCAGCATTAGGGAGCAGATATATAGAGAGTTGGTGGTGGAGTTTTATAGTACATTTCGGTTCAATCACAGGTCGACCGACTGGATTGCTGATACTATTTCATTCCAGCTTGGGGGTCAGCCGAGACAGATGTCCCTTGTTGCGTTTGCTCTTGGAATTGGACTGTATGAGCCTAATGAGGTCCACAACCCAAATTTTCTAGATCATATTTCAGCTGGTGCTGTAACGAAGCTTACTGATTTGGAGATTGAGGAGGAATGGCAGTTTATTGCCCAGGGTCACTATGGGGATACAAATCCTTCTTACCGAGCTATTCGAGATCCTCGTCACCGTCTCATTCACCGTTTGTTGACATTTACCATAGTTGGCCGTCGAGAGGGACCGGAAAAGGTTTCTAAACCTGATCTATTCTATCTGAGTGCGATTGTCAGGAAGAGGCTAGTTAATGTGCCTTGGAGATTGGCTAGGTGGATGTCTAAGAGAGCCACTGGTACTAGGAGTTCGAGTAGTTTATGTGGTGGTCATTTTGTTACGAGATTGGCTAGACATTTTGGGTTGGAGACTCAGGCTGAGATGGGTACGTGCACTGTTGTACAGCCTGGTATGGAGTGGTTGACAGCACGGAGATTAGAGGCTTTGGATCTTATTGAGCCGTGCAGTATATATGGTGGTGATGCTGAGCTGTATTATTGGGTTCCCACCACTCCGATGGGGTAGGTCTTGCAGCCTAGACAGGCTAGGGTTGCTGCAGCTAGAGGTGATGCAGGTAGAGGTCGAGGAGCGGCTCGTGGTCGCAACATAGGTTATGCTGCTGAGTTTGATCAGCTACAGCAGCAGCTTACACAGATGAACCTCAGCCATACTCGCAGGTTTGACCAGATGGAGCTTATGTAGAGGCAGCACTTCCACCAGACTAGTGCTCATTTGGACTATCAGGATGGCCTGTTTCAGCAGTTGTTTGGTCCTGCTAATCTTGTTTATCAGCCTTTCCAGTACCATATGTCACAGGAGTTTATGCGACCACCACCACCACAGCACGATCAGGCCGGACCATCCTACACATATCAGCAGCCTGAGCCATCCCACCAGTACCGGAGCATGGATGATGAGGAGGAGGACAGTGATTAGGATGATGTGCATCCTATTTGGTTATTGATTCCAGACATTTTTTTTATTATTATTATCTTTATTTTTAGTAGTTTAATTTGGTTTGGATATTATGGTACTTTAGATTCTGTTTATTTATGTTTATGTTTAATTAGGATGTTTAGAATTTGGTATGGTTTAATGTTGTTTGTTGATGATCCCTCAGAATTTTGTTGTGTGCACGTGAGATGCTGGCAGTAAGTTCAGCGGAAATGAATCAAAGAATTGTGATGCATATCCTTTCGGCCTTGTTTTATCAATAACTCACACACTATTCCAGGGGAGTTTTTTTGTCTAATTTCTTTTCTCTTTTTCCCGTTTAGTTTTTTTCATTATTTGTACAATGAGGGCATTGTACATCTTTAAGTGGGGGATGGGAGAGAAAAGAGTTAAGTTTCCACATACTTGTCCAAATTGGATTAAGTAGATAATGTTGTAATGGATTAACTTTTATCTTATTAAATTATGTAACTAGGAGGTTATGAGTTGCCCATTTTTCAACCAAATTTTTAAATTAAAATTTTTGTTTTCTAGAGATAATTATTTTGTAACAATGTAGGTTACATTTAAAATTTTCTACACTTTTAATTAAATATTAAATTTTGGAAATATAATTTAGCTTCATTATATGATGTATTGATAGGCGATTTATATAAGAATTTTTGAGCTTTTAAGAAATGAAAATAAAGGAGTAGATGATAATTTTAGATGAATTTTAGTTATGTATGACGTATGTCTTAATTTTCATATGAGTAGTGTGCGATATGCCATAATTTTGGAATTTAATCAATATCATTTGGGGATATACTAGGTATTGTTTCCTCTGTTGTACGAAAGTACAGACCTGGTCTCCGCCAGTATATTTAATGAAAAAGAGCAAAAAGAGTTTTTACGAACTCAAGATTTTAAAATGTAGTCAAATTAAGTCGCTTTGTTGTACTAAGGTACAGACCTGTCACCAATGGTTTGACTAAAAATTGTATATTGCTAAACCAAAATCAAGTTATGTCGCTTTGTTGTGTTGAGGCACAGACCTGTCACCTATGTCTTGATTTGAAAAATGATTGTTTTAATTAAAACTTCAAAATATGTAATATTGGCATGTTATGAGTATGAGAGTATATAGCTATTGGGAGTTTAAGGGAACATCTATGTGAATAATAATGAGTTGAGCTCAATTATTTAAATATAGATTGTTTAAGTGGATAACAATATCAGTAATTATTGTGAACTATTTGATGTTTTAAGAATAATAACAATATGTGTAGATTATTTTTGTAATCTCATAGTTTCTTAATAATTGTTTTTAGAATTAACGGATTTTAAATTTTAAATGTTTGAGTTGAAGGTGGGTGATGATGTATAATTCCTTTGTTAGTTATTTAGTTTAACGGTGATGACTGTTTTCTATTTAAATTTGATTTTTGAATCGATAGTCTACTTGAGGACAAGTAGGATTCAAGTGGGGGATGTTTGATGAACGCGCATAAGTACTATATTTAAGTAGTATTCCACTCCTATTCTTGAATGTTTTTATTGCAATTATATAAGTTTAGGTATTTATTTGTTTCATATTTGCAATTAGATGTGGAAATGAAGCTTTTTGAAGAAAATGACGGAAAACAGTCAATAAATGTGTTAAATGATACATTGTTGAGGAATCAAGCGAAGCCGAAAGATCAAATCAAGAAAAATATAAAATTCGGCTGGAAACTCATTCCATATGCCGTATGGAATTTTCATACACCGTATGGAATTGGGCGGTGGAAGCCCAGTGTACGCGTAGCTGGGCCGGGCTTAGAATCAATCCATACGCCGTATGAAAATCCATACGCCGTATGGATCAACTTTCCAGAAAAGTATAAAACGCGAAAATTAACCCTAAAACAGGGAATCGGCTGGGATTTGACTAGGGGTTTTTCCAGACGACTTGTTAAGCTTATTTACGAATTCTAGGGATATTTTGGAGGCAAAAGAAGTAAAGGTGGATCTTATTTCGACTTATCTTCTTGTGATTCGTTATTTCGGTTTGTATTACTCTTATTCGTTTTGATTACATTATGTTTTTGAGATTGAATAACTCTGTTTTTGCAACTCTGATGATGAATTGAATTAGTTAGTAGTTGTGTAATAATATACGTTGGATAATGATTATTGAATGATTATATTTGCACGTTTGTTAAGTTATTTAATTGAAGATGGTTATATTATTCGTTGAACCTTAATTATTGGTGATTGTTAGTTAATATTTCTTAACGTGATTAATAGTATTGATGAGATTGAGTTCCTTGAGTATTATTGATTATTAATGGTTACTAAATCTAGGTTTTTGACCATTGCTTAATCTATTGAGTTTGAGAGGTTAAGAAATTAAGTACTAGACAATCTAAAATGATTAAGACAATAAGAAATTATTGGGTATTGTTGATTCATACCAATAGGATTAATTATAATCAATCGTGAATGTTTAAAGCATAAGTTAGGGAAAAAACACGCAATAGAAACATACAATTCTTGCGACATCGGATCGATGTTTAATGTTGGAACCTAAGTTATAGAAATTAGTTAGACCCGAACCGTTGGCTAATTTGCATTCAATTTAGTTTCTTTGATTAGTAACTACGTTGATCTAAAAGAAATCACAGTTAAATAATTAACGTGCAATTAATCAGGATATATGAATCTGATCGGAGTTATTTACACAAATACTTATTCCTTCCTATTATTTCCTATCTGTTCTTTATTTTAAGTATTTTTATTGTTTTACTTATTATTTCAATTAATATGTTCGCACGGAACTAAAACGCTCCCTATTTACTGTTTTTCTAGTTAATTAGTATTTTCTATTTTTATAAATAACCACTGTTCCCTGAGTTCGACTCGGACTTACCAAGTCTATACTTACATTCGATCAGGTATTCTTGTCTGGTTGTGTGAAAAGTATTTATTAGGTATTTCCATTTCTAAATTGTAAAACAAGATCTTTCACGACACATCAATGACCATACACATGATACCAAAGTTATTTAGATATATATTTTTTTCATCCCTTATTTTATATAAATAAAATAAAAAAATCAACAGAATCTTAACAAACTTAACTTTTTATTTAACGTACATTGAACCTTTTCGTGAACTTTCAAATGGCATTTGGCTGACGTAATAATGATTTTGTAGAGTGTTATTTTGGATATGATTAAGTTTGTAATGGTATATAGGTATACCTTTTTGGAATGAAGAATATTTGTATAACGCAATTCTTACCAAATACTAAAAATACTGTGATCGACGCGATCACGTATTATATAAACAATAATCGATTATATATGATCAAGCATAAAAAGTGAGTTTGAGTGCGTGATGATTCGGTGTGATTCGTTATTCTCCGTAGATTACGTGGTTATCCCTTGGATCCGTATCGAACGAGATCAAGGGTGGTATGAATCAGCTGGAGAAGATAACTTGTTATCTTCTTGAATTTTAGGGTTTATGGATGGTGTGTGAATTTGGAGGTGCTTGACCATAAATGTGCACGTACCCCTTGTATTTATTGGGTCATAGTACCACTGCAAAACTTGATGGGCAAGATTGTCCACGTGCACCAATGATTGGTGCCAGCTAAGGGACGCGGTGCACCTTCTTGCAAGTGGGTCCCCTTACGCTGACGTGGACCAATCGATATGTCAGAATTTGGGTTTTGTCTGCGCTTGTGGACCACCACTACCGTTGGTGGAATATTCGTACTAGGTGATCCGTGGTCCCATATCTGGGGATTTAAACCCTAGTCTGGTGGGCTTGCATATAATGTTGGGCCCAGTTAATGAGCCCCTGCATAGTTAGGCTCTGAGCTTTTCTTAGGCCATGTAGTTAAGCCCAATAGTGACCTTATAGTAATGTACATGATTAATATACATGTTGACTCAAATTAAATTTTAAATTATATATACGAAACACGTAATGATGTCATAAAAACACCCATTTGATAACATGAATTTTTTGAATATCGTATGTAAAAAGTGGTCGTGCCAAATGATATCTTTAAGACCGCTCCCTACAGTCCGTCGGTTTGGGCTTTAGTTTGTGGTGATGGAACCGACGCCATAGGCACCAAACGTCGGTTCCTCACCATCGGTTGTTTACATCGGTTTGGCGACGGAAAATGGAGAGCATCGATGAGGGGATGGTATGTGACACCTGCTAATTTAGGACTATTATTAGTGCCTAAACTACTTGTAAATTACGTGTATTTAGTATTATATCAATCTAAATATATGTAATCTTCTGTGTAATTTCATACACACTTGCGCGATTATTTAAAATCGTACACTATGTATTGGACGTGGTCCAACACTGTTTAAAATGGACGTTGGTGACAAACTGTTAAAATAATGTGGATTTATCCAAACAAACATTATTTACCTTAATATATTTTGCGAGAATATATTACACGCATTAAATACGGTATAAAACACTCCGTACGCGACAAAAACGTACGAAATGCGCCCAACTGACGAAATAAACTTAAGTTATATTTTTATAACTTCATAATAAGCATTTTAATGAAATACTTAAGCTAAAAATATAGCGATTGCACGCGCACAATTAAAACATATGAAAACGTTACACGATTCGAATAAACGTACGAATTCGCTACCGACAACCATACGAGACCCGAAATATATTTTAATAACTTAGAATATATTATTTGAGTAAAACTCTTATTTAAAATATCATGTTTTAAATCATTAGCAAAACATATTAAAAAAAGGGTTATACGATTAATTAAAAATCAAAATGATCGGGTAAACGAACACGAGGCTTAACGTAACTTTGGGAAAACAATTTAAACATCAGATGGGGTGGGACCCCCACGATTTTATGCAGAAAATCTGCACTAGGCATGGTATACCATGCCTTGATGATGTTACTTGTTGAGCCATCCCAAACCCACCTCTCCATTCAACACCAACTCCATACTCTCTCTACTCTTTCTCCCTCCTTTCTCTGCGTTTTTGATCAGCCCAAACACACCCACAAATCACCATAAAAACACCACAACAACACCTTGGATCACTTGACTCGTTTGAAAGAAAAAGATCACCACGTGAAGCTCTACGTTCTCATCTTCTCGGTTTTTCAAACCGACTATTGTAAGACCTCCAACACTTATTGAAATCTTTCATATTAAGTTTATTTACATGTTAGTATGTTCATTAGACTATAAAATGTCCAAAAGATAAGTCGAAACACAAATTAAAACTCGAAAACAGGAAGTTAACCTTCCTGTCCAGATTTTGTACCCACTTTCATGAATTTTACAAAAATCATTACAATATCAAAATGGACGTTTCTTAAGTCTAAAATGTAGTACAAGAAGTTAATTTTCTAAAAAAATTAGTCTCGTGACTTTTCGACTCCGTTTACTACTCGAAAACATTTTTCTCCTGTGACATAGGGCTACTGTTCCGGCGGACAGAAACTTTCAGTAAATTCTCGAGGCCATATCTCGAGTTCTAGACCTCAAAAACATATGAGACCACTTGAAAAATCTTGTTAATTTTGTTATATACAAAAAGTTCTTCTTTGCCTCGTTCCATAAATACACCCATTTTTCCAGAAAATTAGATTTGTGAGAAGTGGTCTAATTTCGGACTAAACTGAACCCTGATACTTTGTGAATTTTTAAAAAATATCAAACGACCTCCAAAAGTCATAAAAAATTACAGGAAGTACATAACATATGTGGGAACGTCATATAAAAATTTCAGAATGATTCGATAACGTTTACTATTTTAAATAAAAATCACAAAGTCGGATGAACAATAACTCCGTGATTCTAGTGTCGTATGAACAGTAACTCCGTGATTCTAGTGTCGGATGAACAGTAAAAATTGACTTTCGTTGAATGTCGGACTGAGGGTTGACTCTCGGACTTTAGGGTGAGACTCGGATGCATAGTTTTGGACTTGATAACACTCGAATCAAACCAAACCCGTTTGACCTAGTAAACGAAAACGAATACTTAAACGAAAACGGAAATCACCTGCGACAATACCAATTGTCGCACAAGCCTTTTCTGTCTGCGACAATACCATTGTCGCATACCCTATCATCGGAGTCGATTATCGAATAATTGTTTTCATCATTGTCGTATGAACAGTACCCGAAACTCTATTGTCGCATCGCTATTGTCGGATGCATATTGTCGCACCAAAACAGAAACTTTAAAATACTTTTCACTAAGTGTCGAATACTTACAACAACTGAACCCTATACGATAGCATCATTACATGATAAGTATACAACATAACGAAACACACATGCTGTTATAAGTATACGACAATTCAAGTATAATAATAATAGCTTGAGATTATTATTACAATCCGTCACCAACGGGCCGTACACATTTTCAAAATACAAACAAACAAACAAACCAAATGTACTTGGACATTTCCTAGTTGAGTGGACAACTAGCATGGGTGATCTTTTAAGACACTACTCATTTACTTACAACCTTGTGCGTTTCGGACGCCAGAAGGTTGCAAGGTTCGGAGAACCACATACGGACTTACATCCGCGTTACTTGTTTGATTCCTCAGACCTACTTGCTAGACTCAGGTGAGTCTTACAGCCCCACTTTTACTGTTTTCTACTTTGGGGTGAGATATTTGCTACCGTTTTACGTATGAACACAAGTACTAAACTGTTTACACTACTTTTACATGCATTACATGAGTTACTTTTATCCACTGAAAGCCTTCTATCATAAGTTGTTAGTTATGGACTTAAGCGCGATTACTAGAAGATGGATCCATTTGGGACTGACAATCCCTGCCTGGGGTAGTAGCGCTACCATGGATTACACCGTAGAAACAGGCATATTAGTATTTGTTACATATGAGTGTTCGGATAGCACTCATAGGGGTACGTGATACTGTACTTGATTGTAACATTCATACTACACTGTTAATCTTCAACTTGTGAGCTCATGGTAATTGTGTTGACCTACTGATTTACTTACTATGCTCGAGGGCATTACTGGTACTTACTTGTGGTTCATAATTGATTTACTATACTAAACTTGTAAGATTCACCAACCTTTTGGTTGACACTTTCTAGCATTTATCTCAGGTACATTACAGCAGTAGGACTGCACACCCTCAGGACTGATAGCTCGAGTCGCATGCATACAAACTTGTGGAGATTCTTTTGCATTACTTTTTGTATATCAGTTATGTATTAGAATCTCTAGGAAACCATTTTCGAACTCGAAGCTTGTTATTATGATTCAACAATGTAATACTTTTGTACTATTGTACGACGTTACATATAGATGTCGTTTGCTTTACTTTGGTGCTTGATTATTGATTAGTAACACCCAAAGCTTGCTTCCACGCAACAGTAAATTTGGGGGTGTTACATGGTAGGCCCTTTTCTTTTTTCTTTACCTTTTCTCTTCGGTTTATTTTAGTTTACTGAATTATAAAAAAAAAAGAGGATGTAACAGATGAAGTGTGCAGACGGACGAAGAAGAAGATGTTGATGAATATGAATTGGTCATATTACAAAACTGGTCCTTTAACTATTCAGTAACACGTGGTTAAGTCATTTTAGTTTTTAACTTTACATGTTTAGTCCTAACTTTCTTTGGAGTTTAATTTGTGTTTCATGTTTGTATATTTTTAATTGAGTTGAAACATTAAAAATGGGCTCAAATATTTATTTGTTCTAATTGAATTAGATATATAAGTTAAATATATTAATGTAATATTTTTAATTTTAATAAATATGTTTTATTTAAGTTTGTGTTTTAAATAAATAAAGAAATTAGTGTGTGGGGTCCAGAAAAAAGAGAAGTGATGTTAAGTGATGTTCAATGTAGGCAGTGAATCGTCAGTTTGTGTCAGTTTTGAAAAAAGTTGATGTGGCGCTGATGTGGCACAAACTGATGCGTCAGTTTGTGTGACCTGTTGGGAGGAGTCTAAGAATCTTGGGACCAAATAAAGTGGGCGGACAGCCATCATGCATGGTACAGATAGTTTCACGTAAATTAAACCAACCTACCGATGGATGGAGATCCACCACCATAATCTCAAAAAAGTGTTGTTTATCTTAAAAGAATCTTACATGAACACGAATGTTAGGGACATACGGGAATAAATAGACATGCACCAAATTCATAAAATTAGACTTAAGAGAAATGCTCAAATTATAATACAAAAAATACATAAATTAAAAGAAATCTTACAATAAGTGTGTCAACTAAATACAAAGAAAGAGACAGAGAAAGGAGTGCATTGCATCTATAACTACATATAATGCATTTTTGTATTTTATTTATAGAAATATTTAAGAATAAGACTCAACACTTCCTTATTTAATTTGTATAATTTTCATTTACACTATAACTTTATCAATTTTACATTTTTTTCACTTTTTATCAATTGTATCTGAATCTCGAAGTCTACATACAAATAAATTACCGCTATTAACTCATAGACACGGCTAATCATACGACCATCGTTGAGTCACTATATGGCCATAAAATACTACACTCCGCTGCATAGTGCGGGTATTATGCTAGTAATAATTAATTGATGTTAGGATTCATTTCATACTTCGTCCTCTCCTAAGGAACGTTAAAAATCTTAATTATAAATACATCTGGATGAATCCCAAACACAATTTAAAAGTTAATGAAAATGACTTAAAAAATGAAAAATACTGATGCGCCACCAGCGGTCGATAAGGGAAATTACTTACCCTTTGTAGTTGCACCGGCTACTAGCGACGGGCATCAGTGGGTGTTTTAAATTTGTAATTGCGGGGCCTAAGTTTTCCCTAACAATGCTAATCCTAAGGGTGAGCAAGTGGTAGGTATAGCCTAGGGTCGTTCTTCAAACCGACTGGATTGAAACTAAGGCGTTGCAGATGAGGGCTTTCAAACTAGTGAAGGGTTTATAAAATAGTGGGGGAGTTTTGGTTTTTCTATTAACTAACTTAGGCAAGTAAATAAATAAAAGTGAAATTAAAATAAGAGATAAAGCAGATAAGATAAAGATAGTGTTTGCTGAGACTTCGTTAATTAAGTTAAACGATGATATTTGGAGAAACTGTTTTGAAAGATATTAGTTAGTTATCATTCTTGAATACTTGTATGTAAACACTAGATTCCCTACTAATTAAAATCCCATTAGCATGTCACACCAGGAGCTAGGTTATGGTAACATTACAAAGTATTTAGAATAATAAGCAAGATCTTAATTATGGTTTAATAATACTTTCATATGAATGGGAACAAAATCTTAAGGTACTAGACATAACTGAATCATATAACGATTCCTCGTCATCCTAACATATTCGTATATTTAAAAAGTTCATTTATGACTTTAAACTAACCCTTGCTTAAGACTACCTAATAAATCCCCTAGTTATTCACAGTGTTCCTCACTTTAAGTGGTTCCACCGCTTCAAACCTTGGCCATGTCTTATCCTACGATAATCCCCCATGTAGCCTTGCGGTTTCATAGTTTCGTACCTTTGACAAATTATATTGACACAGATGACTGACTACCTTTTAATTGGACGTCGTTAAAAAGGTGTTGTAATCACGTTTATTGGTGGAAAGGCGATAGATTAATTTGAAGTTTAAAAGTCTATTTAGAAAGGTTAATTAAACTAGGTTTCTCATTTTATATATTAGTCCGTAATATAACTACCTTCGGTCGTTACACGACTTCCATACATTTGTACTCCACCTTGAAGTGTTTCCAGTACTATATCGAATAACAGTCGAATAGGGGCCATCATATTATTTCGTAATATTGTGCCGTTTCGTAATATGACTACCTTCGGTCGTTCCTCGACTTCCATACATTTGTACTCCACCTTGAAGTGTTTCCAGTACTATATCGAGTAACATTCGAATAGAGGCCGTCATATTACTTTACGATAATTAAGAGCATTTATATTTTACTACTATGATGATCCTAAGGCAACAATCAAACAAGAACATGCAATAAGACGATCAAAGCAATACTACCGATCTTTAATATTTAATTATAAATCATCCCATAATTAACTAACTACATCGCAAGCAAACACAACAAGTATACTACTCTCTAATCCTGGCAATAACTAAATCTAGCATAATCAATATAAACGTAATTAATTAAGATAGATAAGGATAGAAAGAACCAGGATTAAATGCGAGAGAGAATAGACTTGAATTAATTGACACAATTTCGAGCGTACAGCAAAGATTACAAGCACGTTCCTTGCTTTCGTTCTATTCTAAACAAATTCCCTAAACTAGCCTATTACTAATTTAGAATAAGAAAATAGAGGGAGAAAGTATAACTAATAATTAGAGAGAGTTATTAGCCTAAAGAGAAGTATGGAAGGTGTTTTTGCTAAGAAAGGTGTAACAAAGAAGGTGTGTCTTGCAAATGAACCATGGGCACCCTATTTACAGGTAAAATCCCGTGCATTTTAGCAACTTGGGGAACACATTAGCAAAGGGTGCTAAAGGTGCTAGCACATGTACCCTAAAGCGCGTAAAGGTCTAGCACGTGTACCCTAAAGTTGCGTAAAGTGCTAGCACATGTACCAAGCGAGTACGAGCAAGGACCAAAAAGAGAACGGGAGATAGGTGGAGTCCGGGGGGTGGCGGCTGGAGTCCAGGGGGTGGCGGTTGGAGTGCAGGGGGTGGCGGCTGGCTGCCAGCCGGCCTGGTACGCCAGCCTCCCGTCCCGGTTCGCATTCTTTTGCTCATTTCTTGTTTCGTGCGTATCTTCTTCGTTATGCGTTCGTTTTCATTGATTCCTTTTGCATTGGATTCGTTTTTCAAAAACGACGACTTTGATGAAAAGAAATCCTTGAGATGTTTCTCTGATCTTTAAATGTCTCGTGCGAATCGTTTGAATCTTCCGGTATACGTAGAATCTTCATTCTTCATCCGTTTTTGTTGATTCTTATTCAGTTGGATTCGTAATTTGAAAACAAACATCTTGGATAAGATGGATCTTGGTGATGGGTACTTTGTCTCTAAATCTTGTTTCGGATGTCTTGAATCTTCAAATGTGCGTGGAATCTTCGTTTTTCGTCCGTTTTGCTTGATTTTTCTCGTGCAACTTCATTTTGACCTTCTTGGCAAAGTTTCATTGATTTGTGCATTATTTGAGTCTAAATGCCAAGTATCGTTCCAGAATGAGAGAGATATCGGTGGTAAAAACGTGACTTTTTACGCGATATTAAGTATCCCACACTTAGAACTTTGCTTGTCCTCAAGCAAACTCGAATTTCAAGCATGGTTAAAGATAAGTAGATGATGAAATATTTTAGAGCGGAAATTTTTACTGAGGGGGTTTTGGAAAAATAAAATATTTGAGCTTTTGAAAAAGTAGGGTTGTAATCTTTGGGAGCATGCTTTTGATCTTTGATCTTGGATACGTGACTAGGCGATCCTCTCAAGGTGGTCACTCCAATCACTCAAAGTGTTTAGGGTTTCCTATTCTAATATTATCAATCACTCCAGAACGCCAGTCATGTATCGTTTATCGTCATAGGCTTGATCGAGAATCAAATCGATGCCTTTTAGTGAGCGCGAAGTCAATCTAGCCACAATCATTCTAGGAGGGGTGATGTAAGGTTTTTAGAGTGGAGTGTTAGTGATATGAGAGGAGGTTGTGTTGGTTTTTCATTGGTTTATTTTTGGTGAAGAGGAAAGCTGGAATTTTGAATTTTTGGGAGGATTGACGCCCTTTTCTTATGATTTTTGGAAGGAGTCTTTTTCCACTTGACTTTCTTTTCTTCAAATTCTTTCCTTGGATTTTTTTTTGCGACGTCATATCCTTGTAGCTTCTCTTCTTTCATCTTTGGAACTTACTATGAAGTTTGAGGGATGCTTTTGAGAGGGTAGGGATAACGTATTTATTTTTGGGTGTACGGATGGGTTTAAGAATGATGTGATTCGATCTCCTTTTTACTCACCAGTTCGGATTCGAAATGCATAACAGGAGCAAGTTCTGATTCTAAACGTATACATCGGCACACTCAAGAATCGAAGAAGTGAAGCATTAAAAGTGAATGCTTTATATGGCTCAAGATACCTCACGAATCGAAAGTTGGTTTATTGTGTGCCTAGTCATGCGATGCTCTTTATGGGATTACTAAACTAATCTTTCAAAGGAATTCGTATTTTATTTATCCTTCTTCGTAAATCATTTTTTGTCTAAAATTTTCATTTTCAACATATTTTTAACTCAATTTTGAAAAATTTTGTTTAAATTTTCAAGTTACTTTTTGGAGAAGGATGGTCTAAAGAGCAGCGGGTTTAGAATCAAGCATATACCATTATCCATTTTACAGTAGTGCATACTACTGCTATCCCACACTTAAAGGAATATCGTCCTCGATGTTATTCTAAGTTCTGACTGGGGTAAAGATCCCACACTTAGGATTTGAAACATCTTAGACGTATTCTTTTAGCAGTGTGTGTTGGGTTTGAATCCCACACTTAGTGATAAGCATAGTGGATATGGTATATTTATAATGAAGGAAATAGACTGGTATAGAAGTACTCCCCAGTAGCTGCATGGTATGCGTTTGTCGAACTTTGTCTTGCTGGGTTCATTCTTGATCAAGTCTCTTTGTGATTGGTCTCGTAGGTGTGAACACGTTGGATATATTAGTTCTTTGATGTGCGGCGCCAAAAACTTGATACGTTAGGCAGAAACTTGGTCATATATCCAAGTGTGAAAGATTGTCAGAGACTTCATCACTTCTTGGAATGTAAAATTGCGGAAATGTAAAATACGGGTTGCCTCCCGAGAAGCGCTCTTTTAAAGTCGAGAGCTAGACTTCTTTTCTCCTAGATGGAGCTGGATGCATCCCTGGGATCCACTGTGTTGATGTTGTAGGCCCTAGGTTGCGGGAAAGTGTATCGAGGTGGATAGATTCTCATAAAGTGATTGATTATTGTCGTAATCAATTCGAGTGGACTATCTCTCGATGTTGCCTTGTAGTTCTGAAGATGCTCAGAAGTTGTCCTCGCAAGTCCGTGAAGTCCGAAGGTAATATAGTCAACTGCTTTAGTGACAGGCCCATTAGGGTCGGTCATGGTGGTTGTGTTTGTCTTAACAACCTCTCTGGGCGGTGGGTTTTGCCAACGAGAGCATATAAATGCCAAGAATTGCAGTTTTACGTCTTCATAGTTCTCGGTCGTGGGGTCTCCGTTGAATCTTCTGATGGATGTGCACAGGTCCTTTATTTGCCAGTGCTGATGGTTGTTGAATGGAAAGTCAGATTCTGAGAAAACTAGAGTAAGCAGACGAAGTATCTCCTTGCATCCTGAGTATAATATGAACTTCGTTCTGGAGTTACTTTTCCGTTGTTGAATCTCCATTAGATGGATCGTAACAAAAGTAGCGATATCAAGTGGTGATTCATGTGTGGCCCTAAAAGGTTGTTCGCGCCTTGATTCCTCCCAAACAAGATCACTAAGTTCTTCAATCAATAACTCAATTTGTTTTTCAACAGTGGAGTTGATGACCATAGATCCGCTTTCTTTGGAACTGAGGTGATCTTCTCTACTTAGCAAGTTAAGCAATGATGTGAGGTCATTCATCATTGAGATGTCGGCATGACTGCTCGGATGTCCAGTAGTCTCTTTTATATGCGCTCTAATAGATCCTAAAATCTCCCATTATGCTAAGTTAAAGGGGATATTAGATCTTTTAAAGGCATTGTAGATCCTAGTGTACGTCTGTTTCTGTTGCTGGCAGAATTGCAGTTCAGCAGGGGGAAGAGTAAGTAATTTGACTGCGTTACTTATTCCTCCTACCGCTTTGTCAAATCTTTGGATGATTTCGTTGAGTACTTCAGGATCTGCAATGGTTTGTGGTTGGTTTCTGGTGCGTTTGGAATATTCCTCCAGTGTTTCTCCTCTCGTGGGATGGTTGTGGTTACTTCCCGCCATTTCTTCAGTGGTAAACGGATTAGTTGGCGGTATGCTTCTTTTTTTTCTTCTTCCATCTTTCTCTTCCCAATTTCTTCCATCGTTGAGTTTTTCACTGATGGAGATGCATTTTTCATCTCTTGTCCTATTCGTCGGAGGTCAATCGGGAAATATGGCGTGATTGCCATTTCCTTACTATATTTACTTTCACTTGTTGACATTGCAGTTTCTTTGTCCTCTGTGGTCTTGTTCATGGAGATCATTGATAAACGCTCAAAAGTACTATATTTCAGTAGTATTTTACCCCAAATATTGAATGTTTTTATTGCATTTTGTTTAGAATAGATAATGATTTCGTTCATATTTGCAAATAGATGTGGAAATGGAGCGTTTATGAAAAAGGAACGGAAAACAATCAATAATCAAGCTAAATGATGCATATTTGAAGAATAATGAGAAGTCGAAGTCAAAGAAAAGAATAAAAGAAGAAAAGTCAAGAAATCGGCTGGAAAAAGCATCCATACGCCGTATGGAATCCATACGCCGTATGGATTGCAGCAGTGGAGGCCCCGGTTACGCGGACTTGGGCTGGGCTTGAAATCAATCCATACGCCGTATGGAAATCCATACGCCGTATGGATCAAAATTCCAGGAAGTATAAAAACGCGTTTTAAACCTTATTTCGAGAGTTTTGAAAGGGTTTTCGATTTCTTTCGGTTCCAGACGACTTTTAGGGTTTATAATTCGTATTTTAGGGTTAGTTTGGAGGTACGGAAGCTAAGATTGAGGATAATTCGCTCTAATCTTTCGTAGTTCATCGTTAATCGATTCGGTATATTTCGTTTCTTTATTTTCATTGAAGAATTTGAATTAATGAATCTGAATATTTCTGTTTTGATGATGAATTGAATATTAATGTGATTGTGTAGTTGATTTAAATTAGATTATGATTATTGAACGATTATAATTGCGTATTGAATAAGTTATTTGATTGAAAACGGTTATATTACTCGTGGATACTTGTTTATTGGTATCTAGTTATTATTGTTGCTTCACGTGGTTAATAATGTTGATGAGATTGAGTTCCTTTAATGTTATTAACTATTGATGGTCATAACTTTAGGGTTTTGAATTATCACTAAATACGTTGAGTCTGATAGGTCGAGTATACAATAATAATCTACTTTAAGATGAGCAAGACAATAAGTTAATTATTGGGTATTGTTGAGTCATACCAATAGAGTTGATTATAACGCGTTGTGAATGTTTAATGCATAATTTAGGGAAAGGCACACAATTGACTGATCATCTTGTGACATTGGAACCAGTGTTTCATGTTGGACCCTAGATTATAGGAATTAGTTGGACCCGAAACGTTGGCTAGTTCATATTCGACTTAGTATTCATTGAAGAATTTGGTATTAAGTTGATCTAAAAGAATCACAATTAGATAATCAATACGTAATCAATCGGGAAATATGAATCTAAGTGACATTAACTATACAATTACTTATTCCTTCCAATTAGGATTTCTTGTTATTATTTATTTATTATTTTAATTTAAAGTTTTATTTACGGTTGTTTATGTTAATTAAATATTTTCTGAATTGTTCGTACGGAACTAAAACGCCCCCATATTTACTGTTTTCTAGTTAATAGTTAATTGTTAATTTCTATTTTAAATATTCCACCTTTTTCCCTGTGTTCGAAATTGACTTACTAAATATATATTTACAATTGATCGGGTATTCTTGCCTGGTTGCTTGAAAGTATTTATTAGGTATTTCTATTTGTAAATTGTAAAACAAGACGCGCTTTCATTAGCGACATCAAGTTTTTGGTGCCGCTGCCGGGGAGAAAGCGGTTGTGTTTATTTAAATAGAAATTAATAATTTTTAATTCTTTCTTTTTTTAAAAGTAACTTTTGTTAATTAAGTTTCAGTAAAGTTGTTTTAATAAGTTTAATTAATTTTGTAACCTGTTTTCATTAATTCATTGGTAGAAACTAATTATCATTTAATTGGTTAAACTTTTGGGGTTTTAGTTTCAACCGGCGGATGGAAATCCGTCCGCCGGTTGAAGTTACATTTATTTAAAATTGTACATGTTATTTAATTTTTGTTTATCTTGTGTGAACTAACTTGTTTTTCGTTAGTGGTGTTTTGTATTTTCAGATTTATTTTTATTTAGGTTTGTCCAATGGCGAGGAGTTTTGAAAGTGATGCAAATGATAACAACATGGTTAAGAGGGATCAGTCTGTTACTTCGGATACTAGTTCCGCCGAGAGGGTGCCTCCTTATACCCAATTAGGTCGTATTCCCGTTCCTATTACTTCATCTTGTCAGGGGTTGCTGTCGGCACTTGAGAAGTTTAGAGGGGATATACCTTTCAGTTCTGAGATTATTAGCAGGTCCACTGTGGATTTTACTGATGGTCAGCGAGTTTTGGTAAATGATGTGTTAGAGGCAGCTATGATTGAGAGTCAGTATGGGATTGATAGGCAATTCTATATTGCCCTTACCACTTTTGGGGAATCTCTAGAAACTAGAATTAAGGAGGAAGAGAGATTCTACAATGCTCAGAAGAAAAGATACACAGAGATTTATGAGATTCTGAGACATTCTGCGTTTCCTTATTCAGCAAATCAGACCGCGTGTCTTGGCCGTATGCTTAGGGCTCTGTACGAGGTTACTGGTAATCCAAGAGCAGAAGCAGACATGGAATTTAGGTTTGGTTTAAGAGAGTTGGTTAGATTGCTACATTTAGATGACCATTTGACGGATATTACACCTCATCGGTTCATTGTTACGAGTACTATTCATTACTATCTTCATGGAATGGTGACAAAAATGGATCGCTTTGCTAAGGAGGAGGAAGAAAGGCCACACCCGGATTTCATTCATCCTCATTTCGATATTGATTTAGCTACTTATGTGGTACTGAACTTGGATGTTTTAGTTGATAACAATAAGGTTCTAACTACGAGGGAGCATTTCCACTATGGGATGGTGGAAATATATACTAAATTGGTTGAAATCTTCAAGGATTCAGGATTAGAACTGACTTGTGTTCAGAATGAGGTAATTGCAGGGATTGAAGCTAGAATAAGAAGTTTAAGGAAGGAACCGTTTCTGAGTAAGCATGCTGGGATAGTGGCAGATTGTTTGGAGTTTATGAGTGAGTTTGAGAAGAATCATCCCGATCGTGAGTGCAAGCTGGTAGGTGATAAGTTAGTATTGGCACCTGAGGGAGTAATTAATAAAGTGATTAAAGGAATCAGCTGGGACTTGATTTATCTTCAACATGTTACCAATGGACACTTAGAAAGTTTTGCGACTTTTGGTAATGGGGTTGAAAATGTAGTCACTGAATTGATGAAGAGCTTCCTTGTCCTCTATCCATTGAACTAATTTCATCGTCTCATTCCTTTTATATTTCTCATGCTATTGGATTGTTTCTAACATTTTGGTTTGTTTTGAATTATGTTAGACCTTTGATTGTTTTGGATTTTTGTTTTTGAATTTGTGATTTGAATATTAGTATTATTTTGAATATTTTTCTTTTTAATGTTTGTTAATTATTGTTATTTATTTTATAGTGTGGAATTGTGAAGATTTTGAAGTCGTGATTATCATCCAGGTTTGAGATTTAATTATATAAAGTTAGTGGTGAATTTGGGTTAAAAATTTGGTTGAAAATCGTTTTTGAAAAATTCTGATTTTTCAATCCATACTGCCGTATGGAATCCATACGCCGTATGGATTGATTGGGCCGCTGGACTGGGCCGTTGACTGGGTTTAATGAGTTGACCTGGGCCTGTTTAATCTATACGCCGTATGGAATCCATACGCCGTATGGATCAAAAATGCAGAAAACCGCCAGCAGCTTTCTTCTTCCCCATTTTTCATTCCAAAACCCTTTTTCTCAAAACCACCTACGGCTTCCACACCTACAACCCCCAAACGGAAATTCCGGCCACGCATTCATCGCCATATTTGCATATTCGTGTTACACGCACTTTCCTCTACAAGGTATAACTTCCCGTTTTCATTTTCGTTGGTTAAATCGCTCGTTTGGAAGTTAGGGTTTATTGTGAATTTATGGGTATTTCGGATATGCGTATGATTATTAGCATGTTTTGATTGAGTTATGTTCTAATTGCTGTATGCATTGCAATGTCATGTTCGTTTTTCAATTGTATTGCATATTTGGTATTATTCGAATTATTCGCTAGTGATGATTAAATGAGAATATGAGTTGTGCTCAATTATGCTATGTTTTAATTTAGTGCTTATTAATTTTCTGACCACATGATGATTAATGCAAATATTTGTTTGGTACACAAGTGTTTGTGATTACGGTTATGTGATAAATTGTTATTTTGATTAATTGTGTTACAATAATTCATTTTGAGTATGTATGAATGTTTGCTAGTTGCTAATACTCGAGTTTAGTGATTGTGCAATTTCGTATATTCAAAATGGTACCAAGTTATTATAATACATTTGATTAGGCAATTGTCAGGAATATTTAATTAAGTTGATATAATTATGCATATTGAGTAGTTTTTGTTTAAATTGCAATTTAGGTTCATGAAATTGATTGTTGCGGTAGTTTTAGGCTGAACCTTTATGGTGGATTATTCAATTTTAAGCCGAAATGCTGCCGAAATTTTTAGTGATTTTTTTTGCAATTAACTGTTTATTTAGTATTATTAACAATTGTCTTGTTTAGCAGTTATCATGTCTAACAGAAGAGCACGAGGAGGTGAAACTTTGGGAAACCCATTGATTAGATCACATAGATACCTCACGTTTCATGGGTCATATTCTGAGACTGCTAGGATGCAGTTTAGAGATCGTCTGGCTTCCAATATTGGCCAGTCTATTGAGGTGTTTGATGCTATTAACTGGAATGTTTTGGAGCATGTGATTGCTAGAGAGGAATTTACTAATGGTGCTGAAGCCATTAGGAATTTACTGGCTATTCCATACACATTAGAGGATGGAAACATTGGATTTGTTTCCTATGCTTGGTCACGGTTATTCAGTATCAGGGAGGATATCTACAGAGAGTTGGTTGTAGAGTTTTAAAGTACTTTTAGGTTTGATGCCAGGTCGACCCAATGGACTGAGTATTCCATTTTCTTCCAGCTAGGGGGACAGCCCAGACAGATGACTTTGGTTCAGTTTGCTTTGGGTTTGGGGCTTTATGAGCCCAATGAGCAGGATAATCCTCACTTTCTAGACCACATTTCTACAGGTGCTGTGAAGAAGCTCACTGATTTGGAGATTGAGCAGGAGTGGCAGTTTATTGCCCAGGGTGCTTATGGTAGTTCGACACCTTCTTACACGCGTATTCGAGATCCTCGTCATCGACTCATTCACAGATTGTTGACTTACACCATTGTGGGTCGCAAGGAGGGGCCTGAGAAAGTTTCGAGGCCTGACTTGTTTTATTTGAGTTCGATTATCAGGAAGAGGTTAGTGAATGTACCTTGGAGGTTGGCTAAGTGGATGTCGAAGAGAGCTACTGGTACTAGAGATGGTAGTAGTTTGTGAGGAGGTCACTTTGTTACTCGATTGGCGAGATACTTTGGTTTGGCTACTCAGGATGAGATGGGCTCATGTAAGATTGTTCAGCCTAGTATGGGTTGGCTGACTGCACGCCGGTTGGAGGCTTTTGCTCTCATTGAGCCATGCACCACGTATGGTGGTCCTGTAGAGATGTATTACTGGGTTCCGATTACTCCGGTGGGACAGACTTTGCAGTCGAGGCAGGCTAGAGCCAGAGGAGCCACGAGTGGCAGTGATAGAGGTCGAGGTACGGCACGAGGCCGTAACAGAGGTTATGCTACAGAGTTTGATCAGTTGTCTCAGCAGATGCATCAGATGCAGTTACAGAAGACTCAGAGGTTTGATCAGATATATCTGATGTAGAGACAGCATTTCCATCAGACCAGTGCACACTTGGACTACCAGGATGGCTTGTTTGAGCAGCTGTTTGGTCAGTTTCCTTCTGGACCTACATATCAGCCATTCCAGTACCAGATGCCACCAGAGTTCATGCCACGACCACCACCACCATCGCAGTCAGAGTATGGAGCGCCTTCTCACCAGTACCGATACCACCAGGATGATGACAGTGACTAGGATGATGTTCATCCTATTTGGTTTATGATTCCAGACACTATTATTATTATTGTTTTATTATCATTATTATGACTGTTTTTATTTGTAGGTTTGATTAATTATGTTGGATTGGTAGTTTTAGGTTTGGTTGTTTTTAATTAGGATGTTTTCATTTGGTATTGTTTAATTATGTTTGTTGATTGTTCCCTCATAATTGTGTTGTGAGTACGTGTCATGCTGGCAGTAAGTTCAGCGCAACGAATAATTGAATCGCGAGGATGTGGGAATTTCGTATCATCCTTGTCATTAAACTGCACACTATTCCAGGGGAGTTTTTCTGTTCTAAGTTCTTTTTTCTTTTTCCCGTTTTTAAGCATGTCATTATTTGTACAATGAGGGCATTGTACATCTTTAAGTGGGGGATGGGAGAGAAAAGAAGTGAAATTTCCACATAATTGTTCTGTTAATAAGTAGATGATTTTGTAATTTGGTTAATAGTTATCTTATTAAGGTAAGTAACTAGGAGGTTATGAGTTACCCATTTTTCAACCAAATTTTTGCATTTAAATTTCTTGTTTTCTAGAGATAATTATTTTGTAACTTTGTAGGTTGAATTTAAAATTTTCTACACTTTTAATTAAATACTAAAGCTATTAAAGATGTTATTTAGCTTCATTATATGATGTATTGATAGGCGATTTATATGAGAATGTTTGAGCTGGTAATAAATGATAATTAAGGAGTAAATGTTACTTTTAGATGAACTTTAGCTATGTATGATGTATGTCTTAATTTTCGTATTAGTAATGTGTGATATGCCATATTTTTGGGAATTTAATTAATAATCATTTGAGGATATACTGGGTGTTGTTTCCTTTGTTGTACGAAAGTACAGACCTGGTCTCCGTCAGTATATCTAATGAAAAAGAGCAAAAGAGTTTAATAACTCATAATTTTAAAATGTGGTCAAATTAAGTCGCTTTGTTGTACTGAGGTACAGACCTGTCACCAATGGTTTGACTAAAAACATTATTGCTAAACCAAAATCAAGTTATGTTGCTTTGTTGTGTTGAGGCACAGACCTGTCACCTCTGTCTTGATTTGAAAAATGATTGTTTTGATTAAATTTCAAAGATATGTAATATTGGCATATTATGGGTATGAAGGTATATAGTTTTGGGGAATCTAAAGGAATATTTACACGAATAATAATAAGTTGAGCTCGAGTATTCAATTATAGATTGTTTAAGTGGATAACAATATCAGTAATCATTGTGAACTATTTGATGTCTAAGAAGAATAACTCTAGGTATAGATCAGTTTTTGTAAATCTCATAGTTTCTTAAGAATTGTTTTTAGAATTATCAGATTTTTAAATTTAAACATTTGAGTTGAAGATGGGTGATGTTGTGTAATTCCTATTTCAGTTATTTAGATTAATTTAGATAACTGTTTTCCTAAGAATTTGATTTTTGAGTCGATAGTCTACTTGAGGACAAGTAGGATTCAAGTGGGGTTGTTTGATAAACGCTCAAAAGTACTATATTTCAGTAGTATTTTACCCCTAATATTGAATGTTTTTATTGCATTTTGTTTAGAATAGATATTGATTTCGTTCATATTTACAAATAGATGTGGAAATGGAGCGTTTATGAAAAAGGAACGGAAAACAATCAATAATCAAGCTAAATGATGCATATTTGAAGAATAATGAGAAGTCGAAGTCGAAGAAAAGAATAAAAGAAGAAAAGTCAAGAAATCGGCTGGAAAAAGCATCCATACGCCGTATGGAATCCATACGCCGTATGGATTGCAGCAGTGGAGGCCCCGGTTACGCGGACTTGGGCTGGGCTTGAAATCAATCCATACGCCGTATGGAAATACATACGCCGTATGGATCAAAATTCCAGGAAGTATAAAAACGCGTTTTAAACCTTATTTCGAGAGTTTTGAAAGGGTTTTCGATTTCTTTCGGTTCCAGACGACTTTTAGGGTTTATAATTCGTATTTTAGGGTTAGTTTGGAGGTACGGAAGCTAAGATTGGGGATAATTCGCTCTAATCTTTCGTAGTTCATCGTTAATCGATTCGGTATATTTCGTTTCTTTATTTTCATTGAAGAATTTGAATTAATGAATCTGAATATTTCTGTTTTGATGATGAATTGAATATTAATGTGATTGTGTAGTTGATTTAAATTAGATTATGATTATTGAACGATTATAATTGCGTATTGAATAAGTTATTTGATTGAAAACGGTTATATTACTCGTTGATACTTGTTTATTGGTAACTAGTTATTATTGTTGCTTCACGTGGTTAATAATGTTGATGAGATTGAGTTCCTTTAATGTTATTAACTATTGATGGTCATAACTTTAGGGTTTTGAATTATCACTAAATACGTTGAGTCTGATAGGTCGAGTATACAATAATAATCTACTTTAAGATGAGCAAGACAATAAGTTAATTATTGGGTATTGTTGAGTCATACCAATAGAGTTGATTATAACGCGTTGTGAATGTTTAATGCATAATTTAGGGAAAGGCACACAATTGACTGATAATCTTGTGACATTGGAACCAGTGTTTCATGTTGGACCCTAGATTATAGGAATTAGTTGGACCCGAAACGTTGGCTAGTTCATATTCGACTTAGTATTCATTGAAGAATTTGGTATTAAGTTGATCTAAAAGAATCACAATTAGATAATCAATACGTAATCAATCGGGAAATATGAATCTAAGTGACATTAACTATACAATTACTTATTCCTTCCAATTAGGATTTCTTGTTATTATTTATTTATTATTTTAATTTAAAGTTTTATTTACGGTTGTTTATGTTAATTAAATGTTTTCTGAATTGTTCGTACGGAACTAAAACGCCCCCATATTTACTGTTTTCTAGTTAGTTAATTGTTAATTTCTATTTTTAAATATTCCACCTTTTTCCCTGTGTTCGAACTTGACTTACCAAATCTATATTTACAATTGATCGGGTATTCTTGCCTGGTTGCTTGAAAGTATTTATTAGGTATTTCTATTTGTAAATTGTAAAACAAGACGCGCTTTCATTAGCGACATCAATCATGTACATATCGGCTTGGTCTCCAGCGTTAGGATTGTCGATATGAAAAATGATGGTTTCTCCCTGAGACTGCAAGCTGATGGTTTGTGCGAAGACGTTGATGATTGCCTTGGCCGTATTCATGAAAGGTCTTCCTAGTATGATTGCGATGTGTACGTCTTCCTGCATATCCATTACTACAAAATCTGCTGGGTAAAGAAATTTTCAATCCTAACTAAAACATTTTAAGCTATTCCCCTAAGGTATTTGACTGATTGGTCAGCAAGCTGAATGCTCATTTCGGTAGGTCGAAGATTTTCTAACTCAAGCCTCTTGAAAAGCGAGTATGGCATGAGATTAATACTAGCTCCTAAATCGGCGAGAGAACAGATAATGCCTGAATGGTAGATGGAACAGGGGAGAGTAAAACGTCCGGTATCTCCGAGTTTTTCTAGAATGGTATTTTTCAAGATAGCTAAACATTCCTCGTTCAGCGGGACATTGGGTACTTCGGGTACCTTATCCTTGGTTGTAAGAAGTTTTCTGAAGTACTTTTTAGAATAAACTTCAGGTACGGTATCTAGGAATTTCCTATCAAGCTTAAAAGACTTAAGCTTGTCGGGTCATTGTTTAAGACGAGACGGAAATGGAATGTTTACTTTCCTATTTGGTGTAGACTCTAGATCTATTGTCGATGGGACAATAGGTGGTTCCTTCACCGGAGAAGAAACCGAAGGTGGGCTGTGTGCTACCTTAGAGTCTTGAATATGAGAAGCCTCCTTATGGCAACTAGTTGGACTATCCTGAGATTTAGCATTAATACGCCGTGCTAATTGTCCTAACTGGGATTCGAAAGCTTTTAACAAAGTTAGTTGATCACTTAAGATGAGATCAGCTTGGTCTTGTCTAGCTGAGATTCCTTGAATGACTTGTATCAGGGTGCCGTCAAAACTAGAGGTTTGTAAGACAGAGGGTTTGGAAGGTTGTGATTGGTAAGTAGGTGGGCTATTCCTAGGTGGGTTATGAGAATGGTTAGTATTGGGTGGTGTTAGATGAGATTTGAAATTTTGGGTTGAGTGGTTCAAATTAGCACAATTAAGGCAAGTTTGAACTTGACAGACTTGTTGCGGTTGATTTTTTAATTCCTTGATCTCCTTAGTTAGGTCTGCCACTTGCTGAGCAAGAGTTTTGATAGCTTCATTTCTGAGTGTAGTTGGTGGATTCACTATTGAGGAGTGATTTTCACTGTTCCAGTCATGGTTGTGTAAGGTCATTTTCTTAATAAGGCTCCAAGCTTCATTTTCCGTACAGTCTATGAAACTACCTTGAGAGGCGGTATCAAGTAAAGGACGGTGATGTGGGAAGAGACCATTGTAGAAAATGCGCAACTGGTCTGAACGCTCAAATCGATGATTTGGACATTTCGTAAGCAATCCCTTAAAGTGTTCCCATGCATCGTAGATTGATTCATCATGCACTTGACGGAAGTTTGTGATGTTGGTCCTAAACATTGCTTGTTTTGATGGGGGGAAATATTTGGCCAAAAATTTGGTTGCTAATTCTACCCAAGAGGTTATAGAGTTAATTTCTAGTCCCTCGAACCAGGTTTGTGCATTAAGAGTGAGTGAGTAGGGAAATAGGTATAGGTAGACTATGTCCTGATTAACCCCAATCGGCTTAAAGGAGTTGGATAAGGAAATGAATTTGTCAAGGTGCGAGTTGGGATCATCATTTGGTAGGCCATGGAATTGACAGAGGTTTTGGACTAACTGAACAATGTGTGGCTTTAACTCGAACGATCCTCTACCAATTTCCGGATAGACAATTGGTCATCCTCGACCTTCAATAAAAGGTTTAGAGTCTTCAGCGAGAGTTATACGTGTAGCTGTCATAGTCACATTGGCAGGTGGTTGACTAGTTGAGTGGATAGGGATAACGTAATTTGTGAAAGTAGTAAAATGAAGGAAAAATAAAGAAAGACGTAGGGGTCTAAGGAGAACAACTAATTCTAAAGGTTCACTAGCGAGTAAGTTCATCTTGACACCTATGGATCGTACAGTTGGTTCCCCGACAGCGGCACCAAAAACCTGATGCGCCACCAGCGGTCGGTAAGGGAAATTACTTACCCTTTGTCGTTGCACCGGCTACAGGCGACGGGCATCAGTGGATGTTTTAAATTTGTAATTGCGGGGCCTAAGTTTTCCCTAACAATGCTAATCCTAAGGGTGAGCAAGTGGTAGGTATGACCTAGAGTCGTTCTTCAAACCGACTGAATTGAAACTAAGGCGTGGCAGATGAGGGCTTTCAAACTAGTGAAGGGTTTATAAAATAGTGGGGGAGTTTTGGTTTTTCTATTAACTAACTTAGGCAAGTAAATAAATAAAAGCAAAATTAAAATAAGAGATAAAGCAGATAAGATAAAGATAGTATTTGCTAAGACTTCGTTAATTAAGTTATGGGATGATATTTGGAGAAACTACTTTGAAATATATTAGTTAGTTATCATTCTTGAATACTTGTATGTAAACACTAGATTACCTACTAATTAAAATACCATTAGCATGTCACACCAGGAGCTAGGTTATGGTAACATTACAAATTATTTAGAATAATAAGCAAGATCTTAATTATGGTTTAATAATACTTTCATATGAACGGGAACAAAATCTTAAGGTACTAGACATAACATAATCATATAACGATTCCTCATCATCCTAACAGATTCGTATATTTAAAAAGTTCATTTATGACTTTAAACCAGCCCTTGCTTAAGACTACCCAATAAATCCCTTAGTTATTCACAGCGTTCCTCACTTTAAGTGGTTCCACCGCTTCAAACCTTGGTCATGTCTTATCCTACGATAATCCCCCATGTAGCCTTGCGGTTTCATAGTTTCATACCTTTGACAAATTATATTGACACAGATGACTGACTACCTTTTAATTGGACGTCGTTAAAAAGGTGTTGTAATCACGTTTATTGGTGGAAAGGCGATAGATTAATTTGAAGTTTAAAAGTCTATTTAGAAAGGTTAATTAAACTAGGTTTCTCATTTTATATATTAGTCCGTAATATAACTACCTTCGGTTGTTACACGACTTCCATACATTTGTACTCCACCTTGAAGTGTTTCCAGTACTATATCGAATAACAGTCGAATAGGGGCCATCATATTATTTCGTAATATTGTGCCGTTTCGTAATATGACTACCTTCGGTCGTTCCTCGACTTCCATACATTTGTACTCCACCTTGAAGTGTTTCCAGTACTATATCGAGTAACAGTCGAATAGGGGCCGTCATATTACTTTACGATAATTAAGACCATTTATATTTTACTACTATGATGATCCTAAGGCAACAATCAAACAAGAACATGCAATAAGACGATCAAAGCAATACTACCGATCTTTAATATTTAATTATAAATCATCCCATAATTAACTAACTACATCGCAAGCAAACACAACAAGTATACTACTCTCTAATCATGGCAATAACTAAATCTAGCATAATCAATATAAACGTAATTAATTAAGACAGATAAGGATAGAAAAAACCAGGATTAAATGCGAGAGAGAATAGACTTGAATTAATTGACACAATTCCGAGCGTACACCAAAGATTACAAGCACGTTCCTTGCTTTCGTTCTATTATAACCGAATTCCATAAACTAGCCTATTACTAATTTAGAATAAGAAAATAGAGGGAGAAAGTAGAACTAATAATTAGAGAGAGTTATTAGCCTAAAGAGAAGTATGGAATGTGTTTTTGCTAAGAAAGGTGTAGCAAAGAAGGTGTGCCTTGCAAATGAACCATGGGCACCCTATTTACAGGTGAAATCCGGTGCATTTTAGCAACTTGGGGAACACATTAGCAAAAGGTGCTAAAGGTGCTAGCACATGTACCCTAAAGCGCGTAAAGCTCTAACACGTGTACCCTAAAGTTGCGTAAAGTGCTAGCACATGTACCAAGCGAGTACGAGCAATGACCAAAAAGAGAGCAGGAGACGGGTGGAGTCCGGGGGGTGGCGGCTGGAGTCCAGGGGGTGGCGGCTGGCTGCCAGCCGGCCTGGTACGCCAGCCTCCCGTCCCGGTTCATTTCTTGTTTCGTGCGTATCTTCTTCGTTATGCGTTCGTTTTCGTTGATTATTTTTGCGTTGGATTCGTTTTTCAAAAACAGAGACTTTGATGAAAAGAAATCCCTCAGATGTTTCTCTGATCTTTAAATGTCTCGTGCGAATCGTTTGAATCTTCCGGTATACGTAGAATCTTCATTCTTCATCAGTTTTTGTTGATTCTTCTTCTGTTGGATTCATAAATTGAAAACGAACATCTTGGATAAGATGGGTCTTGGTGATGGGTACTTTGTCTCTAAATCTTGTTTCGGATGTCTTGAATCTTCAAATGTGCGTGAAATCTTCGTTTCTCGTCCGTTTTGCTTGATTTTCCTCGTGCAACTTCATTTTGACCTTCTTGGCAAAGTTCCATTGATTTGTGCATTATTTGAGTTCAAATGCCAAGTATTGTTCCAGAATGAGAGAGATATCGGTGGTAAAAACGTGACTTTTTACGCGATATCAAATACTTTAAAAAAAAAAACCTATATTATTTAACACAAGGTAAAAAAATTATTTGAAGGAAAAGGGGTGTCATATATGCCATTTTATATGACAAATAATTTTGTTAGTTATAAATTTGTCCTAGCTGACACATATGCCCCTTTATCAAATCTGTATTAATGAAATGTTGATTACTTATAACCTTTATTGTGTTTTTTTTTTACTTTATTACAAGATAGTGGATCATGATGGCAACCTCCACTTGGAGAGAAAGGAGGGCATCCCCCACACCCATTCAGAAATTGACAAATGTCACATATCAACTTTCATTTTGGTCCATTCACTTTTGAGATACTTTAACATTATTTCTCAAATTTCTTAAATAACACTCCACCATCCCACCCTCACCAACCACCCACTCCCACCCCTTGCCACCAACCACACCACCCTATCGCCGTCTGCCACCACCCCGCCACCGACAGTCCCCGCCCCGCCGCCGATGTCACCGGATTCCGGCGAAACTTTAAAAAAAAATCAAATTTTTTTTCAAAATTTTTTTAAACATTTTTTTTCTTTTTTTAATTACATTTTTAATAAAATTTTGTTGCATATTGTTGTTTTTACTTCAGTTTGTATACATAATTTTTAGTACCTATTGTTGTTTTAGACTTGATCTTATATTATACATATATTACCCTTTTATACTGCATTTTGTATTAATTATACTGCATATTGTTTATTTTATTGCATTTTATAACACATGTTGTTTATTTTGTACTGCATCTTGTATTATACATATTATCTTTTTTGTACTACATTTTGAATAATATTATAATGCATATTATTGTGTTTAGTGCATTTTGTATATATATTTTAAGTACATATTATTTATTTTGTACTGCAATTTGTATTATATACGTTATCTTTTTATTCCATTTTATATGGAAATATACTACATATTGTTCTTTTTACTGCATTTTGTGTATATTATTTTAGTATATATTGTTTGTTTTTGTATTGCATTTTGTATTATATGTATTATATTTTTACTGCATTTTGAATAAAATTATAATGCATATCGTTCTTTTTACTGCATTTTGTATATATAATTTTTAGTACATATTGTTTGCTTTTGTACAGCATTTTGTATAAAATTATACTACATATAGTTGTTTTTACTACATTTTATATATATATATTTTTAGTACATAGTGTTCGTTTTGTACTGCATATTGTATTATACATATTATGTTATTTGTACTGCATTTGGCAATTGCGTATATACAATATATAAGATGCAGTAAAACATAAACTACAAAATGTAGTAAAAAAGACTAACATGTATACAAAAATAATGATGCAGTAAATATATATACAAAATGCAGTACAAATGTGATATCACGTATAGAAAAATAAGTAACAATGAATACATAAACATATACGATGCAATACAAAAACTACAATATGCAGTAGTATATATATATAATGCAGTTGAATAACCACAAGATGCAACAAAATATTTTTTTTTTTGTTTTAAATTAATATGCAGTGTTTTTAAGGAAGAAAAAGTTAGTTAAAAAATTATGGGAAAAAAATAAAGAAAAAATAAATTTGTAAAGAAAAAAAAAAGTTGGTCGGAATCCGGCAGCGGGCGGTGGCCGACGACATTGACGGGCGGTAGAGGGTGGGAGTGATTGGTTGGTGGTGGTGGCGGTGGTGGTGACGGTGGGGGAGTGTTATTGAAGAAATTGGGGGAAGAAAATAAAACATAATTATATTGGAGGGGTTAGAATGGATCACAAGCAGGAGCCAGTATTCTTCTTTGTGTGTAATGTAGATTCTGAGCTTGAGACAATAAGAAACATCGGAACTAAATATTGATGAAGTCTGACTATCTTTCAAGTGACATCAAGCTCTAGTTAGGATTCAAATTCAAGTTCAAAGGTATGTATTTACATAAATTATTTAAATTGAAAGTTAGAGTTTATCTTAAGTAAACCTCAAATTATAAAAAAAAAAAAAAAAAAAGTAAATTACGTTGCCAGTCCCTGTGGTATGCACGTTATTTCACTTTCAGTCCCTGGGTCTTTTTTTTTGCGGTCCCAGTCCCTCGACCCGGGTTTATGTTTCACTCACAGTCCCTAATCCTAACGTCGGTTAATTTTTCTCGTTAAGTCATCAAACTTACGCGGTAGAAAAGGGCAAAAAGGACTTTTCAAAGGCTTGAAAAAGGTAGGCGGATGTTCAAATACTGAAAAAGGGTTCACAATAGACGGAAAAGTCATTTTCGCCCTCTTGTGCCACGCACGTTGACTAACTTAACCGGTAAAATTAACCGGCTTTAAAGGTAAGGGACCGGGAATGAAATATAAACCCTGGTCGAGGGACTGGGACCGCAAAAAAATGACCTAGGGACTGGGATTAGGGATGAGCATGAGTATCGAAATCCCGATACTGTATTCATACCGTACCGGTCCCGTACCTGTACCGGTACCATCCCACTTTAAACAGTACGGTACTTGTATAAACTTGTTTTTTAGATGCGGTACTTTCGGTATGGTACCGGTATTTTCCCGGTTTAGTACCCGGTCCCGTTAACGTCCTATCTTTTTGCCACTATATGATTTACATGATAATATTGTTTACTAAGAAATAAGAACGATTGTTGGTAACACATGTTATAACTGATGAGTTTTAAACATTTACAAAACCTAAATCCTAATCATCATCAATTACGAAGGATTGCAATCAACTACAGTCATCATCATAATATGCAACCATCATCATCATCATCATCATCATCATCATCATCATCATCATGAGAATGAACAAAGAATATGAAAGTACCTATATCCTTATGCGCAAACATATGAAATCTTATGATTTAAATTTACGACACTCTGAAATAATGAGTATCATCTTTTATGGGTCATGTTTATTTTATTTGTTTAATTTCACAATTATCAACTTTATTTATTTATGTTATATTATGGTCAATGTAATTGATAATTTCGTGTTTGATGAATTAATGTGAACGATATTGACTATTGTGAACTATATTTCAAAAACATAAGCATGTCGATTCTTTGTCGTCTTTTTGTTTAAGGTACCATACTTAGTCCAGTTTAGTATTGAGATGATGTTATGTTTTTGTGTTGTACCACTTTTTACAGTTGAACATTGTTCGCTTTTGTATTTTTATATATCCGGTACCAAGCAGGTATAGTACAACTATTTACCGTACCAATACCGGTACCATACCACTTTATTGTTGGATTTTCTATTCCCTAACTAGATTAATATACGCAGCGGAATTATAACAAAATAATTAATCTAGGGCAATTAGGAAACTAAACCCTAAGGGATCTTAACTTGAATAAATAAAAGCAATAAACAAATAGATATAGAGGAAAATACTAACCTTTGAGAAAACCAATTTCTTACGCGCAGACGATCTTGCAGAGCTTCCTTACTTGGAGGCGAGTGCCCAAACCAGAACACCTCTAATGGCTCACACCCAAGAACTAAGAGAAATTCCCAAATTCCTAGGGTCCAGACTCTAAGTCGTGTAAACTCTCACAAGGAGTGGGAATGAGAAAGAGAGAGAAAGAATTGAACTATATTCAATTCTGGAATGCCTTTGAAAGCATAGGGTAGGTCCCTCTTTATAGGGGAGAGGGGAGCTCAGGGTTTGGTCCCCCAGCCGATGTAGGACAAACCTCCAAGAATTTCAACCGGCGGTTAAACCTTCCAACCGGCGGTTGGATCCGCGTGTTCCACCGCCTCAATCCTCTTGACTCCAGCCGCCGGTTGAACCTTCCAACCGGCGGTTGGATCATGCTTTCAGAATATTCTTTTAGTTTCAATTAATATTCAATTAATAAACTAATTATAATATTAATTCCAATTAATATTATCTCTCTATTTATTTCTCTTACTATTCATTGAGGGCGACCCAAAAAGGACTCTACTTTTAATAATATTCTTACCAATTAGTTATGATCTTGGATACTATTCCAACAGTCTCCCACTTGGACAATTCATCAACTATTATTGGTCTCAAGTCTATCCATTAACTAAGTAGAGAGTGCCATCCAACGCAACTGCCGAACTCTGAATCATATCTTAGAGTTAGCCCTTAGATAAGTGATCAACTATTCATTTGTTCTTATGATATCGTATGAATCGAGACATTGATTTTAATCAATCTCAAGATTCATAATTTTTTGTCTGATTTTTGATTATTTTGACTATATGAGACTATTGAACCATCAACTTAGTCCCGGCCAGGCCTAACACTTTAGAGTCAATCTTTAATCATCAGAGGGCCCAAGATATCGCTTTTCCCGTTAGGCGAAAAGGAACAAATAAATTTCGATTACACAGTACTAGTCAACTTATCATGTCATACCTAGCATAGCCTTTATAACTGGCATTTACGCACAACGTTTGAATAGACTAAAGTATAACAGACTTGAAAAACTAGAAACTCAATGTATCTCTATTTTAAGAATAGAGGATATTATCATCTTAAAATCACTCGTGATTTAATCCATGAAGTGATCTCTTTAAGTACGGGTCTCTCCTATACTTAAATCTCCATTAAGTACCCATGAGTGTTGTAGCAATCTCCATGCAATGTCTAATCTCTATAGACAATCTACTAACACTCCATGACAGTCTTTATTCATCTCTTACTTCCAGGAGTATGAACGACTGAGGAGTTTTGAGTAAAATTGTTTTGCTCTGGAAGTGGTGTCTAAACATGCAAAACTGAAACACAATGACAAACAATAGTAAATGTCAGAACTCCTTCCAGTAAAATAAATCTCCATTATTTAATCACCAAGTCTATTACAATTTTCATCATTGTTTACAATGTTTCAAAAAAACTAACAACTAAAACTTTACATTATTTCTTAAACCTATGCTCCTAGCATGTTCATCATGTTTGGACATTCTAAGTGGCTTTGTGAACGGATCAGCTAGATTGTCCTCTGATCTTATGCTCTTCACAATCACGTGTCCTTCTTCTACTTTTCCTCGAACAAAATGGTATTTTCTTTCAATGTGCTTTGACTTTCCGTGATCCTTAGGTTCTCTACTCAAGGCGACTGCACTTTCGTTATCACAGAATATTTCAATGGGGTCTTGAACCGTTGATACAACTCCAAGATCTCCAATGAAATTCTTAATCCAGATAGCTTCCTTTGAAGCCTCGCAAGCCGCAATTTACTCAGACTCGCACGTGGAGTCTGCCACCATATCTTGCTTGGAACTTTTCCATGTCACCGCTCCCCCATTCAGTAAGAATACCCAACCAGACTGTGAACGACTATCATCTCTGTCTGTTTGGAAACTAGCATCACTATAACCCGTTACTCTGAGTTCTTCTTCTCCACCATAAACCAAGAACCTGTCTTTAGTATTTCTTAAGTACTTGAGAATGTTCTTTACAGCTGTCCAATGACCTTCACCAGGATTATGCTGATGTCGACTCAATAAGCTTAAAGCAAATGAGACATCAGGTCTTGTACACGTCATGGAATACATGATCGATCCTATAGCCGAAGCATATGGGATTCGACTCATTCTGTCCGATTCTTCCTTAGATTTCGGACAAAGATCCTTACTAATCTTTATACCATGGTGTAAGGGTAGATTCCCTCTCTTAGGGTTCTCCATTTTGAATCTTTTCATAATTTTATCTAAGTACGTGTCCTGGCTAAGTCCTATGAGACGCTTCGACCTATCTCTGAAAAACCTTTATACCAAGTATGTATGCTGTATCTCCCAAGTCTTTCATAGCGAAACATTTTCCCAAACAATCTTTTACACCTTGTAATGTTGGGATATCATTTCCTATGAGTAGTATATCATCCACATATAATACTAGGAAGACCACAACGCTCCCACTGAACTTGACATATATACAGGACTCATCTTCGCTTCTAGAAAATCCAAACTCTGTGACTTTCTCATGGAAGCAGAGATTCCAGCACGAGAGGCTTCTTTAAGTCCATAAATAGCCTTTTGAAGCTTACACACTCTATTAGGATACTTTTCAATCTAAAAACCGTCTGGATGTGCCATAAACACATCCTCAGTAAGTTTTCCGTTAAGGAAAGCGGTTTTGACATCCATCTGCCAAATTTCATAATAATGAAACGCAGCTATCGCAAGCATTATCCTAATTGACTTTATCTTAGCTACTGGTGAAAAGGTTTCCTCATAATCAATCCTATGAGTTTGAGTATAACCTTTCGCTACCAACCTAGCTTTATAAGTGTGCACTTTCCCATCCATGTTTGTCTTCTTTTTGAAGATCAACTTACAACCCACCGTCTTAAGACCGGGTGTAGTGTCAACCAAATTCCAAACTTTGTTGTCATACATAGACTGAATTTCGCTTTTCATAGCTTCCTTCCACTTAGCAGCCTTAGGGCATGCCATCGCTTCCTTGTAGTTAGCTGGCTCATCCAATTCATTTAGTGTAATATCACTAATTTTATCCTCTTCTTCTATTTGGTAACCATAATAGAACTTAGGAGGATTGCTAACTCTACTAGATCTGCTAACGGGTAAGGATATGTCTTCAGGTTCAACAGGTGTTTCTACCTCTTGTTGAACTTCAGTGTTTATTATAGGTTCTTGATCGGTCGACTCTTGAATTTCTTCAAGATCAATCTTACTCCCACTGTCCCTTTTGGATATCATTTCTCTCTTAAGGAACACTCCTCTTCGAGCTACAAAGACCACATTTTCCGTGGGTCTATAGAATAGATATCCAAACGACTCTTGTGGATAACCGACGAAAAGACACTTTTCATATCTGGACTCTTGTGGATAACCGACGAAAAGACACTTTCCACATCTCATAAGGTGTCTTTGAAACCTTCTTGGTGGGTAAAAGATTTAAGATGCGAGCAGCTGTTTCTAATGCATAACCCCAAAAACTTATGGAAAGTGTAGCCCGACTCATCATAGACCGAACCATGTCCAACAAGGTTGTATTTCTCCTCTCAGCAACACCATTAAGCTGTGGCATTCTAGGAGGAGTTAATTGTGAAGCTATTCCACAATCTCTAAGATGTTCGAGAAACTCGATACTAAGGTATTCTCCTCCCCTATCGGATCGGAGTGCCTTTATCTTTCTGCCTAGTTGATTCTCTACTTCGCTTTGATATCTTTTGAATATCTCAAAAGTATCTGACTTATGCTTAATCAGATAAACATGTCCAAATCTACTGTAGTCATCAGTAAATATAACATAGTACCGATTTCCATCTTTTGTGGCGCATCGGAACGGTCCTTGATAAACGCTCAAAAGTACTATATTTTAGTAGTATTTTACCCTTAATCTTGAATGTTTTTATTGCATTTTGTTTAGAATAGATATTGATTTCGTTCATATTTGCAAATAGATGTGGAAATGGAGCGTTTATGGAAAAGGAACGGAAAACAGTTAATAATCGAGCTAAATGATGCATATTTGAAGAATAATGAGTAGCCGAAGTCGAAGAAAATAAGAAAGGAAGAAAAGTCAAGAAATCGGCTGGAAAAAGCATCCATACGCCGTATGGAATCCATACGCCGTATGGATTGCTGCAGTGGAGGCCCAGGTTACGCGAGTCTGGGCTGGGCTTGAAATCAATCCATACGCCGTATGGAAATACATACGCCGTATGGATCAAAATTCCAGGAAGAATACAAACGCGTTTTAAACCTTATTTCGAGAGTTTTGAAAGGGTTTTCGATTTCTTTCGGTTCCAGACGACTTTTAGGGTTTATAATTCGTATTTTAGGGTTAGTTTGGAGGTACGGAAGCTAAGATCGAGGATAATTCGCTCTAATCTTTCGTAGTTCATCGTTAATCGATTCGGTATATTTCGTTTCTTTATTTTCATTGAAGAATTTGATTTAATGAATCTGAATATTTTTGTTTTGATGATGAATTGAATATTAATGTGATTGTGTAGTTGATTTAACTTAGATTATGATTATTGAACGATTATAATTGCGTATTGAATAAGTTATTTGATTGAAAACGGTTATATTACTCGTGGACACTTGTTTATTGGTAACTAGTTATTATTGTTACTTCACGTGGTTAATAATGTTGTTGAGATTGAGTTCCTTTAATATTATTAACTATTGATGGTCATAACTTTAGGGTTTTGAATTATCACTAAATACGTTGAGTCTGATAGGTCGAGTATACAATAATAATCTACTTTAAAATGAGCAAGACAATAAGTTAATTATTGGGTATTGTTGAGTCATACCAATAGAGTTAATTATAACGTGTTGTGAATGTTTAATGCATAATTTAGGGAAAGGCACACAATTGACTGATCATCTTGTGACATTGGAACCAGTGTTTCATGTTGGACCCTAGATTATAGGAATTAGTTGGACCCGAAACGTTGGCTAGTTCATATTCGACTTAGTATTCATTGAAGAATTTGGTACTAAGTTGATCTAAAAGAATCACAATTAGATAATCAATACGTAATAAATTGGGAAATATGAATCTAAGTGCCATTAACTATACAATTACTTATTCCTTTCAATTAGGATTTATTATTATTATTTATTGGTTATTTTAATTTAAGTTTTATTCAAGTTTGTTTATTTTAATTAATTGTTTTCTAAAATGTTCGTACGGAACTAAAACGCCCCCCATATTTACTGCTTTCTAGTTAATTGTTAATTTCTATTTTAAATATTCCACCTTTTCCCTGTGTTCGAACTTGACTTACCAAATCTATATTTACAATTGATCGGGTATTCTTGCCTGGTTGCTTGAAAGTATTATTTAGGTATTTCTATTTATAAATTGTAAAACAAGACGAGCTTTCACAAGCGACATCAAGTTTTTGGCGCCGCTGCCGGGGAAAAGCGGTTGTGTTTATTTAAATAGATATTAATAATTTTTAATTCTTTCTTTTTTAAAAGTAACTTTTGTTTCTCTAAGGTTGTTTTAATTAGTTTAAATTAATTTTGTAAAAAGTTTTTAATACATCACTGGTTGAAACTAATTATCTTTCAATTGGTTAAAATTTTGGGTTTTTAGTTTCAACCGGCGGATGGAAATCCGTCCGCCGGTTGGAGTTCCGTTTATTTAAGATTGTACATGTTATTTAATTTTTGTTTATTTTGTGTGAACTAACTTGTTTTTCGTTAGTGGTGTTTTGTATTTTCAGAGTTATTTTTATTTAGGTTTGTCCAATGGCGAGGAGTTTTGAAAGTGATGCTAATGATAATAACATGGTTAAGAGGGATCAGTCTGTTACTTCGGATGCTAGTTCCGCCGAGAGGGTGCCTCCTTATACCCAATTAGGCCGTATTCCCGTTCCTATTACTTCATCTTGTCAGGGGTTGCTATCAGCACTTGAAGAGTTTAGAGGGGATATACCTTTCAGTTCTGAGATTATTAGCAGGTCCACTGTGGATTTTACTGATAGTCAGCAGGTTTTGGTGAAAGATGTGTTGGAGGCAGCTATGATTGAGAGTCAGTATGGGATTGATAGGCAATTCTATATTGCCCTTACTACTTTTGGGGAATCTCTAGAAACTAGGATTAAAGAGGAAGAGAAATTCTACACAGCTCAGAAGAAAAGATATACGGAGATCTATGAGATTTTGAGGTATTCTGCATTTCCTTATTCGGCAAATCAGACCGCGTGTCTTGGCCGTATGCTTAGGGCTCTGTACGAGGCTACTGGTCATCCAAGGGCAGGAGCAGACAAGGAATTTAGGTTTGGTTTGAGAGAGTTGGTTAGATTGCTACATTCAGATGACCATTTGACGGATATTACACCTCATCGATTCATTGTTACGAGTACTATTCATTACTATCTTCATGGAATGGTAACAAAAATGGATCGCTTTGCTAAGGAAGAGGAAGAAAGGCCACACCCGGAATTCATTCATCCTCATTGTGATATTGATTTGGCTACTTATGTGGTACTGAACTTGGATGTTTTAGTTGATAACAATAAGGTTCTAACTATGAGGGAGCATTTCCACTATGGGATGGTGGAAATATACACTAAATTGGTTGAAATCTTCAAGGATTCGGGATTAGAACTAACTTGTGTTCAGAATGAGGTAATTGCAAGGATTGAAACTAGAATAAGAAGTTTAAGGAAAGAACCGTTTCTGAGTAAGCATGCTGGGATCGTGGCAGATTGTTTGGAGTTTATGAATGAGTTTGAGAAGAATCATCCCGATCGTGAGTACAAGCTGGTAGGTGATAAGTTAGTATTGGCACCTGAGGGAGTAATTAATAAGGTGATAAAAGGAATCATCTGGGACTTGGTTTATCTTCAACATGTTACCAATGGACATTTAGAAAGTTTTGCGATTTTTGGTAATGGGGTTGAAAATGTAGTCACTGAAATGGTGAAGAGCTTCCTTGTCCTCTAACCATTGAACTAATTTCATCGTTTCATTCTTTATATTCCTTATGCTATTGGATTGTTTCTAACATTTTGGTTTGTTTTGGATTATGTTAGACTTTTGTTTGTTTGAATTTTTGTTTTTGAATTGTGATTTGAATATTAGTACTATTTTGAATATTTTTCTTTTCAATGTTTGTTAATCTATGTTATTTATTTAATAGTGTGGAATTGTGAAGATTTTGAAGTCGTGATTATCATTCAGGTTTGAGATTTAATTATATAAAGTTAGTGGTGAATTTGGGTTAAAAATGGGTTGAAAATCGTTTTTTGAAAAATTCTGATTTTTCAATCCATACGCCGTATGGAATCCATACGCCGTATGGATTGAATGGGCCGCTGGACCAGGCCGTTGACTGGGTTTAATGAGTTGACCTGGGCCTGTTTAATCCATACGCCGTATGGAATCCATACGCCGTATGGATCAAAAATGCAGAAAACCGCCAGCAGCCTCCTTCTTTCTCATTTTTCATCCAAAACCCTTTTTCTAAAAAACCACCCACGGCTTTCACACACACAACCCCCAAACGGAAATTTCGGCCACGCATTCATCGCCATTTTTGCATATTTGTGTTACACGCACTTTCCTTTACAAGGTATAACTTCCCGTTTTCATTTTCGTTGTTTAAATCGCTCGTTTGGAAGTTAGGGTTTATGATAGAATTTTGGGTATTTTGGATACGCGTATGATTATTGGCATGTTTTGATTGAGTTATGTTCTAATTGCTATATGCATTGCAATGTCATGTTCATTTTTCGATTGTATTGCATATTTGATATTATTTGAATTATTCGTTAGTGATGATTAAATGTGAATATGAGTTATGCTCAATTATGCTATGTTTTAATTCAGTGCATATTAACTTTCTGACCACATGATGATTAATGCAAATATTTGTTTGGTACACAAGTGTTTGTGATTACGATTATGTGCTAAATTGTTATTTTGATTAATTGTGTTACAATAATTCATTTTGAGATTGTATGGATGTTTGCTAGTTGCTAATACTCAAGTTTAGTGATTGTGCAATTTCGTATATTCAAAATGGTACCAAGTTATTATAATACATTTGATTAGGCAATTGTCAGGAATATTTATTTAAGTATATACATGTATGCATATTGAGTAGTCTTGTTTAAATTGCAATTCAGGGTCATGAAATTGATTATTGCGGTAGTTTTAGGCTGAACCTTTATGGTGGATTAATAAATTTTAAGCCGAAATGCTGCCGAAATTTTTAGTGATCTTTTTGCAATTAACTGCTTATTTAGTGTTATTAACAATTGTTTTGTTTAGCAGTTATCATGTCTAACAGGAGAACACGAGGAGGTGAGACTTTGGGAAACCCATTGATTAGATCACATAGATACCTCACGTTGCATGGGTCATATTCTGAGACTGCTAGGATGCAGTTTGGGGATCGTCTGGCTTCCAATATTGGTCAGTCTATTGAGGTGTTTGATGCTGTCAACTGGAATGTTTTAGAGCATGTGATTGCTGGAGAGGGGTTTACTAATGGTGCTGAAGCCATTAGGAATTTACTGGCTATTCCATACGCATTAGAGGATGGAAACATTGGATTTGTTTCCTATGCTTGGTCCCGGTTATTCGGTATCAGGGAGGATATCTACAGAGAGTTGGTTGTAGAGTTTTACAGCACTTTTAGGTTTGATGCCAGGTCGACCCAATGGACTGAGTATTCCATTTTCTTCCAGCTAGGGGGACAGCCCAGGCAGATGACCTTGGTTCAGTTTGCTTTGGGATTGGGGCTTTATGAGCCCAATGAGCTAGATAACCCTCACTTTCTAGACCACATTTATGCAGGTGCTGTGAAGAAGCTCACTGATTTGGAGATTGAGCAGGAGTGGCAGTTTATTGCCCAGGGTGCTTATGGTAGTTCTACACCTTCTTACACGCGTATTCGAGATCCTCGTCATCGACTCATTCACAGATTGTTGACTTACACCATTGTGGGTCGCAAGGAGGGGCATGAGAAAGTTTCGAGACCTGACTTGTTTTATTTGAGTTCGATTATCAGGAAGAGGTTAGTGAATGTACCTTGGAGGTTGGCTAAGTGGATGTCGAAGAGAGCTACTGGTACTAGAGATGGTAGTAGTTTGTGTGGAGGTCACTTTGTTACTCGATTGGCGAGATATTTTGGTTTGGCTACTCAGGATGAGATGGGCTCATGCACGATTGTTCAGCCTAGTATGGGTTGGCTGACTGCACGCCCGTTGGAGGCGTTTGCTCTCATTGAGCCATGTACCACATATGGTGGTCCTGCAGAGATGTATTACTGGGTTCCGATTACTCCGGTGGGACAGACTTTGCAGTTGAGGCAGGCTAGAGCCAGAGGAGACACGAGTGGCAGTGATAGAGGTCGAGGTACGGCACGAGTGATATTGCTTAATTTATACATATTTTTAGTTGCAATATCAGTCTCATTTATATCTATCTGTGTTAATCATATGAACTTTTGGTACTTATTTGGTTTAAAATTCAATACAGGAGAATATAATGAAGAGCGATTGAAGAAGTGAAGAATCCAATTGAAAACGTGAAAATTTGTAGCTTGCTGACTTTCAGCCCATCGCCTAGCGATCACTTTTCATCGCACAACGACCAACTTTTCTTCCCAGATCATCGCATGGCGACCGTATATGGTCGCACAGCGAACACTGTCGGCTCAGCAAAGTATAAATACGCGTTTTTAAGCCATTTTTAGGGTTATCTCAATATGGTGACGGCTTGAGGCGATTTGCAGAGGCTTTTGGAGACATCCTAAGTCCTCTAACATGATCTCCATCATTCCGGAACAAAGGATCAATCCCCAATCATCCGATTTCATTACTCTTTTCGGTTTGATTACATAACCATTGTTATGAATTTTATTATGAGTTTTGATTATTTGATGTTTGTAGACTTTGTGGGCTGAGATTCTTATGTTTATTTATATCTTATGAACCCTTGATTATGGATGTATCGTATGGATTTGCTTAGTTATGTGTTAGTTTTATGGTTGATTAAAGAACCATGAGTGGTTAAGGTTTTGATTTTGATTCAATTGATAAGTATTTGTTGCATTAAGTGAAAACTTGTGTTTATCATGTGCTTGTTTACAATCTATTGAGAAATTGATGATTGTATCTTTTTATTTGACCGAATAAAAGATTTGGAATCGAAATTGAAAACTTTGATTGTTCGTGTATCACATTTAGGGACACCTAGTGTGGTTTTAACACTTACGACGGTAAGGTTAGCTATCAAATCATGAAATTACTAGAATTAACAATAGGTGGTTAATAACTATTGGTGTCAAGGACACTTGCACTCAGAAAGGTTAATCATTCAATTGGTTTTGTGACAACAAAGTGATTGTTTTGTTAATTGCACATTATCGGTCGTGTCTTGTACTTAATCTATACATCCAAGTCTAAGGCGAGTAAATCTAAGTAAACATTGTTCATACCATTGAGATCATACTATCTTTATTGCTTTATTTATTTTATTGTTTGAAACTTTACCATGACTACCTGTCGTTAAAAGGTACTATCTTCATATTTACTTGCTTTCAATAAAGTTTAACTATTAGTTGATAACAATTTTAGAATACATTATCTGTTCCTTGTGGATACGATAACTCGGATTTACCAAAGCTATACTATTATATGATTAGGTACACTTGCCTATTTGTGTATTAGTCCCTATATTTGATATTAATCTTATTTGTTTTATAACTCGATAAATACACATCAAGTTTTTGGCGCCGCTGCCGGGGAACAGTTTGTATTTTGAGGTTGTTTGATCTATTAGTTAATCGACCCTTTCTTTGGAATTTATTCCTTAGAGAGTTAACTGCTTTTATTTTTGTAGTTTGTTTTGCTATTTTTATGCTTTGTTGCGAGTTTGTGTTTGTGATTGTGTTTATGCTCTGCTTTTTAGTTTATTTAGTTTGTTTTGCTATTTTGTATGCTTTGTTGAGGGTTTGTTGTTTGTGTTTATGCTTTGTTATTTTTGTACTTGCTGCGGGTTTGCGTTTGTGTGTTAATGGTTACAGGTAGTGCACGGCTTGTATCTATGAAGTGACACCTTGAGCCCGTGGTTAGTAGTATCTAATGTTTTGTGAAGTTGTGTTTTGTTTCAAGGATGAGCTGGAATAAAACTGCATGAACTTGTTGGCACTAGTTTCAACAACATCCGTTATCCGACTTTCCAACAACCTATTGCTTTGTGGAATTACCCCCGGGGAAGTACTCGTTCTCTTTTACTATTCCCACTTGATTTTCATTATGTATTTATTTTGGTGCATTGAGGACAATGCACAACTCTAGTGTGGGGGAGGGGGTAATTGATTGAACTTTTGTTGTCCTCATAAGATTAGTTGCATTATTCATATAAGGTTAAATATTAGTATAATTGCTAACTAATTTTCCTCTTGGCCGAAATTTTTTTTTTTTGATTGAGAGCAACCTCATTGGGTGAATTGCATGACTAGCACACTTGTAGCCCCACTAAATATGTGAGAATCTTGCGCCTTATTAAAAGCACTTATTTTTAGTGCTTATGTATTGTTTGCTATGAGTGTGCCGGTGTTGTAATTTGTTCTAGAACTTGCTCTAGTTGATGCATTTTTAGATCGCAGTGGGATCACATTCGTGTGGTATAGGTGTATTCGCATGATAAAGAGGCGTTTAGGATTTAACCACTTTGTTTCTAGCCTTTTCTTTTGTTTTATTAACTAATCGCATTGATTAGTTAATGTTCCTTATTAACCCTTTGTAGCACTCATTTTTAGTGCTAGATACCCCTAGTTAACCATGTTGTGCCTTAACCTTATTCCTTTTGTATATAACTACTTAAATATCTAAACATTTTTTTTTCTTTTATCTTTCTTTTTACCGCAAATAAAGTCTGAACAATTCTTTTTAGTTGCTAGTTGTTGCGAATTGTATTGGTTATTGGAGGTAGTTGCAACATGGTTGATATGGGCATTAATGGTTAATCTTCAAATATGTGGTAGTTGTATAAAGATAATTGTTAAATTGACTGTTATGAAGAGTAAGAGTAGTCATAAAAAAATAAGAAAAAAAATGATTAAAAAAAAAAGACTTGGGCTTCATAACAGAATTCAATTTATGTACTATTGATGGCATACGCTTGTAAGGGAATAAAGTTTGAATCGGTGTAAAGGCTTGAAAGTTTAATGAAAGGAAGTTTGTGTTGGTGAAAGTTGGTAATTTCACTTGTATAGTCTCAAGAAAGATAGCTAGCAACTAAGTGTTTTATTGTTTAAATTGTTCATATTGTGTTTGCATTTTAGCCACTTGTAAATATTCCATTCCATACCCTTAAACCCTAACCTGTACATTACAACCATAATAAAAGTCCTCTTTTGATAGTACACCTGGTGCCTACGCCAATCGGTGAAGATTTGATCCTTTTGCAAGCCTATGGTAACTATTGCATCATGACTTGGCTTATTGAGTGTTTATATATTCCATTCCCAATTTAGATTAGATTGAGAGTTGAGTGATTTAAACACATTTCCTATTGTGAGGTGCTAAGTCGTGCATTCGGGCTTGATAAATTAATCATCTCAGGTTTTTGTGATTATTATTACTATGCGCTAATATGATTGCTTATGTAATTATTGTAGTGTTATTTTTTATTTTTATTTTTTCAAAACCTGATCACCGTTTATAAAATGCCAGAGGAGTTGTTTTGGTATTGTTAAATTATAGTTTGCTTGAGGACAAGCAAAGTTCAAGTGTGGGGGATTTTGATATTGCTTAATTTATACATATTTTTAGTTGCAATATCAGTCTCATTTATATCTATCTGTGTTAATCATATGAACTTTTGGTACTTATTTGGTTTAAAATTCAATACAGGAGAATATAATGAAGAGCGATTGAAGAAGTGAAGAATCCAATTGAAAACGTGAAAATTTGTAGCTTGCTGACTTTCAGCCCATCGCCTAGCGATCACTTTTCATCGCACAACGACCAACTTTTCTTCCCAGATCATCGCATGGCGACCGTATATGGTCGCACAGCGAACACTGTCGGCTCAGCAAAGTATAAATACGCGTTTTTAAGCCATTTTTAGGGTTATCTCAATATGGTGACGGCTTGAGGCGATTTGCAGAGGCTTTTGGAGACATCCTAAGTCCTCTAACATGATCTCCATCATTCCGGAACAAAGGATCAATCCCCAATCATCCGATTTCATTACTCTTTTCGGTTTGATTACATAACCATTGTTATGAATTTTATTATGAGTTTTGATTATTTGATGTTTGTAGACTTTGTGGGCTGAGATTCTTATGTTTATTTATATCTTATGAACCCTTGATTATGGATGTATCGTATGGATTTGCTTAGTTATGTGTTAGTTTTATGGTTGATTAAAGAACCATGAGTGGTTAAGGTTTTGATTTTGATTCAATTGATAAGTATTTGTTGCATTAAGTGAAAACTTGTGTTTATCATGTGCTTGTTTACAATCTATTGAGAAATTGATGATTGTATCTTTTTATTTGACCGAATAAAAGATTTGGAATCGAAATTGAAAACTTTGATTGTTCGTGTATCACATTTAGGGACACCTAGTGTGGTTTTAACACTTACGACGGTAAGGTTAGCTATCAAATCATGAAATTACTAGAATTAACAATAGGTGGTTAATAACTATTGGTGTCAAGGACACTTGCACTCAGAAAGGTTAATCATTCAATTGGTTTTGTGACAACAAAGTGATTGTTTTGTTAATTGCACATTATCGGTCGTGTCTTGTACTTAATCTATACATCCAAGTCTAAGGCGAGTAAATCTAAGTAAACATTGTTCATACCATTGAGATCATACTATCTTTATTGCTTTATTTATTTTATTGTTTGAAACTTTACCATGACTACCTGTCGTTAAAAGGTACTATCTTCATATTTACTTGCTTTCAATAAAGTTTAACTATTAGTTGATAACAATTTTAGAATACATTATCTGTTCCTTGTGGATACGATAACTCGGATTTACCAAAGCTATACTATTATATGATTAGGTACACTTGCCTATTTGTGTATTAGTCCCTATATTTGATATTAATCTTATTTGTTTTATAACTCGATAAATACACATCAACGAGGCCGTAACAGAGGGTATGCTACAGAGTTTGATCAGTTGTCTCAGCAGATGCACCAGATGCAGTTACAGCAGACTCAGAGGTTTGATCAGATAGATCTGATGCAGAGACAGCATTTCCATCAGACCAGTGCACACCTGGACTACCAGGATGGCTTGTTTGAGCAGCTGTTTGGTCAGTTTCCTTCTGGACCCACATATCAGCCATTCCAGTACCAGATGCCACCAGAGTTCATGCCATGACCACCACCACCATCGCAGTCAGAGTATGGAGCGCCTTCTCACCAGTACCGGTATCGCCAGGATGATGACAGTGATTAGGATGATGTTCATCCTATTTGGTTTATGATTCCAGACACTTTTATTTTTATTGTTTTATTATTATTATTATGACTGTTTTTATTTGTAGGTTTGATTAATTATGTTGGATTGGTAGTTTTAGGTTTGGTTGTTTTTAATTCGGTTGTTTTAATTTGGTATTGTTTAATTATGTTTGTTGATTGTTCCCTCAGAATTGTGTTGTGAGTACGTGTCATGCTGGCAGTAAGTTCAGCGCAACGAATAATTGAATCGCGAGGATGTGGGAAATTCGTATCATCCTTGTCATTAAACTGCACACTATTCCAGGGGAGTTTTTCTGTTCTAAGTTCTTTTCTCTTTTTCCCGTTTTAAGTATTTCATTATCTGTACAATGAGGGCATTGTACATCTTTAAGTGGGGGATGGGAGAGAAAAGAAGTGAAATTTCCACATAATTGTTTGTTAATAAGTAAATGATTTTGTAATTTGGTTAATAGTTATTTTACTAAGGTAAGTAACTAGGAGGTTATGAGTTACCCATTTTTCAACCAAATTTTTGCATTTAAATTTTTTGTTTTCTAGAGATAATTATTTTGTAACTTTGTAGGTTAAATTTAAAATTTTCTACACTTTTAATAAATACTAAAGCTATTAAAGATATTATTTAGCTTCATTATATGATGTATTGATAGGCGATTTATATGAGAATGTTTGAACTGTTAAGAAATGATAATTAAGGAGTAAATGTTTCTTGTAGATGAACCTTAGCTATGTATGACGTATGTCTTAATTTTCATATTAGTAATGTGTAATATGCCATATTTTCGAGAATTTAATTAACATCATTTGGGGATATACTGGGTGTTGTTTCCTCTGTTGTACGAAAGTACAGACCTGGTCTCCGTCAGTATATTTAATGAAAAATAGCAAAAGAGTTTAAAAACTCATGATTGTAAAATGTGGTCAAATTAAGTCACTTTGTTGTACTGAGGTACAGACCTGTCACCAATGGTTTGACTAAAAACATTATTGCTAAACCAAAATCAAGTTATGTTGCTTTGTTGTGTTGAGGCACAGACCTGTCACCTCTGTCTTGATTTGAAAAATGATTGTTTTGATTAAATTTCAAGATATGTAATATTGGCATATTATGAGTATGAAGGTATATAGTTTTTGGGAATCTAAGGGAATATTTACATGAATAATAAATAAGTTGAGCTCGAGTATTCAATTATAGATTGTTTAAGTGGATAACAATATCAGTAATCATTGTGAACTATTTAATGTTTTAGAATAATAACTCTATGTGTAGATCAGTTTTTGTAAATCTCATAGTTTCTTAATAATGGTTTTTAGAATTAACAGATTTTTTAAATTTAAACATTTGAGTTGAAGACGGGTGATGTTGTGTAATTCCTACTTTAGTTATTTAGTTTAATGGAGATGACTGTTTCCCTAAGAATTTGATTTTTGAATCGATAGTCTACTTGAGGACAAGTAGGATTCAAGTGGGGGATGTTTGATAAACGCTCAAAAGTACTATATTTTAGTAGTATTTTACCCTTAATCTTGAATGTTTTTATTGCATTTTGTTTAGAATAGATATTGATTTCGTTCATATTTGCAAATAGATGTGGAAATGGAGCGTTTATGGAAAAGGAACGGAAAACAATCAATAATCAAGCTAAATGATGCATATTTGAAGAATAATGAGAAGTCGAAGTCGAAGAAAAGAATAAAAGAAGAAAAGTCAAGAAATCGGCTGGAAAAAGCATCCATACGCCGTATGGAATCCATACTCCGTATGGATTGCAGCAGTGGAGGCCCCGGTTACGCGGACTTGGGCTGGGCTTGAAATCAATCCATACGCCGTATGGAAATACATACGCCGTATGGATCAAAATTCCAGGAAGAATACAAACGCGTTTTAAACCTTATTTCGAGAGTTTTGAAAGGGTTTTCGATTTCTTTCGGTTCCAGACGACTTTTAGGGTTTATAATTCGTATTTTAGGGTTAGTTTGGAGGTACGGAAGCTAAGATCGAGGATAATTCGCTCTAATCTTTCGTAGTTCATCGTTAATCGATTCGGTATATTTCGTTTCTTTATTTTCATTGAAGAATTTGATTTAATGAATCTGAATATTTTTGTTTTGATGATGAATTGAATATTAATGTGATTGTGTAGTTGATTTAACTTAGATTATGATTATTGAACGATTATAATTGCGTATTGAATAAGTTATTTGATTGAAAACGGTTATATTACTCGTGGACACTTGTTTATTGGTAACTAGTTATTATTGTTACTTCACGTGGTTAATAATGTTGTTGAGATTGAGTTCCTTTAATATTATTAACTATTGATGGTCATAACTTTAGGGTTTTGAATTATCACTAAATACGTTGAGTCTGATAGGTCGAGTATACAATAATAATCTACTTTAAAATGAGCAAGACAATAAGTTAATTATTGGGTATTGTTGAGTCATACCAATAGAGTTAATTATAACGCGTTGTGAATGTTTAATGCATAATTTAGGGAAAGGCACACAATTGACTGATCATCTTGTGACATTGGAACCAGTGTTTCATGTTGGACCCTAGATTATAGGAATTAGTTGGACCCGAAACGTTGGCTAGTTCATATTCGACTTAGTATTCATTGAAGAATTTGGTACTAAGTTGATCTAAAAGAATCACAATTAGATAATCAATACGTAATAAATTGGGAAATATGAATCTAAGTGCCATTAACTATACAATTACTTATTCCTTTCAATTAGGATTTATTATTATTATTTATTGGTTATTTTAATTTAAGTTTTATTCAAGTTTGTTTATTTTAATTAATTGTTTTCTAAAATGTTCGTACGGAACTAAAACGCCCCCCATATTTACTGCTTTCTAGTTAATTGTTAATTTCTATTTTAAATATTCCACCTTTTCCCTGTGTTCGAACTTGACTTACCAAATCTATATTTATAATTGATCGGGTATTCTTGCCTGGTTGCTTGAAAGTATTATTTAGGTATTTCTATTTATAAATTGTAAAACAAGACGCGCTTTCACAAGCGACATCAGTCCTCATATATCCGTATGTACCAAGTCCAATAGTCCTTCACCTCTTTCACATGAACCAGTGAATGGTGATTTTTAGTCATCTTGCCCAATAAACAAGATTCACATACATCATCCGATTTGAGGTCGAATAATTCCAACACTCCATCCTTTTGGAGTTGGCCGATGCGTTTCTTGTTTACGTGCCCAAGACGAAAATGCCCCAATTTGGATTTATCAAGCTCATTAGATGAATCAACATTTAAAATCATATTGCTAATACTTTCAACATTTTCATATATGCCATTGTAAGGAGAAGCTTTAAAAACAAAACAATCATTTAAATAAACCAAAATATTACAATTCTCATTATCAAATGAAAATCGATAACTATCCTTAAACAAAGCATAAAATGAAATTATGTTTCTATTCATTTTTGACGAATAACAGCAATTATTTAAATCTATCCTAACTCCAGACTTTAGCACGAGCTCATACTTTCCAATCTCGGTAACAGGTGTGATTCCTCTGTTTCCCATGAATAGGTTGAGATCTCCATGCTTCAACTTCCTACTTTCCTTTAGACCCTGCAATACAGTGCAAATGTGAGTACCACATCCTGTATCCAGAACCCACGAATAAGAAGTTGTAGTATTATGGAGTTAGATCATGAACATACCTGAGTGAACACTCTTTTTGACCTTTCCATCTTCAAGGTCCTTCCGGTATTTCGCGCAGCTACGCTTCCAGTGTCCCTTTATGTTGCAGTAAAAGCACACTGCTTCCTTTGGATCACTTGCAGGTGCAATATCAGAGTCGGTCTTTCTTTTGGACCCATGATTGGACTTTCCATTTGCAGCCTTTTGTTTACAATTTGACCTCTTTCTTTTCTTTGCATTCTGACCGATTGCCAACACAGGAGCTGTTGAGCTGGAGGGCACATCATCTTTCTTGATTCCTTGCTCAGCGGTTTGCAGTAAATTATGGAGTTCCATTATTGAGCATTTTCTCTCATTCATTTTCATCTGATATGAAATTACAAACTGGTTGTAGACAGCTGGAAAACTGGATAGAATTATGGCGATGGAAAACTCTGTGTCATATACCATGTTCAATGATTCCAACCTATCAAAGTACCATTTCATCTCTAAGACGAAAGCACAGATAGAAACTCCAAGTTTGGGTTTGCAAGCCATGAGGGACTTAACCACATCAAGGCGTTCTTTGCTTGCCTTTGCCTGAAACATTTCGTTAAGCTGTTGGTTCATTTCATAAGCCCAAGTATTCTCAAAAGTCTTTTGCAATTCAGGGCTCATAGACGATGCCATGATACAAGACACTTTATTCGCATCATCATAATATTTTCGGTGTACTTCAATCTCCTCTTGGGTTGAATCTTCATCAATAGTGGGAATCTGCTCATCGAGAACATACTCCTTGTTCTCGTACCTTAAGGTAAACCTTAGGTTACGCATCCAGTCCATATAGTTTGGACCGGTCATTCTTTCCCTCCCAAGAACTGAGAGTAGTGAGAAGTTCGAGTTGTGTGCTGGATTGGGGACGGGAGGATTATTACCATTTGTAGAAGACATCTATAAGATAAATAGTTTTAGTTACTGTAACACCCCGAATTTCAGGAAATTAATATCGTACACGGATATCTTTTTATTACGAAATATTATTATGTAAATAATGAGATATAGTGAAAAACGTAAACGGTTTTATCAGTTCCAGACTGTAGGAAATAAAGGGGATAAAAAATTAGGCCGACTTAAGAGATATGTACGTATGAATTGGGGATTATCTTATTTCCTCTCAAAAGTTTACAGACACAAAAGAAATACAATCGCAGGAAGCTTTCTCAAACCCTAAAATCAGTTTCTAACTCTTGATTCAAGCCTTAAGAATTCGAATTCATCATTCTTTGAGCATCTCTAACATGCTGTAAGTGATTTCTCATGTGATTTAACCTAGGGTTTTAAGCTTTCATGGAGTTTTGATGGGTTTTGTAAAAGTGAGGGTTTTAATCCGAAATTGAAGCTAGAAATTGATTGAATTGTTGTTTATTAGTGTTATTAAGCTTGTAGGTAATCATATAACATGTTGAAAGTGATGAAATCATGATTTAGTGTTTATGAGAAATTCTAGGGTTTATGCTAAATTGTATGGAATGATGAAATAAGTTTAAATACATGATTAGTAATGCTAATAGAGTATAATTATGAAGATAGAACATGAATTCAAAGTAGTAAAGTTGATAATTGATAAATTATTAAAAGAGTGTTCATGGTGATTCATGTATATTATGTTAAGATTATGTTAATGAGTCTAATTATGAAATTAGTGATATTTATAGAGTATGATTATGATGATGAATATTATGTGGTAAGAGTTTGATTAGTGAAAGCTTATAAGTGATCATATGATGAAGTCTAGTGTAGTTAATTAAAGAATCAAAGTAAGTTTAATCAAAGTGGGGGAGGGATTGAATATGATTGAAGTCGATAATTATTAGTGTCTAAAAGTGTCGTTATGATTATGTGTTTATGCAATAGGTGACTAGAGACATGGAGGCTTATGATGATCAAGATGGAGAAATCGTCGTTTAAGAGATTGTGGTGAGTGATACGGGGGTTAAACAGGTGATGTGATTGTGTAGTACCGGATAGCTTGCGGGCTAGAGGTTTACACAATCAGGAATAAGTTATATGTGTATGTTTGTTTAATTATGTTTATTGCTTAATTTAGTTGTTGTGTTAAATTACTTGTTATTCTTAATTGTTATGTGATTAAATGTTACTTGGAAAGAAAAGTAGTGATTTCCTCATTAGCTTGATGTTAGCCAAGTAATGAGTAAGTCACTAGTTTAAAGGTAAAGGAAAAGAATTGGTGAAGAATAATGTATGATTCGATTGTGTTGGATCCGGATTGCTGTTGAGTAAGAGGCTACACAATCGGGTGGAAGATGACTTGTTGACATATGTGGATTAAATAGTGATGATGTACTGAATAATGTATGAATTGGTTGTATGTGTTTCCGGATAGCTTCCGAGCTAGAGGATCATACAATCACGTGAAGGTTGTTTATTATGTGTGTGTTTAATACTATGTTAAAAGATGTGTTGATTAGTGAATTGATTGTTGTTGGTTAATGATTATGTGTAAAGGTTTAGAGGTGATCAGAGAGTTAACTGCGGTTAACACAGTGTACAGTGTTCAGTGTTCAGAGCCCAGTGATTTCGTGTTTAAGTATTGTTTTGATATGTGTTAAGTGTTATGTGTATTACTTGTTTGATTGCCTGTGTACTCACTAAGCAGTTGTGCTTACCCGTTTCAGTGTTTATGTTGTAGGTTGATGTTACACTAGCGACATGTGGATAGAAGGGTTATGAGAAACTAGTGACATGGATATGGAGCATGTTTGTGGTTAGAATATGCTTCTTTCTTTTGAATTGTTGTTTTGATGCTCAATTGTGTAAATCACCCAAACAAAGAGTTTTTGAATTAAATATGTTGGTCAATGTGTAGTAGTTGAGTTTGAAGGTCAAACCAAGTTATGATGTCTAGTGTATATGGTTGTCAAGAGTATGAAGTCATATGATTGGTTTGGTTTGGGTCAAAGTGGTGAAAAGTGATTTAGTGTCGAATGTGATTGGTTAGTCAAATGTGAAGTTGACATATAGTCAACAGGGTTATAATGGTCAAACATATATGGTTTTGGGTAGAGTTGTGGTGGTATATGGTTGTTTTGGTGAAACGGGTCAAATGGGGTCAAAATGGGTTGAAACTAGTCATAAGAGGATATTTAAATGGGTTAGTGTTAGGAGTTGTTTGTTGTATGTTTGACGTATGTTTTGGTGAGTCAAACGAGTGTGCAAAAAGTCAGATCATGATTGTGTGTGGTTTGTGATTTGAAGTGTAGTCCAAAAGTGGTTAAAATGGTCGAAAAGAGGTTATACGTCCGCTTTCTCGTAAAACGTGTATTTTGGAAAATTGTAAAAAGAGAAAGTTTCGTATTGTCATTTTGGAGGTGCATGAAAATTTTCAGGGACTAACTCCTTACGGTTTAGGAGTTATGCGTGTTTGAATTTGGTCAAAATTTTGAGTCTGTTACCACTAGAACAGGCTTGTTCTAGTCTAAAACAAGCTTGTTCTAGCTAAAACAAGGTTGTTTTACCTACCTGTACTACATGGTTGATAATTTGCATACCCCGTTGTCTTGTTTTGGGTCAAAATATAAAGATGAGAATACGGTATCAAAGATACGAGATGTGGGACCGAGCTGTGGGAACCGGAAAAAAAAATTCCGAGTTTTAGGGCGTTTCAGTTACTTTGAATATTCCTTAATTAATTACCCAATTACAAAATTAAGGCTAGGATCCATATTTTAGATTCGTTTTATGAAAAGGTTTGCCGTAATCATATTGCAAATTTATTTTAGGTAGACAATGCTTGCGTCAATTTCATTCTCTATGAAACTTCTAGTTCTTTTGAGATTCATTGATTCTTATCAACGGCATGTTAATCTCGGATATGCTCATCTACCATTCATGACTGGTATGCCGAGGATCATGAACAAGATGGTGAACTTAACCATGCAAAACCTGCGTGGTCCTCGACCCGAGTACGCTCGAGAATCGCGAGTTCCACATCTCCTCTCAATATGATCTCATATTAATGTGCCGGTAAACCACACACGCTCCATTAACAGACCATACGAAAGATGTGCGGTTTTCATGGGTAAGCATACTATTCACGTTTTTTAGTATCTAGAACGGGATTTTGTTTTAGTACTTTTAGGTCATACTTTTGATCTTGACATCATCCTATCAAAAGTCCTCGGTAGCTCCATTGAATACACAAAGATGCGGAGAAGCAGGTCAGCGCGAAGCCTATTAAAAACCTGACTTCTTCGGGGAAGCTGAGCGACCCGTCTTATACCTCTCTTATAGTTTGTTCACTATGGGTGAGCCGATTTATCAATTGACTAACGATGTATTTAACTTTAATGATACATATATATATATATATATGGCTTATAATATATGTAAGTTCTCTCTTAGCCTTTTAAGGTCTACGGTTCTATTTTAAAACGTTTTAAAATTGAGGGATATATTTTAAAGCAATTCAAAATATAAGGGTCTAAAGTGTAAATTCTTTTTACCAATTCAAACAGGCCACTTTCTAATTTACCTTTACCTACATACTATTGCAGATAATTAAATGCTAGTATTTATTAAGCTAAGTGGTGTGTGTTAAGTTTCAATATAAATAATAACAAGTTTTAAATAATTGGAAATATTAGAATTAACTATAACACAATTCAGGCGAGAATAACCTGATCCTATAATATAGCTTTTAAAAGTAAGTCTGAGTCGAACACAAGGAAACGTAATTAAAAATAATTAATCTTTAAAGTATAAACAATTAAATTACAGATAAAAGGGTGGCATTTTAGTTCCGTGCGAACAATTTAATTGATACTAATTGAAAATAAGTAATTTAAATGATAAAAGGAATTTCAGATAATTATCAGGAATAAAGAAACATGTATTTACTTAGAATAGTTATTATTGAATTCAGGTTTTCCAGATATGTTCATTAAACTGTTAATCCTTGATTATGGGAATTTAACAAATATAACTAGCTCCTGTTAAGGTTACTAATCATAATAAATTTTACCTTAATACTAGATTCTCTTGAATAACACCAAAAATTACTCTTGCATGCATTATTAACATAAAACTTATTCAATTAATACTTTTCACAAACTATTAGGATTTATTCTAACAACTTCGAATTACCCGTTGTTGTTAAATTACTTATTAATAATTCATATCACTTATTAGCTATCAATTGTTATTATCTTAACCAAGTATCATTACAAAGTCTTGCCACAATTAATTAATAAATTACTTAATTGCAGATAATTGATTAACCTAAACCAGGCCTATTAAAGATAATCAACCACGTCAAGTAACAATCAAACACATATATAAATAATATGGATCTTTGAATAAACTTAATAATCATTCATAATCATAAATCAACATAAACATATATTTTAAACCTTCATTCAATAATCATTCATCTAAGTAAATACAATTAGAATACTAGCTCATGTTTAATGCAATCAAAATCAAATCTAAAGACATGCTATTACACATAGAAAATAGAAAAGATAAGAATAAAACTAATAAACCAAACGAGTCTTCGTTAGGGTTGAAAACCTTCAAACCCTAACTTTCTTGCCCTTCAAATCGACCTTGAAACGACCTAAACCCCTAAAACCCTACTTTTGTTTCGTATTTTCGTATATCAAAACGTCTGACTTTGGCCTCTATTTATACTTGAAAAATCATGCTTTTAGCCGCCGGCTAAATACTTTAGCCGCCGGTCGGGTTGACTTTTTGCCCACGAAACCGGGTTGTAACCCGCGTCTTTCACCGCCTTCCATAATTAGATTTTAACCGCCGGCTAAAGTGTTTAGCCGCCGGCTAAATTGAATTCCAGAACTTTCTCCTTGGCGGGCTGGGCTTATCTTTTTGGGCTCTATTTCTTTTCCTTTGGGTTTCTTCTTCTTTTTAAGCCCAATACTTCATAAATCCGGATTTGGTCTTCACTTTAGGCCCGATTCTTCATCTAATTTTATTTCTTCATTATTTTCTTTATTTTCTTCTCTTTTCTTCAATCTTTTCTTCAATCTTCAATCAAAAACTCTATTCTGCAAATATTAATCAAATCAGTATCTATAATGATAAAAATGTAATCAAAATGTATAAATATTAAGGGAATTTGTTATATAAATATAGACTTATTTGATGCTATCAAATATCCCCACACTTAAGTTTTGCTTGTCCTCAAGTAGAATAAGTTTTCATCATAAAAACTTGATAAACATCAAACTAATATTAAATAATCAAAATACTCAAATTAAAAACATGTTCATAATTTAAAACTTTAAACATTTTAATTAACATGGATAACTATAAAGTACAAATAAAATTTATTATTAATCGTGCAACATATAGTTTATGAATGATTACTAATATATTTATCCATTTTAAACAATCTATACTTATATTTTTTAATATGCCTTTATTGTTAGTATCTATATATTATTCATGATTTCCATATATGATATACTCTTAAACTTAATCATGCAATTTACTTTTATATTTCAAATAAATACATAAAATTCATTTTTAAGAATCAAGACATTGGTGACAGGTCTGCATTTTCATGCAACAGAGTGACATAACTTGATTTAAGTAAAGCAATTTCAATTTAAATCAAACCAGCGGTGACAGGTCTATACCTTAGTATAACAAAGCGACATAGTTTGATTTTATAAGTTATTTCGAAAGCTACGTTACGCGCGGTGTTCGTTTACCCGTTTGTTTCGTCGTTCGTTTAATCGTTAAGCGTTTATCATGTGCGTTTAGTGAACGATATAAATTTGTAAATTTTTCGATTGAAGTATTATTTAAAATACTTAGTAAACATTTTATAAAATGTTTCGTTACGTTGTCGTTCTCGATTTGCGCGTTCGTTTTGCATTTTAACTAATCGCGTAACGTTTTTAAACGATAAAATTGTTATCGTATATTCGCAATATATTTAACCGAAGTATTCAATTAAAATACTTTATTTTGAGTTATAAAAACATAACTTGAGCTTTATTCATTTGTCGGGCGCATTTCGCGCGTTTAATTCATGTCGGTTACGTTTTACATAAAACGTACATTGTGTCGTATATTATTAATACATAATAATATAACGTAAATAACTACTATTTAAATATCAAATAGATTTACGTTATTTATTAAAAGTTGCACCAACGTCCGTATGAATATGTATCAAAATCCATTCAATATGAAACGTGCACGATTTATTCAAATTGCGTTTGCGTATATATTCAACAATATATATGGAAGGATTAATCAAAGAACTAATTACATGTATTAACAGATGATTAGGCACTAAAAACTAGCCCTAATTTGGCGGGTGTCACAAGTGGAGTAGTCCGCTTATGAGCAATTTCTAGTTGGAAAAACTGTTGAAAACCATTTGGAATATTTATCCACTGCAATTGATCCATTATATATGTAGTCCATTTAAATTTCCGAGTAAGACACGAAGCGTTTTATTGAATATAATTTCTACTAAATATTTCCTCGATATGATTATGTCTATTTGATTCTGTACGAATATGAATCATTTTGGTGGTTTTCAAAATGTACTAATTTTCTTGAAAATCAATTTAAAATAAAACTGAAGAAGTTTTAATTAATCGAGCAAAACGAATACCCATACGATTAGTTCAAAGCACTCGGTGGTGCTTATGGTATTCATTTTTTTACTTGGTTTTCCTATGACTCCACAACAAGTCGTGTTGCGGAAAGAAGGAACATAACGCTTCTTGAAATGGTAAAGTTGGCGATGGTGAAGTTAACTATGTCTATCATTTTTGGGATGATCTATAGTTTTCTTATTCGCACTTTATCATGTGTACGTCTTCCAATCGGTATCTCCCACGCCACTATGGATAAGTCGTAAGAACGACTTATATACCTTGTGATTGAGATTGTATAAGTATATATTACATTCCTCATTTTTTAGCTTTCGCAAACTTTAGACCACGAGAAAAGAAAATGTATTTTTCTTTAAATACTTTGTACAATCCAAATGTTATGTGTTTGTAGGTGCACACGAAAGTGGGAGTGTAACCATATTTGGATCTCGGATGCTAAGTCATTGGAAAATGCATTTCCACGTGAAGAAATACAATGAAGATTAGTTCTTATTTGTAAACATATAGAATAACTTCATGAGAGTAATTCTAATTTCAGTGGGAGAAAATTGAGAAACCGAGAATTTGTTTCAAGGAAATCTCAATTTGAGTGGGAGTAATATGAGAATCCAAGAATTTGGTTCAAGGAAATCTCAACCCGAGTGGGAGCAATTTGAGAAACCAAGAATCCATTTCAAGGTTATATTAATTGCCAAAAAGATAACCTCCATGTCGATATGAGATCGAATGTGAGTGTAATAAATATTAATGAAACTCTCACATATCCCACAAATAGAAAATGGATCAAAGAAATGGACGAATAAGTGATTTTATGAGACAAAATCATTCTTGGGAATCGTTGAGCATCCCATAGGACACAAAGCTCAGTTTGTGGCAAAAGGCTACAACCAACATGAAAATGTTACTAAGGTATCCAAGTAGTACTTTGATTAGTTGTGCAATGAATATTTATCTGCTTAAAAGGCTAGTTATAGATATGCTGACTGAGTTGTTGTCTCTTAGAGTAACAAGAAATAGTCGCATAAAGCCTCGTATAAATCGGAAGCTGATTTTATTTGGAAATTCAGTTCTGGTTCAACAAGTTGTGTGTCTTAACCACTTTTCGAATAACTTGCGAGTTATTATTAATTAATCAATTGAGTATTGATATGGTCGTGTCGTGTTGCTTGTGTAGCATATATGAAAGACCCTAGGTATCTATTGTGAGACCAAGCACATAGATATCAAGTACAAATTAATATGAGACATGGTCGCAAGAAAATGGGTAAATATGTAGTACATATCTACATATGTAGCAGATCATTTGGAAAACCCATACCTAGAGAGATGTGTTTATGTAACATATCAAGGCTTAAGGTTGTGTAGATGTCGAAAATGTACAAACTTAATGTTTCCCAAACATATTTAAGTTTTAATATATATCCTTGGCAATTTGTTTATCAAATCCTATATACAATGGAATGTTGCGTTTACATTCTTAATTTGTAAAGTATGTCGGACAGATTGGAGATCAGCCCACTCACATGGGTGATCGGCTTCATTATTTTAGTAATAAATGGAGCAGTAGCGTATTTTAAGTATATTGTCTAAGTGACAATTGAGAGTACAAACTTAAATCTTTGATGCTATGGTTGTAAGGTTTACAACAACTGATGAATTACTTATAAGTTTCACCTAATCTGTCTATGATACCATATGCGAGTTCTTGTGAGATAACTGAGTTTTATGAGTAGATGAGTGAACTCAGGTTCGAACATTGAGTATGTTTGAATTATCATCTGTGAAACATTGATTGAAAGACATACCTCCATGGGAAAGGAGAAATGTTGCAGCTTGTGATTCATACCACATGTGTATAAGACGAACAATAAGGGAAATGGAAGAAACGATCTCTACTTCTATGCTATGTGAGTCCCTTGAGGTATGAGTAACCTCAATTAGAGTATCCTTGTGACTTTTTCTTGTCTCTTGAGGATTAGCTTGATGTTTGCTATCTTAAGGCGTTGCTTAAGGGTTATGAATGATTCGACCTGGCAGGGCGCTCTTAGAAAAGCGAGTTGAGTTAAGTCCAAAAGAATCAAAGAAGAGGGAAGATCATTTGAAGTTCACATTAAGTTGTATTCACCGGTCGACCAATTATATAGTCTTAGTGACATATCTTTGTGATAATAGATAATTGTGAATACAAAGAGTTTTATAAGTAAAACTGAGATCATGAGAATTTATAATGTGATTAATGATCTAGGATATTGCATACTAAATCTACTCTTGTCATACGTTCATTGAGCTGCTATATACTCCTAACGGATGTATAGCAATTGAGCTCTTAGAGTATGCCGGTCGCACGACCTATTTTTCCTGTATGAACAGTTTGCAAGTTACACGATTGATCTCTCGAGATATATTGAGTATATCAAGTTAGTTTGTGTACGAGTGGGAGATGTTAGAACATGGATCCGGATAGACTCGGAACCAACCCGCCCACAAACTTTATTAGTCAACAAAGTATTTAGTGTATTGGTTATTAGCTTTGTGGTTAAATATATGTATTAACTTTGCGGTTAATATAGAGACGATCCATCTACCTTGAGTCTTTACATTGGACTGGTTATATAACACACGGGACCATATGCATTTGGTATGCATAAGAATATGCACTAATACACATGTGGGAGACATTGAGAGATACGAGTGAGAGCACTCGTTTGACTCGTGCATGTTCGGTGCAAACGGATGAGGGAATTTAGGTTGTGAATCTCGATAGCTTTCCGTTACGTGATCGCTACCTCGACCGGTGATCTAAACGTTGGTTCGATCGCTTCCGCTACATGTATTCGGGTACGTTCCGAATCCTCTATTTCCAACAGATTATAAGGGTAATTACTATTCAATATAATAGTGCATAATATCACAAGTACATATAATAATCAATAAATACATAACTTCGGTTTATTGGTCTCACGACCAAAACATGTCACGTTGATGCTCCATAGTAAAATTATATGAAGTTCAGGAATTTTAATCTTCGAGTCTAACGTCCACAACTGCAACTACAAATGCAATTGTACTGTGAACGAACGTTATTCACCTTATTACAATCCGAAATTCGCATAACTGAATTTACCATCATGTGTGCACATGTTTTGAGTTTAGTAGTGCAAATGTTACCTTCTTTGGAAGTTGAGTTGTGATATACAATATGCAAATAGAGTAGCAAGAACGATAGGCCATAGACCAAGAACAACAAACACAAGTGGTAACTGTTCATGATGAAACCCGAAGTAATCTTTTAAGTAGTCTTCAACAGATCTAGTCCCCAATGAAGTTACAAACTCCGTTTTCACATTACCATATTGACAAGTAAACATTGCATTAAGTGACCACGAAGTAGGAGTCAAATAATACATCCATATCCACCACTCCGGAATTTTCTGCAACATATTAATTAATGAATAAATAAAATAAAAAGGAAAGTTATACAAAACTTTCAACTAGAAAATATAATGTATTTAAATTTAGATGTTTTGTTTATAAATACTCGATATATACATTGAGACTTGAAATATATGGCCGGGCCAATAATCTGAATGGTACTGAAAGTCACATGTTTTGGCTTGTTAACCAATCCACCCAACCAATGGCCATCTCTATCATAATGTTATATAATAATATGTTTGGTTACGAGTCAACATAGACTTACCGCTTTAGGAATTATAAATCCAGCAAACAAGTGAAACATCATGTAAAATACAGACTTTAGAATGGCAGCAACTTGATAGTTTGGTGTCATAGCCACAAGCAGCATGCCCAAATAGGTAAAGTACATCAATGTGCACAAGTAGGTATAAAAATACCAGAAAATCTTGTAGGGTGACCAAATAAATTCAATCATAGGATACGTGATGCAGACAAATGTCAGTGACTGGATTAAGAGATAAGGAAACTCGATTGTCACCTACAATATAAAATCAAAATATCTTCCTTGAAGGCTTGAACAAATAGGAATCATACAAATCACCACATAAAAAAAGATTTTACTGAGTACAATATTTATGCGATAGGATGTGTATATTTTTTGATTTCCAACACCATAGAACTAGTTAATATAGATTTCGAATCTCTTAGAGGGGTGGCAAAATGGGCATTTGAGCTGGGTGGATGATGTGGCAAACGGGATGGGTCCAAAAATGTTTTCTTTCTTTTTTACTTAATATCTACTTAATTAGATAATAAGTTAACAATAATAAACTTACAATAATAAGATATATGTGTTGATTAGAGAAAATGTGCATTTAGGGCTAGTCTCAACCCGTTTAACCCTTTTAGACCATCCCTTTAAGCTAAAAAAAATTGGAATATGATATACAATCAAAAAGATCCAGTCATAAATGAATAGGTCAGTACTGTCACCTCTAATCCTATGAGATACAAAAGGAATTAATACCTGTGCCAGAGCATAAGCCCATGATCCATACATCCCTGAAAAGCTTTCACGATACAGAACAGTTCGCTCCATGGAAACATGTGGTATAACTGAAGAGCAGTTGTTTATGCCACTGAAATAAATTGCACAGTACATCGCTCCAAGGATATTGAATAAATTCTGAGGGCTATGTCTGTTACATGAAAAAATATATCATTAGATGATTTGAGGGTGTAATGCAATATATACAAAGGAGATGAGATTTTAAAGAAACGCTACACACTTCAGATGTATGAGTACTTTAAACTTACATTTTTCTTCCTTGATCCCAGAAGAGTAGCCCAAAAATGACAGATGTGAAGAACGTATACATGGAACGCATCAAGTTGTATGAAGGACTTCTCCAATATGACAAGCATTGTTTCCATAGGCAGGCTTTGAACTGGCTCCAACCATTTTGTGAAAAACGTGTTGGAAAATACAAATCTTTTGAACCAGGAGGTGGTTTGCTATACGTTTCTATAAGATCCTTATTTCCCCTAACACATAATAGGAGTCAGACATAAATTAAAGTATTAAACGCTCAAGTTCCTAATGCAAAATTGCTAAAAAAATCATTGAGTTCCCAACATCCTATAATTGAATTACACTTTCATAGGTCGGGAAAGACCTAAACGTCATGAATAATGGGCTACTATCAGGGGCAGATGTAGAGGGGGGCACAGGGGCAGCTGCCCTCCCCCTAAGATTCTCAAATCATGTAAAAAAGAAATTTTTTTAAGGGTATTTATAATATTTTTTAAGTTTTGCCCCTCATAATTGAACAAATAAACAAAACAAAAAATTTGTTCCCCCCCCCCCCCCCCCCCCCCCCCCCAAATTAATTAAATCCTAGATCCGCCCCCGGCTACTATACTAAATATATAGTAGCTTTTTATCATGATATAGTTTTTATCAGCAAGATGCATAGGTGTAACTTACTTATACAAAGATGAGGAAGAATAGATTTGTCCAAAATCAACTCCAAGTGCAACTTCCATTGATGATGAAGTAGCCTCTAACATCCATGTTGCTGGATTATAGTTTTCTTTGATCTTTGGCACCCCAGAAACACTCTGTCACAAAGACCTATCATGTGAACATACGCCAAAAATTGTGTGCCTAACATAGATATATGAATAACTAACCTCAAAGTATTCAATGACGCTACTTGAGTTCTGACCCAGTGGCCCACAGTAAATCATACGTCCACCTTTTTTCAATAGAATTAACTGCAGGAACACGCCTTTCATTGTCAAACTAAAAAATGAAAGTTAGCCTCCAATTAAAAACTTTTGAAGTGTCTCCTTAATTATTACCTCATCAAATGACTCAAATATGTCAATGCTGGGTTGGTGAATGGTACAGACAATTGTTCTTCCCGTATCAACAATATTTTTCACAGCCCGCATGACAATGGCAGCTGATCTAGCATCCAGACCCGTTGTAGGTTCATCCATGAATATAATGGAGGGATTAGAAACAACTTCAACAGCAATTGTGAGTCGTTTACGTTGCTCGGTAGATAAACCATTAACTCCCGAAACGCCAACCAAGGCATCTTTTATGTCATGAAGCTCTACTGTTTCCAGAATCTGATCAATGAATCTCTGTACATGCATGCCATAATAGGTTATTCGTAAGCTGGTATGTTAACTTAAATTCTAAGGTATATATATAATATATACATACATATTTGGTTTTTGAATCAACTCCAGTATGAAGACGAAGCCAAGCAGAAAACATGACTGATTCTTTGACTGTAATTTGGGAAGAGTGTACATCAGTTTGTTCACAGTAACCCGAAATCCTTGCAAAGGTTTCTTGCACTTTTGGATACCCTCCGATTTTTATCTCTCCTTCAACAATGCCACTCGTTTTCCTTCCAGAAAGAACATCAAGCAGTGTTGTTTTTCCTGCACCACTTACACCCATCAATGCTGTGAGAACACCAGGTCTAAAAGCACCCGTAATATTTTGAAGAATTTGAAGTCTTTTCCCTGTGAACCCATGCTGCCTCATTTCCTGACACAAGATCGAATTAATATATACTAATCTATAACATAATCTGAACATGCAATCGATGCTTTCATAATTTGAGATTTCATTAAGCTAATCTTGATGAATTACCGGTGGGGGCTCAACATGGTAATATAGGTTTTGAAAGGTAACTGTTAGTGGTTCAAAAGGTAACACCATTTCTCCTGTTAGACAAGAGGATAGATAATTAAGTATTTATTTAATCTGGAAAGTTTTAGGAATTAGAAATAACATACACCAAGCAGGGAGCAACATATATAGGAAAATAAAAATTCCAACCTTCATTAGGCTCGGAGACAGCATTAATGGACTTTTTATATGTTTTGGATTCTTCACTTGTTAGTACTTGAGATAACGTTTCCTTTGAAATAATGGCACGAGTTCCGGGAGCTGAAAGTATTAATTTGTTAACATGATTAATTGAACATGCAATATGACTCATAATTTGATAGCGAGTACAGCAATTATAGAATTACTTACCCTTCAAGAAACTTAAAGCCATGACGAAGCCTATGTTGAATAGTAGTGCAAAACCAAGTAAAGCACCAAGTGATATCCAGAAAAAGTATCCATTAAAATCTAGCCCACGGCTTTGTAGAACTTGCAGTCCTAAGGTTGAGTTCGTAGACGTTATTGGCTTGAAAAAAAAAGAACAATATACTGCTGATTAGCACGTAATATATTAACTGACACATAATCGGTTAGACAATGTCAGTCATCCAGATTTTAGTTTTCAAAAGAATATTGCAATGCTATCAACAAGTTTACCTTGTTCCATCTGGGTGAGAGAAATTCATTCAGTGCAAGGCCTATTTCACCATATGACATAGGACAAACCCAATGTCCCCACTTTAACCAAGCTGGCATTGAATCTGCAAACCAATTTCCGTTACTTAGATTGATCTGAATGTCTTTATATATAAAATAATGAAAAGAAATTTAGTGATTTTACTGTGAGGTATAATGAAGCCACCAAATAATAACATTAATAATATTGAGATACTGGCGGCAGTTGTAGTAGCAACGATAGTTTGAAATAATGATGCAAGGAATCGGAACATAGATGTTGACATGAAGTGCATTGTGGATAACAGTACTAGCTGGCGGAAAAACCTACAAAGCATACGCAAGAATTAAAGTATGTCATGCGGTAAAATCGTAGTATCTAAAAGCTAGCAATTCTTAAATTAGCCCATTGCTTTTTAACTTCAAAAAGATTTATATAAATGACAATAGTTACCTGCTAGGTTCAGGGTTATATCCAATAACATAATAAGTAGGACATGTCCAAATAAAGGCTTCTAATATTGAGACAGGAATCTTAAGTAAGGATGCAGGAATTGCATAAGCCCAAGCAGGGTACAAGTACATATCCCTTTGCTTGTAGAATATTGGAAGTCTTGCAACTGTCATAGACAACTCTGGTATCCCATCAAGTATAAGTATTATCAATGCAAAAAAGAGTGAACCGAGATAATAATTCGCGTCAATGACATCAACCTTCAATCTAGTACGCAATAATACAGTCATTGTTATTACTGCAATTATGAAAAGCTGCACAAAAGTACGTAACTCACATAGTTAGAAAGTAACATATCTGATTCCAAAATTTCAACATGTAAAAGGAGATAATTTGTACCTGGACTGCTTTGAAGATGTAGACAAAATAATTCCTCTTCATAAGAAGAATCTCCCTAGACATGCAAGCTCTAAAAAGATCCCATTTAGAAAGAGAATATGCATGTAAACACATGGCATTCTCATGACTTTGCAACCTCGTGAAGGGTCTGGTGATATCTTCATATAAATCGTCTCCCAAATGAGATTCCTTAAATATCATAGACAATTCTCGCGCTGAAACAAAATTATGTGCCTGTTCTGTTCGGCACCAATACTTGGCTTGATCTTTTGTTGAGACAACCTGTAAGTGAATCAGTACGCCTTTATTCCATAAAAACTCGATCTCACAATCAGTCATGTTATGCAATCTTGATACTGTTCCCCAATTAGTCATGTACATCATATATATACAATTATTACTACTTAATAAACATGAAACATAATTTACGCATTACCTCTTGAAGGAAGTCAGCTATGCCCTTTCTCTTAGGGCACTTAAAACCGATAGCCTCAAAATACTCCAAAACATTACTTCGCGGCCCATTATACACAATCATTCCTTCTGACATCAACATAATGTCATCAAAGAGATCAAATACTTCTGGTGCTGGTTGAAGAAGTGAAATGAGTATAGAAGCATCCATTATATGTGCTAACTGCTGAAGACAAACGATTATCTGATATGTAGTGGAACTATCTAATCCATTTGATATCTCATCCATAAAGAAAGATTTTGTGGGGCCAACAATCATCTCCCCTATAGTTAATCTTTTCTTCTGACCACCGGAAATTCCCCTCTTCATGGCATCTCCAAACATTGTATCAGCACATATATCAAGACCAAGAATCTGGATGGAGTACAAGATGAACATATTATCCTCATACAAATACAAAATGGTATACAAGCTCACGTCAGCTAACCTTCAGGATGTAGTTTGTCTGAAGAGTTGTCTTTTGTCCTTCGATGGAAATTGACTGTGGCAATTAAGCATGACTGAGTAACTTATAAAGTACTCCTAATTAATTATTTCCTTCAATGACTTTTAAGCTTATATCAAAACATGCATCCATTCTCCCACATGAGATTAGCATTCTTTCTCAAATTGAACAGTTTGAATGTCTCATTTTAAAGGGAACATGCGTTTATATAACTATAAACACATAACCGTTACCCTTCAAAAATATAAAATAATAATAATCACCTTTACAAGGTATCATAATATCTTCAAACAAATTATATACTTTGAAGAGGTTCAGCTTGAAAATTCTTGACCTGTTATGTTGGGAAAAAAGACCTTTATAAGAAGATCATTTGCCTTAATTAGGAGGTAGGTATAATTTGTTAAGACTTAATATATAGGTAATGGTGGCCAAACAGGCGAAGCGGGTTGGTAATAGGTCATCGGTTAAGCGGGTCATTTCTAGGCTGGATTGAACCAGTTGGGTTTACCGTTTACGTATCTTAATTTTTAATATAATATTAAATATCTAAAATAATCTCCGTGACATTATGACATCTAACTAGCATAACTTTAGGATTCCTTGATAAAGTTACAAAACTTTCAAAAAATTCAATTCAAAAGTTGAACAAAATGGTAGCTTATTTGCTTGCACACTAGCAATATTAAGTGAGAAAATAACCATATAACTAGAAATAATAATATTAATATTATTATCCTACCTTCATGAAAGTGTCTATATCTAGATCTGGAATAATCCCTCCTTCTTTCTCCCTTCTGATAACCTCCATCATTAAGTCTTGTTCAGAAGAAAACAGTTATATTTTAGTTCTTAAATGGAATGGAGTACAAAACTACATGTTTGTTAGTTGTGTTCTCGAAGTAGGTAATCATGCATACCTGCACGACTTCTAGTCCCTTGACAACGAGCGGAAAAGTCAAGTGTCTCTCTCACAGTCATATGAGGGATATGCAAATCATTCTGACTTATGTAGGCAGAAGTTTTCTGAAACTCTTCTAATTTGTATCCGTTGTAATAAATTTCACCACTTATCTGCATTAATTAAATAATAAATAACCATAAGTGACATAGAATGTGCTGGGAATAAAGCCTGCATGGAAGGGGCTGGAAGGGGTAGTTTATAACCATAAACAAGATACAAGTAACCCGAACACAAGTCATTTACGTGTGTATGTGTAAATACAACATATTATGCTTATAAACTTAAGTCAAAATGGAAGTTCAAAACCTTGAGAGATTTGCTTAGATTCCCTGAAAGTGCTTTCAACAAAGTGGTTTTCCCACATCCTGGAGGACCAAGAAGCATAATCATCCTGAAAATTATTTAACACACAAATATTAAGTATAGATTGTCTATACTGGTACTTTAACTCAGTATCCATATATATAATTGTTTTTCTTAATTAGCATTTTTGGTCATAACATTCTTAGACATCACTACATGTTGTAGTAATCCATTTGAGATGAGTCAAAGGTTGATGAGTTGACGAACAACTGCAATACGATAGTAAGTTTGTATTCCTACCTTCCTGGCTTAATGACACCACTAACATGTTTTAGGATGGTTATCTTTGCACGTTCGGACTTCAAGTCAGGTATCATGACAAAGTCCTGTCAGAGAAATACATACGGAGTATTAGATATGAATTGTGAAATATTACTCGATCATAAGGTCATGTATTCCACGAGGGTTATTACATTTTGTCAACTAAGTACTATACGCGTTTGTTACAAGGTAAGCAATGTACACTTTTTATTCTTAATGTACGCAGCCGGTTGATTTGTGTTGTTATCTTTGTAAAGTATGTTTTGACCGTTTGTGTTTAAAAAATGCTGACCAAGCTAACAGGTGGCATGTCATGTGAGCAAAATTTCCACGAGTTAACCATTATAACCCATTCCCAATTTGCCAGCAAATTGCTTACAAGTAAAAAAAAAATTTTTGAACGGCCAAATAAATATATTTCATATAAAAAGGTCAACTAGCGAGGAACTAGAGACCAGAAAACCAAGAAACGGAATTCAAAATTACACAATTAAGAATCTACCCGGAACTTTAACTAACATGTAGCATTATTTTTTTAGAAAGAAATATAAAAGTAGAAAAACATCATCATCATCATCATCATCATCATCATCATCATCATCATGGTGATTTAGCCAAATACTAACCAAACTTAACAAACTAAGAACACTAATTAACTTGATAAAAATGACCATAATATAACGAGGCTTAGGACGTTACATAATTTTTTGGTTAATAATGGTTTAATCCTCAAACTTTCAACTCTTTTCGATTTAGGCCTTTAACTTAATTTTAATGTTTTAACACATTAACTTATGACTTGACCAAAGTTTAATCAATTTGATTTTTTTTACCTTTTAAAGTTACCCTTTTGTTAATCGGAAACCGGTTGACTAGGTAAAGTGAAAATACTGGACTTTATGTATCAATTGGTTAAAGTGGTTTAATCCTCAAAATTTCGTTTTAACCCTTCAAATCTATTTTAAATGTTTTAACACCTTGACATATAGGTTGATCAAAATTTAGAATCCCTTCAATAATATACCTGTTATTGTCTGTACATTTAATCAAATTTATAAATACGAATATCATTAGAAAGCAAAATACATTGTATATATAATGTTACATCATATATTATTTTGGATACATAGGTATATATAATATAATGGTTACAAATTAAGTGCAATGTTTCATCTCAAATTATTAAATTTTCTCAATAAATTCATTTTTATAATGTTGCCATGTATAAACACTAATAAATTAATGAGACTTCAGAAATTATACTAGTTGTATTAATCTGTGATTACATGTCATAATGGTTCTTTTAATTGGTGAGTCAAAATTCAAGTGTTAAACGGTTAAATTTAGTTAAAGGGTTAAAATGAAAAAAATTGAAAGTTTAAGGATTAGAGTATTATTAACCATTTATTTTTATTACATTCTATCAATTTTTAAAATATTACATTAACTCAAACTTTACAGGTTAATGATATGGATCGGCAACAAATTTTCACATTTGTAACGAGTTATGTAACGAACCCATATTATTACTAATGCCGGTAACAAACTTGTTATTTTGTGTCGATGTAGGTAACCAACTTTTTTCACGGGTTTCATTTTGAAAATGTTGACATGTACATACAAAGTTCGTTACATGCATTAGTAATTTGTTACCCAACTTAATTGGTACAAATGTGAAAGTTCGTTGCCAATACGTGTCAAAATAATTTTCCGGTGTCATTTGAAAAAAAAACGCTTAAAATTTAAAAATGTCTGATAATATATTATCTAACTCGACAAAAAATTAACAAGTTCATTATCTGCATTTAAAATAAAAAGGGTTTGCTCAGTATATAAGTAAGAGTTTATTGTCGATCCATACCATTAACTCAAAATTAAACTACAAACATTTGGTGAGACATTAACTCACGATACACCATGTTGATTGAGAGATTATCCACGTACTACGACCAAAGGTGATTTGGTAATAAGAAGGATCGATAAAGTATTACCGAAGTAAAAACAAAAAGGAATTTCATGATTTAATAGTGATCGATTTGCTTTTTGTTAAATCATTCATCTACTTTGATCGTTAAAGCAAGGAAGATATGACCAACCAAAATAAAAAGAGGTGCTTTTTTTGCACAGCAAAAAGTTATTTTCCAAAAATAATACTCCACTCCATAAAGGAGAAAGAAACCCCAGAAGAGAGTTGCTGCACTAAATGAGTAGCCTTTATATATTATTAATGGTAATCCACGTCAAGTGAAGTCATAAAATTTAAAAGGCCTTCTCAAAACAAGGACATCACAGACTTCCATGGCTCACCTTATATGGTCTAACGTTCAAAATAACAAAATGTTAGATACTATAAAAGGAGACTCTCCAAATTGAACCACATACTGACATATTGTCAGTGGCAAAGTAACGTTGAAAGTAATGGTAACAGTCGCTACGAGTCCATTCATTATACGCAGTGTAAGCTGGTTATACAAAATTACAATTTTTGCTAAATTCCTTGTTTGTACTACGAGTTCACAAAAAATTAGATACCCTTATTACAGGCCACCTTAAATTCTAGATCCGCCACTTCATGCTATTTTTAAACCAAATCAAACCCAAAAAAATTGTATACCATGATCTTAAGTTCTTAACCTTTAGCTAGGCATTGGAGAGCTGACCATGACCTAATTAACTACTTCGAATAGATGGATTGTGACCCAGATCAACAAGTATTGTATCTTTTACTAGTAAGATCCACCTCGATCCCCACAAGTCAACCAATTCTTAACACTGAAGAAAAAAGTAATCATGCATACATAACAAACTGCACATTCCAAAACAATATAGAACTGGCCGGACATGTTATTCAACACTGAAAATAATTAAAATTTGCTAACGCATGTTGTCATAAAAACAAGCTAGTCATATGATAAACGGTTTGACAAAAAGATCATTAATTATATCAAAAAATTTGTCATCCGAAAAGCACCATTTAAAAAAAATGGTAGCTTGAAAAAAAAAATCTTGCTTTTAAAGCTTTCTAAAAATTTATTTAAGCTAGTCATTTGATAAAATCGAGGTTCTAAATGCCCCTCGCGATGCGAAGAGATTGATTTAATATATTGATCAATTACCGACAAAATATGTATAATTGTCAAATGTAGCAATATTATTTTAGATTTCAGAAAATTATTTATGTGATAATAATATTTAAGTACTTAAATATATAATTATATAATGTTGTTTCAAAGTGAATAGTTTACACCAGTAATGTAAGTTGTTTCATTGTGAAGATGATTGTCTAAAACTCTCATATCATTCATGTAAATCTTTTAACAATATTTAATATTTTAGTACAAAAATTTATTAAAAATTTGAGCTAACTTTAATTGTAGAGTTAAATTGTTCATTAGCTAAATGAGAATTTACAATTAAAAGTTGTTCATTAGATGAAAATTACTTATTAGTCTATTGTTAATGAAAATTGAATATGGTTGAGTTTTAAATAGGTTTAAGTCGAAAAGAAGAAACAAATGTATTTATTAGATCTCTAGTGGAGAGACAAAAAGTTTTTTTTTTTTTTTTTTTTTTTTTTTTTTGAAAGGCAGTTTGGAATCACTGACGGGCCACTTAGGTCCACCCGATCATCTCACCATAATGCACCTTCGAGAAGAAAGCCCAGCTTCGTCCCCGGCCCAAGTGCCGACATATCCGGTTGCCGAAGTGGGTAAAACTCCTCACCCCGGAGCCCAAAGGCCCAAGGGATTTTCATGCACTGAGTAGGGTTTGAACCCTATACCTGCAGCATAAATGCCTGATAGCTCTACCATGTGAGCCAGGTCTCAAGTGCGAGAGACAAAAAGTTAATGCCATAGTTATCCTTGAAATTATCATGAGAAATTCATTTATTCTCCTTTAGTGATTTATTCATGATAATATAATAAATTTATCATGATAACTAACCAATTTACTTTGTGGATTTGATAATAAGGGATAATGCCATAATGGTAGCTTTCTCTTTCTATTTATTTAGCCTACCGGCCCATTAATTCCAGATTTCTTACTTTTCATTTCTTTCTCTCTTATGTGCCACGTATGACGTACCCCAGTATAGTAGAATCCACATGGTATATGAAGTATTTTGCTTAATTGCTTTGTGATGCCTTCTTCATTTATAGGTTTAATTAAAAATAAACTAAAATTAAAAATCAAACAGTTTTTCTAATGGTCGTTTCTCTCAAGATTTTGACCTAAACATAAAATCTCTTATATCTTTCATCTTCCATTTAATTGTTTATTATCCTTTAAGTAAACTTCATAGGGAATATTATCACAGTGGCCTTTTATGACTATGTGGTTTGTTTAGTATCTTCTATTACTTATCATTTGTTTGTATATTTTACTGCATTGGCGGATTAGTAGACACGGAGTAAGTGATGTATAGTGTATATCCGACTATATTGCTAAATACCGGGCTCAATTAAATTACGGGGGTCAAGGGGGTCACGCCTCCTTGTGGGATGCAAGGGCCCCTGCGTCAACTCAATGAAATAGCCCACATTTTGTGTACCCGGAAAATTGACTGGATTCAATGAATCTAGAAAACAGTTATGAAAATCGTGTTCACAAAACAACCAATTTGATTATCTCTTTATTCTATGCATACCGATAAAACACGTACACACATAAAAAGCAAACATATTCAAGGATTTCTATTGCTGAAACTTTGAACATAATCTTATCCCAAAGTAGCTTTCGTTAACCCATGCATCGATTAAGGTTGAAATGCTGCTTTTGAAAAGCGATTTCCATACATGATTTTAGAGCATATCCGAATTGAAATTTACCCTTTTTACACTAATTCCCCACATCATTTTCCTATCGATTAATTCTATTTTAATAATAAAATAAACAAAACAAAACAAAATCACTCTAGCATTTCTTTTTACTACATTCCTTTGTTTTTTCTCCTCTTCAAAAATATCCTTGATCTCTTTACATAAAAAATTAATATAAATATAGAAAAAAAATATTCTTCCTTTGGCGATCTTATTTATTTTCTTGTAAACTTCTAAGTGTTCTCTCTTAATTTAATTAAGTTTGTAAATTTAATTAGAGTAAAGTTCAAATAAGTACAGCAATTTTTGGTGATAATAAGGAAATCAATAGGAATGAGTCACGTGTCACTTTACTCTCTCTCCTCCAAATTTTTAAAAATTAAATATCTCTCAGACGGTAAGTCAAAAAATTATAAAAATCGGCGTTTTATTCTCTTCGATTAGAGATGGGACAAGGTATACTTTTAACAAACTTGTTTCGATTTTTTGTGGGTTTTGAAATCGAGTAACACATGTATTAGAAGCTGGTAACACATGTGTTACTCGCTGCTAACACATGTGTTACAAACTGGTAACACATGTGTTACAGGCTGGTAACACATGTGTTACCAGCGTGTAACACATGTGTTAGCATCGAGTAACACATGTATTAACAGCAACTAACACATGTGTTAACATCAAGTAACACATGTGTTACTAATTTTGTAAAACCCATAAAAAAAATCTGTCGAAAGTATACCTTGTGAGATGGCAAATCGAAAAGGAAAAAATGCTGATTTTTATGGTGCAATTTTTATGATTTTTCGATCTACCGTTTCAGAGATATTTAAGTTTAAAAAACATGGGGGAAAGTGCTTTGTGACACGTGGCACGTTCTAGTTGTTTCCTCCATTCTCACCAAAAATTTCATTCTCATTTGAACTCATAGTTGTTAATTCGTGACCCGAATCGTGATTCGGAATGTTGATTTTTAACTCGTGACTCGTGACTCGACTCGTAAGAGTCATAATTTTACAATAAATACATATATTTATATCTATATGTATATTATTGTTTAGATTTCAATCCTAAATTGAAGTAAAACATGATGAAAGTCATTAAATAACACAAACGTGTAATTTATAATGGATTATTAGTCATTTTATGTTTTCTTATTAGATTACATTAAATGTGTGTCTGGTTTCTGACTTGTAAGAGTCGTCCAAGACTCGTAAGAGTCGCCCACGACTCTGAAGAGTCAATAAATGACTCGTAAGAGTCAAAGCCATTTAAGAGTCGCGGTCCGAGTCGCCTCGTTTTTTAAATTTCTGAGCCGACTCGTAAGAGTCGACTCGTAAATCGTTAGAGTTTAACAACTATGTTTGAACCTCACCCAATTTAATTAATTAAGAAAAAGTTAAATATCTTTCTTGTTAATTTGCTTTTTTTATAATGGTCCAAAATCTTTTTAATTAGATCTTTCTTTCCCTTAATTTCTAATCTATTTCATTTATTTCCTTACAATAACTCACATCTTTACTAAGCCACTTTCTTTCCTTCTCCCCCTTTCTAATCAAATTTTTCAAATTCTATCTTTCTTCCACCCCTTCAAAATAATTTCTCAAACTAACAAAATGTTATTTGTTTAATACGGAGTATGATTTTAATTTCGATGCTGCATTACGAAGACGTTTAAGAATTCCATCATCGTTTGCTGCAAAAGTTTCTTGTCAACAAATTACTTTTAGTTAGATACTAATGTTGTTAGTACTGTATATACTCCAGTCTCGAACTTTCACGATTTCGCTGCTCAGACTACATGTGAGTATTAGATAATAGTTGGCTCAACCCCGATTATCGGCTTATTGGTCCATTAGGGCTTTAGGGTTTATCATGTTCATTATTCTCTCTAAATAGTCATCAGTCACTATTCAAAGGGAGGGGGCGAAAAAAATTCTTTTAATTTCTTCTATAGTTTTGTGGGGACGGAAATTTTAAAATGTCATTAATACCTTAAAAAATTTATTTTTTACATAACTTAAAATATCTTGCGGTCGCAATTGCCTACGCTGCCCCACCTTATCTCCACCCATAAAATTTGACAAACCATGGGGTTTTATTAATTATTCAACAAAAATTATCAATGGGTCATGTTTATTGAAATGTTGATCGCATTGATCTTAATGCATACGAGGCTTGTTGACAACACTACTACGACGTTGCATATGAAATAAACCAAGTTTAACGGTTAAATACTTACAGAAATCATGCTTTTCAAAGAGTTCCAGAGAGTTGGGAGGGGCTTGCCATGAACTACTTCACATTCAGCTTCCACACAAAGATTCTTAAATCTCACCTCCACAGTAGGCAACTGAACACCAACTCTAACAAAACATATCCATAAAATGTAAATTAACATCTCTACTAATTGATACAGTAATAATTATGCAACTAACTTACGGAAACCTTACTTGTCCGTTCGTTTTCTAAGTTTGTGTAACAACTGCAGATTGTCATTTTCAATGTGTTTGATGAGGTTCTCTATAAACATGTGGCGCTCAGAAGCAAGAAGCTGTGTGACATCAACCACTTTCTTACCATTTTCATCATCAAACAACGACGTCCTTAAACGTTCAAATGTTGGCAATCTATCGATTGCAGCCCACTTAAGATGAGTATTCTCATCTATCTCATCATGATTAGTCGCCGAACTTATTTCTGAATTTGAACTTATTTCCGGCGGCTGCTCAATTTGTAGTGACTCTATATCTTTAGAACCAACTACTTGAGACATATTTAATGTCTAATTTGTAGAGTTTTTGTTTATATGTGTACACAGACATATGCATTGATATGTAAGGAGACGTTCCTTCATACGATATATATGCATGATGTATGGGGCAATTATTTAATTGGAAAAAAATGACTTTTTTTTTTTTTCAAAGTAAGATATTTTTGGACTTTTGGTACACCGTATGCCCCCATCAAGATAATCGCCTTTATGCTATTCTTCTTTTTATTTCACATTCGTGATCACACCTTAGCTGTGTAACTAAATTATAGTAATAAAATTACTTGACGAGACTTGTATACTAAGTAGGGTGAAAAACTCGAGCTTCGCTTCAAGCAACCAAGTGAAACTATTACCCTATACATTATAATAGTGGGTGTAAATTTCAAAAATTTATAATATAAGAAAGAGTAATACTATATAGAACTAATTTAGTTGTACGATGGGTCCTTTTTAAATAAATTTCAAATCAACGGATACTAGTAAATCCCTTTCTTTGACTAGTCAATCATATATTTGATTCACTTCTCTTTCCTCTCCAAAACCATTAATTTTGTTTTTAATAACAACCACCCCATATATATTCTTCTTCGATTAATTCATTCACGGTTACAAAAAATACATCAATAACCACCATTTATTTTGATTCGCAAAGGCTGCAACATTGTCTTTCGGATACTTATTATTACCAGTTTTTGGATGAATTCTCGTTATTTATCTTGATTCAAATTCATAGGTATCCATATCATTTTAATGTTGGTGTTGATGCTGATGTTGATGTCTCGACTTTCGAGAATATCATTAATCATTTGGTTCTGATTTCTTTACGGTACACTTGAAATCTTGAATTTCATGTTTCACAAAGCCCATTTTGTAGTCCATTTGTATAGATAAATGTTGGTCCGGCCTGTAACTTTAATGGGCTTACAACTATGAGGAAGTACAAATAAAATGACATAATAATATTTTGATGTTAGCCCAAGATTCACTAAATCAACAATATCTTCTTCTTCTTCTTATTTATATACGAAGATGTTGATGTTGATGTTGATACCCTGAGTGGCTGAGTACTACTTTGGAACTATGATAGCTAGCTTTGTTTACTTTACGATAAGATAACTATGGTTTAGAATTTATTGTGCTATAAAAAGATTTGGAATATTGTGCTACTCAAGTAGACAAGTACAAAATCTGAAACTCTCATAAATAATATAACAGAATATAAACCAAATCAACTCGAGAAATGGTGTGAAATGTTTTATATTAGCTTCCCAACATCTAACATAAAAGTTACCGGAGTTCTAAAAACTTGCAAATAGCCACTCTAGCTAAAGAGTCAACATGACTCAAATATTATTGTAACAAGCAATTGGAATAGTTTAATGGGCCTTCAACCATGAAACGAAACAAAGGGAAGTACAATTGTACAAATGTACAATGACATAATACTTAAATGTTAGCCAAAAGCACAAAATTCACGAAATCAATATCATTATCAATACCTTAATCTTAAAAATGTAGAAATCTCTGTTAATACCCTGACTACTACTATGCCCGACTAGTATGTTGGCCGACTCCATTCGTTCGCTATGGTGTAAACGAATGATATGTTAGAACTAAAATTGATTTGCTTAATTTACGGTATGAATACTATGGTTTAGAATTTATCGTGCTAAAAATTTGATTATTGATGCAAAATCAGAATGTACCGTATGAATCTCAAGTAGACAAGTACCAATTCAAAAACTACATCAAATCAAATAATATATCCCAATGATATAGCAGAAAAATTAATCAATTAATGGTATCAAATGTTTTATATCAGCTTTCCAACCTCTTATTGTTAAAGGAAAAGTTACAAGAGTCCTAAAACTTACAAATGGTCACTCTTGCTAAGAGTCAAATATTATTGATAAATGTAATCAAAAATACAAGCTAAGCTATAATAAGTTAATAACCAGTCTTTTTGCGAGATTGGGTATTGTTGTTATAAGTTATAATAACTTTTTATAATACAAGTGATTAAGCAGCAGCAAGTTCACGCTAACTTCATGGTACGAGTCATTAAACCCATGAATTCATCAACATCGATCATTCCATCTCCGTCAGCATCCGCCCCTTTAACCATCTTCCGACATGACTCCAAACTACACCTCTCTCCTAGCTGCCTCAACACCTGCATCAACTCCTCGGCGGTTATTTTCCCATTTCCATCTAAATCAAACACCTTAAACGCACTCTTTATATCCCCTGTCTTAGCTACACCATCTGACTTTTGGGCCTCCATAAACTCATCATAATCAACGAACCCATCTCCATCCGTGTCTATGGCATGAAACGCTTTGTTCACCTCAGATTTAGCGTTCTTGTTACCAAGTAATCCCATGGCTAAAGTGTACTCTTCCTTTGAAATCTTTCCGTCATTGTTCTTGTCAAACTTATTGAACACACGCCTCATCTCGTCGATGTTAGGCTGCAAAACAGCCGGTGAATTGGATCTTGATGGCTGGAGTGATTTAGTTTGTGGTGGGGATTTAGGAGTTGATGATTTCCTTGAAAAACCATACTTGAAATTGAACATACTTTTGCTTGACATGATGTAGTTGTAAATTAATTACTAGTACAAGTTTTGTTATGGTAAAATGATGTATGCTTGGTTCTCAATTTATAGACGACCATATACTTGACTACCAAAGTTATTTGGTTCTTTTTTTTCTTCCCTTTTTTTATAAATAAAATAATATAAAAAATCATCAGAATCTTAACAACCTCTACTTTTTAATTAAAACAGCATATTGTAGTGTCCCTCAGGATTTACACATATGACCATAGTTTTCCAAAAGAATAAAGTCATGTACAGTTGTTACACATACTCCGTATTTGATTATTTATTTATTTTGAAAAAGCAAGTTATCACAAAGTTTTAAGAATTGTTTAAAGAATATTCTCATCGTATGATTAACATACATTGAACCTTTTCGTGAACTTTTAATGGCATCTGGCAGACGTAATAATAATGATTATACAGGAGTACGTGTTATTTTGGATATGATTAAGTTTGTAATGGCAGGTTAAAAGGGAATATTTTTATATTGAAGAATATTGTACATCGCAATTCTTACCAGATACTAAAAATAGGCTATCTCTCCATACCATTTTTAATTACTCATCCTACCATTTTTTCATTAAAAAAAAAGGTACAAAAAAAATACAGAAAAGTACATAATGTAATAAAGAGTGATTTAAAAAAGTACAGAAAAAGTACAAAAAAGTTAATTTAAAAATAAATAAATGGTATGAAGAGTGATAACCTAAAAATTAGAGGTGGCAATTTTAGACCCATTGGTTAATTTTGGGTCAATTTGGTTAATTTTTAGGAGGGGATAGGTTTGTTGGGTCTCCTCCTCATTTTTTGTATGGGTCTAAATGGGTTTTTCAATATAACCTCTAATTGTGTAAAAATTAACCAACGGGTATAGCGGGGTTTTTTTTTTTTTTCCCACCTCATTTCATTTTTTTCATTTTTCACTCAAATAAAAAAAAAATTGGTGAACCCGATGACCCGACCCGACCCGAGACCCATTTGACCCGGACCCATTTAGACCCATCCTTCTAAATGACTCATCTAGACCCAGACCCATTTAGACCCAAACCCATCTAGACCCGTGACCCGACCTGACCCGGCCCATTCATTTTGCCACCTCTACTAAAAATATTGTGATCAACGCCATGCTTGGATCACATATTATAAAAAACAAAACATCGATTATATACATTTTGTCTCAAATTATTTACAAGGAAAATGCTATACATAAGCCTTAGGGCTATGAATAAGAACTTCAGACACGCATCGAATGTTTGTACCTAAACAATAACCATCCACACCTTAATATAACTTCCCTCAACCAACTTGAAATACCACCTTTTAATGCATAAATCAAACTCTTAAATATAGCCCTAAGGGCTACAAATAGCAAAATCATATTTAGAATTATACGATAATCGATCGATTACATATATATTTTACCTTAAATAAGACTAAACCCCACAACCCTATAATTTATGCAGCCTTAATATGAAATTATTGATGATTATCGTATGTAAGAATCTTGGGACCAAATTATGTGGGCGGAAAGCCATCTTGGTACAGATAGTTTCACGCAAACTAAACCAAACCTACAGATCGATGGAGATCCACCACCACAATCTCAAAAAGTGTTGTTTATCTTAAAAGAATCTTACACGAATGTTAGAGCATATGGTGTGGGTCGATTCCCAGCAGCGTTCCAGCTTGAGAACGCCGGAGTTCGGCGTTCCGCCACTCCGGCTCGACGTTCTCGTCGCCGTTCCAATCGGCGTTTCCAAACACCGTTCCTTTCGAGACGCTGTAAACTGATGTTTTTTTTTTTTTTTTCTTTTTCTACAACAGTTTATATGTTTTATATCGGAGATTTCTTCATTAAAATGAATGAGTTTCTTTAAAATAAAAGCATGAACTGAGAATGGAGATAAAACGGCGATGAAGGAGTTGCAAGGATGCAGGAGTTACAAGGTTAAAAGAGTAGTTTTGACCAAGGTTGTCAAGATCGGGATCTTGACAAGGATCGTTTTTATCTTCACAAGATCGGACTCGTAAGATCGGATCGAGATCGTAAGATAATACTTTAATAAATATTTTATATAAAAAATAATTCATATATAAATTTTTTTAAAAATTAAAACGATCCTACGATCTTAATTACGATCTTTTGTACGATCTTACAACCGATCTTACGATCTTGTTAGCGATCCTACGATCTTGACTTACGATCTTACGATCTTAGATGCGATCCTATGAAATTACGATCCTGCAACGATCTTGCACGTTTTTATGAAGTAGGATCGTAAGATCGTACGATCTTACGATCAAGATCGCGATCTTGATAACTATGGTTTTGACTTTTGACCTTTGAAATGATGGGCTAGTTATATTTGGATCATAAAGCCCAGATTGAAATAAAAGTTTAACTATGAATTTTACAATAATACTAGTTTGATTTAATGTTAGTTTGATTTAATGTCTTTCTTTTATTTATTAATGTAATTGTTTTTTATATATTAATTTATATAATTATCATCATTAAAAAATCAAATAAAACAAATAATAAAAAACTCCAGAACACTGTCCAGAACACTGTGAATTCAGTTTCACCACACCACAGAATCCTCACTTTCAACATTCTTCAGAACACTGTCCAGAACACCGGTTACCACACCATTTGCTCTTAGGGACATACGGGAATAAATAGACATGCACCAAATTCATAAAATTAGACTAAAGAAATGCTCAAATCTATAAAATATACTTAAAGCAAAATAGTTTGGGGCAATCCCAACCCTTAATTGCTTTTTTCCATCTTGATCCAACGATTAAGATTAGTTTAATGATTGTTACACTTAACACCCTTTTATATTTAAATTAATAATAACTATTTATTTTTTATTAAAAATCAATAAATATTAATATATTTAGTTAATAAAACGATTTTTTTTGTAAAAGATAAAAAAAAAAAACAGTAGCTTCAATTAAATTCACAAACTTATCTTCCATGGCTTCAAGCGTTCTATTTACTTGTGTTAGAGACATCAATGGTGAGTATGAGAATTCAACCATCAAAGTGCAAGTTCTCAACATATGGAAGCAGTATTTTAGGAATAACACCGCGGCGGTGGCTTCCATCGAATGTAGGTTTTTTTAAAATCTGCTACTACGTTTTTCTCTTCTTTCAATTTGATGATTGATAAATCGTATTATTTAATTGAGCCGATTTTGATTGAGGGGTTTTATTAGATGGAAAAGAAAAAAGGTTAATAACAGTGAAATCCAACGTTTGATTGATACACGGAATAAAGGAAATAAGCTACGGTTGAGAAACCAAAAAATTCGTTCAAAGATATTGTCAAATAATAAAATCAGAGAACAAACACGAATGAAAACCACGGCTGGCTCTGCGATTTCTTCTTGGGTGTAGATGTTTGAGTTTTTTTCTTCACAATTTCATCTATAAACAACAATTATCAATCGAATTTTATACCAACTCATGTCGATTCTAACTTTTTAAACTCGATCAATTTCTAGGGATTTTTCAACTGCCAAATACATACTTCAACATATAGATCATGATCTCGGTAATATGTACTGTCAGTATTCTCATCTGTTGAGTTTGCTTTATGATATGTATTGTGTATACATCTATTGATTTTGCTTATTGATATGTATTCGTGTATACATGAGCATGTTATATTTTATGTATATTGAATTTGCTTATATAGTACTCCCTCCGTCCCAAAATAATTGTCCACCGACCAAAAACACGCAGTTTAATAAAAGTACAATCATTACTGCTTTCTCTTTCTTACTTTTTGCAGAATGACAGTTTTACCCTTAAGCAATTAATTACCACATTCTATAAAGTTTGTAATAACAATTTGAAGTAAGGGTAATTTGGTAATCACTATCAAAATTTCCTTTCCATATTTGGATGTGGACAATTAATTTGAGACGTCCGAAAAAGGAAACGTGGACTATATTTTTGAGACGGAGGTAGTATTTATTATGTTGATTATATTTGCTTACTTTTTGTCACATTAATTACCATCATCCATTCTTTCTTTTGTGCATTATTAGGTTTTGTATTTTCATCAATGTTTGTGATTCTTATGCATCATCAGGTGATGTATTGTAATTTTGAAATTCTCTTGAATGCACATAAGGTATTCGATGTATTGTTAGTGAGAAGTTGATTTATTATATGTGTTTCACTAATAGTTGATTTCTCCCTCTGATATACGCATATTTGTGTTTCATTAGTAACTTGGTGTGATTTAAGCTGCCTAGAAAGTTCTATTATTTTGCGTTATGTGCAGAATGATACGTGAAAGCTTCTTTGGTTAAGATGGCCAAAGTGTAACATCCTCAAATTGGGCCTAGAAGTAATAGGTATTTTCTGTAATTTTAAATGCGATTTAAAATTGTTATTGTGTTTGATTGGATAATTAATAGGTCAATAAGCCTCAGAAAATATTGTGGTTAGTAAAATATTGTTTGTTTTAAATTTATTTAGTTGACGGTAAAATAAAATGGTATTTTCCCGCAAATGGTTTTTAAGTTCCAGACAATAATAAACACGGGGAATGAAAATTACACACTTATATGCTATACCCTATGGAATAAATTGGTTTTATTCCCACATATGCATACATACGTACGTATACACACACACATTTAACCAATCCACAAAATTATGAAGAAGTCATCAAATTGAAGGTCACAAATTCGGATTCAAGCTTCTAGTGTGAAGATTATCATCTTCTAATCCTTCCTTTCATCTTGTAAGTCTCAAATCTTTGAGTTATAAACCCTAGAAATTGGGGGTTTTGATGTTCTTGAGCAAAATCCAAAATTAGGGTTTCTAAAGTGTAAATTGATGTTAGTTAAGCTTCAATAACATGTAATAATCATTCTAGCATCATCTTAATCATGTTATATGTGTTAATTTCATGTTTGATATAACCCTAGAAATTGGGGTTTTGGGTAATTGTTTAATTAGTAGGATTAATCTTGAAATAAAACTTGTAGTCATGTTAGAAGGGTTAGTTAGTGCTTAATTTGTGATTATAACCTAAGCCCTAACTTGGAAATTAAGAATTTGATTAAGTGTTCATAATGTGTTCTTGGAGAAAAATGGATGATTGTGATGATATTATTGTTAGATGATGATTCAATGATGATTATAATGTAAACCCTTATATAAAAATGAAGAAAGTGATAATATGATCATTAATAAAGTTTAAGGGTTTAGTTGATTATGTTATCATCAAAGTGTTAAGCTAGTGTTATTAAAGTATGAAATTGGTTAAGTGTTCAAGAGTGTTGAAATGATTATGATGAAGTTGATGAATTAATGATGTTCATGGTTATTAGCTTTGTTAATGGTTTAACTATATTGAATAGTAATAATTAGAATGAATAAAAAGGATGTTATGATTATAATTGGTTAGATGAATATGAATTTTTGATGTTAATAAGATTATTCATAATCTTGAAATGAGGAAATTTGGATTAATACAAGTTAAGGATAAATTGTTTGATGTAGTTACAATTGTATGATACTATATCAATATTATAACACCCCTCATTTCACTCATTTAAATATAATAAATCGGAAGCGTAAGTCCAAATAGATAGTAGTAATTTACATCATTTTATAAAAGTCCAAAAACACAATTTCTCGACAGAGGTGTTATATAAAGCATGTTAAAAACATTATTTTATATAAATCCACTATCAGAGTAACGCCTCACGGTCAAACATTCCTGCTAGCCCAACTTTTTGCACACCCATTATTCTAACCGAAACCTGCAAGAAGTGTTAATGTGGGGGATTAGCATAACGCTAAGTGAGAAGGTCAATAAACAACAGTTTAACTCAGCATAACAACTTTGTGTACAACAAACAACCATGTACACTTAAAACAACATCAATTAAGCACATACAACTGACGTCAAAGAGGACCGGTGGTTCTTGAGATCACACCCACTCAAAGAACACTTTAAAACCAACTGCAGGCCTTTACAGCGGTTTAACCGAATACTTGGTGCTATAACCCAAATAACACAGGCTACGACAATAACGCTTGTACTAAGACCCTGTGTTATCCAACACTATAGCGAACCCAAGCCCAGCTTCGACAACTGCTGGCCTCTGAATCAACAATTCAACAAGTGATCACATATTCAACTACACAGCATAGCAACATATCGGTCCAACAATCTATCGACAATAGTAATACTACAATTACCCGTTGTAACAAACTTGTTACAACTAAATTAAACTGAGAATTATTGATCCACTCACCGACCACCTCAGGCATCCACTCAGTAGTCTAATATCACTGAGTCTTCTGCTCAACTGGAATTACAACAAAATAGAACAAGTTAGTTACTTGTTTTAAAATCTATATATAACATCATATTAATTCATCTTCATCAAACAACATATTTAATATCCAATATAATACCATCATTCAATCATGATAATCACTTTCTACCACAATTCACATAAATTGTTACTTATTTACAACAATTCAACATACTTCATCTCTAGATTATGAATAACCAATTAACATCATTAATTCATAATCATTTATCAAGTTTATGATTATTATGATCACCTTATCACATTAGTTCACCTTAATCATTGTTAACCAACATCATTAGATCATTAACAAGGTTATTAACCTACTACCTCAACAATTCATCAACATCTAAACCTTAGGTTTAATGAACACTTAATCAACTAAGTTGCAACTTTACCCATCAATGCTCTATTAAGGGTTCTAATTAGTAAATAATATTAATTTCATCATATAACTCATCACACTTATCAAATTCATCATAATCATTATAACCCTTACGAACACTTAACTAATTTCTTCAATTCTAAGTTATAACTTATATTATAATCATGAATTAAGTACTAACTATCAACTATAACATCATTACAAGCTCCAATTCCATATCAATCATCTTAATTCAATCAAATACCCAAAACCCAATTTCTAGGGTTTATATATATCAAGAATTTAACACTTACAAGTTGTTAATAATGATGAGAGGATGATTAAATCACGTTCTTGAAGCTTAATTCTTCATTCTATAGCTTCAATTCCACCTTGAACCTTGTTTTGTTATTTTAAAATCGTCCCTGTGGTGGTTTCTGGTTCAACCGAACCAAAATCAAGAAGAAGAGGAAATGGATTTAACAAGTAATTTGATGATTATTGAAGAACTAAGTTTAGATTTAGGGTTCTTGAAGCCTCTGGCTCTCTATCGATTTTTCTGGAATTTTGGGGAAGTCTCAGACACCTTTTACACATATATTAGAAATAGGTGTACTAGTTTTGTCCCCCGTACTTATCATTGTCTGGAACTTAAAAACCATTTGCGGGGAAACATCATTTTATTTTACCGTCAACTAAATTAAATTAAAACAATTAATAATTTATTAGTCACAATAAATTAGTCGACTCTTTTACCCATTTATTTTCAAATAAATCACCGAAACTATTTTCTGACACATTAAATAATGATTCACAATCAGAAAATATTAAGATACTACTAGACCCCGAAACAGGGTGTTACAAATATTGAGGCAAGTGTCAAATGACTAACTTGTGTTGTGTTATTGTATTCTCAGATGTGGAGAAGACTCAGTGACATTAGACTACTGAGTGGACGACTATGATTGTCGGTGAGTGGATCTTGGACTTTCAGTCTAAGTTAGTTGTAACAACATGGTTACAACGGGTAAACTTGGTTTATTGCAATGATTGCATTAATATTATATTGGCATGTTGGCTAAACCTTGATTGATTATTGGCGTCCATTGTGCTATGTTAGTTGTGGACTATTTGATTTGGTGGGGGTCAACTAATGTGTTGGGTTTGGATACTATTACTAGGACTTCGCAAGTGCCTTGTACATGTGTTGGACACTGAAATTGCGTCGTGTGTAGTAATAGTACCAAACTATCGGTTTAACCTCTGATTTGGCCGTCAGTTGGTTTTAAGTGTTACTTGGGGAACCATCCGCGGCATGAGGGTACCTCAAGGACCACCGATCCTTCTATATTGCTTGTGCATTGCTTGGTTATAGGCATGTGTTAAGCTGAGTTAGATTGATAGCTTGGGATCTATTCACTTAGCTTCGTGCTAACCCCTCATTACTTCTTGCAGGTTTACTTCTGTATGTGGGTGGGCAAGAAGTACATATGAAATGGAATGTTTGACAGGCTCACTCTGAAATGGATAATACGTTAATGATTTAACAACACATTGGGATTTCTATAACACCTAAACTTAATGTGTGTAATAATTAGAATAATCTAGTTTTAAGGGTTTGTATATAAGTGGATTGCTATTTGAAATGTATGTATGCAATCCACTGGTTTCTATTAATCATGCGCTTCCGATATGTTTTAAAAAAAAAAAATGTCCTTGTATTTCAAGACGGGTGTTATACAAAGCATCAAAAAGACTTCGAACCTACAATTGAGACTTTCCAAGAAGCTCTTATAGAGCATCGCACCTCATAACTCAGATAAATCTAAGAATTGAACTAAATAATGTAGAGAGATCATAGAAGGAAACAGAGCAACAAGAGTGACCACTACATGCTTTCATTCGATACCCAACTTCACTTATAAGTTATGTGTGGGCTTATTGAGTATACATGACAATTTGAAAAAAATTAGACAATCTATATCAATGAATGTATAATTTTATTTCTATGGGTTTCATAGTATTGCTAAAGGGATTCGTATGCAAGTATGGTTTGCAAGATATGTCTTTTAGCAGGATGTTCATAACTCATGATTGTGTAACAGAAGTTAAACCGGTGTAATGGGAGGTTACCTCTTACAGTGGTTCAGTAAGAGTTCAAGGTTGCAACGGACAATTACCACCAGGTTCTGCAATTTGAAGTATACATTTACATTCCCCCTGTTGCAATCTATCCGCGTTTTGAGGAATGTACTGATACGGTAATTTCTTTCTTATGTTTATCATTGCATTCTATTATCTATTTTTAAAATTTATTTGTCAATATCAAATAGTTATATATCAAACAGTCATATATCAAACAAAGTGTGTACATCATCGATGAGTGTTTCTTAATACATGTTCTTTACCATATAGTAACACGTTTTTCTTCATTCATATTGCAGGTGAATAATAACTTCTTTTCAGCTGCGAACGCAATCGGAGAAATTTCAGTAATGAAACCATTTCTTTTATTTCCACTAATTTAATTTTAGTTTTTTAAATTTTAGATTTTAAATTTCAGATTTTAGTATCTTTTATTTCAATGTTGTTTGTCTTATCTCATAGGTTTCTTATGTGCATACTGTCTCAGGTATTCCATTTCGGTACCGGAAGATTAATAAGAAACATAGTCGTCGAGTAGCCTTCTATAAAGACCATAGCGGTCGGTTTATATTTGGTTGGGATTTTCACGTGAGCCATTTAAACAGATCTCTCATACTTATTTTTTAACATTCTAACTGGTACTTGTAACATCCTCAAATTGGGCCTAGGAGTAATAGGTATTTCATGTAAATTTAAATGCGATTTAAATTTGTTATATGTGTTTGATTGTAAATTTAATAGGTCAATAAGCCTCAGGAAATATTGTGGTTAGTGAAATATTGTTTGTTTTAAATTTATTTAGTTGACGGTAAAATAAAATTGTATTTCCCCGCAAATGGTTTTTAAGTTCCAGACAATAATAAATACGGGGAATAAAAATTGACACTTATATGGTATATTATTTGGGATGGGTCGGTTTTACCTCCCACATATGCATACATACATACGATTTACACATACACACACACATCTAAACCTAAATTAAAAACATGAAGAAATCATCAATTTTGGAGCTTCATAATTCGGATTCAAGCTTCAAACGCATGGATTATCATCTTCTAATCATCCTAATCAACTTGTAAGTCTCAAATCTTTGTGTTATAAACCCTAGAAATTGGGGGTTTTGGTGTTCTTGAGCAAAATCCGAATTTAGGGTTTGAAAAGTGTAAATTGATGTTAGTTAAGCTTCAATAACAAGTATTAATCATTCTATCATCATTATAAACATGTTATAATTGTTAATTCATGATTTTCATGTTAACCTAGAAATGGGGTTTTGAATATTTGATTTTATTGGCATGATTAATCTTGAATCTAGGCTTGTAATGATCATATTATTGTTAATTGATAAGTAATTCTTGATTGTAAGTGAAACACTAACTTAGAAATGATGGACATTATATATGATCATTAATAGAGTTCATGTGTTTAGTTGATAATTCAAGAATTGGAGCTTCAATGCTTAGAATAATGATGTATGATTTATAAGTGTTGATTTAAAGTTGATGAATTACATTGATTATGCTAAGAGTTGTGAATTGATTAAGTGTTCATGAGAAGTATGATGATCATGATGAATTAGTGATGTTTATGGTTATTGGCTTTGTTAATGGTTTAACTATATTGAATAGTAATAATTAGAATGAATAAAAAGGATGTTATAATTATAATTGGTTAGGTGAATATGAATTTTTGATGCTAATAAGATTATTCATAATCTTGAAATGGTGAATTTTTGGATTAATACAAGTTAAGGATAAATTGTTTGATGTAATTACAATTGTATGATATTATATCAATATTGAGGCAAGTGCCAAGTGACTAACTTGTGTTGTGTTATTGTATTCTCAGATGTGGAGAAGACTCAGTGACATTAGACTACTGAGTGGACGACTATGATTGTCGGTGAGTGGATCTTGGACTCTCAGTCTAAGTTGGTTGTAACAACATGGTTACAATGGGTAAACTTGGTTTATTGCAATTATTGCATTAATATTATATTGGCATGATGGCTAAACCTTAATTGATTATTGGCGTCCGTATACTATGATAGTTGTGGACTATTTGATTTGGTGGGGGTCAACTAATGTGTTGGGTTTGGATACTATTACTAGGACTTCGCAAGTGCCTTGTACATGTGTTGGACACTGAAATTGCGTCGTGTGTAGTAATAGTACCAAACTATCGGTTTAACCTCTGATTTGGCCGTCAGTTGGTTTTAAGTGTTACTTGGGGAACCATCCGCGGCATGAGGGTACCTCAAGGACCACCGATCCTTCTATGTTGCTTGTGCATTGCTTGGTTATAGGCATGTGTTAAGCTGAGTTAGATTGATAGCTTGGGATCTATTCACTTAGCTTCGTGCTAACCCCTCATTACTTCTTGCAGGTTTACTTTTGTATGTGGGTGGGCAAGAAGTACATATGGAATGGAATGTTTGACAAGCTCACTCTGAAATGGATAATACGTTGATGATTTAACAACATATTTGGATTTCTATAACACCTAAACTTAATGTGTGTAATGATTAGAATAATCTAGTTTTAAAGGTTTGTATGTAAGTGGATTGCTATTTGAAATGTATGTATGCAATCTACTGATTTCTATTAATCATGCGCTTCCGATATGTTTAAAAAAAAAAAAATGTCCTTGCATTTCGAGACGGGTGTTATAGTACTTATAAGAGGTGGTAAAACAGGCGGGTCTGGTAGTAGATCACAATGCATGGGTCGGGCTGTACTGCAATCACACGAGTATTTTTCATTGAATTATATAATAGTTATTTTCTTATTTGTTATATATAATTCAAATGTATATTATTATAATGATAACCGAACTTGGAAATAAATGGTTTCATCCATTACAAATACACTTATGAAAAGACTTTCGACCTGTTCAAACATAGTTTTCTCATAAGCTAATCTATTTGTAATCAGTGTTGAATCTTCAAGGATGTATATATACGATAACAATGTAACAATGAACTCTCATTAAGGTACATTGTCAATGTCCCATCATACTAGAAGTAGCAGCGTAAGTAAATCTGAAGTCACAAACTATTCAGTATAGAACATTTTCTCTTATGACGAGATCTTTTATTGCTATCTTATTCTCGGGATGGAAGTTTGTCTTTCTTCTTTGTTCCTAAATCTCTCATTTACAATTTACAATTCATATCAAAAGAGGTTATCTTTTATTCTTGCAATGTTTCTTTGGAGTCAACATGATGATGAAACCACAAACGTAGACCCCAATATTTTGTTGTATGTATTTATCAAGATATTTTAAACCTCTTATTTTATATTTTATGATCATACATAACTATCAAACACAAATATAAATAAGTGAAACCATAAATAACCAAACCACTTAAATTTCGCCCGCGTTGCCGCGGGTCTTTTATCTAGTTATAATACAAAAAATAATATCAATAAATCTATAAATAATAAATAAATAAATAATACTTAAAGCAAAATACCATGAAAAAATTAACCCTTGATTAAATTTTTTAAAATCGATCCGACGATCTAAAATTTAATCTTAATAGTTGCATTTAACCCCCTAAACTTCATAATAAAATATTAAATTAAAATATGAATTAATAATAATATAAAATAAATTGGATAAAATCTGCAATAATTTTAAAGAATGGGTCACTTAATTAGTTGTCGACTCGTGACTCGTATCGTGAATCGTTTTATCAATTTTTGACTCGTGATTCGTATCGTGACTCGACTCGTAAGAGTCATAATATACGTAAAAATTATATATTTTTATATATAGAGATAATATTATACATATATTATATATATATAAACAAATAAACATAGATTTTATATGTATATATATAGACTATAGTTAATAACTTAGAGAAGAGTTCAATTGAGACCATTTATTTTGTGTGAGAATGGGGGAACCAACCATAATATGCCATGTGTCACTTTTTTTTTCTCTCATCCACGTTTTTAAAAATTAAATATCTCACAAGCGACAAGTCAAAAAATCATGAAAATTGCACCATATTTTTCATCGTTTTATCCTCTTCGATTTGCCGTCTATCAAGGCATACTTCCGACGACCTTTTTTTTCATTTTTTTGGTGGGTTTTACATATTAGTAACACATGTGTTAGTGATTGATTATACATTTGATTTCCCGGTTTAGGGTTAGGGTTTAGAGTTAGGGTTTAGCAGGGTTTAGTGTTAGGGTTTAGCAGGGTTTAGGGTTTAGTATAATTTAGGGTTTAGAGTTTTATAAAGCGTTTAGGGTTTAGGGTTTGGGGTTTAGGGGTTAGGGTTTAGGGTTTAGGGTTGGGAGTGTGGGGTTTCGGGGACGAAACCCCACACTCTCAACCCTAAACCCTAACCCCTAAACCCCAAACCCTAAACCCTAAACGCAACACTATAACACACGTGTTAATAATGTGAAACCCACTAAAAATAATGAAAATAAAAAAACTCGTCGAAAGTATGCCTTAATGGACGGCAAATCGAAGAGGATCAAACGCTGAATCTAATGGTGCAATTTTCATTATTTTTCGATTTGTCGTTTGTGAGATATTTAACTTAAGGGGAAAATGGGTTTTGTATTCTCTTTGTACACATGACACCATATCATTGGTTCCTCTATTCTCACACAGATTTTTAGTCTCGTTAATAACTTAATATGTCTACAAAATTATATACCGCACATTTTAAAACATAATGTAATTCATCCATGGATGGTATTATGGTAATATGAAGTGCAGACATATATAACGTACTAATTTATGCTTTGTAGCTGGGGGAATTCAGAATATAAGTATTGAGTAGGTAGTAATAATTGATTTATGAGAAAACTATATCTAGAGGTTAATAACATATTAAAATTTTAAAATTAAAAGTAAAAAGAAAATGAGACATAATAAATATTTTTTCAATAATAATAGATCTTTAAAGTTATTAATGCATTTTTATGCGTTAAAATAGACATACCCTAGATCGACCCATTTGTTAGTAAATGGGTCAAATTAGCCGCCTCGACATTTGGGCCGGGGACGGAGTAGGGTTTCTTCTCGAGGGTGCATAATGGTGATGATCGGGTGGGTGGCTAATGGGCCCCCGTCAGTGATCCAAAAACTGCCTTTCAAAAAAAAAAATTAGCCGCCTCGACATGTGACCTTTATTTTATAAACATTGAGTCCTCTTTCTTTTTACAAAATTTAGGTGATAAACTGATAAAACTAGAGAAAGCAAAGGCTATCATTGATTTGTGATAGGTCACGGTTAATCATCATCTATATCTCCACCGTATTTTTATGTACGAAAATGTGTGGCTTTATACTCTAAAGGGACTGATCATGCTGACGTTTGACTTTATTTTGCAGTGATACAGCTAGAGGTATTCTTGATAGAGCTATTGAAGCAGAAGATAGAAAGCATGGAGAATTCTTGATGCCGGTAACAGTAAGATATTTTTTTGTTTCAATTCCCTTCTTCTAAAAATACTGTTGGCATAAATGATGTCTGAGCAGGAGCATATTGAGAGGTAATTTGAATTGTCAATTGTCAACCAAAACGAAAATGTATTTTACTGCTGATGTGACTCTGTGGGATGCAAATTTTTTTATGTCAAGGTTGATGATAAGACCTGAAAACTTACTGCTTAGGGGGAATTAACTGAAGTTGGAATTAGATAGTACCCGAAAACTTATTTCGATTTCCTATTTATGATTAATTGAAACAAACTTGTAGGATTTAGGAATGTATGAGGCTTTATTACCAAAGTTCAAACCTTGGGAGATATTTTCTTGAATTGGAAAACAATACTGCTTTATATGACATTCAATCTTTTATTAATATCATTGTGTATTTATTTATTTATTTATTTATATGACCATTGGTATTGTTATACTCAGCGATTTAAATATTATCGTATCTCGAATAACACCAAAGAGGCAAAGAGAAAGCATTGGGTTAGCAATAATAGTTTAAGAGAATATATATATATATATATATATATATATATATATATATATATATATATATATATATATATATATATATATATATATATATATATATATATGTATAATTACTTGCGGAGTATAATTGTATAAACCAAAATGAGATTCCTACCCTTAATGCATAACGTTCAGGTTAGTTTGCACTTTTTGTGGTTGCAAATTTGGTATAGGTCTTTGGTTTGTATATCGAATTTCATATTTTGTAACGCTTTACATTACGTTTATTTAAATTTTATTATTACATTTACAAAATTAAATGACGTAGTTCGTGTCACCACGGGTCTTTCACTCAAGTGGGAATATAGCAATTAAAAGACATTACATTTGACAAAATAATGTATACATAAATTTATTTAATTATAAAACTCAAAATAAACTTTTTATTAATCTATGAAAATTTAAATTTACAAAAATGTATTAACTAATTTTGTTTGATTAAATATTAATAACAATTTCTACATATTTAGTTGCACGCGTTATCGCGGGTATTAAACCTAGTAGATAAATTTTAAAAAAAAAATCTAACATTAATCGTGTCAACTAAATACAAAGAAAGAGACAAAAAAAGGAGTGCAATTCAATATAGTCTCTAATTATAGAGACCGCTTCTGGATAGGAATGGCACCCGCGGGTCGTGGGTACAGTTGTACAGATATGCCAAACCAATCACCTGCCCGTGACGGGTTTTTTTACCCGCAAACCCGCGAATACTCCTTGGCGAGTTTATATTTACACCCATACCCGTGACCCACGGATACCCGTGGGTCGCGGGTAACCCACGGGTTTTAAATAATATAAACATTTTATCATAATATCAAAAGATTTGATATAGTTTTAATGTATAAATATGTTTTTAAAATATGTTCAAATCAAATGATCGTAATTTTAAACAAATTAAATTGTTAAAATTTAAGACATACGGACTAATAGTTCGATAACTATCAATTTATTTGATAATCTTTTCCTGATTATTTGATAAGTTTGCTATTCGAAACATGAAAACTATATTTTTTAGTTTCTATATGAATAGTTTTATCATGTATTGTTCAAATTAACCATTATATTTACATATATATACAATAAATTATACAAATTCACTTATAGGTATTGATAATGTGTTTTGTAGGTTTGCGGGTCGGGTTTACCCGCTGGCATTAGTTCATACCCATCACCCACCCGTGACCCGTCAATGGGTAGAAGTTCATACCCGTAACCCACTCATGGGTAAAAATTTCACGGATTTACCCACCCACAATGAGCGGGTATCCACGGGTCGCGGATTTTTTCTCACCCATTGCCATCCCTACTTCTGGATGAATCCCAAACACAATTTAAAAGTTAATGAAATATACTTAAAAGAAAAAAAAACTATATTATTTAACACAAGGTAAAAAAATTTATTTCAAGTGTCATATTTGCCAATTTTTTATGATAAATAATTTGTTTTTATTACTACCTCCGTCTTAAAAAAATAGTCTCCTAATAATTTTTTATTTTTTTAAGATAGGTTCGTTAAATGTCAATTTTGACCGTATATCAAAGGCAAGTTTGACTAAATTTATTTAAAAAATAAATGATTAGTAGTAATAAATGAGGAGTTTAATACAGTAATTTTTATTGGTTATTATTCGATAGTGAACAATTATTTTAGAACAAATAAAATATTAATATAAACATTTAATTTTAGGAAGAAGAGAGTATATAGATAATTCCTGGGAAATTAAACAAAATGCCCTTTTATTTTCGGATATATATCGTTTTGCCCTTTTTTTGAAAAAATTGACGATTTGCCCCTACAAATCGCAAAAGCAAATTTGCTTTTGCGATCCCGTTTTTGCTTTTTGCGATCCCGTGCACATGGCCGAGTCGTAAACGGGTTTGGCGTGCGATGGCAAAAAGCAAATTTTTTTTTGCTTTTTGCGATTTGCCAATGGTGGGTTTTTTTCGCGATTCAGTGGGTTTGCATGCGATGGCAAATCGCAATTTTTTTTTTGCGATTTGCGATTTGCCAATGGAGGTGGTTTTTGCGATTGCTTATAAACGGCTCGATGAGCTTGTCACCGTGGCCACGTGAACGGGTTGGCAAAAAAAGGTCAATGTTTGCGATTTGCCACCGCCCGTTTGCCTAGTCGTAGTAGAGACTTACGTGCCATCGAAAAAGTTCGCGAAAAAAACCCACCATTGGCAAATCGCAAAAAGCAAAAAAAAAATTGCTTTTTGCCATCGCACGCCAAACCCGTTTACGACTCGGCCATGTGCACGGGATCGCAAAAAGCAAAAACGGGATCGCAAAAGCAAATTTGCTTTTGCGATTTGTAGGGGCAAATCGTCAATTTTTACAAAAAAATGGCAAAACGATATATATCCGAAAATAAAAGGGCATTTTTTTTTAATTTCCCATAATTCCTAATGCTAATCCTAATTGATAAGTATGCCCCTTTATCTAATCTATCTATTTTTATCAAAAGCCTACATAATTAGCCAAGTGTCATTATCTTATTAAGTTTAATCTTCATTTTCCCTCCTAATTACATTCCTTAGCAGTTGGCCAAGTGTCAATAGTTACTGTTATGATGCTACCTAAATTCAAGGAATTTGATTAAGTTTTGATCTTTCAAAACATATTATACAATTTAAAATTTCTAATTAATATCATTCATTATTCATTATTTATAAATTTCATTGGATTTCTTATTATTTCTCCCATTTTGTACGTTACTCACAAAATAATCATCATCATCATCATCATCATCATCATCATCATCATCATATTCATATTTCGTATTCATATGTAAAAGAAAGAGATTATATATTTTTCATGCTTTCATTTATCTACAATGATTTTTTTTCTAAATTGTTTAATACATATTTATCTATCCATTTAAAATCTAAAACCGTATATGCTTAATTTTTGGAACAATTTCAAATTTGTTTTTATGATTCTGTAACTGAACTCTATCGATAGCGATTTTTTATTATTATTTTTTTTTTGGTATTTAATGATTTAATTTTTGTTTATAATATATTCTTTTTCATCTGAATGTTATTGACGATGGTGTCCATATCAGAGTTTGGGAAAGGGGTTAGCAGATGATGGATTCATTCAAAGTGTATATATAAGTGTACACTATACATTATGAATGTGTAGCTTTTTTTTTTTTTTACTAATTTTATTTTGATTGCACACTTTGGGATGATTTTGTTGTACAAATCGCCAATTCAGTGTAGACCCAAAAACTATTGTCATGGTATTCATACAACCATACACAATCATTAAATACCTATTTCACATTTTAGTTTTGTATACTGTTTTTATTTTGTACTCCCATAACACCATCCAGAATTTATAAACACTTCCCACGTTGTACGTGGGTTGATAACCTAGTCTATAGTAATGAAACGTTTATTACTTAAAACCTTTATTGTGTTTTTTACTTTATTATAATTTTATTTATTTATTTGTTTTTAAGTTTGTTTATTGCAAATAACTTTGAATAATCAGTTGATATGCCCTTTATCTAATCTATATTAATGAAACGTTGATTACTACTTATAACCTTTATTGTGTTTTTTTACTTTATTATAATTTTACTAGGTTTTAAACCCGTGTATAAACACGGGACTTTGATGCAAATTTGTCGATAAGATGATTTTTTATATTAAGTATTTATGTTTGTATCTTGTATATAAGGATAATGAAATGTCAGTACATTGGATTAAAAGAAATAATAGATTGTGAATATAGTATATTTGATCGCAGGGAAACTTTGATAGTAGGCCATTATAGAAATGAACCAATATGTATATATTGTAAAGGGTTTATTTTACACCTTTTACCAAAAAAATAAAATAATACATACAATAGACCATAATTACAACTTCATTACATACCATAGAACAAATGAAAGTATATCATATACAATAGTAAAAAGTGTAAAGTTTAATACATAATAAAACAATAACCCTATTGTAAATCTAACTGTAGATGTAGCTTATAGCAAAGAATTACAAAACTTATATATAAGATGTTGATTATATTTTTTATTAGGTCATATATCAACCTAACTCATTAGACTCTTAACATGTGAATCTCGTATTTAATTTCTTGCATATTCGGATGATATTATCTACCATCATTATCTTTTAATTTAAATTATTTTAAGAGAAGTTTTTTTGGAGAAATGAATTTTTATAATAGATAAAACCCGTGTGTAAACACGAGTTCATGTAAAAATGAATACATATTTCAGTTTTTGATTGTAGTAAGTATAGTTTTTCTTTCATTAATATAAAGTCTTAAACCCGTGTTTATACATGGTTAACGTAAATTGAAACTAAGCATCAATTTTTATTTAATAAATATGGTGTTTAAACTTTAAATGAATACTCCATTCGTTCGTTGTTATTAGTATATACACTCTTAAACCCGTGTATACACGTGACACGGTTAATGTAAAATCATTATAGAGTTTTAAACACATGTGTATACACAGTTAACCGTAATATAAAACTAAGCATAAATTTTAGTTTAAACTTTAGAATCTATGTATGCACAAGAAAAATGTTAAATGAATATTTCATATGTTCATTGTGATTAATATATATATAGTTTTTACCCCATGTATAGAGATTACACGGTTAACGTAAGAACTTACGCATATTAAACCCATGTATATACATACGATTTTATTTAATCATTATTAATATAGAAATTTAAACAAATTTATGCATACGATTTTTGTTTAATATTAATATTGAATTGTAATTCTATGTATGCGCATATTATTTTTTTTATTATTTATATATAGAATTTTAGAGCCATATACGTAAAAGGAACCGATTAGATTTTATATTTATGTTATTACTTATATAATATCTTTTATTTTATCTATCTATTCTATCTTATATATTAAAAGAAAAATCTTGAAAGAATAATGACCATTAGATGGAGATCAAGAATCAAGATCCAACCCTTAATTTATTTAGTGACATCATTAATCTTATTTTTGAGTTTTATATACTATATATACAATATTTTTTATATATAATAAGATAATTTACATATCAAGGGATGAACCTTATACCATACGCTATTATATTTGAATTTTCATGAGTATTAGATTTTAATTTTGTATGATATGAAAATATAAAATTGTTCGTTATCTTGAACGTACCGAAACTTTGAATTAGTAAATTAAAAAGTTAAATTGTTAGCTTTAAAATTTAAAATGTTTAATATACTATAGTTTATGGTATCTTGGTTTTGAATTAGTAAATTAAAAAGTTAAATTGTTAGCTTTAAAATTTAAAATGTTGAATATACTACTATCTTTTTTTCAATAACTTAAACTCTCCGTACAATCTTCTTTATTTTATTTTTTCCGACATAAGCCCCAATAAGTTATTTTCAATTATAAAAAACTAGGTGAAGGACCCGCGACAACGCGGGTTACGACAATTAATTTTATAAAAATAAAATGATTAAAGTGTGTGTGATTATTGTTGTCAAAGAGCTAATAAATGATTTATAAGTGTCAAAGTCATTTAATATTCGGAATTCAGGTGGATTTTTTTGAGAGGTTTTTAGCGTTGTAGTAGTGAAGTCACAAATCGTAAGAATTAAACAACTATGTTCTTTATATTATGTATTTAGATTTAGATTACTATGAATTTTTTAGCTTCACATGCAATACTCCGACTTTTAATGTGCAAGTGTTACACAACTATGTTCTTTATATTATTTATCTAATCTAATGTACTTTTGAGTTATTTTTTGGGAATATATTGTTTAAGTTTTATTTTTATTTTTGTATAAAAAGGATTCAAATTTAAGGATAGTATTATATATATTATATTATATCATTATTGAGTTTCTTCAATTTTTAAAATGATAAGATTATTTAGTTATTTTGAATTTCGATTGTTTTGAAATCTTACTATTATATATAATATATTTAGTTTGTTAAGTTTGTTAAATTTATTAAAGTGTAAGATTATTTCTTCTTTGAAATACCTATTAGCAATTCCATCGAATTGTTTTCAAATCTTGTATTATATATAAATATATTTAGTTTGTTTAATTTTTGAAAGTATAAGATTATCTCTTCATTTGAATCCGTATTAGTAGTTCCAATTGTTTTCAAATCTATACTATATTATATAATATTTAGTTTGACAAATTTATTAAAAGAAAATGTTTTTTTTTTTTAAAAACGTTTAAATATCATATATGTATATGATTGTTAACAATTTATTTGAGTAAGTTTTTAAAGTAATTAACCATTGACCTTTTTTATGTATTCTTAAATTTGTTAAAGATTAAGAATGAGACGATAATAAATACTCTTTAGAAAAAAAAACTCAATGTCAAATTTTATTTATAGACCAAATGGACCAATGTTTGTTGACTTCGAAAGGGTTTATAAAATAATAATGGAATGAATTGGACGTTAGTGAATGTACACAATATCTCATTTTTTCCCTTCAAGTTAAATTATAGTAAAATCCAGTGGAATGTTTGACATAACCTTTTATTGCTTATATCCAATAATTAAATTGTTATAAATCTTTGTCAGTGATAATTAAATTTGTATAATAATTACTATGTACAAACAGCATACAATAATATAAAAAACAGAATAATGGTTATAACATAGTTGTACATAAAATAACTTATTTATTCAAATTAAAAGTAACAAACATGTAACATTTAAAAAGTAGAAGCATAACAAACATATAATATATACAAAGTAGAAAGATTTAAAATATGTTATTCTTTGTTGAAGAAGTTTAGGTTCACAACGTAGTTGTCATCGATTTCATGATCAAGTAAGCGAATTTTTTGATGAATTTATCGGCTTTTTGGACCTTTTCAATGGCATTTTCCATAGCTTTTTCACCGTCTCCTTTGCAAACGTGCAACTTTATCCAATCAATAAAGTCTTGAGGATCAAACTCATCTAAAAATCATCAATATTTATTAATTATTTATTAGTATAATAATTAAGATATCCTAATAATTAACGTTTACAAAGATTTTAATATACCTTCCATATTTTGTGGTATCTTGGGATGATCATCAATAGTTGTATTCTCGTCTAACAAAGAGATCAATATACAATACCTAACAAATTATTTTGGAGGTTTTGAAGCTTCTTTTGTAGAACGTTTTCCATCTACAAACAGATTGAAAACATGTTAGCAAATACAAACGAAGAGGAAGACGATTATAAGTACAATAATCCACATATGGAACCTTTGAATTGCGGTATTTTTTTTACCATTGTTAACAATAGAGCTTTTCCCATTTGATGAACATGGTTTGGATGAATCCATAAAAATCATAAATATTTATAAATTAAGATTTCCTAATAATTGACGTTTACAAAGATTTTGCTATACCTTGCGGATTTTTGGTATGTTGAAAATCATCAATAGTTGTATTCTCATCTAACAAAGAGATCAATATACAATACCTAACAAATTAAAGATTTTGGAGGTTTTGAAGCTTCTTCTGGAGAACGTTTTCCATCTACAAACGGAATGAAAACATGTTAGCAAATACAAATGAAGAGGAAAACAATTATAAGTACAATAATCCACATATGGAACTTTTGATTTGTGGTATTTTTTTACCATTGTTAACAATAGAAGTTTTTCCATTTGATGAACATGGTTTGGATGAATCCATAAAATTAAAATATTGTAAGAATTGTCGGGGAAGAATGAGAGGAATATTTTATTGAAGAATGAGAGATGATTTTTATTAATGATGGGTATATATATAGGGATTAGTCTACCTTGATTTTATTAATAAATTTGGCCGGATTTTTTTTGTTAGTTAGATTGTATTGATCTAATTTAATTATTAATTATTGTTAATTTAGAAACTTTTTTAATAAGATATAGGTTGGGCCATTTGAAACGGCCGTACTATATTTTTTCCATATTTTAAAAAACCTTTTAATATATGAATATATTCCATTTAGTGTTTAATATATAATCGGCATTTTAAATTTAAATATTATGTGTATACTAATTAAAAAAGGTTTACAAATAATTAATAGAGGTATTTAGTGTAATTATGGTGAACTAATCTAATCCGTTGATCGCTAATGAGGGAGCCTAATCAAGGGTCAAAATTCCTTAATGGTATCCTCTTTTAATTATATATAAAAGATTCATGACTTCATTCCATCTCCCAGTGATTTATATTCGTATACGGCCGTCTTTTTTTACCACTTTTATCAATTTCTAACTTACGATTCTTAGATCATGAATGGCAGCAGATTTTAGTGTATCTATACCCAAACCACCGTATTTCATAGTTCAAACTCTTCCTGCAATATTATTTATTTTATCTTTTCTAAAGAATACAATAAGTAATTTTCAATTCCAAAAACTTCATAACTTTATTCCATCGCCCAGTGATTTAAATTCGTATACGACCTACTATTTTGAATCCTTTTATCAATTTATAATTAAGAACTCTTAGATCATGAGTGTCAACAGGTCGGGTTCCAACATATTTTAGTATATTTGTATCCATACTACCGCCTTTTTTGAATTATTTTATCAATTTCTGATTTACAATTTTTGGCTTATGGATGCCAATGGGTCTTTGGCGGGTTTTAGTATATCAGTACATATACCGGTTTCAAATATTCGTGATACCCGACCCAATACCCGTTCGGTACCAAATTAGTATTACCCATTGGTTGTTCATATTTATTAGCGGGTTTCGATTATCCTCATGTTTGTAACTGTAACGAAACAAAAAAATTATTAGTTATTGAATATACAAGACAAATTTGAAACACGCAAAAAAAAAAACGATACAGAATTACAAGATTTGAAATCTTAAAACTAACAATTTAACTTATTAATTAACTAATGCAAAATTTTGGTACATAATATATAGTATTATTATTACCAACGGGTCTGAACGGGTCTTGAATGGGTCTTGAAATTCACTCAGATGCAAGAAGAGTAGAAGGGTATAACCGGATGTCTTTTTCCGACCAAATGTCGGAGCTTTAATCTCCAACGTAGCAGTAGCACCAATGCTAGCCAATTTCTACCACCATAATGTAATCACCTTCTCCGACTATCGCCGCCGCCGCTGGCCACTTTCCGGCAAGAAGTTGGACACCGTAAACCATCGTACCACCACCAGTCCACCACCACCACCAATAATAATAAAAATTTGAAACACTTCTTTGAGTTGCTCCACAATTTTATTTTGTAAACTACTTATTATACGTTTTTTTCATCCTCATTGAAGCCTTTTTTAGAGAGAGGTATGGGTTTTTTGTAGATAGAGAATGATGATGGTTGACTGGTGGTTTCTTTCTACAGTTTTGCATAGCAGTATAGCACGTGGTTTGTTCAATATAATGGTTTTTTATTCTTAGTTTCTAAATATCTTTTTTAATACAAGAAATAATATAATACTTCGTATTACATATACTGTATCATTTTTCGAACTATAAGCAAATTAATAAATTCAATGTTAAATAAATCTAATTTAGTGTTTTATTAATTAATTTATAGTCTATTATTAAAGTAGTTTTATAATAATCTCATTTATATTATTTGTATACATTTATAATATTAACATTAAAAGTTAAAAAAAAAAAAATTTTAAAAACATCAATTAGTGGGTTTTGACCCAACCCGACCCGACCCAACCCAACCCGCTTTTGACCCAACCCGTTCGACCCGAATCAAAAACTGACCCGTTGGATCCGTGACCCGTTTCGACCCAAACCCAATTTGATCTTCGACCCATCCCGACCCGTTTGCCAGGTATAATTTGAATTAAAAAAGTAACTTAGATGGACGAAAACCACTAATACACTGCAAAGATAGTTATTTATTAAGTACAAAATAGTATTTACCTGCTGAGTCGGTAAATTTGCTTATTTGAAAAAACAATATCCATAATGACCATTAGATGGAGATCAAGAATCAAGATCCAACCCTTAATTTATTTAGTGACATCATTAATCCTATTTTTATGTGACTAAAAGACTAATTTACCCTTATATATTTACAATATACACCCTTCAATATTTACAATATAAATCCTCTTTTTATTTAATTGTAAATAATCCCTCAAATCTTTTATGGAATTTTTAATGTAATATCTACTATCTTTTTTTCAATAACTTAAACTCTCCGTACAATCTTCTTTATTTTATTTTTTCCGACATAAGCCCCAATAAGTTATTTTCAATTATAAAAAATTCATGACTTCATTCCATCTCCCAGTGATTTATATTCGTATACGGCCGTCTTTTTTTACCACTTTTATCAATTTCTAACTTACGATTCTTGGATCATGAATGGCAGCGGATTTTAGTGTATCTATACCCAAACCACCGTATTTCATAGTTCAAACTCTTCCTGCAATATTATTTATTTTATCTTTTCTAAAGAATACAATAAGTAATTTTCAATTCCAAAAACTTCATAACTTTATTCCATCGCCCAGTGATTTAAATTCGTATACGACCTACTATTTTGAATCCTTTTATCAATTTATAATTAAGAACTCTTGGATCATGAGTGTCAACAGGTCGGGTTCCAACAGATTTTAGTATATTTGTATCCATACTACCGCCTTTTTTGAATTATTTTATCAATTTCTGATTTACAATTTTTGGCTTATGGATGCCAATGGGTCTTTGGCGGGTTTTAGTATATCAGTACATATACCGGTTTCAAATATTCGTGATACCCGACCCAATACCCGTTCGGTACCAAATTAGTATTACCCATTGGTTGTTCATATTTATTAGCGGGTTTCGATTATCCTCATGTTTGTAACTGTGACGAAACAAAAAAATTATTAGTTATTGAATATACAAGACAAATTTGAAACACGCAAAAAAAAAAACGATACCGAATTACAAGATTTGAAATCTTAAAACTAACAATTTAACTTATTAATTAACTAATGCAAAATTTTGGTACATAATATATAGTATTATTATTAAAGAACGATACAAATACAAGGGTTAATACACAAGTTGGTCGCTATAGTTTACGAAAATGTTCACCTGGATTACTAAACTTTAAAAATGTTCAATTAGGTTACTGTACTTGTAAAAATGTTCAATTAGGTTACAAAACTTTCGACATAGTTGTTATAGCCAAGATGACATCGTTCTACTAAGAGAAAATCACAGAAATGATCCGTTGACCATACCTGTTTAAACAAATTAATCCGTTGACCCAACCTTTTAACAAACTAATCCACATTTTGGCGCCAAAAATGGCGCCCCGGCGCCCCACTAATTGTTAATACGTTTTTAATCCGTCGGTCAAAGATTTATTAGTATTTAAACCCATTAATCACATTAATTAATCCTTAAACGCAATTAATACGTGGGACCGGCGCCAAAACGAGTGGACCCGGCGCCCCACCTTTAAATCGCACCACGTGGATAAACCCCGTGACATCCAGCGCCATGCATGGACCCGGCGCCCCACCTAATGGGCCCGGCGCCCCACCTATTTAAATCGCACCACGTGGATAAACCCTACACAAAATACAAAATGCGCCCGGCGCCCCCCCTTTTAATCCCGACACGTGGATGTTTCCTGCAGCAAATAACCAAATAAATACGGCGCCCCATTATATGGGCCCGGCGCCCCATTATATGGGCCCGGCGCCCCACCTTTTCAGACCTCGTGTTTCACAAACCAAATAAATACACAAAAAACCACGTGCGGCGCCCCTCTGTTGTCAAATCGGCGCCCCAACCCTCACAAACGTCACCATCAACGGCGCCCCACTACTTCATTCTTGTACATAAATAATGCTTTGGCGCCGGATTAATTTTTACACTTTTTTTTTACACTTCATTGGCGCTAGGGTTACCGCCGTCACCATCAAGGGACAATAAAAAAAAAAATAAGGGGCGCTAGGGTTTTGTACCGTCGGGTTTTGTACCGTCGGGTTTTGTACGCAGCTCCGTCATCCGAATCCGGCGCCGGTTACGAGAGCAACGAAGGGGAAAGAAGAAGAAGAAAACAACGACAACATGGAAGAACTTGATGATTTTGATCTTAATTTTGATGTGAATGTAAGTTTCTTTTATGTTTTTATATATTTATATGTTTTGTTGTATGAGTAGGTATTGATTTTCATAGTTCGTATTTGTTTTCATGTTTTGGATTTGATTGTAATGAGTTATCTGTGAATAAATATTTCTATTTAAAGACTACATTGATTAAATTGTAGTTGCATTTGTTCACTTGTTGTTTAGTATGGATTATGGTTTATATGTTTTTATGTATGTTTTATATATTTATATGTTTTCCTACCGTCACAATTACATATATTTATATGTTTTTAGATTAGTAAAGTTATTGATGTTTTTATGTATGTTAGATTATATATCCCAATCTTTTAAAGGTAGATGTTAGTATAAATTGTTTATGAGATTTAGGAAAAGTTATTAGTTTTAATCTTTTAGATATTTATTCTTTTGCCTCACTTGAACTAATAATAACAATAATTATTGATGTAACAATAATAACAATAATAATAATAGGCCTAATAGTTGTGGTAATAATAATTATTGATGTAACAATAATAACAATAATAATAATAGGCCTAATAGTTGTGGTAATAATAATAATAGTTGTAATATAAGAATGATAATAATAATAATAATAATAATAATAAAATAATAATATTAGTTATGGTAGAAATACTGATAATAATAGTCGTAGAAGTACTAATAATAATAATAATAATAATAATAATTAATATTAATAAAAATAATAGTTGTAGAAATAATAATAATAATAACAATAATAATAGTTGTAGTAATAATAATAAGAATAATAATAATAATAATAAAAATAATAGTTGTAGAAATAATAATAATAATAATAACAATAATAATAGTTGTAGTAATAATAATAATAATAATAATAATAATAATCCATTTTAATATTTGTAGTAGTAAATATAATAATAATAGTTGTAGTATTAGAAATAATAATAATAATGATAATAATAATAATAATAATTGTAGTAGTAGAAATAATAATAATAATAATAATAATAAGAATAATAATAGATGTAGTAGTAATAATAATAATAATGATAGTAGTAGAAATAATAATGTATATATTAATAATAATAATAATAATAAATAATCCATTTTAATATTTGTAGTAGTAATAATAATAATAGATGTAGTAGTAGAAATAATAATAATAATAATAATAATAATAATAATAATAATAATAATAATAATAATAATATTTGTAGTAGTAATAATAATAATACATGTAGTAGTAGAAATAATAATAATAATAATAATAATACTAATAATAATAATAATAATAATTATAATAATAATAATAATAATATTTGTAGTAGTAATAATAATAATAGATGTAGTAGTAGAAATAATAATAATGATAATAATAATAATGATAATAATAATAATAATAATAATAATAATAATAATAAATAATCCATTTTAATATTTGTAGTAGTAATAATAATAAAAGTTGTAGTAGTAGAAATAATAATAATAATAATAATAACAATAATAATAGATGTAGTAGTATTAATAATTATAATTGTGGTAGTAGAACTAATAATAATAATAATAATAATGATAATAGTTGTAGTAGTAATAATAATAATAGATGTAGTAGTAGAAATAATAATAATAATAATAATAATAATAATAATAATAATAATAATAATAATCCAATTTAATAGTTATAGTAGTAATCGTAATAATAATAGTTGTTGTTGTAATAGTGGTAGTAGTAATAATAATAATAATAATTATAACTAACACATTTTAGGTAATTTATATCCCCTCTTTTAACTTATGTATATTGTTTGTTTATTAACTAACACATTTTAGGTGAATTTTTTGGGTTTGCAGAAGATATATTACGATGCACACTTAACTATTAGATGTAATCCTGGGAAGGCGGTCAAACTAATTATTAAAAGCTTATATAAATTCCCAAATAGACTACAGTTGTTTAGAAATACGTGTTTCGGACGATGGCTGGATCTTCAATGCGATAACCGAGACCCGAGTTTGATACATTTGATACTACAGACTGAGTTTGTCCCAGACAACGAAGTCGATTGTTTGATGTTCAACGTTGCAGGCCAGCAACTTACATTCACACGCCGGGACTTTTGTCTCATTACAGGATTTCGATTCGGTCGCCAGGACTGGTTACCTGACAGATTTGGCAATCCATTTAGAGATAGAGTTTTTCCATTAAGAGCTGGTCATTCAATTAAGGGTCGTGATGTTAAAGATGTGTTAGAGTCAGATAGTGACTCGTTAGGTGATGTTGATCACGTGCGATTGTGTTTATTGTACCTACTTCATTTTGGGTTCGCTGGTGGGGAGGTTAAGAATACAGTTAAAGACAGCGTCTTAGTCCTTCTGGAAGACTTAAATGCATGGAACCAATTTCCGTGGGGGTCTTACTTGTGGGATGAAACCTTCCCCAGACTACGTAATGCGCTTGGAAAACGTCAGAAGTTACATCATACAGATAAGACTTCAGAGTCGCGCACTTGTTACTCATTAGCCGGCTTTGTTTGGGCCTTTAAGGTAACATGTCCACATTTGTTTAGTTATATCTACATTTGTTTAGTTATTTTGTTTTATACTTGACGAGTTTAACTTTTATTTATACCTATATTTTCTGGGTACTGTATAAAAGATATGGATTTATGAGGTATTTCCACACGGCCAAATTTCTGGGTACTGTACGAAAAGTGAAGGTGTAATCCCTAGAGCCATTGCTTGGAGGAGGACCATCATTGGCTGTCCGTGGGAGGTTACACGGAGATTCCTCACTACAGTTTTTCAGGTTATTCTAAAAAATAAATTAGCCTCACATTTAATATGTAAACCTACTTTTTTAATAAGACATTAACTTGGTTGTAATCAGCCCGGACATTTACCACTGTTGGGTTTGGTGCCAACACATGAGGAGCAACAGATGGACTGGTGGATAGCTAGTGAACGTTTTTTTAATGGTATGGACGTCAGACCTCGTTCAAAGAAGCCACGGCCCCCACCAACAGACTTTGATGTTAGACCCCAGTCGCCACCCAAGCCAACATTTCAGCAATCTCACTATGGCCCCATGCCTGGTTTTGGGGATTCGTACACACCAATGGGAGGATTTCAACCACCATTTGCCCCCATGCCTAGTTTCCAACAGTCATACGGAACCATGCCTGGGTTTCAACAATCATCGTTCGTCCCCCCGCCGACATATAGTGAGCCAAGCCTTGACTTGAGGGTGTCGACCCTTGAAAAACAGCTTAAGGATCTGCGGTTTGAGTTTGATGTAAGTGTTTCAATGTTATTTTTATTTAACCTGTTACAAAAGGTGTTATGTTTTATTCTTTGTAAAATATGTACAGGAATTTCGCCGTGCTTCTCACACTGGTCACGGCCCCATGCCTGAGGACACGTCAGCATTTAGGTTTGGTGCCAACCCGTTCGACAACGTGGTGCCGGAAGAGAATGTAACACACGACTGGTTTGCAGGTTATGATGCTACAGAGGGGTTGCACTCACCGTCCGTGACTATCATGGAGGTATATTAGTTAACCTAATTATATATATTTATGTTTTTATACATATATATATATATATATATATATATATACACACACACACTATTAAGTACGTAGAACATATATCACTAATAATTGTAAGTTGTTCAACTTCTTAGACACCTCCCCTGGCACAGAGACGAAGTCCGAGGGAGAAGATGAAAGGCCCACAAATTTCTACACCTTTTATGGCATTCCAGTCCACTAATGCTGCCATCCGATCTCCAGAGTATACCACAGACCGGGCTGATATTGAGACAGTGCCGTTTGATCTCGACAGAGAAAAAGAAACTTGGGCACAAACTCCCACGGATTTTTATTCATTCGAAAATAGGGAAGAGTGCTATCTTAGTTTAGATCCCCCGAACTTTCCCTACAATAAGGAATTTTGGGGATTACTTCTTGGGATACATGGAAGTCATTGGCTTGATTCCGCAGTAATTTCTTAGCCACGTTTACCTTATAATTTTTTATCATTGCTTTATTATTAATTTTAAACTTTTTTCTTTTTTGCAATTGTATCAGCATATTAACGCATGGATGCAGCATTTGATGCTTAGTTCGACTTCAAGAGACATGCGTTGCGCTGTGGTTCCAGACTATTTCCTACACATATTATTTAAAGAAGACTCTAACCCTGCTGTGGTTGCCAGTTATGCAAACGGTAGTAGATATATATACCATGCATGGTGGGATGTCGATCGTGTAAGTAAATATAGAACATCAAAGTAAATATATGTAATTTATATATTCTTTATACAACAAAAATTACTTCATAAATAACAAATTACTTCATAAATAACAGATATAAAAATGCTTTATATTTGCAGGTTCTCATCCCTTTACACCCTACTGGTCACTGGCTGCTTGGGGAGATGCAGTTGTCGACGTGGACGTTGACTGTATATGACAGCATGGCATCCGCTCGAAGCAAATACCTAACGAATCTCAAGAAAGATTTTGAGACGTATCTTCCAGGTTTTTTAAATAGCATTGGCTACTGGAAACAAATCAAGAAGACAGCGAAAAAGAAGATCAAGGTGACAATTGGGTATGCCGTTAATGTGCCACAGCAGTCAAATTCAGTGGATTGTGGGGTTTTTGTTTGTCACTTTATAGAAAGATTGTTAGAAGATTTACCACTTCATATAGACGGCGACTCCACTACCTGGGCAAAAAACTATCGAGACAGAATGGCAACTGAATTATATAATCTACGTGTTAAAAAGGATGAATAAGCTGGTGTTAGTTGATGTAGTACGAGGGGTATATTTTTCTAGAGGTCTGTATAAAATTTTTGGATACAAACTTAGTTTATTTGAAAGTTTATTTAATATATCCAACAACATTATCTTACATGCGTAAACCAACAACATTATTTTACATGCGTAAACCAACAACATCATGTTACACACAAAGTAATCCAACTAATTTCACAAATATGTATCTACAAATCACCCAAATTAACGGGATCATACATCTCGTCATCTGACTCGTTGGTATCATATTGGTGATGTGCTTTCTCGGATGGTTGTGATTTCTTTTTCCCGAAGAACTTGCGCGTCTTAGATAGCCATTTCGACTCGCTTGGAACGGATGCAGTGCATTTATTTCTCATATGTCCTTTGTTATGACACCTGCTACATTCAATCTCTCTTTTTTCCTCTCCACGGGATAGAATGCGGTTTATTTCACGTGGTCGACCACTCTGTCTTTTATCCATCACTGGTGGATGCACATGCATCAGTCCACTTGGTTGTTCCCATTCTGATTGAGCCGGTAATGGAAAAATCTTGTCTTCGTATGTTTGTTGATATACGCGTTTAGAATACCAACCCGAGAAATATTGATTACAATCATCAATACGCAACCACCGCGCAGCCGAAATAACATGTCCACAAGGTATTCCAGAAAGTTGCCACTTTCTACAACTACACGTACCATCACCAAAGTTAACAAGACCCTTTTTACCTCCGTCATCAACCTCAAATTGTGTTTGACTAATGCCACGTGTTTTCCAGTTGAAGCTTTGAAACTTTCTTTTTTCAAATTTAGCTTCTGCCCAAGGTGTAAATTCACTTGGGAGTTGAACTGCAAACATGTTGAACAAACAAAAATTATATAAAAATGGTCACATTACGGTAAACTGAATTAACTAATTTTGAAACTTTACCTGCAGTTTCATGGCGAACGAAGTACCAATCTTGCACAGATTGTCGAAAAAATTCTACTAGCATAATGATTGGAAGTTTACGTGCATATTTAGATAAGGCGTTAATGGACTCTGCACTATTTGAAGTCATTATATTAAAACGTTCACCAGGAAAATGTGCTCGTGACCACTTATGCACACCGGCTTGCAACATAATACGAGAAGTAGTAGGGACCGCTGCTTCAAGGCGCGCCTTCCATTCCTCAAAGTCTGAAACCCTATATGCTTTGCATGTCTTCCAGTATAATTTTTGGAACATTTTTTTCTCTTTTGTGTTTAACCCTAAATTTACCATCAAATGTCGACAACATAAACCATGATAAGCATGCGGGAAAACTTGCCTTATTGCTAGATCGATGGATGCTGCACGGTCAGATATGAATGCCAAACCAGGTATTTCACCAATGCACTCCTTAAGCTTTGACAAAAACCATATCCAAGTCTCGCCACTTTCCGTTTTACCGACTCCGTATGCCACAGGAAATATTTGATTATTCGCATCCATTCCCACTGCTAAGAAATTTGTTCCCAAGTAACGGCCCTTTAAATGTGCACCATCTATAATGAGTATTGGCCTTAAGTAGTAAACAAAACTTCGAAGCTGCAATTCAGATTTGTTAGTTATATTAAATACAAAAAAAAGTACAACAAGGATAAACGTTTACTAACCGCAACCCCAATAGCAACAAAAAGATTCTCGAACCTCCCTAGATTATCGGTCTTAATTTCGGTCGCCGTACCAGGATTAGCCTTCTTCAAATTGTGACAATAAATGGGTAGCTTGTAAAATGATTCCTCATCGGTCCCCCTTAACAATTCTATCGCACGACACTTTCCCCGCCAAGCTTGAGAATAAGACACATCTATTTGAAATCTTTGATTTAAATCGATCATGATGTCGCTCCCACGATATACCCTACTGCTATCTTTCAATTGATCACGAAGTATGTGACCCAATACATGTTTGTTTGCATTACGATGATTCGGATTAGTTTGCGTTTTAGAGCATGTGTGGTGGTCTTTTAGGGTTTTAACTTGAAACACTGAATCATCATTTTGTAGCTTTGTAGCTCTAAAGAACCAATCACAACCCTTTTTGGCACAATGTGCATCAAATCTTGTGGTTGATGATTGAGTTACTCTGAATTCACGCCCATCTTCCAGACATTTAATACCTAAAAAAACTTTTAGCTCGTCTTTGTTATTAAAGAACTGACCTACATAAATTTTTGCTGATGGCACATAGCTCCTAGGTTTTGCGGGTGTTTGTTGAAAAGTGGGGCATTTTAGTGATTCGGGCATTGACCAGAAGTAGTTAGGTTGCATTTGAGGTGGAACACCTACTTTTTCTTCCTGGCCAACATCATCTTCATCTTCATTATCATCACCCTTTTTAACATCATCCTCTCGTTCGCTGCCAGAAGACTCGGATATACCAAGTTCCTTTGCCACCTCTGGATCGGTTAAAGGGTTATAATTTAGATCGACGTAAACCACATGTTCTTTATTAGACCCAAACCGTTCAACTGTACTTTGAGGCTTTTCATTTTCGACTTCAAACGAAGGTTGAAAGAAATCTTGACGGTTACTAACATGCTGAGAAATGTGATCGTGTGAATAAACGAATGGATTATGAATTGGGTACTGGCTACTTTGAGGGGTGTGATACTGATTTAATTATGGGGTAGGGTATGTATTTAGGTCAAATGTATTTATTTGTTGGGATGGGTAATCGTTGATCTGTTGGGGATGATATCCCGTTGAAGGACCGAGAACATGAGGTTGTTTGCTTCCACTACCGAGACCCATTTGATGAACTACAAATAATGTTAGATCACCATATGAGTTATTACGAACAACTTCCATTAGAAAACCGACACCTTCGTCGTCAAAAATATCAACCGGGTGTGTGAAAGTTGACATTTTATAACATAATTTGAATTCTAGTTGAACATCTAAACGAGCCTTTTTAGCTATCAATTTTTTCAACTTCGAATGCTTTACATTTTCTGGCAAACTAATGGCTCGTCTAGGTAATCCGACCGGCAAATATTCATACACGCCGTTTACAATTTCCCACGATCCACCCCAACACAAAAGAATTTTAACACTCTCTGAACACATTTTTTCAAACATAACACGTTTTTGAGAGACGGGTTGAAAGGAGTTAACAGTCATTCTTTTTATAAGGAGAACGCAATAATAAGCGAATAATAATAATGTACTAAATTTCCCCTCTCTACCGTCCACAAATCAAGAATCCAATGACATCAGGGGCGCAATTGATATAAATAAAATATATCATAAGGCGCTGATCGAAGTTTGATAAAATATGGCGCTAAAGAATCTGCCATGGATTATTATTATTATTATTATTATTATTATTATTATTATTATTATTATTATTATTATTATTAAAATGGAATATTATTATTATTCATATTATTATTATTAAAATGGAATAATAATAATAATAATAATAATAATAATAATAATAATAATAATAATAATAATAATATTATTATTATTATTATTATTATTATTATTATTATTATTATTATTATTATTATTATTAAAATGGAATATTATTATTATTCATATTATTATTATTAAAATGGAATAATAATAATAATAATAATAATAATAATAATAATAATAATAATAATAATAATAATAATAATAATAATATTATTATTATTATTATTATTATTATTATTATTATTATTATTAAAATGAATTATTATTATTATTACTAGCTATTATTATTATCACAGATTTTATTATTACTAGCTATTATTATTTTATAATAATAATAATAATAATAATAATAATAATAATAATAAATAATAATAATGTGAAAAATAAAAACCATTGGCGCCGGATGAATGAAAAATGGAAAAAATGGCGCCCCTGAATTATATAATAATGTAATTTTCGGAATCCGAATGTATTTAGGGTTATGGCGCCAATCGGTGATGTTTGTGAGTAGTGGGGCGCCGGATGTGACAACCACGGGGCGCCGATTTGACTTAAGCATTTTCCCAAACACGAGGTCTGAAAAAGGTGGGGCGCCGGGCCCATTAGGTGGGGCGCCGGGTCCATGCATGGCGCTGGATGTCACGGGGTTTATCCACGTGGTGCGATTTAAAGGTGGGGCGCCGCATCCACTCGTTTTGGCGCCGGTCCCACGTATTAATTGAGTTTAAGGATTAATTAATGTGATTAATGGGTTTAAATACTAATAAATCTTTGACCAACGGATTAAAAACGTATTAACAATTGGTGGGGCGCCGGGGCGCCATTTTTGGCGCCAAAAGGTGGATTAGTTTGTTAAAAGGTTGGGTCAACGGATTAATTTGTTTAAACAGGTATGGTCAACGGATCATTTCTGTGATTTTCCCTTCTACTAAACTTAAAAATATTCATTTAGGTCACTAAACTTTTAACTAAAATTAAGCAAAACATGTGGGATGACACAATCAACAAGTATCAATAACCCAATTGGACATTTTTTTAAGTTTAGTAATCCAGATGAACATTTTCGCAAAGTACAGTGACCTATTTGTATATTAACCCCAAATACAAAAATGGAAGTGGTATCATGCACAATATTATCAATAATTGATTAATTAATTTACTCTTTTGCCACTAATTTCTCTATATCTCGATTTACATCCCTAAAATAATTTACCATTTAATCTTCTAAGGTCGTCTTAACGTCATTTGGGTCAATAGCATGCATCTGAGTTGTCATGTTTTGTCATCTTTCGTCAAAGTTAAAAAGACAAAGTAACGCATTATAGATTGTTGATTTGAATTACACCCGACAATCCAAACCCAGTCGATGAAATATAGGTCCATTGGGTATTTTCTTAGACCCGCTGGGAGAACTACGGCGTGACACCAGACACCTATATTGGTCTAAAGGGGTCAATGAATACTCTTATCTGAAATTACCAACGGGTCTGAACGGGTCTTGAATGGGTCTTGAAATTCACTCAGATGCAAGAAGAGTAGAAGGGTATAACCGGATGTCTTTTTCCGACCAAATGTCGGAGCTTTAATCTCCAACGTAGCAGTAGCACCAATGCTAGCCAATTTCTACCACCATAATGTAATCACCTTCTCCGACTATCGCCGCCGCCGCTGGCCACTTTCCGGCAAGAAGTTGGACACCGTAAACCATCGTACCACCACCAGTCCACCACCACCACCAATAATAATAAAAATTTGAAACACTTCTTTGAGTTGCTCCACAATTTTATTTTGTAAACTACTTATTATACGTTTTTTTCATCCTCATTGAAGCCTTTTTTAGAGAGAGGTATGGGTTTTTTGTAGATAGAGAATGATGATGGTTGACTGGTGGTTTCTTTCTACAGTTTTGCATAGCAGTATAGCACGTGGTTTGTTCAATATAATGGTTTTTTATTCTTAGTTTCTAAATATCTTTTTTAATACAAGAAATAATATAATACTTCGTATTACATATACTGTATCATTTTTCGAACTATAAGCAAATTAATAAATTCAATGTTAAATAAATCTAATTTAGTGTTTTATTAATTAATTTATAGTCTATTATTAAAGTAGTTTTATAATAATCTCATTTATATTATTTGTATACATTTATAATATTAATATTAAAAGTTGAAATTTTTTTTTTTAAAAAAACATCAATTAGTGGGTTTTGACCCAACCCGACCCGACCCGCTTTTGACCCAACCCGTTCGACCCGAATCAAAAACTGACCCGTTGGACCCGTGACCCTTTTCGACCCAAACCCAATTTGATCTTCGACCCATCCCGACCCGTTTGCCAGGTATAATTTGAATTAAAAAAGTAACTTAGATGGACGAAAACCACTAATGCACTGCAAAGATAGTTATTTATTAAGTACAAAATAGTATTTACATGCTGAGTCGGTAAATTTGCTTATTTGAAAAAACAATATCCATACAATTTTATATAAAATAGTATTATTAAATATCAATACAAATAACAAACTAGCACCATAAACAATATTATCTCTATTAATTAATTAATATATTTGGGCTCATCAATCCAAAATCTATCACAATTCAAATCCTTAATACAAATTTCATTTAAAAGTAAACCAATACAAACTGATATAATGAACACCAAACAATTATTAGATCTGTATAACACATTCATATAAGACATATCATGAGTCAACCCGCAAATTTTGCGGGTCTTAAGCTAGTATATAATTAAAAGAGGATACCATTAAGGAATTTTGACCCTTGATTAAACTCCCTAATTAAAGATCAATGGCTTAAATTAGTTTAAAATAAATACACTTTACACCCCTAATTATTTATTAACATTTTAAAATAAACATTTTCTAAATATAAAAAATAATTAAATAATAAAAGAAAATCTACAAATAATTCTTTTGGGAGAATATATTTGATATACTTGATTTTCTTTGTAAATACATCCCGTCCCCTAGGGATGGCACCCGCGGGTCGTGGGTACGGATATGCTAAACCCATCACCCGCCCGCGACGGATTTTTTTGACCCGCAAACCTGCAAATACCCACTAGCGGGTTTATTTTTACACCCATACCCGCGACCCGCGGATACCCGTGGGTCGCGGGTAACCCGCGGGTTTTAAATAATATAAACATTTTATCAAAATATCAAAAGATTTTATATATTCTTGATGTATAAAAATGATTTAAAATATGTTCAAATCAATGGAACGTAATTTTAAACGAATTAAATTGTTAAAATTTAAGATATGCGGACTAACAGTTCGATAACTATCAATTTATTTGATAATTTTTTCTTGATAATTTTATAAGTTTGCTACTCGAAACATGAAAACTATACTTTTTAGTCTCTATATGAATAGTTTTATTATATATTGTTCAAATTAACCATTATATATACATGTATATGCAATAAATTATACAAATCCACTTGTAGGTATCTATAAAATGTTTTATAGGTTCGCGGGTCGGGTTTACCCGCGGGTATAAGTTCATACCCATCACCCGCCCGCGACCCGCCAACGGGTAGAAGTTCATACCCATAACCCACCCATGGGTAAAAATTTCACGTGTTTATCCACCCACGATAGACGGGTACCCACGGGTCGCGGGTTTTTTTCCGCCCATTGCCATCCCTACCGTCCCCTAATCCCTGAACCCCCGTTTCTCAGTTTTTCAAAACCCTAGCCCCACACACCGCCAATTACACCAACCATGTCTAAAATCGTGGAGTTGGATCAACATTGGAATTAAAGTTCGTTTTTAATTGCGTTTGCCACGTTTGATTAGGTTTTGAAAGAATTGTACGGTCAGTGAAGTTTTTGATCGTTATTTGGTCCGTATATTGTTGAATTAAGCTAGGATTTGTTATTAATTATTAATCAAGGTGCTGATTAACAGTTTTGCTTGAATGTAATCGACTTTTGGTATGATACAATTACTGTATATATTTTATATATTTGTTATGTTTTATTTATTATAATTATAATTTCTGAAATAATATTTTAACCTGTGGTTTTTCCTGAATTGCAGAATTGATTGCAGATGCCGCTCTATTCTCTTGTACTTTTTAATTCATAGTTATTGTCGATTAGGTCTTATTCTTTAGTTCCATTTTGTATACCTAATAATGTGGAAGATAGAAACTTTATTTTTTCAATTTTGTGATAATTTTGTCGATTATGGTTATTAATCTTGCTGTTTTGTAGTTGTTACCTATGTTATGTTGAAAGTAATTATGAGTGCCCATATGTTCTTTTGAAAGTATTCTTCTTATTGATATATAAATTCTATATTCATACATTATTTATTATTTTGATTATGGGTTTAGAAGTGGATGATAATATTTGATGTATGGAGCTCTGGATTCACATTCACATGATTTAATTCAAAAGTGATGTGATAAAAAAATCAGGTAGAACGGGGAAACCAGGGTGTATGGTTTCACATGATCAAAAAAAAGCCAGACATTCAAGTTGAAAGTTTGATGTAATGACAAAGTTAGATAGACAGGGATCCAGTTAGATAGATAGGGATCCATCTGCATAATGGAATGATAAATGCAGGTACCCACTTGATGTACCCATCTACATAACTCACTTTGTAACTTTTTGACTTTGAATCTTTCTATTTTTTTCTGTGATTTTGTAGTTAACTTTGATTGTATGTAGACTAAAACTGCATCTGGAATGGTTGTGCGTGATGAATGCATGCTAAAGTTTGGAGTTGAAGGCAAAGAGATGGGTGGAGATGGATAAAAGCTACATGGGTGTTTTTGTTTACCATTTTGATTGCAAGATCTCTATCAATCTAAAAGATTCTTAAAGGCACAATATTACTTTGCATATAACTAATATATGTCACTGCCATAACTCCTATGCATATAATTTGTTTTCCTTTCAAATCTATCTACTACTACTCTACAAATGATGGTTGTTTAAATTTATGTGTTTTTTGTCATCCATGCTTTGTTGTGTGACTCATATTGTAAATATATATTTGGTTTTAATGGTTTGAATTTTTATGCACGATCTATTCATTTTTGTTGATAAGATATAATATCTACATATGTAATTGTATACGTATATCAATTACTATCTACTTTCAGTTTCATGTTTCTATTTTAATTTTGTCATTCAGGAGTAAGTTGCATGGGATCGTTTTATTTACGAAAGCTGAATAGGTACTTCTCAAGAGACAGCCTTTTACAAAGGTCCCTTCTATTACAACGTCTAGCTACTTTTTGATGGCTTCTATGCAGGTGTGATACTGTAATTAGTATTTCATACTTCATAGTGCGTACCGTGTTGATAATGATTTTGTTCAATTTTGGTGTGTGGTTGATTAGAATTAGCAAAGTGTGCAGGTCATGCAAGTTCGATAACACGTGGTTACCACCACATTCAAGGATTACATTACTTATACAGTAATATTTTTACCACTAAAGCCACTTATATGCAAGGTATTTTCTCAACACATTTACCTTATAGGCTTATAGAGAATTTGGATTTTATGTTCGTATTTAATGTCATTAATCAGTCGAAGGATTTCTAGGCAATTCTAAAGCTTTCTTTTTGGTGGCTAATTGATAGCAAATGCTCAGTAAACGAAATATACTAATGTAACTAATCTCACAAGAGCACTAAGATTACTTTGCGCAATAATTCTTATGCAGGCAATTATAGAGATGTTCTCAACGAAACCTTAGAGATGTAACCGTATCAACAATAGAATTTCAATATTTGAAATGACTCTTAAAAATTGCATCTTTTTATCAGTATCCATAAGGTTTGACAACCTAACATTAGTAAACCTCTTTTGCAATTATCTATGGTTTCGTTGAGGGTATTTTTTTCATTATTAATTGATGTGATGATATTTAACGGAGGTCGTTTTAGAGGACAAGAATGCAAGGCAAGGTGGAGAAGGATTTAGCAACTTGGCATGTACTTGAGACATGCAAAAGACTGCTTCTTCAAGAGCTACATAAGCTGAGGTATACATAATAATATTGTTATTGCAAAGTAATGTATAAGCGAATAAGTAAATTTGGTGGTCATGAGTCATGAGAGTTGGTGGCTTTCTTTTTATATAAAATATCTTTGATCATTGTTAACGTATTAGTGTTTCGATAATGAAACAAGAAGTGATTAATATGGGTTGCTTTTGTGTTTAAGCATGTAGGATTTTGTTTTTTTTTAAGCTAAATTATCCAATTTTGAACTTTATTTTATTTAAATTCTTGTATTAATTTGATTTAACTATCCACTTCGATTAAAAAGTCAAGCATCAAATGTTACCTTGTGATGGATAATAACTCTAAGTTGATTTGTGATAATTAGCGACTTTTTTTAGACATTTAAGTGTGTATCTTATGTTTACAGTTGCTAACAGAAAAGAGTGTCTTGTGGCGATGCCAAATTTTCCTATTTGTCCGTTGACCTAAATGTATTTGCTTTCTCTATGATGTATGCTCATTTTGCTTTATTTTTCCTTCAACTCCTATTGATATTGACTTTTGTCGTTTTGATGTTCAGCCCGTTCTAGCAGGTTAAATTAAATCACCACCTCCAAAAGGTGGCTTATCTCCAATTTAGAGTTCGGTCACAATGGGGTCATGTCATAATGGGTTCGGGACAACTCATTGTGGTATTGGGGAAGGAAGTGCATATGGGTGTCAATTAGTGAATCAATTATGGAAGTAGTAAAGTAAATATTGGTACAGTTGAGTAGCAGTTCATTGATGGTGTAATTCGAATGATTCTAAAGGTGACTGATTAAGATATATGTGGGACAATCGTTGGGTACTTAAGTGGGTAAAATATTCATTTATATTTGATATTGCTATGTATGTAATTAAAATTGTGTATTTGTTTTCATTGTTTACACACAAACACAAATAAGAACATCTTAATTGTACTATGATACATAGACTCAAGACCAAAGTCTAAACAAAACAAGCAACCAAGGCCCTCATTTTACAAGATGTAATGTGACTATGTGAGGGATAAACCAAAATCCAAACATTGAAAAAGACACGGGGACCAAATACCACAAAACGAGACATAAAATAAAGACACAAGGAAAATACTTGATCAAAAAAAAATTCATGCATCCCCACGTGAAAGTACATAAAAAAAGACTACACAATAAAAATAAAAACAAAATTAATGCATCCTGCGTGAAAGTCATGAAACATGCCCAAAATCTTCCAGCTTCAGCTTCAATACTAGGCCACAACGAACTGACCACAACTGGATTTATTCACTCATTCCAAGACAACTTAGCATTTTTTCTCTAATCGAAAACCAGCAAAGACCGAATATGATTAACAACCGGAAACATCCGGTATTGTCTCTGTATAAAATTGAACACTTTAGAGTTTCGATGTGTCCAAATCAAAGACGTCCACACAAACCCTTTCCAAGCTAAGTTTTTATGTTTAGCGAATGAATCCACATCCTCATGGTATGTCTTCAAATGGACCCCCAAGTGACTTAACCCAAACACGATCAATTGAACATTTTTGACCATAATTCATCAATAAAGTTACACCTAATGAAACAATGCTCGATAGTTTCGATACCTTATTTTCACATTGATACAACAATAAAAATTGTTATTAGTAGACATTTATAATTTTATAAACAAATCATATAATGAAATTATAATAGTAAATGCAACTCCCATTTTGTATTCAAATTAAAAAATTCAAAATAAAAGTGAGATTATTAATGATGAAAGCAATTATATATTTACAACTTTAACAAAAATACATGTTAAATTAACATCCTTCAATATAAAAGTTATGTCAAAATTACTTTACTTATTATATTTGAATGTAACAAAACAATTGAAAACATAATTTAGCTTAAAAAGTTTTATTTAACAAAGACAAATAACATAACCCGCGTTGTCGCGGGTCCTTCACCTAGTTCATATAGAACTTAAATAAAATATAATATTAATATCTTAATTAATAATTAATTAATTTAGGAGATGATAATCGTGAGGTATATCACTTTGACGGCAAAGTGGTATTTTTATTTAATTTAATTATATTAAAATTTTATTTTTAGAGGAGAATTTTTAGGTAAATTATAACATTTGATTGGTTAATAGGTCTTAAATTTTCAAAAAATTTCAATAGGAGAAGTTTTCTTTTATTAATATTTAGATTAGATTTGTTTTTACGTTTGTTATTGCAAATAACTTTGAATAATCAGTTTGATATGGATTATTTTTAATCAAAGTAGCTCTTAAAAAGATGAAATAATGATCCGGAAAAAAGTGGGTGTTCATTTGAACTGGACCAGTCGGTTAGATGGGCCAAATGAGCCCAAGCTTGTTATCCTTCCACTGTCAGGAGCGAGGGGTTCTCGCAGCTCTGTGAGGCCAGCCTAACGCAGTGCCCCCTTCTCTAAGGTCCAAGGAACCCAAGCCTTCGCTCTAGTCACATGAGCCAACTCTCAACTTGGAACGGGCAAGCCAGATAATGCAACATTTGGCCCAACCGAACTGGACCATATCGCAGTCCAACCCACTTTTATACCCCCACTTGGGTTAAAGGCTTGCGTTACTAAGCCCGGTGCTCTTAGCAACCTGCCAAGTCTTTATAAAGTGAGTTTTGAATAATATAGAAAACGATGTGGGATCAAATACTCTAATAAAATCCAACGGAGGTTAATTGATTCTTAAGTTTCTCTATATGATAAAATTCATTTCATCAGTTCTTCAACATCTTGTGATCCAAAAGCATAATTATTTATAACTAGATCAAAAGATTTTCGTATAGCTAATACCTTTTGCGTAACAATTATACGTTCATTATGTGATAACATTTGATGGTTGTAAAAAACTAGAAGATCAAACGTATGACTTGGCTACAGCATCATATTTGCTCCTGGTTAATACTCCGTATTAGTTTTGGCTTCAAATACGTACTGCTCATTAACCATGTTCGATGACGTGTGTTGTTAGATTCTTGTGAAGCGCTTCAGGTAAATTTAATAAACATATTACGTAGTAATATTTTACAACAATCACAATCATGAAATGTCAACATACGGGCATCAATACATGGTCCGAAAATACAAATCTTCATCAAATCTACATCAGTTTAAAAACCTCATGTAGGACTATTTTGGATCAATTCAACCAAGAAGTCGGGTGCATCAGTTGATGTGTTTAGATACACCGCAAGGCTTGTGATGTTCAAGGATCCTCCTGATAGCAACTCACAATGTATCCAACTTCCAAGTACAAAATCAATCTGAAACACATGGTAAATAGTACTATTAATTATATTTATCATTACTAGTATAAAAAAAACAAGTATACATTTTCATGAAGTAGAAAACAAAGTACCTTAGAGGACTGGATACCAGTTTTGAGATGAAGAGCAGCATGAGCTGTTTTGGTTTCATTATGATAAGATTGTATATCAGGCGGGAGACAGCAAGGTTTAAGGATAGCACCGAGGTGAGTTTCTATGGTGGATGCTAGATCTACCATAAGATTTTTGTGTGAGGGCATGACATATGGGAAGTCCATAAAACCCTTGCGGCTAACATGATGTGGTGGCGATAATGAGGCCGAGCAGGAGAACCGAGCTCGTGATGGGTAAGAGCAAGACGAATATCGCAAGGAAGGAGGAGGAAAGCGGAGGGTGATGGAAGCCATAGTTATTACCTTCTCCCAGCCGATTAAGCCGACTTTATAGGAACAACCTTACCTTAGTTAAGGTTATTCGACATTGTTTTTATTCTTTTAAGTCCTCACATTAAGTTCATTAACAATAGAGAATTAATTGTTTAAAATGTTTATAATCATTTCATAAGGTATAAAATAATCAATATACAAAAACTAAAAATTTAAACCCAATAACTTCAAATAAAGATCCAACATACCTATTACCTACTATGATTAATCAATCTTATAACTAAAGCAGATAGGCATATCAATGACAATTTGAGTTAAAGCAGATTTTAGTACTGCATATCAAAAACCTGCTCTGAGCAACTTCAAGCAGTGATCGAAGGAATGAAATTAGTCAATCCAGATGCACAAGGTTTTCATTTATACCTATGGTCTGTAGTTTTACATTTGGTTCTGTGCTTCTGTATTTGCATACATATGACCACTTTTTTAGTTACTATTTTGATATTTGGAGTGAACTACTGTGATAGGAGGATCACATTCATATACATCTGGACAATTGGTTTAATCCACATGCATATGACAATAACATTTATTACTAATAGGACCGAAACATAAACTTACATGACGTTCCATCCTAAATCAATAGGTGGTGGACAGAGTTGAGGAGCAGCCCATAAATTTATATGTAGGCATTAGTTTCTTATATTTACCGTAATGGACATGGGTTTGCACCCAACAAGTACACTCGTTGCAACCTACTATGGCCCATGTGACCCATTATAATCCCCTATGACCTGTATATGCCCAGTTTGATCCATTATGACCGAATACGACCGTTAAGACTTATCATGACCCATCACGACTCGTATGACCCGTACAACCCATATGACCCTATTAATTGCCCATAAAACCCATTATGACTAATATGACCCAATTAAAACCGATGATGACCTGTTATGACCATTTTGACCCACTGTAGTAGACCCATTATGACACGTATGACTGATTACTAGTTTTGAACCCATTATGTCACCAGCCTAACATAGTGCCAACTTCTTGAAGGTCCAAGTAGCCCAAGCCAAGCTAGATACAACAGACCCAACCAAACCAGACCAAATCACAGTCCAACCCTCATCCATACCATCAGTTGGGTTTTAGGCAAACACTACCAAGCCCAGTACTATATGATCTATGACACCTCATTGTGAAAGCGGTTTGTGACTTTGTGTTATCTAGAGCTCCTTATAAAGTAGTTTATATATTACTCAGCAGGATGATTTGAGATGAATTACTAATATTTATGACCGTAAGCCCATAGCTATGGCAGATTCTTAAGTTATTTGACTGATAAATTCCACTAGTGTTTCCTCTGGTAATACAACAATAGGAGTATAACTTAACCAGGAGGTACAAACATTTTGGTTTTGTTGAATCTTTTGCACTACAATCATGCTCTGCTTATTTGTTCTTTAAGCAATAAAATAATAAATATGGTAGCCAATTTTGAATTTGATGGTTCTATACTTCTATATCTGATAGATCAAACAGGTTACCAGGCTAAGCATTATATTATACATTTATACCTGCATCTGTTGAATATTACATTACAAGAAGCATACTCTCAGTCAATACTGCCGAAGTACTTCAAGAAAGTTTAGTCATTATTTTAAATTTGACAACTACAGCCATGAAAACAAGGATAATACGATTCATAACATCGGTGTGTCAAATATTAGTGGTTCCAAACCACATCCGGGATATCTCCATTTGTCTATGGGATGATAAGGCATAAGCTTTAATGTCTGGTACAAATTTCCCTATGTGCAGAATAACCAAGTCTTGCAACAAACCAAATCTATCTAAAAAACCTCTCGTAAGGCTTCTAGTACACGGTTAGCAGTTTCTCGTCCAAACAACCTCGGTAGATTTGACTCCAGATCGATTTCAATGGTCCTACTTTTACTCAATCCATCCCTCTTTTTCAAATAATCCCTCTCACTTTCACTTACTACCCTTTCCCCAAAAGCACAAACATCCAACCAAATTTTCAACACTTCCTTGGCAATTGGGCTAACATGAGTTTCAATCATCTCCTCGAGTTTTTCAGTTTCAATCTTCACCAGAATTGCAGTGGGAGAAACAACGGAACGAAAGTAAAGAGATGACGAAAAATAAGGTGTTACCTCAGATAGCTTCATTAGACGTTGCCTGTGCTGTTCCAATTGAGTGTCCTCGTAAAATGTCTTCAGATAATCAGGGTTGAGTACAATGTCCTTTCTTGGAGGTAAATCAAGAACTAAAACCATAGATGTTGGGCTACTTTGTATCAACTCTACCACGAGGTTGGGTGCATCAGTCGATGAGTTTAGATAGGCTGAAAGACTAGTGATGTTTAAGGCTCCTCCTGTTGGTAACTCGCAATGTAGCCAACTTCCCAGTATGAAATCAATCTGAAACACATTTTCAAATGGGATAACTTAGTGTTTGTTTAGAAAAGCAGACTGCCATTAAACTACAAAAAGTACAATACAAGATGCAACACCAACGACACAACCCAAGACCACAAGCTGCAACAACCAAAAGAACATGCTACAAGGCATAATATGAGGGCAGCAGCTCAAAACAAAAAAAGAAACTATAGCAAAACCACACCACCAGTACTATGCTACAGAAACAAAAGTACACTATACAAACAAAAGCAGCAAAACTACACAGAAGCCCATTGACTCACGAGGCCAGGCACACCAACTGAGGAGCAGCAGACCACACCCCATACCCAGCAGCAACCTTAATACCATACATGAAATCTGGAGCTCACTCAAAAACCACCACCATGTTGCTGAGACAGAATCTGACGCGAGACCCCTTCCCAAAACAGCAGTCAACCACATCACAGCAGTGAAGGTGTGAAACGAAAACTTGATCTTATATTTGAACAATAGGACATTTTTTCATTCAATCCATCGATTTTTGCATTTGTATCCCTCAGTTCTAATCCAACCGTAAGTCCTAATCTGAATTTCTTTGAACATATCAGGGATCATTTCCGTATTTTACTTAAACACTATCCTATTTCTGTGGACCAAAACAAATACAAAAAAGACCAAATACGCGCTCGCCAATATGCTTTTTTATGTTTAGACTAATGAACTTTTAACATGCTATGCTTTTTATGTTTTATAGACTATTGAACTTTTAAATGGTGTCCCACTGGGGTCATTTTTTTACAGAGCGACCGGAGTAAGCCGGTGACCATTTGTTGTCCAATTTGAGTCGATGTAACCTACGTTTTTGTGTCATTCGAGTCTGCATACATTTCGTTTTTCTCCTATTTATCACAACATTGTTACAATGACACAGTATGCATAAAACATGTAATGTAACAAAAATGACTTTAATAGGACAATATCTAATATAGCATATCAATGGTCTTATAAAACATAACATAGTAAACTGTCTCATTTGTTAACTGATATTTACTTAATTTTAACAAAGTAGATTAATATTGATTAATAATTAAATGTCTCAATTTCGAAACTGTACTAAAGTGGAAGCAAAAAAAATTTATGTAATAAAATACACTATTGATTAATACCGCGATATTGAAACTATACTTATTAACGGGTGGAAATTATTATGAAGTACCTGAGAGGAGGGGAGACCGGACCTAAGATGGAGAGCAGCATGAGCAGTTCCAGTTGAATTCTGATAAGATTGTATATCAGGTGGGAGACTGCAAGATTTAAGGATAGAATCCATGCGAGTTTCAACGGTGGATACTAGATCAACCATTAGATCTTTGTGTGGAGCCGAGACATACGGGAAGTCCGTAAAATTCATGGGTGTTGATGCGCTGCAGGAGATCCGAGCTCTTGTGGATGGATATAAGGAAGACGAGGTTCGTACAGAAGGAGGTGGGTAAGAGAAGGAACAAGTAGAGAAGTGAACGGCTATGGCAGCCATAATTAGTAAACAGAGTGATATTATTAACTATTAAGTGGTCAGCAAAACTGCACAAAACAGGATGTAAAAGCCCAATAAAAAACAATAAAATAATATATATAAAATATTTAAACTACTCTGTCTCCAAATCTAAAAGCCCAAACCCAGTTATATTTCTCTGTGTTATTTTTACTTTTCTATGATATAGGGTTTTTTTAACGCGAACTAAAGGGACTTTCATAAATAAAATTGTATATTTATAAATTGTTATACTTTCAATTAAAATTTAGAAGGTCAATATAAATTTACAGGGGATATAGAGTTTATGACGATATTAGTACAAATACAACTTTTGTAATACATTTGGAAAAATGTTGTGTTTTGATGGAGGAGAACGTATAAAAGGCAGGCTCCACTTCAATATTTAATTTTTATTACTCTTTTCCTTTCTTCTTTTTCTTAAATAAAATAAAATAGTGGAGTTCATAAGCAGTCATAACAGCTAGCACTGCGAATACTTATGGGATGATATGCATAAAGACTTGGTCAATCAAAACAAACTAAACTAATTAACAGACTACTAAATAATAATAAAACTTAGGACTTGTTATTATTAAAATAGACTAACACGAACCGATTAACCCAACAATCACCCCCTTAATCAGTTTGTTTTTTTTTTTTTTTTTGGTAAAGGGAGTATACCCTGGTAAATATAATCAGTTTGTTTATACCACTCTTCACAACATTTTCGAAGCATCTCGAATCTCGACTTTCCTCGGACACCCGACCTCCACCTCGGTCACATCCAAAGTCTTCTCGAGCTCAACCGCTTTAGATTGTTCGCAACACCGGTACACATCTAACATGGCTTCCCGTTGGACACGTTCAATAACATCACGACTCTTCCCGGACTCACGACCTCTTCCCCGGCCACATCTAAAGTCATCCCGATTTGAACGTCCAACACCATAATGTTCACACCGTGTTCTTTCTTCGTTACCTTCTAGTCTTGACAGCCATACCTTTTTCCGATCACACTTGTTCAAAGAGGCCTCTCCACCGACCAAGAAAACAAAGCCACCGTCTTATTTCTTTCAACCGCCAAGCGAATCAAACCTAAAGCCACCTGCTTTGACGGATCCTTTATACCCGTTTTCACGCACGTACGCCGGTCGCCTCTTATCACGAAACAAGCCGATCAAGGGAAACCCGCAGCCCTAACGTTTTCACTCAAGCTTGTTCTGAGATCCTTTTCCACCGGTTAAGAAGACAAGGTCACCAACACCTTTACCGTCTTATATAAACCGCAACACGAACCGAACTCAAAACCACCTATTTTGATTTCCTTTCGTTCGTCTTTTCCGCGGCTTCGGTTAGTCTCTCGCTATCGTTGGAACAAGCCCGATCAAGAGGTGCTACACACCTTCTTGAAACGGACTCTCAAACCGGCTCTACTATATCTTCACGAGCCCTAGACTCTGATACCAATTAAAGACTTGGTCAATCAAACAAACTAAACTAATAAACAGACTACTAAATAATAATAAAACTTAGGACTTATTATTAATAAAATAGACTAACACGAACCGATTAACCCAACAATGCACTCGTGATTAATGTGAGTCAAAGTTTAAATAATGTAATAACTTGTTGAATGATTATCGAAGCCACGTTGCCAACTACCAACAAGCTTTTCCACATGATGTGAAATGAAAGTCTAACAGCAACTCTTTGTTAGTCAACATTCACACACTTCTAGACTTCTAGTATGAACAACACCCTTCTTGGAATTGATAGTCGTCGATATTTACCCAATAAATAAAAAATAAAAAAAATTAAGATTTGACTTAATAATTTCATGATTTATAACAGGTTAACAATTACGGAATATATGTATTGGACATATGGAATATTTTTTTCAATAGTAAAAATGGAATTTGGTGGAAGTTTCAAAGCTACATATTTTCAACTTTTATTTTTATTTTTGGTACTATTGTCGCATCTAATAAAGCAAAACAATTCCGTTAACTTCGATCGGGACTGTTGTACGATAAAAAAACAACATAAAACAGTTTTATGATAGAATTATTATTAGTTAGTCACATGAAATTAAAAAATCCTTCACATTTCACTTTTTTTATAATATGAAATGAAATGATCTGCAGTATTGACTCTTCAACTCATAGCCACTTGTCTGTTGCATCATTTAATTACATCCACTAGATAAAGGTCTTTGTAATGTAACTTTACAGTATGCATTTTTTAAACTATTTCCAAAAGTTAAAACATATTTTAATAGAGTAAGATTCAAATGAGTACACCAATTTTGAGTGAGAATGAGGGAACCAACAGATTTCTGCCATGTGTCACTTTATTCTCTCTCCTCCACATTTTTAAAAATTAAATATCTCACAAACGGTAAGTCGAAAAATCATGAAAATTGCACCATAAAATTCAGCGTTTTCTCCTCTTCGATTTGCCGTCCCTCAAGGCATACTTTTGACAACTTTTTTTTTTCTTATTTTTTGGTAGGTTTCACAAATTAGTAACACATGTGTTAATGATTAGTTGTACATTTAATTTGTGGTTAAGGTTAGGGTTTAGTGTTAGGTTTAGGGTTTAGTAGGGTTTATGGTTTAGGGTTTATAAGGGTTTAGGGTTTAGAAGGGGTTCAAGGTTTAGGGTTTAGAAAGATTTAGGGTTTAGCGTTTTGTAAAGCGTTTAGGGTTTAGGGTTTGGGGTTTAGGGGTTAGGGTTTAGGGTTTGAGGTTTGGGGTTTCGGGGAGGGTTTGAGGTTTGGGGTTTCTCTCCGAAACCCCAAACCTCAAACCCTAAACCCTAAACCCTAACCCCTAAATCCCAAACCCTAAACCCTAAACGCAACACTTTAACACATGTGTTAGTAAATGTGAAACCCACCAAAAAAATGAAAAAAAAAACTTTTCGAAAGTATGTCTTGAGGGACGGCAAATCGAAGAAGAGAAAACGACGAATTTAATGGTGCAATTTTCATAATTTTTCGATTTGTCGTTTGTGAGATAATTGATGTTGGGGGTAAATGGGTTTTGTACATGTGGAACATTCTCTTTGTACACATGGCTTGATATCATTGGTTCCCTCATTCTCACACAAATTTCTATTCTCATTTGAACCCTACCCTATTTTAATAATTGTTGCCGAAGAAGTCCAAACGCGGGAAGAATTTATAATTATTCAAAGGGTTCAATACGTTAAAATGTAATTAACTAAGTTATGACATTTGTGATGTGAAACGTACATTATGTGCAAAAAAACTTGTTATTTGTTGGTATTGTATGTAATACTAATTTACAATATTTTTATCGCGTGTCATTTATACAATTTGTCACTATTGCAACGTTGACATGATGTTATTGCTTTATACAATGTGTCGTTTATACAATGTTATTGCATCGTTGATAATTTTGTATTGCATCGTGAAAGCAAATCGTACACGATTAAATAAAAGTGCTAAGTGTTATTATTTCATAACATTTGCTATTTAATTTACTTTTCATTATTATAAGTAGTCATTCCAAAAAATTAATAATGTTTGTTGTAACTACAAAAAGTACTCCACAAACACAATGTCTAAATGATCCACAACTTAGGAACCAAATAATTGACACCAAACAAGCAAAATGATCACAATTGCATTTAAATTTAGTAAATCAGAGTTAATCATTTATAAACCAAAAGTAATTATAAGGTTTTGAGGAAAAATTAAAGCAAATTGCATCAAATCCATGTCTCGTAGAAAAAATATAGCATGTACAATCATCAACAAAATTTAACGCGTTTACATAAAGTTAGAGGGGACAAGAAATCACCAAAATTCCCTTCAATTAAAAGACAGACATATAGCACTCATTAAATTTTTTTTTTAAAAATACAAAAAAAAATTAAAAACAACCGAAAGTTAATTCATACCATGATACAAAAGCAAATGTCATTACCAAACATCAAAAGTAACAAACCATGTGGTTTACGCACCCAACATTAGTACGTTAGATATCCTCATTTCCATATGATCATAATCATCAATCTTCAATAATCATCAATTAATCTCACTCGTTCATCTATCTCATCTCTTGTTTGGTTATGTTACTTGTGATATATCTAACGTACCATGATTGCTTTTGATCCATTCTTGTGTTTGTGCCAAATGTTGTTCATCATGTGTGTTCAGCTTGATGATGATGTCGTTGATGACTGTCGCACTGAACAAGCTACAACTTGTGCCCATTGTCTCAACTTTGTTTTCATAGTTTGCGGATTACCACCTATATCGTCATAAAACAAAAAAATTAATTTATTATTCATTACATATACAATAAGTGCGTCTCAAATTTTGTAAGAATATTTATGAACAATAATACGAAGTATTATTTTTTCGCACTATACATGATACAAAAAATGAAATAGAAATTCTTTTACCAAATATGGCGTGAGGACTGCTAACTGGAGAAGACAGATCGGGCTCGGAGACAGCGTACGAGTAGGAAGATACCGAAGAAGAGGACGACGAAGATGACATTGACGACGATGATTTACAAACCGTATCAAAATACTGCTTATTTATAGCATGGTAAAACTCTAAAGCCGGTAAGGTATTCGAAAGGCGGTCATCTAATTTGGGAGAGTGTTCGAAGCCAAACCCGAGCTCGATACAAGCTTTAAGTTCATCGATATCTTCATCGGTGACACTTTTGCTTCTTCGGTGATTGTGTTTGCATTTTCGTTTGATCCATTCTTCATCACGGTGTAGGTCAGGTGACCATGATTTTTGTGTGTAGATTGAGGAGGTTTGATGATGTAAGGGTGGTTGTGCTGACGTGTAAGGTGGAGGCATAGCAGACACGTTGGGGCGGGGTTTTGAATAGGGGAGCGGAATTTTGGGGGGTTTGAAAATGCAGATTTTGGGGTAGTGGGTGAGTATATAAAAGGAGTGGTGAACAAGTATGAAATGGACCCATGAATCGTTGATGGGTTGGTTGGTGACGTCATTATTATTATTATTATTACTGTTTGTGATTTGTGATTGGGCTCCATGAAGTTGATTTTTGCTAAATGGTCCCAACACGAAACATTAATAATTAATAATAATAACACGACTTGTAACCTTTCTTTTAAAATTATTTAAGTAAGAGTTGAATATATAGAAAAAAGTTAGTATAAAGTGTTATTAATGAAAATCAATGTAACATAACGTGTAATGCTATATAGTGAGAATATGTATATATGTATATATGGTATCAGATTTTATTTTATTTTTTTTTATTGTCTTGACCAAAACTAATTAAGCATGTTGTACTTTTGAGCAATAAAACTCTCGACATTCACACTATACTTAATACTTGTTATTTCAATTCAAAAAATTGCATTTAATGAATAAAAAGTTGTTGCTCAGTCGTTTATAATTTATATATACATGGTTAGGACGCATTTGTTTTGAAGTTTGATCAATAATTGATAGTATGTATATTCATTGCCGTTTATTTAGATTTTAGGGTTTATGGACCAGATCACCAACGTACTTTACTTTTTGTCCCAATGTCACTAATGAACCGGTTTTATTACCAAGGTCGACACCAAACTTTTTACTTTTGTCTCAATGTCACCAACGAACTAATTTTATTACCAATGTCGACAACGAACTTGTTAAATATGTTTTGAGGTCACCAAAATACTTTTTTTTAACGAGCTACGTTTTGAATTTGTTGATGTGGTGTTGCCATGCATTTCATTTATGTGACCAGACTTCCACGTAAGCTAAACTTGTACATGTATGGTTAATTCTTCTTCTCCTATCAAATAACATGTAATTTTTGATTGATTTACGATAATCACCACTTTTCCAGTGAATCTAAACGCAATTACTACTTTTTTTTATCAAAAACGTAACCTAAAATTACATGTTAGTCGGTCGGAGAAGATGAAGTTAACCATACGTGTACATGTTTAGCTTACATGGAAGTCTAGTCACATAAATGAAATGCATGGCAACACCACATCAACAAATTCAAAACGTAGCTAATTAAAAAAAGTATTTTGATGACCTCAAAACATATTTAACAAGTTTTTTGTCAACATTGGTGATAAAATTAGTTCGTTGGTGACATTGAGACAAAAGTAAAAAGTTTGGTGTCGACCTTGATAATAAAACCGGTTCATTGGTGACATTGGGACAAAAAGTAAAGTACGTTGGCGATCTGGTCCATAAACCCTAGATTTTAATAAGTTGGATCATTTGTCGTCGTTTTAATTATGTCGCAACACAACACTTCGCTCTTTCCAACTTTCTTCCCGTATGCTATATTTAGGGGCTGTTTACTTTTTTCCTATTAAGTGTTGTTTACATGTGATGTCTGTCTGGATAAATATGTCTGTTTATAACAAGTGCTGTTTATGTAAATGTAATTTTTGTTTTGACCAAAATGATGAACTTAAATGATATAAAGTTTGAATAAAAAATGACGTGTTCAAATTCTATTGGAGAAAAATTTTTGAAAAAAATGTATATTTATCATTAAGTGCCTCTTTTTGGTAAATGCCTCATTTTTCCTCCTATTTCAGAAACAGACATTCCTTTCTGATTAAGTGAAAAAGAAACAGCAATTTATCTGTCTGGATTAAGAAGTGTCTGAAAATAGACCATCAAGTGGAAAGTAAACAGGCCCTTAGGGTTGTGTGTTTGGTTACAGAAAACTCTTTCAGTTTTCTACAAAAGTTTCCAATAAAATTGAAAAATCATAAAACGTGCTCAAATTGTGATTTTCCGAAGAAGTTTAAAAAAAAGTGGAATCTATGATTTACGGTTTTCTACATTTTCTATATTGGTAAATGAAAACTCCATCCCTTACATTTGAAAACGTTTTTAGAATTTTCTTTAGTTTTCAATGGACACAAATTTTTAGAAAAATGAAAAAGAAAAAGTGAAGATAGTTTTCTGTAACTAAACGCGCTCTTATTCTCTCGGTAAACACCTACAACTCCAAATTGGTTTCCATATTTGATAAGTTTAATTAAGCAGTTGTACTTGATGTCTGATCGTGTCATTGCTTCCAATCTCATTGGTGATTTGGTGGTTTCTGAAAGTTATGGTTTGCACCAAACAGATTAATTGTACAATGAAGGATTGAAGGTAGTGTGTGGCTAGAGACAGATCATAGACATAACGAGTTAATATAGCAATGAGTTTAGTCGATCATTAAATCTTGTCTTGGAGTGAATATATGATCATTCATGACATGTTAATAGTTGGAGTACTATTATTCAAACAATATAATACAACAAAAAAATATATACTCATTATCATTTTGTCTCGTGTTTAAATATGTAACCAATAAATGTTACACACTGTAGTTTTATACTCATGACTGTTATATTTTAACAAACATAGTTTCGATCAATAACAACCAACCATAACTATTACTAATTGATCATATGCTAAACCCAAAATTAAACATAACCTATAAATATCATATCATGAAGACATCTAGAATTAAAATCCGGAAAGAGTAGCTCACGATGAAACGCGGGTGTCATGACTCGCACATATGAATGAGTTATAATATTGTCCGATTGAAAATGGTCCCAAAAGGTTGTCTGGAAATGGCTGGAATGCGTACTCGGGAAGCAAATGATGTATTGTCTTTATTTAAAACGGGGAATAATTTGATTATAGTAACACGTATACGTGTCTTGACTCAATCTATGTCATCAACAAACAGTTAATTGGCCGGTTAGCTTCTCTCATGTTTGTCTACTAGCACGTTACCCGCATCATAATAACTCATTTATAATGTTTGTTACGTGCGATAGTATGTTTTTATTACCCTAAACTAACAGTTAATTTTTTAATTTTCTACGCAGTAACTTTAAATGATATGTGCTAAGTTAAATTTTAAAAAGAATCATAATTAAGGCAAATTATGTTTAGAACTATTAATCCCATTAAAATAATAACAAATATAGAATAATACAAATAAGTAATTTTGGAAGATGTTAGAGAGTAGTTTTGAAATTTTAATTATTTTAAGACTTTTAAGATTCAATACATGACACATTTTATAAGTAGTTATAGATAACCATCAAATTTTGGAGTCAAATATCACCTTAAAAACAAACTCTTATACGTGTATTTCTGACATAAAAATTTTAAACCTTTGTTTGCATGTATAATTTCATTTTGTGTTGTCGATTTTCATGTTAGATGATGATAATTTTTCGATCATATTTGGACATTTCATATCCGATTTTTATTTTTCAAAATTCTTAATATCAACAAAGTCAACGATAGTCAGCGTTTCAATTGATTGCTACAATGTCGCAACACGACTACACTGGGTGTGTTTGGGTGAGTAGCTTATTGTAGCTTAACCTTATTTTTTTTATAAGCTCAAATTAAAAAAACAAGAATCCCAGCCTTAACTCTTCAAATCCTGTATGCAAATCTTCAGTTTCTAAGTTTGGATGTTCTTGTGAATTGCACTTGGTTTACAAGGAACTGAGATTGAGAAATTGTTTACAAAAAGGAGGTCGGCTCTCCTAATAAACCGACCTTATAATACGGGTATTTTATACCCGTCTTAAATCTATTGTCTGACACAAAAATACCAATTGCGATAAACTTATTTTATTTTACCATCAACTATAATAAATTAAAACAAACAATAATTTACTATCCACAATAAGTCATGGGCATATTTATCCAAGTTTCTCACATATACAGTTAATATCAATCAATTTCTAATATAATTAAATAATCAAATAATTTAGAAATTACCAGGCCACTAGAGAGGATGTTACACCTTTTATGTTATTTTACCTCATCTATAAGGTTCAGCCCCTTTTACACAAATAATAATAAGCTTCAGCTTCTGGCTCCTAACACAAGCTTCAACTATAAGCTCCAACTACAAGCTTCCAGCTCCAACTACAAGTTAGTTTTACCAAACACACTCATTGTGTGGTTGTCTAGGCCTCGCAACCAACCCCCATGACATGGAAGGTAATTTCTTAAAGCTTTCGTTTAACGGAAGTATTGGTATAAGCTGGGGATGCCACATTTATATTGTACATGCATACGTATCAAGCTTATGATTACAACCAAACATATATTAAGATGCCAAAAGTATTAGTTACAAAGGTAGATTTCGTAAATATGACTAAACAATTTTAGTTATATAAAAGAAATCCAGTTGTCAAAAGTTGGCATCCTAAACTTCGCGGGTCGCCTAAGTTCCATGTGCTGGCGGTTCTTACATGCGCAGCTAATTCCCTGAAAAACATAGTAAAAGTCAACAACGAGGTTGAGTGAATTCACAGGTTTTATGTTTGCAATAATGGTTGGTTGTTTTCAAAGTGTTCACCAAAGTTGTTGTCATCGAAATCAGTTGAAGTTTGGAGGCATGTTATCCAAAGCATACGTTTAGTGGGATGTTGCCCAAAACGCAGTTTATGATTCGTAGGAAAACGATATCCTATTAGTATTCGTAGGAATGTCAGTATCCTATTAGTATTCGTAGGAATGTCAGTATCCTATTAGTCATTCGTAGGAATGTCAGTATCCTATAAGTTATTCGTAGGAATGTCAGTATCCTATAAGTTACTCGGTGGATCCATGTCAGTAGGATCCAGTGCCCATGTCAGTAGGGACTTTTCAACAGTTTAATAACAATAGTTGTAACATCCCCAAATCGGGCCTAGAAGAAAAAGGTATTTTCTTTAAATTATTTATGCGATTTAAAATTTTACCGTGTTCGATTTTAAATTTAATAGGTAAATGAGCCTCAGGAAATATTGTGACTATTGAAATGTTAGCTGTTTTAGATAATTTTAGATGACGGTAAAATAAAATAATTTTCTCGTGTTTGAAATTTAGGTTCCAGACAATAAGTTTAGAAGGGGTATAATTTAAGATTTCATGCAGTTGTGTTAAATGAAATGGTCGATCCCTTTTGTTCTCACTTCTACCATTTTGCCTAAATCTCTCAAGAACACACACATTTCACATACAAATCATATTGGAACTGATTTCTTCAAGTGAAGACTGTGATTTTGAGTTTTTATCTTGCTCTTCATCTTCTTCATATCATCATCATCAAAGATTTGTAAGTGTATAATGCTCATCTTCATTCATAAGCTTGAAATGTTGAATTAGGTCAAATTAATGATGGAATGGAGTAAGTTATACTTGAAAATGTTTTGTGTAGTGATTATAAACTGAATTCTTGATTAATTAGGTTAAATTTCTTGTGTTTCATACTCTATTTGAATGAATGTGGGTTTGGTTGAAATTTGGGTAAAATGATGATGCATGTATGGATTTTTATGTTAGATGTTATTGTTTATTGTTACATTATGTTCATAGATGATATTGTGGTCAAATATGGGTAAAAGTTTGAGTACATAACTGAACTTGATCGATTTTGAATTTGTAGTTCGTAGTTGTAAGTTGCAGGTCTGTTTGGAGCTGAAACGCTTTGAAACGCGATCCCACAACTTGACCTGGATCGCGTTCATTAGTTCTAAACTGGATCCTTCGTGTTTTGGTCATGTAAACGCGATCCTGACCCTTAACCCGGATCGCGTTCCTCTGTGGTTTTCGGTAACAGAAAATTTTGTGAAGGGGAACGCGATCCCGAACCCCTGACCCGGATCGCGTTGCTCAGTGTTATTTGGTAACCGAAAGTTTTCTTCTTGGGAACGCGATCCCACTACCTTTAGCTGGATCGCGTTTGTCTTTGTTATTTTGACGAATTTGATGTTTTGTGAAATTGTTAGAATTCAATACTTATATCATTTATCCATTGATATTTCTTGATTATTGATGTAAGTATTTAAATATAGATATAATTTGAATTTTTAGGCAAGTTATTAACTTGTGTTTTTATTGTGTTTACAGAGACACCGAAGACTCAATAAAATAAGACTTTTGAGTTAGAGACTGAAACTGACAGGTGAGTGGACTGGTTCTCACAGTTTAATTTTGGTGTTAACAGTTAGTAACATCAATTTTAAGTTGATAGTATTGATTGAATTATTGATAAGTTGATGATAGAATTATTGATATGATAGTTGATTTATAGATTGATTGATTGATTTCTAGTGATTAATTCCATGATAGGTTGGAATGATAGAGGTCAATTTTGGGTTTAATTGCTATAGGTTAATCATTATGGGTCGGATGAACATTTGTTGTGAATTAATCCATATTGATTAAAGATAGCAATAAACTATCGGTAAAAATCTCTGTATTGGCCTGCAGTCGATTATTAAGTGTTCTTGGAGTGCCACCGCGGACTGAGGGTATCTCAAGAACCACCGATCCTCTGTTTGATTGTTTATTTAGATGATTGTTGTGAATTGATTGTTATACTAAGTTAGATTGTTAGACTTAGTTTACTCACTTAGCTTCGTGCTAATTCCCCACAATACTTTTGCAGGTTAACTTTTGGGTTATTTGGGACGTGTTGATGGTTTGAAGAAATGTTTGCCAAGTCGAACTCTGATCGTTTTGCTATTACTTTGTTTTGTTAAATAACACCCAGTCGATAATTATCGTTTGTAACTATATCTAAATTTTAGAACATATGTAATGTTTTAGTATGACTAAATGTCGTATATATATATATATATATATATAATGTTATATCTATATTGGTATGAATGGGATTTACGCTTCCGAAATAAATAAAAAAAAAAAATGTCTTAAGTCAGTGGGGTGTTATAAGTTGGTATCAGAGCATAAGTTTAGGCGAATTGAATATTTAAAGTGTTCAATCCTAAACTTAGTCATGTTGGTCAAACATTTCTTGTGGTGGGGATTAGTTATGATAGTTGATTTGGTTAGTTGCTAGTACTAACAATTAACGAATGTTGAGATGTGATGTGATTTCAGATATGGCGAATAATGAACCACCTTCCCATACTCTCAATGATACTTCGCGGACAGATGCACCACCAGAGAATCAAGGTCATAATGGTACATCTAATTTAGCCGGTGGAGAAACCGAGACTGATCAAGAGTATATTATGAGATTGGAGAATAGAGTGTTGGAACTTCAGAGAGAACAGGCTGGATCTTTTCAACATCCAGTTTCTACTCGTCCGCATATTGTGACTAATGTTCCACCCATTGTGTCTTCTACACGGATTCCAGTATCTATACCTTTTGCTTCGCAACAGCAACAACAGGGTTATGCTTATCAGACTTCGGGTCCTTTTCCTTCGACTGGTTATTCTAGTTATCAAGTACCTATTCCACCTTTCCAACAGTTGAAGAAAGGTTGTTCTCTTAAAACCTTTATGTCATGCAATCCTTCAGTATATTCTGGAAGTACCGATCCTACGGTCACTCTTGACTGGCTTCGTGATGTTGAGAGAAAGTTAAATGTATGTCATTGTGAGGAGGAGGATAAGGTACCTTATGCGGTTCAGTTGTTAAAGGGTCAAGCCATGTCATGGTGGGATTCGATAACCGCTCCATTAACTCCACAACAGTTGAATGCTATAAGATGGCCAGATTTTCATTCTGAAATTTGTAAGCAATTTTGCTCGGAGTATAATCTTTCACGGATTAGACAAGAGTTTCTTGACTTACAAAAGACTGATCAAATGACGATCGATGAATTAATTAAGCAGTTTTCAGATAAATTGCGGTTTGTGCAACAGTGGGTTCCAACTGATCGGACCAAAATTGATCACTTTGTGAAAACATTACCTCCTGATTACCGTACCACAGTGAGACTAGCATGTTCACTTCCTCAAGCTTATGATTTAGCTCGTTCGGTTGATGGGGATATTATGGCTAAAAGAGTGTTGAATAAAGAAAGGTATTCACAGAAAAACAAAGGAGATTCTTCGAGTAAACAGAAAGGACAAGGTAGTCAACAAAACAGGAGATCGAATTCTGGTATTCCAACGGATAGTAACTATTGTAATAGATGTCGAGCTAGACATAATGGTCCTTGTACTCCCCAGACATCTAGATGTGTTAAATGTGGAATTTTTGGTCATGCTGCAAAGGATTGTACCTATCCAAATAGCGTGTGTTGGAATTGCCATAAAGAAGGGCATCGTGCAGGGGATTGTCCTGAGGCGAAGAGACAGAGTATGGGTACGGGTAAAGGTTCGCCATCCTCTGGTCAAAAGAGGAAAAATCCACCAGTAGCTGCTAGCCGAGCTTTCCGAATGACAGTTGATGATGCTATCACCACTGAAGATGTCATCACTGGTACATTTCTCATAAATTCTATACCAGCTCGTGTATTGTTTGATTCTGGTGCCAATTGTTCGTTTATATCTGTGAACTTTTGTGATAGACTGAAATTGATCCCCTCTTTGATTGTTAAACCTTTAGAAGTTGAAATTGCTGACGGTAAATTAGTTCCTGTTACCACATCGGTAACTGGAGCTAGTATACTTATTGAGGGTCATAATTTCTTAGTCTCCTTATTGTTAATGCCAATTCCTAGTTTCGATGTAATTATTGGTATGGATTGGTTAAGTTTGAATAAGGCCAACATTGATTGTCATAAAAAGATTATAAGAATTCCGATTTCTGATGGGTCATACGTCATGGCTCGAGGAGAACGAGTAAAGGGTAGTCTACCATTGATTTCCTTGTTGAAAGCTAGGAAATCTCTATCTAAGGGATGTGATTCTTATTTGGCATATGTGATAGATAGCAAGTTAGAAAAGAAATCTTTGACAAATTTTCCGGTGGTTTCTGAATATCCAGAAGTTTTTCCGGATGAATTGCCTGGTTTACCCCCGGTAAGAGATGTAGAATTTCAGATTGATTTGATTCCTGGTTCGACTCCTGTAGCTAAGTCTCCTTATAGATTAGCTCCTTCTGAAATCCGTGAGATGATGGGTCAAATTCAGGAACTGTTAGATAAAGGGTTTATTCGACCGAGCTCTTCCCCGTGGGGTGCTCCGGTATTGTTTGTTAAGAAAAAGGATGGTACTCTTCGAATGTGTATTGATTATAGAGAGCTCAATAAAAGAACAGTGAAAAACAAATATCCATTGCCCAGAATTGATGAGTTATTTGATCAGTTACAGGGATCATCCTATTTTTCTAAGATCGATTTGAGATCCGGTTATCATCAGGTACGAGTTCGCGAGGAAGATGTTCCTAAGACTGCTTTTCGTACCCGGTATGGTCATTACGAGTTCTTAGTTATGCCTTTTGGATTGACTAATGCTCCTGCTATTTTTATGGACTTAATGAATCGTGTATGTCGACCTTTTCTAGACAAGTTTGTGATTGTATTTATTGACGATATCTTGATTTATTCTAAGTCTGAGGCTGAACATGAACATCATTTAAGATTGATTCTTGAGATTTTGAAAAGAAAGCATCTTTTTGCTAAATTTTCCAAATGTGAATTTTGGCTCCGAGAGGTACAGTTTCTCGGGCATATTATTTGTAAGGATGGTGTCAAAGTAGATCCTTCCAAGGTGGACGCTGTTATGAATTGGAATGCTCCTAAATCACCTTCTGAGATCAAAAGTTTCCTTGGTTTAGCGGGTTATTATCGAAAATTTATCAAGGATTTCTCCAAAATTGCTGGCCCGTTAACCAAGCTAACTAGAAAGGATATTAAATTTCAGTGGGGTGATCAACAAGAAACATCTTTTCAGACTCTTAAACAGTTGTTATGTCAGGCGCCAGTGTTAGCACTACCTGATGGTTCCGAGGGTTTTGTGGTTTATTGCGATGCTTCTCATGCTGGTTTGGGTGCTGTCTTAATGCAACATGATCGTGTTATTGCTTACGCTTCTCGTCAGCTTAAAACTCATTAAAGAAATTACCCCACACACGATTTAGAGCTTGCAGCTGTGGTATTTGCGTTGAAAATCTGGAGACACTATTTGTACGGAACTAAATGTGTTGTATGCACGGATCATAAAAGCCTCCAGTACATGTTTTCTCAGAAAGAACTCAATATGAGACAGCGCCGATGGTTGGAGTTGATTAAGGATTATGACTGTGAAATCCGATATCATCCGGGTAAAGCTAATGTGGTTGCCGATGCTTTAAGCCGAAATGTACCTTCCGATCGAATTTATTTTATGCGTTTGGAAATATCTTCTGATTTGATTTCTCAGTTGAAAGCTGCACAGTTAGAGGCATTGTTGGATCAAAATTTAAAGTCTGAGATTTTGTTGAAACGGAAAGATTTATTGATTGATGATTCTCGAGGATTGAAAACTTTCCAGTCACGGGTTTGGGTTCCATTGATTGGGGGACTTCGGGATTTGATATTGTCAGAAGCACACAAATCGAGGTTATCTGTTCATCCAGGGAGTACGAAAATGTACAATGATTTGAAACCATTGTATTGGTGGCCAACTATGAAAACCGATGTTTCTCGAATGGTGGAGACTTGTCATATATGTTCCCAGGTTAAAGCAGAACATCAGAAGCCCTATGGTTCATTGAAACAGTTAGATATTCCGGAATGGAAATGGGAGCACATTACTATGGATTTCGTTACCAAATTTCCCCGCACTCAGAAAGGTAATGACATGATTTGGGTGGTAGTTGATAGATTAACCAAGAGTGCACATTTTCTAGCCACCAGTGAGACGGCATCGTTGACTCGACTTGCTCAATTGTACATTCATGAGATTGTTGTTAGACATGGTATTCCTTTATCCATTGTTTCCGATAGAGATTCCAGGTTTGTTTCTGGTTTTTGGCAGAGTTTGCAACGTGAATTAGGTACTAGAGTAAATCTTAGTACAGCGTACCATCCTCAGACAGATGGGCAGTCAGAGCGTACTATTCAGACACTCGAGGATATGTTGAGAGCTTGTGTACTTGAGTATGGCGGTTCTTGGGATTCACACTTACCATTGATAGAGTTTGCTTATAACAATTCTTATCATTCTAGCATTGGTATGCCGCCGTATGAGATGTTGTATGGGCGCCGTTGTCGAACACCTACATGTTGGTTAGAAGCGGGAGAAAAACAGTTTGCGGGTCCCGATATAGTTCAGATTACAGCCGACAAAGTTAAGATTGCTCGTGAGAAACTGAAAGCGGCTCGTGATAGACAGAAACAGTATGCTGACCCACGTAGGCGACCTGTTGTTTTTGTTGAAGGTGAACTTGTATATTTAAAGGTTTCTCCGTGGAAGGGTGTTATTAGATTCGGTAAACGGGGTAAGTTAGCTCCCTGATATATTGGCCCATTTAGAATCCGTCATGTGATTAATGAACAATCGGTTTCTTTAGATCTTCCGCCTGAATTAGCTGGTATTCACGATACATTTAATGTTTGCTATTTAAGAAAGTGCAATGTGGAGGATCAATCCCAAATCCTTCCTTTGCAAGATCTTCGGGTTGACTCAAGTAAGAAATTGGTAGAAGAACCTGTCGAGCTTTTAGATAGGAAAGTGACCAAATTACGTAGAAAAGAAATTCCTATGGTTTTGGTTAAGTGGAAACATAGTTTGGGTGCGGATCTCACTTGGGAAACGGAGGAGAGTATGCGGGTTAGATATCCTAATTTATTTGTGTTTAGTTAGATTTCGGGACGAAATCTTTCTAAGGAGGGGTGATTTGTAACATCCCCAAATCGGGCCTAGAAGAAAAAGGTATTTTCTTTAAATTATTTATGCGATTTAAAATTTTACCGTGTTCGATTTTAAATTTAATAGGTAAATGAGCCTCAGGAAATATTGTGACTATTGAAATGTTAGCTGTTTTAGATAATTTTAGATGACGGTAAAATAAAATAATTTTCTCGTGTTTGAAATTTAGGTTCCAGACAATAAGTTTAGAAGGGGTATAATTTAAGATTTCATGCAGTTGTGTTAAATGAAATGGTCGATCCCTTTTGTTCTCACTTCTACCATTTTGCCTAAATCTCTCAAGAACACACACATTTCACATACAAATCATATTGGAACTGATTTCTTCAAGTGAAGACTGTGATTTTGAGTTTTTATCTTGCTCTTCATCTTCTTCATATCATCATCATCAAAGATTTGTAAGTGTATAATGCTCATCTTCATTCATAAGCTTGAAATGTTGAATTAGGTCAAATTAATGATGGAATGGAGTAAGTTATACTTGAAAATGTTTTGTGTAGTGATTATAAACTGAATTCTTGATTAATTAGGTTAAATTTCTTGTGTTTCATACTCTATTTGAATGAATGTGGGTTTGGTTGAAATTTGGGTAAAATGATGATGCATGTATGGATTTTTATGTTAGATGTTATTGTTTATTGTTACATTATGTTCATAGATGATATTGTGGTCAAATATGGGTAAAAGTTTGAGTACATAACTGAACTTGATCGATTTTGAATTTGTAGTTCGTAGTTGTAAGTTGCAGGTCTGTTTGGAGCTGAAACGCTTTGAAACGCGATCCCACAACTTGACCTGGATCGCGTTCATTAGTTCTAAACTGGATCCTTCGTGTTTTGGTCATGTAAACGCGATCCTGACCCTTAACCCGGATCGCGTTCCTCTGTGGTTTTCGGTAACAGAAAATTTTGTGAAGGGGAACGCGATCCCGAACCCCTGACCCGGATCGCGTTGCTCAGTGTTATTTGGTAACCGAAAGTTTTCTTCTTGGGAACGCGATCCCACTACCTTTAGCTGGATCGCGTTTGTCTTTGTTATTTTGACGAATTTGATGTTTTGTGAAATTGTTAGAATTCAATACTTATATCATTTATCCATTGATATTTCTTGATTATTGATGTAAGTATTTAAATATAGATATAATTTGAATTTTTAGGCAAGTTATTAACTTGTGTTTTTATTGTGTTTACAGAGACACCGAAGACTCAATAAAATAAGACTTTTGAGTTAGAGACTGAAACTGACAGGTGAGTGGACTGGTTCTCACAGTTTAATTTTGGTGTTAACAGTTAGTAACATCAATTTTAAGTTGATAGTATTGATTGAATTATTGATAAGTTGATGATAGAATTATTGATATGATAGTTGATTTATAGATTGATTGATTGATTTCTAGTGATTAATTCCATGATAGGTTGGAATGATAGAGGTCAATTTTGGGTTTAATTGCTATAGGTTAATCATTATGGGTCGGATGAACATTTGTTGTGAATTAATCCATATTGATTAAAGATAGCAATAAACTATCGGTAAAAATCTCTGTATTGGCCTGCAGTCGATTATTAAGTGTTCTTGGAGTGCCACCGCGGACTGAGGGTATCTCAAGAACCACCGATCCTCTGTTTGATTGTTTATTTAGATGATTGTTGTGAATTGATTGTTATACTAAGTTAGATTGTTAGACTTAGTTTACTCACTTAGCTTCGTGCTAATTCCCCATAATACTTTTGCAGGTTAACTTTTGGGTTATTTGGGACGTGTTGATGGTTTGAAGAAATGTTTGCCAAGTCGAACTCTGATCGTTTTGCTATTACTTTGTTTTGTTAAATAACACCCAGTCGATAATTATCGTTTGTAACTATATCTAAATTTTAGAACATATGTAATGTTTTAGTATGACTAAATGTCGTATATATATATATATATATATAATGTTATATCTATATTGGTATGAATGGGATTTACGCTTCCGAAATAAAAAAAAAAAAAAATGTCTTAAGTCAGTGGGGTGTTATAATAGTGGATGCATGTCAGTAGGATCCAGTGCCCATGTCAGTAGGGACTTTTCAACAGCAGGGAGTGTAAGTGTCCCTTGATCCATGTCAGTAGGATCTTGTGCCCATGTCAGTAGGGACTTTTGTTCAACAAGTATAGTGGATCCATGTCAGTAGGATCCGGTCCATGTCAGAAGGACCCATCAGTTACCCAATCAGTTTGGTAAAGCGTTGCTGGTCGTTCTCCAGCATTTTCAAAACAAGTTTAGTACGTTTACAGTTTTGTAGTGTGAAAACGTTGTTTCGTAAACATCGGTTTGTGTAACAGTTTAACAGTTCAGGGTACTCTAATCGTTCGAGTAAAACGTGTGTACAATCATGTATGTAAAAGCGTTTGACTATGTTTTCCACCCCTATTCAAAAGCAGTTAAAACAGTGAAAGTAGGGGCTGTGTATAACACCCCTCAATCTTACTAATATTATTATATTGAAAACACGGAAGCGAAGAGATTTTAAACATATTTAATTACTATACGTTAGAACCAAAGATCATAAACTGATCATAAGTTAAGTCATGTCAAGTTAAACATGGTTAACAAACACATAATACGGGGTATTATATAAAACTTAGCATTAACTGTTACAAAATATAATCAGAGTAGCAAGCTGTCAAAACATTCCCCAGCTCCTAGAGCATCTACTTTCTGCTACTCACCTATTCAAAATATAATCTGCAGAAAGTAAATACGAGGGATTAGCACAAAGCTAAGTGAGTGAGTTCATAACACAACATCTAACTTAGCATAATCATATAATTGCTTCAAACAACCGCAATACGATATTCAACAATTCAACAACAACTTAACGAGGATCGGTGGCTCTGGGGATAACCGTAATACCCGGGTGGCTCCCCAAGAACACTTACCCAACCATATCCGTATGGCCATACGGACGAGACCGATAACTAGTGGTAGTTGAACTCAAATACAGAATCAAACACACAACAAATGAAGTACGACTCTGTATCATTCATTCAACCCCTGCCTAGTTCAACCAACCATTTAACAACCTGTTGACCTCGTTAACAACTGATGCCCGAAGGCCAAACACATAGCACATAGGTTCACAGTCAACAAGGTATATCAACTAATCAACGAAACATATTCACGTTTATTCGTTGCAATCAAATGATCACAACTAGATTAAATGGTGGGCTCTGAATCCACTCACCGATACCTCTGTCTTCAAAATCTCCGATTCCAGAGATTACTTATCTTTCGGAGGATCTGAGAATCAATAATTCAACATAAGTTAGTACTTTACCTCATAACTCGTAAATATCAAAATGAACATTATTATAGAATACCACAATAGCATCCAATAAATGTCACTATTAACCCAACCTCTAAACACCTATGCATATATGAAATTTATAAGAATCCATCCAAATTTAACATGCAAACGCGATCCTGACTAGGCAGGCTGGATCGCGTTCGTCCTTTAGCAAAAATTCTGTGACCGAATAACACTAGCAAACGCGATCCGGATACTTGGCCTGGATCGCGTTTCTAAGGCCAAAAACTCGAATAGGTCGTTTTCAACAAGGGAACGCGATCCGGAACCATAGCCGGGATCGCGTTCATCTGTTCTCCAGCTCAAGAACAGACCTGAACGAACACAAATTCCATTTTCATAATTCAAGCTCATCAAACTCGATTCTAATGCAACAAACATCTCTAATAACATCACATATCATCATATATCACAAATAAACATCACATAAACTCAAGAATCAATTCAATCCATCAATTATTCATCAAACTTAACATATGAACTTATAAGCTTTATTACCTTAAAATGGAGATGATGATGAATAGAAGAAGAAGAAGATGATGATGATGATAGCTAGTAAAAGATCACACTTCGATTCTCACTTCCAGTTAATGATTTGATCAAATGCTTAGTTTAGGGTTTATGGTTCTATTGGAGATGGAAAGGAAAGGAAAATTGGTAAAGTGATCAAACAAATGTCGGCCCATCATTTTAACCGACCTACAACATTGGGTATTTAATACCCGCTCTAAATCTATTGTCTGGCACTTAATCACTAAATGCGAGAAATTCCTTTTATTGTTCCGTCAACTTTAATATATTAAAACAAACAACATTTTATTGACCACACTAAGTCCTAAGACCTATTTAACCAAGTTTCACAATAAGCACAATTTATAACAATTAATTATCTAAAACAATTAATTATTCGATTTAGATAGAAAAAATACCAGGCCCATGGAGAGGATGTTACACTGTGAACTCACCTGTTGAGTTGAGTAAAGTGCGAGTGCTAGCAAAGCCTAAAGCCTGAGGTCTAGTCCGAAATCTCCTAACGCCCTAAACGTATGAGATTTAATAAGTATGTGGATGTCTAAGTTGACCATCCACGCTAGTGTTCACGCAACTAGATTATGTCCAAAGTGTTTGTAAATAGTACTTTTATTATTAAAATTAAGTTTTTATATCGTTTTAAAACTTTAATGTCAAAGTATTATCTGTTGGGTAACCATTTTAAGTAAATTTCAAAGTGCTGAAAAATGTTGACCAAAGTTGACTGCGAACCGAGATCTGCTCTGCGAACCGAGATCTGCTCTGCGAACCGAGATTGCTCTGCGAACCGAGATTGCTCTGCGAGTTGAGATTAACTCGTGAAACTCGCTGTTCACGATTTTTATGCAAATTTTGACTTTTAAAGCGTTTTTAATGATGTTTTTGGACATAATAAGTTAATATAACACTAATACATGGTATATCGAGTATTATAAGCATGAAATAACAAAGGAAAAACCGAAATCTAAGAGTTTTCGAAAAGTGTCGGAAACTTACGCTTGTCGGTTTTGAAATCCGAAAAGATAGAAACGTGTGTCTTCAAGAGGTGATCATTTTTATCTAAAGGAGCTAGGTAATTTGAGGTGGTTCGGTGGTGCTTTTTGGGCGAAAACCGGCGGTGGTGGTGGTGAGATTTGAGAGAGTTTTTGGAGTAGAGAGAAAGTGTGAAAGTGAAAAGTGATGTTGGTGAGGTGGTGGTTTGGCTGATTTTGATCCTTAAAAGTGAGGGAAAGTTATCCCAAATTTGTGGTATTTAACCCGTGTTTGTTTACCCGATCGTTAATTGTTAATATATTTTTAATTGGTAAATTTTAAATACGTATTAGAATATATTTTTGGTTGAGATATTTTATTAAAATAATTTAGTTTAGTTGTAAAATTTTAACTTTGTTTTATTTAAATTTTACGTATATGTTTCGGTTGTACAAAATAAATGTTATTCGATACGAAATACTTTGTAAATATTATCAACATAATATTTAATAATCGTTAATGTTATTTAATAATTTCGTTTTATTAAATAATTTTGTTCATCAACAGTCGTATATTTTTGTCGCGTTTGTTCAAATTGTTTCGTACGTAATTACAACTAATTACGAAATGTAATACTACGCGTATTAACTAGTTGGGCTTTGCTAGACTTACCTCTAAAACGTGTTGTGAATTCACTCAAGTAGGGAATTAGCCTAAAAATGCGTGCAAATTACGTTTATAATTACGTCGAAAATGTGGGGTGTTACGGTTTTGGTTAATCATATGTTTTGTTAATTTACTCAGAGATAGTTATATACCAATTCAAATGGACGCTAATTTGGTTAACGAATTCTTTTTTTCATGAAAGTAGAAGTGGTATATTGTTTTAAATATTTATCGTTATTCAAATGCGCTACACTAATTAATTAAAGCCGTAAAAGAAGTGTATTTTTGTTTTAAAAATAAAACGAATTTCATATATTTATACACATTTCATTACCACTTTTTTTTTTACTTCATTTTAAAAAATAATAAGTAAGGATAAAAATATCAAAAAATACACCTAACAATCTGGCAACCTTGACAACAAAATCTTGACAATGTAATTTTATAAGTTAGGAAACTCACATTTCAATTAGAATTAGGAAAGCTAAGATCAAGTAGACACATTAGTCACATTGGTGGGGATACATCGATTTTTAGAAGTAATAATATAAATATAACCGAACTAAAAAATCCTAGGGCATGTTTGGTAAGATGGAATGGTAGAGAATGGAATTAAAGCAAGGAATGGAAATGAAGAGAAAGAGAATGAATTCAGAGAAACATAATAAATTCCGGTGTTTGGTATGAATAAAGAATCGAAATAGAGAAATGGACTGAGGATTTTTTTCCTGTTTGGTAGTGTTATTCACAAGAATTGAAATTTTTAAGATTAGAAGTTCACCTCTTTTAAAAAAGAGAAATGATATGTTCACATAAATTTTACAAAAATTTATCCACAAAATGATGTGGACCAATGAATTGAAGAAAGAGAATGATGAGTTTGAAGTTACAAATGAATCTCATTGGTTGATGACATGTGCCATGTCATTTTGTGAAAGTCATTTTATAAAAATTGTGTGGATGTAGCGTCTCTCTTTAAAAAATTTCCTTAGAAAAGATGAGAAGTGAAAATAATTTCATTTGATTCAATGTTTTTTTTTTTTTTTTTTAAAAAAAAGGGTAAATAATGGTTTAATCACCAAACTTTCAACTTTTTTTCGTTTTAACCCTTCAACTTTTTTTTTAACGTTTTAAGCCTTCAACTTACAATTGACCTGTTAATTTTGCCATTCACCTTGATTGTGACCTAGTGTAGCCGGTTTTTGTACAGTTGGCATCTACGTGGCATCTACATGTCGTCGCTGTAGGGTTTTAGTGACGACATGTCGTCTCTGTAGGGTTTTAGCGACGACATTTAGCGATGACATGTCGTCGCTAATTCTTTGGCTTTGTGTACAATTGCCACGTCGCCGGTTACAAGTCATACAAATGGCTGTTTCGTACGGTCAATTAAAGTGAAGGGATTAAAAATTGGTCAACCCGTAAGTTGAAGGCTTAAAACGTTAAAAAAAAAGTTGAAGGGTTAAAACGAAAAAAAGTTGAAAGTTTGGTGATTAAACCATTATTTACCCTTAAAAAAACCCATGTTCCTCATATCAAAGGATGATCTTGTAAATGGAATATGTTATTCAAGTAAGACCACTCCCATCAGTGACTGAAACTGACGGAGCCATGTAAGCGCCACATCAGCTTTTTCCTCAAACTGACTGAAACTGACGGACCCCTGCTATCAATAACTCGTCACTTTAATTTTTGAGTCCCGCATTTACCAATTTACTTTTAGTTTTATACACACATACGGAAAAGAAAAAAGAAAAAAAAAGTCACACACGTCGGTTTGGCGACGAGTCCAACCGACGAATCCAAGTGACGAAGTGGTAATATCGGTGTCGGTTTCGTCACTTCCAACCGACGGGAAGTGACGAATGCCGATGGGAATGGCCTAATGGTGAAGTAAAAGAAGAAATTAAATCAAAATGGAGTTAAAAACAATAGTATCATTAGAATATAATTTACGAAAGATTAAAAAATCATCATGATGAACAATCCAAACCACTATCATAATAATATTTAAGAACACAACTTTTTTTATTACAATGCTAAAAGATTAAAACAAGCCATAAGCTCACCAATAATGCAAACTGTTAAAGTAGCAAATCAACCGTTAAGAGTCTCAAGCAAACGAATGTTACAATCTACACTTTTTCCATCCCTTTTATTTGATTATTGATATACTTGTGGGGGTGGAGATGAACCCAGCAAGTATCAAAAACACCGAGTATGAAAAGCGACAAAGATGATGAACAATCGGCGAGCTATGTAAGGAAACAACCAACAACGACGGCCCTAAACCGGTGAGGAAGAAACGTCAGTGACCGATGACGATAAGATGAAGTCGAAAAAAAGAGAGACATAGATTGATGAACAAGAAGAATAAGCAAGAATCTTCAGAATGATATTTGGGGGTTAGGGCTTCAAAAAGTTATGATTTAAAGAGCATGTGCAATTCACATGACAAATTGTATTTATATATTGGCTTTTAGGTTGTTCTTCTCATTCTCAAAAAAAGGACGGAGAAACGCTCCTTCTATAATTTCCCATTCTCTCCATTTTTCTATAAATCGAGGAGAATCAAACTGATGGAAAAGGAATGATATTTTGATTCTCCATTTTCATTCCATGTTTTCAACAAATAAGGGAAATGGAATGAAATGGAATGGACTCCCTTTCCCCCCTTTCCATTCAACCGTATCAAACACACCCTCTGGTTTCTAAAAGTTAAAAATCTCCCGATTAATTATATTAATATTAAATTAGACCTGGAATTTTAATAATTCGGACCTTTCTCAAAAATGTATGCTCGCTGGGTAATTTGGAAGGTACCATGACCCCCGTACCAAATTTCAATTGTATGTGTCTGCCCCACCCGTAAAGAGCATCAACTCCGGGCAAATCACTTGTCCACAAATTAACTACATGTGCTAAGAAAAGGATTCGAAACCCTGACTTATAAGTCACACATGTGAAATCTGAACATTTACGACGGCGGTACCACTTGAACTATCAGAGTTGAAAATTATGATATGTTTGACATTTAAAACTAATAACTAAAACTTATTTATTATAGTGCTAAATCTGTACGTCATGGATTGTAATCAGCTTATATTCACTATAAAAAATATGCCTTTTTGGATAATATTAAAGCTCAAAGCTCAATCTATAAACTCTTTGTAATAAGCAATTAAGCATTGAGATATTCCAAGTAAGTTATGCTAAATAGGTCTACCTAGACCTAAAAGTAGACATAATTTTTTAATTGGTTGAAACTTTTCTACTCTTTTAATCTTATCGAATCAATTTTTCAAACCAACTAATCAGATATCATTTTCCATGCCAAGTTACTAAAAACGTGTTTAACATACCGAGGCTCGAGTATTCGTTAACTTTATCACTTGTTAACTATATATACAGTTACTAGATTCTATAAGGACTTGTTTGCAAATAATATTGTTTTCCCCAACTTTCATTCATCGTTTTGGGTATTAGGTTTCCATTCATACATCTATCTAGAACTAGTATCGAATCAACCAATCGATCAAGAACCAGCAACGATGTGGCACGAAGCTCGTCGGTCAGAAAAGAAGGTCCATGACATGATGGACGCCGCTCGGAAACGGGCACAGCGGCGGGCGGTGTATCTAGCCAAGCGGCGCGGTGATCCACAGCAATCTATACAAGTATCAGGCTCTCGTTGCCGTGTGTACCGTGACGATGGCCTCTATCAAGCTACTGAAGATCAGCAAGGCCTGTATGTTCCTTTGCGCTCTATAAATACACATAATAAGCATATATACATATCGCTTTCAGTTACTCTTTACACATGTCTTATTATTTGATTATATATGCAAGTTAATTTCTATTACTCGTATTGTGTGTGTAGTTTGATGTACTGACTATTTCAACTTAACTTAGGTTAGCCTGAATTATGAATTAGTTCTGTAAGTTTAATTAGTGTGGTAAAGATATATGATCTCTAATTGCTAAAACTACTTTAATTTTATTATTTTAATTTAAACTCGAAATCGTGACATTCGGTTCGAATACATGTTAGGATTCCATGGAATGGGAAACAGGACGTTATGATTGACAGGTACTGGATTTCTTTTATCCTACATTTTGAAGCTGTGATAGTTTGGGAAGGTTCTTTGAGTTCTTAGCTCATTGGTTGGTTTGTGAATTTGCTTTGTGTAGATTTGATGGGCGTGCTCTTCTTGATTTTATAAGAGACCCTGATTCTAGGCGTTTTCGTGTCGTTGAGAAGACGGAGGAAGAAGAAGAGTTAGAAGAGTTTGTTAGTTTTGAGCGTTACCGGGATTTAATTAAGCATCGACGTAGAGGATGTCGGTACTTCTTTTGGTTTGATGAACATGTTTTAAATTAATTGACTTTAAAGTTTGTTTTCTGTTAGTGACAAGACAATCTGCAAGAATGACCAGGCAACATTTTCTGAGTCATTTCCATAAGGGGGTGTTTGTTCATATACGTATTTTATAAGCTGCTGTTGTTTATTAACAGTTAGCGATGAGGAAGGTCTGCACCATGTGAACCAAGAGATGGAGGCTAAAAGTGCTGCTTTACTTGGATTAGACAGGTTTGTTTTCTTTTTATAAACAAATCTTTGACAACGGGACTTGCCTATATCAACGTGTCTAGAAAGCAGTATGAATCCGTTCATTTACGTATTTATATTTTTTAATTTTTATTATTCTGTATGTCAAGCAGGTCTCAAACAGCCCAAACTCCAGCTACTAAGGGTTCGTATTCACAAGTGGGCTTCTCCTACGATGGGAATGTGAAAGATGATAATCAAGATTCGGATGATGATGAAGATGATGACGAAGATGAAGAGGATGAAGAGGATTTCAATAGTGATGATAGCAATGATGAAGGGATGGATATAATTGCCAAGGAGTTTGGAGTGAAGAGGTATGGGTGGCTTGTATACATGGATAAAAAGGCCAAGGAGGAGGAAAGGAGACAAAAGGAAGTGGTGAAGGGAGATCCTGCAATTGTACGTATTATATTTGAAGATGCAAGTATCCATTTTGAAACTTTCAATTATTATTAAGTTGTTCATTTTGAAACTGCAGAGGAAGCTGAGTCGTAAAGAAAGACGAAAGGCTTCTCAGATTGAAAGAGAGAGGGAGAGAGAATCAGCCCGTATTTCTGGAAGTCGGGTGCTTCATCACGATCCATATCGGTACATGCTTTCATAAGTTCTCTTAGTAGAAGAAGTCATTCTGAAAGATGGATTCTGATTCAACATGTAGATAACCATACATGTTATTAAGGTTGTTTACTGTGACCAAGAAGGATTAATTATTATTTTGTGCAGGGAATCTAGACGAAGTCCAACATATGAAGCTTATCCACGTTCTAGGAGGTTAGTTTGTGATATTATTGTGTATGGAAAGCTACTTATACAAACATTAAACAATGACTGACACTTTGACTTCACAGATCTAGATCACGGTCATACTCTCCATCACAAGCAAGGCGCCGTGGTCGTGATCACTCTGATGACAATCTTCGGAGTAATCCAAGGGCTCCAAAAATAGAATACATAACAGAATTTGGGGGCCCGGCAGATGGTGAAGGACCTAAGCTCGCTGGATATACTCCTCCATCGTCTCCTCCATCCCATGTTGGTGCATCAAACCGGTCGGAGCACTCTTCTCATTATTGCATAGCTACATGAGGCGATTTTTTGTGTTTTAGGAGGAAGCTTGCTTTCATAAGCTCATTCTTTCCTTGGATGGACCTATTTTTGTAGTCAGATAGTCTCTTGTCTGAGTAACTGCTGATAAAACTTTCTTCTAATGCTTGTGTTATTCTGCAGGCCTTCATCTGGTCAAATTCTTGAAGCATTGCATATCGATCCTGCATCAGGTGTATCTATTGATAGTGAAAGAAATGCCAAATTGTCAAAACCGTCTGCGGGGTACTTCTTTTGGTGTTTCTGTTATATCTTTATTAGCTTAAAAAGCGTCCTACAGTACATAACGTTGTAATATTCGTGGTTATACTGGCAGATCATCAGGATTAGCCAAGTTAAGTAAGCCTTCTGGTAGCGGAATCCTTGCTAAACAACAGGGAGAGAAAAAAGAAACACCTCAGGAGCGACTTAAGCGGATTATGAGCAAACAACTGAATAAGCAAAGTATATATTATTCTCTGTGAATTTTGTTATCGACAAGTTAATTTACCATAACTTGTTATTAGGAATGTGGAGTTGCGATTCTGCTTTTGTTATTTTGTTGGGCTAAGCGTGGTTATCTAAAATTTGCAGTCAAGAAAGATACTGCTGCCGAAATGGCTAAGAAACGAGAACAAGAGCGCCAGAGGCTTGAAAAACTCGCAGAAACTAACAGACTTAGTAGACACAGGCACCGAAGTCGTAGCAGAAGCTTCAGTCGCTCACCTCCAAGGTGATATCTTCTTTTATGTCTCTGATGCAATTGAACTGTAGAGTACTCTCTCTTGTGTGTTTGTGATGCCAAGATGCGTGTTTATTTTCAGACGATATAGGAGCAGTAGGAGTCCAAGTGGGGGAAGAAGTTCTAGGAGATACCGTTCTCGTTCCCGTTCACGGTCAGTAACTCCTGTACGGTCGGACTCTCGTTCCATCTCTCACTCTCGATCCCCAAGGTAACAACTACGGAGTATTCTGTTTCTTCTGTGTGATTGATCAAAAGAGCCAATTTTGAAGTTAACAGAAAACTAATGATAGTCAGATTTGCAGGGTGAGAAGCCGCTCTAAGTACTAATAAGGTAATCAAGTTGTAGCAGCTTTAGATATTGTATGAGCAACGATTGGTGTTGATCCCTCCTTCTTTGGCTTTTGTATTTCGTGTCTATTTTGAAGGCAGACTGTTGTGTTATTATACTGCTGGATGTATTTTATTTGGTAATGTTTCGGGTTAATATAATGTATGAGGTAAAATATGTAGTTACGTGTGAGATACATTAATTTCATGGCCAGAAAAACGTCTTGCGGGAAAGCAAACGTGAGAACGAGATTCTAGTCAACCACAAATGCTGATCTCATTTAAGGTGTTGCTACTTGAACCTTTTCTCAAGATTAGGGATACAGATCGACTTTTCAAAATTAGAGAACTTTTGTGATTCACTTTGTAAGTTTTAGATATAAAATGATACTAATCGTACATTAAATAGGCAGCAGAAATGGTGTGTCTCGTTTTGATTATTAGTTAATATGGAAACCATTTCAACTTCAATAGATAGCGCAAATGACGTTATTGAGACTTTATTGGTAATCTGTTGATGCTACCAAAATAGTAACGTACATGGTACATTTGTATATGTCGCATGCAAGTCATTTCTGTTGCAGCTTACTTGGTTAATTGGTCATTAGGTTACCGAATAATTATAAATGAAACACAACCATTTGACTTATAGGACAAAAATAAGTATGGTGTCATTAACAAACTACAAATATCATTACGTACAAATAGGGATGACAATGGATCGGACGGAGTTATATCCATATCCATTTATTTCTCTTCATTCATATCCATATTCATATCAACTAAATTTAAAAATTATCCGTCCACATTCATATCCGATTTATGGATATTCATTGGATATCGAAATCATTGTTACAAATTGTGATAATTTTGACACAAGTTGTTACAATTACATATAATATATAGTTTTTTATAGAGTTCAAAACACTTATTTGTTGTTTCTTGGTTCAATAGGCACACTTTGATCATTGGTTATCACTAATTTGTGACTTCCAATTGTATAGTGGGAATCAAAATTTACCTGTACGGTTTTTTATTAGTATACGAATGTGGGAACATCGAAGTAGTGAAAATATATGATGAAAATGAAGAGGAAAGAACAAATATTTGTTATGAATTTTGATGTATAAAAATGATCCACTTAAATAGTTATAATTATATACAGTTAATATGTTTATAGTGTAGGTTTATGTATACGTATATATTGATTTCGGGTGGTAATGGGTAAATCCGTGGATGATAATTTGTCATCCACATCTTATCCACTAGTCATCCACATCCATATCCGTATCCTGTATGCATCAATTTAGATTATCCATATCCATTTTTGATGGATGGATCAGATGGATATTCACCGGGTTGGATGGCGATTGCCATCACTACGTACAACAATTACTAGTTTGTTAATGAGCTAAATTTTGTTAATGCCGGTATTAGGGCTGTTAATAGTTTATTATTGTAACACCCTCATTAATTTCGGGTTGCGAAAGCAGTCGGGTCGGGTGTTACCAAATCAAATATCACAAGCACAAAGGTAAATAATGAACGACTCTAAATGAGACGTTTGAAAATAGATATACATTTCCAAAAATAAAAGTGTATACAAATTGCGAGTTCGCAAAATAATTTCAATACATAGTTTGTAATACAAAAGTTATGCAGAGAAATCCCGTTGTTTGAAAATATGCGACTCGAGCTAGCATAATCTTGTGGCAATCCTAATCCTGCTGGGCACCTGAGAACACATGCTAAAACGAGTCAGCTATAAAGCTGGTGAGTTCATAGGATTGTTAGTTGAAACATAAAGTATAAACCTTTTATGTTTTGAAAATGATTTCGAAATCCACGATTTGAATTGTATTGTTATGTTGTTGTAATACCAATGTATATAACTCTAACGGGGTATTTCATACCCAAATAGTAGTGACGTGTACCTAAGTACATAAATAGTGTGGCATACTATGCCTAGATGCCTATCAGGTATAATTGAGTCTACAGACGTGAGGCAATACATGCCTGAGTATAAATCGTGTGATTGTATGACCGCGTCATATGTTAACAAGTAATGATGTTACTTATATTGTATTAGAACGTGAGGATGCCCCCGTGGCCTAATATGTGGTGTCCAGCACAAATTATATTGTAGTCCCGCAGACTATGATTGAGTAACTAGTGTATTACAACTAGCAACAGTTAATTGTAGACCCGCAGATCTATGATTGAATGTTTAGTGTGTCCGTTTGACCAGTTAGTGTGAGCTAACCCGGACTTGTTTGCAAATAATTGTAGTTCCGCAGAACTATGATTGAAAATGTTTAGTGTGTCCGTTTGACCAGTTAGTGTAAGCTAACCCGGACATGATTGAAAATGATTGTAGTTCCGCAGAACTATTATTGAAAATGTTTTAGTTTTTCCGTTTGACCAGTTAGCGTAAGCTAACCCGGACATGATTGAAAATGATTGTAGTTCCGCAGAACTATGATTGAAAATGTTTGAGTTTGTCCGTTTGACCAGTTAGCGTAAGCTAACCCGGACATAATTGAAAATGTTTTAGTTTGTCCGTTTGACCAGTTAGCGTAAGCTAACCCGGACATAATTGAAAATGTTTTAGTGTGTCCGTTTGACCAGTTAGCGTAAGCTAACCCGGACACGATTGAGCTAAGGGCCTCGCGTGATAACCTCACCGACCCGTTAACTTATTGCAGATCACGAGCATAAGCTCGCCCATCCGTGAATGAGTGTGGATCACAAGCATAAGCTTGCCCATCCATCGAGTGTATCGCTTTACCACGATATCATACTTGTGCCCACTGCAATACCGTGGCATCGTTTTGTGCCCACTTTACCGTGGCATCGTTTTATGCCTAAACAGGCATCGACCGCATTGCTCGCAAGCAACGTATGTAATTGAGCCAGCAGTACTACGACATGCCCGACTTGAGGTAATGGAGCCGGCAGTACAACGACATGTCTGACTAGAGTAAATGAGAGTCGGCAGTACTACGACATGGCCGACTAAATTGATTGTATTTGTATGTGTGTACGTATACCTACATACATAGTTAATTGTAGTTGGCACCGAGTGCTCGAGATGAAGTACAAGTATGGGTATATATATATATCTATACATATATATATAAATCGAATTTGGTAAACACCTTAAATTGTGCATCATGTAGCACATGAAGTTGATTGATTGTAGCTAAGTATGTATATACAATCCTTAACTATTTGTTGTATCACAATAAGCCTAGGTATGACTAATCATCACCTAGTTGTTTGTATTAGTATAATGATTCTATACTAACGTATGATGCAAATGTATACTCCTAGCCTCAGCCTAGCAAGTATGTAGAGTGTTGAGACCTGAGACACTGTTAGATTTGCTCAGAATACAAGTATCATGCCGCTGTTGGTATAAGACTTCAACCACTGTTAGAAGTCAACCACTGTTAGAAGAAGACAACCGCTGTTAGTACATTTGTCTAACAGGGCCACTGTTAGTGTATAGTTTGTATTTTGTAAGTACTCAACCACTGTTGATAATATACGAGTACTACCCCTGTTAGTTATATACTCAACCACTGTTGGTTAGTCGGTTAGAGATAATTATGGAATAGATAGGATTTCCATAATTGTTTGATTCTGTAAAGGACTCTATGTGTTATAAATAGAGATTCTGTAAAACCCTAGAGGTTGATATACGAATTTATTCTAGTTATTAGCTTCAAGGTTGTAAACCCTAACACAAGTTGTGTGTTCGTATTATTGTTAATAATATTGAAGCTTTTGGTTAGATATTCTGTTATATACAAGTTTGTTCTTCAAGTTATTAATAAACTATTCCGCAAGCTTATTAATAATCAATCAAAGTAATACATACTAAGATCTCTAGCTGGGATCATCAAGTGGTATCAGAGCTTGATATTACTTTGATCTTGAAGAAGGTAATTGAATTTCGCAGCTTTTTCAACAAATAACAAGATGTCTACTGAATCAATGGAAGGAATACAAGCTACAAAGATTCCCATGCTCAAACCTGATGAGTTTGAGTTATGGCAGACTAGGATTAGGCAATACATGTTGCTTACGGATTATATGATGTGGGAGGTGGTTACTAATGGACCAAACTATACTAAGGATGCAGATGGTAAAAAGGAAGAAAGACCACCACCAAAGTCTGATGCAGAGAGAAAAGAAAGAGCAACAGAGTGGAAGGCATTAAGTACTCTACTTTTGTCTATTCCTAATGAGTATCAAAGGAAGTTTGAAAACTGTGAAGATGCTCAGGTTCTTATGCAAGCAATTGTTAAGAGATTTGGTGGTAATGATAACACCAAGAAGAATAAGAGATCTCTTCTCAAACAACAGTTTGAAAACTTTGCAGGTGTAAAGTCTGAAACTCTGACTCAGACTTTTGATAGGTTTCAAAAACTTGTGGGTGATTTAGAAAATCACAATGTCAAGATTGATAAAGATGACTTGAACAGGAAGTTTCTAAGATCACTTGGTACAGATTGGAATATGTACACTGTGGGACTTAGACAAAGTCCAGATCTTGAAGAGAAAGAGATTGAAGACCTGTATAATGATCTGAGGAATTTTGAGCCTGAAGTTCTAGCATTGAAACAGTCCAATGGTAGCTCTAACAATGCTGCTTTTGTTTCTGTTGGTGAATCTGGTAGTTGTAGCACATCTGGTGCTAATGATAATGTATTGGAAGCATTCTTTGCAAGCCATGTGAATTCTTCATTAACTACAGAAGATTTGGAGCAGGTTAGTGAAGAGGACCTGGAAGAGATGGATTTAAGATGGCAAATGGCCATGATTACAATCAGGGCAAAGAGGTTTATGCAGAGGTCTGGGAACAGAAACTTTTCTTACAAGAGAGATGGTGTAGCTGGTTTTGACAAGAGCAAGGTGGAGTGTTTCAATTGTCACAAGATGGGACACTTTGCTAGAGAATGCAAGAGCACACAGGCTGGAGGATCTCAGAATGGTATTATGAGAAATAATTCTGCTCCACAAAGAAGATTGGTACCTGTTCAGAACACCACTTCAGATTCATTGGTTGCTCAAGATGGAATGGGAGGATTTGACTGGAGTGACCAAGAAGAGCTTGTAGTTCAGAATCAAGCTTTGATGGCTGTCACAGAAGAACCAGAGTCTTCAGACATTCCATATGAGGTACAATCTAAATTATGTTCTCCTGCATGTAAGAAAATGGTTAAATTTTATAGGGATCATAATATGGTTGTGTGTAATGAATTAAAAGCTTGTAAGGAAAAGAGTCAACATGCCACTTTAGCTATTGAAAACTTAGAAAATCAGATAAAAGCTTATGAAAAGAATGAATCTCAATTTCACTTAGATGTTAAGTATCTAAATTGGGAAAAGAAAGCTTTACAAACAAAAGTTGATATGCTAAGTGCTAAGTTGGCTGAGGCAATTTCTGATAAGGAGTCAATAAAATTGAAAGTTGATGAGTTGGAAAATGTTTCAAAAGGTGTTCAAAACTTAATCAAGTCTCAAATTCATGATAAATTAAAACTTGGATTAGGTTACAACCTTAATGCTGTTCCTCCACCTTATAATCATACTTATTTCCCACCTAAAAGTGATTTTGTTTTAGAAACACTTAAGGTAGGTGTGTCTGAGGAGGTTAAAAAGGTAGATCCAGTTGTTAATTGTGATGATAATGTGAATTTTGATAAAGTTGAGGTATCTGATTGGACTGAGGAAGATGAGTGTGATAGTGATAGCTCATCTAGTGGTAATTCTGTGGATGGTAGTGTTAAGTCTATTACTGGTCTAGTTTCTGAACTTAATAGTACTAAACTAGAAGAGGGTAAAAAGATGTTTGTTGAGAAAGCAAAGACTCAGTTAGATCAAGTCAGGAAAACCAACAAGGCTAGTTCAGGTTTAGGGTATGTACACAAAAAGGTCAATACTGAATCAAAAGACAAGTTGAAATCTGAGTGTGATAAGTGTACATGTAAATCAAAGAAGTCTGAGTTACATACTGCAAGTAATGTGAATAAATCCATTCCCAGGGGTAATCAAAGAAATTGGAACCAATTGGTTTCACAAAGGTTGGGTAATGGGTTTGAATGTGTGAAAAGAAAGTCATGTTTTATTTGTGGTAGATATAATCATCTTCAACAGGACTGTTACTACAATCCTAAAAATAATAGGAACAGTGGTACAGGTCATGTGTTGATAAATAAGCCTAACAGAGGCAAGGCTGCAGCCCCTGTTAATGCTACAGCAGTGCCCCTGTCAACGGCTAACAGAGGCAAGACACGAACAGGGGAGGGTTTGACCACTGTCAGGCATGGTACCTCTGCTGGTATTAAACATTTCAAAAGAATGTTTATACCAAGTAAAGCTACCACTGCCAGGGTAATCAATACAAACTTAAAGGTGACCACTGTCAAACCATTAACCCCTGTCAGGTCTAAAATTGATTGTTTTTGGAGACATAAAAATGAGTGTAAATCTGAAGTGTCCAAAACCAATGCAGCACTGAGATCAATCACTGTCAAAAGGGTTGATGTCAATGGTGCTCAAGGGAAACCCAAAGCCAAATTGGTTTGGGTTCCCAAGAAAAACTAACTGTTTTTCTCATATATGTGCAGGGCAAGCCACCAAGCTTATGGCATATTGATTCTGGCTGTTCAAGACACATGACTGGAGACAGGAAAAAGCTACAGGACTTTAAAGCGTTTTCTGGAGGAGATGTAGCATTTGGAAGCAATCCTAAAGGAGGTAAAATCACAGGTAAAGGTAAGGTAAAAAGCAGTAAGCTCACTTTCAATGATGTTTATTATGTTGAGCAATTGAGATACAATTTGCTTAGTGTGAGTCAAATCACAGATAAGCAAAATCCTGTATATTTCACTGACACAGAATGCCTTATACTTTCTGAAAAACTCAAAATACCTGAAGATAAGATTTTAATGAGAGTTCCAAGAAAGGATAATGTATACTGTAGTGATTTAAACAAGATGGAATCTCAAAATGTTAACTGTCTCATTTCTAAAGCTACTGTATCTGAATCTGAACTATGGCATAGGAGGATGTGTCACTTGAATTTCAAGACCATGAATAAACTTGTTAGGAATAAGCTAGTGAGAGGCTTACCTGAAAAGTTATTTGAATGTAGTGACCACTGTGTAGCATGTCTCAAAGGCAAGCAACACAAGACCTCTTATAAGACCAAGCTTGTGAATACCAATACCACTCCCTTACACCTGTTACATATGGATTTGTTTGGCCCTACCAATGTAGCTAGTCAAGGGAAGAAATCTTACTGTTTGGTAATAACTGATGATTACTCTAGAATGAGTTGGGTGTTCTTTCTTAGGACTAAGGATGAGACAGGTGAAATACTTAGATCATTCATAACTAGGATTGAGAATTCAACTAATCAAAAGGTTAAGATCATCAGGTGTGATAATGGGACAGAATTTAAGAATCATGAGATGAATAAGTTCTGTGAGGATAAAGGTATAGAAAGACAGTATAGTGCACCTAGGACTCCACAACAAAATGGAGTAGCTGAGAGGAGGAATAGGACACTAATTGAGGCTGCTAGAAGCATGCTAGCAGATGCTAAACTACCAATGTCCTTTTGGGCAGAGGCCGTTAGCACTGCTTGTTATGTTTTGAATAGGATTTTGATTATTAAACCTCATAACAAGACACCCTATGAGTTATTCTTTAAAAGAAAACCTTTGGTTAGCTTTTTAAAACCATTTGGATGTCCTTGTACTGTCTTAAATACCAGAGATCATCTTGGTAAGTTTCAGAGTAAGGTAGATGAGGGTGTATTTGTTGGATACTCTATTCAAAGCAAGGCTTATAGAGTATTTAACAAAAGGACTAGGATCATAGAAGAGACCATGGATGTGACCTTTAATGAACATACATCAAATGTAGAAGGAAAAGGTCCAGAAGTTTTGTTTGATATTGATGCACTAACCCATGCTTTTAGATATCCAGATTTGTCTATTAGTGCAGGTACAGATGCAGGTACAGATGCAGGTAATGATGCAGGTAAAGATGGGAAATCAACCTCAAGTCAAACTAAAAAGGATGACTTGAAGTATGTCTTGTTTCCTATTTGGTCTCCAGATCCTCCAGAAGTATTCCAGTTAGAGCAAGATGAACCTTTAGATGATTCAAGTGGGTCAAGTAGCAAAAATGGTTCAAAGGATGAAGATGGTTCAATTCCAACAGAAAATGGTTCAAAGAGTTCTCATATAGTTTCAGAGCATGATTCAGAAGGAGAGCACGATTCTCCAAAATTTGTTGAACAAAGTCCTCCATTTCAAGTTTTGGAAAGGACTTCTTTGTCAGATTCTGAAGCAACTCCAAAGCCATCAAAGGAAAGAGAGGAAAGAGAGTCTTTTTCAGACTCTGAGATAGATAATCTTTTGGGTTCTAATTTGGAAAGAGAACTACTGGATACTTCTACATCTAAATATGTGGTTCATAAAGATCATTCCTTGGATTTGATTATTGGTGATATTATGACTCCTGTTCAGACAAGACATCAAACCAAGGTAAGAGAAGAAGATGTACATACTTCATTATATGTATGTTTTCTTTCACAGATGGAACCAAAGAAGGCAGTGGAGGCTCTCAAAGATCCAAGCTGGATTGAATCTATGCAGGAAGAATTGTTGCAATTCAAACTGCAAGATGTGTGGGATTTGGTTGATCTTCCAAAAGGAAAGAAAGCTATAGGCACAAGATGGATCTTTAAGAACAAGAGAGATGAAAGAGGAATAGTGATCAAGAATAAGGCTCGGTTGGTAGCACAGGGGTACACACAGGAAGAAGGCATAGATTATGATGATGTCTTTGCCCCTGTTGCTAGAATAGAAGCTATTAGATTATTTTTAGCTTATGCATCTTATCAGGATTTTAAAGTCTATCAAATGGATGTGAAGAGTGCTTTTCTTCATGGTCTAATTGATGATGAGGTGTATATTTGCCAACCACCAGGGTTTGAAGATCCAACATATCCAGATAGAGTGTGCAGATTGAAGAAAGCATTGTATGGATTACATCAAGCTCCAAGAGCTTGGTATGATACTCTATCTGAGTACTTGCTCAAGAATGGATTCAAGAGAGGTACTATTGACAAGACATTGTTTACCAAGAGGGTTCAAAGAGATATATTGCTGGTACAGGTGTATGTTGATGATATTATTTTCGGGTCTACAAGGGATTCATTGTGCAAAGAGTTTGAAGATTTAATGCATAAGAAGTTCAAGATGAGTTCAATGGGTGAACTCACATTCTTTTTAGGATTGCAGGTCAAGCAAAAGTTAGATGGAATCTTTATTAACCAAGGGAAGTATGTGAAAGATATTTTGAATAAATTTGGTTATAAAGACGTGAAGGTAGCTAGCACTCCCATGGAGGCACATAAACATCTTAATTCTGATCCTGAGGGGGAGGAAGTAGATGTGCACTTATACAGGTCAATGATTGGTTCATTGATGTATTTAACTTCATCCAGACCTGATATAATGTTTGCAGTGTGTCTTTGTGCTAGATATCAGACCAATCCAAAGCAGTCACACATGTATGCTGTGAAGAGGATCTTTAGATACTTGAAAGGTCAACCAGACTTGGGCCTTTGGTATGCTAAAGGATCAGATTTTGAGCTAAAGGCATTCACAGATAGTGACTATGGTGGTGAGAATATGGATAGGAAATCGACTAGTGGAGGATGTCAATTTCTTGGAAATAGGTTAGTGTCATGGCAATGCAAGAAGCAAACCACAGTTTCCACTTCTACAGCAGAAGCAGAATATGTTGCAGCATCAAGTTGCTGTGCACAGGTTCTTTGGATTCAGAATCAAATGCTGGATTATGGTTTGACTTTCATGAACACTCCTATTTATATTGATAATACTTCTGCTATTAGTATCATTCAGAATCCAGTTAAGCATTCAAAAACCAAACACATTGAAATCAGATATCATTTTATAAGAGATTGTTATGATAAAAGATTGATTCATATTTTTAAAATTCATACAGATAATCAACTTGCAGATCTTTTTACAAAAGCATTTGATGTAGGAAGATTTACATTTTTGATAACTAATATTGGTATGATCAATCTCACGTAGTGTTGTGGTCTGGATTTGATACTAACAGGGGTAAAATATATTGTATGTGACAGGGTCAGGTGTTGCCACTGTTAGCTTCATCATGATAACAGATGGTGCCACTGTTAGTTTACCTGTGCCACTGTCAATGTAGTTTAAACACCTGCTGTATATGTGTGTAATTTAACCCCTGTTAGTTGTTTTTCTTAGTTTAATATTGCAGGTTTCAGCCACTGTCAAGAGACATCACTTGAGCTGGAATTTAATGTTTTATTTGTTTCTTCTTATTTGTTTTGGTTAAAAAAAAAAAAAAAAAAAAAAAAAAAAATTTCGTTGTCTAACTAAGCTAAGTTTATGCCCCTGTTAGTTCTAAGTTGGCGTTTCCTTGGTCGGATGCCCCTGCTAGACTATCAGCCGCTGCTAGCTTTGTTAGATGGTTAGAAAGGGTTGACTATAAATTGACAAGTGAGGTACCCCTGTTGGGTTTGTTTGTAAATTGTACCCCTGTTGGGTATAACCAGAAGTGCCACTGCTAGTTCTATTTTTAGGGCTTGGCACTGTCATCAAATAAATACTCAAATACTTCACTTTTTCAATTACGCTTTCAAAATTTTCAAAACCCTTCAATAATCGCTCTCGCTTTGAGTTGTTTATTGTAATTCACTCTTCGTTCGTTCATCGATTACATCAATGGCATCTTCATCATCGTCTGATTCTGGTACTTCTATGCTAAGTGTTCATTCTGAACACAACATGAGGGCTTTCTTGAATAAAGACCTTGCCGATGAGTATTTTCACCCTATCATCGATTTCTTGAGTAATTGTCCAGTTACTTATGCCCTTACTGTCGCTCCACGATTGATTCGATCACATATTCAGGAGTTCTGGCAGAATGCAAAGGAAGGGAATGTTAATGGCATTACTCACATTCATTCCACTGTCAAGGGTCAGAAGGTAATGGTTACTGAGATTGTTCTAAGAGAACTTTTACAGTTTGATGATGAAGGTGGAATTCTGGAGTTATCGAGAGAAGATTTGTTTAAAGGCATTATGGATATGGGGTATGAAGGTTCAGGAAAGACAAGATCAGACTATACTTTCTTGAAGTCATGGTTTTGTCCTCAATGGAAGTTCTACATTCATACTTTTCTGGTATGTTTGTCTCAAAAGAGAACTAGTTTTAATGAATTTAGTTCTACGATTGCATATCCTATTATCTGCTTGGCACAGGGTATTAAATTTAATATGTCTAGATTTATCTTAGATAATATGATTAGGAATGTAAAGGGTGATACATTCGTTATGTATCCTAGATTTGTTCAGCTTTTGTTAAATAATCAATTGTCAAATCTGCCAGCAGAGGATAGTGTAATTGTTAGTTCTACTCTATCTTTGAGGACTATTCAGGCTATGAATAAGTATCAGAATGCTTTTTCTAAAAAGGAAACTGCATTATTTTCTACAATGCTAGTTACTCCTTCTGCCACTGGTGGTGTATTACCAACACCATCTGGACCAAATGATGACAGACCAACAACACAAGTTGGTTCTGAACACACATCAAGAGGTGGCATCAAAAGAAAACAAGGGAACAAACAGCCTACCCAATCTAAAGCCAAGAAATCCAAGAAGGCTACACAGGCTATGGAGATTCCTGTTTCTCCACAGTCTCAGTCAACTGTTCCAACACAACAGGTGAACATACTTGATGAAAATGTTCATTCTGGAAGGGCTGCCACTACTGTTTCTAGCCCACTGGCAGGGCAGGATAGTGGTAACATTAATCAGACCCAACCAGAGGCAACTATGTTTGATGAACCTATGGGTGATGATTCAAATGTAGGTCCCAGTACCAATAACCAAGGGACATCTGCAGTGGCAGATGTGGGCAAGGATTCAACTAAGAGGTCACACTCTAATGTTGATGAGTCTAGTGATACTGATGAATTGACGATTTCTTATCTTGTACATGATGTCAATAAACTATGGAGCAAATATGAGAGGGAAAGGGCTTACAGAAAAGAGGCTCAACAGAAAATTCAAGCTCAGGATGAGTTCATTGCTAAACAGAAGGAGCTCATTGATCATCAGAAGGAAGAGTTGCTTGATATGAAGAATAGGTTGTTAGTGCTTGAGGAGGCTGTCAATAATATTCTTCTACCTGCAAATAGGTTAAAAGAATCTTCAGGCAAGGGGGAGAAGAAAGCAGATGATGATATTATGCCTGAAGATGATGGTTCAAGAGCAGGTGATGATGATGATGATGATTCATATGGACCTCATGATGATATGGATGGAGAAATGATAAATATTGATGAGATGAATGATGATTCTGCAGCTACAGAGGTGTTTGATGATAATACAGCTACAGAGGTGCTTGAGTTTGATGATAATACAGTTGAGATGAATATTGAGGCACAATCAGAAGACACTGTGGAGTTAGTGTTTGATGATAAAGATGATGATTATGTGCAGAGCAGGGATAAGGCTGAGGAGGAGCTAAATGTATCTGATTATGTGATACATGAAAGTTTAGATGATGAGGTAGTTGATGGTGCAGGAGCAGAGCAGACTGATGAAACAGTTTATCAGGTATTTCCATTGAATAAAGGGTTGCCTGAGAAAGCTGCACTTAGATTATATGTTTGGGATGTGATGGGTGCTAATCTGGATGATAAGAAAAGAGTGAGTTTCAGTGATAGGTCAGTGTATGAGGTGGTTGATGATGTTGAAAAAGAAGGAGAAGTTGAGGTTAAGGGGGAGCAATCAATTGCTGAAGAGAAGAAGTTGCAGACCTTTACAAGAAAGAAATCTATTCCCAGAAGAAAGCCAACTAAAAGATTATCCCCTGTCAAAACTTCTACCTCTGTTGTCACAATTTCAACCCCTGTCAACACTAACACAACCACTGTTATGTCTACCCCTGTTAGTACACTAACTCCTACCACTGTTGATACACCAATCACCACTGCTATCATACCAACCCCTGCCACAGCTACAACAACAACAAGACCAAGAGAGGTACCTATTACAATAAGAGAACCAACTTCACCACTCAAACCTAAGTCTAAATTGCCTGTGATTGATCCAAAAGACAAAGGTAAAGGAAAGTTAAAAGAAAAATCAAAGGTGAAAGAAATTAAAGAGCCTCATATTGAGTCTCATGATATGCTGAGGATGCAAGTAGAAGAAAGAGAAAGGTTGATAAGGAGAGCTGCAGAAGCTAAAGCTGAAGGAGAGGGTGATGATGTGAAAATGATTTTGGATGATCTGAGTGTAGTGACTATTACACAGAAAGCTGCAGAGATTGTTAAAGAAAAGACTGCACAAGGATTAAAGCTTCCTGCTCAGAGAGTTCATGATTATTTAAAGAAGAAGAAAGGTAATGAAGAGGAAGAGTTATCTTCTGGATTTTTGTTGATGAAAAGGGCAAATGAGGAAAGAGCTAGAAAGAAAAAGCAAGAGGAATTAGCCAAGAAAAGGAGTAAACCTTTACCATATGCTGAAAGGAGAAGACAAATGATCAATGCATTGTCTGAAAATTATGCTCCAGCTAAAATTGTTAGAGGATGGAATATGCAGAAGCTGCAACAGGCATATGATAGGTATATGGGAAAAGATGAAGAGTGGACAAAGAAAATGGAAGAGAATAGGAATTTGAATGCATTGATGAAGGAGAAGAAAGAAAAGGCAGATAGGGAAATGAAAAAGTTTTTGAAAGAAGAAGAAGAAAGAAGAGAAAAGGCAGCTACTGAGGCAGCAGAGAAAGCCTTAGAGGAAAAGCAGAATGAAGTTAGAAGAAATTCATGGAAAAATCAGATTTCTAAAGATAATGTTATTCCTGATATTCCAAGATTTGATCCAGAGCTGAAAAAGAGAATCAAGATTCTGACTGATAGCAAGGAGATTTCTGAAGGACCAAGAAAGGCTAGAATTATAAATTGGGAAGGAGTAGCAATTGATTATGGTTTCAGAAAAATGATCCTTGAGATCAAGATTGAAAGGGAAAGAGGATTTGATGATCATGTTGGGAGTATGGTTGATTTGCTCAGAATTTGTACAAGAGATGATCTTTTGGAATTGTATCAAGTGAGCAGAATCAGGAATAGAAAGAACTCTGAAGCAGTGATTGAAAGACAAATGATGGAGTTATTGCAGAGCCTGTTTGAACCAGCCAGCTTGTATCACTTATTCTTTCATTGTTATCAAAGGGTTATAACCTGGAGATATTTTGCCAGAGCTGGAGTACACATGGTAGTATTCAACAATGGGCAGGTGATCTACATGTTTGATGATCGACATTATGTGCTGGGAACAGGGTTGCTGAATAGATTGATTGATTTGAAGTTATCTACAACCATCATTACTGAAGGAGTTTATAGAGCTTTATATATGGTGTTTAATCAACTGCATAAGAGGCAAACGATGAAGGAAAAAGAAGAAGAAAAGAAGGATTGAAACTTGAATCATTACTCTGAATGATCAAGTTTAGGGGGAGATTGTTGAGACCTGAGACACTGTTAGATTTGCTCAGAATACAAGTATCATGCCGCTGTTGGTATAAGACTTCAACCACTGTTAGAAGTCAACCACTGTTAGAAGAAGACAACCGCTGTTAGTACATTTGTCTAACAGGGCCACTGTTAGTGTATAGTTTGTATTTTGTAAGTACTCAACCACTGTTGATAATATACGAGTACTACCCCTGTTAGTTATATACTCAACCACTGTTGGTTAGTCGGTTAGAGATAATTATGGAATAGATAGGATTTCCATAATAGTTTGATTCTGTAAAGGACTCTATGTGTTATAAATAGAGATTCTGTAAAACCCTAGAGGTTGATATACGAATTTATTCTAGTTATTAGCTTCAAGGTTGTAAACCCTAACACAAGTTGTGTGTTCGTATTATTGTTAATAATATTGAAGCTTTTGGTTAGATATTCTGTTATATACAAGTTTGTTCTTCAAGTTATTAATAAACTATTCCGCAAGCTTATTAATAATCAATCAAAGTAATACATACTAAGATCTCTAGCTGGGATCATCATAGAGATCCTGATTTGTATGGACAGTGTTAGTTCCAAAAATGGAGACTAATCCTGTAAAAGTATGGTCGTTGTCCAATGTAAATAGAACTAACCAGTTCTAGTAAGCGATAGTATTGTCTCACGACAATATGATCAATGAATAGTGATAACTTAATCAGGTTATGGGGTGGTGATTGTTTTCCAACAATCTAACCGTGTATGATTGTGACCTGTCTAGGTTAAGCCTTGATACTATTTCAAAACAGTATGATAGGTGTAATTCCTAAGTATTACACATTTCGTATTACATGGCAGTAATATAGATAATTGTGAATTATAAAAGTTCATTAATATAATTCGAAAACAGTAATTGAGCATGCGTCTCACCCCGAAAACAATAAAACGTTTAAAAGAGCGGGGCTATGAAACTCACCTGTGAGTTGTCGGCGATCTTACGATACGCGCGTCGTCCGATAGGTAACCTCCTAGTGTCCTAAACACGCGAGGTTATATAAGTACGAGATCAAATAGTTTGACCAAGTAAGTCGTTCGAATGTTTATTTGTTGCTTGGTTCCAAAGATCGTGTACGTGGGTTCGGGGGCAGCGCCCCTGATAGCGGGGTCCAAGGGGCAGAGCCGCTGGTTGGGGTCGAGCTGCCAAGTCAGCTTGGAAAATTTTTATTTCTATTATGTTTCTTTAATAAAAACGCACCCGAAATCCAAATTCGTATTAAAATCAAGTGGTAAAATTTGGTCCCAACACTTAGTTGAAAACATAGGTTTTTAAGGTTCCGTGACCTGCGACATTGGGTGCGACGTTGGGGCTTCTGTCACAGTGCGATGTACTGCGACGTTGGAGTCTACGTCGCTATATGCGACATCAGGGTCTAGTACGACATAAGGCTCGACGTCGCTATGTGCGACGTTCGCAATTTCATGCAACATTGTGGCTGACGTCGCACTAGGCGACATCGTGGTATTTTTGCGACATTGAGCTGCGACGTTGGCTGCGACATTGACAATGTCGCAGCACTGTTTTTGGGCCAGATGCGACATCACGACCTGTTCGTCGATTTCAAGCTTCAAAATGAGTTTTGGTTCGATTTTTGGGCGTTTTGATGTTATAAAAAGTTACTAACATGTATTACTAAGTAATATAAGTAATTTCTAGAAAGAGAAACGATTTCTAGAGAGAGAGAGTGAGTAAATCCTTACTTTTGATGAAAATGGAGATGAAGATGATGATGATGATGGACTTCGAAGATGATGGTGATGATACGATGTTGCTGCTGTGCCGATTTGTTGTTGTTATTTTGTTGTTGTTGTTGTTGGTGGTTGATTAGAGAGAAAAAGAGAGATGAGGTAGAGACGGATATGGGTGGGTGTGTGTGTGGAATGAAAACATAAAAATGGGGAGGGGAAGGAAAGGGGCAGCCGGCCCATCATTTTTGGTGGGTTTGGTTGTCCCCAATTATTGCGTTAATTGCCTGTGTTTGTGTACCCGATCGTATAAAAATGTATTATTTCAAATTCTAAAATTTATTAATATTCTTTCGAAATGTTTTCGAGTTGAAACATTTTATAAAAATAAAATGTTTGTGTTAAGATCTTATAAGTTGTTTTCGCGCGGTTTCAGTTTAGTAAAACACATTTTTAAATGAAACGAAATATGTTCAAATGTTTTCAGAGTAACTAGATATCGTTTGTGTTATATATATTTATATATATAAAATTTTGAATACTTTGATTTTTAAATGCGTAATAAGTACTATAACTTGAGGTTTAAATTGGGCGCGAAAATTGACTCTTTTTGAGCGGGTGTTACATTCTCCCCCTGTTAAGAAAATTTCGTCCCGAAATTTCGAGTGAAGTCGTGGTCACGTGGGGTCTGGGGAGAAATGTATGTACGAGAGGTTCGTCGAATAAATTGTAGGCATACCGTGTCTATGACAGGGTTGAAAAGCAGCCAATCCTTGACTGTGTCGCAGTTTATTGTTGTAGTCACATTACTGACTATTTTGTTTGTTCGAGTTGTAGTTATATTGTTGTTACGGGGTAACCGTTTACTTTGTAGTCCACCCGAGACTAGATAGTTGTCACCAAGTGACCATTTAGTGAATAGTCCTACCAGGACTATGTGATTGGTAAACGTTCAGTTTGTCTAGTCTGCTGAAAGCAAACATTGAGTTTTACGTTGGTCTAGGTTAACTAATCTTATGATGCACTCGGCATTAATATCGGGGAGTCAAAATACACGCTTAGCATTAACTACGATCGGAGGGTTATGTGACAACCGTCAATTTAGGACTAGAATTTAGTGCCTAATCAAGTTTTAATACATGTAATTAGTTATGTGTTAGGCTAATTAATGTATCAATTATCATATATATTGTTGAATATATATCTACACAATTATGCGGTTTATTTAAATCGTACGAGTTTCATATCGAATGAATTTCGATACAATAAATACGGACGTTGGTGAATAATTTTATTAAGAAATACAAATATTATCTAATAACTCAATTTTATTCAGAATCTCATTTATTGTAATATTTCGTATCCAAGTTTTATTACACAATTAATGTATACGAGATTAAAAATACAAACGCGCAAACAAATAAAACGAATTTCCCTTTTAAATATCATAAATAGATAACTGGTAAAATTTTACAATAAAATATTTTATAATAATTTATAATTTAAAATGGAAAATTTAAACGAATAAAATAAATATTTAACGTTAAATGACTGAGAAAACGAACACCACGCGGAGCACGGGACGGAGACTGCGAGGTGAGGCTTTCACCTACACCCCACCTCTCCTTCATTCTTTCTTTCATTTTCATTCTCCAAAAACACACACACACCAAAAACACTCTCACCAAATTCATACAAAATTTCGGAATCATCAAATCCGACAACAAAACTTACATTTTCGGAACCACCATCAAGTGAGGAACAAGATTAACAAAAGCTCTACCATCGTTTTCGGCCTCCATCTTCTTCGATTTGCATTTGTAAGGAAATTTCTAAAAACTTAGATTTGTTTAGTTTTATGTAATATTTTGATGTTTTGATGTTTACACAACTTATATATGTCCATTACAAAGATTAGAACACAGTTTTATAGTTTAAAAACGAGTTTAAATTGAGTTTTGGCCGGAAAAATCGCGAACAGCCGGACTTTCTGGGCTGGTGTTCATCCATGCGACACAAGCCTTGTGTCGCATGTTGTGTCGTATTTTGCCCTTTATGTCGCACCTTGTGTCGTATAAATCCTTTAGTGTCGTAACTCATGCGACACAATATTGTGTCGCACTCTATGTCGCAAACTATGTCGTACTTCTATACGACACAACCTCTATGTCGCTATTAAATTAGCATTTCGTATTCGATGCGACACAGTCCCTGTGTCGTATCCTTGTGTCGCATGACGTCTGCGACACAACCATTGTGTCGCATGTCAAATCTTTGTGTCGCATGTTGTGTCGCAAAACACAGAAAAACCAGAATTTTGAAGTCAAAGTTACTGTTCAAAAAATTCAAATTTACTGTAGCAGTACTGTAGCAGTACTGTAGCAAAGTCAACATTTTAGAATTTTTATTATTTCAACTAAATCACCAACGGGCCGTACACGTTTTCAAAACTTACAAAACAGATTATTCAATCAACCAAGTCGTAGTAACTTGGATAATTTAGTCAATCAAGTCGTAGTAACTTGAAACAAAACAATTAATCAACCAAATCGTAGTAATTTGGACATATATAATTAAATAACAACTACAAAGGTAGTCTTTCGAGATACCGGTACAATTAATAACAATCAAGTGTCGTGGACACATTCAGGTTTCAAGTCTTTGGACATCAACTCACAGCTAATTACTTCAAGTTTATTAACTTAAACACTCCAAGACTCAGGTGAGTTTCATAGCCCCATTTTCACTGCTTTACAACTAGGGGTGTGATATTACTACTCGATTTTGTTTTACAAGTAGAACGTAAGTGCCAAACTTCAAATACTACATGAGTTTCAAGCTAATCAATTTAAAGTCCTCCATAAGCATAGTCTCTAGTATTTTATAGCGTGAATGTTAGTATATGATATCATATGGGATTGACAATCCTCATCCGGGTTAGCACGCACTAACCGGTCAAACGGATGTATTAGCATTTGGGAAGACGAGTGTTGATTAGGCACTCGTAGGAGGCATTTCAAGTTAGGTTTCCTTAAGTGGGCCTGACAAATCAAGTTAAGCTCAGACTATGTGCTCATGGACAGTATAACTTTTATTTTGCTTAATTGCATTTTAAATTCAATATAAATCTTGCGGTTCTGACAGCTATACATTGACATACAAACCTGTGAGCTCACCAGCGTTTTCGCTGACCCATTTTAGTATTTATCACAGGTACCCAGCAGTAGGTTGGCTGCACAAGCAAGAAATATTAGCTCGAGTCAGCATACATACAACTAGAGATTGGACTGCATTATTATATTTTGTAAAAGTAATTATGCTATGTAATCTCTCAATTTCAGGAATCGAGCTAATGTAACTATATTTTGATGTAAACATTTACTTTATCTATACAAGTTTAAAACGACGCATATAGTGGTCGTTCATTATATCTTATGTGCTTTGTATATTGATTAGTGACACCCAAATCAAGCTTCCGCAAATCATTAAATTTGGGGGTGTCACAGGTTATGTTTTCGAGGAAGGATGTACCTACGTTATTGTTGAAGATTTGTCAGGTTCATTCAGAGCCGATCAGGTGAATTTTGCGTTTCCGTTTTGGGCAATCCTTCTTGTAATGTCCGGGTTTGCTACATTTGAAGCATACCCTTTGAGAGTCGGGATTCGCAGGAACTCTGCAATCCCAGATTTTGTGTCCTAATCGTTGGCATCTTTCACAGGGTAAACCACATGAACCATCATGATGACGTTTACAGCCGTGACAAAATGGTTTATTCCCTGCATAGCCTCGTTTTTCCTTGGGTTCGGTGGCGTAAGACCTCAAGGGTTCGGGTTGATTTGTTGGGTTATGATTAGTGCTGGAATCTCCATTCCATTTTCCTTGTTGGTTTTCAGTTGCAGGTGTTCCGCGTCGAACCACCCGTGCCATGAGTTTGTGGGCCATGCGAACAGCATCTTGAATGGTGGAGGGTTTGGGTGCAGTGACCATTCCCTCAATTTGCAATGGAAGTCCTCCGATGTACCTTTCGATTCGTTGATATTCAGGGTTCACCATGGTTGGGCAAAGAAGTGCCAGTTGTTGAAAACGATTTGTGTATGCCATGATATCGTTATCCTTTACGGTGAGGTGCCAAAGTTCGTCCTCGAGTTTGTGTAGTTCCTCATTGGGGCAATACTCGTCCCTTATTAATCGTTTCAGTTCCTCCCAAGGAAGTTTGTGAGCGGTATCGACCCCTACAGTTTGAGCGTAGGAATTCCACCAGGTAAGTGCATTATCTTAGAGGGTGTAGGTGGAGTACTTAACTTTGTAGTCATCGGGGCAGTTGCAAATGTGAAATACATATTCCATCCTCTCGATCCATTGGATTAATCTGACAGCCCCTTCAGTGCCGATGAAGTTTGGTGGGTTACAGTTCAGGAATTCCTTATAGGTGCAGGGTCGCGCTCGGTTTCGAGTAGCTAGAGCATCAGCCACCCTTTGATCAGCAAATTGGTCACGCTCAGCTTGAGTGTAGGTGTGTCGTTTAGGAGGCATGATTCTTAAATAAGAATGAAACGACAAAGTGTGAGATCTTTATTCAAAGATTTTGATTATTGTAGTTGTATACGTAAATCGGTATTACACCGTTGCCCACGGATGTAAAAGTGATAATGATCCAGGAACCACTTAAGGTGTCTGTTTGAAAGTCCTCGGACTTTGGAGTTTTAAATGTGTAGTCGTTCCAACGACTTAGTTGTATTTTTGTATGTAGTTCAACCAAAACTATTTTGTAGTAGCCTAGCAGACTATAATGTAGGACTAAAGTACTATAGATGTAATCCTAATGAATCATAGTGTAGTACTCTAAGTACTAAAATGCAGTAACCGCGTACTGTAATGCAGTGCTAATAGCACAGTAATGTAATATTAATATATTATGAGTGTAGTATCGCAGTACTATGAATTGCAGCACCACGTGCCGAAATGCAGTGCCCGCAGCACCGAAATGTAGTACCAACGTACTGTGAGGGTAGCACTAATGTGCCCAATTGCGGTATTGACATACCGTGTAATGCAGCACCACGTGCTGTGTGTTGTTCAGTTGTAGCCCTAAGGCCGAATATGTGTTAAAGTTATGTGATTTCCCAAATGTAGCACAAAGGCTAGAATGTAAGTGCCAAGGCACTGAGGTATTGAATTGATTGATCTAAATGATCAAATTGTGATTTTTGATAATTTTTGTGGACTTAGTCAACGCTAATCCAATGGTGACCAGTACGGCCAAAGATGAGAAACTCGTTTGTTTGTTTTAAATTTTGTGAACGATTAGCATGTGCTGGTTTCCATCCCAATAGATAACGTTTATACCTCCTTCCCGAGGTTCAGCGGTAAGCGTGATATTCTCCTATGCGTACATGTGGAGAAAGTGTCGAGTCGTGATGGTGAGGAAGACGGCGATGTGCCTCTTCGTAAGTATATGATGGTACAGCGGAATTGTGTTATATATACCCAGTATATATATATATATATATATATATATATATATATATATATATATATATATATATGTAAAAGTAGCACACATGTAAGGCCTATTCATATATAACTACAGTACATATAATAGCCTAGGGTGTCTAGCACATAACAATCAGAGTCAACTAGTGCATTCCTGATCCAGTATAACCCCTTTCAGATGTCACATCATCTTTATTTAACTGTACATAGTTAGCTACGCTATGTTAAATTAAACTCGTATGATGTAATCCCTGAACCAGTTATACTTAATAAGGAATACTGCCTAACGGTCATAGTCTAGGTCCACTAAATGCAAAATAGTTCACTATAACCTTAGGCTCTGATACCAATCTGTAACACCCTCATTAATTTTGGGTTGCGGAAGCGGTCGGGTCGGGTGTTACCAAATCAAATATCACAAACACAAAGGTAAATAATGAACGACTCTAAATGAGACGTTTGAAAATAGATATACATTTCCAAAAATAAAAGTGTATACAAGTTGCGAGTTCGCAAAATAATTTCAATACATAGTTTGTAATACAAAAGTTATGCAGAGAAATCCCGTTGTTTGAAAATATGCGACTCGAGCTAGCATAATCTTGTAGCAATCCTAATCCTACTGGGCACCTGAGAACACATGCTAAAACGAGTCAGCTATAAAGCTGGTGAGTTCATAGGATTGTTAGTTGAAACATAAAGTATAAACCTTTTATGTTTTGAAAATGATTTCGAAATCCACGATTTGAATTGTATTATTATGTTGTTGTAATACCAATGTATATAACTCTAACGGGGTATTTCATACCCAAATAGTAGTGACGTGTACCTAAGTACATAAAGAGTGTGGCATACTGATGCCGCCCGAACGGTCGGTTGCGATTTTACTCGCGTCGTTGCGGACCTCTCGTTTAGAGCGGCGATCAGAGGGTTTTAAAATTTATATTTGCGGGGCCTAAGTATACCTGGTTACTATTGTATAGCAGCAAGGATGACCTATGGTCGTTCTCTGAGTCAGTGTATTGTGGATCGTGGACAAAACAGGCGTACTTATCAATCTAGCGGGTTTTAAAAGATTTGATTGGTGGTTTGTTTTTGGGTTTTTTATACTTAGGCATAAAATTAAAATTAAAGCAGATAAAATAAATGTAGATAGCAGATAATCTAGAGAGGGTGTTTGCTATGATTTCGGTAGCCTTATTGATTGGAATGATGTATGATGTATGAAAACGTTTTCTAAAGGTTTGTATTTTATTTATTTCAGGTATCTGTGGAGTAAGCACTAGCCCCCTACTGATAGAGTTCTCGATCAGTATGTCACTGGGCGACTAGGCTATCCTGATTCTGATCGGAGTAGTTTATCCAGCCCACAACACTAACCGGTGAAGGTATAGCGACCCTTATCTGGGATGAAACCCTGGGTGCATGAATAAGGCGACAAACCAACTCGATGTCCGACCTTTCTTAACCCCACAATAATATCTAATCTAAATAAAACATTTAAGACCAAGTTTATAGAGTGTGCTTGATTACTTTCTATTGATGGTTTGATGAGTCTGGGTGTTGGGTCATGATTCGGTGATTCACATGGACTGATAGCAACGACTCTTTCCGTGATTACCACACTGTACTCCACTGAAAGTGTTTCCATTGATGAACCAAGGACCAAGTCGGTACCAGCTCAGCTGAGCACAGAGTTGCCGTTATTCCACAAGGCTTAGTAACTGCGGTTTTTTCTCGGCTTCCACGTATTAACTACACCGGAGGTGTTATCGATGCTATACAGAGTAATCAACCGACTTATAGTACCTTACATTGCTTCACAAAGGCTAACCCAGACTACTTAACTAAGTTTGTATTTAAGCATAATATTATCCATCTATGATATAAACCAGCCCTTACTTTTAAGTCCCAATAAATCCCTAACTTGTCAACAGTGTAATATTCACGTTCAGTTAGAAAACCATATTTCCACGGGTACAGTGTACTTTGCGTTCAGAATAGAAAGCATTATTTCCACGGCTCCAGTCTACTTGGTGTTCAGTTAGAAAACCATATTTCCATAATCACAGTGTACTTTGCGTTCAGATTAGAAAGCAGTATTTCCACGATGACGATGTACTTAGCGTTCATTTAGAAAGCGATATTTACACGATTAACAAATCAGACCATGTTCATGTTTGACACAGATAACTAAGTACCTTTGATGGGGTTCACGACGTCCCATCATTTAGGCCGTAATCACGTTTACTGGTTGAAAGGCGATTAGTTTGATAGGTTTAAAATCATAAATAGAAAATAAATTGTCGTGCCTCTATCGGTCGGACGGATTTGATTCCGGTCGTTGATCCAACAGCAATAGAAGCGGCGAACAGTGAGTTTTAAATTTGTAGATCAGGGGAATCCTAAGCTGTATACTACTGACAGACCTAAAAGGGCAGCAAGTGGTATGTATGACTCAGGTGTCGTTCTTCAAACTACAACGGCCATGGGAGTCTAGGAAGTTTTATTATCTTTGGAGATTCAGCTAGGGTTTTTAAAAGCTTTTGGATGGGTTTGGTTTTTTTTTTAACTAAATACTAATTAAATAAAGAAGACAGAACTAAAGAGGTTTGTACGGAGACTCGGTCAACAGAGGATAAGCGAGTGTTTACTATGATTTCGTTAAATGTTATTTGATGAATAGTCAAGGGTAAGGCTACTAGATGTGATGACTAATCCGGAGAGGATAGAAACATAATTAATGCAAAGTATTGTACCTACGACCGTTCCGCGGCTTCCATACGTTTGTACTCCACCAATGGGTGTTTCCAGCACTATACCGAGTAATAGGGCGTTTTATGGTTTTTCCGTTACATTAATTAGGGTTCCACATTACTCCCGCAGATTTCCTATATCCTAATGAGCTACAACTACGATCCTATTAAATATCTAACGTAGAGTTGTCCGCAATCAGATAAATAACATGTCACGTGGATAGCAGTTATAGAAGTCAAATACACCGGAAGTTCTCCCAAGTGTACAGACCAATTTAACCGACGACTATCCTCGAATCCTGGTCCCCAGTCACAGTCATCAGAGACGTCTGTATCGTAGCGTGAATTGTTGATTGAACAAGAACACGAACGGGGGTAATCCCGCGGACCAAGTTGAGATAATCGGGCTAACGGTCAGTTAAATTGTTCAGCATTACAGATATAAATCATCACAACTATTCCATGCATGTTAATCTACTGTGTAAACCAATATTCTGTGTTTGAAAACCTAATTATACAATTACTGATATGAACCAAGGGGATAACTCTAGCATGCATCATTCCTAAGGCAACAATCAAACAAGAACATGCGATAGGGTAACACATAACAGAACACCGTAATCCTAGCATAGCAGATAACCAATAATTAGATCATAGATATCCCGAAAGTTCTCTCAAAGATATATAACAGATAAACATGAATCTAACCTATCTCTAATCCTACGCTCCGTGTCTCTTATGATTTGTTTCAACCTAGAGAACACAGCCATACCAAGTTCATTGATCATCAAGTATAGAATAGGTAGAGAACGTACCACTAGTAATTGGCCAAGTTCTAGCAGGAAGCTTCTAACCACAGCATAGGTTGGATAGATAAACATTCGAGATTCAGTTTACGAGTTCATACACAGTTTAAAGTAACACGGGCAGAGTAACAGCATGGCATAAACATTTTGACTATTCTAACATAACTACATCATAGTAAACACAAAGAAATGTCTAGCCTAATATTATATATCTAGCATACAATCCTAAACAAGCATAAACAAAGCAACACATGTTTAAAACTGGAAAGTAAGAGATATATAAATAGAACCTGATACGAATTTATTACAGACAGATCTTCGCAAATACAATGTCTTGGAGTGCCTCCGTACAAAAGCTAAAAGCTACCTCTACCTAACTATCTCTCTAACTAGCTCAATTCTAGAGAGAGAAAATCCTCTAGAGAGAGAAACTAGAGAGAGAGTGATGTGTGTGAGAGAGAAAGTGTAAGGAAGAAATGAAATGAGAAAAGTGGTATGAATGAGGTGTTAGGGATGTCCACTATTTATAGGCAAACCACCAAATCGCACGTACAACTCACGAAGCAGCACGTACAAGCAAACGGAGCACGATATGGGGTAGGGGGCCATATACGGCCTTGCAGGGGCCGTATACGGTGTAGTATAGGCCGTATACGGTCTTATATGGGCCGTATACGGTGCCTGAGGCCGTATACGGTCTCCGTCTGATTTCGTTCGTTGCTTAAAACGTCCGTATCTCCTTCGTTATGCGTCCGTTTGACTTGATTCTTTCACCTGTGGTTTCGTAATTCTGTTACGCTTCTAATGATGCCAATCTCACAGAAATTGGATGTGTAGAGCTTAGGCGTAGCAGAAATGACTTTTAATTGCTCTGAAAGCGTAGTGGTTTCTCCGTCCTTTGGCCGTTTCACTTGATTCCAGATTTTTTCGTCTCGATTTTACCTGTACAACAGATGGTAGAAGTTAGGAGGTGTGCCTTGACAGGAAAATGAGGTCGGAGGAATCGGCCTGTATTAAAATGCTGTATTTTGTGCATTTTTAGAGTGTTTTCAGTGATTTTTATCACAACGTCTACTTTTGAACCACTTTAGTGTATTTTAGTAAATAATCAATGTTTTGGAATGTTTTCACTAAAGAAAGGTTCGAAATGTGAGGAATAAAGCTTCTAAAAACATGACTTTTTACGTCACATCAAGTTATCCCACACTTAGACGTTGCATGTCCTCAAGCAACAACTCTCTGAAAAATATTTTTAGGTCATGTTTTTAGGGGCGAGTCAGAGAATATGTTCCGAGATTAGCATTTCCTCATATAAGTCAGTTACTTCTAAAAGTGTGGAGGAGGATAAGATGATCCTTCCATAAACAAGAAGAGATTCTCTTAGGCGTACATCCAAATCTCATGATCTTGGAGTACACATGACTAGGCGATCTCACTATAGGTGGTCACTCAATTCACTCAAAGTGTATCGGGTTTCCTATCAATCTAGCTCAAACGAAATCGCTCAAAGTAGCCAGTCATGCTGCACTCATCATCATAGGCTTGATCGAGAATCGGATCTCCACCACTTAGGTGAGGACGGTGCTAATTATCTCAAGACATTCAGAGGGTTGTAATGTTTGGTGAGGGTGAAGGGTATGGATAGTGGTTTGTGAGGGTGTTTAGCTTATCCTAAAATCACTGAGATTATGAACAACTTTATTTAGAACGGAGGGGAGCGGAGAGTTGGTAGTTGTTTCAGCTTTTGCCGGATTTTTCATGAAGAGCTATGCTTTGAAACTTTAAGCTTTATTTGCGGAGCTATTTTCTTTTCTTTTCTTTTCTTTTTCTTCTTTTCTTTTTTCTTTTCTTTTCTTCAGAACTTCTTTTAGAGAATTTCCAAGGAATTTATATTTTGAATCCTTTAGAAATCTTTTTCTCTATCTTGATCATTTTGATTCTTTTCCAGGTGCTAATTTTTCCCGCACCATTGTCCTTCCAGTTCTCTTGTGTGCTAATTTTCCCGCACCATTTGTTGAGAAGCTTGATTTTGGAGAATGCGAATGAGTAGGATATTTGAAACAGATATTCTAAAAGGTTGTTCTTCATAACCTCAGAAATTCCAAGATAAGTTTGGAGGTAATTTTTGGGAAGTGGGTGAAAATTAGGGTTTTGAAGAAACGAAGGGTTTAGGCTCAACATGGTATACTAGGCGGATCTTCGATACTAAAAATGAGCATCGGAAAGGGTTTTGGGCTTGAAAAGATATGTAAGAAATGGGTTAAGTCCTAAGGAATGTCAAGGTCATTTAATTGCACCTATACCGCGTACGGTACACACCAATATGGTCTCGAAGCGTATGTCAAGAGCAAGTTCTAATTCAGAGATACAGACATCGGCATACACACAAGAATTGAAAGTGAAGCATTAAAGATGAATGCTTTTGGGCTCAAGATACCTCACTGCAAAGGGTTGTATGTGTCTAGTCATGTTCCTTTAATTATTACTTCTTGTTTAAGCAATTTCTACCTTATTTCCTTTAGGCTTTTAGAAATATCATACTTATATTTTGAAAATGGTTTTTCTCAGTAGTATTTGAGACTCAAAAACTGAGTTAGACTCATTAATTTTGAAAAAATTTGACCTTATTTTTGAAAAATTTTGAGAGAAAGATTACTATTGGACATAAAAATCACCTATTAAGGTATTCTATACCTACCATCCCACACTTAGAGGAACATTGTCCCTAATGTTCTCTTGAGTAGAGATTTTACTTAGTAAAATCCCACACTTAGAGTTTGAACATGTAAGTAGATGTTTCTCAAGTGTTTAATTTGGGCTGGAATCCCACACTTAGTGATAAGTTTAGGATGAGGTACAAAAATTAAATGTACTAACATAGGCATAATAAACATAATTGAAACGGGGAGAAAGGAACAGAGAGACTCCCCATTTGTGTTTACTGGAATAGACCAGGTTTGTGCAGGAGTGGTGCTAGTGAATTGCTGGATTTTAAGGACCAGTCTCGTTTAAGATCATCCATTCCACACAAAGCTGAATTCTGCAATAAACCACGACACACATATCACAATATCTCATCTAGGTAGCAGGTCTAAAGCGTAAGTACAGAGTCATAATACATAAAGTAAATAATAAAGATAAAATCTAGTAATCATCAAGTAGGTCGTCAGTGTCAGGATCAAACTCTGCCTCAACATCCCTGTCGAAAACAGAAGTCGGGGATGGAATGGAGAAATCCATAGCAGCCATAGCCTGACTCACGATCTTGTCAGAGGAAGTGACAGAAGTATGAGCATCAAAACTGGCCAGAAGCTGCTCTGTGAGGCTGTGATCTGGTGATGCAAATCCTGTGGGTAATGCTGGATCAAGATCAGCAGCTGCAGTAGTGGGGCCAGTGGAAGGTCCAGCAGTAGAGAGAACAGGTGGATCAGCAGGAGGACAGAAGAACCATGGAAGTCGAGACGGTCCTGGATCTGGGCCAAGCCTGTAGGGAATGGCATCAGGTCTCGGAATCTCGAGCTGCTCACAGATAGAGGACATGATGTCATGCTGGATGGAGAGTGTCCGAAAGAGGGCCCACGAAGCAGCTGGGTCAGCCGTAGTGATACCGTACTCGAAAGTGGGTACGGGGGCTGGCAAAGGTGATGAGGGCCTCTCATCGGGCAACTCCTCGTGAGTGATCGGGACATCAGTCAGGTCCTCCTCAGTGATGGTCAGTGTAACATCCTCTCCGGTAGCCTGGTATTTTTCTATTTATAATTGCGTATTTAATAGTTTTAAATAATTTTGTGATATAATTGTTTAACTGTGAAAGTTGGTGAAATATGTCTTAGGACTTATTGTGGATAATGAAATGTTGCTTGTTTTAATATATAAAAGTTGACGGTAAAATAAAATAAATTTCTCGCATTTAGCAATTAGGTGCCGGACAATAGATTTAGAGCGGGTATTAAATACCCAAAGTTGTAGGTCGGTTTTAATAGGGACCGACCTAACCCATGGATCACTTTACCAATTCTTTCTTATCTTCATTTCATTTCAAGAAACAAACATAAACCCTAACCTAAATTCTATAGTAAATCATCATATTGGAGTGTGATCTTCTAATTGTATCATCATCACCATCAACTAGCTCTTACTATCTTGCTCTCCATTAATTGTAAGTGAGGTATTTACTTTTAAACTCAAATGTTAGAATTGATGAGAATTGATGATTTGATGTGGATATAGGTGTTAATTGGTGATTATATGTGATATGTGATACTAAGTGATGATTCTTAACTATTTATAAGCATCGAATTCATGTTTATGAGCTTTGATTTGGTAATGGTTGAAAAACCTAATTTATTTTATAATTTTAGTGTAATCTTAAATCTTTAGATGTTATGGAGGTTGGTTAATGTTGTATAGATGTTATATGAAGTTGTTATAAGCTTAGAAATCGAGTTCTACGCGGATATGGCTCAAAATTTGGAATTTGTAATTTTTGGTTCGTGTGGGTTCTTAGCTGCTGCTGCTGCTGTTCTTGATCTGGAAGAGAAGCCGGCGGCTAGATGAGCCAAGCCGGCGGGTTCTGTTATTATATGGGGAAGCCGGCGGCTTCAATAACCAAGCCGGCGGCTTGGAACCCTTAACCGGTGGGTCAATGACCCGAACCGGCGGATACTAGAGGCTTTAAAACTCAATATTTTTCTGAGATGGAAAAACTTAAATCACCCGGCGGGTGATGGGGTTGACCCGGCGGTTAGCCATGTGAAGCCGGCGGCTTCCATGGTCAAGCCGGCGGCTTGAGGCTGTTTTCAGGATGTTTTGCTTTTAGTTCTTGCAACTTATTTCAACATAATGCAATTAACTAATTGATGATTATATGATACATTATGATTGAATATGTATGATTAGTAGCTAATAATCTAGTTGTTTATAGTAATGAGCTCCAAATGTGTCGAACTTTTATAAGTTATATTTGGATGATTTCGATTACTAACTTTTTATTGGTGTTGAATCTCAGACTCTCCTAAAGACAAGGTAGCCCTTGGAATCTGAGTTGGTGAAGACGAAGGTATTGGTGAGTGGATTCAAAACTCACCGTTTGGCTTAGTTGTAATCATTTGATTACGACGGGTAAACGTAGACTTGATTATTGAGTTGATTATTGGTTATTGTTGGTTATATGCCTATATGCGCTTTGTGTGGCCTTCGGGCATTGTTGTTGATGAGGTCAACGAGTTGATGAACTGTTGGTTGGGCTAGTGGGTTGTTGTGTGAATGGTACAGGGATGTACTTCATTTGTTGTGTGTGCTGAACTGTACCCAAGTATGATAACCACTAGCTATCGGTCTCGTCCGTTATGGCCATACGGATATGTTTGGATAAGTGATCTTGGGGAGTCGCCCGGGTACTAAGGTTATCCCCGGATCCGCCGATCCTCATTAAGTTGTTGTTGGTTGTTGTGTTTGCGAATATTTGTTGTAGTTATTTGATTTAGCTAAGTTGAATGTTGGGTGTTGGATTTACTCACTTAGCTATGTGCTAATCCCTCGTTGTTACTTCCTGCAGACTTTTGTTTTGTGCATGCGGGTGGGTAGCAGGAAGGTCAAACCTTGGAAGCATGGAATGTTTGATATTCAAGCTACTCTGATTATTTTTGTAACCAATCTGTTTAGCTCATATAATACCCCATCATGCTAATCTTTTGAATCAAGTTTTAAATCGTAGTAACTTAACCATCTAAACTGTTTTGGTACTTTGGAAAAATATGTAATGAAGTATTGTGTTTTATTACCTGCGCTTCCGTATTATCTTTAATATTACTATTAGGAAATGAGGGGTGTTATAAATTGGTATCAGAGCATAGTTTTGGGATAATTGTTCATTGTTGAATGATCAATCCCAAAACTGGAGCGTGATTTATCAAACATTCTTGGGTATGGGATTAGTATTGGTTGACGGTAGTTTGTATTTAGATGCTAACGATTAACAAAAGTTCAAGTGTTGTGGTGAATTTCAGAAATGGCAGATAACGAACCACCGACCACCAACCCCAACAATGCCTCCAGGATCGTCGCTCCTCAAATTGAGACTCGTATCGAGCAACATGATCATAATGGTACTTCTCAACCAACCGGACAACAATCTAACCGAGATGAGTATATTCATGAGATGGAAGACGAGTTAGTATCCCTTAGGGAATTCAAGAGAAAAGCTGAGGAAGCTGCGACTAGACAGTTATTTCAGCAAACCCCAGTCTTTGGTTCTGGTTCATCCTCTCAATCAGATAAGAAGTGCTCGTACAAGACTTTTATGGCTAGTCGACCACCGGAATTTCAGGGAAGTAAAAATCCTACGGTAACGTTGAATTGGTTGAGAGATATGAAACGCAAATTTGATGTGACTTGCTGTGATGAGGAACTTAAAGTCAAGTATGCGGTTCAATGCATGAAGGATGAGGCCATGGTTTGGTGGGATTCCATTACCGGTCATTTCACTCAACAACAGAAAGAAGCTATTAGTTGGTCTCAGTTTCAACAAGTTGTTCGTAACCAATACTGTTCGGATTTTGATATTGCTAGGATTCGAAGAGAGTTTGTGAATCTTCGATTAAAGGATGACATGACTATTGATGAATTGATTTCACAGTTTACGGATAAGCTTAGGTTCGTTCAACAATGGGTTCCGGATGAGAAAACTCAAATCGAACAATTTGTGGATGCTTTACCGGATAACTACCGTACGGTTGTGAGATTGGCTAAGGATTTATCGCATGCTTTTAACCTCGCGCGGTCTGCCGATAGTGATTTGAGAGGCTTGCGATTATGGCAAGGAAGGGATACAAGTTTCTCTAAGGCAAGAACTGAATCGTCGGGTAAGAATAAATCCAAATGGCAAGGGAATCGGCAAGGTGGTAAGAAATTTGTTGGAAGAAGTAGTTCTTCGGGAAGTTTTAATAGTTCCAACTGGTATAGTTAGTGTAGGTCTCGGCATGATGGTCCATGTACGGCTAAGACAAACAAATGTATGAAGTGTGGTGAATTAGGTCATGAGATAAAAAGTTGCCGTTATCCAAATTTTGTTTGTTGGACTTGTAAGAAAGAAGGGCATAGGGTTGGTCAATGTCCGGAGGCAAGGTCGGCGGGGTCGGGTTCGGTCGGGAGTTCGGGATCTTCCGGTCAGAAAAGAAAGAACCCTCCTCCAGCAACTAGTAGGGCCTTTCAAATGACGGTTGATGAGGCCGTGCGTACTGAAGATGTTATCACGGGTACATTTCTTATAAACTCTCTACCTGCACGTGTATTGTTTGATTCGGGTGCTAATTGTACTTTCATTTCTGTGCAATTTTGTGATAAGTTGAAATTAGCCCCTACTGTGATAACAAAGCCTATAGAAGTAGTAATAGTTAGTGGTAAGTTAGTTCCTGTTACCACCTCGGTGACTGGAGTTAGCATTACTATTGATGATTATGTTTTTCCTATTTCCTTCTTGTTGATGCCAATCCCTAGGTTCGATGTAATAATTGGTATGGATTGGTTGAGTCAGAATAAGGCTAGTATTGATTGTCATCAGAAGTTGGTTAGGATCCCAATCTCCGAAGGGTCATATGTTGTGGCTCGAGGAGAACGGGACGGTGTAGTTATTCCTTTGATTTCTTTGATGAAAGCTAGGAAGTCATTGTCAAAAGGTTGTGAGTCATACCTAGCCTATGTAGTCGATGCCAAATTAGAAAGGAAAACTATTTCGGATGTTTCGGTTGTTTGTGAGTACTCTGAAGTGTTTCCCGATGAATTGCCTGGGTTACCACCAGTTAGGGAAGTAGAATACAGAATTGATCTTGTTCCGGGCTCGTCGCCGATTGCTAAAGCTCCTTATAGGTTAGCTCCTTCGGAGATCCGTGAAATGATGAATCAGATTCAGGAGTTGTTGGATAAAGGTTTTATCAAACCTAGTTCCTCGCCGTGGGGTGCACCAGTGTTGTTCGTGAAAAAGAAAGATGGGTCATTGCGGATGTGTATTGATTATAGAGAGTTGAACAAGAGAACGGTAAAGAATAAGTACCCTCTTCCGAGGATAGATGACTTTTTTGATCAGTTACAGGGTTCTTTGGTATACTCAAAAATTGATTTGAGGCCGGGTTATCATGAGGTTCGTGTTCGGGAACAAGATATACCTAAAACTGCTTTCCGAACTAGGTATGGACATTACGAATTTTTGGTAATGCCTTTTGGTTTGACAAATGCTCCCGCAGTATTTATGGACTTAATGAACCGTGTTTGTCGACCCTTCTTGGATAAATTTGTGATTGTTTTCATTGATGACATACTTATTTATTCGAAATCTGAAACTGAGCATGCCACGCATTTGAGATTGGTTCTTGAAACATTGAAACGGGAACAGTTGTATGCAAAGTTTTCCAAATGTGAATTCTGGATTCGAGAAGTTCAGTTTTTGGGTCATATAATTTGTCAAGATGGTGTAAAAGTGGATCCATCAAAAGTTGCAGCTGTGATGAATTGGAATGCGCCGAAATCTGTTTCTGAGATAAGGAGTTTCCTTGGGTTAGCGGGATATTATCGAAAATTTATCAAAGATTTTTCTAAGATAGCCGGTCCGTTAACCAAGCTAACTCGTAAAGATGAGAAGTATGTGTGGACTGATCAACAGGAGCAAGCTTTTCAGACATTGAAACAATCATTGTGTCAGACACCGATTTTAGCATTACCAGAAGGTACTGATGATTTTGTGGTATATTGCGACGCTTCATATTCGGGTTTGGGTTGTGTCTTAATGCAAAGGGATAGAGTTATCGCTTATGCTTCTCGACAGTTGAAACCGCATGAGAAGAATTATCCTACGCATGATTTAGAACTCGCAGCAGTTGTATTTGCCCTAAAACTTTGGAGACATTATTTATATGGGACTAGATGTGTTGTTTGTACTGATCACAAGAGTTTGCAATATGTGTTTTCCCAGAAAGAATTGAATATGCGGCAGAGACGATGGTTGGAATTGATAAAAGATTATGATTGTGAAATTAGATACCATCCGGGCAAAGCTAATGTGGTCGCCGATGCGTTAAGTCGAAAGAATACTCCTGATCGAGCTTTCTATTTAAAAGTGAATGTTTCCTCGGATTTGATTGATCAAATTAAAGTTGTACAACTTGAAGCATTGAAAGACCAGAATCTGAAGTCCGAACTCATGTTAAAACGCAAGGACGAATTAGATGATGATTCAAGGGGATTAAAGACTTATCAGTCTCGTGTTTGGATTCCTTCCATTGGTGGTATTCGGGATTTGATTCTGAATGAAGCTCATAAGTCACGAATGTCAATTCATCCGGGTAGTACTCGAATGTATAATGATTTGAAACCGTTGTATTGGTGGCCAACGATGAAAACTGACATTGCAAAGTTTGTGGGATCTTGTCATATTTGTGCTCAGGTCAAGGCGGAACATCAAAAACCATATGGGTCGCTAAAACAATTGGAGATACCTGAGTGGAAGTGGGATCATATAACCATGGATTTTGTGACTAAATTACCGCGTACTGTTCGAGGCAATGATATGATTTGGGTTATAGTGGATCGATTGACAAAGAGCGCGCATTTTCTTGCTACGAGTGAGACAGCATCGTTGACTAAACTTGCTCAATTGTATGTTAACGAAATCGTGTCCAGGCATGGTATTCCCTTATCGATTGTGTCAGATAGAGATACCCGTTTTGCTTCTCGTTTTTGGCAAAGTCTACAACAGGAGTTAGGTACACGTGTAAACCTTAGCACAGCTTATCATCCTCAGACCGATGGTCAGTCAGAACGTACGATTCAAACTTTAGAGGATATGCTTCGTGCATGTGTATTAGAATATGGAGGTTCATGGGATTCACATCTTCCATTGGTTGAATTTACTTACAATAATTCGTACCATTCTAGTATTGGGATGCCTCCGTATGAAATGTTGTATGGTCGTCGCTGTCATACACCTACTTGTTGGTTAGAGGCAGGTGAGAAACAGTTTGCTGGACCCGACATTGTACAAATAACCGCTGATAAAGTAGCTATTGCACGTGAGAAGTTGAAAGCGGCAAGAGATAGACAGAAACGGTATGCGGATCCTAAAAGACGACCGGTTGTATTTTCCGAAGGTGAATTAGTGTATCTTAAAGTTTCTCCGTGGAAAGGTGTGATTAGATTCGGAAAACGTGGAAAGTTGGCGCCTAGGTACATTGGTCCATTCAGAATTCGACAAGTTGTAAATGATCAGTCAATGGCATTGGATCTTCCTCCAGAGCTCACTGGTATTCATGATACTTTTAACGTATGTTACTTGAGGAAGTGTAATATCGAGGATCAGTCACAAATTCTTCCGTTGAAAGATTTAAAAGTTGATCAAACTCAGAAATTGGTTGAAGAACCGGTTGAGATCCTTGATAGAAAGGTGACTAAACTTAGGAAGAAACAAATCCCAATGGTACTAGTAAAATGGAGGCATAGTTTAGGTTCCGACCTAACTTGGGAGAGCGAGGAGTCGATGAAATCCAGATATCCTGGATTGTTTGTTGATGTTGAGATTTCGGGGACGAAATCTCCTTAAGGAGGGGAGATTTGTAACATTCTCTCCGGTAGCCTGGTATTTTTCTATTTATAATTGCGTATTTAATAGTTTTAAATAATTTTGTGATATAATTGTTTAACTGTGAAAGTTGGTGAAATATGTCTTAGGACTTATTGTGGATAATGAAATGTTGCTTGTTTTAATATATAAAAGTTGACGGTACAATAAAATAAATTTCTCGCATTTAGCAATTAGGTGCCGGATAATAGATTTAGAGCGGGTATTAAAAACCCAAAGTTGTAGGTCGGTTTTAATAGGGACCGACCTAACCCATGGATCACTTTACCAATTCTTTCTTATCTTCATTTCATTTCAAGAAACAAACATAAACCCTAACCTAAATTCTATAGTAATTCATCATATTGGAGTGTGATCTTCTAATTGTATCATCATCACCATCAACTAGCTCTTACTATCTTGCTCTCCATTAATTGTAAGTGAGGTATTTACTTTTAAACTCAAATGTTAGAATTGATGAGAATTGATGATTTGATGTGGATATAGGTGTTAATTGGTGATTATATGTGATATGTGATACTAAGTGATGATTCTTAACTATTTATAAGCATCGAATTCATGTTTATGAGCTTTGATTTGGTAATGGTTGAAAAACCTAATTTATTTTATAATTTTGATGTAATCTTAAATCTTTAGATGTTATGGAGGTTGGTTAATGTTGTATAGATGTTATATGAAGTTGTTATAAGCTTAGAAATCGAGTTCTACGCGGATTTGGGTCAAAATTTGGAATTTGTAATTTTTGGTTCGTGTGGGTTCTTAGCTGCTGCTGCTGCTGTTCTTGATCTGGAAGAGAAGCCGGCGGCTAGATGAGCCAAGCCGGCGGGTTCTGTTATTATATGGGGAAGCCGGCGGCTTCAATAACCAAGCCGGCGGCTTGGAACCCTTAACCGGTGGGTCAATGACCCGAACCGGCGGATACTAGAGGCTTTAAAACTCAATATTTTTCTGAGATGGAAAAACTTAAATCACCCGGCGTGTGATGGGGTTGACCCGGCGGTTAGCCATGTGAAGCCGGCGGCTTCCATGGTCAAGCCGGCGGCTTGAGGCTGTTTTCAGGATGTTTTGCTTTTAGTTCTTGCAACTTATTTCAACATAATGCAATTAACTAATTGATGATTATATGATACATTATGATTGAATATGTATGATTAGTAGCTAATAATCTATTTGTTTATAGTAATGAGCTCCAAATGTGTCGAACTTTTATAAGTTATATTTGGATGATTTCGATTACTAACTTTTTATTGGTGTTGAATCTCAGATTCTCCTAAAGACAAGGTAGCCCTTGGAATCTGAGTTGGTGAAGATGAAGGTATTGGTGAGTGGATTCAAAACTCACCGTTTGGCTTAGTTGTAATCATTTGATTACGACGGGTAAACGTAGACTTGATTATTGAGTTGATTATTGGTTATTGTTGGTTATATGCCTATATGCGCTTTGTGTGGCCTTCGGGCGTTGTTGTTAATGAGGTCAACGAGTTGATGAACTGTTGGTTGGGCTAGTGGGTTGTTGTGTGAATGGTACAGGGATGTACTTCATTTGTTGTGTGTGCTGAACTGTACCCAAGTATGATAACCACTAGCTATCGGTCTCGTCCGTTATGGCCATACGGATATGTTTGGATAAGTGATCTTGGGGAGCCGCCCGGGTACTAAGGTTATCCCCGGATCTGCCGATCCTCATTAAGTTGTTGTTGGTTGTTGTGTTTGCGAATATTTGTTGTAGTTATTTGATTTAGCTAAGTTGAATGTTGGGTGTTGGATTTACTCACTTAGCTATGTGCTAATCCCTCGTTGTTACTTCCTGCAGACTTTTGTTTTGTGCATGCGGGTGGGTAGCAGGAAGGTCAAACCTTGGAAGCATGGAATGTTTGATATTCAAGCTACTCTGATTATTTTTGTAACCAATCTGTTTAGCTCATATAATACCCCGTCATGCTAATCTTTTGAATCAAGTTTTAAATCGTAGTAACTTAACCATCTAAACTGTTTTGGTACTTTGGAAAAATATGTAATGAAGTATTGTGTTTTATTTACCTGCGCTTCCGTATTATCTTTAATATTACTATTAGGAAATGAGGGGTGTTATAGTCAGCATAGCCGCTCTCTGTACTCTGCGTCTACGGGGTCTGTGTCGTCTGCGTGGTCTCGCAGCTACATGATCAGCGTCAACAGCGTCCATCCTGAAACAAGATAAAATAAACAGGTAATGCTAACAGTGATAGTCAATACTTATCTCAGATTTTGCAATTCGAAGTCAGATAAGTGGCAAGCCTGCAATTTTATTAGTTCAGAGATAACCATACTTAATAAAAATAAACTAAGAAATAAAATGACAGAAATAAAGATAGGCTTGGGGTGCCTCCCAAGAGCGCTTGTTTTACGAGTCTCTAGCTTGACTCTTTGTACCTTTCTGTCGACTCACGGTGGTTCAAAGATAAAGACATCTTCCTTGATGGGAAAGTCTTCGAAGTAATGCTTTAAGCGATGACCATTAACCTTAAAAGGGTTAATACACATAGAGGACATTAAAGTATTGCAAAATGTTCGGTTGGGGTACTAAACTTCACGGTTTAACATTTGCATTAATATACTATACGGTTTTCACTTTAAGATAAATTATGTTTATTAAATTGTTCATTTAGAGTAATCCGGTAACTTATGACTTATTGGTAACCGGTTAGAATTGCCAAGTAGGATCCACATAAGCGCCACATTGTCTAAAGGGTCCACGTCATTTATTAAAGAAAATTCAATAAAAAAAATAGATTACAAAATGCCGTTACAGCTCAATTTCTTTACATTCTTAATCTTTTCCTGCTTCCTTTTCATTTAGTTCTTTATTTTACTTTTTGATTAATTAAATTAAAAATTGAAGAAACATTAAATCTACAACTTCATCAAACCGTATCATCAAGGTAATAATAACCTTAACATATTAATCTGCAAGAGAACATCAAAACTCATAATCAAGATTTTCATATCATATTCAAAACAATCTGATTATTACAACTCAAATGTAATTTCATATATAAATAGTTTATAAACTTAATTAAATACAAGTTTTGATCTGTATGATTTTAGATCTATATTTGCTCGCCGCCACTAGACGCTAGATCTGCTCTTAGACGCCACCGCCGCTGCTCCTACACGCTACCAGATATGCTCGAAATTCGCGGTGGTGGATCTTCTCGAGCACTGCCTCCACCATCGGATTACCAGATTTCGTCAACCGTTTGTTGACCACCGAATCTGACAGTAAGGAAGGCTGTCTTGTTGATGAATCTAATGTTGAAGGCCGATAGTGGTGGTGGTGACGGATTAATCAGTGGTTGGTGGTGGTGGTGACGGATTAATCAGTGGTTGGTGGTGGTGGTGGTGATGGTCAGGATGGTGGTGGTGGTGAAGAGGTCGGTCGGTGGTGGTGAAGGTGAGTCGGTGACGGTGGTATGATGGTAGTGGTGTTGGTGGTGTTGATTTTGTAGAGAGAACTGGGAAGGAGGTGAAGGTAGGTGTAGAGATAGAAGACAGTGAATTTATGTATTAAGAAAAGTTTAAAAATCTGTATTAGTATTATTTTAATTTTGTTTTTCTTTTACATGTACACATCAGAAAATAAATGCCACATCAGATCAAAACTGGTAGAACCGGAAAGACTGAGCTTCATAACCGGTTTCCCAAGTTCATTAATGCAAATGTTAAACCGTGAAGTTTAATACCCCAACCGAACATTTTGCGATACTTTAATGCCCTCTGTGTGTATTAACCCACCTTAAAATTACCTTCTGGTGCCTCGAGTTCGACTGCACCGTAAGGAAATACCTTTGATACTATGAATGGTCCGCTCCACCTGATCTTAAACTTGCCAGAGAATTTCTTGAATCGCGAATTGAAAAGCAGCACTTTATCTCCTGTTTTGAATCATGAGGGCCTCAGCTTAGCATCGTGAATTTTCTTAGTTCGTTCTTTGAAGTTTAACGAACTGTCATATGCCTGATCCCTTAGTTCGGCTAACTCATTCAACTGCATTCGTCTATTTGCTCCAGCTGTAGAAATATCTAAGTTGCAGTTCTTCAAAGCCCAGTATGCTTTATATTCCAGCTCTATTGGTAAGTGACATGCCTTGCCATAAACTAGACGATATGGTGTGGTTCCTATTGGTGTTTTATAGGCGGTTCTAAATGCCCACAATGCATCATCTAATTTTTCAGCCCATTTGTACCCATGATTACCAACAGTTCTTTCCAAGATTCTTTTCAAAGCTCGATTTGTTGCCTCAGCTTGCCCATTTGTCTGGGGGTGATAAGCTGTTGATGTTTTGTGAGTGACACCATACTGTTGCAGAACTTTCATGAATTGAACGTTGCAAAAGTGTGTACCACGATCACTAATTATTGCTTTTGGAGTTCCAAATCGACTAAATAGCTTTTTGAGAAATTTGGTTACCACTTTGGCATCATTTGTTGGGAGAGCTTGGGCTTCGGCCCACCTGGAGACGTAGTCGACTGCAACCAAGATGTATTCTTTACCGTTAGATTTAGGGAATGGTCCCATGAAATCTAATCCCCAGATATCGAAGTTTTCCACGGCCTGGATGTTTGTGAGTGGCATTTCATTCCGGGCTGTTATATTGCCTTGTCTTTGGCAGATATCGTAGCGTCTCACCAGATCGTATGCATCTCGAAATATGGTTGGCCAGAAAAAGCCGGCATCGTACACTTTTCTTGCGGTCATGTTGGTACCGTGATGTCCTCCAGTAGGTCCATGGTGGCTTTAGTGTAAGATGTGTTCTGCCTCTTTCCCATCAACGCATCTTCTAATGATCTGATCAGGGCAAACCTTAAAGAGGAAAGGGTTGTCCCAATAGTAATATTTTATATCGTGGAAGAATTTTTGTCTTCGAGAGGTTGGCATCCCTTTAGGTACAATTTTTCCCACCAAATAATTGGCATAGTCAGCATACCAGGGATCATTGGTAGATCGTGACCCTTGATGGTATCTACCAATATGCATGAGTTGTTCTTCTGGAAACTGGTCTTGAATGTCTTTTTCGTGCAACTTATCCATTGAAGGATTCTCTAATCGGCTGAGATGGTCCGCCGCGACGTTTTCTGCTCCTTTTTTGTCTTTGATCTCGATGTCGAATTCTTGAAGGAGTAAAATCCATCGTAGAAGGCGAGGTTTAGCATCTTGCTTCTTAAAAAGATATTTCAGAGCTGAGTGATCTGTATAGACAATAGTTTTGGACAAGATTAGATAAGAACGAAATTTATCAAAAGCAAATACTACCGTTAGTAGCTCTTTTTCTGTAGTTGTATAATTTTCTTGGGCGTCAGTGAGCGTTTTGCTGGCGTAGTATATTGGTTGAAACTGTTTCTCCTTCCGCTGTCCCAGAACTGCTCCGACTGCGAAATCACTGGCGTCGCACATGATTTCAAATGGGAGACTCCAGTCTGGAGCAACCATGATCAGTGCATGAACAAGCAGATCTTTCAGATGATCGAAGGCCTTGAGACATTCGTCTGTAAAGACAAACGGAGTATCTTTTTCGAGGAGATGAGTCATAGGTCGGGATATCTTAGAGAAATCTTTGATAAAGCGACGGTAGAACCCGGCGTGTCCTAGAAAACTGCGGATGGCTTTAACAGAGGTGGGTGGTGGAAGTTTTGAGATGGTCTCGACTTTTGCTTTGTCAACTTCAATTCCAGCTTTGGATATACGGTGTCCTAAAACTATGCCTTCTTTTACCATGAAATGGCATTTTTCCCAATTCAGAACTAGGTTCGATTCTTCACATCGGGTGAGCATCTTGTTCAAGTTAGAAACACAAGTGGTGAACGAATATCCGAAAATCGAAAAATCATCCATGAACACTTCCATGCATTGTTCAATCATGTCATGGAAGATTGCTACCATGCATCTTTGAAATGTCGCCGGTGCATTACATAAGCCAAATGGCATACGTCGGTAGGCAAAGGTTCCGAATGGACAAGTGAACGTCGTCTTTTCTTGGTCCTTTGGATCGAAAGGTATCTGAAAATAGCCAGAGAAACCGTCGAGGAAGCAATAGAATTCGTTTCCTGACAATCTTTCAAGCATCTGATCAATGAACAGTTGAGGGAAGTGATCTTTGCGTGTAGCTTCATTTAGTTTCCGATAGTCGATACATACCCTCCAACCGGTGACGGTTCATGTTGGAATCAACTCGTTGTCTTCGTTAGCGATGACCGTCATGCCTCCTTTCTTTGGGACGACTTGAACTGGACTGACCCATGGGGTATCCGAAATAGGGTAAATTAGACCAGCATCCAAGAGTTTGATAACCTCCTTTTTCACCACGTCTTGAATCTTTGGGTTAACTCTCCTTTGCCTTTGAATGGAAGGCTTGAAGTCATTTTCCATTAAGATCTTGTGAGTGCAGTAATTTGGGCTGATCCCTTGTATGTCAGAGATTTTCCATGCAATCGCTTTCTTATGTGACTTTAAAACCTTAATGAGTAGTGCTTTCTCTTCAGGCTTCAGATCTTTGGATATGATAACTGGTAAGTGCAAAGTTCCTTCGAGAAAAACATATTCAAGTGTGAGGGGAGTTCCTTTAGCTCTAATTCGGGTGGTTCTTCAGTGGAAGGCTTCATCCTAGCAATCTCGTCTCTCTTAAGCTCATCGTATGTTGTCTGATAATCTGACTCAACTGCAGGTGCCTCTGGAATGTCGGCTGATGTTATTTCAACCCATTATGTATTGTTGTACAGCTCATCTTTTCTCAGCTCATATTTTACTTGGGAGGATTGAGAGAGTGCATTATCTTCAGTGATTATTTCTTTGTTGTCCTTTGTGAGTGCAAATCTCTGAAACTGAGCTGAAGAAGATGTGGTAAAAGTAATCTCTGGTTTCAAGTTTTCACAACTTTCAGAAAGTTGCGGATCGGATGGTTTAAGCATTGACTCCATTTCTTTGAGAGTCTTCAGAATTTCTTCTTTTGAGAGAGATGAATCAGGAACTTCAGAAGTAGGGCTTCTTCTCAAGAGAGTGACCGGAGTGCCTTGTCCAAGTGGTACAGCAGTGATAAATCTGTTGGGCTGTAAGTTGGAATTCTTTAAAGGTAATAGCACTTCCTTTGATGCAATGGATGGATCCGAGATAGCTGAGCATAGACCCGCACCTTCTTCACAGATTTTCCTTGTTGTGATGACAGTGTTTGGAAGGGGGTTAATGCTGCTTACTGCGAGGATTTCTTCCAAGTGTTCTTCAATTATTTCCTGCATAGAATCTACAAGACCAAGGTCTTCTCTCATAGGAAGTTTCATTAGTTTATCGACATTGAAGGTGACTTCCTCAGTTCCCACTCTAAGTTTTAAAGATTTTTCATTTACGTCAATGACGGCCTTGGCAGTATTTAGGAAAGGTCTACCAAGGATGAGTGGTACCTGAGTGTCTTCCTCAATATCCATAACAACAAAATCAACAGGAAAGACGAATTTATCAACACGTACCATAATATCTTCAGCAATTCCTCGAGGGAGTTTAACTGATCTATCAGCTAATTGGATGGTCATACGGGTTGGTAAAAGTTCGCTTAATCCTAGTTTCCTATAAAGCGAGTATGGCATAAGGTTTACACTAGCTCCTAAGTCAGCTAAGGCGTTACTTATTTGAACATCCTGAAGGTAACAAGAAATAGTGAAACGGCCAGTGTCTCCTAGCTTTGGGGGCAGTCCTTGTTGCATAATTAAAGAGCATTCTGCGTCTAAGGGCAAGTTAACTATTTGTCTGAGTTTTTCTTTGTTGGATATGAGTTCTTTAAAGAATTTGGCACAACTAGGCATTTCAACTAAAGCATCTAATAATCGAACGTTTAAGTGTAAGCTTTTGAACATCTCTAGATATTTTCCAAACTGGGCTTCTTGTTTTTCTTTCTTAAGCCTACCAGGGAAAGGTATACGTGTTGGTTTAACTACTTCTGGGGCTTTGGAGGATTCTGGTTCAGGAGAGGTGACAGGGGTGTCAACAGGTACTGAATCAGTGGGTAGAGAAGAACTAGAAGGCTCATCTGAAGGAATATCTTTTGATTTCTCATTCTTAGTCTCTTTTCCGCCTCTAGTGACAACAAGGATTTCATCATAATCATAAGATGAATGATGAATAGCTTTGCTAATCGCTTCTTCTCTTTGCTTCTCCTTAACTTTTAAAAACAATCTTTTAACATTATCTTCCATGTTTTTAATTAAATCGTTTGAAATTCTGAGCAAATAATCAATTTGGTTTTGAAAATCAACAATTTGTTTGTTTTTATTATTTTGCTCAACCATGAAGTTATTGAAAATCGTATTGTTTAGACGAGAAGACAATTGAGAGGAAGTAGAGGGTGTAGAGGGAACTAACAAATGAGAGATAGGTTGTTTAGATAACCGCTGAGTGAAAGATTTTGAATGAATGATTTGATCAGTGGCTCCTGATGTGGCGAGAACATCTTCCTTGGGCTTCGAGTGTGAGAAGAGCCGTAGAGGTTGCTTCTTAGATTTGGAAGAGTCTTGCATATCTTTAACAACTTTAGAGATGGATTCGAGTTGAGCTTTTAAAGTGTCGAACGCTTGAGCAGAAGTGTCTTTGTCTTCCGAGGTTGATTCATCAAACTCCAAGTCATGTTGGTGCATCGTTATCGTCTCAATCAACTTCCAGGCTTCTTCTGAAGTATGTAGCATGAAATTTCCGGATGAAGCAGCATCGAGGGTTTGTTGGTGATGAGGATTCAGACTGTTGTAGAATGTGCAGACCAGATTCGTTTCAGCCAACTGATGATTCGGACATCTTCCAAGCAGGTTCTTAAAGCGTTCCCAAGCTGAGCTTAATGATTTAGTAGTTCCTTGACGAAAGTTAATGATTTCATTTTTGAGCTTGGTTTGTAGGGACGGAGGGAAAAACTTAGCCAAGAACTTAGTAGCCATCTCCTCCATGTATGAATTAAATTGGGTTCGAGTTCATAAAACCATGTCTGAGCTCGGAAAGCTAAAGAATAAGGAAACAGGTGAAATCGGGTGACTTTGACACTGGATCCGGTTTGTTCGAAAGAGTCGGAAAGGTTGATGAACTTGTTAAGATGGGCGTTTGGATTTTCAACCGAAAGACCATGAAACTGACACTGAGATTTAAGTAATTTAATGAAGTGTGGCTTGATTTCAATGGTTTCGTCGGTTGGTGATACGATCGGTCCTCCTCGTCCCTCTAGCAGTGGTTGGGTTGATGAGGCGAGAGTGATACGATTCGCCATAACTTGTTTTAAGAAGAAAATAGGGTTTTGGAAAGGATAGGTTTAACTAATGACGGGAAATTAAAAACTAACTAACCTAGGGATAAAAACTGTAACTTCCGGATGATATTGATCTTCCGTAAGGATAGCTAAATAACTAAGATAACAAAATCCTAAAATCGGTCGTTGTAGTCCCCGGCAGCGGTGCCAAAAACTTGTCGTGCCTCTATCGGTCGGACGGATTTGATTCCGGTCGTTGATCCAACAGCAATAGAAGCGGCGAACAGTGAGTTTTAAATTTGTTGAGCAGGGGAATCCTAAGCTGTATACTACTGACAGACCTAAAAGGGCAGCAAGTGGTATGTATGACTCAGGTGTCGTTCTTCAAACTACAACGGGCATGGGAGTCTAGGAAGTTTTATTATCTTTGGAGATTCAGCTAGGGTTTTTAAAAGCTTTTGGATGGGTTTGGTTTTTTTTTTAACTAAATACTAATTAAATAAAGAAGACAGAACTAAAGAGGTTTGTACGGAGACTCGGTCAACAGAGGATAAGCGAGTGTTTACTATGATTTCGTTAAATGTTATTTGATGAATAGTCAAGGGTAAGGCTACTAGATGTGATGACTAATCCGGAGAGGATAGAAACATAATTAATGCAAAGTATTGTACCTACGACCGTTCCGCGACTTCCATACGTTTGTACTCCACCAATGGGTGTTTCCAGCACTATACCGAGTAATAGGGCGTTTTACGGTTTTTCCGTTACATTAATTAGGGTTCCACATTACTCCCGCAGATTTCCTATATCCTAATGAGCTACAACTACGATCCTATTAAATATCTAACGTAGAGTTGTCCGCAATCAGATAAATAACATGTCACGTGGATAGCAGTTATAGAAGTCAAATACACCGGAAGTTCTCCCAAGTGTACAGACCAATTTAACCGACAACTATCCTCGAATCCTGGTCCCCAGTCACAGTCATCAGAGACGTCTGTATCGTAGCTTAAATTGTTGATTGAACAAGAACACGAACGGGGGTAATCCCGCGGACCAAGTTGAGATAATCAGGCTAACGGTCAGTTAAATTGTTCAGCATTACAGATATAAATCATCACAACTATTCCATGCATGTTAATCTACTGTGTAAACCAATATTATGTGTTTGAAAACCTAATTATACAGTTACTGATATGAACCAAGGGGATAACTCTAGCATGCGTCATTCCTAAGGCAACAATCAAACAAGAACATGCAATAGGGTAACACATAACAGAACACCGTAATCCTAGCATAGCAGATAACCAATAATTAGATCATAGATATCCCGAAAGTTCTCTCAAAGATATATAACAGATAAACATGAATCTAACCTATCTCTAATCTTACGCTCCGTGTCTCTTATGATTTGTTTCAACCTAGAGAACACAGCCATACCAAGTTCATTGATCATCAAGTATAGAATAGGTAGAGAACGTACCACTAGTAATTGGCCAAGTTCTAGCAGGAAGCTTCTAACCACAGCATAGGTTGGATAGATAAACATTCGAGATTCAGTTTACGAGTTCATACACAGTTTAAAGTAACACGGGCAGAGTAACAGCATGGCATAAACATTTTGACTATTCTAACATAACTACATCATAGTAAACACAAAGAAATGTCTAGCCTAACATTATATATCTAGCATACAATCCTAAACAAGCATAAACAAAGCAACACATGTTGAAAACTGGAAAGTAAGAGATATATAAATAGAACCTGATACGAATTTATTACAGACAGATCTTCACAAATACAATGTCTTGGAGTGCCTCCGTACAAAAGCTAAAAGCTACCTCTACCTAACTATCTCTCTAACTAGCTCAATTCTAGAGAGAGAAAATCCTCTAGAGAGAGAAACTAGAGAGAGAGTGATGTGTGTGAGAGAGAAAGTGTAAGGAAGAAATGAAATGAGAAAAGTGGTATGAATGAGGTGTTGGGGATGTCCACTATTTATAGGCAAACCACCAAATCGCACGTACAACTCACGAAGCAGCACGTACAAGCAAACGGAGCACGATATGGGGTAGGGGGCCGTATACGGCCTTGCAGGGGCCGTATACGGTGTAGTATAGGCCGTATACGGTCTTATATGGGCCGTATACGGTGCCTGAGGCCGTATACGGTCTCCGTCTGATTTCGTTCGTTGCTTAAAACGTCCGTATCTCCTTCGTTATGCGTCCGTTTGACTTGATTCTTTCGCCTGTGGTTTCATAATTCCGTTACGCTTCTAATGATGCCAATCTCACAGAAATTGGATGTGTAGAGCTTAGGTGTAGCAGAAATGACTTTTAATTGCTCTGAAAGCGTAGTGGTTTCTCCGTCCTTTGACCGTTTCACTTGATTTCAGATTTTTTCGTCTCGATTTTACCTGTACAACAGATGGTAGAAGTTAGGAGGTGTGCCTTGACAGGAAAATGAGGTCAGAGGAATCGGCCTGTATTAAAATGCTGTGTTTTGTGCATTTTTAGAGTGTTTTCAGTGATTTTTATCACAACGTCTACTTTTGAACCACTTTAGTGTATTTTAGTAAATAATCAATGTTTTGGAATGTTTTCACTAAAGAAATATTCGAAATGTGAGGAATAAAGCTTCTAAAAACATGACTTTTTACGTCACATCATAAATCAAAGCACTAATTTTCATAGCATCATTCCAACCAATTTACGACTAACTACATCATAGCAAACACGCAATATCACTACTCGCTAATCATGGCAACCAATCCTAAATCTAGCATGACAACAGTAATAACAATCATCATAATGAAATAGATAAAGGATAGATATAACCGTAATAAGAGCGTAGCGGAATACAACTTGAACGTTACACGAGCAGAACTCCTAGTATGCGCCAAGCGATATTACAAGATTGCCCCTTCTAACTAGCCGCTAATCTACGACTAATTATATCCTAATATTTCTCCTCTAACTCCTAAGAGTAGTGCTAGAGAGAGAAATCTACTAACTAAACTAAGAAATTAAAAACGTAAGAGAGTGATTGTTGGAGTGATTCTTGGATGGATTGATGGATGTGTGTATGTTGAAAATGAAGAAATGAAGCCTCTATATATAGAACTCGCACAACCGTATCCGTATACCGTATCCAAAACTTCAAACGCACAACCGTATCGCAAACCCGAATAAAAATCAGATTTTAATCGCCTAAACGCATGATACGGTTGAGCTAGGGCAAATACGGGAGAACTGGAGCGTATACGGGAGAACGTAGGGTGAATACGGGAGAACACAAGCCGTATACGGCTGTGCTAGGCCGTATACGGTCTAGCTCTCCCGTATCCTGATTCTTCGGTTCTTCGTTTCTTCGTTCGGGCGTAACTTCTTCGTCGTTTATCCGTTTTGAGTGATTCTTGCGCTCATGGTTTCGTAATTTCATAACGAAGAAAATGACATAAGTTAGAGGTCAAAATTCCAAGTATAGCTCAAATTGTGCTTAAATGCGTGAACGGAAGATTCAATGATCGTTTGTGCTCTATTTTACTCGTTTTTAGGTCTTTTTGGTTGATTCTTGAAACATCGTCTATATTTTAGCCCTTATGATGAAATGTGATGTTTAAGTTCATATTTAAGTGTTTTCATTAATAATTGGGCTAAAATGGTGAGATAATGGCACACAAAAACATGACTTTTTGCCTGTCATCAAATATCCCACACTTAGACTTTGCTTGTACTCAAGCAAAACTCAAAATTTTCACTTGCTTTTAGGAAAAACATTTTGAAAAAACGAGTTTATTTTTGGGGTGAGTCAAAATATATCAAAAACAACCATCTCCATATACAAGTAACATATCCTGGAAATAAGAGAAAGTAAGGTATTCCTTTCAGAGGCATAAAATGATTCTTTTAGGCATGATTTCAATTCTCGTGATCTTGGAATATACATGACTAGGCGATCTCACAAGGTGGTCACTCAATTCACTCAAAAAGTGTTTCGGGTTACCTATCAATCTAATCAAACGAAATCGCTCATAAGCCAGTCATGCAACATCCATCGTCATAGGCTTGCTCGAGAATCATATCTCCACCACTTAGGTGAGGACGGTGCTAGCTATCCCAGGACATTCAGAGTGGGTTGTAATGGCAGGTGAGGGTTACGGGGTATGGATAAGTGGAAGGGTTTTGCTTATCTTAGGACTTCTAAACTTTTGAAAAACATTATTTAAACAACATTTTTAATGAAAACGGAAACGGATAACAGTACGGGAGGAAGATAGCTATTTTGACTTCTATCTTTGAAAATACACGAGGGAATTTATGTCTTTTATAAGAGCGGGAATTTTAGAGAAATTTGAAGCACTTAGCTTTATTCTATTTTCTTTTCTTTTTCTTTTTGTTTCTATTTTTGGGCTTTTCTAGGGATTTTATTTTGTTTCTTTTGCCCTTTTGAAATCCTTTTCTTTCTTTCATCTTTTTTATCATTTTGATGACTTTGCATTTACTTGGTGTCAATTTTTCACACAATAAACTCTCAACTTTTGATTTTTATCAAGGGAACGCACGCGAGAGAATTTGAGTAAACACTAGTATTTGTGATTTGGAGTGAAAGCAAAAAGGACATTTAAATGACATTTTCCACAAGTTCAAAATTTCTAAGATAAGATTTTTGGTGGGTGTGGAATAAATGGTTTAAGGTTTAAAGGGTTTTGAAAGAAACGAACAGGCTAAGGCTCAACAGGGTTATCTAAGCGGATCATCAACACTAAAGATGAGTGTTGGAAGGGTTTTGGGCTTGAAGAGATATGATAAAAATGGGTTAAATCCTAAGGAATGTCAAGGTCATCTAACTGCACCTATACCGCGTACGGTACTCTACCAATGTGGTCTCGAAGTGCATACCAGGAGCAAGTTCTAATTCCGGATGCATACATCGGCACACTCAAACAAACGAATAGTGAAGCATTAAAGATGAATGCTTATATTGGCTCAAGATACCTCACTGCAAGTTTTTGGGTTTGTTTGTGCCTAGCCATGCGATGCCCCTTTTAGATTATCATTTTAGACCTAAGAAATTCCTATCTTATTTACTCTTAATTTCCAAAATACCCTACTCATATATGTAAATGCTCCTTCTTAAGACATTTTAACTCAAAAATTTTAGCAAAAGTGAGTTTTTTAAACAAATTGAGGAACATTTTCCGAGTTTGCTTTTGGAAACAAGATTCAAACAAGCAAACCTAAGGTATTCTATACCGCTATCCCACACTTAGAGGAACATTGTCCCTAATGTTCTCTTGAGTTGGGATTTGAGAAAAATCCCACACTTAGAGTTTGAACATATCGGAAAATGTTACTCAAGTGTTTGTTTTGGGCTGGAATCCCACACTTAGTGATAAGCTGGGGATATGGCATAGACTACTTTAATGAGAATTTAAAGCTAACAATCATATCAAAAACGAGAGTGAGAACGAGAGAACTCCCCTATCGAAGCGAAGGTAGAAGGATGGAATTCTGGAAGATGCGCTGAAGAGGAGATCCTGACAGGAATTCTTCTTTAGCGGCGGCTCCATGTAGATCTTTCGGCTTTAGCGTGCGCAGCTCACAAATAAAAGCATTGTCCTCCATCTTTACACTTCTTTCACTCTCTTGTGAAGATATCTCGTAGGTGTGAACACGTTGGGTATATTTTTACCGACTTCTTATTATAGCTTTTTACCGAAAGTGCCTAAATCCAGAATGAAAAGATGTTTTCTAATTCAAAACAAGTTTTAAGTCATGTGTTTTTAAACGAGTTCGAGCATAATGCGTGAAAGTAGCACGCAAATACCTCAAATGCTCGAAACACATGTCTTGTTTAAAATTTAATTCCTATTTTCCTGGATTAGGTGATAAAAGCTGAAGTGGTGTTTTGAAAGCATTTGGTATACCCAAGTGTGAAAGATAGTCAGAGATATATCACTTCTTGGAATTTAAAAACTAATACTACTAATACTAATACTAAGGATACTTATTGCACGGGTTGCCTCCCGAGAAGCGCTTCTATTTAGAGTCGAGGGCTCGACTTTTCCTCTTGGATCAGCCAGAAGAGGGTCTTCCAGGACTTGGGATGCGGAATGGAAGTGTCCTGGGGTTTGGTGGATAGAATCTCATAAAATGTCGTGCGACGACTTCTGTGATGTTCGGGATTCTTGCTACATGAAGAGGATAGGTATGGAAATGCTCCTCAGCAGTCCTTTGCAAGTATAAAAGATCCATTATAGCATCTTGGACTGCCTTGGAGATTGGTCCATTAGTGTCCACAAGGGTGGCTCCATCGTGCTCAAGTGTCTCACGCACCAGTCGATCTGTCCGTAGGGTGTCCATAAATCCGAAGAAGCGTAGGTGGATGTCCTCATGAGTGGCATTACTGATGTCCTGCCCTAGTTCTTCAATGGATCTGAATATGCCTTGGATCAGCTGTTTCTGATGGTCGGTATATGTGAGCTCTGGTTTCAGGAAGATGTTAATCATCCTGTTGTAAACCTCACGTAACCCATTGTGGAATAGCTGTCTGGGCTGCTCCCATAGGATAGAACCGAAAATGTCTTTAAGTCGTTTAGAGACGAAATATGCAACGTTAACCGTCAAACCTTCTGGAACAGAAGAAGGGATGGCACGTGCTCTCTCGTCTGAACTGACGTGTTCTAATTTTTCGACGATTATCTGGGCGTGATGTTCGATAGTGCAGCTGATGAAAAACCTGTGTGGTGAGGACTCGTCAATGTGATCATTATCGGCCATAGAATCTAGAAGTCCCTTGAGATCCTCCATTAGCTGAACATCTACTTCGTTTTCAGGATTCCGAGTAGCATAATCCATGTTGTGTCTGAAATTTTGGAGAAACTCCATCTGTTGGTGCGAATATGGAAATGCGGACCTGATAAATGCTTGATACACCCGGCCATACGTGGTCTTCTGTGTTTCATAGAATTCTTCTTCATCAGGGGAAGGCTCATCATCGTCTGGTGACTCTCCTGCGAGTTCGTTGGCGAAGGCGTTGATGCGACTAACTAGATGTTGCGGACTCAGGTAGGAGTTGGCTCGATAAACCTCATATTCAGTCTCAATGTCCTCAATAATATCCCTCTGAAGTTGCGTGTATTCAATAGTAGAATCTCGTATAATCGCAATCAGAGTTTGGAAATCCTCCCCGTGTTCTTCAATAGCACTAAGCATTTCTTCTGGTTCAGACACGATTGGGATTTCGGTATTTCCTGTAGTAGGAGAAGGGATAATGACTGGAGGGGGAATGGTTGGAGTGAGGTGAAGGCGAATGGAGCGGGTATCGATCGGAACATCAATGAGAACGATATCGTCCTCATCACTCTCGGTTGCTGAAGTGTCTGGAAGCTCAACAGTGTCGGTGAGTGGTTGAGACTCGTCGGTGATCTGTGATACTGGCTGGGAAGAGTCCATCTCGATATCCCTCTCGTCTTGGGAATCAGAATCATCGCTTGATCCAAATGTACCTCCAAGCTCGAAATGTGATCGAGGCTCGGATGAGTCAAGGGGTGGAATCCCTCGAGGAGGTATATGTGGCTTAAGTAGAGACTCATTATCCAGGGAGTGGTCAATCGAAGGTTCCTCTGAGTCGATCTCTGGCAGAGGGATGAGGTTCAAAGCATAGTCTATCTGCATGATCTCTGCGGTCGGATGGTGTGTCTCAGGAATGTGTGGCGGTGTAGCTTCCTCTGGCTCTTCTTCTTCTTCTTCTTCTATCTCATCTTCTTCTTCCTCAGTCTCCTCTTCTATCTCTTCTTCCTTAGTGTCGGAAGTAATCGTGATGGGCTCGTCAGACATAGGGGTGTCTGGTTCAGAATCATCATCCGTGGTAACTCTTCCTGTCGAAATCGCACATATCTCCGCATGCTCTGTGATAGACTGATCAGCTTGATCGATCTTGAAGGTGATAGTCTTTCCATGAGATCTAAGACTGATAGTCTGAGAATAAACATCTATGATAGTGCGTGCGGTGTTCAAGAATGGTCTACCTAAGATGATAGGGATATGGACATCCTCCTGAATGTCCATCACTACAAAGTCTGTGGGAAATAGGAACTTATCAACTTGAACCATGATGTTCTCAGCTATTCCCTTAGGGTGTCTAATGGATTGGTCAGCTAGCTGGACACTCATTTTGGTCGGTTTAAGGGGTCCTAATTCCAATATAGTGTAAAGCGAATAGGGCATCAGGTTGATACTGGCTCCTAGGTCGGCTAGAGAGTGTATCATGCCCGAGTGATAGATCGAACAGGGAAGGGTGAAGCGTACAGTATCACCTAATTTCTCAGGGATAGAGTTCTTTATAAGAGCTGAACATTCCGCGTTCAGTGGGACATTGGGTACTTCGGGTACCTTATCCTTGGTTGACAAGAGTTTTAGGATGTATTTTGAACTAGAAGGAGTTCGGGACACGGTGTCCACGAACTTTCCATCGAGACGGAAATCGTTAACCTTATAGGCTTTCTTAAGACGGCCGGGAAACGGGATGCGTACTTCCCTTTGTGGTGTAGGGACAGACGGGGACTCAACTGTCGGTGGGACAGGAGTATCTTCCTTCACCGGAGAAGGAGTGGGAGGTTGGCTCGGTGCCACCTTCTTGTCTGTAGTACTCATCTGCTTGGCCTCTTCTACGTGTGGGTTCTGTACCGTGTTACTAGGGAGATTACCCTGGGGCCTAGAGTCAAGACGTTGGGCTAGCTGTCCTATCTGGGTCTCAAGATTTTTGAGAACGGCCGGTTGGTTCCTAATGAATAGGTCGGTTTGGTCCTACCTAGCGCAAGTCTTTTGGTTAATTTGGTGCTGGCCTTGGATGAACTTAGTGAGGGTATCATCCGTACTAGTAATGGGCACTATGGTTTTAGAGGGCTCGGATGTTTGAACTGCGTCGGGTGCAGTTAATGATAGTGGTTGGTTATAGGTGAGTTGGGGTTGATGTTGGTAAGACGGGTACCTAGGTTGGTAGTTGGGCTGAAAGGGTGGTTGGTTCCTAGGTGGGTATTGGGTGCCTCTAGTCCTAGGCGGAGAGGTTCGAGCGAAGCCAGGTGGATTTTGTTGGCGAGCTGGAAATTGAGCATAGTAAACCGTTCCGTCAGCAGGATCTTCGTACTCAACCCGATAACTTTCTGTTGGGAGGTTGGCACAGTTCTGGCATGCCTGAACTTGATGGGCGTGCTGGGATGGTTTCTTCATTTCGCCCATCTGCTTCGTCAGATGCTCGATCTTCTCTGTCAGAGATTTGATAGCTTCGGTTTGGAATGGATTGGGTGCAGCAATCGGTGCTGATGGTGAGGAATGCTCACCAGAGTTCCAGTCGTGATGGTGCATTGTCATATTCTCGATCAAGTTCCAAGCTTCCTCATCGGTGAGTTGCATGAAGTTGCCCTGAGCAGCGGCGTCAAGGGTAGTGCGATGGTTTGGAGCGAGACCATTGTAAAACGTGCACAGCTGGCTGGTTTTCTCTATAAGGTGGTTAGGGCATTTGTTCAACAGACTCTTGTATCTCTCCCATGCTGTGTAGATAGACTCATCATGAGCTTGGTGGAAGTTCATAATGTCATTCTTGTACTTGGTTTGCTTAGCCGGAAGAAAGTACTTAGTAAGGAATTTTGTAGCCATATCCGTCCAGGAGGTGATAGAGCCGGTCTCTAATCCCTCAAACCAAGTCAAAGCGTGGTGAGTAAGCGAATAGGGGAATAGGTATAGACGGACTATATCCTGATCAACCCCGTTCTGCTTGTACGAGTTGGTAGTCTGAATGAATCGGTTGATGTGGGCGTTAGGATCGTCATGGGGAAAACCATGGAATTGGCAGAATTCCTTGATAAGCTGAACGATATGATGTTTAAGCTCGAAGGACGCGCCGTTGATGACAGGATAGCTGATGGGTCCACCTCGACCTTCAATTGATGGTTTGGTGCTGTCGGCAAGCGTGACACGTGCAGCCATCGGTTGTCGGTTGCGGAAGCGTTTCTCCTTGCGGATCGTTCGGATGATCGTCTCAGGATCGGGTACGAAAGTGAGAGATTCGAATCCGGATGATCGGGTCAAATATCGTTGTGTGCTGTGGGAAGGAATTTTCGAATGGAACAAGGAAAAATGAAAACTAAACTAAACTAAACTACGGGGTACTAGAAAGAAAAATTCGTCTGGAACGTCTTCAGATCTTACGGCTGACTCCCCGGCAGCGGCGCCAAAAGCTTGATGCCGCCCGAATGGTCGGTCGCGATTTTACTCGCGTCGTTGCGGACCTCTCGTTTAGAGCGGCGATCAGAGGGTTTTAAAATTTATATTTGCGGGGCCTAAGTATACCTGGTTACTATTGTATAGCAGCAAGGATGACCTAGGGTCGTTCTCTGAGTCAGTGTATTGTGGATCGTGGACAAAACAGGCGTACTTATCAATCTAGCGGGTTTTAAAAGATTTGATTGGTGGTTTGTTTTTGGGTTTTTTATACTTAGGCAGAAAATTAAAATTAAAGCAGATAAAATAAATGTAGATAGCAGATAATCTAGAGAGGGTGTTTGCTATGATTTCGGTAGCCTTATTGATTGGAATGATGTATGATGTATGAAAACTTTTTCTAAAGGTTTGTATTTTATTTATTTCAGGTATCTGTGGAGTAAGCACTAGCCCCCTACTGATAGAGTTCTCGATCAGTATGTCACTGGGCGACTAGGCTATCCTGATTCTGATCGGAGTAGTTTATCCAGCCCACAACACTAACCGGTGAAGGTATAGCGACCCTTATCTGGGATGAAACCCTGGGTGCATGAATAAGGCGACAAACCAACTCGATGTCCGACCTTTCTTAACCCCACAATAATATCTAATCTAAATAAAACATTTAAGACCAAGTTTATAGAGTGTGCTTGATTACTTTCTATTGATGGTTTGATGAGTCTGGGTGTTGGGTCATGATTCGGTGATTCACATGGACTGATAGCAACGACTCTTTCCGTGATTACCACACTGTACTCCACTGAAAGTGTTTCCATTGATGAACCAAGGACCAAGTCGGTACCAGCTCTGCTGAGCACAGAGTTGCCGTTATTCCACAAGGCTTAGTAACTGCGGTTTTTTCTCGGCTTCCACGTATTAACTACACCGGAGGTGTTGTCGACGCTATACAAAGTAATCAACCGACTTACGGTACCTTACATTGCTTCACAAAGGCTAACCCAGACTACTTAACTAAGTTTGTATTTAAGCATAATATTATTCATCTATGATATAAACCAGCCCTTACTTTTAAGTCTCAATAAATCCCTAACTTGTCAACAGTGTAATATTCACGTTCAGTTAGAAAACCATATTTAAACGGGTACAGTGTACTTTGCGTTCAGAATAGAAAGCATTATTTCCACGACTCCAGTGTACTTGGTGTTCAGTTAGAAAACCATATTTCCATAATCACAGTGTACTTTGCGTTCAGATTAGAAAGCAGTATTTCCACGATGACGATGTACTTAGCGTTCATTTAGAAAGCGATATTTACACGATTAACAAATCAGACCATGTTCATGTTTGACACAGATAACTAAGTACCTTTGATGGGGTTCGCGACGTCCCATCATTTAGGCCGTAATCACGTTTACTGGTTGAAAGGTGATTAGTTTGATAGGTTTAAAATCATAAATAGAAAATAAATCAAAGCACTAATTTTCATAGCATCATTCCAACCAATTTACGACTAACTACATCATAGCAAACACGCAATATCACTACTCGCTAATCATGGCAACCAATCCTAAATCTAGCATGACAACAGTAATAACAATCATCATAATGAAATAGATAAAGGATAGATATAACCGTAATAAGAGCGTAGCGGAATACAACTTGAACGTTACACGAGCAGAACTCCTAGTATGCGCCAAGTGATATTACAAGATTGCCCCTTCTAACTAGCCGCTAATCTACGACTAATTATATCCTAATATTTCTCCTCTAACTCCTAAGAGTAGTGCTAGAGAGAGAAATCTACTAACTAAACTAAGAAATTAAAAACGTAAGAGAGTGATTGTTGGAGTGATTCTTGGATGGATTGATGGATGTGTGTATGTTGAAAATGAAGAAATGAAGCCTCTATATATAGAACTCGCACAACCGTATCCGTAGACCGTATCCAAAACTTCAAACGCACAACCGTATCGCAAACCCGAATAAAAATCAGATTTTAATCGCCTAAACGCACGATACGGTTGAGCTAGGGCAAATACGGGAGAACTGGAGCGTATACGGGAGAACGTAGGGTGAATACGGGAGAACACAAGCCGTATACGGCTGTGCTAGGCCATATACGGTCTAGCTAGGCCGTATACGGTCCAGGCTAGGCCGTATATGGTCTGGTTTGGCCGTATACGGTCTAGCTCTCCCGTATCCTGATTCTTCGGTTCTTCGTTTCTTCGTTCGGGCGTAACTTCTTCGTCGTTTATCCATTTTGAGTGATTCTTGCGCTCACGGTTTCGTAATTTCCTAACGAAGAAAATGACATAAGTTAGAGGTCAAAACTCCAAGTATAGCTCAAATTGTGCTTAAATGCGTGAACGGAAGATTCAATGATCGTTTGTGCTCTATTTTACTCGTTTTTAGGTCTTTTTGGTTGATTCTTGAAACATCGTCTATATTTTAGCCCTTATGATGAAATGTGATGTTTAAGTTCATATTTAAGTGTTTTCATTAATAATTGGGCTAAAATGGTGAGATAATGGCACACAAAAACATGACTTTTTGCGTGTCATCACATACTATGCCTAGATGCCTATCAGGTATAATTGAGTCTACGGATGTGAGGCAATACATGCCTGAGTATAAATCGTGTGATTGTATGACCGCGTCATATGTTAACAAGTAATGATGTTACTTATATTGTATTAGAACGTGAGGATGCCCCCGTCGCCTAATATGTGGTGTCCAACACAAATTATATTGTAGTCCCGCAGACTATGATTGAGTAACTAGTGTATTACAACTAGCAACAGTTAATTGTAGACCCGCAGATCTATGATTGAATGTTTAGTGTGTCCGTTTGACCAGTTAGTGTGAGCTAACCCGGACTTGTTTGCAAATAATTGTAGTTCCGCAGAACTATGATTGAAAATGTTTAGTGTGTCCGTTTGACCAGTTAGTGTAAGCTAACCCGGACATGATTGAAAATGATTGTAGTTCCGCAGAACTATTATTGAAAATGTTTTAGTTTTTCCGTTTGACCAGTTAGCGTAAGCTAACCCGGACATGATTGAAAATGATTGTAGTTCCGCAGAACTATGATTGAAAATGTTTGAGTTTGTCCGTTTGACCAGTTAGCGTAAGCTAACCCGGACATAATTGAAAATGTTTTAGTTTGTCCGTTTGACGAGTTAGCGTAAGCTAACCCGGACATAATTGAAAATGTTTTAGTGTGTCCGTTTGACCAGTTAGTGTAAGCTAACCCGGACACGATTGAGCTAACGGCCTCGCGTGATAACCTCACCGACCCGTTAACTTAATGCAGATCACGAGCATAAGCTCGCCCATCCGTGAATGAGAGTGGATCACGAGCATAAGCTTGCCCATCCACCGAGTGTATCGCTTTACCCCGATATCGTACTTGTGCCCACTGCAATACCGTGGCATCGTTTTGTGCCCACTTTACCATGGCATCGTTTTGTGCCTAAACAGGCATCGACCGCATTGCTCGCAAGCAACGTATGTAATTGAGCCGGCAGTACTACGACATGCCCGACTTGAGGTAATGGAGCAGACAGTACAACGACATGTCCGACTAGAGTAAATGAGAGTCGGCAGTACTACGACATGCCCTACTAAATTGATTGTATTTGTATGTGTGTACGTATACCTACACACATAGTTAATTGTAGTTGGCACCGAGTGCTCGAGATGAAGTACAAGTATGGGTATATATATCTATACATATATATATAAATCGAATTTGGTAAACACCTTAAATTGTGCATCATGTAGCACATGAAGTTGATTGATTGTAGCTAAGTATGTATATACAATCCTTAACTATTTGTTGTATCACAATAAGCCTAGGTATGACTAATCATCACCTAGTTGTTTGTATTAGTATAATGATTCTATACTAACGTATGATGCAAATGTATACTCCTAGCCTCAGCCTAGCAAGTATGTAGAGATCCTGATTTGTATGGACAGTGTTAGTTCCAAAAAGGGAGACTAATCCTGTAAAAGTATGGTCGTTGTCCATTGTAAATCGAACTAACCAGTTCTAGTAAGCGATAGTATTGTCTCACGACAATATGGTCAATGAATAGTGATAACTTAATCAGGTTATGGGGTGGTGATTGTTTTCCAACAATCTAACCGTGTATGATTGTGACCTGTCTAGGTTAAGCCTTGATACTATTTCAAAACAGTATGATGGGTGTAATTCCTAAGTATTACACATTTCGTATTACATGGCAGTAATATAGATAATTGTGAATTATAAAAGTTCATTAATATAATTCAAAAACAGTAATTGAGCATGCGTCTCACCCCGAAAACAGTAAAACGTTTGAAAGAGCGGGGCTATGAAACTCACCTGTGAGTTGTCGGCGATCTTACGATACGCGCGTCGTCCGATAGGTAACCTCCTAGTGTCCTAAACACGCGAGGTTATATAAGTACGAGATCAAATAGTTTGACCAAGTAAGTCGTTCGAATGTTTATTTGTTGCTTGGTTCCAAAGATCGTGTACGGGGGTTCGGGGGCAGTGCCCCTGATAGCGGGGTCCAAGGGGCAGAGCCCCTGGTTGTGGTCGAGCTGCCAAGTCAGCTTGGAAAATTTTATTTCTATTATGTTGCTTTAATAAAAACGCACCCGAAATCCAAATTCGTAGTAAAATCAAGTGGTAAAATTTGGTCCCGACACTTAGTGAAAAACATAGGTTTTTAAGGTTCTGTGACCTGCGACATTGGGTGCGACGTTGGGGCTTCTGTCACAGTGCGATGTACTGCGACGTTGGAGTCTACGTCGCTATATGCGACATCAGGGTCTGGTACGACATAAGGCTCGACGTCGCTATGTGCGACGTTCGCAATTTCATGCGACATTGTGGCTGACGTCGCACTAGGCGACATCGTGGTATTTTTGCGACATTGAGCTGCGACGTTGGCTGCGACATTGACAATGGCGCAGCACTGTTTTTGGGCCAGATGCGACATCACGACCTGTTCATCGATTTCAAGCTTCAAAACGAGTTTTGGTTCGATTTTTGGGCGTTTTGATGTTATAAAAAGTTACTAACATGTATTACTAAGTAATCAAAGTAATTTCTAGAAAGAGAAACGATTTCTAGAGAGAGAGAGTGAGTAAATCCTTACTTTTGATGAAAATGGAGATGAAGATGATGATGATGATGGACTTCGAAGATGATGGTGATGATACGATGTTGCTGTTGTGCCGATTTGTTGTTGTTGTTGTTGTTGTTTTGTTGTTGTTGTTGGTGGTTGATTAGAGAGAAAAAGAGAGATGAGGTAGAGATGGATATGGGTGGGTGTGTGTGTGGAATGAAAACATAAAAATGGGGAGGGGAAGGAAAGGGGCAGCCGGCCCATCATTTTTGGTGGGTTTGGTTGTCCCCAATTATTGCGTTAATTGCCCGTGTTTGTGTACCCGATCGTATAAAAATGTATTATTTCAAATTCTAAAATTTATTAATATTCTTTCGAAATGTTTTCGAGTTGAAACATTTTATAAAAATAAAATGTTTGTGTTAAGATCTTATGAGATGTTTTCGCGCGGTTTCAGTTTAGTAAAACACATTTTTAAATGAAACGAAATGTGTTCAAATGTTTTCAGAGTAACTAGATATCGTTTGCGTTATATATATTTATATATATATAATTTTGAATACTTTGATTTTTAAATGCGTAATAAGTACGATAACTTGAGGTTTAAATTGGGCGCGAAAATTGACCCTTTTTGACCGGGTGTTACAATTATATTACTAGAACTCAAATCTGTGTATATACACGGCCCGTTAAATTTGTATTTGGTTTCTATAAATATTAAAATTGAAACAGTGTATGTGATATAATTCTATCATTTTGAGTGAGGTAAAAAGAGATATGCAATTTTTTCAGATTAAATTAAATTATTTAAGATAGTATGTATATAAAGCATCTTGTTTGTGATATTAATGTTACTTTTTATATACTCGTACTAGTGTGGGTGTGTAGAAAGTTAATTCATAACAGAAAGTATTTAATATCAGCCAAAGAACATTGAATTGTAACATACTATAATTATATAAAATAAAATCAAAAGTTTAAAGAAATTATAGAAGCTAGAAATCATTAACAATGAATTTGGTAACAGGGTATAAAGGTTGTTTTCTAACACCTTTTTGATCCATATTGGGCTTGAGGAAAACGTAGACACGTAGTTGTTAATTTGTTATGTTGGGAAGAAGTCATCCAAATTTATGTAGGTAGTCTTTATTTTATGGGTTTATGGTACCGATCACCAACGTATTTTCTTTTGTCCCGAGATCATCAACGAACCGGTTTTATTACTAAGGTCACCAACGTACTTGTTAGTTTATGTGTTGAGGTCACCAACGTACTTTTACGAGTGGGTTGAGGTTGCCAACGTACTTGTTAGTTATGTGTTGAGATCGCCAACAAAATTTACAAACAAATTTCTTTTTTTAAAGTACGTTGGTGACCTTAGTAATAAAACCGGTTCGTTGGTGATCTCGAAACAAAAAGAAGAGTACGTTGGTGATCCGTACCATAAAACCTTATTTTATATATTTGGTAGTGTTTGTTTTGAGGGTTTTGACATATTTGTTAACTTGTGACTCGACTCATGGCTCAAAATTTCAATTTCTAACTAGCAACTTGTGACTCGACTCGACCATAAGAGTCATGCATTAACATTATTAGGTTAATAAAATATTGTGTTATTCTTTTATGATAAGGTTTACAAATTGTTTAATTAAATTTGTTTCTTCCTAGTATTGTCTCAATCCTAAAATAAAAGATAAAAAGGAAAACATGAATTGGTGAATTACATGTACGAATGGAGTTCAACTAATTACATTAGAGCCTCTAAAATATAATTATTATAGATAATAATATAATTCTAATAATGTGATTATCTATATCTTTCAAGAAAATATGGAATAGAGTATTTGTTTAATATAAAGACCAAACTTTAATTCGTACATCATTGGGTTTTCTGTCGACTGACTCTTGTTTGCTATTTTCAATTTTCTTTTATTCTATTTATTTAATATAATATATGTATTATTATTTAAACTTTTTTAATTAAAATTGATAAATTTAAGGGGTTTTGTTTTTAAAATTGAGTAAAATCAAGGGACGTAATTGATTAATTGAATTTTTTTAATTTGATGACATTAAAAGGGTTAATCATATACTATATTTAAGATAAGATTTAAGATAAGATGACTGTAAGTATTTATCCATGTATTAAGACATTTATTACCGTTCTAAATATTGTCACTGTCATTTAAGAAAAAAAAAAGTTGTGCTACTTTTGTGCCTTCTTATTAGTAATAACTAGATCATAACCCGCATATTTGCGGGCGAGATCATTTTGATTTATCCTTATTACATTTACTTAACGGGCGCTACTTTTGTTGTGAATATTTTAATGTGTTAGGATTTAAAGTGACTAAAGCGATGACAGGACTGCAACACCGTTACCTGTTAATATGGTGATTCGTGGCAACTGGAAAGATTTGGTGCCAGAGATGGGGATCGAAGAGGAAATTACCCTGAGATTTGTGCTGGATCCAGAAGCAAAAAGGAATGGGTTGGTTGTATTTCTGGTCGATTAAGTTGTGTGCTAGTAAGTTAAATTATAGATATAAGTGACTTGCTTAATGTTAAGTTTTGAGTGGTATTGATTATAAGTTGCCATGCTTTGGGCAGCTGGTCTTGTTATTTGATTGAGCTGTCGAAATTGAACAATTATCTTTGGAATTCGAAGTATGCGTCTTCACCATTGGTCAATTGCACAAAATTTATTATGCGTGTCGAAACTTGGTTGTTATGACTCTTATATGTTGCTACCTTCTCCAGCAATAATAATTAGGTGTTTGTCAACCATCGGTAAGTGTTTTTGAATGCATAACAAAATAAAATTGTAAACTACATGAGCGTGAGATATGGAAATGACATAGACGATTCTAGTGACTTGTGAGTAGTTAAAGGGAGAAAAATAAAATTAGCGGGAAAACGATTTCTTGTACAGTAATAACGTAGGTATGTATATACATAACGAAGATAATAAAAGACAACAAAAGGGTAAAGAGTACGGCATTAAAAAAAGGCATCAATTATAATCCATAAAAGTAGCATAATGTGAGAATGGAAAAAAACGACAAGGGCTTAAATATGAAAAACATAACAGTAGCAGCAAAGAAACAAAAGATAAACGTGGCTGAATTTCCGAGTACTAAAATAACACTGACTTCACTCAGAGTCATATGTCATCCATCTTTGATATCTTCATCCTCTCCAATCCCTTTCCTGTAATGGAGATGGATCCATCGCTGGGAGGTTCATCTGGGGGAGACTCACTCTTCCTTTTCAAGGAGAACGGAACTGGTGCGATCACTTGAGCAGATTCGGGTAAGAAAAGGTGATCATCGTCAAGGGAACGGATCTAATGAAAAACACAAAAGTCAAGTAAAGTTTTTCAAGTAGATAGAATTATTTTTTAGAATACTGTTATTACCAATCTGTGTACCTTCCCTAGCGGGGTAGAATCAGAACTCTCGACAACAACAGATTCATTTTTATCATCAGCAGCCTTCTTTAGCACTGCAGCAATGACATCTGGATCAGTGGTCCCACGACTTACAGTGTACCCAGGGTATCCATGTTTGAGATTGACGTCCCCAACATGAATTCTAAAAACAGCTTCCTTATCCACGAGGGCATTAAATTCATATGGTATAACATTCGGGTCATCAATCTATCAAAATAATAGAGAGAACAAATAAGTAAGTAAAGGTCAGGTATAATGAAGCATTCCAAAAAATGTATTTTGGCTGTACAGAAAGTAGATGTACCGTCTCAATCTTGCGTTTCAACCATGAGATACTCCGATTTAGCAATTTAGCTAAATGACTGTCAAAGAACACGAGTGAGAAGGGACCGGCCTCATCCTGCCCTCTCAATGTAGTCCGAATCCTATAAAATTAAAATAATTCAAACTGATGGATTTTTTGTTGGTTATCATTGAGCTAAACGGTTTTTATTATCACTTACTTGCCAGTAACCTCTTTAACGCGGCCACAAATTTTACAATCTAAAAGTCTTGCGTCAATACAATCCACGGTAGCACGAGGAGCCTTCTTGTTGCATAAGTTACAGGAATACCAGAACCAACCTTCGTCAAGCATAAATTTAGTGACAGTAACTTTGACCATGCAATATGATTCCTGAAATGTACGAACTCAAAGATTGTATAATTCATGTATATTGGAAATGTTTTCATCAACTAACTTGAAAATTGTATAGTCAGGTATGTTTGTCAGTCGTTTGATTACATACAATTTGTATTGATCGGACTTCGTCCACCGTCTTGAATGGATCTTTGGTATAGTCATCAACAACAGACTTCACGACGGTTTCGTGAGCTAAGAGAGACAGCTGTGTTGGTGGGACAGTTACATCTTCTCTGTTTAGGAGTCTTTATTATGCAGGTATATAATTTATGAAAATCAATTCACGGATATAGGGAAACAGTTCAATTAAACTTATAACACATACTCTTTTCGGAATTCCACAATTGGCCAGACATCTGAGTTGATGTGCAAGCGCGCACCACTGAAATGATTACCTACTTGGGGCAGCCCTTTTAAGATGTAAGATGTAAAATGACTTAAATTATGACCATAGGATTATTGCATACGCTATTCCAGTTAACAGACTTTGTAAAGGACACTTACTATTCCAATCTTTTAAGCGAGCATTCTGTAACCATATGATGACATGATCCGAGGCGTGCTTGTTACGATCAATGAAACCTTGCAAAGCCTCAGCGTGTTCCCCCCAAACATTGCAGTATATCTGGTCTCCGCTGTGCGACACAAGGTAGCAAAATGATTGACAAATGAGAAACAAATAACATAAATTAAAAGTACAAATAAGTTATAAGCAAGCATATTTTAATGATTTCATTAAATTATAAATGTACTGAATGTCCTGCAGATAGAACTCCTTGTTCTTTCTTTCGATTCCGTTCTCACGTCTGATATTCAATGCTTCCGATGACACAAGTAGACCAACAACATCTGCCATAAAATAAATTTATTAATGATTTGACACCTATTATGATTTTGTAATGATTACTTTGTTTTTGTGCATAGTACGAAAATGACCCAAAAATGCAGTAACTTTTCTTACCAAAACCAAATATCATAGTAACATTCTACTTGCTAATATCATCAAACCTAACAAAGTTGTAACGATTTACATCTATCTCAAATGAGGGAGATCTTCGTACTTTTGATGTCCTAAAAAGAACTAACTTCGCTTCATGGTCAATGAGGCGATAATCACCTTTGTATGGATCAACTCCAAAGTTGGTGATATCCACAAAGTTCCCCTCTCTTAAAGTTTCTTCAAAATCTGCATATATAAATGGCCTAACGGAAGCAATAATCTTGTTGCCCTGAAAATGTATTCATCCAAAAATCAAGTTTAAACACAAATGGGTCAGTTAATGGATTCTAAATTCCCATATAGGAATAGTCCTGATTAATTAAGGAGTAAGACAACTATTGAACCAATTCATATGGAATTAGTTTCTTATATCCAGTGAATGTAATCGGTGTCAAGATTAAACAGGTAGAGAACCATTTCGAAGTCTGTATCTGGATAAACTTAAATTCAACACAAAATAGGCATCACAAAAGGCATAATTATTTGTAATAAACTTAATTGAATATATACTTATCCAAAGACTATCAACAATCAGGATTAAACACATAGCAAAACATTTAGATTTGATGTCTGAATGTATATTCCAGTATCCAAATACTATCAACAATCAGGATTAAACACACAGCAAAACATTTAGATTTGATGTCTGAATGTATATTCCAGCACACAATAGCAATCACAATGGATATCAGGCCAGAATATATTTACAGTCAGTGCTGGCAGTACTAAATACATAAAAAGTCAGTTAAAATATAGCTGCCAATAAGCTAAAAGTTTATCTGCCAAGTATCTTTTTATTAGAAACAAAAATCTTACTATTTTTTCAGTTGTAACACAAACGATTATTACACAACAGGAATCACAAAAGATATCAGTTCAGCATACATATAAATTCATAAAAGTTCATACCTGTTGATCCATGAGGATCATATCAATGGATGCAACTTGAGAGGGGTTGTTCATATATCGCTGTTTCCACAAAAGGAATACCTTGACACGTACTTTCAAGCCATCTTTATAGACCTTAATCAGATTCAAGGGTGTGAAACTTTCATCAGCTGCCATGTGATGGAGTTAAAGATTTTCACAGAAAGCAGGGTTATTGAATGGATTAGAAAATTTTCGTGTTGTAACTCTATTACTGTAATATTTTTAATAAAGGTCACACTGAATATATATAGACTGAAGTTAGCATGGTTTGGAAGGGAAAATAAGTGAGATTTAATTTGATTTGATTTGAAACAATACACAAAATCGTGTGTATTGATCACACATTAATAACTTACATAAAAACAGTCGTTACATCATTTTAGGCCCATAACACTATTAGTTCAACAGCCACCCCTCGAGCAATCACTTAGGAGAATATGCCTGTACGAAACTTTAATAAGGCTTATTAGGACTACTAAATTAAGTGTCACAAATCAACATTTCATATTAGCTACAATAGCCGTAACCAGTTCTGCACAAAACCATAATATCAGTAACTTTAAGTCCACTAATTAGAGGTGGCAAAATGGGTAGGTTTAGTAGTAGGGACAAGGGTCTTTGAGCAATCGGGTTATAATGAGCCACTTATAACAAAGTCTTGATACAAAATTAGTAAAGCAATCATAAAGTGCATCATGGATAGGTCGTACATAAAAACAGTCGTTACATCATTTTAGACCCATAACACTATTAGTTCAATAGCCACCCCTCACGCGATCACTCAGGCTAATATGCCTGCACAAAACTTTGATAAGGCTTATTAGGACTGCTAAGATAAGTGTCACAAATCAACATTGCATATTAGCTACAGTAGCCGTAACCAGTTCTGCACAAAACCATACTATCAGTAACTTTAAGTTCACTAATTAGAGGTGGCAAAATGGGTAGGTTCAGTAGTAGGGACAAGGGTATTTGAGCAATCGGCGTATAATGAGCCACTTATAAGAAAGTCTTGATACAAAATTAGTAAAGCAATCATAAAGTGCATTATGGATAGGCCGTACATAAAAACAGTCGTTACATCATTTTAGGCCCATAACATTATTAGTTCAACAGCCACCCATCGGGCAATCACTCAGGAGAATATGCCTGCACAAAACTATATTAAGACTTATTAGGACTGCTAAATTTATTGTCACAAATCAACATTGCATATTAGCTACAATAGCCGTAACCAGTTCTGCGCAAAACCATACTATCAATAACTTTAAGTCCATTAATTAGAGGTGACAAAATGGGTAGGTTCAGTAGTAGGGACAAGGGTCTTTGAGCAATCGGGTTATAAAGAGCCAGTTATAAGAAAGTCTTGATAAAAAATTAGTAAAGCGATAATAAAGTGCATTATGGATAGGCCGTACATAATAACAGTCGTTACATCATTTTAGGACCATAACACTATTAGTTCACCAGCTACCCCTCGGGCGATCAATGATTGATTTTTGCTTAGTGTGCAATACCAATCTGATGAAACGCATGATGGAACATTAATGTGATCAAAGTCGGTAGTAGATATATGTAGTCGGAAAGTGGTTCAGTACATGCGGATAATAAAAGAAATACCTGAGTTGCTACAGAGCAATGTAGGTGATTTCAGTTGTCCCACTAATGCAATTCAACATCAAACTCTTTCTCACCCCCATTATTGCTTCAACCTATTATTGTTGGTATTAGAACAAAGTTAGAGTAACTATTTTAAATAAAAATGTGGCAGCTAATTGGAGATAGTGAGAAACTTACTTCAGAATATATACATGATTTCCACAAATTTCAACAACTAATGAGTCACTGTTTTTTGGTTTTCAATCATGGCACTGTTTTGATGTGTTGCACCAAAATATGCACAAGGACGATAAATTTTTTTATTATGTATAACGCTCCAGTAGGTAGCATGTTTCAGGTCAAACAACATATCTGCAAGATAATAAACTGCACATGTGGATCTGAGTTTAGTAGAGAAACTAATCAAAAAGTTCTCTTTCAACATTGCGTAAAGGTTTCATATAGTGAAACCTCCATCCACTTTTAACAGATACAATACACACCTAATGAATTCCGGGACGTCAACATTCAACACAAAAAATGTAGATGATTGCTATTTTGTTGAAAGCATATCAAACTTTCATTCAATCAATTAATCAAAAACTTGGTGTGCTTATGAGATTCTGATACATGATACAATCTATTTTTGAAATTCATATTCCAAAAATCAGAACCATAACCAAATACAACAACTCAGCAATCAATCAAACTTTCAACAATTCAGAACAAAGCATATCAAACATTCATTCAAGCAATTAATCAAACACTTGGTGTGCGTATGAGATTCTGTACATGATACAATCTATTTTCGAAATTCATATTCCAAAAATCAAAACCATAACCAAATACAACAATTGAGCCATTAAAATATATAAGAACCCATTTGAAATACATCAATCACTCGGTATTTTTTTGACCTCCTTAAACTAACGGAGTATCAGAAAAGGATATAACGCACCTTCAATACCCACGAAACAACGTTAATTCAACGACTTGAGTGTGGCGAAGATGGATGAAGTATGACTGTTTGTTCGTGCGGTTCTTCATCAGTCGTCGAATTCTTCGTTCAACCAATTAAATTGGGTATTGGGAAGCGCTAGTAATTGCTTAAGAACCAATCGATTGATTGATTTGATGATTGATTTCTTTGATTGAGATGGGTGTGGGAATGGTCGATTTTTTGAAACAAATGGGAACATCGGGTTTTGAAGCAGATAAGGGCATAAGGGCATTATTGGAATAAATTAGGCAAAAAAGGGTGAAGATTAATTAATCATGCTGGTAAGTTTGATCAAGGGCTAAAATTAAAAGTTCTAAAACAATGAAAGGTGGGGATTAAGCTTCAAAGGGAATTTAAGGAGATGATTAACTAATAACCACTCTCTTTTAATAGATAAGAGAGAAGAGAGAAGAGATTACTCGTATAATCTTTATTATTTATTATACCTTAAGTTTTATACGGAGTACTAACTTTTGATATTTTTTAACATGATTAAATAGTAATATGTGGCCAATCCCCGGAAGAAAAGAAAAAAAAAAAAAAAAAAAAAAACTGACGAGCACGCGCCTGAAATGAAAAATGATTAAACTTTGAGTTTTTTTGTTTATATAGGTAGTCAACACACATGTAAACGTACGTGTATTATTCTTTCGGTGGTCAATGTTATAATATATCAACACAAATTGAGTGTGGTATGGCTTCTCTACCCACACCATGTACTCCTGTCGTTAAATATTCGTTTTCTTAAGGCATTTGTCGTTAAATCTTGTATTATCTACATCTACAAGTAAACATGTGATCATTATTGTATATCATGTCAGTTAAAATGGAAGGACAATCTATATAAAAAAAAAAAGGAATTCGAAGTGCTGTGACCATACCTATATGTACACATTTTTAACTTTATAATTTTAGTCTATCTTATTTTTTGGCGATAGTTGTTACCAAACAATCTAATCTAATATATAACTATGGTCCGATACTCCTTGTGCGGATTTATAATTTTAGTGCACGTATTGAACTTTACACTACTTTATATTGTTATGTATTATTATATATGATAAATAAATGTATCCGTTAATATAACCCCATATTATTAACCCATGCTTATCTTAAAATGTACTATATATCCAAAATAGCTAAAATAGTATTGATTGTAAAATTGATAGTAAGGGGGAATTTTCTTGATGGTTATGGTATAAGTATAAGTTTTATGATGGTCAAAACATGACAATTTGAATTGCTAACCGAGAATAACAAGGTGGATGGTGTACTAGTTGACGATAGCTAGAAAAGGGAAAAGGGTTGTTAACGATCAACTCATATGGGAGAGGGAAGACAAACAAGAATTTTGAGGTTTGGTAAGTTTTAGAGTGTGTTTGTTTGATGGGAATTGCATAATCCAAACCCATCTAAAGCGAAACCATTTCCATACCCATTGAAAACTCACCTCCATAGTCGGTTTCTAATCAAACACCCCCTCCTTATACAAATTCTTATGCATGAATCCGATTCATGTACGCATGTACCTACTCCTAGTGCTGATTGTATATTCATGTTTAATGATTCTAAATTTCTAATCTCATATTTAAATAACATACTACATACATATAACATACTGTAGTAAATAGTAATAGCAGCTCAAAACAAGCGATAAGAATTCATAATTGGACTAGTACCATACAAATATATTACTCCGTATAACATATAGGGTAGGGTTCAAATGAGAATAAGAATTTGTGTGAGAATGAGGGAACCAATGATATCAAGTCATGTGTACAAAGAGAATGTTCCACATGTACAAAACCCATTTACCCCCAACATCAATTATCTCACAAACGACAAATCGAAAAATTATGAAAATTGCACCCTAAACCCTAAACCCTAACCCCTAAACCCCAAACCCTAAACCCTAAACGCTTTACAAAACGCTAAACCCTAAATCTTTCTAAACCCTAAACCTTGAACCCCTTCTAAACCCTAAACCCTTATAAACCCTAAACCATAAACCCTACTAAACCCTAAACCTAACCCTTAACCCTAACCTTAAACACAAATTAAATGTACAACTAATCACTAACACATGTGTTACTAATTTGTGAAACCCACCAAAAAATGAGAAAAAAAAAAGTTGTCAAAAGTATGCCTTGAGGGACGGCAAATCGAAGAGGAGAAAACGCTGAATTTTATGGTGCAATTTTCATGATTTTTCGATTTACCGTTTGTGAGATATTTAATTTTTAAAAATGTGGAGGAGAGAGAATAAAGTGTGGAGGAGAGAGAATAAAGTGACACATGGCAGAAATCTGTTGGTTCCCTCATTCTCACTCAAAATTGATGTACTCATTTGAACCTTACTCAAAACATATGATCCAAACATAAAACTAAATGTCAACAATATCCAAATCTTTTTTAATACCTTGATTGCTACGGATTGAATTGTAGTAATAAATAACACGGAGTATTTTAATTGAAGGACATAATATGAACGCAAGAAAAAGAGAAGGGTGTGAAAACGATGGGGCCAAGAACCACATGGACGATGTCATAATTAGCAGACAGTTTTTGGCTCCAATATCTCACACCTACAAAATAAATTGGTAGCACCTCCAAATTTAGCATCATCAGGGTACAGACACTGACCATTTCAAATTTATTCAGATTCACTTGCACATTTCGTCAAACACCTACCCTACAATTCCCATTCCCAATCCCAATCAATCAATAATATCTCACTACTTTCTACTACCACTGCACCCAATCCACTGTTGCAGCTTCACCGTTACTTTTTATCTCAATTTCAGCTTCTACTGCTGCTGCTACTACTTCACTATCTTTATTACGTTATCCTGTGTCTCTGTGCGCTATATTTGTTTATCTGTATAATTTGTCATCATCTTGGATGTTTGTGTGTTTTTAGTCGCTGTAAGTTCAGCTAAGAAATCTCATTTAGGATTGTGAATTCTGTAGTGATTTCCAAACCCTAATCCGTTAGAACAGACAATGCAAGATTGCTATTCACCTGAATCGAGATTGATGAATAAGGATTCAGGTTCGTTTCGTCATTCGGGTACATACACAAGCCCAGGTACTCCTGATTATAGTGATAATTATAAAAAAGGATTTCAAAAGGGTTGGGCCTCGGAGAGGGTACCGTTGACCAGCAACAGTAACCAAAGGCGAACAAGTGTGAATGTTTTGATGCCTTTTAATAATGGGAGGACATTGCCATCAAAGTGGGATGATGCAGAGAGGTGGATTACGAGTCCCGTGTCGGCTTCTGGAGTTTGTAAGAATCTCGGGCCACCGCCCCAGCGACGGCCCAAGGCAAAAAGTGGACCGTTGGGACCGACTCCTGGGGAGACATACTTTTCGGGATATTCACCTGGTTTTAGGTTGGGTGAAGGTGGGAGTAGAAGGAATTTATTTGCAGGATCACCACTTACGACCGGTGTTTTGGTACCTAATGGATATTCGTTTTATAATGGTGATGAAAATGATCAACAACCGGTTCATGGACATACCGATTATAGACTGGCTACGTTAGAATTGTTTGAGTCTCCTTATCCTGATTCACAAGGTATCCCTTTGATCTGTTTTTACTTTTGAAAATGTAATTATATACTTCTTGTTAGTCGACACAGCGTCCTGATTAGATTCGTTATTGCAAGTGATATTTATATAACTTTGATGGCCTCTATGTTAGTTTGAAAGGTAAATTTTATGTAATTCTTGGGGTTGTTGTTGAATGTGTTATCCTCTTAAGACATTGTTTAGTTCCTTGTAAACATTTTGGTGAATTATGAATAAATGAGCAGATGAAAAGATTGATGAAAACGACCTTATTAGTTATGCTGTCTCACAACGAGATATGGCTACCCAAATGAGCCCAGACTCCTCTCTGAAGGAAAGGCCCTTGCTGTCGACATCTCCTCCACCAATACCTTCACCGGTGGAGCCTCACAGCCATCGTTCTGCTCGAGGGGAAGTCAGGGATGTCCAGGTAGACAAAAGAGTGACGATGATTAAGATACCAAAAAGACACGCAAAGAGAAGGGAAAAGAATGGGTCAACAGAGGTTAAGGAGCTGGCTTTGACGTGGCACCCTACAGAAGGAGAAATGGAACTGTCAAAGTATACCTCTAAGTACTTGTTTTTTAACGCTTTCTATTACTCACTCCCCATGCATTGTAGAAGTACTTTTTATAAAAATCAGTTAGTCGTCCACTCTTTTTGGTATTTGGCTAATTGGGAAAGCACTCATGAATCTATACATATTGTAGATATCTATCTTTGATTGCATATATAATGGATTTTCCTTTTGTAATCGATTTCCAGGGTCCAGAAAGAGGAAGCTAGGATCTCTGCGTGGGAGAACCTGCAGAATGCAAAAGCAGAGGCATCAATCCAAAAACTTGAGGTGTGTTTATCATCACAATTAACATTTGATAAATTTCTTTAAGCGGGTCTGTCTTCATATTTCTAGTTTTATCATTTTTGGGTATCTTGAGAATTGAATAACAAGAAATACAGGTGAATTTGCACTCGGTTCATAATGTCTGTTCTCTTTTATACCAAAGATTATTAAGACTTTGTAGGAAGTATAACTCTTATATAAGAACAAATTGTGGTTGAGTGGCTTTGTAAGATGTATTATCTCTTTCACAGATGAAACTGGAAAAGAAGAAAACAGCATCTATGGACAAAATCATGAACAAGCTTAGAATTTCGCAAATGAAAGCGCAAGAAATGAGAAAATCGATTTCAGCAAGTCCGTCTCCCAGAACTTCCCACAAGGTCATGTCCTTGTACAGATATCCAAAGATTTCTCTGACCCGCTGCTTTTGTTCCCATCACTCCTAAGCCTCTACCAGTAGGTGAACTTCAACTCTTATTTGTATCAATGACTACAGTTAATTCTTTTTTTGGTTTTCATCGATATATGCTCGTATGCTAGAAACTTTACATTGCTGCAACCAAAGAAAGAACTCAATTACCGAAATATCAAGTATGAAATTGTCAAGGTCAGTTAGTTAGCTTTAAAACTTAAAGTATAGTTTATTTATGTCAAGGTAGAAGTATCTTATTGCCATATGTTCAATCATGGACCCCTTTTTCTAAACAGTTTCTACAATGAAACTGTTTGGGGAGTCTATAATAGTTGTTGCCAATGTATCCTATCTCTAAATATATCCTTAAGATGTCTTTTATTCCTCTTCACGAAATGCAGAATACGTATTCATATTGTTTTGGTTACTGCAGTTGATTTGCAAGTGGAAGCTGAAGACAACATTCACAATGGTAGACAACTATGGTAGTACTGCTTGTGTTTCGTTATGAAAATGGTGGGCTATAAGCACTTCTACATTCTATGGAATGAGATTTTAAATATCAAAGATGAATGCGCGTAGCGGATAGCCGGATATCACTGATGGTTATCTTTTAAGTAAATATGTAAAATCAAGGTTCAAAGGTGCATAGTTGGCCAACCTAGAGAGTAGAGACATCAACCACGACAATGTTTTTGTGATTCTACAGTAAACCATTTGACAAAAGTTTTTAAATGCGACCTAAGTTGGTCATTCGGAATTTGGAACATAACCTTCACATTACTGAACAAATTCACAAGTATATATCAATCAGTAAACTGATGAAATATAAAAAAAAAATGCATTATAAACAGATGTAATACACTTTGAAAACCCAAGGTAAAAAAACTATACAATACTTCACCATGATGTTTAGTGTATATTCCAAGTATCACTCTCCGTTCATATGAACCGAATATCTTACATGAAGATGTCTTCCCTGAGCTTGAACATCTCTCCCTTCACTGGATATTCAGTCGATGTGAAGCTTGGTTTTTTATCGGGCAAAGTGGGTTTCAAATCTATTAAGTGTAGCTTCTGAATGACTTTTCCTGTGGCGTTTTGCTGCTGGTTGTAGTTTCCTCTTGGCTCTTGCCACTGATGGGTTCCATTATTTAGGCCTTGTTTGATGCTGGATGATTTAAGATAATGTTGGGTTAAAAAATGTTTCTGAATATTGTAGGGGTCTTGCTATTTTGTTGAAAGCCCTGTTTTTGAACTACCATATGTCTTGTACAAATAGGTGGTTCTTAAGTTTGGTCCTCTGTAATTGCTATCTTCTCCCATTCTGTATTAAGAACTTTACTTTAGTGAAATATCCGTGTTCTTAAGAGAAAAGAAAAACGTAACCTATATTGAGAACATATCAAATAGTTCATACGCTAGACACATCCTTTCTATAACCTGTACTAGTGTTATTGCTCATACACATAACGTTTTAAGTTCCTTAAAGAGTTGAAGCTTTTGAAACTTGACCACATTTGCAGTGTTCGGTAATTTTGATGTTAAAAACATTTTAGATATACTATTTCACGTTGTCGTACTACTGTCATTTGTATGTAAATTTGTGTCGTGACCTTTTGCCCTAGCTTCTTGCCGGTTTCTAATAAAATCTATATTGCCGTTAAAAAAAATTTAAATTTGTGTCGTTGGCTCTAACCATTGGTCCATTCCTTGATAGGTCCATGAAAACAATGCTTGCTAAATATTTGAGAAACATAATTTAGGTCCACGAACGCGACATAATATCTCATTACCCTTTTCTCTTTAAGGAACTTACCCATCTAAAGAAACACTAACCTTCATTAAGATACAGTCTCAGATTCCCAAAAATGGTGTGCATGATCGTTCAAGTTGTTGGTATCAACATCCCACAAACTCCAACCGGTGCCTACAAACTCTAAATAAGCAATGCCGGAGTCATACATTTCGCAAAACAAAGTTCACAAAATGATGTGGATCATGTTGATAACATGGACCAATCACAATTTAATTTTATTTCTCCCAATTCCCTTTCTCTTCACACTATTGGTCCATCTCATTTTGTGAAACACTTTTTGTAAAAATTTTGTGATTCAATCATTTCTATCTCTAAATTTGGTTCTCCGTGTGAATATTGACACGTGGGTAGCCGCGGAGCTGGAAAATTTTATATGGGGTAGATTTTTTAATCCTTTTTCTTTTCTATCATTTTGGGGGGTCAAAATTCATAAACAGCCACTAATTCCCTTAAAAAAATTACTCCTTCCGTCCCATTACAAGTATCATGTTTTAACTTTTGGAAGTCTTTCCTTTCAACTTTGACCTTAAATATTTTTATTTGTGTTATATAATACCTGATGAAAATTATATTAATGAAAATACAATTAAAACCCAATTCATTCATATATTTTGCATCAAAGATTATATAACACAAACAAAAATATTTAAGGTCAAAGTTGAAAAAGAAAGACTTCAAAAATTCAAAACAGAACACTTTTAATGGGACAAAGGGAATATTTTATTTTTCGATAATTTTAGATTTCTTGGGGGCAACCCCTTCAAGATCCGCCCCTGCATGTGGGAATGCACATTAGAGGTAACCGAACTTTGCAAGTAAAAAATATGAGGCGACTTATTGAAGAAAAAAAATCCTATGCTCGGATAACAGTGAGGTTCGATGGAATTGTTTACTTCCAAATAAAGTAAACATCACGTCTTTGAGAATAGCAGACGGTAAACTTCCTACTAGAGCCAACCTCATCAACAGAGGCATTCAAGTCCACCCGACAAGCTGCCCTAGTTGTGAGTACGATATCGAAACTGAGACTCACATTTTTGTTGATTGTCACATAGCAAAAGGTATGTGGAAATCAATCGCAAAATGGTGGGGCTTCAACCTCGATGCATTCAACGATCTTAAATCAATCATCTCGGAAACGGACTCAATCTAATAATTCGAAGATCGCACGAGCATAAACAAAGTTTGGATTTGGTTATTCAAACCGGGGTTATGGAGGCATCAAGATGACATCGTTTTCAACAAGAAAACTCCGAGAAGCAACTTATAGGGAGACGAATTGAAAATATACTCATTAACGTGGATCACAAATAGAAGTAAGAAAATTAAACTTAATTAGTTTGATTGAGTTTGTAACCCAAGTTGGGTTTGCTCTATAAGATTGTAATTGTTGTTTTGCCTCTAGCGGTTTGCTAGAGTGCTACATTATTAATTCTAGCATGTTACCCGCGCAATGTAGCGGCAATAAAATTTTTCCTCCTGATAGTACTTTTTGCTAACGGTGTCCTTTCGTGCAAATTGACAAATAATGTGATATATCATTTTCTTTTTTTATTGGATATATTATAATTCAAATTATTATATATGTAATTAATGGTGAAAGGTTTTGGAAAAAACCCGACCTAAGAGGTAAAGACTAACACAAATAAAAATATGTTAATGTTGGATTTTCAACGTGGGTCAGTCTACTAACCAAAAACCGCAAGTATTATATTTTTTGGTCTGGTTTAGATTTAAGTTCAAGTCAACGGGCAATCACCTACCCAAAATATTTTTGTTTTTGTTAAAGATTTAATCCACTAGCCCATCAAGTCTTTTGAATACTTTGATTCCGTTTATGATATAAGTTTTATGTTTAGGTTAGATTTGAAATTTTGACCCTCAAATTCAAACCCGCTAACTTAACTCGAATCATATTGCAACCCCTAATTATAAAAATTTATTTTTTAAGTAAATGAGTTACGATTTTTTAATCTACCTTTGATAATTAAATATGTGAGCTTTACAAAAAATAAATAAATTACTGCTTCAACTATTTGTACGATTTACAGTAGAGTAGTAAATTCTATTAGTATTATTATAAAACTGCAAATTGGTTAAAGTATTTGTACAGTGATAATTGATTAACTTTTATAATTACTCGAATGTAACTGAATCTTAGTGTCTAAATGTTAAATATCGTACTTATATAATTAGTAAAGAAATTTGAAATTTCTAGTATCTCATTTTATAAAAGTTTGATATTGAGCATGGTACGGAATCGGTACCGAACTGGTTGGTACCGGTTAGGGCTGTGCATTTAATGGGAAGAACCGAAAATACCCGAGAACCGATGAGGAACAGGACCGTACCGAAATACCTTAGGATATATGGTACGGTCCATGGTCCATAGTTTTTTAGATATTTGGGATTCGATCCAGTCCAGGACTAAACCCAAGAAAAACGGGAAATGGACCGAACCGAATATCCATATACATTCTTAGATATAGCATATAATTTCATAACTTCCTTATGTATCGTCAAAAAATAACTGCCCATCCAAATTCATTGTTACCTATGTGAAACTCGGTTGGCTATTTAAATCATGTGTATATATGTTTATACACATTCATGGTTTCATATTTTGTTCCCTTATAAATTTTATATCTAAATTATATAATGGTCAACATAACCATCATCAAGGTGGTCTATTGGTTGACATCCTGATACTCGATTATAAGAGGTCTTGGGTTCAAACCTTTGTAGCAGTACATCTTGGAGTGGCTATTAAAAGCGTTGGCTTGTTTATTTAACTATGCTGGTCTATTGTTTATTTTCTTCAAACCTTTATACTTGGATTTGTTTATGCACTTACTCCAAAATATAGGGCAAATGGCCCAAAAAGGTACATAATTTGTCAAAATTTACCAATAAATGGAATATGAGTTTTGTTGATGCCCAAAAAGGAGTGACATTATAAATTTGATGCCCCAAAAGGATTGTAGTTGTCAAAAAAGTTCAATTAAAGGTACAATTATTTTTACATTTTTTGTCGTTCAATTTTTCATCGATTTTAGCTAATGCGAGGCTTAAATATCGAATATTAAATTAATATGTGACATTTTTTTACCTAGAAAACAAAGGATATAAACACTAATGTTACTTTTTAAGAGTTTAAACCCAAATTTCATTTTTAGTGTTAAATCCTTTTAGGGCACGATTTTAAAAAGTTTAATCCTTTTAGGGCACGATTTAAAAGAGTTTAATCCTTTTTTGACATTTTTTAAAAATGAAACTGTAATTTTATCCTTAATTGGACTTTTTTGACAACTTCAATCCTTTTTGGGCATCGAATTTAAAATGTCACTCCTTTTTGGGCATCAACAAAACTCATATTCCCTTTATTGGCAAATTTTGACAAATTAGTTAACTTTTTGGGCCATTTGCCCCAAAATATATTGCTCCTTTATTTAATCATTATTTTTCAAGTTTCAACCCTTAGAGTGCCATAAATTAGACTGTCTCACAACTGAAAAAATGAGATATGAAAATGATTTTGTAGCTTTTTACCCGTTGAACCTCATTCCCAAATTACAATCATACATATGATATACGGCTTTAAAAGTTAGCCCCAAAAAGGACCCAAATACATGAATCTAACAAATATTTCTGATGTAAACTGGTGATTAAATATTTCTCACGTCAACGGTTACTAAACATCGGCTAGACACAAAATGACAATGAAATAACGCATAACCAATCGGGTCGGTCTTTTGGACTGAACCGAGAAGGACCATTTTAAAACCGAACCGAACCAAACCAATGACATATGGTACGGTCCTCGGTCCAAAAATCTGCTACAAATCGGGTCTCAGGACTGAACCGGACCGAGAATGTTTGGTCCGGTTCCGAACCATGTACACCCCTAGTACCGGTTATTTTTTTGGCCCTAAAGTGAGTACCGAATACCGGACCGTTTAAAGAGGTACGGTACCGGTACGGGTAAAAGTGGTACTATACCTCTTTGGTACCAAAAAATAGTAGAATAATAAGTAAACCTATCTACGTATTTTGTACACGATAAAATTCAAAGAAGATAAATATTAATGAATCTCAAATAAATAAAAACATCATTATGTGATATAGATGGATATTGACGAAAAAAACAAATATATACAACGACGTTATTGTACCGTGTTAAGTGATATGGTAATGACACAAGTGATGATCCCTACCTTTATATTAACAAGCAATACGTTTGGAATCCGATTTAACTTTTTTTTGAATAGCAAACTAGCAATATATTAATGAAAAGAAACTAGCGAGAAGCTAGAAATACAAAGGAGTGGAATCCGATTTAACTAGGGTGCTAAAACGTGATTGTTTGTGTAGCAAAGAGTACTAGCTAGACTTCTATAAAATTACAATTGTATTCATACGCGAGAGTCTAACTCTATTTTATACTTCTTAATTACCCAAAAAATATCATTATTATATTCATAGACATATCATATGATTATAGAAATGAGGTTTCAAATAAATCTTTGTAAAATATAGAAGGAACCTACATACCTATAACAAAGAAAAACATGTATATTTCGGATATGGTACCAAAGCGGAAAAAGTGGTAAAATACTAGTACCGAACCGGTTGGTATCGGTTATATTTTTGACCCTAAAGTGAGTACCATATATTGGACCGTTTAAAGTGGTACGGTACCGGTTCGGTACAGTACCGGTACGGTGCCGATACGGGATCGTGATTCAAATACGAATGCTCGCCCCTAGTGTGTATGGATCATGCATCTTTCTAATTACATTTTGTCACAACTCACAACTAAAGAAAGTTAATCACAAATGACGGATATTACATATCGATTGTTTATATATGTTATATCCTGCCATCGAGAAGCTTTTTGATGTATTTGGTTCGATATTGAAACTTTTTGTTTGTTCAATGACACGTACGTTATCATATCCTATTAGTGACTCCACATTCTTATTGTTAACGTCACCTGGCCAACTTATTCTTTTACACCAAAAAAATAACCACATATTGTTACGTCATAATATTATCTTGTACGTTACATTAGCTTCACATGCATCAATAAATAATCATCATATAAATCAATATATATAATTTCATTATATATAATTTCATTATCTTTGATTTATGATTAATTCCGTCGATACAAATACAGTAATTAACTAGTTTTAATTAACACTTTCCTTTCCTTTCCTTTTTATATGGTGGTTGTTAAGCGTTATTATTTCAAGTGAATATAATGTGAATTTAACAGCTAGTAAACCAAACTCTTAAACTTTAAACTAATTATAAAGTTTGACCAACAAGACAAGCCTATATAATACGAAGTTATATTATCATATTATAAATACATGATAATCCAGATGTTTAGCATTTTCTAGTTTCATATATAAGAACCATATAAAATATGTAACACCCAGTATTTGGGTCTAGTAGTATTTAATATTTTCTGACTGTGAATTATTATTAAGTGTGTCAGAAAATAGGTGTGTCGTATTATTTGAAATAAATAGTGATAATAGTCGAAAAATTTATTGTGACTAATAAATTATTGAGTGTTTTAATTTTATTTAGTTGACGGTAAAATAAAATAATGTTTCCCCGTAAATGGTTTTTAAGTTCCAGACAATTATAAGTACGGGGAATGAAATCTAAACACTTGTAGTACACCTTTAAATGTTTGGGTCGGTCTCTTTTATCTATATACATACGTACGCATCATATATTATCATATATACATCCATATTATGAGAAAACCCTAGATTAACTCCTAAAATCACTTACTTCCATCAAATTAATGATGCCAAATTCGACTTCAAGCTTCAAGATCAAAGGTTATCATCCTCTAATTCATCTAATCATGTGGTAAGTCTCAATTTCTTGAGTTATGTAAACCTAGAATTTGGGGTTTTGGGATTTTTAACAAATTGATGTGTTAAGATCCGAATTAAAGGGTTGAAATTGTTTAGTTGATGTTAGTTCATGATTATAATTGAAATCCTATGCTAGAGATTGTGTAATTAAATTATGATCATGATAAAAGTTGTGGGTTTAATTGATTTTCATGAAATTAAGCTTGTGTTCATGATATAATGACTAGTAGATGCTTAAATCATGATTAATAGCTAAGCTCTAACTTAGAAACTAAGAACTTGATAAGTTCTTATGAAGCAAGACTATGAAAAGAATTGGATAATCAAGAATTAAGTCTTAAGCTTAAGGTAATGATGATATAATTGTTAATTGATGCTTAATTCATGATTTGTGACTAAACCCTAATCTAGAAATAAAAGAAATGGTGTATGATCATAAGAAAAGTTAATGGGTTTAGTTAGTTATTCAAGAATCAAAGCTTTTAAGCTTATGTTAATGATCATATTGAGATTGATTAAGAATAATGAAATTGGTATTGGTTACTAATTAGAACACTTGATCGAGTTAAATCTCATGTTGTTTACATTGTAGTATTATATTGTAAATACTAAAGATAATAGTGATTAGTGGCTATGAAGCTTATAGTTACTAAATGTGTTACCATATTGAAAATTGTGGTGATTGTGATAATTCATGTGAATTGAATAATTGGGATTTGTTGGTGTAAATCCATTGATACAATGTTATATAGAATTTAAGACAAGTGACTAACTTGTGACATTCTATTGTAATTTCAGATAAACAGAAGACTCAGTGACATTAGACTACTGAGTGGACAACTGAGGTATTAGGTGAGTGGATCTCTAATCCTCAGCGTAACTTGGTTGTAACAAGTTTGGTTACAACAAGTAACGTATTATTACTTTATCCGTTGCATTGGTGATTATGTTGATAGTAATAATACTGTTGATATGTTGACTAGTTGAATATGTGACTTGTTGATTACGTGATCACTTGAGTTAATTGGCCTTCGGGCATCAGTTGTTAATGAGGCAACGAGTTGTTGAACTGTTGGTTGGGCTAGTTGGTTATCTAAAGTTTAACACACCTCCTGTGTTAGTTGAAGATAATCACTAGCTATCGGTCTCGTCCGTATGGCCATACGGTTAGGTTGGATAAGTGTTCTTGGGGAGCCACCCGGGTTTATGGTTATCCCCAGAGCCGCCGATCCTCATTATGGTGTTGTTGATTAGTTGAATTGTTGCATTGTTGAACTGATGCATTGTTGATGTGTTGTATGGTGTACTTGCTTGTTTAGTGATTATTGTTGTACACAAAGTTGTTGAGCTAGGTTAGGTTGTTGATTAGTTATCTACTCACTTAGCGTTATGCTAATCCCCCACATTAACACTTCTTGCAGGTTTCGGTTAGAATAATGGGTGTGCAAGAGGTTGGGCTTGCAGGAATGTTTGACCACGAGGCAATACTCTGATAGTGGAATTGTATAAAATAATGTTTTTATATAACACCTATGTCGAGAAGTTCTGTTTTTTAAAAGGTTGAGTTTTATATGTGATAAAATGGTGTAAACTATCACTAGTTATTTGGACTTACGCTTCCGATTTACTAAATTTAAACTATTATAAATGAGGGGTGTTATAAGTACTTCATCCGTCCCACATCAAGTGTCCACATTACTATATTGGGTTGTCCCAAATAAGTGTCTACTTCTATGTTTTAACCAATCGAAAGCGATTTTTAATGGGTAGATATGTTATTTGATTGGTGAAAAATATAGTTTATGGAGAATCCTAAAACTGTGTGACAAGTTAAAGTGGACACTTTGACTATAACGAAGGAAGTATTTGTTATTACCTGGTGTTAGTGTTAGTATTAGTACTTCGTATATGCTTCAACTTGAATTCATTAATGTAATACTACTACTTCTTTAGGGGGTGTTTGGATTTGCTTATTTATAAGCAGTTATATGCTTAAAAAATAAGTAGGTGACATCTTACTTATTTTTAAGTGCTTATTCGTTAATAAATAAGTATATAATCAGTTTTCAGGAAAATGTTTGGATCTGCTTATCTGCTGTCAAAATAAACAAATAACTAGATAAGCACTTATTTAGGTAATCCCAAACACCCCCTTAGAATAAAATTTTGTAAGTATAGTACTGATAAAATTATTAGTGCTAGTATTAGTAGGACGAGCTATTATTTCAATTTTTATAATAAAATTTTAATTTTTCAATACTAGTTCTTTTAGTTATGATTCTTAAACTTATATAATCTAAAACCCTTATAATTGATTTAAACTATTGGTTTAAATTTAGTTTTTGTCTTATCAGAATTACCAATTATACCCCTTGAAAATCAATCTTATATATTTTTAGAAGAGTCAACATTTAAAACCCTTATAATTGGTTTAAGCTATTGGCTTAAACTTAGTTTTTGTCCTATCAGAAATACCAATTATACCCCTTGAAAGTTAATAGTATGTATTTTTAGAAGAGTCAACATTTCACACATTTATTACTTTCCTTTTGAAAACAATCTTTTTTCAACCAATCACACAAATCAACATCCATATTTTTTTAACCTATCACTTTCTATTCTTACACAATTTTTTTTTAAAAATCGAAAAAGTAAGTATATTAAAAAAGAACAAATGGCAATAAAATAAAGAAAAATCAAACATAAATTATCTTCCAGCAAACGAATTCTAACTTTTTGGATCATGCCACTTCATAAATATCACACCAAATTTATTATTAGAGTAAATTATAATGATGATTTGCACAAAATTATACCGATAGTCCTTATCTCTTGGAAATTACATCGATCATCCCTGAATGATATCAAAATGCACGGCGGTAGTCCCTCCCACTAACGACGGTTAAAAAATTCCGTTAAGTGTGTCACATGACTCGCACATGAGGATACATTAGTCTTTTTACCCTGTTCTTCTTCCCAAAACCAACCCAACTACCATTTATTGAAGCTCGACACGAAGACATATGTACCCTCATGTTCGAGTCATGTGACACACTTAACGGATTTTTTTAACCGTCGTTAGTGGGAGGAACTACTGCAGTGCATTTTGGTATCATTCAGGGATGATCGATGTAAATTAGAGTAATTTACTCTTATTATTATTATTATTATTTACTTGATCCAAGACATATTATTTGCATCAACTATGCTAATTAATAATCATAATGATCGATTTCAAAAATCACTTCCACCGCATAGTGCGGGTCACCTACCAGCTAATACATAAATTACCAAGAGTACTCGAGAGCCCTGAAAAACACTATAAATAGATAATAAAAATATTGGGAAAAAGTCAAAAGAAAATAACAATATTTGGCACAGACAAGCATAACCAATCTCAATCTTCCACCAAGCTTTAAGCTAAAGGGATGCCCTACACCTCACCGTACCAGGCCAAGAACAGAGATAAGTAAAATACTTTATTTTCCTACTTAATTGATTTACCCATAAATAATTTCATATATATATTTTTTATAAAAAAATCATAACAGCAAACTCTATAATTACAGCTGCTATGCATGCAAATGCAAATAAATCTGCTACACTATTACGATATTATTTCAATTGCAAGATTTAAGATTTTAAAGTGTCTATTTTAATACAGTAGTATGTTAACTTGTTTGAGTGTTACCATATATAAATAAAATAATGATAAACAGCAAACGGATCAGAACTTAGCTAGAGCGAGAAGCGTAACAGTCAATTTTACCATGAAAAACTTAATCGTTGATTTATAGATGTATATCTATATCACAATTCATCACCATCGTTCTACTTGTCCAATCAAGCATACGAAGAAAGTGAAAGCGCGCGAATTATAAATTTTGGCTTGCTTTTTATATATTGCAATATAAATTCTACATGTTTTTAACAAAACATGGAATTTAAACAAGATATCGGACATGTATATGTTAGGACTTATATATATATGACAAACCAATCATGATTCGTAGTAAAGGTGGCAATTTTAGACCCATTGGTTAATTTTGGGTCAATTTGGTTAATTTTTAGGAGGGGATGGGTTTGTTGGGTCTCCTCCCCTTTTTTTGGATGGGTCTAAATGGGTTTTTCAATATAACCTCTAATTGTGTAAAAATTAACCAACGGGTTTAGACGGGTCTAGCGGGTAATTTTTTATTTTTTTTCACCTCATTTCATTTTTTTCATTTTTCACTCAAATAAAAAAAAAAAGTTTGGTGAACCCGATGACCCGATCCGACCCGAAACCCATTTGACCCGGACCCGTTTAGACCCATCCTTCTAAATGACCCATCTAGACCCGGACCCATTTAGACCCAAACTCATCTAGACCCGTGACCTGACCCGACCCGATCATTTTGCCACCTCTAATTCGTAGTAATCTTCTAAATGATGATATTTAAGACAATCAGCTGATGATATTAGTTGCTACTTCTCTCAAATGATTCATATTACACTGCAGTTAATATAGTACGGAGTAATTAATTACTAGCTTAACACAATTAACCTCATGGTTTCTACAACATACTAATAACTAATCCTATCACAAATCAAATTACTAAACTACCCTTCACACCATAATCTACCACCACTGCACCTCCACCCCACTCCACACACAAACACACATTAAATAGAACTCACCTAAGCAACTCCGTAGAGTTAGCTACCATATGAGAAGGTTGAGTTGCAGGTTGACCACATGCTCTAATTAGCAAATCAGAATGGTTCATGGTAGTAGTATTACTACAACACCCAACGTTAACATTCAATGGTGTTGATGTTTTTATTGTCATACCTCCGCCGCCGCCACCGGCAGCCGCAGCTTGTTCCAAAGATTGCACTTGTTTTTTCAAAAACTTCATGTAATGAGCAGCCTCATCCAACATAGAAGCAGTGTCCATTTTTGTACCACCTGGTACTAATCTTTGCAATATCCTAATCCTCTCACTAATCCTCTCCCTTCTATGCCTTGCTGCAACGCTTTGCGGGTCCTTCGATATCTTCACATTCCGTCTCTTTGGTGGTTTGACCGATTCCGGATCAATCTGTACCGGCTGCAACGCCGCCATCCGAAATATCATCTCCCTCATGGCTTCTACTGAGTCTGGTTTCTGTTGAAACCAACTCCCACGTGGGAATGTTCTCACATGTTGTGATGGAATAAATAGGGGTGGTGGATTACGGTAAATAAGGTGTGATAGTGGTGGTGGTGTGTGGTGGTTTGTGGTGGAGCTATCGCCGGAGAATTGCATGAGTGGTGAGTCGGAAAGATCTTGAATAGGAAGAGGGAATTGTTCAGGGAGTTCATCAAGTTCCATCATCATTGGCATCATTTCCATTTGAGCAAACGTTTTCTGTATTAGAATGTGAGAGAGATATTTTAAGAATTAGGGTTTTTTGAATAGAATAGTAGTAGTGCAAGAATATGCAAATGGAAGGGTATAAATAATATCTTCAAGCCTAATATTTAATTGTGCCTTTAATAGGACTCGTATTTATTGCTACAACATTAGATAAATATCAACAAATGAATAAGATATACATCCGTATAAATTAACACATAGATATATAGAAATATATATAAAACGGTAATTCAATTACATTGATAAGCACCAAATGGTTTTTGTCTAATTGGTCTAATTGGCGCGGCGTATGTATACTACTCTAGTCAGTTGCGGATTCAAATATTACTTTGAGCACCAAATATAATCTCTTTCATTGATTTGCAAGGTAACTTAACAATAACTCTTGGGAACATTTATGAAAATTTAGCAAACACTCACGATTTTGACCATAATAAGAGAGGCGGAGCTAGAATGAGGCAGCGAGGGCAGCTGCCCCTCAAGAACTTTGAAATCACGTAAATAAAAAAATTAAGGTATTAACGACGATTTTAAAAATTTATCCCTTCAAAACTATATAAAAGAATATAATGATTTTGTTTTTGCCCCCTCCATGTAAATTTTCTGACTCAGCCCCTGCGTAACAAGAGCTATATTCACTTTCAAATGAAGCAAATTAAGTGATTAATATCTTATTTATGCATGTATGCATTTGTGCACATAATGAATGTATGTATGTACGCGGTGGTGGATCTAACTGGGGTGACTCGTAATAACTCAGTTTTTGTGAAACCTGTATTAGGAACAAACAATGTAACTTATTTATAAGGAATATATACTTTGTATCGCGAATAGACACGTAGTTAGTATTACCCCCTACTTTCAATATAGATATTTATATTTATACATACATGTCCTCTAAAGCTCTACTTTGGTTAGCTAGAATAATCTTGCTGAAAATTATTTTACAAAAATAATTAAAGCTCTTTATTCATGAAACAAGACTTTAGTATTGAAAATTGAAAGTCGTGACATAAATAGTGAAGAATGTAGTAAGATGAACTGAAGCAAGGGAAAAGGAGGGTGAAAAAGAAAAGTGTAGATTTATGCAACTTTGAAAGTGTTGTGGTTGCTTTAAGAAAACCCCATTATAACATGCCATGCGTGTGGACCAATTTTCATAAATCAACTGATCATATATTCCTAAAATCGCTATAGACCATCGTTTAAATTTAAACTCGCTCGATCAGTGTAGAGCGGCGAATGTCATAGCTAGTGTATTTGAATGCACAAATATATGATTTATATGAACCTAATCATATTAGCGTATGTAGATGCATGTATAAGATATGATACACACAAAATTTTCAAGTAATATGTACGTATTTCATTAATTGCCATTTGTAAATATTCGTGGTTGTATATAATAATCGTGGGTAGGTAGTGTAGATTTGCTTTACAAAATTAAAAAAAAAAAAAAAAAAGTTACCAAAAACCGTTGCCTAGATCGATTCCTGATACATGCGAATTGATCTATTTTTCTAAAACTTATTGAGATTATATAGTCAATTCCATTGTAATGAAGATGGGAATAAAGAAGAGTATGATATAAACTAATCAAATTAGGTATCTAAAAAGTTGGTTTTATAAAGGGGTACGTACCTTTAGTAGGACCCGTATACTATGCAGATTGTAGATTTGTATCATACAATTGATTAAGATTGAAATATTCAGTACTACTATACTATACTATACTTCCCTTATTAAAATAATATAAAGTCAACCTTTGATGAAGTATGGGAACATATATGTGGTGAATAGAGAGGGATTGGTGGGTCTTGAGACAGAATTCATGATCAATGACGTATGGTGTAAAATTCTAATGTGTAGAGAAATGATTGATACCCTTAATATCATAAGAATATAACATGTTATTTAGGTGTGAGATTAGAGGAGCGGTTGTATTTTGAGTGGAAATAGTGGTAGACGATTTTTGTCGTTGATTTACTATGATCAATGACCAAGATTCACAATATTGCATTTTACGTGCAAATAGAGTGTTGTTAAAATTCAATGAATCTAGGTTGTTAACATATAAATCAATGACTGTGATCGTTTACCCTCATTTACATCAACATTGAATATACAATTTTTTCAATCTAAGTATTGATTTAATTATCATGTATGAAGATACTAGTGTTGTGATAATTAACTATTGATTTAATCTCTGAAATTGTGAATAATTTGGTTACAAATGGTTAAATTTAATAAGGGCCTTGATATGCTATTTTAAGCAAAATGTTAGGTATAATAACTGTAAAAGGTAATTCAATGTTGTACAGTTATAATTAGTTGAAGTAAACAGGGCCCGTGTAGGGTGGTGATTTGATAGATGGCATTCTCTGCAGATCGACTGCAAAGGGAGGGAGCACGACAGTTTACACCGTGGGTCGGGTCGCATTCATTGTCAACCCTCTCGCTAACCGAAATTTTGCTATAAATGAGGTTGTTTTTCTATATTAATTTTGTACCTCTACAAAGGTAGTATTTAGAGGAGGCAGTATTATCTTGACTAGTATCTATATTCATACTCTCTCTTATTTACAAATGAAAACTGACTATTCATACTTTCTCTTATTTACAAATGAAAACTGATCGATAGATCTAACTAGTTGACTTTAAATCCAAATTAAACTTTTGATTGACGTATATGACGAAATTAGTGATAAATATCTATAAAGAGAGAAATCGTGTGTCACATACATGTCCCACGTTAAATGAAATAAGTAGATCAATATTTAGGTTGATGTAAAAATTAATTTTCCGCTATTCTTACATTACAGTAATAAGTACTATTTTACTTGATGCATATGTGTTACGCAAGTAGGTAGTTTTTACCAAAGAACGGGTCAGGTTCAAAACTTGTAGGCGTGTTAAACTTCGTATACTTGTATTACATATACGAGATCACTTCAATTTCTTTTTAAACAGAGCTTTAAGTGTTTGGATTTGTGTGTCATGAACTCAAACCTCATGGATCAAATAATATATATGCTGATATGCATCAGTAAACAGAGATCAGAACAGAATTATGATTTTAGAAGTAAGTAGAGTGGACAGACATATGATTCCAAGAAGCTAAAAATGAAGTTGTCCCGAGTGTAGTGAGGCCTTAACTTATTAGTCCTCTGTTGCTTTCCATTTTCTGGTTGTCCCACTCAAATCATGATAACTCAACATTCAATGATATTGTTCAAGCCATAAATGCATAATGGCTGCACCCCCTAATCAACTATCCATTTTCACATTGTACCTTTCACATCTTCAAAATCAAAATCTACTTTTATATCACTAAATGAACCCCCAACCTTTTTTCTTTATATCTCATGCTATAGCACGTGGGTCTATTTCTTATATATATCTAACAATCCAATCAATAAAACATGAACATGTAATGTTATATACTCTTTCAAGGCATTGAATCACTAAAACAACTTCAAACTAAAACTGTAAGATACCTTAATTTAAGTGCAAAATTAAGGTTTAATTGCTCCCTAACCCAAAGCCAAAAGTAGTACAATTAGGTATATATTGCTCGAAAGCCGTTTGTTATGCTTTAAGCAAAAATTGCAAGCTAGCCTAAAATAACAAATATAAGAAACCATCATCTTGTAAAGCTACCCGAGTTCTAACTTGTTAATTATACCTTCACGGTCACGGGGTTAGAGATTCTATGCCATTTTAATTAATAACTCAAACCGAAAGTAACAGATGACATAAATAGCATATAAATCAACCAAATTGAAGACAGAAAGGTTAATTAATAGCCTGTAAGGAATGACTTATAAGAACCAATATAAACCATGGATAAAAAAGGACCAAGTGATAAAACAATAGAAAAGTTTTCCTATTTAAAAAAGCAGATACAAACTGAATAAATCCACAAATCTTGAGTTCATACCTTTTCTAAGAAACAGCAAACTAGAGGGCAATTCATTGTAATCTTTTAGTGTAGTAATTAATAGCTACAGGCTAAAAAGAAGTGGTCCAATCTTGCATTTTCTTTGATCACACAGGCTTTTGCTTTCAAGTTATTTCCTTTCAAGGGTGTTCTTCCTTGTGAATAGGTGAGACCTAATTTGCTTACTATTTTTGGATAACCCCTATTCCACCCCTAGACTTGCCATCTTTTTCAGATTGTCTGCCCATTTCTTCTCATTTTCTCTTTCTCACCCTTTTCACTCTGCCATATCTCTCTGCAAAAACAATTCAAAGTTACTACAACTAACTCTGCACAATTTTCAGTTAACCCCACCAAAAAAAAACATATCTTTTCAACTGGGTTCCAGTCCTTTTGTAAATTAGTGTAAATTTTTATTGAAATCTTGGATTTAGCAGTTGACATTTTTTGATGACAACAAGTAATTATATCATTGGTCAATAAATGTTTCTGTAGACTGTTACTATAGTATATAGTCAATAAAAGTTGGATCTTTTTCACTTAGAAAATACCCTTTAGGTCATTTTTGAGTAGTAACAAATACCATATGTATACACATGTTAGCCTGATCATAAGACCAAAGGGTAAACTAAAAGCAGAAAGGATGTAGTAAATACAATGATAAAAGTGTCTTTAGAAAAGCACATGCATGGTTGCCTGAGAATGTACACACACTGCCATGAGTTCTGAATGAAAACAATCAATCCACATATAACACACTGACATACTCACATGCTGTAACTAAAAAACCTTTCTTCTTCTTTTACCCCTCATGTGAATATGATAGTAACAAAAGTTTTTTTTTTAAAATAAAAAAATAACATTAAGAGTTGGAATCAGTGTCTATCATCTTCATCTTCATCATCATCAAACATGGAAGTTCCAAGGCCTATTATTGTTATTAGTTAATGCAACTACCATTTGTCATCATCTTGATCAACACATTATCCAATGAACTTAATTTAAATTCTTCATTTAAATAAAATAAAAAAAAAACAACAAAATGTATATAATTAATAGAATACAACTTAGCTCTGAAGCTGCATAGACCAAACAGTGACTTCATCATTTTCCAACCAAAATGCTGGTTTCCAAAATTAATTATACCTTTTGCTTTTGGGAATCATGGGATGAGTGAATTGTGAAATTAAAGATAAAAAGTAAACCAAATAAGTGGGGGATGATGGAAGCAAATATACTGTGGCAATCTATCAAACACCTTGAGATCATTATAAATGCATGCGCATAAAGTACATTGTGCTTACTCTATTGACATCATCAGCATATGCTGATCAGATCAAATTGATTAAATTATAGTCCTTCGTATGCATTATTAACTAAAAAGACATGTCTAATAACAAAAAGCACCCATGGCCTAATGGATAAGGCGTCTGACTTCTAATTAGGCGATTGTGGGTTCGAGTCCCACTGGGTGTGGTTTTATTTTTACATTAAAGTTTATTCTACTGGTGGGCTTGATATAGCCTGATGGGATCAAAATTATTCTACTGGTGGCCTTGATATAGCCTGATGGGCCATTTACTTCCCATGCTTCTAAGCCCAGACTAAAGTTCGTATTGTCTTCTTCCTTTTATTTCTGAGTAACATTATACCAGAATTCTATAGTGGTTACTACTTTTAGGGACTTGCATACTAGATAATACTTGGGCACACACCTGTTATAACTATACTTTTTGTTGTAGGAAAATTAGACCACTTGTAATGCGTACATTTTGTGCACCGTTCATCAATCATAATGCTACAACGCTCACAATTGACATTGTAGTTGCAGGGCGTTGTGATACTAACGCCCTTTTGTGGGCCCCACACAAATATTTTATTATTATTATTTTTCTTTTTCATAATTCTTGTCTTCCATTTTTAGTCTAAACAAAATTAATTTAGTTGAATCTATCCTTCGCGACACTCCACAGCATAGTGTTATAATTGCAAGGGTTGTGTGATAACACAAGGTTATGCTGGCGTGGGACCAACAATACCCTAACATTGTGTTACCATTGCAAATGGTTTTAGTGGTGTTTAATATTCACACACATATATACTTACGCATGGCTCCTACATGACTTAAACTTGCACTTCCAAACGGAATGGTGACACTCACATACCGCTAAGTAAAAGACATTTAGTAAAATATACGGGGCCAAACGGCTAAGCTTTCAACGCGTGCGAAATACGCTTATAAACAAGCGTTATTACTGTTGATACAAAAATCAGCAGCTCCCCCGACGTAACTTGAGAGCCACCTCCGAGGGTGAATGAAACTGCTTCTATGTAACAAACATACACCGTTAGCCTCGTCCAAGGGGAAAGGAGGGTTTCCCTTTGGACCAAGTTCCGGCGTGAGAATAAGCAAAAACCAGCAGCCCCAGGACGAAGCTTAAGAACCTTCTTCTGGACGATACTCACGAGCTGCGTCTCGTCCACCCGTGCTCGGTCTTTGCTGCAAACATGAGATATAGGTTAGGATGAAGGTGCTCGGGCCGAAGCTTAAGAGCTTATCGGCTGGCGATTCCCAATTGGTACCCGTATCTACGTTATAGGTGGACACGGTTTGTACGCCACGAGGCCGAGAACCTTCGATGATGCTCTAGAGAGAGATTCTAGAGAGAGGTCATGGTGTATCGTAAGAGAGAGAGTATATATGATCTGGTCCTTAGGAGTGAGGAGGTGAGTCTCATATATAGGGCTCACTTTGGGTAATAAGGTGCATCCTTGAAGGTGTACCTGGAGTTCCGTTGGACAATAGGGTGCGTCCTTTTACAGGACTCGCTTTGGGTAATAAGGTGCGTCTTTGAAGGTGCGCCTAGAGGTACGCTGGACAATAGAGTCAATCCTTGTTCTCTCGATATTCTGCACCCGACACAGATTGGATTGCCAACTGTTCATTATTGGGAATGCCTATAGTCAAAGATTCTCTCGGACGTAGCTACTAATATTAGGCGGAGCTTCGGGAGCTTCGGCATCACCCGAAGCTGCGGCATATTGGTATATACCCAATCATGTCCCCCAGTCTAGTGTATATGCATTGTAGATGCATGTATTATAGACTTAAGCTAACACTTGCTACTTTCGGTTGTGTGTACCTTCGTCCACTTGGGGACATGATGTTCTAATTATGATTTGACGTGACAATACCTTAACGCGCCTCCTTGATATTCTTAAGCATCTTCTACCAGATGTCTAATCCTAGGAAACCGTGTTGGTCCAAGATTCTCCTCTCCGGACCTTCTTCGTGTCACTTTTAGTTCGTCGGGTGCCATTAGCTGCGGCTAATAGCATATACCCGATCATGTCCCCCAGTCTAGTGTACGTTCGTTTTAACGTACGTGTGCTAGACTATATATAGATGAATGTTTTTGACCTCCACACTTCCATCTCGTAGGTCAGGTGAAGGTGTTTGTCGCTGTTTGTTTATGTGTGTTTTGATGGTGCGGCGTGTGAGCTGCACCTTTCTTTTTGGATCCGCAATGAACAATTTGCTACTTTTTGAGGTGCTCATGATGCACCTTTGTTATGCAGCGCTTTCACTTTTTCTCTCTTTTTATTATGCCATTTTTGCTTGTTCCTTTGCATGCATGACTTACTTGTTTAGATATCTTGAATGTATATACACGTATGTATAGAACGTATTCTTTTGAATGGGTGTTCAACCATTGATACTTAGGCTTATGCCATAGGTATATTACTGCACGAAGAAACTTTCGACTTCGCCAGCTTATTATCCCGTGATCAGCGAGATAAGTTTGAAAGATGTTAAAGTAATAACAACACCTAGCTTCTTGTGAAAATGTGTTTGATAAATATTCATCAATAAATATCAAACGACGCATCGTACCATATCGTATACAAGAAGAAAGTTTTATATTTGTTTTACATGTAACACTTTCTGAGATTGGTGCCCTCCGCGTTAGATGGACGCGGGTGTATGTTTCGGTAAGCATCACTACCGAAGCTACGTTTTTTAGTAAAGTGACCCGAACCATATGTTTACGAGAATATGTCGATCGTGTGCGTATAGTACGCTTGTGGTAATACGTCCGACCATCGGAGATCGTCCGTTGGCCTACGCTTGGTCTAATTAGGGCGATAAATGTAACCCGTGAGTGTCGAGGCCATTGCCTAAAACATGGAGCTAGTTAGAGCAGTTGCTCAATCCATAGAATATGTGTATGCCGTGGAACTGAGCTAATTCGAGGGGTTGCTCAACCAATGGAACCAAGCAGGATCATGTGTACATCGCGTGTATAGAGCTGCGTATAGAAGTTGCTCAACCACGATGTTTAATGGAGTAGTATTTGTATGCGTATGTCACATTTATTTAACGCAAACAGTTTACTCATAAGCGGTATCATACCAGTGTTGTCCCCCAATCTAGCGTGATATGCATTCAATAAATATGATGCTAGATTATATTACACAAGTGATTCCATAGTATCAGTCATGGGACGCGAGTTCGATCCTTTTGGATCATCGCCAAATGAAACATGGGTTTCATTCTTTGTTGTGTTGTTGGATGAAACATAAGTTACATCCTATTGCCAATCGATAGATGAAACATGAGTTCCATCCTTACTAGATGGAACATGAGTATAAGGAACATGTGATGTGATTTGAGTAGCACCGGAGGTCAGTATCCGAAGGTAAATGTCGGACGGAGGTCCCTTGATAGAAGTCCATAAAATATTAGCATCGGGAAAGTGAACCAGGAAGGTTCAAGACCGTAAGTCAGGAAAGAAAGTTGTAAACCGAAGGTTGTAATACAAGTATGTTGATCTAGGAAGAGCACGACGTTCAGAGTTAGATTTGTTCAACACGAGCTGCGGACTAAGCCTCGAAAAGGATAAGCCCTAGTTAAGGTAAGCAAATTTCTAAAATACGAGCTTCAAATAACGTAACTCCCGGTAAGGTGCAACTCCTGTTAAGATGAAGTGTCATTTAAACTGCAACTTATGTTAACGTGATTTGTTTAAGATGTGGCACCGTTTTAAATGTTGTTCCAGAGTAAGTTCATGGTAACATGGAGTTCAAAATAAGCTATAGGAAAGAAGCGTCTCCTATTGAAACGAGATCTGATCGAGATGGAGCTTCGATCTAAACGATAAGCTTCGAATGAGCTAAACTTTGAATCATATGCTCCGGAAGGTAGCTTTGGATAAGGTTGAAATTAGCTCTGATCACAATGAGACAAGCTCCGATTGAATCAAATGTCGGAATTGGTTCTTATAAGACGATATCCTATTAAGTTAGGATTGAATGTGAGGGTTAGGATCCGGATAAAAACGTGATAAACTTTAAAATGAGCTCCAATTAAGATGAGCTTCGGATTGCAAGATCGAGGTGGGGAGCTTCATACTGTGTGTTCAGGATAGTAACTTCCATCTAATGGTTTATTACAGTTTTAGGCAACGAAAGTTTAACTTATGAACATTTGCAAGACCTTCTGCGGGGAGTGAGCTTCGGCGAGCTGGTTGCCTAAGCCTCAGCTCCAGAGGGATGAACTTCGGATGTAAAGGTGCGTCCAGCTTCAGACATTCGTGCAACTTCGGAAATTCGAAGTGAGTTCGGTAAGGACGGTCTTTGTGATAGCTTCGGCCTCTGGCCAAGACAAGCTTTAGGGTAAGCTTCGATTTTATATGAGCTTCTTATGCGTTAATCGTAACTTTAAGATACATCTGTCATTGTACGAGCTTCGGCTGATTAAGACTCGGCTACAGCTAAACGGTAGGCCAACCGAACTCGTTTATGAAAAAGAAAACCTTTGTGAAAGAGAAAACGATTTGAGTTATTGTGGTAACTAGTGACATGTGATTCTTTGAGACCCGAAGAAGTGAGGTTGAGCTTCTTTGCCGCAGGTGCGAGTGAAGCATAAATGTATCTGGGCGGTATAACCACATATGAGACTTTAGGATAGATGCATCAGGGGAGTATAGTCAAAGGTGCGACGGAGGTGTAGATTTATTTGGATGGCATAGCCACATGTGTGACTTTAGGTGCGACTTTAGGGAGGATGCATCTGGGCGGTATAACCGCAGCTGCGACTAAAGTGTAGATTCATCTAGCCCATAAGTGTTCTTAGGTGGTTACAAAACTATTACTTTTCAAAATTTTGGGAAGTGAACATAGTTTTATTTGTGGTCCAAATACCGACTGACAGTTGGCCACGTATACAAAATATGGAGATATATAGTAGATCTGAGTTCATAAACATGTATACCTTGTTTATACCCAAGTTTATGTTTTTAATGTGAGTAATAATTTATTAGCTTTTCATAAAAAACAATATATAATCTTTCCCTTGTAAGGAATCTTCTCAAAAATTTATAGTAAAGTCTTATACACTTCAGTGTGTTATTGGTTTTTGAGGAAAAACTGAGCTTTAACACGAGCGTGTGTTTTTAAAGATGAAGATATACACAACTATAAAGCTTTCAAAGATGAGATTGATTCAGAACCTGGTACTCGAACACTAGTTTCGGTTAGTATATAAGAGATAGGTTCATAATTGTGTTGTCAGCGATGAGCTACTAATGGGTAAGACGAGCTCCGGCTTTGAAAGCACTACTCAGATCAAACACAGCTCTGGTTAAAACACTTTGCAGTTAAAACGCGACTCGGTTAAGATGCAGCTCCGGAGGAGATGTGCTTCGGATAAACAAACTTACGTTAGACAATAAGCTTCGGTCGAACAAGCAACGCCGAGTCCTGACATCGTTTGGGATAGACTATGGCTAAGGTGCTCAAGTCTTGAAAATATGGACTTTGGAATAATTTAACTACTGATAAGTGTGAGTTTCAAAACTAACTGCTATCATAGAATAAGCTCCGACCAAGAATAAACTCTGACCGCGTAGGTAAGTTCCGACCAAGAAGGTAAGCTTCGACCCTGAAGGTCCGGAATGGACAAGTTGGTAAATAATTAATGGTCATACAAGCTTCAATTGGGATGAGCTCCAACAACAAGGAACTTCGGAATGTATGAGCTTTGACGATAACGAGCTTTGAAATCGATATATTTCGTGAATAACGAGGTCCGGATGAAGTAAGCTCCGGACACCGTGAGAGGATGTGAGCTCTGTTTAAATGAAGCTTCATGTAAAGCGAGCTCAAATAAAGATGTAGCTCCGAAATGAGTTACGCATGGAGCAAGCTTGACAAAAGTGAAGATATGAAGGTATATGTTGACGGGAATTGACCATATTCGTAATTAGATAACGGTAACTAGTACGGAGCTTACGAAATGACCAAAATTTTTAAGACGCATCTTGATGCGAGTTCCGGTTAACTGATAAGCTTAGCCGCTTAGGGAAGAATGGAATAGACGGCCATCAAGACAAGCTTCGGTCGGCCTGTAGCTTCGGTTTTTTAGAGTGAGTTTCGGACAAGACGAGCCCTGGTTAATATGCAACTCCGGTCAGCTGGGATGCATGTTCCGTCAAACGACTGGATGTGATTACGGCGGAAATGAGGCACCGAAGGGGGGAAGACGAAGGTCAATACCCTAAGGTGGTGCCGGGCGTTGAAAAGGTTTAGAACCGGAGGTTTAGAACTGGACTTTCTGATGGTCTCGTTACGTTGAGGTGATTCGACCCGAAGGTTTTGAACCGAAGATACCGATCCGAAATGGACACTTTTCTCAAACTTCATGCTAGGTTGTAAAAACATGTAATAGTATCTCATGCGTTGTACAATATATTTATATCATGGTCCATCAGAAAAGGGGATAAACTCTATCCGATAAAATCATGGTCCTTTGTACTTTTCCGATTAAATATAATGAAGCAAAGTAGAAGACTCCTTTCACAACATTACACGTTTATTCTAGTACATGAGACTTACTGAATTGGTCATCTGCGTTCTTCATTTAACCATTCTTTTTTGTTCTTTCATGCAAGATACGCACACTTTTATATTGAGCATATAAGAAAAAGATTATATTCGATAGACAGGGGTGAGTACGAATGTTATCTATTTCTCAAAAGTGAGTTAAAGTTGCTCAGTTTTTCATAAAATATGATTTTAAATCTTTTCCTTGTAAGGAATCTTCTAAAAAACGGTTATAAAGTCTTAGACTTGGGTGTGCTTATTCGGTTTTTGAAGAAAACAAACCAAGACTGAGCTTTTAACACTAGTGTGTACGCTCTTGATGATTTGTTAAAAGTAAACGCAATAATAACGCTTATAAAGATGAGATCGATCCAGAACCTGCTATTCGAAGAACACCATCGGTTCCGGTCGGATCTGAAGGAAAGGGGCGAGGCGGGCTTCGTTATGCCGGTCCCACGGATGGCGCCAAATGTTGATACAAAAATCAGCAGCTCCCCCGACGTAACTTGAGAGCCACCTCCGAGGGTGAATGAAACTGCTTCTATGTAACAAACATACACCGTTAGCCTCGTCCAAGGGGAAAGGAGGGTTTCCCTTTGGACCAAGTTCCGGCGTGAGAATAAGCAAAAACCAGTAGCCCTAGGACGAAGCTTAAGAACCTTCTTCTGGACGATACTCACGAGCTGCATCTCGTCCACCCGTGCTCGGTCTTTGCTGCAAACATGAGATATAGGTTAGGATGAAGGTGCTCGGGCCGAAGCTTAAGAGCTTATCGGCTGGCGATTCCCAATTGGTACCCGTATCTACGTTATAGGTGGACACGGTTTGTACGCCACGAGGCCGAGAACCTTCGATGATGCTCTAGAGAGAGATTCTAGAGAGAGGTCATGGTGTATCGTAAGAGAGAGAGTATATATGATCTGGTCCTTAGGAGTGAGGAGGTGAGTCCCATATATAGGGCTCACTTTGGGTAATAAGGTGCATCCTTGAAGGTGTACCTGGAGTTCCGTTGGACAATAGGGTGCGTCCTTTTACATGACTCGCTTTGGGTAATAAGGTGCGTCTTTGAAGGTGCGCCTAGAGGTACACTGGACAATATAGTCAATCCTTGTTCTCTCGATATTCTGCACCCGACACAGATTGGATTGCCAACTGTTCATTATTGGGAATGCCTATAGTCAAAGATTCTCTCGGACGTAGCTACTAATATTAGGCGGAGCTTCGGGAGCTTCGGCATCACCCGAAGCTGCGGCATATTGGTATATACCCAATCAATTACCCATATATACAATACAATCTATAACTATCATAAGTTATAGTTAAGAAAGGCTGTTAATGCGTGTGGATCACTTGTCCTAAATAAATCCATAAAGTACTGAAATTATAGTTTATTTTTCCTTGTTTACAAACAAAACACTGGTAGCTAGCTGCACGAAAATAAATATATCATGTTGCTTTAAAATATGATCAAGGCGCACATCATTGTTTAACATGTAACTTTTTGACTAGAATAGTTTTTTTCTTTTTCTTTTTTGGAGAAAAGTTCAATTTACTTAAGTAATACTATGCAAACAAATTATCTAATTGCGCGCTAAAAAAGATCATCATATGCTTAGAGTCTTAGAGGTACAAAATGTTGTTATACTTAGGATTATTTCGAAGCATATTAGAGAATATGAAAAAGCGAAACTAATAGTTGCTACATAATAATAATATATGATTGTCATTTATTGAATTAAATGTGTCAATAATAAAAAAGTAATGACAGAGTATATAAACTCTTACTCCGTATATATGAAGTGAGTTGTGACACCTTATAGCCTCAAAATGTTGACTAAACGAGTGCTCTGGGTTGCTACTCGCTGGAGGGCTACAACACGTGCTATATTAATTTGTGTAACTACCAAAAATAATACTAATATAATAAGAACGATAAGAATGATCATGACTAATTTAATTTTAGTAATAATCTTTAAAAAAAAGTAAAAAATAAAATAAAAAATACACATGTCTACTTACCAGGCTAGCACTCATTTCACGTTCTTAACAGCCTCACCTTCATTATCAATTATCATATGATTGGTTAATGGGCCCACGTCAAATATTTTTTAAACAAACGCGGCTCATTAACTCTATTGGGCCAATTTGAAATTTATCCACCGTTACACTTTACTACCCGCGCAATGCAGCGGAACACAAAATTTTGTTATTCACCGACAAATATTCACGATGACGACTCAGTATAGTAGTGAAGAGTGAAATGCTATGAAAATAATAAAATTGTAAAAATATGGGAATTAAATTAAATATGTTAAATATAGAACTGCACGGATCAATCATGCTGTTAGCATTAAATAAGGGACTATTTGTGTATATATGTAAAAGTTGAATAACCAAACATATAAAATATATAAATATCCATTGGTCAAAAGCATATTTGAAATGTGATTTCAACATCACAAATGTATCTCCATCCCCATAATATTTATGAGAAATGCAGAATTGTCCCGTTAAGTTTTTGGGATTGTGTTTCTTTTTGCGTGTGTATTTATATTTATTATCAATTATTATATTATCGATGACAAAATGGTTTTGAAAAATGCATTTTTCATGTTTATAAAGTGCTTTAAAGTTTAAAGTCTTAGGAAAAGTTATTGCTTATCATATGATCCCTAAATAAGTTATATACCACACTACCACGTCTTAGGCTTTGTTCTAGAGCTTAAACTATAAGGAAAAGAAAGGGATGGAAATGATATGTCAAGAAAGAAAGGAAAAGAAATGATAATCCCTTCAATTTTTGTGTTCCAGAGTTTAAAGGAATGAAAGAGAAAATGAAGGATAAATGGTCAGCAAACAACACTCACCTCCCCTTCCTTCATCTTCTCTCCAAATTGGAAGGATTATTTGGAAAGAAATGTTGGAATAATTCCCCCTCCCCTTCCTTCATCTTCTTTAAAAAAAAAAACTTGGGAACACACTCACCTCCTCCACTTCATTCCAACCCCTTCCCTTTCTCTTAAAAACGAAACTCTGGAACAGAGCCTTAGTGCTAACAGCGAACGTATATGGTGACGATTGTATCGGAATGCGACGTTCTCGTTCGCCTACGTGGCCAAAAGCGTATGTGTCACAGCACTTAATCCAAAAGATAGATATTATTATATTATTTTATAAGTTTATCTTTATATTGATTTAACATTCTAAATTTATCTAGTTTAATTATCTAAGTTTCAAAATTCTAGTGGGTTTACCCTTTATAAGTAACGCAAACTTGAAATTAAATCATTATAAAAACACTTGAGTGATTAACGATGTGTTTGGCATGGTAGCTTATGAGAGCTTAAATTAATTTTTTCATAAGTTCAAGTTTCCAGCATTATTTGGAATATAAAAATTTTAGTGCTTATTGAGAAAAAAAAAAAAAAAAAACACTTACTTGGGGTGTGCTTGGTAAGAACTAACTGGAGCTGAAAATTGTAGTTGGATTTAAATATAGAGATTTTGGCTGGAGCTGAAGGTGAGATCATTTGTAAGGCCCGGTCCTTACGCAAACCAAAACATATCTTTTTAATATTATAAAACAAGTGGAAGCGCTTCCCCAAAATATTACTATCCGTTAATTACATCAAAATCGCCAATTGAACGCGTCAAAGGCCTTTTTTCTAAAGTTATATTGTTGTCAAGTTTAACGACGACCAAAATATGACAACATTAGTTAAGCATTTACAACCATATTAGTTACAACCCATATTAACACAAAACGGCCTTATATAAAATGTTTCCAAAAGGCATCTACAAAAGATCAGAGTTGCGCCAAGCTTTAGTCAAACTTCCAGTCAACATCTACAACCCGAACATCTACATCAACAACGAGCTAACCTAATCTGCAAAAAGAATCAACAACGAGGGATTAGCTCACGCTAAGTGAATGGAACCGTAACCGACGGTTCAACCCACTCATAACAAGTCTTACAACTAAGCAACAACCACAAGTAAAACACATAAGCACATAACGTCAAGAGGACCGGCGGTTCCAGGTATCCACCCAACCCATAAACCACGACTACTGGGCGCAACGCCATTCCCAGTAATCAACCGATAGCTTGAGTACTACCTTCAGTGACTAGGCTTGTTCTCAACTATGTGTCTCAAAGAAACCTCGACAACTACACAGTAGTATCCAAACCCAACCAACAACAGTTGACCTCTGAAAACAACCATATTGCATTCACAATGCAAAAGCACACAACAACAAGCAACAGTTCACAACTGTTATTGTAACACCTGCTAAATTAGGATAATTAATTATGCCTAATTAATTGTAACTAGTTGTAATTAGTATGTAATAGGACTAATTGCAGACTCTATTTGTATATATATAAGGTGATTTATATATATATATGAGTGTACTTACGCGATTTGGATTAATCGTACGAATTAACCGGACGGAGTCCGACACAGTTACTTGGACGTTGGTGACAGAAACTTACCTAAATAATGAGAACGTATTTTATTATATAAAATACACAGCGAACAAACATTATTTTAATATCGCGACGACATTTTAAATAATTTAACGAATACGTATTAAACGCGAGTTAAGAATTTTAATACTTCGACATATGTTTTTATAATTAATTTCAAGGTATTTCATTAAAGTATTCCCGTCACCTTTTAAAAATATAACTGCTTGATATAACGTTTAAACGACGGAGGAAACGGACACCGCACGGAGCGCGGAGGCGCGGACTGAAAATGGGAGGCTTAACCTCCCACCTTCTTTTCTTTTCTTTTCATTTTCTCATTTTCTTTCTCTTTCTTCCTTTCTTTTCTCTCAACTAACAAAACCACCACCACCTTACAAAATCACAAAATAACATCACGAAACGACGCCGAATCATACCACTCCTTTGGAATAAAAGAACCACGGCATCCCGATCTACGTTTCCATCTTTTCGGATTTTCGATCCGACATTTTGTAAGTTTCCGACAAAACCCGAAACTCTCCGTTTTTACTCATTTTTACGTTTTTATGGTTTATATATGCTTAAAATGTCCAAAAATGGGTTGGGTAAAAGATTTGGACCAAACGGAAGCTTTTCGACCGATTTTCCGGCCACCATTGTCCGATCAGACCGCAACGTCGCAGAGACGACGGGCTACCTGCGACGTAGGCCACTACGTCGCAATACCCCTCGCAACGTCGCAGATAGCGACGTCAGCCCTAACGTCGCATTAAGTGGCCAACGTCGCACTTAGCGACGTCGCGACCTACGTCGCACAAAAATCCCAACGTCGCATTAGCGACGCCGCCCCCTACGTCGCATTGATTTGCGAAGGTCGCATCATGCGACGTACATGCCAACGTCACACCCTACGTCGCATGCTACGTCGCATGCTACGTCGCACAAACCAGAAACTAGAAAAACACAGATTTTTACTAAGTGTCGGAACCAAGATTTTAACACCTGATTTTACCCAAATTCAGATCCAGATGCGTTTTTCGTCAAAGTAATATAGTAGAAATAAAAATTTTCCAAGCTGACCTGGCAGCTCGACCCCAGCCAGGGGCTCTGCCCCCGGACCCCCGTCATTAAATGTTGTAAATACTTTTCACACTAAGTGTTGAACACTTACAAATAACGAAACCTGATTCAACGATACATATAATGATAACACTTTGAATCATTATTACAAACCGTCACCAACGGGCCATATTTGTTTTCAAACTACAAACGGATTACTAAACAAACACTTGGACATAATGAGTTGTGTAAACAACTAGCCTAGATGGTCTTGCGAGACATCTACTTACTTAACTTTATATGTTTAGGCATTTGAAGGTTACGGGTTCGGAGAACCTACGGTTGATATTACTTACTCGTTTATTGATATAAACGTACTTGCAAAGACTCAGGTGAGTCTTACGGCCCCACTTTTACTGTTTTATCTTATTGGGGGAGATACATGCTACTGATTTTTCCTGAACACAAGTACTAAACTGATTTCTATACCAAACGGAATTGCATGAGTTAATTACTATTTACAAATGTCTCTCCATCATATATCGTTAGTTATGGACTTAAGCACGAACAGTAGTTAATGGATCCATTAGGGAAATGACCCTCCCCACCCGGGGCAGTAGCGCTGCCACGTACCGATTTACACGTATAAACGGGTGACAACTTATTCGTTACTGATGCTTGCTCACTTACGAGCATGTCACGGGAGCAAACATATTATTTACGGGTTAAGCTTCGATTATGAGCCTCATGGCAACGGTATAAACTTATTTATTTACATTTGCTGGATTGCAAATACTGATTTTACGATTGCTGGATTGCAATGGCTGATTTTACGCCTACGGGCACTACTAATAAAATCTCGTGTTCAAAGCCGATATTATTTACAAACCTGTGAGATTCACCAACCTTTTGGTTGACACTTTTTAGCATGTTTTCTCAGGTACCCGGATGGAGTAGGATTACTCCAGGATTTTAGCTAGAGTCGCATGATTTCAACACAACTGCATTAACGGAGATTCTTAGCATTATCTTTTGTATATTTTGATTATGTAATAGAATCTCCCGCTACACGCGCGGACTCTAGGGAAACTACATTTTTGTATACGAAAACACTAAGTTTTCAAACACTATATCTATGGAATGTAACAAATTTACAAACGTTGCATATAGATGTCGTTTACTTTAGCTTTGTGCTGTGATATTTGATTAGTAACACCCCAAACTATGCTTCCGCAAAACAGTGAATTTCGGGGGTGTTACAGATTGGTATCAGAGCCTAAGGTTATAGTGAACTAGGTTGCATTTAGTGGACCTGGACTATGACCAATAGGCAGTAATTCCTTACTAGGCATGATTGGTTCAGGAATTACATCATACGACTTTAATTTAACATAGCCTGATCAACTATGTACAATTAAGGAAAGATGATGTGAGGTCTGAAATGGTTATGTCTAACAGGAATGCGTTAGTTGACTCTGACCACGAGGGAACCGAGACTCTTACTTGTTATGTGCTAGACATACGCTAGGCTATTATGTGATATACGAGTATATACATACATAGGCCCCACTCACTGACTATACTACTAGGCTATTATATATTGAATATATATGAATAGGCCTCGCACGTAAACCCACTCGCTATAGAGATAGCCGACGTTTCTCTGGTGACACTTACGAATTTCTCTCAGCGGTTTGCACCGACCATGACAGATTTGATTTCCGTCACACCACCTTGTGGCGCACTCTAATGATTTTATGAAAATCACATCTAACACCCGGAAGCAACGTACTTCCAAAGACTAAAATCCTCTCTCTGTCATTTCTATAGAACTCAAAGCCACGAATTCCCAAATGGACGACTACATGTCTGATAGTGACCAAGTCCACGGGGAACAAATCCAGTACACGTATCTCGATGAGGACATCGTACCAGAAGAAGAAATCATGCTGGAGGGAAACGAAAATCAGAATTTCGGAATGACTGGCATCGACATTGAAGAATATGAAAGAGTGCGAGATCAGGCCGTGGGACTAGACGGCCGAAATTGGGCACTTAAGCGTAAGTGCATAGACTATGAACAAAGATTGAGAATCTCAAACCGATCTGTCCCTACACGAATCAAAGATAAGATCCGTTACTGGAAGAAAGTGGCCACCAACCTAACCCGTAGGACCAAAACATGGATCAAACGTTTGGGCAGGAAGTCCACGGAGGAGACTAGGTACCGCTCCACGACTCAAAGATACAGGGACATGCTTGAGGCACGCTACCACCCACACGACCTGAACCTGGAGTCGGAAGAAGAATCCGAAGGCCAGGAACCCTAACTAAGAATGAACCAACCGACTAGCAGAAACTGTGGACCGCCTTGTCACGCTAATGGAACAAATTAATCTACATTAAGATTAGTGTAGTTTTCGTCTTGTAATCTATCTCGTAATCTAGGGACTATCTAGCACTACTCTATAAACTAGTCGGATGTAACCATTCCCGGCACCTTTTGTAATATCTCTGTAGGATGTAACTTTTGAACTCACTTTATCTATCAGATATCCTTTGTTATCTCAACTCACATTAATTGTCATTTTCCATGTTGATGTTATGTATTACTGCTTTTATACATGTACATCTGTGACAATTACCAGCTCATACAAAATCTCATGTATCTTCATTTCTTTTATTGAAGAATCATGCCGCCAAAGACACGACCATACACCGATGCCCAGATTACTTCCCTTATAACCCAGGCTGTTACTGAAGCCTTGGCTCGGAATACTCCACCAAATTCCTCGAGGAACAGCGATGCCGCTGAAACCACTACTGCTAAACCCTGTTCATACAAAGACTTTCAGAACTGCAAACCTCTAAACTTTGCAGGTACTGAGGGAGCTATCGGTCTAGTACGCTGGATCGAGAAAGTTGAGTCTGTATTTCTTATCTGCAACTGTGCGGAGGGAGATAAGGTTAAGTTCTCCGTTAGTACTTTTACTGACACCGCACTCACCTGGTGGAACACTTATGCCCAGACTGTGAGTGTTGCTACTGCTTACCAACTCCCGTGGGAGGAGTTGAAGAAGATGTTGAGGGGCGAGTATTGCCCCAGGGATGAACTGAAACAACTAGAAGTGGAATTCTGGAACCACAAGATGCAGGGTGATGACATCACCGGATACACCAACCGTTTCCACCAACTGGCACTTCTGTGCCCAACCATGGTCGATCCTGAGTACAAGAGGATCGAGAAATTTGTTGATGGTCTTCCTGAGAGACTCCAAGACCTGGTAACTTCTTCCAAACCGGGTACTATTCAGAGCGCCATCCGTATGGCCCATGAACTAACGGCAAATTCTGTCCGCCGTGGTACAACTTCAACCCCATCTGCAAACAACAAACGCAAGTGGGAAGGTAACCCCAACTCATCCAACCAAACCTTCAACAAAAAGCCTGAGTACATTAAGGCTTATACATCTGGAACTTCGGAAAAGAAAGGGTACAGCGGGAACAAGCCCTACTGTTCCAAATGCAGCCGCCATCATGACGGTTCTTGCCCTTGCTCCAACTGCAAACGGTTCGGGCATCTAGCCAAGGATTGCCGAATCAACATTTCTACCCCCAACACTAATGCACCAAAGGCCTGCTTTGGGTGCGGAAATACAGGGCATTTCAAGAAAGATTGCCCAAAGCTGAAAAACAACAACAACCCTGCTCGCGGCAGATCATTCGTTATCAAGGCTGGGGAAGCCAGACAAGACCCGAACGTCGTGACGGGTACGTTCCTTCTCAACGACCTTACTGCTTCTGTGTTATTTGATACCGGTGCCGATAGAAGCTTCATATCTGAGAAATTTAGCCCTTTACTTGATATTACTACCATTGCCTTAGATGCTAAATACATTGTAGAATTAGCTAACGGCAAACTGATTGAGACTGATAGCATCATACACAACTGTACACTTAACCTCACGAACGAAACGTTTTCCATTGATTTAATCCCTGTCGAGATCGGCAGCTTCGATATTATTGTCGGTATGGATTGGTTATCCAGGCACCGAGCTGAAATCATCTGCCATGACAAACTCGTTCGCATACCTCTTGTCTCCGGTGGAACCTTAGTCCTACAAGGGGAGACCGGTAGACGGAATCTGAATATTGTATCCTGTCTGAAAACGAGAAAATATCTACGAAAAGGGTATCAAGCCATCCTCGCACATGTAACGGAGAAGAAGTCGGAGGAGAAGCGACTTGAGGATGTTCCGATCGTGCGGGATTTCCCGGAAGTCTTTCCTGAAGACTTGCCCGGACTTCCGCCACCTAGACAAGTTGAATTCCAAATCGAACTTGTGCCCGGAGCTGCACCCGTGGCACGAGCCCCTTACCGTTTAGCACCATCCGAAATGCAGGAGTTGTCTAACCAACTACAGGAACTCCTGGACAGAGGATTCATTCGACCAAGTTCCTCACCTTGGGGAGCTCCGGTCTTATTCGTGAAAAAGAAAGATGGATCTTTCCGCATGTGTATCGACTACCGAGAGCTGAATAAGCTAACCATAAAGAATCGGTACCCACTTCCTAGAATCGATGACCTGTTCGACCAACTCCAGGGATCGAGTGTTTACTCAAAGATTGATCTACGGTCGGGTTATCATCAACTCCGAGTCCGTGACAATGATATCCCAAAGACAGCTTTCCGAACTCGTTATGGGCATTACGAATTCCAAGTGATGCCATTCGGGTTGACCAACGCACCGGCCGTATTCATGGACCTTATGAATCGAGTGTGCAAACCATATCTTGACAAATTCGTCATTGTGTTCATCGACGATATACTGATTTACTCGTGCAACGAACAGGAACATGCTCAACATCTGAAAACCATTCTTGGACTTCTGAAACACGAAGAGTTATATGCCTAATTCTCTAAGTGTGAGTTCTGGATTCGAACCGTTCAATTCCTCGGGCACGTGATTGACAGCCAAGGAATTCATGTTGATCCCGCCAAGATTGAAGCAATCAAGGGCTGGGAGTCACCGACCACTCCAACCGAAGTGAGACAATTCTTAGGTCTTGCTGGTTATTACCGCCGATTCATCGAAAACTTTTCAAGAATAGCTGTTCCACTAACCACACTGACTCAGAAAGATAAGAAGTTCGATTGGACTGATAAACAAGAGTCAGCCTTCCAGCTATTGAAAAACAAACTTTGCAGTGCACCAATCCTGTCCTTACCCGAGGGCACCGACGATTTCGTAGTTTACTGCGACGCCTCACACCAGGGACTTGGTTGTGTGTTGATGCAACGGGAAAAAGTCATTGCCTATGCCTCACGACAACTAAAAATTCACGAGAAAAACTATACGACCCACGACCTCGAGTTAGGTGCTGTGGTCTTCGCATTGAAAATCTGGAGACATTATCTCTACGGTACGAAAAGCACTATCTTCACTGATCACAAAAGTCTCCAACACATATTCGATCAGAAGGATCTAAACATGAGGCAACGTCGCTGGGTTGAGTTACTTAGTGACTACGACTGCGAGATCAAATACCATCCGGGCAAGGCTAACGTAGTTGCCGATGCCTTAAGCCGAAAAGAACGAGTGAAACCCCTTCGGGTCCGAGCACTTTCTATGACAATTCATAACGAGCTTCCTGCTCAAATCCTTACCGCTCAACTTGAAGCACTCAACGATGAAAACTTGAAAAATGAAGCCTTGCGAGGCTTGGATAAACAATTCGAAATCAAACCCGATGGAACTCGATACTTCTCTAACCGGGTGTGGTTACCCAAATTCGGAAACTTGCGAGATTTGGTGATGGCTGAAGCTCACAAATCTCGATACTCTATACATCCCGGATCTGACAAGATGTATCATGACGTCAAAGGGTTGTATTGGTGGCCTAACATGAAAGCTGACATCGCCTTGTACGTCAGTAAATGCCTAACCTGTTCCAAAGTAAAGACCGAACACCAAAGACCCTCTGGGTTGCTTCAACAACCTGAAATTCCTCAATGGAAATGGGAACAGATTTCCATGGACTTCATTACCAAACTACCGAAAACTTCGAGTGGTTGCGATACCATTTGGGTGATCGTGGACCGTCTCACGAAATCTGCTCATTTTCTGGCCATCAAGGAAACCGACAAGATGGAGCGTCTGACTCGCATCTATGTCAAAGAAATCATCTCGCGACACGGTGTACCTATCTCGATCATCTCGGATAGGGACAGCCGTTTTACTTCTAACTTTTGGCAATCGCTACAGAAATCTCTTGGTACTCGTCTGGATATGAGTACTGCTTATCACCCGCAAACCGATGGCCAAAGCGAGCGAACTATTCAAACACTGGAGGATATGCTACGAGCATGCGTAGTCGACTTCGGTACTTCTTGGGAAAATCACTTACCGTTGTGTGAGTTTTCGTACAACAACAGTTACCATACCAGCATAAAGGCTGCACCCTTCGAGGCACTTTACGGACGTAAGTGCCGATCACCTGTCTGTTGGACTGAGTTAGGAGAATCCCAACTCACGGGTCCAGAAATCATTCAAGAAACTACTGAGAAAATCGTTGGTATTCAAAACCGGCTGAAAGCCGCACGTGATCGTCAGAAAAGCTATGCTGACGTGAGACGCAAACACCTTGAGTTCCAGGTAGGAGACAAGGTACTTCTCAAAGTGGCACCGTGGAAAGGTGTTATTCGATTCGGGAAACGAGGCAAACTAAATCCTAGATACATCGGACCATTCGAAATCCTTGAAAGGATTGGTCCAGTGGCATATCGCCTGCAACTTCCTGCTGAACTTAGCAGCGTACACAACACATTCCACATTTCTAACTTGAAGAAATGTCTGTCTGACGAGACGCTGATTATACCGCTCTACGAAATTCAAATCGATGATAAACTTCATTTTGTCGAGAAACCTATGGAAATCATGGACCGAGAGGTCAAGCAATTGAAACAGAGTCGTATTCCCATAGTAAAAGTCAGGTGGAATTCTAGGCGCGGCCCTGAGTTCACCTGGGAACGGGAAGACCAAATGCGACAGAAATACCCACATCTCTTCCCAGACAACGCACCGTCCGTGCACTCAAGCTAATTTCGGGACGAAATTTCTTTAACAAGGGGAGAATGTAACACCTGCTAAATTAGGATAATTAATTATGCCTAATTAATTGTAACTAGTTGTAATTAGTATGTAATAGGACTAATTGCAGACTCTATTTGTATATATATAAGGTGATTTATATATATATATGAGTGTACTTACGCGATTTGGATTAATCGTACGAATTAACCGGATGGAGTCCGACACAGTTACTTGGACGTTGGTGACAGAAACTTACCTAAATAATGAGAACGTATTTTATTATATAAAATACACAGCGAACAAACATTATTTTAATATCGCGACGACATTTTAAATAATTTAACGAATACGTATTAAACGCGAGTTAAGAATTTTAATACTTCGACATATGTTTTTATAATTAATTTCAAGGTATTTCATTAAAGTATTCCCGTCACCTTTTAAAAATATAACTGCTTGATATAACGTTTAAACGACGGAGGAAACGGACACCGCACGGAGCGCGGAGGCGCGGACTGAAAATGGGAGGCTTAACCTCCCACCTTCTTTTCTTTTCTTTTCATTTTCTCATTTTCTTTCTCTTTCTTCCTTTCTTTTCTCTCAACTAACAAAACCACCACCACCTTACAAAATCACAAAATAACATCACGAAACGACGCCGAATCATACCACTCCTTTGGAATAAAAGAACCACGGCATCCCGATCTACCTTTCCATCTTTTCGGATTTTCGATCCGACATTTTGTAAGTTTCCGACAAAACCCGAAACTCTCCGTTTTTACTCATTTTTACGTTTTTATGGTTTATATATGCTTAAAATGTCCAAAAATGGGTTGGGTAAAAGATTTGGACCAAACGGAAGCTTTTCGACCGATTTTCCGGCCACCATTGTCCGATCAGACCGCAACGTCGCAGAGACGACGGGCTACCTGCGACGTAGGCCACTACGTCGCAATACCCCTCGCAACGTCGCAGATAGCGACGTCAGCCCTAACGTCGCATTAAGTGGCCAACGTCGCACTTAGCGACGTCGCGACCTACGTCGCACAAAAATCCCAACGTCGCATTAGCGACGCCGCCCCCTACGTCGCATTGATTTGCGAAGGTCGCATCATGCGACGTACATGCCAACGTCACACCCTACGTCGCATGCTACGTCGCATGCTACGTCGCACAAACCAGAAACTAGAAAAACACAGATTTTTACTAAGTGTCGGAACCAAGATTTTAACACCTGATTTTACCCAAATTCAGATCCAGATGCGTTTTTCGTCAAAGTAATATAGTAGAAATAAAAATTTTCCAAGCTGACCTGGCAGCTCGACCCCAGCCAGGGGCTCTGCCCCCGGACCCCCGTCATTAAATGTTGTAAATACTTTTCACACTAAGTGTTGAACACTTACAAATAACGAAACCTGATTCAACGATACATATAATGATAACACTTTGAATCATTATTACAAACCGTCACCAACGGGCCATATTTGTTTTCAAACTACAAACGGATTACTAAACAAACACTTGGACATAATGAGTTGTGTAAACAACTAGCCTAGATGGTCTTGCGAGACATCTACTTACTTAACTTTATATGTTTAGGCATTTGAAGGTTACGGGTTCGGAGAACCTACGGTTGATATTACTTACTCGTTTATTGATATAAACGTACTTGCAAAGACTCAGGTGAGTCTTACGGCCCCACTTTTACTGTTTTATCTTATTGGGGGAGATACATGCTACTGATTTTTCCTGAACACAAGTACTAAACTGATTTCTATACCAAACGGAATTGCATGAGTTAATTACTATTTACAAATGTCTCTCCATCATATATCGTTAGTTATGGACTTAAGCACGAACAGTAGTTAATGGATCCATTAGGGAAATGACCCTCCCCACCCGGGGCAGTAGCGCTGCCACGTACCGATTTACACGTATAAACGGGTGACAACTTATTCGTTACTGATGCTTGCTCACTTACGAGCATGTCACGGGAGCAAACATATTATTTACGGGTTAAGCTTCGATTATGAGCCTCATGGCAACGGTATAAACTTATTTATTTACATTTGCTGGATTGCAAATACTGATTTTACGATTGCTGGATTGCAATGGCTGATTTTACGCCTACGGGCACTACTAATGAAATCTCGTGTTCAAAGCCGATATTATTTACAAACCTGTGAGATTCACCAACCTTTTGGTTGACACTTTTTAGCATGTTTTCTCAGGTACCCGGATGGAGTAGGATTACTCCAGGATTTTAGCTAGAGTCGCATGATTTCAACACAACTGCATTAACGGAGATTCTTAGCATTATCTTTTGTATATTTTGATTATGTAATAGAATCTCCCGCTACACGCGCGGACTCTAGGGAAACTACATTTTTGTATACGAAAACACTAAGTTTTCAAACACTATATCTATGGAATGTAACAAATTTACAAACGTTGCATATAGATGTCGTTTACTTTAGCTTTGTGCTGTGATATTTGATTAGTAACACCCCAAACTATGCTTCCGCAAAACAGTGAATTTCGGGGGTGTTACAGATTGGTACTAAACAACAATTCAACAACAATCACACAACAACACATATATTCAGTAATATAAACAAACAGACAAGACTGGTACCGGTACGACCAATAACAACAACCTACTGATATAAACAATCCTGGTTACCCGTTGTAACCGAACCCGTTACAACTGGGTGAAAGCGAGGACTACAATTCCACTCACCAATTATCGTCCGATCTTCAACTCAGTGGTCTTATATTACTGAGTTGCCGCCCGCTTATCTGAATAAACAAATAATAACCAAGTCAGTATCTCGCCTCATCAATGTATATCTTATACCAATACAAATTCATATATTTCAAAACATATATTTCTAAGCATAAAGTGCCACTAAAATGTCACGGAAGTGCCACTAAAGCAATATCATATACAATACCCAATTGACTTTAAACTCTTTCATTAAGCCCCGAAACCCCTTAAAATCGTTCACATTATTATGTATTTCTTTTAATAAAAAGTGCCACTAAATTACCGTTTAAGTGCCACAAAAGGAATGTCAACCATAAGTGCCACTAAAAACACCATCTTCTAAACACTTATGCATTTTCAAAATTTACAAAATCCTTCAAAATAATTCATGCAAACGCGATCCGGAAAACATTGGTGGGATCGCGTTCCCCTTTGAAAATAATTCTGTCACCGTTTTACACTACGAAACGCGATCCGGGAAAGGTGGCAGGATCGCGTTCGCAAGAACAAAATCCGTTTGAAATGAGATTACACAATGGAACGCGATCCGGGTTCATAGCTGGGATCGCGTTCGCAAGCTTAAAAACGACCTGCACTTCAGCTTCAAACCAACTCCGAAACCAAAACTCCATTTTTTACCAAAATCAGTTGCAAACACGAATTTTACCAAGTAAAAGACCACAAACATCATCCATAAACATATAACAACTACAACAAACATCTTCTAGCAACAATCTAACTCATGCATCATCATCAAATCAACAAAATCACCAAACCCTAAGCTATGAACTCAACTTGAAGAACACTAACAAATTCTAGCATATAATCATCATGTAATCAGTTAACTATAACATATTATCATCCTATAATCATGTTACAACCAATTTCATATAAACTCTACTAATCATTCAAAACCCAATTTTATCAAATAAGCTCAAAAACACCAAGAACACAAGATTACTTACAATTCAATGAGGAAGATGATAGAGATGATGATGATAATCAGATTCCTTTAGCAAGATTTAGTCACAATGATTTGTTCTTGATTTTTATTTACAAATGAAAGGTGAGGGTTTGAAAGCATGTAGGTGAAAGTGATGAACAAACACTTTAGGTGGAAAATGAGTAGGTGTATCCACCGACTCCCTCCTTTATTTAGTGTATAATTATACCCGATCCTAGCCTATTGTCTGGAACCCGAAAATACCCATAAGTTAAGATACTTTTATTTTACCGTCAACTTTAATAAGTTAAAACAAACAATATTTTATTAGTCACAATAAAATCGATGGCTCTTTTACTTGTTTATTCTTAATTAAACCAACCACACTTATTAAAATACAATTTATTTCCAGGCCCAGAAACAGAGTGTTACATTTTTCAAGCTACTTTAAAAAACTTATCTGAAAAGAGATTTATGGGCTTCTCGGATATTCTTTTTTTAATAATCACTTTTATATTTCGTTGTCAAACATAGATGTGGGATTGAGATTATTAAAAACTAGAAACTCAATCCATTAGAATCCTTGTGCCAAACATACATTTGAAGTAGATTTTAAAAATAAGCTATTAACTTATATAATTAAAAATTACACGAAAACCCCCTTTATAATTTATTTATCATATATTTTTTTCCTTTTTATGTCAATCCACGTATCTAATCTCCAGCTAATTTTTCAAACACTTATAAAACAATAAGCTTTCGGTTTTCAATTTTTTTTTTTTAAAAAAAATACAGCTTCTAGCTTCACCTAACAGTTAATTTTAACAAATATATCTTAAAACAACATAAATTTAAAATTTAATGGTTAAATCATTTTTTTATATATATATATTTTTAAGTATATATAGTCTGTTTACACAAAGTTCTAAAATCATAGTGTGACACTAAATTAAGATGAACCATTGGTTTCCCACATCTCATGACACCAAGACATCCAAATCACGTTTTATTTGTCAGTCTAATTTACGAACCACGTGTTCACACGTTTGGGACAGCATCCTATCAATCATCAATCAATCCAGATATGACTAATACACTTCGTCTCCAATTTAATTATCTGAAAGAAAAAAAGTGAAATACATTTTTTTTCCTTTTAACATGAAATATTCAATATTCATTTTACCATTTAATTTGGAAGGTGATACTTAAAAAAAAAAAAAAAAAATTTGATCTGTACAACAGTTAAAGGTCACATGTCAAGTATAACATAACACAAATTTCATGTTTAAAACAATTTGTGTGTTGTATTTATCAACTCTCTTTAATACATGTAAGTTTAATTGTTTACTAGTAACTTGTGATACATCATTTTTGTATATAAAACAAGAGAATTGATAATGACAGTAGTAATTAGTGCTGTCAATAAGAAACACAAAATATAAATAATGTGTATCTATTAACTTGAGTATTTTCTTATTAATTCAAAATTATATTTATTACACTTGTAATTTGCATTTTTTACATTCAAACTTTCATTTTATTTAAGACGCAGTTAATGACATTTTCGATTATAAAGAAAACTTTAAGTTTAATAAATACCTCAAAATTTTCTTATTAACAACCATAAAACAAAGGTAATACTCTCTCAGTTTTATTATAAGTGTCTACTTTGAAAATGCATTTTAGAAAAGTATACTAATTACACTCTTTACCAATATCAATCATTCATACCCACTAAAATATGTTTTGATTGGTTGAAACTGGAAATAAATACTTATTTGGAGACGACCCAAAATAAAAATATGAAAACCTATTAGACCATTTGCAACCCTGCAGGGCATTCTGGGGCATTCTGGGTGCCACATCAGCGTCGACTCCTAGTCAGCAAGTGCAGTGGTAAATCAAGAACGCCCCAGAACGCCCATCATCCTCCCTAGGCCCCACCATTTTTATTTTTTAAACAAAAACAAATGCATTTAAGTAATTAATAAAAATACAATATAAAATAATTAAACAAACCAAACACATTTCATTAACTTAAATAAAAATACAATACAAAATAATTAAACAAACCAAACACATTTAATTAACTTAAATAAAAATACAATACAATACTTAAACAAACCACACTAAAATAAAAATACAAACTAAACTTGAAGTTCAAACTTAAATAAAAATAAAATAGTACAATACAATACAATAATCAAGCTGGAGGTAAAGGTATGCTGCGAAAGTTAGGTGGAAGCGTCCAAATGTGCTCGGTGAGATCGTACTGCAATTGGTCATGCACTTGTTTGTCACGTACTTCATTAATTTTTGAAAAAAACCGTTGAACGACTAGTTTTTTTTTTTTTTTTTTTAAAAAAAATTAATTCCTTTTCAAACGGTCAAGAAGCAAAAAAACCATTAAATATTCGTGGGCCCCACAAAAAAGCCCCATCGCTTGCCCGTGCTCCTTCGCTCCACGCCCCGAGAACGCCCCATTGCCGGCGTTCTGGGGCGTTCTGAGGCTCCAACTCGGCCAGCACGCCTGCGTTGCTAATGGTCTTATAGGAGGAAGATATTAATTAATTACAATTATAGAAATATGTATAGTCACTATTAGTAATAATTTGTTGATACGTGAATAATAATTTAATAATGTAATAATTGGTATTTATTGTTATTATTAAGCTTTGGCTAGCTAGCTATAGGATGATGCACTGGCTAGCTTAAATTTTATATTAATATAATATACTAGAGTAAGGTTCAAATGAGTACACCAACTTTGAGTGAGAATGAGGGAACCAACAGATTTCTGCCATGTGTTACTTTATTCTCTCTCCTCCACATTTTTAAAAATTAAATATCTCACAAACGGTAAGTCGAAAAATCATAAAAATTGCACCATAAAATTAAGCGTTTTCTCCTCTTCGATTTGCCGTCCCTCAAGGCATACTTTCGACAACTTTTTTTTTTCTTCCCTTTTTGGTGGGTTTTACAAATTAGTAACACATGTGTTAGTGATTGGTTATACATTTAATTTGTGGTTAAGGTTAGGGTTTGGGGTTAGAGTTATGGTTTAGTAGGGTTTAGGGTGCAGTAGGGTTTAGGGTTTAGGGTTTAGTAGGGTTTAAGGTTTAGGGTTTAGTATGATTTAGGGTTTAGAGTTTTGTAAAGCGTTTAGGGTTTAGGGTTTTGTGTTTAGGGGTTAGGATTTAGGGTCTAGGATTTAGGGTCCTCAAACCCTAAACCCTAACCCCTAAAACCCAAACCCTAAACGCAACACTAACACATGTATTACTAATTTGTAAAACCCACCAAAAAATTAAAAAAAAAAAAAGGTGTCAAAAGTATGCATTGAGAGACGGAAAATCGAATAGGATAAAACGCTGAATTTAATGGTGCAATTTTCATAATTTTTCGATTTGTCGTTTGTGAGATAATTGATGTTGGGGGTAAATGAGTTTTGTACCTGTGAAACATTCTTTTTTTGCACATGGCACAATATCATTGGTTCTCATTCTCACACAAATTCTTATTCTCATTTCAACCCCACCCCTACTATACCATTCGAAAGATTAACTAGTAACAGTTAACATTAACATACTGATAAAGGGATATGATACACGAAGGATATTCTTACAGAACATGGAATATTTGAAGAAGTGATTTTAGTATACCGAAATAAAATACAGAGGGATTGTTTTAATTTTGAGAATCAGAAACACGTGATAATATAAAATTAAATACAAATCTTTTGTTACATGATTCTATTATCATAGTAAACCCTGAAAGTATATCTTACATAAATCTATTTTCAGTATTGACTAGTACTTTCTTAGTTTCTTTCACGTGTGGAACTGGAAGGTGCGAAATAGAATAGACACATTTTGTTTTACACCATTGATATTTTTGATAGATATAGTAAACTTAATTGAAAACGACAACTGATCAAACAAGCCAAGTGTTGTTGTAAATCACAATTACACGTGATAATATACATGTTTTTGCTATTTACGAAAATAATCATATATGTTGGTGATTTAAGATAAATGACAACGACGGCCCTAATTAGAAAACAAGTATTGATATTTAGGCCTAAAAAAAATAGGCATAAATTAATTATCTCTTTTCGTTCTATTCGTCAATCATGTTATGTGCGATCAATAATTAGATTAGCTAGGTTGATTTTTAGACATGTCGATCAATTTTCTTAGAAAAAGTGTATCAATAGGAAAAGTGTAATAACATCAGTACACGTACGTATGTTTGCATATTAATTACTTTTTTTTTTATATAAAAAAATGCATGTTAATTGTTATCAATACGAACTCTAATGAATTGAATTTGATCACCTGCTATACGTATGGGAGAATGGACCGTAAAACGAAAAGATGATGTAAGAAGGCCATGATTGTTGGGAGCAATTCATCCAATTTATTCGTGATAATATGGTACAAGTCCTTATAAAAAGCTTTACAACAATTATATCAATGATCAAGAATTTAAAAGAGTAATACCAAACGGCTTTTGGTCTAGCGGTATCGTCGGACTCTTCCAACTAAAAGGTTGAGGGTTCGAGCTCTATAGATTGGACAATTGTATATACACGTGAATTAATGTAAATATTCATGGTAGTGAGGTTTGTGGGAACTTGCATTTCTACAAAAAAAAAAAAAAAAAAAAGTAATACTCCGTAGTAAGTATGTTTTCATAATTATACCTACGAATCATATTGTGACACTCCTCCAAATTAGGTATATAATTATACTTAATACATGCATTTCTTACGCTAATTCCCTACATTTGTTTTAAACTAAACCGATGATGTGATGTCAGTCTAGCGAGCCCTAAACAATAATACAAAAAGAATTACATAATACGTAGTTATTTATAAATTACGTACGAACGTATCGGAGCGAAGCCGACAAATAAATGACAAAAGTTTCGTGATACAAAAATAATTAATAATATAATTATTAATTACGAGTATTTATATATCTATAACACATAGATATAAAGGTCTAATTTTACGTTTAACATAAAACGTATTATAACACGAACAGAAACAATTCTAAAACGCGCATACGACGTCGAATCATAAAAATACAAATTTTTTCGTTCGTTTGGAAGAAGTTAGAACATTACTTCAAAATATGAAATCCTAAATTTACTGAAAAATTGCGCTCAATTAACTGCGCGCAGTAAAATGTACAAAAATGTACAACTATCAAAAATAATGATAACCTCATTATTCTAAAAACATATTACGAACCAGGAGAGCATCTACAAAATAAAAATATAAAATGTTAAATTTTATATTGCTAAAATTATACCCGTACTCGAGATTGGTGGGACAAAAATCCCACCAACCTACAATAATGCACCGACCGATGGTTTTTAAAACCATACTTCCCCCCATTCTCTGTGATCTCTCGGCAAAAACACACACACAAAATTATTTCCATTTTTCTTTCTCTCAAACCAAATTAACAAGATCAGAAGGATAGCAGCAGCAGAAAGTAGCAGTGGAACACCAAGAACATCATCATCATCGTCCTTTCATCATCATTTTCATCATTTTCATTTTGTAAGGAAACTTTGATCTCTTTGAATTCTTTGCTTATATTTCGTGATATAACATGTTTAAACAACATAATCTAGCTATATAACATACAAAACTTGAGATTTGATGATTGATTCTTGAAATTGGTTTTTGAAACCAAACTTTGAATCCAAAAATCTAACCACGAAAACTTGTTAAAAACGTGATATTAAGTTGTTAAAATGTTGTACTATGATGATATAAACATTTGGTGTTGATGTATAAACGATTTGGAACCAAGAAAATCGGATTGTGTCTTGCCCTGCTCGAACAGGGCCTGGAACTGACATGAATCCGGCGGATTCATGTAGAATCCGGCGGATTCCCCTATGAAACTCGCACACCCCGTAAACGGTTTAAACATCTGTGAACGAGTAAAAGACACGATCGAATCCGGCGGATTCACCTGAATCCGGCGGATTCCCAAGCTTAATATGAACGTTTTGTGAACACAAAAGAATCCGGCGGATTCAACTAAATCCGGCGGATTCACTTAATATTGACCCGACCCGGTGGCTTGACCCGAAGATCCGGCAACACTTTTCTCATTAACGAGAATCCGGCGGATTCAAATAGAATCCGGCGGATTCACCTACTGGGCTGCAGATTGGGCCTAAGTCGCGAACTGGGCTGGGCTGGGCTTTGAACTGGGCTTCGTGTTTTGGGCCGAATGATTAATGGATTATACGTTAAATAAGTACATTATGGCTAATGGGCCAACAAATCGGGCCGAGCCTAACAAACTACAAAACATACGACGTTATAAAACGAGACAAACTATGATTACGGACATTGGACTTATTTAATTCATACGAACAAACGATATATGACATGTATACATACGACACTTAAGAATTATATATTCACCGATATATACATACATTGAGACTTGTGTTTTTGGAAACTTAAACGACAAACTTTTATATATATCTATATATATATATATGAACGAGACAACGGACAATAATATATATATGCGAGAACATATACATATGCAACTATATAAGTATATATGTATATATGCTTACACATTTTGGACGATTCGACAAACAAACATAACTTGGGAAAATATTATTTATTTTCAAACAACAATCATCAACGACATACACAAACTTAAGAAATTGATAATTTCTTCAAACAAACGAATTATTAACGTAAGTAAAATATAGTACTTATAGTTAATACATTATTGTGTATAGGTTGACTACGTTTGGGCTACGCTATCTTATCTCGCTAGCATTCACATCCGAGCACTCACCGTGAGTTCACAAACCCCTTTTAAATGTTTTAATGTTTTAAAACTTCGGGGTGGAAAACATAGAAATCGTATGTATAACTGCATGCGACAACTGTTTGAATACTTGATGTATTTACTTAAACTATTGATGAAATGAGATTTCATGTTGTGACTGATTAAATACTGTAAGTATTTGCTTAAACTGTTTATGAAGGGGTACTTCATACTTGAACTATTTGTGAAAGGGTATTTCACACAACTATTTGAACTATGTTTTTATGAAATGTTTTTCATAACTATTTTGGGAATTTAGGCAACGAATCTTGGTACAGATCTAGGCTGAACGATGTAGTGCATAAAAGACCTTATGGCTACAGACTATAACCATTAGCTAGGTGACTCTAGCCACTGAGTATACGGATAGTACTATCGCCGTGACGACCCTCCTACGGATTTGGGAGCGTATACTTAATTGTCCAGCATGGCAAACAACAACAGATTAGGGTTGTGGTTTGGTTATAGGGTTAGATCGGGTTACCTTACTCGACAGGTTTAGCTCACCTTTCGAGGGATCACCGTCTAAATATTCCCACAAAACTATGGTTTAGGAAGTGATTTCCTATGTACACTGATTTGGAAATGTTAACCTTTACCTAGGTTAACCTGTGTTTCCTACTAATGACTGAATTAGGAAATGTTATCTCTTGATTGAAATAACCTGTGTTTCCTATTACAACTACAACTGATTTGGGAAATGTTATTTGTTAATAACTTGTGTTTCCTACTTGATAAACAACACTTATTGGAAATGTTATTCTTAAATGTTTAACTTGTGTTTCCTACATAACGAACAAACTTGTGAATTCACTCAACAATTTTGTTGACGTTTTACTCTATGTTTTTCAGGGAATTAGCAGCGTAAGTAAGATCTGCATGCATATCAGGACGGACTACCCTGGACTTGTTAGGATGCCACTACTTTTGGGACACCTGGATTTCCTCTGTATAACTGCAACTATTGCAGTCATACCTATGAAATCTACTTTTGATATTATGTATTTTATGAAATACTGATTTCAACTACTACTACTACTGTTATCACTTCCCAAGTGGTAATCATTTGTAAAACTGTAACTAATGGCATCTTAATCTATTTCGTTCTGCGATAATCATATGCTCTGAGTATGTATGTATCTGTTGGTTGTGTTTTTACTGCTCGCACCCCCGCCACGTCACTAAGCTTCCGCAAACCACTCTACGTAATTGTAATTACCGTTTGGCGGGGTGTGACAGACTTGGTATCAGAGCCATTGGTTATAGCGAACTAGAAGTCTTTAGGTGACTGAAAACCTTAGAGACCTAGACTATAGCCTTGGCTAGAACATTTGTGCATTCATGCATACATACTTTGCATACAACTAACATACGACTGACACGCCACACTCAATTTCTTTTGTCACAGTATGTCTAGTCAATCACATTACCATGTTTACGCTTCGGATGAAGAGCCGACCGAGGCTACTTTTGAGGGTCCCGCGATTACAGTAGGGGATGAGTCATCAGTTCATGTGAGAGCTATGTCTGATGACACTAGTGATGCTTACTTAGTACCACCTCCGACCGCACCTGTGGTCACTCCTACCTTTACACCACCTGTTGCGAGTACTTCTCGTGTGCCTGTACCTAGGATGACAGCTAGGATTTGTGTTCGGGATTTTCCCAGGGGACCACTCGCGCCGCGCGATAAGTCGCCAGTGACTGAGCCTGAGGTTCCAGTTGTCGAGCCGCCACAGAAGAGGCTTCGACCTTCTCATCTGGACTGGATGCCTCGAGTATTGAGTGAGTGGAGATCACTAGAGGGTATTCCCTCGACCTTTGAGTTTGGAGAGTCCTCCCACTCACCACCATCTGCATATCTCACTGGTGAGCCTCTGGAGCTCACTGTGTCTACCCTTGTGGCTGTGGTTCACACCATGTTTAGGATATCATCTAGCAGGAGCAGAGATGTGATGGAGTTACTGAGCGATGCCTCCCGCACTGACATGGATATGGCTATGCTCCATCAGAGGATGGATTTTGTGGAGACTCACCGTCTGACAGACTGGCAGAGTCTAGCATTCACCCGTGCACGCGTTGCAGCTTTAGAGAGGCGTGCTAGGGTGTCAGAGATTGTAGCTAGTGTTTGTGTGATGACTGCAGCAGTGATGGTTGCGGTTAGGATGTATTTCCCATGGTTCCGTTAGGACTGTGTATGGCGGTTGTGCCTACACCATATTGGACTATTACTTTTGGGGAAATATATGTATGTATTAGTTATGGACTAGCTGTATGTTGTATGGAACTTTGTGAGTAGAATGGGTATATGTATAGGAAACCCATCATCTTTTGTATAACGCTAACCACCGATGGGTATATTAGAAATTCCATCTCATTTTGTACTAAACTCATGTAACAGCGTTATGATCTTTAATATATAAAGTATGTTTGGTTTACATCTCGTGTTCATTATACATATTATCAATCATATTATTTTTTTTTTTACAACTGTCGACTTGTGATTAAAACAATACTTTATCGACACTTTGTGATCAATTCTTGTAAACCCTGAAACATATTACAGCTTGATGATTGATTATTCTTGAGAACCTCTGAAATTTACAGTGTTAAACGACAATGAAAAGAAATATGTATTGGACATTATATAATGACGCCTGGCCAACGTGATTATATTATGCTAGTTACATGTGGGTGTTTCAAAGTTGTAAGGCACGTGTTGTAAAACTCTTTTCATTCATCATCTCCTGTCATTCATTTCAATCAAATGTGAATCTTTGATCTATTCACATTCAATATCTCAATATTAACACTCTGCATTTTATTCATCGCAGAGCTGAATCATGCCTCCCAAACGACGAGTCACTAGGAACAGTCAAAAGACGACTACGCCTCCACCACCACCACCACCTACTGAAACCACTGAACAAATGATCGCACGAAGAATAGCTGAAGGTATTGCTGAATATGAGGCAAGCCGTAGTCGCGAACCGGGAGTTAATAACAGTGGATCTACCCCTGTTAATACTGAGACAACCGTGAATGCTCGCAAAGGGTGTTCATACAAAACATTTCAGGCTTGTAAGCCGATTTCTTTTCGGGGCACCGAGGGTGCAATTGGTATGATTCATTGGATAGAGAAAACTGAATCAGTATTGGATATTAGTGACTGTGCACCTGACTGTATGGTGAAGTATGCTACTTGCACTTTGGCTGACAAAGCGCTCACTTGGTGGAACAGTCAGATCCAATCACTTGGTCGACCAGCTGCTTATTCAATGTCATGGGGAACATTTAAGAATCTGATGTTGGAGGAATTCTGCCCTCGCAGTGAGATGCAGAAAATAGAAACGGAGTTGTGGAACATCACCATGATTGGTGCTGATATTACTGGGTACACCACTAAGTTTCAGGAACTTGCACGTCTAGTGCCACATATGGTGACACCCGAGTATAAGCGTATTGAGCGCTACATATTTGGTCTAGTACCACAAATCCGCAGTCTGGTGACGTCATCTAAACCGGACACTTTCAGGAGTGCTGTTACTCTAGCACAAAGTTTGACCGATGAGGCAGTCAGGATGGGAAATCTGACTAAGAAAGCTGTGTCGGGAAAAGGTGAACCGAACAGTACTGATGTTAGTAGTTCTGGTGGTGCAAAGCGAAAGTGGAACGGTAGTGGTGCTGATCGCCAAGGTCAGCAAAACAAGAAACATTCTGGAAATGCGAAAGCATATGTTGCCACTACTACCGACTCGAAACCATACCTGGGTAACAAACCCAAATGTGATAAGTGCAACCGACACCACGAAGGCGGGTGTGGGTATTGTGGAAACTGTAGGGCATGGGGACATAGAACCCGAGAATGCAAAACTAACCCTCCCCCACGAGCAAACACTGAGCGTCAAAACCAGGGATGTTTTGAATGTGGTGAGCAAGGACACTACCGTAACCGATGCCCTAAGCTCAACAACAACAACAACCGCGGTAACAACAATAACCGAGCCAACAACATCAACAATCAACCGGCTCAAGGAAGGGCATTCGTGATCGGAGCACAAGAGGCACGCCAGGACCCCAACACCGTCACTGGTACGTTTCTCGTAAACAACCATTATGCCTCTGTGTTAATTGATTCGGGTGCTGATTTAAGTTTTGTGTCTACTGAGTTTAGACCACTATTAGAACTTGAATCCCGTAAATTAGACAACAAGTATACCATAGAATTAGCCGATGGTGAGTTGATCGAATCAGGAGAAATAGTACCGGGATGTACCTTGGAGTTAGAAGGTCATCTCTTCGAAATAGACTTACTACCGGTTAAGTTGGGAAGTTTTGACATTGTAGTCGGTATGGATTGGTTATCTAAGAACCGCGCCGAGATCATATGTCATGATAAGATGGTTCGCTTACCGTTAACGACAGGAGAAACTTTAATGATTCAAGGCGAGAAACGAAAGAGTGCCACTAAAATGATTTCGTGCTTGAAGGCCAGTAAGTATCTCCGAAAGGGGTACCAATCATTTTTGGCACACATTGTAGAAAAGAAAACGGAGGAGCGACGTATAGACGATGTGCCCATTGTACGCGACTATCCAGGAGTGTTCCCTGATGAGTTGCCGGGATTGCCACCCCCACGGCAAGTTGAGTTTCACATTGACCTGGTGCCAGGAGCCGCACCTATCGCACGTGCACCTTATCGTCTAGCTCCCTCGGAAATGCAAGAGCTGTCTACGCAACTGCAAGAACTTCTAGACTTGGGATTCGTCCGACCGAGCTTTTCCCCTTGGGGAGCTCCGGTTTTGTTTGTTAAGAAAAAGGATGGATCTATGCGGATGTGCATCGATTATCGGGAACTGAACAAGGTAACTATCAAGAACCGATACCCGTTACCACGCATTGACGATCTGTTTGATCAACTGCAAGGATCGAGTCATTATTCAAAAATTGACCTGCGATCTGGTTACCACCAACTCAAAGTACGAGAAGAGGATGTACCGAAAACTGCGTTTAGGACTCGTTACGGTCACTACGAGTTTTTAGTCATGCCTTTTGGGCTGACCAACGCACCAGCAGTATTCATGGATTTGATGAACAGAGTATGCAAACCCTATTTGGATAAATTCGTCATTGTGTTTATTGACGACATCTTGGTATACTCACGATCGAAAGAGGATCACGAGCAACATCTGAAGCTTGTCCTCGAACTACTACAAAAAGAGAAGCTTTATGCAAAGTTCTCTAAATGCGAATTTTGGATACGAGAGGTTCAATTCCTTGGTCATGTGATAAATGACAAGGGAATTCACGTAGACCCATCCAAAATTGAGGCAATCAACAACTGGGAAGCACCGAAAACCCCAACTGAAGTACGACAATTTCTTGGTCTAGCTGGCTATTACAGGCGATTCATCGCAAATTTTTCAAAGATAGCACAGCCACTTACCACATTAACTCAAAAAGACAAGAAATTTGAGTGGAATGATAAGCAAGAGAATGCATTCCAACTACTGAAACAGAAACTGAGCAGCGCACCCATACTATCACTACCCGAAGGAGTAGATAACTTTGTTGTTTACTGTGATGCTTCGCATCAGGGATTGGGTTGCGTACTGATGCAAAACGAAAAGGTCATTGCTTATGCATCACGACAACTAAAAGTGCATGAGAAAAACTATACGACTCATGATTTGGAATTAGGAGCCGTTGTTTTTGCACTGAAGATCTGGAGACACTACCTATACGGTACAAAGTGTACGATCTTCACTGATCATAAGAGCCTGCAACATATATTCGACCAGAAAGAACTTAACATGAGACAACGACGTTGGGTCGAATTACTTAACGATTACGACTGTGAAATAAAGTATCACCCGGGTAAGGCTAACGTTGTAGCAGATGCCCTGAGTCGTAAGGAACGGATCAAACCTCGAAGAGTTCGAGCCTTGGGATTGACAATCCACTCGAATCTCATTACTCAAATTCGGGATGCACAAGAAACTGCTTTCACTTCCGAACGCCTTAAGGAGGAATCCTTAAAAGGGATGGAAAAACAACTCGAGAAAAAGGACAACGGAGTGTTGTACTTTATGAATCGAATTTGGGTACCATGCGTAGATGAGTTACGCAAGCTGATTTTGGACGAGGCACATAAGTCCAACTACTCGATACATCCCGGTGCAGACAAGATGTACCAGGACTTGAAAGGTTTTTACTGGTGGCCTGGAATGAAACGTGACATTGCCACCTACGTTAGCAAATGCTTAACTTGCTCGAAGGTAAAGGTGGAATACCAAAAGCCGTCTGGGCTTTTGCAACAGCCTGAGTTGCCCAAATGGAAATGGGAGCAAATAACAATGGACTTCATTACGAAGTTACCTAGAACAACGTCTGGAGCAAATGCCATATGGGTGATTGTCGATCGATTGACGAAATCAGCCCACTTTCTAGCTATTAAGGAAACGGATGGAATGGAGAAACTAGCAAAAATCTATATTAAAGAGATTGTTTCTCGGCATGGTGTGCCACTATCCATCATCTCTGATAGAGACGCGCGATTCACTTCTCGCTTTTGGCAAACATTACAACAGGCATTGGGTACTCGACTTGATATGAGTACTGCCTACCACCCGCAGACTGACGGCCAAAGTGAGCGAACGATACAGACGCTCGAAGACTTGTTACGAGCATGTGTGATAGACTTTGGAGGTAACTGGGATACCCACCTACCTCTAGCTGAATTCTCTTACAACAATAGTTATCACACGAGTATACAAATGGCACCATTTGAGGCGTTATATGGACGCAAGTGCCGATCACCACTCTGTTGGGCAGAGTTGGACGACAGACAACTATCTGGACCCGAACTTGTCCAGGAAACCACTGACAAAATAATTCAAGTATTGAGCCGACTGAAAGCGGCACGAGATCGACAAAAGAGTTACGCTGATAACCGCCGTAAACCTCTTGAGTTTCAAGTAGGAGACAAGGTCCTACTCAAAGTATCTCCCTGGAAAGGAGTAGCACGATTTGGCAAACGAGGAAAGCTGAACCCACGATACATCGGACCGTTTGAAATCCTTGCTAGGATTGGTCCTGTCGCTTACAAGCTCAAACTACCGCAAGAGCTTAGTAGCATACACGATACTTTCCACGTTAGCAACCTCAAAAAGTGTCTTTCTGATGAAACACTTATCATTCCTCCTGACGAAGTCTTCATTGACTCAAAACTTAACTTTGTGGAGGAACCTGTTGAAGTTATGGATTCTAAAACTCAGAAACTTCGACACAAACGAATCAAACTGGTTAAAGTTCGTTGGAACTCGAAACATGGCCCGGAGTTTACCTGGGAACGAGAGGATGAAATGCGAAAGAAATACCCCAACCTATTTGAGAGCGTGACCGAGACTCACGGCTCGACTTAAATCTCGGGACGAGATTTCACTAACGGGGGGAGAATGTGACACTCCTCCAAATTAGGTATATAATTATACTTAATACATGCATTTCTTACGCTAATTCCCTACATTTGTTTTAAACTAAACCGATGATGTGATGTCAGTCTAGCGAGCCCTAAACAATAATACAAAAAGAATTACATAATACGTAGTTATTTATAAATTACGTACGAACGTATCGGAGCGAAGCCGACAAATAAATGACAAAAGTTTCGTGATACAAAAATAATTAATAATATAATTATTAATTACGAGTATTTATATATCTATAACACATAGATATAAAGGTCTAATTTTACGTTTAACATAAAACGTATTATAACACGAACAGAAACAATTCTAAAACGCGCATACGACGTCGAATCATAAAAATACAAATTTTCTCGTTCGTTTGGAAGAAGTTAGAACATTACTTCAAAATATGAAATCCTAAATTTACTGAAAAATTGCGCTCAATTAACTGCGCGCAGTAAAATGTACAAAAATGTACAACTATCAAAAATAATGATAACCTCATTATTCTAAAAACATATTACGAACCAGGAGAGCATCTACAAAATAAAAATATAAAATGTTAAATTTTATATTGCTAAAATTATACCCGTACTCGAGATTGGTGGGACAAAAATCCCACCAACCTACAATAATGCACCGACCGATGGTTTTTAAAACCATACTTCCCCCCATTCTCTGTGATCTCTCGGCAAAAACACACACACAAAATTATTTCCATTTTTCTTTCTCTCAAACCAAATTAACAAGATCAGAAGGATAGCAGCAGCAGAAAGTAGCAGTGGAACACCAAGAACATCATCATCATCGTCCTTTCATCATCATTTTCATCATTTTCATTTTGTAAGGAAACTTTGATCTCTTTGAATTCTTTGCTTATATTTCGTGATATAACATGTTTAAACAACATAATCTAGCTATATAACATACAAAACTTGAGATTTGATGATTGATTCTTGAAATTGGTTTTTGAAACCAAACTTTGAATCCAAAAATCTAACCACGAAAACTTGTTAAAAACGTGATATTAAGTTGTTAAAATGTTGTACTATGATGATATAAACATTTGGTGTTGATGTATAAACGATTTGGAACCAAGAAAATCGGATTGTGTCTTGCCCTGCTCGAACAGGGCCTGGAACTGACATGAATCCGGCGGATTCATGTAGAATCCGGCGGATTCCCCTATGAAACTCGCACACCCCGTAAACGGTTTAAACATCTGTGAACGAGTAAAAGACACGATCGAATCCGGCGGATTCACCTGAATCCGGCGGATTCCCAAGCTTAATATGAACGTTTTGTGAACACAAAAGAATCCGGCGGATTCAACTAAATCCGGCGGATTCACTTAATATTGACCCGACCCGGTGGCTTGACCCGAAGATCCGGCAACACTTTTCTCATTAACGAGAATCCGGCGGATTCAAATAGAATCCGGCGGATTCACCTACTGGGCTGCAGATTGGGCCTAAGTCGCGAACTGGGCTGGGCTGGGCTTTGAACTGGGCTTCGTGTTTTGGGCCGAATGATTAATGGATTATACGTTAAATAAGTACATTATGGCTAATGGGCCAACAAATCGGGCCGAGCCTAACAAACTACAAAACATACGACGTTATAAAACGAGACAAACTATGATTACGGACATTGGACTTATTTAATTCATACGAACAAACGATATATGACATGTATACATACGACACTTAAGAATTATATATTCACCGATATATACATACATTGAGACTTGTGTTTTTGGAAACTTAAACGACAAACTTTTATATATATCTATATATATATATATGAACGAGACAACGGACAATAATATATATATGCGAGAACATATACATATGCAACTATATAAGTATATATGTATATATGCTTACACATTTTGGACGATTCGACAAACAAACATAACTTGGGAAAATATTATTTATTTTCAAACAACAATCATCAACGACATACACAAACTTAAGAAATTGATAATTTCTTCAAACAAACGAATTATTAACGTAAGTAAAATATAGTACTTATAGTTAATACATTATTGTGTATAGGTTGACTACGTTTGGGCTACGCTATCTTATCTCGCTAGCATTCACATCCGAGCACTCACCGTGAGTTCACAAACCCCTTTTAAATGTTTTAATGTTTTAAAACTTCGGGGTGGAAAACATAGAAATCGTATGTATAACTGCATGCGACAACTGTTTGAATACTTGATGTATTTACTTAAACTATTGATGAAATGAGATTTCATGTTGTGACTGATTAAATACTGTAAGTATTTGCTTAAACTGTTTATGAAGGGGTACTTCATACTTGAACTATTTGTGAAAGGGTATTTCACACAACTATTTGAACTATGTTTTTATGAAATGTTTTTCATAACTATTTTGGGAATTTAGGCAACGAATCTTGGTACAGATCTAGGCTGAACGATGTAGTGCATAAAAGACCTTATGGCTACAGACTATAACCATTAGCTAGGTGACTCTAGCCACTGAGTATACGGATAGTACTATCGCCGTGACGACCCTCCTACGGATTTGGGAGCGTATACTTAATTGTCCAGCATGGCAAACAACAACAGATTAGGGTTGTGGTTTGGTTATAGGGTTAGATCGGGTTACCTTACTCGACAGGTTTAGCTCACCTTTCGAGGGATCACCGTCTAAATATTCCCACAAAACTATGGTTTAGGAAGTGATTTCCTATGTACACTGATTTGGAAATGTTAACCTTTACCTAGGTTAACCTGTGTTTCCTACTAATGACTGAATTAGGAAATGTTATCTCTTGATTGAAATAACCTGTGTTTCCTATTACAACTACAACTGATTTGGGAAATGTTATTTGTTAATAACTTGTGTTTCCTACTTGATAAACAACACTTATTGGAAATGTTATTCTTAAATGTTTAACTTGTGTTTCCTACATAACGAACAAACTTGTGAATTCACTCAACAATTTTGTTGACGTTTTACTCTATGTTTTTCAGGGAATTAGCAGCGTAAGTAAGATCTGCATGCATATCAGGACGGACTACCCTGGACTTGTTAGGATGCCACTACTTTTGGGACACCTGGATTTCCTCTGTATAACTGCAACTATTGCAGTCATACCTATGAAATCTACTTTTGATATTATGTATTTTATGAAATACTGATTTCAACTACTACTACTACTGTTATCACTTCCCAAGTGGTAATCATTTGTAAAACTGTAACTAATGGCATCTTAATCTATTTCGTTCTGCGATAATCATATGCTCTGAGTATGTATGTATCTGTTGGTTGTGTTTTTACTGCTCGCACCCCCGCCACGTTACTAAGCTTCCGCAAACCACTCTACGTAATTGTAATTACCGTTTGGCGGGGTGTGACACATATAAATATGCATATATCATTTTTTGATTACAGTAGTATATGAATATGTTTTATCCTTAATTTTCTTCTAATTTCAGTTAGACGCACTTTAATTTGTTTGCCTTTTTTTTTTTAATTTCACGTAATTGGTTAACGAGGTAATTTGATAAGTTTCACGACCCGTATATAGTTAGTGTGACACCCGGTCAAAAATGACCCAAATTACTATAACGCCCCTCATTTAATACCACAATATAATATTAAGTTTGGCGGAAGCGACTACTTGAAATACATATTCTATTAAAACCTGCTAGAAATTTTCGCAACCCTTTATACAATATGTTTAACTACTAACAAACATAGTTAACATGTTTACAAACCCGGGGCATTATTTACTATAAAACGTTATTTATTACAAACTGGATCAGAGTTGCAAGTTTCAAACATTCCCAGCATCAAAACGTCCTTTCCTGGCTACCCACATAAATAAACATAACCTGCAGGAAGTAAATTGAGGGATTAGCACGAAGCTAAGTGAATGAATAATCAACTACAATTCAATTTAGCTAGCAATCTGTTCATAATCAATAATGCAACAAATATCGTCAAGAGGAACGGTGGCTCCTAGAGACCCTGTTCCGGGTGGCCTCATCAGAACACTTAAACCCCACTGTCGGCCAAAACAGCGAGTAACCGCTAACCCAATGCTAATCTCCATCAACACATGTACGCAACCCTGTGTTGACCAACATTAGCAATCAAGTCCAACTGACAATCTAGTTGACCTCTGGATTATACATTACAAGTCAATGTACAACAAGCAACCAATCAAATGACATCTCATTTCAAGGTTAACATGCTATCAATAGTAATCCTATAATCACTGATTGAAAGCAAACTGACATAACCAAATCAAACTGTGAGTCTCAAATCCACTCACCTGATTATCTCGTCTCACTTACTCAGCTGTCTTATCTCGCTGAGCTCTTTGCTTATCTGAGAATCAACAATCAGGTAGAAGTTAGAAATCAAGATCGTAACACTTGAATTAGACCAATTTAAATCATTAGGAACTTAACTCAATTAACATTACAAATATCATAAGTTCCTAAATACAACAACTATCATGTATTATTATGCTAATAAGTACAATTTACATTGCAAACAATAAGTTAGAACAAGTCTTAAAAGTTAAACAAAACTTTTGCTGAAACACACCCCAAGCCGCCGGTTTTACTATGGAAGCCGCCGGCTTCCGGTCCCCACCCGCCGGGTCCCACCTTACAACCGCCGGGTAATTTAATTTTGGTGGTAACAGAACTTAATTGCGTTTTAAAGCTTTTAGAGGCCGCCGGTTAACCATTCAACCAGCCGGCTATGGCTGTCAAGCCGCCGGCTTGGGTAGTTCACCCGCCGGTTTCCTTTCTACACAACGAAGCCGCCGGCTTCAGGGTACCAGCCGCCGGCTTCAACCGACGTACAGGGGAAACCCTGGGCAGCCATGGCAGATTCTGCAAAAACTTAAAACCAAACCAACCAACCACAACCACGATTTCAGCAACATATATTCACTCATATAGCATCATTTAAACATGTTATAACATATCATAACATCAAAATCATCAAACACATGTATTCACTCAAACCATAAACTAATTAACTCAAAACTTACCAAATTAAGGAAGTTTCAAAGTAAAGATGATGATGATGATGTTATCGCCAACTCACAATCAGTTCAAGATCACAATTATTGAATTTGATTCAATAGTTCTAAGTGATTTGGAGGTTTTTTAGGGTTTTAGAGGTTTTGTTTCAAAGTTTCTAAAAATGGAAAGTGATAAACTTTCCTGAAAAGGAAGTATTTAAGGCGGTTAAGTTTTTACACCGACCCGCATCCACTTAAAACTATTCCCCTCTTTAATCTATTGCCTGGAACCTAAAAACCATTTGCGAGAAACTTCTTTTATTGCACCGTCAACTATAGTAAATTAAAACAAACAATAATTTACTAAGCACAATAAGTCCTGAGGCTTATTTAAATAAGTTTCGCAAATAAACAAATAATATCAAATAATTTCTAATACGATTAAATATATCAATTTAAAATTAGAAATTACCGGACTAAAAGAGAGGATGTTACAACTCTCCCCCCCTTAAAAAGATTTCGTCCCCGAAATCTCATCACGATCAAACAATCCAGGATATCTGGATCTCATAATATCTTCTGTTTCCCACGTTAGGTTTTCACCTAAACTATGTTTCCATTTTACTAACATCATGGGAATCTGTTTCTTCCTAAGTTTGGTAACTTTTCTGTCAAGTAGTTCAACTGGTTCTTCAACTAACTTCTGACTCTGATCAACTTTCAAATCTTTCAAAGGAAGAATCTGAGACTGGTCTTCAACGTTACATTTTCTCAAATAACAAATGTTAAAGGTATCATGAATACCAGCAAGCTCTGGAGGAAGATCCAATGTAACAGACTGATCGTTAACAATCTGACGAATTCTAAACGGTCCAATATACCGAGGAGCCAATTTTCCACGTTTCCCAAACCGAATTACCCCTTTCCAAGGCGAAACTTTCAAGTAAACAAGTTCACCTTCAACAAAAGTAACTGGTCTACGTTTAGGATCAGCATATTGTTTCTGTCTATCACGTGCAGCTTTCAACTTTTCACGAGCCACTGCAACTTTATCAGCTGTCATTTGAACAATATCTGGACCTGCAAACTGTTTCTCACCTGCCTCTAACCAACAAGTTGGAGTTCTACAACGACGTCCATAAAGCATTTCATATGGAGGCATGCCAATACTAGAATGATAAGAGTTATTATAAGCAAACTCAACCAATGGCAAATGAGAATCCCAAGAACCACCATACTCTAAAATACAAGCTCTTAACATATCCTCCAATGTCTGAATCGTACGTTCTGACTGACCATCTGTTTGAGGATGATAAGCTGTACTAAGATTCACTCTGGTGCCCAACTCATGCTGTAAACTTTGCCAAAAATGAGATACAAACCTCGGATCTCTATCAGATACAATAGATAATGGAATACCATGCCGAGTAACAATCTCATTCATATACAATTGTGCAAGTTTAGTCAAAGAAGCAGTCTCATTAGTAGCTAGAAAATGAGCACTCTTGGTCAATCGATCAACAATGACCCAAACCATGTCATTACCAAGAGCAGTTCTAGGCAACTTTGTAACAAAATCCATGGTCAAATGTTCCCACTTCCATTCTGGAATCTCAAGCTGTTTCAACGAACCATACGGCTTTTGGTGTTCAGCTTTAACTTGAGAACAAATATGACAAGAACTAACAAACCTTGCTACCTCCATTTTCATTGTAGGCCACCAATACAAAGGTTTCAAATCATTATACATTTTAGTACTTCCCGGATGTACAGACAATCTGGACTTGTGGGCTTCATTCAAAATAACATTGCGAAGATCGCCAAACAAAGGAATCCAAACACGAGACTGAAAGGTTTTTAATCCCCTCGAATCATCTACTAACAATTCCTTTCGATTTAACATAATCTCAGATTTCAAATTATGATCTAACAACGCCTCTAACTGTGCAGCTTTTATCTGAGCCACCAAATCAGAAGAAACTTCTAAACGCATAACATAAACTCGATCAGAAGTTACCTTGCGGCTTAAAGCATCAGCAACCACATTGGCTTTCCCTGGATGGTATTTAATCTCACAATCATAATCTTTGATTAACTCCAACCACCGTCTCTGACGCATATTCAGCTCTTGCTGGGAAAATATATACTGAAGACTCTTGTGATCTGTACAAATAACACATTTGGTACCATACAAGTAATGCCTCCAGATTTTCAAAGCAAACACAACAGCTGCAAGCTCTAAATCATGGGTAGGATAATTTCTTTCATGAGGTTTAAGCTGACGAGAAGCATAAGCAATCACACGATCTCGTTGCATCAAAACACAACCCAAACCAGCAATCGATGCATCACAATAAACAATAAAATCATCGGACCCATCTGGCAATGCTAACACAGGAGCCTGACATAACAACTGTTTCAAAGTCTGAAAAGCTGTTTCCTGCTGTTCAGTCCACACAAACTTTACATCTTTACGGGTCAACTTTGTTAAAGAACCGGCAATTTTAGAAAAATCTTTAATAAACTTCCGGTAATAACCCGCCAATCCAAGAAAACTCTTTATTTCTGAAGCAGACTTTGGAGCTTTCCAATTCATAACAGCTTCAATTTTGGAAGGATCAACCTTAACACCATCATTACAAATTATATGACCCAAAAATTGTACCTCCCGAATCCAGAATTCACATTTAGAAAACTTTGCATACAAGTGTTCTCTTTTCAGGGTTTCCAATACTAACCTCAAATGCATTCCGTGTTCTGATTTGGATTTAGAATATACCAAGATATCATCGATAAACACAATCACAAATTTATCAAGAAAATGTCGACATACACGGTTCATCAAATCCATAAAAACTGCGGGAGCATTTGTCAAACCAAAAGGCATAACCAGGAATTCAAAATGACCATACCTGGTACGAAATGCAGTTTTAGGAATATCACAATCACGAACACGAACTTGATGATAACCTGACCTCAAATCAATCTTTGAATAAAACGAAGATCCTTGCAACTGATCAAACAAATCATCTATTCTGGGCAAAGGATACTTATTCTTTACAGTCCGTTTATTCAATTCCCTGTAATCAATGCACATTCGAAAAGACCCATCTTTCTTTTTCACAAACAGAACTGGTGCACCCCAGGGAGAAGAACTAGGCCGAATAAACCCTTTATCTAACAACTCCTGTATCTGATTCATCATTTCACGTATCTCAGATGGAGCTAATCTATAAGGGGCTTTGGCAATAGGTGAAGAGCCAGGAACAAGATCAATCTGGTATTCAACTTCCCTAACCGGTGGTAGACCAGGTAATTCATCAGGGAATACTTCCGAATACTCAGAAACAACCGGTACATCAGAAAGGGACTTCTTTTCTAACTTAGCATCAATCACATAAGCTAGATACGATTCACAGCCCTTGGACAAAGATTTCCTAGCTTTCATCATACTAATCAAAGGTATACAAACATTATCCCGTTCTCCTCGAGCCACGACATATGACTTTTCAGAGATTGGAATTCTAATCAGCTTATTGTGGCAATCTATGCTTGCTTTATACTGACTTAACCAATCCATACCAATAATCACATCAAAACTAGCAATTGGCATCAACAGAAAGGAAATTGGGAAAGTCTGGCTATCTATTATAATACTAGCTCCAATTACCGAGGTGGTAACAGGAACCGATTTGCCACTAGCTATTTCTACTTCAACTGGGTTTGTTATCACAGTAGGCATCATTTTCAACTTATCACAGAAGTACATGGATACAAAAGAACAATTTGCACCAGAATCAAACAAAACACGAGCTGGTACAGAATTTACAAGAAAAGTACCCGTGATCACGTCATCTGTATGGACAGCTTCATCCACTGTCATTTGAAAAGCCCTACTAACTGCAGATGGTGGAGTCTTCCGCTTCTGACCTGAAGAAGCTGATGAACCAACAACTGTCCCTGAACCCTGTCTCTTAGCCTCAGAACACTGATTTGCACGATGACCTTCCGTATGGCAATTCCAGCACACATAAGTAGGAAAAACACAATCTTTGGCTTCATGCCCAATCACACCACATTTTACACATCTAGTGGTTTGCACAGTACACGGCCCAAAATGTCTAGCTCTACACTTAATACACCAATTGGGACGATCAGAAGTACCACCACGACTTTCTTGTTTCTTACCCTGCTGATTTCCTTGCCACCGTTGCTTACCTTTACCAGAAAATTCACTCTTAGATTTCTGAGAAACCATTTCTTTACTTGGTACTTGTTGAGGTTTCAAATCACTGTCAACAGATCGAGCTAACATGAAAGCTTGAGGAAGAGAGCTCGCTAATCTCACTGAAGTTCGATAATGATTAGGTAAAGTACCCACAAACTGTTCTATCTGAGTTCTCTCATCAGGAACCCACTGCTGAACAAACCTGAGTTTCTCTGTGAACTGATTTATCAAATCATCCATTGACATGTTATCAGTTAATTGTAAATCCATAAACTCTTTTCTAATCCGAGCTATATCATAGTTTGAACAATACTGCTTACAAACTTCATTACGAAAATCAGACCATCGGATAGATGCTTTCTGAAAAGAAGATAATACAGAAGTGATCGAGTCCCACCAATTCATAGCTGCTCCTTTTAAAAGTTGAGTTGCATAAGGAACTTTCAGTTCTTCCTCACATTGACAGACTTCAAATTTCTTTTCAACATCTCTCAACCAATCTAGAGTCACAGAAGGATTCGTACTACCCGAATACACAGATGGATTACTGCTCATAAAGGTTTTAAAAGAACACACCTTTTGCTTTGGCGGTGAAATTGTACCAAACACAGGATGAGAAGATTCAGCCTCTTTTTGTTGTTTATACATTCTAAGCGCTTGGTTTTCCTCTTCCAAATGAAGCAAATACTGATCCCTTTCTGCCTCCTCTCTAGCATAGAAAGAAGTACCAGCATGTTCATTACGGTCATCATGAGTCTCAGCAGCAACTTCAGGCCTTGAGGCATTATTAGGGTTAACAGGTAGTTGCTCGTTATCCGCCATATCTGTAAACACCACAACAGCTTACAAACCATTAGTCGTTAGCACCTATTCTACTAACAGCTTCATATTCAGTACATAATCCCATTTCCAAGAATGTTTGACACAACACAATCAAAGTTTAGGATTGAACATACAATCATATTCAATTGCCCCAAACTATTGCTCTGATACCAACTTATAACGCCCCTCATTTAATACCACAATATAATATTAAGTTTGGCGGAAGCGACTACTTGAAATACATATTCTATTAAAACCTGCTAGAAATTTTCGCAACCCTTTATACAATATGTTTAACTACTAACAAACATAGTTAACATGTTTACAAACCCGGGGCATTATATACTATAAAACGTTATTTATTACAAACTGGATCAGAGTTGCAAGTTTCAAACATTCCCAGCATCAAAACGTCCTTTCCTGGCTACCCACATAAATAAACATAACCTGCAGGAAGTAAATTGAGGGATTAGCACGAAGCTAAGTGAATGAATAATCAACTACAATTCAATTTAGCTAGCAATCTGTTCATAATCAATAATGCAACAAATATCGTCAAGAGGAACGGTGGCTCCTAGAGACCCTGTTCCGGGTGGCCTCATCAGAACACTTAAACCCCACTGTCGGCCAAAACAGCGAGTAACCGCTAACCCAATGCTAATCTCCATCAACACATGTACGCAACCCTGTGTTGACCAACATTAGCAATCAAGTCCAACTGACAATCTAGTTGACCTCTGGATTATACATTACAAGTCAATGTACAACAAGCAACCAATCAAATGACATCTCATTTCAAGGTTAACATGCTATCAATAGTAATCCTATAATCACTGATTGAAAGCAAACTGACATAACCAAATCAAACTGTGAGTCTCAAATCCACTCACCTGATTATCTCGTCTCACTTACTCAGCTGTCTTATCTCGCTGAGCTCTTTGCTTATCTGAGAATCAACAATCAGGTAGAAGTTAGAAATCAAGATCGTAACACTTGAATTAGACCAATTTAAATCATTAGGAACTTAACTCAATTAACATTACAAATATCATAAGTTCCTAAATACAACAACTATCATGTATTATTATGCTAATAAGTACAATTTACATTGCAAACAATAAGTTAGAACAAGTCTTAAAAGTTAAACAAAACTTTTGCTGAAACACACCCCAAGCCGCCGGTTTTACTATGGAAGCCGCCGGCTTCCGGTCCCCACCCGCCGGGTCCCACCTTACAACCGCCGGGTAATTTAATTTTGGTTGTAACAGAACTTAATTGCGTTTTAAAGCTTTTAGAGGCCGCCGGTTAACCATTCAACCAGCCGGCTATGGCTGTCAAGCCGCCGGCTTGGGTAGTTCACCCGCCGGTTTCCTTTCTACACAACGAAGCCGCCGGCTTCAGGGTACCAGCCGCCGGCTTCAACCGACGTACAGGGGAAACCCTGGGCAGCCATGGCAGATTCTGCAAAAACTTAAAACCAAACCAACCAACCACAACCACGATTTCAGCAACATATATTCACTCATATAGCATCATTTAAACATGTTATAACATATCATAACATCAAAATCATCAAACACATGTATTCACTCAAACCATAAACTAATTAACTCAAAACTTACCAAATTAAGGAAGTTTCAAAGTAAAGATGATGATGATGATGTTATCGCCAACTCACAATCAGTTCAAGATCACAATTATTGAATTTGATTCAATAGTTCTAAGTGATTTGGAGGTTTTTTAGGGTTTTAGAGGTTTTGTTTCAAAGTTTCTAAAAATGGAAAGTGATAAACTTTCCTGAAAAGGAAGTATTTAAGGCGGTTAAGTTTTTACACCGACCCGCATCCACTTAAAACTATTCCCCTCTTTAATCTATTGCCTGGAACCTAAAAACCATTTGCGAGAAACTTCTTTTATTGCACCGTCAACTATAGTAAATTAAAACAAACAATAATTTACTAAGCACAATAAGTCCCGAGGCTTATTTAAATAAGTTTCGCAAATAAACAAATAATATCAAATAATTTCTAATACGATTAAATATATCAATTTAAAATTAGAAATTACCGGACTAAAAGAGAGGATGTTACAATTACCGTCCTAATTTGAACTTTAATTACGAAGTATTAAATAATCCGAAACAATTATTTAATAATCACACGTACACAAATCTGGTAGAACGCAGAAATCCAAATTAAGAATTTGTGAAAAACATTTTCAAAGAAAGTATTATTATAGAGAATAATAACTACGTACTCTGAAAATTATTTAAATACGATTTAGATACCTTAAACTATCCGTGTATTTTGAACTAAACTAAGATATATTTTTATATCTCACTGGAAGTATTTGTATAAAATATTTCAATTAAAAACATATACGAAATAATATTTAGAAAATTATCATATTTAAATATTATACTATATTACGATCGGGTATACGAACACGGGTCGAAAAATACCAACCACCTCAATAATTGAGGCCGGTATATACAACCGACCTCAATTATTTTCTTCACACAAAACACACTCTCGGCTCTCACTCTCTCGGTCTCTTCTCTGTGAATTTTCGGATCATCAAACACAACAACAACAACAACAACAATCATCTAGCTCATCATCATCACCATCTTCTTCACTATCATCATCATCATCGGATCATCATCTTCATCCTCACGGTTCCATTTTTAATTTGTAAGAATCACTAACTATTTTCTTTAATTTCTTGTTTAAAATACGTATTATAGCATGTAGTAACATTATACTAAGTTGTTAGTATGCGAAAATGGGTTTAAAACTGGATTTATATGATGATCGGACGAACAGACTCGAACCAGACCTCGGAATACGGCGTATTCAAGGGAATACGGCGTATTCCCGCCCAGAAAACATTTTTATCCCGCGCCTCCTCGGAATACGGCGTATTCCCCTTCGAAACCATTGAATACGGCGTATTCACACCAATACGGCGTATTCCCCTTTTAAACCATTGAATACGGCGTATTCAAACCAATACGGCGTATTCCCTTTGAAACCTTTGAATACGGCGTATTCAAACCAATACGGCGGATTCCCCCGTCATATTTCATGATCCAACGGATCAATAAACTAGCCCTGCGAATTCTAGCTAAAACAGAACACATAAATTTTCGAAAACGTCGACGATTTAACAACTTAAAACAGGGTAGCTTCTCGATGAAAATTTTATTATAACGGATTGGGCTCAAATTCGCTCGGTCATTCAAAAACAACCTAATAGACAAGGCTAAGTACCTTAGCCTAGCCAGTTTTAGGCCATCCGGGGTCGTCTAGGGGTCTAAAATGGCATATTTTGGTTTTCGGACTCGTGCCAAATTATATAACTTAGGAAATAAAGTGTAACGGATATAATTAACTTTATACGTTTTCAAATAATGATAAACGACACGGTATACAAATGTATGAAAGGATTTTATACAAAACAAACAATATTATATTTTCGAAATATAATTCCGAACCACCACCAAATGGTCGCGCATTTTATGAAACTTCAAATGTAATACAATTCGAATACATTGAACATAATCAACCATATGAACAACTAAACAAACGAATTGTTACGCGTACACTTACAAACATACAATCTTGCGTGTTTAGGACGTTAGGAGATTACTGTTGGAATACATACGTGCATTAGGATTGCTCGCTCTACAGGTGAGTCTCATGGCCCCTTTTTACTGCTTTACATTGGGGGAGATGCATTACTTGTTTTACTCGAACACATGTACTTACTTACTTGATTACAAACTGATTTACTGGTATATCGATTGCATGAGATTTACTTAATCCAATGAAGTCCCTTTAATCATAGTCGCCAGTTATGGTCTTAAGCGCGAGTACTAGTAAATGGATCCATTAGGACTGACAATCCTCACCCAGGGTAGCACGCACTACCCCGAACATTCAGTATAAATGGGTGTTTCTTACTCGTTACATATGAATGTCTGGATTAGCATTCACGAGGGCAAAAATCACTGATTGTTAAGCTTCGACTATGGTGCTCATGGCAATATATACGGAAACTATTGCGACTGTGCAATATTTACTCAATGATTTTACAAGCTAATGTGTTCAAACTGTTACTTACTATAAACCTGTGAGATTCACCAACCTTTTGGTTGACCTGTTTTAGTAATGCATTCTCAGGTACACAGCAGCAGTAGGGTTGATCAATACAGATGGCCCAGCAGGATATGCTTTAGTAGCTCGAGTCGCATGCAATTACACATATGAAGATTTTACTTGCATTATCTTTTGTATAATGATTATGTACTTAAAATCTAACTAAACAAGATGCGAACTCATCAATGATGTATTACTTTTGAAAACTTATGTATTAATATAACATCTTCTACAACGTCTCATTTAGAGTCGTTTGCTTGTACTTTGGGTTTGATTATTGATTAGTCACGCCCCAAAACAGTCGCTTCCGCAAATCATTAAATTGGGGGTGTGACAGTTAGGGTGTCATCACATGCGTATATCTAAGTCTTTCACTTATAGTACTAGAATACGCATGTTAGTTAAACCTTAGAAATTCGGCCAAGTATGGGCGTACATTTTATATATGTCCATGTTACATGCATCTCCATCGTATATCCATAAAAATGTGCGTGAATGCTCTACTTATCCATGACATCATACATTCTCCATCATCATCGATCAACTTTAACTTTTATATCTCTTACTCTTTCAAATCCCCATCCTTTTAGATCCGGACAAATTTATATAAAGTTTCTCTTACGTACAACATGGTATCTACTATACTCTTTAATCCAATATATAGAGTCGTCATTTGATCTTAATTCACAACCACACAATCATAAGACATTCAAACTGTTGCATATGTGCACATTATACGTACATACATTCAAATATCGTTGGGTACGTAGCGATAAATAATATACCAAGTGTTTGTCATATTTAATTGAAATGTATATTAGTTTTACAACTAGCACAATTGAAACAGGATTGTAATTGTGTCTACTTTTGATTTCCGATGTTACTAAAACAGGATTGAATTAGGATTATATAAATCTACCTAACTCATATATACTTATCCTTAATTAATTAGATTACTCACGAATTGTTAAATCAGTCGACCATACAGACCATTGATATGCTGTTACACGTGCTTCATACCTCAATTTCACTCCTTTAATCAGTTGGTTAATTAATTAGTCGTTTTAATTAACTCGTAAAATATTGGTAACCGGAAACGCTGGATAATATCCATATGTCTAGACTCAACGGCTCACTATGGGTTAATTGGTTATTTTGATTTGTACCGGTTAGCAATAGAGGATACGTAGTATTACTTTTGCTATACAAGTGGTTGTTAACAGATTTCTTGTTTTAAAAAGGTAAACTTTGATTTTGAAATGTTAAAAGTTGTGCACTAAGCTACATGTCTAATGTCTTGTAGTTGAATTAGGGCGGAGACAGAAACTTCATTTGGAGGGGGCGAAAAAAAATTAATTTTTATTTTCCTTATATGTTTATAGAAGCGAAAATTTTAAAATTTCTTTAATACCTTATGTAATTTAGAAGTTCTTGTGCTGTCTCCGCCCCTGAGTTGAATTATCGTAGGAAAACGGTCTCTCACTTCGGATTGAAGTATTACTGTCTATAATCTAGCGTCTCAAATTCCAGCAACAAGTAACTAACAGATCTAGCTTGTAGTAAAAACACTTGACGTACGTGTTCCGTTTTTTATTTATCTACTCGTTAAGTTGAAGACATTATGTAAATGTAAATGTTGTCCAATACTTTTGGAAAAAGCAGGGCTTGTTGGGTGTGTTATAATTCGTTATCTTATCCATTTCGATATTAAAAAATAAAATAAGTAATGCATTGTATCATGACACATGATAAAAGGGGTTACGTAACATTCTCACTCTTGATATCGATTATGGTCTTTTCTTTATCAAGATTATAATTGTGCTTTTCGCTACGTACCGCCATTAGTTTACATTTACATTGTTTCTGTTTAACTAAGTTTGTCTCTGTCACAAGTTTGTGTTTTTCGATAGGTATAAATAGTTACATTTACAAAAAAAAAAAAAAAAATTGGTTTGTGATCACTAGCACTACTTGTTGCAATACAATCATGAGGCTAGCTACAAGATGGCATGGGTTTCCAAAGAAGAAATAAGCGTAAACATAAAAGCCAATAATGATATATGCTCAACTATAAACAAACTAAACAGTCGATCACATATTCACAACCTTTGAAATGTTGAAAAGATCGACATTATATATGCAAACCCGACATAATTGGGAAAGCCATCAAGTCATATGTGATTTTGCGATGTGCTCGATTCTTGTAAATAAACTAGTCTTTAAACATTTTTAAGCCTTCCTAAACTAGTTTTTAGCTTGTTTTGGAGTTATACATGTACATATTGGCGGTTTCATTTGGATTTACAAAATATTTGCTTAAACAAAGAACAAAGAAGCGGGCCAATAAAATTGGACTAGCGACGTGTCAACAATATGTGTAATGAACTTTCATTTTATTGTATCTTGTTGATATAACAACTTATAAGGATGACATGTAACAACCTATATATATATAGGTGACACGTAAGTAAAAATACCAAAAAATTACATACAACAATAAATTTATTGCATAGAAAGGGAGCCCAAATAATTTAGTGAATATTAGAACATTAATACCTACATTTTCTTGCAACTAAGTCCTACTTTTACCATATCTAGGTAGCAAATTGAACCAAATAATCAGAAATCACATAAGATGAGTATCTATCATATTATTATTATTAAAAAAAAAAAACAAAGAACAATATGGTTAAATTTATAAGGCATGTTAGAGACACAAAAAATTTACAAAAAAACATCAACACAATGACATAGACCAATCATTTGATAAGAGAAGTAAAAAAGAGAAAAAAACAAATAATTTTGATTGGTTCATCTTCATATTCATATCTTTTTGCGGGTATTTGTTTGTAAAATTTGTGTAAGTTTAGTATTTCTCTAAATTTGTTATATATATCCCACTTTACAAGGTTAAAAAAAAAATACAATTAACATTAAAAGCTAAGAAAAGGCACCACATGTAATATATCTTGAAAAGTTATAAAGATTATTTTCTTGTCACCCAAGTCGGATATGTTTCCTTGTAAATCCCATGGAAGATACTTTGAACCGCTCTTGCATAGTTGCATTTATTAAACAATCAATACCAATCTTTAAAAAAAAATTATAATTCAAAATTGATTCGATAAATCTTTATTTGTTTTTAATATCCATTTTTACAAGATTTCACAACCTATTCCACTATTAAAAATGTGATCGCATAATCATTTACGTTAATTAAACTTATCATTAACTAATACTAAAGTACTAAACTATCAATCAGCACGAAACATTTTCATATTAAAAATATTTTATTGTGAAAGTTATGTCTTTATTAAATGTTTATTTAGTGGATGTGGCCGGTACAATTATGATAATCGTTACGCAAATTATTTTATAAATATAAATTCCCAAAACTTGTTGTACATATTCTATTATTTTTTTCTAAATAATACATTTCTCTATTAATATCAATAATAAATAATAATCATCAATCAATAATAATCTATTAAGTATAGATTATTTAAAGTCAACATTTATTGCCAATTATTATAATGAAAGATCGGCACACCACACCCAACGGAATCACGTAATATTAACTTCACTTTCATATCTTATGCCCCAAAAAAACACTTGCAAAAAAGAAATATTTATTGCAAAGCGCAGAAATATCATATCAACCACGTTTCCAAATAAATATAATATCCTTATCTGTCACGCGCTCTTTCTGTTTCCATATTTTAAAATCACTTTTATTTTTATTTTTATTTAACTTTACTTGTCAAATACTCCCCAATCCTATATAAATACCACTCCCAATATTACTTCAGCCCCAATTCACTTTCAAAAAAAAAAAAAAAGTTCAGAGAAAAATTACGATAAAAAAAAAAACCACATGGAGTGGGTCAGAGGTGAAACAATCGGACGTGGAAGCTTTGCAAAAGTTAGTTTAGCGAAACCCATTAATCAGAATTCGTGTTTTCCAGAATTCGTAGCGGTTAAATCGTGTGGCGTGGCGCAATCTGATTCGTTGATGAAAGAATGTAAAATCTTGGAAGAGTTAAAAGACTGCCCGGAGATTATCAAGTGTTACGGTGACAGTGTCACGATCGAAAACGGTGAGAAGTTGTATAATGTTGTGTTGGAGTATGCTTCCGGCGGATGTTTAGCGGACAAAGTCGAGAGTTCGGAGAATTCAAGGTTGTTGGAGTGTGACGTCAGACGGTACTCGTGTTCGATACTAAAAGCGCTTCAGTTTATTCATCAGAAAGGGCTTGTGCATTGTGATGTGAAGTTGGATAATATACTGGTGTTTGATGATGGTGTAAAGATTGCGGATTTTGGGTTGGCGAGAAAGACGGCGGAGGATTCGAAGTTAAGATACGAGATACGAGGTTCGCCGTTGTATATGGCGCCTGAGACGGTCAGCGGCGGGCAGCAAGGACCGGAGTCGGATGTTTGGGCTTTTGGGTGTTTGGTTCTGGAGATGCTGACCGGGAAGCCCGCGTGGGGGCATACTGATGTTCGCGTGCTTTTTATGAAAATTGGAGTTGGCGCGGAAATTCCGGAAATTCCCGGGGAATTATCGGACGCGGGAAAAGATTTCCTGGGGAAGTGTTTTGTGAAAGATTCGAGTAAAAGATGGACGGCTGAGATGCTTTTAGAACATCCTTTTATTATCAACGGTAAAGATCAAACTCCTCCATCATCAAGTTGTTCTCCAAGAAATCCATTTGATTTTCATGATTGGGAATTAGAGGAACCAGAGACGCCGGTTTCCTCGTTGGATTCGGAATCGGAAGGTTGGGCTAGTGAAGAAAAATGTGCCTCAGTGAGGAGTCGATTAAGGTGGTTAGCGAACGATGAGAGACTTGATTGCTCCGATGAAAGTAGTTGGATCGATGTTAGATGATTCTCCGAATTCTTAATAGGATTTTTGGCAATGAATTTTTGAATCAAGATGTAAATACAAAGAACATATATTGTGTAAATAGATTTGATTTTGGTAGTGTTATGAAATTATGAATTATTATGATTATTGTTTTATTTTATTAATTAGAAATACATGTAGCTTGAAAAACAACTACTAGCTAAATATTTAACTGTCAAAAAGAACATAGAATTGAATAAGCCAAATTTTGTTGCAAGTAGTATGATTACATGCAGGGCCGGAGCCAAGAAATTTGGATAGTGGGAGCGAAAAAAAATTATTTTTTATTTCTTTAATATTTTTGTGGGGGCGAAATTTTTGAAATGTAATTAATACTTTAAAAAATTTTATTTTTTATGTAATTATAAAATTCTTGTGGGGGCGACTGCCTACGGTACTCCCGCATAGATGTCGCTATTGCACACCTATCTTACTCCCCATGTTTCAATCAACCCCTAAAACATTTTGGTTGATATGGAAACAAATCTAGATATATGTTTCATTCATAATTCTAATACTGAGGGTTAGCTAAAATGTTATGTTAATAGTTTGAATATGAGAAATTCAAATTATTATAGTTTACGTGTAAACCTCTTTTTCTTACCTTCTTGTTAGCTTAATCTATATTTTTTTTTCCCTTTTTTTGTTGCTCGTCAAAAGAAACAATACGGTTTTTTTGATAGAAAAATGATTGTGAATCGTATAACAATATTCCTATTCTCAATCGCCTTCTCGATCCATCATTCTCGCTATCATCGACCATCACTATAAACTGACATCGCCTTTCACATATAAAGTACCGTCGCACTACTAGTTAATAAATTACTATGAGATGGTATGAACTTTACTAAAGCCAAAATGTATTATATAGATTTTTTGATGAATTTAAATGAAAATTACGGCTTATGTTAAAAAGTGATAAAGTAATTACTTTTTGATCTAAACTAATTTGATTTCAAGTTTTGTGTGTAAAAGTAAGCGATGTAACTTGGGTTTGAAGCAAAGATAAGATATTCCATTAATGGTCGGTTTTAAGTTACTATATTTCGTATGATTATATTATCGAACAAACAATTGGAAAAGTACTACGTATTAGAAATTTGTGGTATTATTGGAATTAACGTGGATGAGTTGGTTGTAAATGCAAAACCAATAATCATGATTCATATGATCTGATTAATATAATAAAAAAAACTATTCATATTACGTAATTAACACACAAATTAGACAATTCCGATGTATATTGCTTGGGTTCTTTCTCTTTCAACTTTTGATTTTAAGGAAATGATCTAAAGGCGGTCAATAAAAACCATTTAATGATAATCATTAAACTTAAAGTTTCATTATTTATCAAAATCATACTTCGTAATTAACACATCACAAATAAAATGAGTATTTCAGTGAATTAAATGCAAACTTACATGTAAGGCCCCACCTTTTCAACCAAAAACATATCATATTATATTCGGTGGAAGCGCGTCCCCAAAACATAGTTACCGAATTACATATGTCCAAAGGTACCAAGTTTTCAAAACATTTACACTTATATAAAAGTTTAATTACAAACATCTACTAAACAACCGGACGTTAAGAAAACTATTCAAAACCAAAAGTTAGATTCCCAAAATGTCAGAGTAGCGCGTGACAGTCAGCCATTTCACTAAGTATTGATGACACGCAAAAAGTCAAGTTTTAACGTGCCATTATCTCACCTTTTTAGCCCAATTATGGATGAAAACATTTGAAATATACATTTTTATACTAAATTTCATAATGAAGGCTAAAATATAGACGATGCTTCAAGAATCAACTAAAAAGGCCTAAAAACGAATAAAATAGAGCATAAACGATCTTAAGCATTCCGGTTCACGTACTCTAGCACTTTTTGAGCTCCGCTTGGAATTATGACCTCTAACCTATGTCATTTTGTTCCTTAGGAGATTACGATCGCGTGGATATAAAGAACGCTCAAAACGGACATCGGATGAAGAAGTTACGCCCAATCGAAGATTCAAGACAACCGACGGACCACGATACGGGAGGCACCAAGCCGTATACGGGCAATCCCAGCCGTATACGGCCTAGACCCAACCGTATACGGCCTGGCTAGGGCGTATACGGCCTGATGCCAGCCGTATACGGCCATTCCCTCCCGTATCCAGCCTTGTCCCTCCCCCGATACGGCCAATCTCTCCCGTATACGGCCAAACTCAACCGTATCGTGTGTTTTGGTCATCCAAGGTGTGATTTTGATACGGTTGAGGAATACGGTTGAGATTTTGAAGATGGAAATACGGCTGAGGAATACGGTTGAGCTTCTAGTATAAATATGGGGTTAAACCTCCTCATTTCAAACATTCACACATTCTACATTCTCTACATTCTTAGATTCATATTCTCTTATAGGTTAGATTTATATTTTATTTTTCGTAGTTAGCGGCTAGTTAGTCACGGCTTTGACCGGACGAATAGGGGGTAATATTGTAATATTGCTTGGAGGATACTCGAAGTTCTGCTTGTATTTCTTCACGTTATATTCAGCTACGCTGTTACTCTGGTTAATTCTATCCTTTATCTATTTTATTATGATGATTGTTATCACTGTTATCATGCTAGATTTAGGATCATTTGCCATGATTAGCGAGTAGTTTTACTGCGTGTTTGCTATGACGTAATTAGTCGTATTAATTGGGATGATGTCATTATGAAAACAACGGAGGTAACGTTATACGGCTTTCATTTGTATAGCGCCGGAAACATCACGAATGTGTGTAGTACGGAACGTGGAAGCTATGAAAGTCGTGGGCACAATCCGTTGTCGATTAATGATTAATTAATTGTTGATCCACTTTCTATCTATGATTTTAAACCTCAATTAAACTTAACGCCTTTCGACCAGTAAACGTGGCTACGGCCTTAATGATAGGACGTCGCGAACCCTATCCAAAGGTGATTAGTTATCTGTGTCTAAAACATGGTCTGATTTGTGAAGAATGTAAACATTGTTTTCTAAATGGAACACCAAGTACATCGTCATCATGGAAATAATGCTTTCACTCGCGAACGCAAACTACATGGTGATTATGGAAAAACGTTTTCTAACTTGAATGCAAAGTACACCGGTATTGTGGAATTATCGCTTTCCTCTCAGAACGTATAATTTACATTATACCTGTGGAAACACTGTCTTCTCTCGAACGCAAATATTACGCTATTTACAAATTAGGGATTTATTGGGATTTTAAAGTAAGGGCTGGTTTATATCATAGATGGAGAATTTCTGTGCTTAAATACAAACTTAGTTAAACAAGTCTAGGGTTTAAGGCAAAGTAGGTACCGTAATTCGGCTAAGAACTTGGTATTTCCACGGGAAGAGTCGTAGTTCCCTATTGTGTACAAACGTTATACTTAGACTTTACAAACCCATCGATAGAAAGTGATCAACATATATAAAACATGATCTTGAACTTAAATGTTTCGTTTAATCTAAAGTATTCCTGTGGGGTTAAGAAAGGTCAGACATCGAGATTGGTTTGTCGTCATATTCATGCACCCAGGATTTATATCCATATAAGGGTCGCTCTTCCGTTATCGGTTGGCGTTGTATGGCTGGATAAACTACTATGATCAGAATCACGATAGCTTAGTTTCTCAGTGACATACTGATTTATCAGTAGGGAGCTAGTGCTTACTCCTCAATACTCGAAATAAATGAAATACAAATCTTTTGAAATCATTTTACAAATCAAACATCATCCCAATTAAGAAAACTAATGAAGTCATAGCAAACACCTCCCCTAGATTATCTGCTAACTACATAAATTTTATCTGCTTTATTTTAATTTCCTGCCTAAGTATAAAAACCAAAACAAAACCACCAAAAATCATTTAAAACCATTACTAGTTTGATAAATCATCTCCAACGTAAACGTTTCATAATACAACTGGTTTATTAAACGACCCTAGGTCATACTTACTACTGTACCCATAGTTTTAAGTATACTTAGGCCCCGCACTTACAAATTTTTTAAAACACACGTTGGTGGACGCGCCCGGAGGAAGGCACCGCAACGACGCGAGTCAAATCGCGATCGACCTCCCGTACCCCATCAAGTTTTTGGCGCCGCTGCCGGGGAATCAGTTGTAAGATCCGTAGACGTTATAGACGAATTTTTCTTTCTAGTAAATATCCGTAGTTTAATTTAGTTTTACTTTCTTAGTTTAATTGTTCCATTCGAAAATTCCTTCCCACAACACACAACGATATTCGACCAGATCATCCGGATCTGAACCTATCATCTTCGTTTCCGATCCTGAGTCGATTATCCGAACCGCTCATAAAGGAAAGCGCACTCGACAACCGATGGCTGCTCGCGTCACTCTCGCCGATAGCACCAAACCGTCAATCGAAGGACGAGGAGGACCTATCAACTATCCAGTTATCGAAGGCGCATCTTTCGAACTAAGACACCATATCATTCAGCTGATCAAGGAATTCTGCCAGTTCCATGGTCTGCCCAATGAAGACCCCAACGCCCACATAAACCGATTTATTCAAACCACCAACTCTTACAAGCAGAATGGGGTTGAGCAGGACATAGTCCGCCTATACCTATTCCCCTATTCGCTTACTCACCATGCCTTAACCTGGTTTGAGGGATTAGAGACCGGCTCTATCTCTTCTTGGACGGAGATGGGTAATAAATTCTTAACTAAATACTTTCCTCCGGCCAAACAAACCAAATGCAAGAATGACATCATGAACTTCCACCAAGCTCATGATGAATCTATCTATACGGCATGGGAGAGATTCAAGAGTCTCCTAAACAAATGCCCTAACCACCTAATTGAGAAAACCAGCCAGCTGTGCACGTTTTACAACGGTCTTGTTCCAAACCACCGCATCACCCTCGACTCTGCCGTTCAAGGAAGTATTATGCTACTCTCCGCAGATGAGGCTTGGAATCTGATCGAAAATATGACGATGCACCATCACGATTGGAACTCTGGTGAACGTTCCTCATCATCGGCACCGCTTGCCGCATCCAACCCGCTCCAGGCTGAAGCTATCAAGTCCCTAACAGAGAAGATCGAGACTTTGACGAAACAGATCGGCGAATTGAAGAAACCATCCCAACATGTCCACCAAGTTCAGGAATGCCAGAACTGTGCCAACCTCCCAACTGCTGCTTATCAGGTTGAGTACGAGGATCCCGCTGACGGAACGGTTTACTATGCTCAATTTCCAGCTCGCCCTCAAAATCAGTCGCGTTTCAATCAAACCTCTCCCCTAGGACTAGAGGCACTCAATACCCACCTAGAAACCAACCACCATTTCAACCCAACTACCAACCTAGATACCCACAACAAAACCAACTCACCTATAACCAACCACTATCATTGACTGCACCCGACGCAGCTCAATCGACTGAACCTACTAAAACCCTTGTGCCCATTACTAGTACAGATGACACCCTAAACAAGTTCATCCAAGGCCAACACCAAATCAACCAAAAGACTAGTGCTAGGCAAGACCAAACTGACCTATACCTTAGGAACCAATTGGCCGTTCTCAAAAATCTTGAGGCCCAAATTGGACAACTAGCCCAACGTCTTGACTCTAGGCCTCAGGGTAATCTTCCTAGTAACACAGTACAAAATTCCCACGTAGAAGAGGCTAAACAGATGAGTACTACAGACACAAAGGAGGCACCGGGCCAACCTTCCACTACTTCTCCTGTCCCACCGACAGTCGAGACCACGTCTATCCCTACACCACCAAGGGAAGTACAGATTCTGTTTCCTAACCGACTTAGGAAAGCCTACAAAGCCAACACCTTCCGACTCGATGGAAAGTTCGTGGACACGGTGTCCAGAACCCCTTCCAGTTCAAAATACATCCTTAAACTCCTGTCTACTAAGGACAAGGTACCCGAAGTACCCAATGTCCCACTGAACGCGGAATGTTCAGCAATCGTTAAGAATGACCTACCAGAGAAACTAGGAGATACAGGACGATTCACCCTTCCTTGTTCGATCTATCACTCGGGCATGATACACTCTCTAGCCGACCTAGGAGCCAGTATCAACCTTATGCCTTATTCACTTTATAGAAAATTGGAATTAGGACCCCTTAAGCCTACCAAAATGAGTGTCCAGCTAGCTGACCAATCCATTAGATACCCTAAGGGAATAGCTGAGAATATCATGGTTAAGGTAGATAAGTTCCTATATCCCACAGACTTTGTAGTGATGGACATTCAGGAGGATGTTCATATCCCTATCATCTTAGGAAGGCCATTCTTGAACACCGCGCGTACTATCATCGATGTTTATTCACAGACTCTCAGTCTTAGATCACATGGAGAGACTGTTACCTTCAAGATTGATCAGACTGAGCAGGCTTTGACAGAGCATGCGGAGATATGTATGATTTCTACAGGCAAAGTTACTTCGGATGATTATTCTAAACCAGATACACGGATGTCTGTTGAGCCTACTATGATTGCTTCCGACACTGAGGAAGAAGAAATGGAAGAAGAGGAAGAGACTGAAGAAGAAATAGAAGAAGAAGAGGAGGACGAGACAGAGGAAGATCAGACCACACCAACCTACCTTCCTGAGTCATACCTTCCGACAGCAGAAATAATGCAGATAGACTACACTCGAAGTTTTATTCCGCTGCCAGATAATGATTTAGAGGAAGAAGAACCAATGGAAGATCATTCTAGTAAGCTCGTCACATCAGACCTCATCCCCTCATCTTTCCTAGACTTCGAACTCAACTTGAGCTAGGAGGTACTTCTGGTTCCAGTCATGAGTCCGACTCTCAGGATGAAAGGGAAATCGAGATGATCTCTTCTCAGCCGATATCTCAGATCACCGACGAGTCTCAGTCACCACCTACCGTTATGGAGTTCCCTGATTCACTAGAGGTTGATCCCACAACGACAGAAAGTGACGAGGACGATGTCGTATTCATTGATGTTCCGATAGATATCCGCTCTATTCACCTTCGTCTACCTTCCACCATTCCAGACTCTCCTCTCGGAACGATCCAAGTACCGATCATCGCTAATCACGAAGAAATGATCAGTACTATTGAGCAATACGAAGATGACTTTCGTACCCTCATGGCGATTATCAGAGATTCTATTATTGAGTACACGCCACATCAGAGAGACTTGATCGAGAGGATCGAAGCAGAATATGATGTTTATCATGCCACCAACTCCCGAAGTCCTCAGCATCTACAGAACAGCATTCATGCCTTCGCTGAAAACCTTGCTGCTCAACTTCTGCAAAAACCTCATATTTCTGACGAGCCATCTACTGACGATCAGTTGTTCTTTGAAAACCAAGAAGTCATCTATGGCAAGGTATATGAAGCACTGATCAGGTCTGCATTTCCATATTCGCCCAGACAGATGGAGTTTTTACACTCTTACAGATACAATATGGACTATGCTACTGGGAACCCTGATGACGAAATCGACAAACAAATGATGAGTGATCTTCAGGGATTGATGGATTCTATGGCTAATAACGATCATATCGACGATTCTTCACCACACAGGTTCTACATCGACTGCACTCTAGAGTTTCATGCCCACAAGATTATTGAAAGGCTGGAGCGTGTGAGCCAGGATGAGAGGATTCGCAGCATCCCTTCATCTATTACTGATAGTTCGATGGTTAACCCCGCGAACTTTATCACCGAGCAGCTTAGAGATATCTTCGGTACTGTCTTCACAGGGGAGCCCAGACAGTTATTTCATGATGGATTGCGTGAGGTTTACAATAGAATGATTAACATCTTTCGTAAACCCAACCTCACGTATTCCAGTCATCAAAAACAGCTCATCCAAGGCATCCTCGAGTCCATTGAAGCAGTAGGAAGGAGCACCACCGTGAGCACTCATGAAGACATTCATCTACGCTTCTTCGGATTCATGGATTCATTAAGACAGGATCGGCCAGAGCGTGAGAGACTCGAGTACAACGGGACCTACTTCATAGATTCCGATGGACCCATCTCCAAAGCAGTTTATGATATCACCTGGGACCTCTTATACTTGCAGAGGGTGGCAGAGGAGCACTTCGATAGTTTCCCTCTCTTCGTGTCAAGGATCTCGAACATTAGCCAAGTCATCGCTCGCTATTACCTCAAGTTCTATCCGCAAAATTCCAGGGCACCACCGAACATCTCTAGCCCTGGAGGTTCCTCTTCCGGCTGATCCAGGAGGAACAAAAGTCGAGCCCTCGACTTTAAATAGAAGCGCTTCTCGGGAGGCAACCCGTGGAATAAATATCCTTTAGTAGTAGTAGTATTTTAATTTCCAAGAAGTGAAATATCTCTGACTATCTTTCACACTTGGATATACAAAAGCTTTCAAAACACCACTTCATTTTCAAACTAACAGCTTTACCACATCACTAATTCCAGAAGTTAGGAAACATTTTCGAAATGATAAGTCATATGTTTCGAGCATTTGAGGTACTTGTGTGCTACTTTCACACATTATGCTCGAACTCGTTTAAAAACACATGTCTTACAAATGATTTGTAGTAGAAAACATTTTTTTCACATTCTGGAATAGTGACACTTTTTCGGTAAAAGCTATAAAAAAATGAGAAGTTGGTCAGAAAAGTATATCCAACGTGTTCACACTTATGAGATATGTTCACATGAGAGAACGGTGGAGAAAATGAAGAACTGAGCCATATTGTACCAAGAGCTCTTTCCAAAGCCGAATGCACTTCATGGAACTGTCGCAAGAAGGATATCTAGCAAGTACTCTTCTTCAAGGCAGCATATCTTCAGACTCTCAGCTTCCTTCAACCGCTTTATTAGGGGAGTTCTCTCGTTCTTGTTTTGATATAGATTATTTTGCTTTATTTTTCAAGTAATCTATGCCGTATCCTTAACTTATCACTAAGTGTGGGATTCCAGCCCAAAACGAACGCTTGAGAAACATTTTCCGATATGTTCAAACTCTAAGTGTGGGATTTTTTTTACAATAAAATCTCAACTCAAGAGAACATTAGGGACAATGTTCCTCTAAGTGTGGGATAGCGGTATAGAATACCTTAGGTCTTATTCTTATTTTCAAAAGCAAACTCGGAAAATGTTCCTCAATTTTAAAACCTCACTTTTGCTTGAAATTTTTCAAAATTTTTGAATTTAAATGTCTTGAGAGGAAGCATTTTTATATATGAGTAGTGTATTTTGGAAATTAGGATTAAATAAGTTAGGAATTTCTTGAGCTTGAAATAATAATCTAAAAAGGGCAGCGCATGGCTAGGCACATATAACCCAATCTTGTAGTGAGGTATCTTGAGCCCATGAAAAGCATTCATTTTTAATGCTTCACTATTCGTTTGATGAGTGTGTGCCGATGCTTGCATCTGGAATTAGAACTTGCTCCTGTTATGCATGTCGAGACCATATTGGTAGAGTACCGTACGCGGTATAGGTGCAATCTAGTTGACCTTGACATTCCTTAGGATTTAAACCCCTTTTCACATATCTCTTCAAGCCCAAAACCCTTTCAACACTCATTTTTAGTGTTGATGATCCACCTAGAAAACCCTGTTGAGCCTTAGCCTTTTCGTTTCTTTAAAACCCAAACTTTCAACCCATTCACTTTCACACCCACCAAAACCTTATCTTAGAAATTTTTAAAATTTTTGAAAAATGATATTTAGGTATTCTTTTTGCTTTCACTCCAAATCCACAAATTCGTTTTTACTCATAACTTCTCGCGTGCGTTTCCATATAAATACTCAAAAATCGAGAGTCTTATGGTGTGTAAAATTGGCACCAAGTAAATTAGAAATTGTCAAAAGTGTGAAAAATGAAAGTCTGAAAGGTCTCAAAAGGGCAATAAAATAAAAAGTGAAAAATGCCTTAGAAATTCCTTGGCAAAGAAGTTCTAAAGCCCAAAAATATATAGAAAAAGAAAAGAAATGAAAAATATGTAATAAAGCTAAGTGTTTCGATTCTTCCGAAAAAACTCCGAGTCTTAGAAGAATATAAATCCTCCGTGTGTTTTTAAGAGATAGAAGTCAAAATAGCTATCTCATTCCCTTCTCGCTATCCGTTTCCGTTTTCATTAAAAAGTTTATCTAAATAAAGTTTTTCATAAGTTTGAAAAGGCCTAAGATAAGTAAAACCCTTTTATTTAAAACCAATTTCCCGCTTATCCATTCCCTTTAACCCTCACCAAACATTACAACCCATCTGAATGTCCTGGGATGATTAGCACCGTCCTCACCTAAGTGGTGGAGATGTGATTCTCGAGCAAGCCTATGACGAAGGATGCCGCATGACTGGCTATTGAGCGATTTCGTTTGATTAGAATGATAGGTAACCCGAAACACTTATGAGTGAATTGAGTGACCACCTAGTGAGATCGCCTAGTCATGTATATCCCAAATAGCTTGCCCTAGAAAATTATTTCATGCTTCTGGAACGAATACCTTATTTCTTCTTGGCTTCCAGGATATATTACTTATATATGGAATTGTTTGCTCTTAAACATTTTGATTCACCCAAAATGCATTGACACTTTCAAATATTTTCATTGGGAAAGCAAGTGAGAAATTTAAGTTTTGCTTGAGGACAAGCAAAGTCTAAGTGTGGGATATTTGATGACACGCAAAAAGTCAAGTTTTAACGTGCCATTATCTCACCTTTTTAGCCCAATTATGGATGAAAACATTTGAAATATACATTTTTATACTAAATTTCATAATGAAGGCTAAAATATAGACGATGCTTCAAGAATCAACTAAAAAGGCCTAAAAACGAATAAAATAGAGCATAAACGATCTTAAGCATTCCGGTTCACGTACTCTAGCACTTTTTGAGCTCCGCTTGGAATTATGACCTCTAACCTATGTCATTTTGTTCCTTAAGAGATTACGATCGCGTGGATATAAAGAACGCTCAAAACGGACATCGGATGAAGAAGTTACGCCCAATCGAAGATTCAAGACAACCGACGGACCACGATACGGGAGGCACCAAGCCGTATACGGGCAATCCCAGCCGTATACGGCCTAGACCCAACAATATACGGCCTGGCTAGGGCGTATACGGCCTGATGCCAGCCGTATACGGCCATTCCCTCCCGTATCCAGCCTTGTCCCTCCCCCGATACGGCCAATCTCTCCCGTATACGGCCAAACTCAACCGTATCGTGTGTTTTGGTCATCCAAGGTGTGATTTTGATACGGTTGAGGAATACGGTTGAGATTTTGAAGATGAAAATACGGTTGAGGAATACGGTTGAGCTTCTAGTATAAATATGGGGTTAAACCTCCTCATTTCAAACATTCACACATTCTACATTCTCTACATTCTTAGATTCATATTCTCTTATAGGTTAGATTTATATTTTATTTTTCGTAGTTAGCGGCTAGTTAGTCACGGCTTTGACCGGACGAATAGGGGGGTAATATTGTAATATTGCTTGGAGGATACTCGAAGTTCTGCTTGTATTTCTTCACGTTATATTCAGCTACGCTGTTACTCTGGTTAATTCTATCCTTTATCTATTTTATTATGATGATTGTTATCACTGTTATCATGCTAGATTTAGGATCATTTGCCATGATTAGCGAGTAGTTTTACTGCGTGTTTGCTATGACGTAATTAGTCGTATTAATTGGGATGATGTCATTATGAAAACAACGGAGGTAACGTTATACGGTTTTCATTTGTATAGAGCCAGAAACATCACGAATGTGTGTAGTACGGAACGTGGAAGCTATGAAAGTCGTGGGCACAATCCGTTGTCGATTAATGATTAATTAATTGTTGATCCACTTTCTATCTATGATTTTAAACCTCAATTAAACTTAACGCCTTTCGACCAGTAAACGTGGCTACGGCCTTAATGATAGGACGTCGCGAACCCTATCCAAAGGTGATTAGTTATCTGTGTCTAAAACATGGTCTGATTTGTGAAGAATGTAAACATTGTTTTCTAAATGGAACACCAAGTACATCGTCATCATGGAAATAATGCTTTCACTCGCGAACGCAAACTACATGGTGATTATGGAAAAACGTTTTCTAACTTGAATGCAAAGTACACCGGTATTGTGGAATTATCGCTTTCCTCTCAGAACGTATAATTTACATTATACCTGTGGAAACACTGTCTTCTCTCGAACGCAAATATTACGCTATTTACAAATTAGGGATTTATTGGGATTTTAAAGTAAGGGCTGGTTTATATCATAGATGGAGAATTTATGTGCTTAAATACAAACTTAGTTAAACAAGTCTAGGGTTTAAGGCAAAGTAGGTACCGTAATTCGGCTAAGAACTTGGTATTTCCACGGGAAGAGTCGTAGTTCCCTATTGTGTACAAACGTTATACTTAGACTTTACAAACCCATCGATAGAAAGTGATCAACATATATAAAACATGATCTTGAACTTAAATGTTTCGTTTAATCTAAAGTATTCCTGTGGGGTTAAGAAAGGTCAGACATCGAGATTGGTTTGTCGTCATATTCATGCACCCAGGATTTATATCCATATAAGGGTCGCTCTTCCGTTATCGGTTGGCGTTGTATGGCTGGATAAACTACTCTGATCAGAATCACGGTAGCTTAGTTTCTCAGTGACATACTGATTTATCAGTAGGGAGCTAGTGCTTACTCCTCAATACTCGAAATAAATGAAATACAAATCTTTTGAAATCATTTTACAAATCAAACATCATCCCAATTAAGAAAACTAATGAAGTCATAGCAAACACCTCCCCTAGATTATCTACTAACTACATAAATTTTATCTGCTTTATTTTAATTTCCTACCTAAGTATAAAAACCAAAACAAAACCACCAAAAATCATTTAAAACCATTACTAGTTTGATAAATCATCTCCAACGTAAACGTTTCATAATATAACTGGTTTATAGAACGACCCTAGGTCATACTTACTACTGTACCCAAAGTTTTAAGTATACTTAGGCCCCGCACTTACAAATTTTTTAAAACACACGTTGGTGGACGCGCCCGGAGGAAGGCACCGCAACGACGCGAGTCAAATCGCGACCGACCTCCCGGACCCCATCAAGTATCTACAACCCGGTCCACACCTAATAAAAGCCTGCAAAAGATTAACAACGAGGGATTAGCCAATGCTAAGTGAATGGAACCGTAACTGACGGTTCAATTCAGAAATAACAAGCCCACAACGAACAAACAAACCAATAAGTAATGTTTACCGCCTAAAGCATCGTAAACAACAAACACACATATTATGATTACCGCCTAAAGCATCGCAATCATAAACACGTATCGTCAAAAAGGACCGGCGGCCCCTGGTTAGCCAACCAGCGAAAGCCTACAACCACTGCCGGCCCCAACAGTGGCTTACCGATAGTTTGAAAGCTATCTTCACTGACGAGGATTCATCCCTCAACTACATGTATCGGGAAACCCTGCCAGCCAAACAATAGCCCCAAAACCAACCAGTGTCGACCTCTGAAATCACATATGCCCGAAGGCCCAAGCATCACATATAGCATAATAGTCATGCCCATATGTAGCTACCCTAATCATATCGCACAATAATTATGCCAACCACCTAATACCATTAATAACCAAGTAAACCAAATCACAATATCGTATTATACCAATAATTCAATAATCAAAACCAAAACTATTAACCGAAAGTTCATCCGTTGCAACCAAACTCGTTACAACGGAGTTGAACCGAGGAATACAATCCCACTCACCGATAATCCAAGATCTTCAACTCAGTTGTCTTATATCAATGAGTTGCCGCCCGCTTATCTGAGAACACAAAGATAATAAGTTAGTGTCTCGTTCCATAACTTAATCCAAATCATAATCCATATCTTAAACATGATACTAACCAAACATGATCATCATTCAAGACTAATATCACATACACCATTTAACTATAAGCTTAATTCAATCATTAAATACCATACCAAATAAAACTAAACAAAAACTCACTGAAACAAGGGGAATACGTTCGTATTCAGCTGAATACGCCCGTATTCATGGGAATACGCCGTATTCAGCTGAATACACCGTATTCCCAACCCCAAAACCACAGCAGAACTATTTTAAGGGAATACGTTTGGGAATACACGGGTGAATCCGGCGGATTCCCGGGAATACGCCGTATTCAAGGGAATACGCCGTATTCCCAGTGCAGAACAGAACCTGCACTTTCAGCTCAAAACACAACACGAACCAAAAACCCAATTTCACTAAAATCAGTTGCAAACATGAATTTTACCATAACAATGACCACAAACATCAACTATAATCATAATATAACAACAAACAACAATTATAACATCAATCTAACTCATGTTTCATCATCTAATTACAAAATCACCAAAACCTAGCTTATGAACTAACATGAAGAACACAACTAATTATAACCATAAATCATCATGTAATCAATAAGTATCTATCATGTTATCATCCTATAATCATGTATAACCAAGTTCTAACTTCAATTCCTTATTAAAATCACTAACCCTAATCTATTCAAATAATCACAAAACCTCAAGAACACTTACACAAATGAAGAACAAGAAGATGATGATGAACAAGATGATTATAAGCTTCTTTCAAGTATTTACAATCCAAACCACTATTTAGTTCTTTGATTTCTTTGAAGAAATGAGGGAGTTTAAGAAATGAAAACAAAAGAGAAAGGAAATGGGGAAAGGTAGGTGAAATGATCCAGATATTTCCCACCGCCCCATCTAATATTATGTATAAAATATACCCGCTTCCTAGCCTATTGTCTGGAACCCGAAAATACCCGTAAGTCAAAATACTTTTATTTTACCGTCAACTTTGTTTATTTAAAACAAACAATATTTTATTAGTCACAATAAAATCGGTGACTCTTTTAACCGTTTATTCTTAAATAAACCAACCAAACTTATAAAAATACAATTTATTTCCAGGCCCAGAAACAGGATGTTACAAATCTTCCCCCCTTAAAAGATTTCGTCCCCGAAATCCAACCATACCTATTCAATAACAATTCTATACTTCATTCATATATAAACATATATTGAGAATAAAGTTACTCAAAGTATACCTGTCGTGTCATCATCCAATCCAAGAAGATCCCCAACGGTCATCTGAAAAGCTCGGCCAGTAGCTTGCGGTATAGTCTTCCTCTTTTGTCCGACAGATGACGACGAGGAACCCGAACCTGAACTACCAGCCAATCCTGTGCCTTGCCTTGCCTTTTCCGGACATTGACCCGCCCTATGGCCCTCCTTCTGACAATTCCAACACACGTTTCGAGGAAAAATACAATCCTTAATATTATGCCCAAATCCCCCACACCTAATACACCTAGCTGTCTCAGAAGTACAAGGCCCCGGATGCCTCGATTTACAATCCACACACCAAGAAATTCTATCTCTTGAATCCTCAGAAAAAGTTACCTTCCTATTTTGTTGACTAGCTTTGCTCTTACTTCCAGAAGAACCACCCAAAGACTGGGACACAGTTTTATTCTTACTCAACTTCTCTGATGCTCTGGTGTCACCGTCCACCGACCTTGCTAAGTTAAAGGCTTGATTAAGATTACAAGCTAATCTCACTGACGTCCTGTAATGTGGTGGCAAAGTTCCCACAAAATGATTTATCCTATCCCTTTCATTTGGGACCCATTGTTGAACAAAGCGTAGCTTTTCTGTGAATTGAGTTATGAGATCATCCATGGTCATATTCTCAGTCAATTGCAAATCCATGAACTCTTGCTTAATTCTAACCATGTCAAACTCCGAGCAAAACTGCTTGCAAACTTCATTATGGAATTCCATCCAAGTGATAGAAGATCGTTGCACAGGTGTCAAATGTGCTGTCATTGAATCCCACCAATTCATTGCCTGCCCTTTTAATAACTGCACTGCATATCCAACCCTTAACTCCTCCTCACATTGACATACTTCAAACTTTCGCTCAATGTCCCTCAACCAATTTAAAGTTACCGCTGGATCATTACTCCCTTCGAATTCTTTCGGTCCACAAGACTTAAATGTCTTAAAAGAACATACCCTCTTTTGCTGCTGAGGTGATGGAAACTGGTATCCAACATCTCTTTGTTGTGCTAACCTTGATTGTTGTTCCTTGTACAATTGTTCATATTTTCTTAATCTTAGCACCTCATCCTCTAACTGCAATTTATATTCCTCATCACTAACTCCCTCTTGATTAACATTAGATGTATCACCCTGATTACCCTCATTATTTTCTGGAGGTGGAAGCTCAGTTCTAGAAGCATCATTGGGAGTCGGGTCCTCAGTATCTGCCATTCCTGTACTCATACACAATAACTCACAACTTGTTAATCGTTAGTATCACCTATACTAACCAATCAACCCCCCATTCATAAGCTAATCCCACTTACTGAAATGTTTGACTGTCACCAAATAGATTTGGGATTGAACATTAGCCAATGCCCAATTCACCCAAACCTATGCTCTGATACCAACTTGTAAGGCCCCACCTTTTCAACCAAAAACATATCATATTATATTCGGTGGAAGCGCGTCCCCAAAACATAGTTACCGAATTACATATGTCCAAAGGTACCAAGTTTTCAAAACATTTACACTTATATAAAAGTTTAATTACAAACATCTACTAAACAACCGGGCGTTAAGAAAACTATTCAAAACCAAAAGTTAGATTCCCAAAATGTCAGAGTAGCGCGTGACAGTCAGCCATTTCACTAAGTATCTACAACCCGGTCCACACCTAATAAAAGCCTGCAAAAGATTAACAACGAGGGATTAGCCAATGCTAAGTGAATGGAACCGTAACCGACGGTTCAATTCAGAAATAACAAGCCCACAACGAACAAACAAACCAACAAGTAATGTTTACTGCCTAAAGCATCGTAAACAACAAACACACATATTATGATTACCGCCTAAAGCATCGCAATCATAAACACGTATCGTCAAAGAGGATCGGCGGCCCCTGGTTAGCCAACCAGCGAAAGCCTACAACCACTGCCGGCCCCAACAGTGGCTTACCGATAGTTTGAAAGCTATCTTCACTGACGAGGATTCATCCCTCAACTACATGTATCGGGAAACCCTGCCAGCCAAACAATAGCCCCAAACCCAACCAGTGTCGACCTCTGAAATCACATATGCCCGAAGGCCCAAGCATCACATATAGCATAATAGTCATGCCCATATGTAGCTACTCTAATCATAAGGCACAATAATTATGCCAACCACATAATACCAATAATAACCAAGTAAACCAAATCACAATATCATATTATACCAATAATTCAATAATAAAAACCAAAACTATTAACCGAAAGTTCATCCGTTGCAACCAAACTCGTTACAACGGAATTGAACCGAGGAATACAATCCCACTCACCGATAATCCAAGATCTTCAACTCAGTTGTCTTATATCACTGAGTTGCCGCCCGCTTATCTGAGAACACAAAGATAATAAGTTAGTGTCTCGTTCCATAACTTAATCCAAATCATAATCCATATCTTAAACATGATACTAACCAAACATGATCATCATTCAAGACTAATATCACATACACCATTTAACTATAAGCTTCATTCAATCATTAAATACCATACCAAATAAAACTAAACAAAAACTCACTGAAACAAGGGGAATACGTTCGTATTCAGCTGAATACGCCCGTATTCATGGGAATACGCCGTATTCAGCTGAATACACCGTATTCCCAACCCCAAAACCACAGCAGAACTATTTTAAGGGAATACGTTTGGAAATACACGGGTGAATCCGGCGGATTCCCGGGAATACGCCGTATTCAAGGGAATACGCCGTATTCCCAGTGCAGAACAGAACCTGCACTTTCAGCTCAAAACACAACACGAACCAAAAACCCAATTTCACCAAAATCAGTTGCAAACACGAATTTTACCATAACAATGACCACAAACATCAACTATAATCATAATATAACAACAAACAACAATTATAACATCAATCTAACTCATGTTTCATCATCTAATTACAAAATCACCAAAACCTAGCTTATGAACTAACATGAAGAACACAACTAATTATAACCATAAATCATCATGTAATCAATAAGTATCTATCATGTTATCATCCTATAATCATGTATAACCAAGTTCTAACTTCAATTCCTTATTAAAATCACTAACCCTAATCTATTCAAATAATCACAAAACCTCAAGAACACTTACACAAATGAAGAACACGAAGATGATGATGAACAAGATGATTATAAGCTTCTTTCAAGTATTTACAATCCAAACCACTATTTAGTTCTTTGATTTCTTTGAAGAAATGAGGGAGTTTAAGAAATGAAAACAAAAGAGAAAGGAAATGGGGAAAGGTAGGTGAAATGATCCAGATATTTCCCACCGCCCCATCTAATATTATGTATAAAATATACCCGCTTCCTAGCCTATTGTCTGGAACCCGAAAATACCCGTAAGTCAAAATACTTTTATTTTACCGTCAACTTTGTTTATTTAAAACAAACAATATTTTATTAGTCACAATAAAATCGGTGACTCTTTTAACCGTTTATTCTTAAATAAACCAACCAAACTTATAAAAATACAATTTATTTCCAGGCCCAGAAACAGGATGTTACATTACAGTGCATTAATTATAATTTTGATTAAAAAAGAAAACTTTAACTTTAATAAATGCACATATTTTTTCTCATTAACGGCCTAAGATTATCAATTTTCCTTGATATTATTACAATAGTAAATAGAAAAATATCTTTTACAAGGAGAATTCAAATATCATGATTTGAAAAGTTCATCACTTTAACTTTAAACAAAACATTACACAATGTTTCTTTTTCCAAGTTAGGATCCTATAACGATTCCGTTATCTTACTCTGTTGTGTTTACACACAATACGTTGGCTACCTGGTTATAATTTATTGTTGTTACAAATTATTACGTCTTCACGAAAAATGGTACTACCTATGTCCTAAAATTATTGTCCAGTTTGACTTTCTGAAATATTTTTTTATTCAACTTTAACCTTATATATTTTTGTTTGTGTTATATACTTGATGAAAATTATATCAATGAAAATACATTTAAAACCCAATCCATTCATATATTTTGCATCAATTATTATATAACAAAAACAATAATATTTAACGTCAAAATTGAAAAATAAAGACTGCATAAGTTAAAACTGGACAGTAATTTTGGGACGGAGGTAATACGAATGAATGCAATATTGATGTTTTGAGTTTAATGTAATAAGACATAAGTGTATTGAAAGATGTGTAATGGAATTGTGATATAACCTTTGCAATAAACTTAACAACTAACGGTTGATATAAGCATTTTCACTTAAAGTTAACAGATTCAAATAGAAAGTATTTTACACATATATAGATCTACTCCATCCATAAAATGCACAGTACTATGAAGAAGATGAGTAGAAACTAGAAAGTAGAGATTAGCTTTATGGTTGCTTTAAAAGCAACAAAATTGGGTCGAGCCGTCGAGGGAAGGAGCAGTATTATTAGGCATATTATTAATTTCCAAATTGTACTATAAATAGTAAAAAGTGAGGTATGGAAAAGTTGTTGCATAATTTCATTGGGCCGTTATGAACTTATGATGGAAAGGAATTAGGCCTCATGATTCTAGGATGAAGATTATCAGACTAAATAAATATTGGGCCTATGCCACCAAAATTTGGGTACATCTATCGTCTCGTTTTTCATAGAAAATTAGAAACGGTTTCAAAGCAGCAGCATAAATAAGATAAAATTTCACTTTTATAATTCAGATACATAACTGGAAATAATGGTCTTATGATCTTTTGTATCATAGCTAGCTTCACTTGTATAAAGAACACCTACATCTACTTTCGTTAAACATTTGTGGAATTGTCTATACGTTGATACGAGTTTCAAACTAAAAACCACAACTGTTTCAACTTGTTATCCATTTAACGAACTACTTTAATGGTTTCGTTGACAGAAATGTGTCATTCTTATAAAATATCATGGAATACACAATTCATACCTAACTAAAAAGCATATTGGGTTCATACTAAAATATAGAAGATTGAAGCATCTATCTATATTATATAGTAAAGGGGAGTTGTTTAGTTTCTAATGCTGACTTGGCACCCCTCTAATCACAGGATTATGCTGACTTGGCACATCTCTAATTTCAGGATTATTTTCTATTTTTACCAGCATTATTATCTAATTTTTTTGTGTCAATAAAAAAATTTACGGTGGTTGCATTATAATTTAGGGTTTCGTGTTTTCAGGGTTTTTAATAATTGCCTTTTATTTTCCTCTTTCCAAAAACCACGCGGGCTGAGATTCTGAGAAGGCTTAGAGCATCTCCAACAATCATTTTTTCAAAAGCTTTTTTATCAAAGCTTTTTTGAAAAAGCTTTACAAAAAGTCATTGCTCCATTGATAAAAAGCTATTATTTATTAAAAACAAATATAATAATAAGGAGAGAAGGTGCAATGACTTGAGATTTATCAAGTCATTGAGGCTATAGCTTTTGATAAATTAAGCATTTTATAGGTATTTTATAGGTTTTATTGAAACAAAAAGCTTTTGTTCATTGGAACCAAAGCTTTTTTAAAAGCTTTTCTACAAAAGCTCTTGCACAAAATCTTGTAAAAAAGCTTTGCAAAAACCTTCGTTGGCCATGCTCTTATGGTTTAAATTTGCTTTTGCAATACGCAAGGTCTAACTTTTTGGTGACTATATAACTGTTTCAATACTCCCTCATGTTCAACACCCCCATTAATCGAATCCTTTCATCAACCAGAAATACCAATGGAAAATCAAAATATCGATTTCATTGCTGACCTTAATACTCGCACCGAGAGCTGGAACCTTAAGGTTCGAATTCTTCGTTTGTGGAGGACGACTTACCAACTTGATATGATTATCATGGATGAAAGGGTTTTTTTGTTCTTCAACACCATATCGTTTAATTCTTTATACCTGTTTGATTTATTTACGTTGATTGGTTTTTAAGTTTAACTAATTTTGTCAGTTCATCATCAGATTCTTGATTAATGAAGGTTAGTATTTCAATTTCTTTTCATCTTCTATTTCAATTTCAATTCATCAGATAGTAATCCGATTAATAAATCTATCTTTTTTCTCCATCATCATCATCAATACTTGACTGACTGTCATTAAGGTAATTGATTTTCATGAAAAAGAGAAGTTCGGTTTCTTCTCTGTAAGTAAAAGAACGATGTTAATTCAATTATGGGGATACTTGAGTGAAAGAAGGATGATGTGAAGAAGAAGCCAGAGAGGAAGATGAACAGAAGCGTCCATTGTACAACGATGGGGTAAGTTCTAATTTGTGAAATCAATTCAAATAGCTTACTTATATTTGGTAGTTTATTAATCTATGTCTGCTTTTTTTTCATTTTTTTAGGGTCTTATCATGGAAGTTTAAAGTTAAATCGAGGTCTTTGTAACTCTGAGAAACTTATTAGGTTGTGAAGTTGTTAATTTATCAATTTAAAATGATTTTTCATCCCACTAACTATGATGCCTAAGAGGTAGTACATGTTGAATCCTTTACTAATTCTTATGCTTATGCAAATGTGTGTGGTGCTATTTTATAGTGTTGTTGGTTGTAGCTCAGTTATCTTTTTGAAAAGGCTACAAAATGGATAAAGTAGGATCTGATGTGAAGTGGTGAAGACCATGCCTAAGTCTGGTTTGATTCAAGGTAATAGATAATTTTTGGTTCTCATGATGGTGATGTTTTGGTTTTATGTTGCTTACATTTACCAAGTTGTTACTTCATTTACTTGTGGCAACTGATTAGTGTTGTGGTAAAATTACTTACATTGCCATATAAATAAACTGATTTGTGAGATTGCATTAAAGAGTTACAGAATTGTTTGTCATGCTCAAGTTCAGGGTGTTGTGGGAAATTGTCGGAGCAGTTCATCATGAGTGATGATGGTAAGGGTCTATTTGGCCACTAAAGCTGATGCAAGTGTTGGCCACCTATCATTTATGCAGACATTTTAGTTCCATTTGATGCACCTTTTGTATGATATGATCTTATAGCGTTTTGACTGTGCTGCTCCAACGCCCCTATATGGTTTTCCCTTAAGATTTATGGTAGCAGTTTTCACTAGCCCCTTCATCAGTTTAGTATGTTACAAATTTTCATTAGCTGTAATCATGTTTGTGTGCAGGCAGTAAATTGATGGTTCAAACATAGGTCCACCATTTCAGATGTTGACTGTATCATCAAATGTTGACTATATCAGCGACTATGGTAAGGAATCCATGATTTCATCCTCATTCGCTGAGATTCATTTTATACTTCATTGGTTCTGACTTTGCCATTTTTTTGGTTCTAAAGATTCATTCTATATTAGTTTTTGCATATAGGTGAAGTTTCATTGTTGTATTTTTGAGATAGGATATGTTGGTCCGTTATCATATTGGGTGGATAAACTGGGTTCACTAAATTGTTCTTTATTCATCATGAGTTTGTCATATTTTATAAGAGTTCTCATAAGATGAAAATGATCATTATAATAGTACTAATTAAAATTTAATACTCGACATGTTTTTCTGGTAGTTTGAAATTGTGGCAGCAAGTGGAATAAGCTTTTCATCCACCCAAGTAAGATATTTATAATAGTAGTACCTACTGTGTTACTTATTAACAATAGTAAAAGAAGAACACTTTAGATGATCTTTTTGTTTTGCATTATTTTTTAGCTGCTTTTAGTAGTAACCCGGTTATGAATATTGGAGGTACCAAAATGGGCAGGTTGTGTAGTTTGTGTAATATGTCAACACATGTCCAAGTTCAAACAAGCAATTCTTTGTGTATGTCAATTATGGGGGGGTTGGGTTTCTACTATCACTATTTTGTGTATTCTTTATTTTTATGTGTTAATAAATAGTTAATGAATTAGTTCAGATGATTTTTCCTAGATTTACAATAATAATCATAACTATAACTATTGAATATATATATTCTGATTGGTGGTAGGTATCAAATATAGACTTTGAGCGACTTCAAATCGTTCATTTCAATTGACCTGTTCTCAAGTCATTTTTTATTTTGCCACTACTTGTCTATGGTATGTATTATGAAGGACGTACAAAACTGTTTCCTGCAAAACTGTTCCTGGCACTCTGTTAGTTCTATAAATAAGGTAATTGCCTTTCTACATATGTTTTATACTTTATGTAGTAAACCTTATTGATAGTAACTATTTTGACTCTTCTGTAATATTTTAAGTTCTTTTGACACCAGATATCAATGTTAAGTATTATCAGGTACTAAGTTGTGTGTGATTTGAACTCACTCATGTAATTGGCTTAACAAAGGACCCTACTGTTGAAAATGAGGTAACCTTACTTTTGATCAATGTGAGTTTTAGGTTCTTTTTGTCCTAAATAGCTTAATTTGTTCTCACTTGGTGGCTACTTCAGGACAAACCAATCAGTTATTTTAATATTATTATATGATGTAAGCCAAAGTTGCTGTAGAAACATGCAATAAATCAGTTTTTTTTATATACTTCTATACTATATACAACATTTTACCTATCACTAGAGGTTATAACTTTAACTGTTGAACTTAAAGATGATTGTAGATCCGGGTTATGATTACACTTATACAATTCACATAGAGTTTAATGAAATTGAAAATGCAAGTCATCTTGATCAGAGGTAGCTTAGGGATACATTTTGGCAATGCTTTAGAAGGAAGCATCGAAAGGAATACTACCAAAGTATGTTCTCATTTCACCTATCTAAAAACTTGAAATGTGTCATCAGGTTGTAGTTTAAGAAAAACTCTATACTATATATCAAAGTGGAATTTTCACTGACGTCATGGAGCTGCAGTGTCGAGTTTTGAGCATTATTCTGAAGTTTGCTAATTTGATGGTTAAGTTTTTCTTTTACTATTTGACTTCATATTACATTTAGTTAATGTTTATACTTGATTACAAAATTATATTAGGTTGGTTATTCAACTATAAGGAGTTCGAGATGGCTAATTTTTTTACCCATTACTTTTGAATGGGCTCATTCGGGTTATGTTTTATCTCTAACGGGTAAAATGTAATATTAGCTTACAATAGGATAAAGTTGCATATGAAGAAAGGTTTGACATTTTAAGCCCCATATGTTTTATAGACATAGGTTAAATTGTATGAAGTAAAAGTTTGGTTCGAAAGATTCATTTTATATTTAAATTTTGCGGAAATGCTAAGTTTGATTGTTGTACTTATGTCATTGGTCATACATATTTATTGCTTTTTAAGTGAGTGAAGTTTGTATTTTAAATGTAAAGACAAACACACTATGTCTCTATCTTTCTTTTCTTTGAACATCACTATATCTTTCTTCTAATGCTTCTTTGTTTTTCTCAATTGGTGTTCTCTTTCCTTTGATAGTCTGATTGAATTGTCAGACAAGTTAAAATTTAAAGCAACTACTTCTCTGTTGGGTTGGACTGCACATCCCTGCGCAAGGCATATATATATATATATATATTTAGCAATTTTTAGTTTTCACCTACAATTCAATATAGTGATAATGATTTGCTTTTCTTAGTGAATAACTGAAGAATACTGTATTCAAATTTGACTGTGAAATGATAATACCATATTATGTCCTAATTTCTTTTATCTATTTTAGCACTAATTTAGTATAAGTTTAGTTTTGATATGTGCAATTTTGACCCATCATTGTGGGCTTCTCGCTTGTGAGTGATTGCTTGACAATTACTTGCATGTAATTTGAAACAGACATGCAATCAGGTAGTTACTGCAACTCTACACATCTTAAAAGGATTGGCAGGTTAACTATCTTCTTTATATATGTAGATATTTTAGATGAAATATGGATGTACATGTTCTACATTATTCCGAGTAATTTAAACAAGTTTTTTTGCGCTCTTATAGGTTGACTACTGATCAGATAAGTATTGACAGTTGATGAAGCGTCGTCGTAAAAATGTTTGCAGAGATATGCGTGGACTGTGGTTATGAAATCGAAGAAAACAAAGGTGTAGAGGAAGCATAAAGAAATTAACTGATGATGTGCCAAAGTTGTTGCTAGCTTAATTGTGATTGTTCTTCTTTCTCTTCAATCTTATCAATCATTTGATTACGGATTGGACATCATTTCGAGTTTCATTCACATCATCTAGGACTATGTTACACAAAGAGTTAGGTCTATGTAGTATGAAGTTAAACGTGTAGATAATGCTTGGCATTTACCTTCTTTTCCAATATTAGCACTAATTAGTATTTTATCGATCATAAGTCTATGCCGTCCTCCTTAATCATAAAAGAAATAGTGGTCGATTTATGTAGCTTTTACGATAGATTTATTATCAAGTTTGTTTAGAGTTTTAGCTCTACTTGACCAATTATCCAAGTTTCAAATCTGTCCTTTGACATCTATCTGTGGTTTGTATGGATTTGTTCATGTGTATGAATTCTATCTACGATTCTCATGTTTTTATTTGATTAATGGTTCATGGGTTTATCCATCTATAACATAATACTGTGTAGAAACTTCCAATACATTACTAAATATTGTATGCAAAATGTAATAATACAAAATTTAATTAATTGAAGTTATTAGTAATATATTTCAGATTATAATTTTATTTTTTATAAACCCGTGTAGTCACGGGTCACTAAACTAGTTTTAATATTTAACTACAAGGATGCATCCTCTTCACTTTGTTCTCGAGTTAAAAACCAAGTGGAAAAGAAGAGAATGGAAGAAGGAAGAAGAGAAAAGAAAAGAAATGGAAAGAAGGAAAATTATGAGGTTGTGTTATTAAGATGGAAGGAAAAGAATCATTCTCGATCATCACAAATATGGGAGAAAAGGAAAAAAAATGCATTGAAACTTGCCCTCTCCTTCCATCCGCTTCGTTTCCCTTTCTTATATTAAAAAACTGAACAACGCTTTGTTTTTTATTCTCTTCCATTCCTTTCTTTTCCATCCTATTTAGAACTTGAGAACATATAAGAGCACTCCCAACGTGGAGTCATGGAGCGTCTTTCAAAGGTATTCCATGTCTCCATCCATTGACACGGAAGTGTCTTTGAGGTTTTTTACCTAGACCCTTTTGGAACGAAGACGGTGGGAGACATAATATTTGTGGGCTAATTTTTTTTTGTTTTTTGTTTTAGGTATATAAATGAGTAAATGTGAGACCTAATTTCAGTTATTCAGTTCATTATTTATAATATTCGGTCTTTCTGAGAAAGTGATGATGTGACGCTGAACTAATAGTTCAATTATTCAATTCATCATTGGTAATGGTTAAAAAACAGATGCTATAGACTTGTATATACGTCCATATATATATATATATATATATATATATATATATATATATATATATATATATATATATATATATATATATATTTAGGACCATAATTTAAATATGAATATGGAAGTTGTTGAAATAAAAGAACATAAAAGATTATAAAAAGATACCTTTATTTATAGAATCTGAATTAATACAGGGACAGTTGGATAATATACAAGGATCTTGCTTCTCGATATCTATAGATTGGGTTTCTGGTAATATACAAATATTGAAATCTAAAGTTTTTGTACATCTGGTTGTAGAGAATTTTATTGAAGGTTTTTTCATAAAAAAAGGCTCTCCTTCTTTCTTCAATTCTTCTTCGTTTTATAGATAGTTCTTCCGGTTGCATGACTGGCATCTTTCGGTAAAAGTCTTCAATTATTTCTTTTGTAGGTAAAATCTTCAATTATTTGGATGTGATGATGTATCTCCTATTTGCTTTTTCAATAATTTGGAATTTGTCGGAGAATCTTCTTTTTAATAATTCTTCTTTTGAAAATATAAACACTTTACTTATTGGTAGGGTCTTCCACTTTCTCTTTGCTTGTCGTATCTTCAAGTTTGCTTTCAATAATTCCTAACCACTTTCATAGTGGTAGGGTCTTCTGTCTAGTGGTAGGTTCTTCTTTCTTTCCTTTATTCTTTCTTTCTTTTAGACTTGTCACCTGCAAACTTTCTTGTTCATATGGACAAATAATGATCTTTTTATAATATAGATGTGAGTAATTTTATCTGATTCATAAGTAATCAAATTTTCTGGTATATAATAAAATTCACATAATAATATCTTTCTTATATATAGACTCTCATTTTAAAATATAGACACTTGAAAGCTAAAGAGTTATGTCGTCATAAGGATCCTGTGCATCTTGAAATAGATCTTCACTTGGCGTAGGGGAACATTTGATCTCATTTATAATTTTCTGCATTTCTTCAGGAGAAGAACACTCCTGTAATCTTTTAATAAAATCCTTATCTTGTATTTTAGGGGTTGAGGTAGAATAGCATTCTTGAGAAATAGACCTTTTGTAATAATTGGTGACTGCATTAATATCCGCTTGGCTTTCTTCGATTCTTTTCCACCATTTAACACTAAATTGTCTGTATAGAAGTGGTGGAGAGGTATCTCTGGCTTCTTGTTTTTTATAGGTAAATAGAATAATCCATGGTAACTTGAATATAGCAGAAAACTGAAGAGTATATTCTTCTGGGCAAATATGATCTTGCATAAAGTAATCTTTATATTTATGGAATCCTTCTAATATCTTGATAGGGAATATAGTTGGAATGCTTCCAAAATATCTGAACCATTTAATAAACCATTTGGGGTAGCTGTTGGAAAACTTTTCAGCGAAATAGAAAAACCAGGTATGGTTAAAATTTCTCAGTAAAAAGGCATGAAACCAGGCGTCTTGATAATCATAATAATTATAGATAGGATATTGAGGATAGCAGGCAAGAGTTTTGTGAGTAAAGGGTTTTAAAGACCATTCTTCTGGAGATATAACCTTGATAATCTTTACTTTGCTGCAATCAATGTGACTGGGATTCTTTTGGTTGAGGGTATGATCAATGATAACAGATCCACTATCTACTAAAATAGCTTGATAGTATTCTCTAGTCTTATATTCATCAATATAGAAATGGGAACTTCTCGGGTATAGGTAATCAATAAGAGTGAGGAAACTTTGGTCAAGCTTTTGTTCTTCTATAGGCTCAAGAATCTTAACAACTTGTCTATTGGGATTAATAGAGTATTCAGGGGTGTTTGTTGGTGTATTTTTGGGTTGAATTATCGTTGGTCTAATCGTAGGTGAGGCAGTTGGTTGTATAGGATTTCGGGTTGGAATGGTTTGTGCAAGAGCAGAATATGGTGGTCTTGCCCTGGGTGTTATGGGTCCAAATTGATTTGGGTGTATAGGTAATTCTGGAAAATTTCTTGAAATATAGGTTGATGATGATGAAGGTTGGTTCATAGTGTGTTTGGATAGAACGACTTTCTTCTTTTCACTCATTTTCCCTGTAAAAACTCTCTTGATAAAAAATCAGGTAAAGAATTATCTTTTCCTTTTATAAATTCGATTGTAAAATCAAAATTTCCTAAAATAGCTTGCCATCTGGCAAAAACTTGTTTAGAAATTAAATTTTTAACATCTTTTTCTAAAATATATTTGGCAGATAAACAATCAATTCTTAATAAAAAAGGTTTCATATACAAATCATCTTCAAATTTTTTAATATTTAGAACAATACTTAAAATTTCCTTTTTTATAGTAGAATAATTCTTTTGGGTGTCATTCCAGGAACCAGAATAAAATCTTACTAATTTTTCTTCTTCATTATCTAATTTTTGTTTTAAAATTCCTCCAAATCCTAAGTCACTAGCGTCAGTTTCAACGATAAGACTCGCATCAGGATGTGGTATATTAAGGCATGGGAGAAATTTTATCTTTTCTTTAATATGTTTGACAATTTTTGTATGTTCTTCGGTCCATGGTTTTGGATTTTTCTTTAATCGATCGTATAGTGGTTTACATATAATTCCCAAATCTTTAAAGAAATCATGAATATAGTTTAAGCATCCTAAAAATCTTTGTAATTGAGTTTTATCTTTTATTTCATTAGGAAATTTATTAGTAAATTCAAGACTTCTTTCAATGGGTTTTATAGTTCCTTGAATAATATTATGACCTAGAAATCTTATATCTGTTTGGAATAATAACATCTTTGTGGGTGAAACAGCTAATCCATTTTTATAAATAGTATCATAAAATATATTTAAGTGTTTAAAATGTTGATCAATGTTTTTTGAAAATATTAAAACATCATCAATATAAACGATTACAAAATTTCCAATTGGTAAAATAATATCATTCATAATATTTTGAAATTCTGATGGAGCGTTTTTTAATCCAAAGGGCATAACGTTCCATTCAAAGTGTCCAAAAGGGACATTAAATCCTGTTTTATATTTATCTTCTTCTTTTATTTGAATTTGCCAAAATCCAGATTTCATGTCAAATTTCGAAAATATTTTTGAGTCATATAATTTTTTTAATAAATCTCTTTTATTAGGTATAGGATATCTAATCCACTCTAATACTTTATTTAAGGGTTTATAATTTATAACTAATCTTGGAATACCTCTTTCGATTTCTGCATTATTAATTACATAAAAGGCTGAACATGACCATGGTGACTTAGAGGGTCTAATAAGTCTCTTTTCTAATAATTCTTTGATTTCTTTTTTACAATTTTGTTCTAGTTCAATAGACATGTGTATAGATTTTGATTTAGTAGGTATATTCTTTTCATTGAATTCTTTAATATAAGGTAATCCTACAGTGTGTTGTTTTCTTTTCCAAAAAGCACTGGGTATAGTAGAACACACATTGTTTTTAAATTTTTCTTCAATAAATTTTACTTTGTTCTGTATATTTTTGTCTTGTAATTGATTGTATATTCTTTTATCATTTATTTCATTAATTAAAAATTCAGCTTGTTTTCTTTTATTTTTAATTAAATGTAATTCATGGGTAACAATAGGTGTAGTAAATTCGAAAATTATTTCTTTATTTAATACTTTCGTGATAATACCTCTTTCATCTACACTTATAGGATATAATTGTATTATAAAGGGTAATCCTAATATAATTTGAGAGGTTAAATTTTTTACTAATATAAGATGAGTTTTAAAACAATAATTTTCTTTACATATATGGACATCGGATAATTTATAGCCTATACTAAGTCTAGATCCACTGGCTGTGGATAATCTCTGAGTAGATTTTTCAAAATATTTAGTTGGAATTAAACCTTCCTGTATACAATTTAAATCTGCTCCAGAGTCAACTAAAGCAATTAAGGTTATTTTAAATTCTCCGTTTATCATTATATTTACTTTTGTATGCCATCTTTGATATTTAGTATATTGGATTGCATTAATTATAGGTTCAATTAAGGGTTTATCTTCTGAGGTTATATTTTGTTCATTTTTATTTTCCTCTATAGTCTTAACCTTTTCTTTTAAAATTCTTATCTCTGTTTTAACCATATTAAGTTCTTCTTGTAAATCTTGTATTGTTATAGGTTTGTTTTTACTAAATCTTTTGCATATTTCATTAAAATTATATATGGTATAATCTTCTTCTATATTACTTTGATCTTTTAATTTTCCTTCTAATTGTTTTATACATAAATCTTTCATTTCTTTATTATCAACTTTACTTATCATATCAATTAATAAATGTAATTCATCATTATTAGTAATAACATTAATTTCTTTATAGTTACAATTGCATGTTCCTATACATTCACAATCTTCAGAGTTGCTACTATTTTTAGATGATTCTTCTTCAATTTTATTTAAATCATTTTCACTATAATCAGATATACTTGATTCATTATCTTTGATTAATTTACTAATTTTTTGTCTAAGATCTTCTATATCAATTTCATTAATTTTAGTTTTAGAATAACAATCTTTTGACATATGTCCGGGTCTGCCACATTTATAACAAATAATAATATCTTGGTTGTTTGGTTTTTTATTTTCTCTTTTATATTTGCTATTGTATTTTTTGTATGATACTTTCCTTTTTCTTTTATAATCTTTATTTTGATAATATTCTTGATTATTTTTTATAGGTTTTTTATTATATCTTTTATATTTTATTTTCTTAGAACTAGAAGGGGGTAATACTAAAGGTTCATAACCATATTGTTCACAAAAATTTCCTAGTTCATGTCTTCCACCTATTCCTTCCTTTTTAATTTTTGCTTTTAGTTTTAAATCTGAACATATAGCTAATCCTTCTTTATTAACATAGTTTATAATTTCTCCATAGGTTAATTCTTTATAAGGAATTTCATTATTATAATCATTACTTAATTTATTTCTAATTCTTTCAGCAAATAATTTTGGTAATCCGGCAATAAATCTTTCTTTCCAATAGGATTCTCTACAATCTGGTCTAGTCATAACTTTTGCTAAGAAAACATCTTTATACCATCTAAAATCTTGTAATTTTCTACATGTTAAATTTAATAATATAGTTGAATTTCTTTCTTGATATTCTGCTGGGTTTCCTACATAATTTTTTATAATAGCATAAACTAGAGTATTTAAAGAATCATCAATCTGTGTTTGAACAGCTGATCCATTTTCTGTTTTTATAATTAATTTTTTTGAATTTAATATATGATTTTTTCATCTTGAGTTACATAACTATCCCACCATCCTTTTAATACTCCTGTAAATCCTGATATTATCATTTGTGTTATTTTATTATCTGGATTTTTATGAGCTTTATAAGAAGTTGCTGCCATAGTCATTTCTTGTAATAAGTTTAAAATTTGATATTCTGTTTGACCATCTATATTCCATTCATATATCGAATTACCATCGTATCTAGATTGTACAATTTTATCTCTTTCTTCATATTGTAAATCTGGTGGTGTTGGTCTATAATAATAATTTCTTGTTTCTGGTCGAGGTGTATAAGTCTTATTGGATGTATAAGGGTTGTATTTTATTTTTTCTATAGCATGAAATTGTTCTTCTATCTCAGATATATCAGAGGTTTCGTCTTCATTTATAACATTTACATTATGATTTGATATAGTAAAATTTTGTAGTTTTTCTTCAATTTCTCTTAATAGTTTACTTTGTCCTCCTAGATTTATAGGTGTTTCTATATTGTAGGGTATAAATATAGGGTTTTCTTCTACTTGTATATTAGTTGAAGTACTTGAAGTACTTGCTTCTTCATTTCTATATCCTATTCTATCTAATTGTTGTCCTATAGTATTTAACATTTCATTAGTATGATTATTTTGATATATAATATTTTTTAATATTTTATCAGTATCTGGTTTATCAGCTTTCGAAAAGGGTATTCCTATATATTCCTTTTCTTCCTTTTTTATAATTATATCTTTACAAGGTGGCTTAATACTTATAATTTCTTCATTAGTTGTTAAATCGGTATACAATCTATTTATATTAGTCATTGTTTCAATCCTGGTTTTATAAGGAAATTCTATATTTTCTTCTATACAATATAATTCAAACCATGTAAAAAACGGTATATTTTCTTTGCTGTCTTGCATATAAAGAATCCATTTTAATTCATGAAACATTTTTTTATCTTTAAAATTAAGTTCATACCAAGTAAGTTTTTCTTTATTATAGTTATTAAGTCTTTCGTTCATTAGATAATTATAATCTTTTATATTCATTGTTTTAACAAATTGTTAATTTAGATCTTGTCGTTTTTATTTTATTTGCATTTATTTTTAATAGTATATTTATTGTATCTATATGTTTTGATGTAATATTCTTTATATATTTTATTTGATCTTTGCTTAACCATTTATAATTTCTATCTCTTTTGGTTTTGAATTCTTCTATCTGTTGAATTAATTGTTTTCGTTCTTCATATAAGAATATTAAATAAACTGATATAAAATTATTATGATCGTTATTCATTTGTATTTTACTCATAATTGTTCTTCTCTATAATAATCTACTTCAGATTTAGAGGGGTTATAAGTGTTACTAAAATCTTCACTTATATTATCATCTTCATATAGTGGTTTAGGTATAGATCTATTAAAATCAACTCCTTTAACTCTCATAGACTGTGATCTTCTTAATAAAGGTTCACTAGATTTTGAACTAGAGGTTTCAGGAATATATGTAGAGTATCTAGGTGGTTCTTTTTCAAAATCTATTTCTATACTTCCGTCAGTATGTTCTGTAATATCTGATATTTTGCTAATAGTTTCTAAAGGTTTGGGTGAACTTATATCTTCTAATTTCCAATTTTGGTTTTGAGTAATTTCATTCCATTTTAATCTTTTAGGTATATTAACCCTAGAATTTCTAGTATTAGCTTCAAATATTATAGTTTCATCTTTTGGTGACATTAATTTTGATCTTGGTTCCACAGTAGTGGTCATTGTTTTATATAAAACTCTATATATAACGAGTATAGGGTCAGTTCCTTGTTTAATATCTAAATTTTTTGTTTTAATTGTTAAGGTTAAAGTATCTAATATATTTTTATCAAATAAGGATATAGTGAAATTAGGATAACAATTAAAATATATAGGACCATTACATATATTGGATTCTGCCATAGCTAATAAGGAATTTTTAAAATTTAAATGTCTAGCATCTCTTAATATAACTAAAGTAGGTACATCTAACCCTATTCTAGTCAAGGGTTTAATAGCTATCTGTATTAATCCTATATGTAGAAATTTATAATTTTTCATATGATCTTTAATAGTATTCTTGGAAAAAAGTTGTATACATTGATTATTTTGTAGAAGAGGTAAAGTTTTTTCTGTTTGTTTTATAGAATATCCCTGGAAATAATCAAAAGAACCAATCTTATAAATATTACTAATCTTTTGTTTAGGTATACTCCAATCTTTCAAATTGTTTTCAATGTTTGAAATAGAAACTTTCATAGAATTTGTATGATCATGTTCTTCTTCGATTTCAGAAGTAGAACTACTTTTTTGATTTGATAGTAATCTTGTGACTCTATTCATAATTAATTATTAACTATTTGATTTAAACTTTGTTTTCTGAAAACCTTAACTTATAATGTTGATTGAACATACCTTCTCCGGGAACACCCCCATATCGCTGTGGTACGGTCGTCTTACTGTCCGTCTGCGACTAATTCCAACCAGCTGATCGACAGGGCTTACCAACGCAGATGTATATTTTCTCAACATATATAAATTAATTTTTTCTTTCAACAATGATGAAATCAAACAATTCATAATTTTCATAAGAATATAATCCATAACTACTACCACCTCAAAAAAATGAGCTCATGGCTTTGATACCAAATGCGTACAGGACCATAATTTAAATATGAATATGGAAGTTGTTGAAATAAAAGAACATATATATATATATATATATATATAAAAGAAAACCTCTCCTAAAAAATCTAAGTGCAAAATTGAATCCTATTAACCAATCAAAACCTACAATTTCACTCCAACTTCAATTAACCAATAGAATGCTTTCATTCATCTAAAAATACATTCTTAACTGAAATTAATTAAACCTTAATAATTATAAAAAAAATAAATCCCCTTCCTACAATTTTACATATATATGGCTACCGGGTAGTCTAACCGCCACAAGCGGTTGAGTTTTTCCATTGACTTTCAATCTGGTACCGTTGGATCGTGTTGACTTTGAATCTGAACCGTCTAATAAAAGGGGTTTCGGTTATTTTTGGATGGCAGTTTATTTTGATCCTGGGTCTGCCAACTGCTCACCCACGTTCTCACTCCCCTGGGCAGTTGATTTCATAAACCGTTTTGTAATAAGGCGGTAAAAATCAAATAGGGATTATATTGAAGCGATTTCACTTAAGTCGAGATTAAATCCTCTGTATTTTATCTTATTCACAAGAATTAGTGAAACTTTTCAGATTTTACGAGAAACTTTTTGTTTTGTATTAAATCATGATTGTTTTAGTTTTGATTGGTTAATGGTTACATAGTCTCATTTACTATCGACCATATTAAATTACAGACCGATGCAATATTCACTTTTACCTTTTTGCAGGGAGCATAATTTTCAGTTGTTTGAGTGCATACGGTGTTTTCATAAGATTCCAGGGAAGAGATGATCTTACAAGTTTCTATTAGAACACCATGTTTTTTTATAATATTCCTGAATGATCTGTTATAATATTCCTCATTCAGGAATATACTTTGGTGGCAGTTAGGTTTGTTGCAGGATGATTGCGTATTTGATTTATTCTATAGGAGTTTTGTAACTTCAGGAAACTACTTGATTTTGACTAATTATTGTAAGTATTGTTTGTGTGAATTTTGACTATCATTTTTTCAAGAATTGTCATTAGTTTCACCCAATTTACATTATTTTTTACAAGATTCTCACACTTCATTGGTATGATTTGCAAAATAGCAGCAAATCTGGAGATTGAAAGTCGAGGAGATAAATAAACTTTATTAACATATCTCACTTTTGTTTTCTTGATTTTATATGTTGTATATTCTTTTTGGTTTTGTTTTTATGCTCCACCTCCTCGATAAGGAATGTCTCAAGAAAGTGATAGAAATATCAATAATTTTAATGGTGAAAAAATTGCATCATTTATGATATAGATGGTGTTGTAAACAATTAGAGATATGCTTTTAGGAGTGATCAAACATGCTAGGGGAAGGACCGAGTGAGTTTTTTTGTGGGACATTTTTTGGTGTTGCTGCTTCAAATACTTTTGAGTTGGACATTGATGTTGGACAGAATGATGTCACCATACATTTCGACTTTCCTGGTAGTACAGTGAGGTATGTGACTTGATTCCGTTTCTTTTATCAATTTTTTCATCTTTGATTTATTCACACCAAGAGTAACTATCTCAACATTTAGCTTATTTGTATTTATATTGAAATAGAGTTTGTGCAGATGTGACACCCATGATTGTATTTATCCTACATTATTCTTGTCTAGGTTGTTTACCGAACGCCTGGCCCATCCATTTTGAAAATCGACTAACTACTTTATATGCTATTTATGCCTTCAAACAAAGTACTATAAAAATAATTTGTATATGATACATACCTGTTAGGATGCTATTCCTAGGAGAGAGGATCTTGAGTAGAGATGCTATATTTTTTGTCTTTGAGTTATCTTCTTGATCATACCTTCGTCTTTGTAAAGTTTTCTAAATAGTTCAATTCAAAATATTGTATTTGTATCATTTGGTCTATATGGTCTGTTATGCATTCAAGGTTTGTTATTAAGTCACCGTATCCACTTAGTACTCATGATGTTTCTGGTTATATCTTCCTTCTTTGTAAATACCCAGTTAATATCTATGGAACAAGATGTGGTCAGGGATATCTCGGGCAAGATTGGGTCCGAAGTGGGCTGTTTTCCTTTTGATTATCTTGGTCTTAAAATAGGTGCAAACATGAATCTAAGCAAACATTGGACTGATTTGATTGAAATATTCAGGTGTAGGCTGTCCCATTGGAAAGCAAACAGATTATCTTTGGCGGGTCGATTGACTTTGATAAAATATGTCCTAGATAGTCTTCCGGTGTATTATTTTTCTTTATTCAAAGCTCCTAATAAAGTTATCGAATCTTTAGAAAAAATAAGGAGGAACTTTTTATGGGGAGGGTCAGACAAGAATTCAAAAATCAATTGGGTTTCATGGTCTAAGGTAATGGCACCGAAAAACGAAGGGGGGCTTGGGATAGGATCTCTTAAACATATAAATATCAGTTTGTTGTTAAAATGGCATTGGAGATTTAAGCAGGAATCTAACCCTGTTTGGAAGCAAGCAATATGTGCGATTCATAACAACTTTGGAGATTCTTCTTGGCTTCCTCTCAAGAAATACCTTTCCTGCTCCTGGAAAAATATTTGTAATGTTCAACAAGAGCTTCGGTCCTTCAACATTGAGATTCCTCATTTAATGGTCAAAGAAGAAAACAAATGGCATTGGAAAGGTGACAGCTCAGGTAACTTTTTTGTTGCATCCGCTAGATGGACAATTTTGAATTCATTTGCTCGGGCAAAAGAGTTTAGTTTCTGTTGGAGTAAATTGGTTCCAAGAAAAGTGAACATACTTGCATGGAGGGCGGAAATGGACAGACTTCCCACTAAAGCGGCTTTGACTCGGCGACAAATCCAGGTTTCGTCATCCCTTTGCTCTTTATGTAATCAATTCGAAGAGTCATCAGAGCATCTTTTCATCTCCTGCGAATATGCCAATTTGCTGTGGTGTTATATTAGTTCCTGGTGTAAAATTATGCCTATTTTTGTATTCTCCATTCGAGATATTATTTGCTTCAAGGGTATCGAAAATGAGGAATTGAATGAAGTGGTTCGGGCAATTCTATTGATTACTTGTTGGTGTATTTGGAAAGCAAGAAACGAGGCTTGTTTCAAGGGGTCCAAACAATCTTGGCTAAGGATCAAAGAAGATGTTCTATGCACGAGTTATTTGTGGATTAAAAATCGTGCAAAATGGTCACAGTTGACATGGGAGCAATGGCTTGCTTTTAATTTCCGAAGATTGGATAGGAGGCGTATTGGGCTGAAGAAGTAAGCATTTTTTGGAGTGAAGAATATGTCTGCAGCAACCTTCTGTTTGTAATATTAATTATTATGGAATGCTTCAATCTTTTGCGGTAGTTATCTCAGGATCCATTCGGAGAGTTATCAAAAACGAAGTGAGGTGAAAACCGGTGGCGCGGCCCTCATTCTCGGGGATTTTTTCCTAACTTTGGTTAGGTTTTTTTCATCCTTTTTAACTCTCTCGCAGTTCGGATCCTGAGCGTTTGGTTGCATTAGAGATAAGGTTGAACGCTATTGGTGTATGTACATTTGTACGTTTTGGCATCTAGCATCTTGCTAGTTGTCTCATTAATATACTCTGCCTTTCAAAAAAAAAAAAAATCTATGATTTTTAAGATGTACAATTCCCAGGTAGTTTGGCTAGCGAGCATGTCATTAGTGCGATCAAGCTTGTCTTTTTTTTGGGTCTAATATGAAAATTGTGTATATTCCTCGATTTATTAAGTTGACATTGATTATTTTTGATTTGATTAATAATACCTTAACTGTTCACATTCCTCTGTATGGTATTGAGTAGGGCTTAGTGTCTGGGAATGTATCAAACTTTCACCAAATCTCTATTGTGTGTATCTAACTTACAAAACTCAATATTAATGCACTCAACTTGTAAAAACCCTTATATTGATGTACTTTGATGATGTGTCACGCACATAGCATGCCACGTGGCACAAGGAGAGAGTGACATGTCATCAAAGTACATCAATATAAGGGTTTTTACAAGTTGAGTACATTAATATTGAGTTTTGTAAGTTGGATACACACAATAGAGATTTGGTGAAAGTTTGATACATTCCCAGACACTAAGGCCTATTCAGTAATACTACAGGTTCCATACATGCACTATGATCCTTTTACGTTAAGAAAGATATTTATATAGCACAAGGCTGCAAGCATAGTCATAGTGCATTCCCTGAAGAGAATTTGGTGAAAATTGCTCATCGTCTACATTTCAAGATCTTGATTATTTTATGTTTACACATGGTAGTATATTCTTTACACATTTTCATAGTGATTTATTGTTAATTGTGTTTTGATTAATGTTTATAAACTTTAATTCACATGTAGATAACTGAGGAAAAAGTTGAATTCGCATAACTTGAAGACATTGATTCCGGAAAACCACGTGATGGAGCAGCATGGATATAATATGAAATGGACGGGTCAAGGTAGCAAATATCAGTAGTTACATATCACATATGGCTTTCTTATATAAAAATATACCATATTTTTTTTATCTTCTGTCAAAGTGGCAAAATGGACACGTCTTTGCCAAAGTTTGTAATGGTAATCATGCATGTAATTGATTCCTGGCTTTCTGTTTCCACTATCTAGAAAGCTGTGTCGACAACTCGACATACAGGGAAATGAAATATGGTGTGACTTATTGAAAGTTCCAATAGAAAGAGATGAATATCTTGCATTGCCTACTAACAAAAGTATGAATCCATCAAATATTCATTTTGTTATTTGTATAAATAATTTGGTTTTTTTTATTCAAACGGAGTTCACTTTATCATAAGGATGATGATGATAGCGCATACAAACGGATCAGGAGCTCGGGGTTGGATTAAAGAACTTTACAGCAAAGCATTGGAAAACATTATTAGACACTTTATTCTCCAATAATCATCTTCTACGAACTTTGACATTGTTATCATCCTTTCGGAATTGTAAGGTTGAATTTTTTATTTGCAAATACTTTTATCTTACTGGTATCATACTATTTCTTTAGACTAGATCAGCGTGGAGATCATATTTGATAAGCCTCCATGCCAAATTTGGTCAGCTTTCATATTTGGTCAACCTTTAAATATAGTGAGTTTCTTCGTCGAATTTAGTTCTTAAGTTTTAGGTCAGACACATGTGCTTAACAGGTGTGTTGGGTTAGGTTGGATTGAGTAAAAATGTTGTGTATATATTGCTGGAACTTGACGTCAGCTTTATATTGGATATTTGATGTCTAAAATTAAATAATTCTATATTTTCAATTTTCGTCAAACCCTTGTAGTCATGGATCAATAAACTAGAGAATAGTTGAATCTTAAAGGTGGCAATTTCGAGAATGGGTCAATTCAGGTTATGCTTTATCTCTAATGCCTTTAAAGATAACTAACATGCATGTATTTCAATACATAAAACCTTCTAACTCATTCTATCTTAAAAACTTCTTTGTTATAATCCCTCTTTAAGTTTTAGATACGATTTTCTATCAGCTAAACATGAAGCAAATTGTTGTTGAATTTACTTTAACATAGTTTAGTTTTATTGCAGGTCACTAAATTGAAAATTATGTATCTATAGTCTACACAATGGGAAGACTTATTATACAAAGCTTCTCTAGCTTTAAGAGAGGTGGGTTGGTCTATCAGGATGCCAACTACAAAAGCTTTATCCTAGAGGTGGCACACCCAGGTGGATTCGGTAACGGTTAAAACAAATTTTTGTCAAATTTGGTAATCTTTGGTTCAAGTTGGGTCTGCCTGACATACTTTTTGGTACAAAATTTTAGTTGTATAAAGAGAGTTAGTGAGTCAAATTATTGCAATCCAATTATTAGTTTTTATAGTAATCCACATTTTTCAATTGCACGATTTAGGAAGTTTTATGGTTATAAAAATAAAATTTAAGTGAAAAACCCAAGAATTTTTCTTAAGTTTAATAGGTCGAAGTTGACCTCAGCTTGAGATTTCGTCTAGAAGCACATTTTCTTGATAGCTCCAACTGTATGATAATAAGTATTGATATTATGGTAACACTTGGTCTTAATTCTACTAGACTATGTTGTTTTGATATCATGGTTTACATATTTGGACATGGCTCGGTGTGTTGGTATTAACCTTTGTTTTTAGTTGCATCACTTCATCAAGATCCCGTACACAAAATATATTGTGCTCTCTGTAGTGGCTATTCACAAAAACATGTGTTTGCTCTGATGTTGTTGATGGGTATGTCCTCAATTCTAGATGAAGAAGTAAAGGTTTTAATGAGTCTCTTTAGATAGTTGGGATTCTAATTGTTGTGTATTGGTACTGTATTAATCTACTATTAGTGATTTAGCATAGTCACTTTGTTTAAGATTGTATGGATCAAGCCCATTGGGTTGCACTCATATATGACTCGGGTATGCCTTCAACTGCTTTCGTAATTACATATTTACATTGTACTACTAAATAAGTATTTTCACATAGAGTTTACATTTAAGAGGTAATTATTTGTAATTATAAAACACAAAACTTATATCTACATTGTTATACTTACAAAATTTGTCAACATAATCTTATAGTTTTAATTTGTGTCAGACCTGTATAGTTACAAGTGACTCGTATGTTATTCAAACCCCTCTTTGTGTTAACTATGTCCGATTTCTTTTTTTTTCTCTCTTTTTTTTATTTTAATAAAATCGTGCTTCCATGAATGTCTTTGCCAATTACTTAAATTATTTTTTCCATTTCTATGCATAAATTTCTTGGCCAATTAAAGATCAAGTATTAGGCTTGTGGATTGTCTTTTAACAAATAAGAGCAATCTTTATGTTATGCAATTGGAGATGATAATAGTTGTATGATTGTTCGAAAGTATTTGTGTAGGCAAGCACATTTTAGCTAATTCATTCGTAAATATCCAAACTTATAATTGCAAACAAATGTATATGTTTACTTACCAATCGACTCTTTGGATTACGTTACCTAATTTGCTAACACCAGAACGCGCTTTTTCAGCTGCCACATCAGCATCAAACTATAACACCAGAACGCCCCTAATCATAACACCAGAACGCCACATTTTTTCTCCATTCTGGGACCCACCACTAACTTACTAAATTTAATTTTCTTTTATTTAAAATACAATACAAAACATTTTAATTAAAAATACAATACACCACAATAATTAAAATAAAAACCATACATTAATTCAAATAAAAATGAACTACATTACTTTTTAAAAATAAAATACATCACAATAATTTTAAAATACAATACGATCCTAAAAATTAAAACGTTACATTCCTAAAAATCTAAACGTTACAATCCTAAAAAATAAAACGTTACAATCATAAAAATCCTAAAAAATAAAACGTTACAATCCTAAGAAATTAAACGTTACAATCAAAAAAATCTAAACACACTAAAAACTACTCGTCGTCATCCTCGTCGGCATCGTAGAACTCCGCGAACTCATTTCGAAACTGTTTCTTCATCTTCGCGAACGCTGCACGGTCAGCTGGATCCGGGATCTCTTCGGGGTTGAATTTGAGAAACTGTAGACCTTGAAACGCAGTTCTCAATCGTTCCTGACGGGTGATCTCCTCAATCGATGCTTTTTGGGCGGCTAACAATTCGGCCTTGTGTTTCGCCATAGCCTGTATCGCGTCATCAACCTTTTCGGTCGGGGTTCCTGTCCGGGAAGATGTCGCCGCATCGGAAGAACCAGAGCTTTGGGCCGCTTTTCGGGCTCTGTTTCGGCCCATGGGCCGTGGAATCGGGTCGGGCCCAAATAACTCGTTCTCTCGGTCGGCAGAGAGATCAACGGACTGATCAAAAAAATCTTCGTCCTCGTCGCGCAATCCGGTTCCACCTACCGGTAGGCCTGTAAGCGAACTGAACGTTCGACGAACTATTCGCGAACCGTTCGGCGGGAAGTTCGTTTATGTTCGTTCGTTTCGTTATATGAACGAACATGAACAAATTTTTACGTTCGTTTAATTATATGAACGAACATGAACACAGGTCTCGTTCGTGAACGTTCGATAACATGTTCGTGAACGTTCGGTTAAATGTTCGTTTATTAACTAATAGTTTAATTAAATTAATAGATATTTGTATATCTTATTTTGATTTAAGCTAAATTCTAAATACAATATTATTAAATATTTAGATATTTTCATTTAATAATATTAAATATCTAGATATTTTCACCTCACATTTCCCTTTCATATTTCTATCCACTCCAAACACACCTCCACTCTCTCCCATCGACTAGTTCCAGATCTGTTGCTCTTTCCTACGATCGGACCAAGCAAATGAGTTCATCTTCATACTGTGATTGTTTTGTAATATTGAATATGCATTGCAAAGTTTCAAGTTCTATATATATATATATATATATATATATATATATATATATATATATATATATATATATATATATGTGTGTGTGTGTGTAGATGTGTATATATACGTTCTTTTATGTTTGTTGAGGTTCGTTTAAGGTATTAACGAAGAAATGTATTAAATTATGAGTATGTTCGTGTATGTTCGTTTGTGTTCGTGAACAAACAAATTTTCTTAGTGAACGAACATGAACAACAAAATCCATTCGCTTATCCGTTCGTGTTCGTTCGTTTGTTCGTCAAAACCATAATGAACGAACACGAACAGACTCCGTTCGTGTTCGTTCGGTTCGTTTACATGCCTACCTACCGGATTTGGTGCCCTCCATTTCGGATGATCTTTGAGGAACCACCAAGCCTCCCTTGAGGTGAATGTCTTCTTGTAGGTATCGTAGTATTCGGCTACGGCTTGATCGTAAATCATCCCGTTGTCTCGGCCGCTACCCCAAGCTCGTTTTACCGACTCATAACACCCGTTGAAGTTTTTGCAGTTTCGGTCAAGTGTACGCCACTTGGATGATAATTGGTCGGCGCCGCGAACCCAACCATAATTGTTGGCGTTGAACTTTTCTTCAATAGTACCCTACAAAGTACCCCGTTTTTGTGAGTTACCGACTTCAGAGTCTTCGGATGCGTCGCAATAACTAGTTGCTAACCACGCCTCTTCAGTTGGCGACCATGCCCGTTTGTTGCATGTTTTTTTTGACCCGTCCGTTTTTTTGGCATGGCTTCTTTTATTGGGTGATGACGCGACTTGTTTTCCGGATCTTTGGGTTGGTGGTTCATCCGTTTGTTCGGGTTGCATAGCCGGTTGTTGCGGGAAAGTTGGTTGCCAGAACGGTTGTTGCGGGTAAGGTTGCGGGAACGGTAGTTGTTGAAAATTCGGGTTAGGATAATACCCGTATGGTGGTTGGGTTGGATCATAGTGTTGTTGAAAATTCGGGTTAGGATAATACCCGTATGGTGGTTGGGTTGAACGTACGTTTGGGTTAGACCCGCTCGAACCGGGTATGTTTGCGGTTCCAAATAGCATAAGGTTTGTATACGACAAGTTTTCCGGGTTGTTGGATTGATTGTAGTCGGAATTTGGGTTGGTATTTGGGTTGGACATTTTGATGAAGGTAGTTAGAATAGATGGAGAAGTGATTAAATTTGGTTGAAATTGTTTGGAGAAGTGATTAAAATTGGTTGAAAATTGGGTTAAAATGGTGTAGTTTATATAGAAATGTGGTAGGTGGTTTGGAAAAAAAAAAATTTAAAAATTAAATTTTTTTCACCTGACCGTTGTATACCCCGCTCCCCCAATTTTTTTGATTTTTTTTTGTTTTTTTCGAGACATACCCGTTGGTTTTAAAAAAAAAACGTTTTTTTTTTTCAATTTCGTCGATTTTAGGCCGAAGGAAAAAACAAAAAGAAAATAAAAAGCGCGTGGGTCCCATCATAACGCGTAAAACGGCCTCGTTATATGAGTGAGAACGCCGCCCTGAACGCCGGCCAGAACGCCTCGTTAGCGGCGTTCTGGCGTTGTGACTTGCGAGAACGCCGACACGTGTACGCGTTACGTATGGTCTTATTGTGTTTCTTAAACTAAAGTTTCGCTATTTACAAAGTTTGAATAAGTTAATCATGATGACATCATAAATAACGTTAAAACGAATGAGATTCCTAGCAGAAATCCATCGGGTTAAAATATAAAGGAATCGTAAATTGCACCATTTTGCTTAAGGCACGAGTAGTAATTGTGTATGGGCACCTTTGTGCTAAAGGCATGATTACTAATTGCGTATGGATATGTAGTTGTAGTATTTTCTTTTGTACTTCGTTTTTTTGTTAGGAAAAGCAACAAATATTTTTTGTATTTCCTTTTAACGTTAACGTTTATCATGTTATTATTCAACTTTCAAATGGGATATGCTTGGTAAATAGTAATCGATGTTATATAGCAGCCAAATTAACTGGGCAACGCCCGGGTAATAAACTAGTTGCTAAGGAATACTCCGTATAACTTTTTTCATGCCTATCTCTAAATTAGTCGATTATAATAAATAATAATAAATAATAACAATAAATAAATTTCAAGTCATAGTAATTAATTAAAAAGATTATTCAAACCATAATAACTAATTGAAAACGTTATTCCCCAATTCCAAATGAATTCTCCATACAATATAATAATAAATAAATAAATTTGAAGCCACCTCCCTGACATATGTGTCTCTATCTAATAATATTTTATTAATTCATTATAGTAATAATAATATTATTCAGTTAACGATTCCGTCTTTTCCTTCTTCGCGTTACCTATGTAGTGATAATCAAATGATACAAAAAGTTATACCTCAAGTTATACCTCACATGGGTTATATTTATATGATCATTATGATTTTAATAGAAAACTTTTCCAATGTGTATATGTACGGGTTTAATTAGGCAACCAAATGTACGCTAAGGGTATGTTTGGCAAAAGTAGCTGTTAGCTGTAGCTGCTAGTTGTAACTGAAAGCTGTTAGATGTAGCTGTTAGCTGAAGCTTTTATTTGGAGTTGGTAGCTGAAAGTTTTGTCATAATTAATTGTTTGGTAGGGTAGCTGTAGCTGTAATTGAGAAATGTATATTGACATAAAAGGACATCGAATAAAAGTTAGGTTAATGTGTTTATTCTAAATCCATGTATTACTTATCGAAATTAAAATATTTGTAAATGTATATAAGTCATCGTATTGTTATCTGTATAAGATATTTTTTTTCGTTTTATGAACTGTAGTATTTCTTTTTCATATTTGATACATATTTTAACACGTGAGTTGTGTTTATTATTTAATTACTTACAAAAATATTTCATCTATCAATTATCGAAAAATATGTAATACAACTATTTTATTATTATTAAAATAAATAGCATGGAATCTTTCTTCTAGATAAATATTCCAAATTATACAAATACTAATGAGTAATATGGTGAGAATGTGAGATACTGACATCAACGCAATATATACAAGGGCATATGAGTAAATTGAAATACAAAAACATTCAGCTAGTGTTAAACGCTTGTTCTATTAGCGTTGAAAAAAAGGGCTTTTTGGAGCTTTTGAAAAAAATGTAAAGCTTTTAGCTCTATACTTCCAAACGTGGCTGTTATATCAAAGGAGCTTAATTATTTGAAAATTAAAAGCTAAAAGCTCCAAAAAGCTTCAAAAAGCTTGTCGCCAAACAGGCCCTAAGTAAGTTATAATATTTACATTAGACAACCAAATGTATATGTATGGGTTTAACTTTAAAAGAAAACTTTTCCAATGTATTTTTTTTTTTTGGTTAAAGTTGATACATATTGACCAATCAGATGTGATATCTACGGAAAAAAAAGTGAAATATTAGGTTTTGTCAAACTCCATTTTACATTACGTAAAAGTCATCCTGAAGCGTATTTTATAACGGGACAAATTAATAGTGACCCATAATATGCAGTTCATGGATGGCAAAGTAATAATGTGAAATGATAGTTCACCTTTGGGAAATATTCTGGTATCGATGAGATATGTTCATTTTCATTTGAATGTCAAAATTCATTTTTTAATAAATAGAATGGTATCAACTAATCAAATGTCTCAATTTCATTAAGTTTTCAATTGACAATCATATTAAGTAACTCCCCCTAAAACTATTGATTAAATTTATCAATCCCTAAAAAGTCAAATTCTAAACTTACTAAAAAATAATAATATATAAAAAAACTCCAGATGAGAATCCGCGTGATTAAATAAATGTGCAAAACATAAAATATTTTTTTGTTAAAGTTGATACATATTGACCAATCAGATGTGGTATCTACGAAAAAAATAAGTGAAATAATGGGTTTTCTCAAACTCTGTTTTACATTATGTAGAAGTCATCCTAAAACGTCATTTATAACGGGAAAAATTAATAGTGACCCAAAATATGTAGTTCATGGATGACGAAGTAATAATGTGGAATGATAGTTCACTTTTGAGAAAATATTCTGGTATCCATAAGATATGTTTATTTTCATTTGAATGTCAAAATTCAATTTTTAACAAATAAAGATGTATTAATTAACTAATCAAATGTCTCAATTTTATTAAGTTTTCAATTAACAATCATATTAACTAATTCCACTGAAAGTATTAATTAAATTTATCAATGACTCCCTATTTAACTAACAATTTTTTAACATATTAACAACGATAAATGTTACCTCTATTTAACTAACTATTTTTTGTAATATATCCCGTGTGTACACACGGGTTTATAATCTAGTATTCATAATATACCATTCCAATAAATAACTAAAAAAATCCTACTATAAAATAACCATAACGAAAAAAAACATGCACCAATTACATTGGAAAAGAAACTACTCTATTAAATTTTACTAATTTTCAGTGACTTCAATAAACAATTTATAAAGTATAATTCCAAACACCGACTACTTTGTTTATAGCATAGAAACCGGACGTATGTATATCCATCCAACATCATATAGCACCAAAAGAAAATCCAAAATGATTGAGGATTAAATATGAATTAAAAACCCATTAAACAACAAATATAATAATAATCATACAACAAATCATCATTATCATCATCATCATCATCATATCATATCATAATTTAATACATTGCAACACCACAGTTGAATAAAATACTTCCCAATGGTCACCGACACTATTATCATCTCTGACTTTGCCAATTCCGATTTTCCCCTGCTTTTAACTTTTTTGATCTTAGCATAAGTGTAAAAAAACAAAAATGTAATTTGGTACATTTATAGTGTTACCTCAACATACTAAAAGACGTATAGGTGCACACGGGCTACTCGACCGTACAAGAGTTTTTGAGAGAAATCGGCGAAATGGGTGCATTGAGGACCTTGGATGGTTTATAAACAATCGCACACGACACCTTTTTGTAAAACTTTGGCTTCACCAATTTTCCTAGCACATAAGCCTTGGCCTTAACCGTGAAGTTTAGGTTCAATGGAACAGGTGCAGTCAGTTTACCATATTCGCTACTCCAATTCACGCCTCCACCGTACAATGGCACACCAACACCTCTCACGTTCACGCTCACAATTCTTTGACCCTTTCTTGATTGATAAAATTTCTTGATCTGTGTATTTGAATTGACATAAATTTAAGTAAAGAAGGCTTATGTAAAAGTAAAATGAAATTGTTGTGATTTAAGGTAAAGATTTGTTACTTACACTTCCAGTGGCTAATGTCAACTCGGTGTAAGCGAGATCAACTAGTGTAGATGATACATGAACCCCAAAGAATGTACCCCGGTTGCGAAAATTAAATTTCACGGTGGCGTTTAGTGTAACCATTTCAGTAGCAACTCCTGATGCATCTGCCCCAGCATTGACTACAAACTGATCAAATGCAATACTCTGCACAAAGAAATAGATACTTCAAACTAACATTCGTATCCTTTTTTCTTTTTACATATAAAAAACATTTAATCTAAAAAGTCTAATACTACTGTTTTGATTATGATCTGCTTATGCATGAAAATGATATTTATAGGTCAATCTAATACGAGATTGTTATTAATTAATGTAACAATGAATCAATGATGATCATTGTGATGACGTAATATCTAATCAATCAAGTTGTGATAATGATATTCACTAATTCACATGCCAATATGATTCATCAATGGAGTAATAAATTATGATTAATATATGGGTTAAGAAAATACTCCGTAATATTTACCCTCATTGTGATGACAGGCTTTTGAGGACTGGCGGCGCCCCACAAAACAAGAGCAAAAAAGGAAAACAAAACAAAAAATCCAACAACAAAAGCCAGAAAATAACACCGACGAGGAATAATCCCTTTCCGACCACCTTCATCGTACAAACCCTCTTCCTCAATCGCATCAAATCCCTTTTCACCTTTCCTGTGATGTTGATGTTGACTCCCTTTTCTCGATCCGGGTCGGAGCGACCCGGAATATCTAGTAGATGAAGAGTTCCGTGATTGACGCCCCGGCGATCCACTAGGACTCAACACGGGCGTCGAGTGAAATGAATTAGTAGTTTTCTCACCGTCGTGTGAGTCACGTGACGGACTTTGTACGTAGTATACCGGCCGACGCGGCGGTGATCCTGTTGGTGATGATGCTGTTAAGCTTGTTACCTCGGAATCTGTCTTTCCGTGCTTTGACATTTTTTGTTTGTTTGTATGATAGTTAAAATAAATGAATTTGATCAGTGGATCTAGTGCAGTTGTAGCACCAGTCGTTAGTGGTTACTGAGTGTTTAATGAATGTATGTATCACAGAAACATGTTATTAGGGTGGTTGGTTTGAAGGCTGGAGTTTAGTGGATCTGTTTATTAATAGGAACAAACCAAGTAGGAAGATTGAAGAAAGCAGGACATGTTACTATAAATAATATAATATAAGCTAACAGTGATAATAATATAATGATTGTAATTATTATAATAATGAATAAATTAATAATAGCCATGTTACGATGAAAATAACATCTAAACAAACATAACTACTGTTAAATTAAATAAATGACTCTATATAAAGTTATGGTTAGAAGGATGTATTAGTGTTAACTAAACAAAAGAATAAAAGGCACTGTTCAAGACCAAGACAATATTGTATTTTCTAGACGTTTATAAACGTTAAGGTTTGTTTTTGAATAAAATAGGTCGTTTGTTTCTAAAAATGTGAGCTCTGTTTTTCTACAAATAAGCTGATATCACTACATGGACAAATTTACCTAGATAAAATCATCTTAGCATATAATTTCACATAAAGGTGTGTAGTTAGCATAGCCAATTTTGAAGATGCGAATGCTCCGTTGAAAATTTGATTTAGAGTAATGCTAAAGAGGCCTAATTACACAGACCTAAAAGTAGGCCTAATTTTCTGATTGGTTGAATTGTTTCTCTCTCCTAATCTCATCCAATCAATATTTCAAACCTACCAATCACATCCTTATGTCATTATTTAGTCTCACAAATTTAGGTCTCTCAATCATTTTCCTTTGATTTATGTCGAAATAAGGTTCTATATATATATATATATATATATATATATATATATATATATCTAGTTATAAAAAGATAATTCTTTAATTTTTTATTATTTTTTATTTTTTTAAGGCTCAAAATCAGCTTGAAAACGTTGAAATGTATTTTTTTGTATACTACGTAGTATATATTTTTTAACTAACAATAAAATTAAATGTATATATGCACACACATTTTAAGGCTCGGTAATTCGGAGTTTCCGGACAGTCGACCATCTCACTCATCCTCAAAGACGACAATAATAGTTAGTGCTAATTTAAATACCTAAAACGACCCTGAATTTTCATTTTGCTTTATACATGTTCTTAGTTTGCGTTTGGTTTAAAATTAAGAATCATTATCGGTATAAGATTGACACTTGATTATTATGGGGAAAAAAATGAACTAGAAAACCCACCGCATTTGATAGGTATGAATCTATGAGTCTAAATCTCATTTTTTTTTTTTTTATTGCTATACTATCAACCAAACATTTTTGGTGAATGTAATCCCATACTAATTCCTATTCCCATCCCTCAAATCCTCGTAGTCACCCTTAAACGATTCGGAGGCACTAATTACCGCCGTATGTCATGCAATTACTTTAATTTATTATTTACCACCGACAACGTTGAAAATTAATTTAGCACCATTGGTAGGTGTTATTTGTTCCCTTTGTTTATACGGTATTAGTTAGCTAGTCTTTTTAGGTATGACTTGCTAAAAGATATTATAAAGCATATTCAATTCAATGATTTTTTATTAATCTTTTCAATGCAGAAAAGTTTTACAACAGCTTTTTGTTATTGCAGTAGATATCTATTTTCAGTGACATTCATAGAATAAAAAAATATAAACAGTGAGTGTGCGTAGTGTTTGAAGATATAAGCTTTTAACCAGGGCGGAGCTAGAATGAGGGAAGTGGGAGCAGCTGCCTACAAAAGAATTTTAAAATTACGTAAAAAAGAAATTTTTTAAGGTATTAACGATAATTCTAGAATTTTGCCCCATCAAAACCATAAAGAATAACAAAATAAATTATTTCCCCCCCCCTCCCACCCACCATCTAGATTTCCTAGCTCCGCCCCTGCTTTTGCTTTTAATTCCATTGAATTATACCTTTTTAATACTTTTGGTAATTACTATGATTCATAATTGTACCCATTTTTTCAAGTCATGCAATATAAGAGCATGTCTTTTGGATCGTTGTCATCCATCAGACACCGATAGTGATCTAGCGGTTCCACATCAGTATGATTGGTGTGGTGGCTATAAGCGTGAGTACGTGAAAGTTTCTTAAGTATAATGCATATATGTTTAACTAAAAATAATTTTATATATTCTCATTGTTTGAATTAAAAAATATATATTGATAACGGTAAAAGTAATGAAAAGTGAAAGGAAAAAGTTGATGTGAAACTAAGATTATGAAAATATTGAAAGTGGTGAGCTTTTAAGATAGGAAAAACGATTGAGAGACCTAATTAGATAGACCTAATAGAGATCTAAAATTGTAAGAGTGACATGTGTCTAGTTGAACCAATAAGATTAGGAGAGAAAACTGTGTTAATTAATCAATGCATTAGGCCTACATTTAGACGCATCTAAGTAGATCTGTGTAGCATTACTCGTAAGATAGTGACGCTCTAATATCGCAATTTCTTAATTTAAACTTTAAAGTGATTTATGCAGTTATCTTATATAATAAATATAATATAAGAAACTCATTGATGATGTCATTATTTACTAAAACTTTTAAATTCAATTTAGTCCTTCAATTTCGCTTAAGTTACAAATAAAACCTCAACTTAATTAATTCAAAAATATCTTTAATAAATCACGAACTTATTTGTAACGATAAATTTTAATTTTAAATAAATATTACATAAAACTATTTATTGTGGTTAGACCACCCCCATCTATTTTGTAATCACTTCCTTATCACTTCTGCCACATCAGCTTTTCACTAACTGATTCACAACTGATTATCCACTGTCATCAATGACTAATCATTTCATTTTTCAGGCCCACATTTACCAATATACCACCATTATTATACGTTTTAAAAAAACTGACGCGGGCCCATGCCTAAAGCCTGTATACACACACAATTCTCAACCGATTCGTAATTGGTTTGCCGATTGAGATTGGAAGTGATGCAAAACTGATTATACCAATGGCACCAAATCCTCATCACTTTTCTAATCAATTTCAACTGATTACAACTAATTACAACTGATTATATCTCCGTGCCATTGGTGTAATCACTTACCAATCACTTTGAAACCGATTACAACTAATTTGAAGCCGATGCTCCCGATGGGACTGCCCTTATGTTAATCTAAAGTATATGGAAGTATGGATCCGTTATAGGTATTCGAAACAAACCAAAAGTCAAACTTCCGATCATCACTTTTTTTTTCTTTTTTTTTTTAATGTTGGATTAAAAAATTTATCAAAGTTAATTGGTAATGTTATAAACTTTTGTTTACAAATTTCACTTTACATTCACTCAATACTATAATTGTTCCCATTCACTCAATACTATAATTGTTTACAACTACTCAATTTTTCTCTCATGAATTCTGTAACGATTATTCTGGACGAGATAAATAGTCACACAATTAATGTTATGGAAGATCAATTTAGTTACGAAAGTACTCTGTTGAAACACCCCGAAAATTTGAGTCGTTTTTTTTTTTTTACAATCTCAAATTCATAATACTGATGCATTTAATTGTATTACAGCCACAATGATCCCAGATTTAATAACTACAAAATATCTCCTGAAAATGTGAAGTACCCGCCGGGTACCACCTTTACCCGCCGGGTAAACAGGCTGACCCGCCGGGTGACCTAGTGGAAACGCCGGGTCAATTAACTTTTTGGTAACAGAAATATTCTTTCGTTTAAAGGCTCTAGTAGCAGCCGGGTCAGGGTTTTACCCGCCGGCTTGTTCATGATTGAAGAGTACCCGCCGGGTACAGGACTTACCCGCCGGGTAGTCCTGTATTCCAGCAGATCCTGACTTCTTATTTTACAAACCAAATCCCTAACTTCAAACAATCATAACTCGAAAATGACAAAGTGTTAGAACATGAAATTTTGCAGACACTTATAATATGACATTCCAAACACTTCTTAATTTTCACTTTTTAAAATTTCACATTTATTCGGGATTTGGACTAATGACACAAAAACGACCATTTTAACCCATTTTCTTGACATATAAATTTCCAAACCATTCACTTTCAGACCTTGCCCTTCTTACCACTATTCTAACAATGTAAATGGGACTTAATGCAAGATTTATCTTCATTACATTCAAACCATAACTTAATTTAACTCTTTAACTCAATTGGTGCCCATTTAGACACTTTCTTAACCCGTTTAAATCTTTACCCATTTAACCACTTATCTAACATTTAAACTTCATCACATTGACTATTCTAAGTCAAACCAAAGTACTATTATCACTCAACTTCAACTTTCAACATTTACATACTTTAACTATACATGGTATGAACTAACTTTAAGTGACAAAACATAGTTTTACAACAAAAGGGGTGACTTGTATCAAGAGCATGATATTAAGAGATAGCTTGTTACCGACTAGTACACAAGCTTCACCATTAACCTTTAAGCCGGTCCCTTGCCCAAACCTTCACGCTTACCACTTGATTCACCTAAAAATGATAAACTTAAAACAATAAGCACAACGCTTAGTAAGTAAGGGATACTTCAACAATAACTTAAACACTTAAACAATTAAGGATCCTTAACCACTTCCACAAAGTTAATCACAAGGATTAACTACTTCCACAAGTGATAACAATACCATTACTTGGCTAGCATCAAGCTAATGGCATGATAATCACTTACTTTAACAATAATCCCATTACTTACCTTGCATGAGATTAAAAGAAACACTTGGTTCAACTTGAGCACTTTGATCACCTAAACATATAAACACATAATTCACATAAATTACTTAATCACATAATAAGTTCTTGACTTTCGACATATGTGTTAGTTCATTAACACTTCTTTACCCAATTAACTTGATTCTTGTTTTCTTACTTCTTAGGCTTTCATAATTTCAACATTATGGGTGATTACATATCACTATCTTCATCACTTTCGTATCAATTCTCCTTACAACTTACTAAATTAACAATAATTATAAGCATAGATTTGATTGTAATAGAACTTTAACATATTAACTTCAATAATCAAGCTAATAGCATTTATCTTGCATTATCTTACCCAATTCATCATAAATTTAGAACTTCTCTTAAAACCCATAATTTGGGTTTATGTAACTTACTAAATTTCACAAAATTGAACATATAAGAAAAGAGATTATACCTTATTAAAGCTCAATTAGCTAGTAGGAGTCTTAAACACATAAACCCTAGCTTCAATTTGATTTTCTTCTTCTCCTCTCTCTCTAAATCGCCTCTTTCTCTATCTCTCTCTCTGTTTTCTTTTTATTTCACGTACTGGAAACAAAGGGAAGAAGCTGGAATCCAGTTTTAATATTACACTTTTCACTTAAACCCTTCTACTTACAGCACTTAACAGTTTCAGTCCCTCTAACCCCTTCCTCTTTATATCTAAAGTCCTATTCCCACAAATAACTTAACATATTTAGTCCTTTCTAGCTTATCTTTAACTTATAACAAAACTTAAACACATTATACATTTAATACACATATTATATAACTTAAACAATTAAAAACATATTATAGTATTTAAAACTTACAAATTTAGGGGCGTTACAACTCTCCCCCACTTATTTAGGATTGTGTCCTCACAATCCATTCTTGAAGTAGAGCCGGATAGTACTTAATTATTTCCTCCTCCGACTCCCAAGTAAACTCGGATCCTTTCCTATGCTTCCATTGCACCTTGAATACTTTAATTTCTTTGTTTCTTAACTTTTTAATCTTTTCGTCAAGGATTGCAATCGGTTGTTCTATATAGTTCAGTTGATCATTGACTTTAATCTCTTCTAAAGGCACATAAGCTGCTTCATCAACTAAACACTTTCTGAGATAGGACACGTGGAAAGTATCATGTATTCCCGCCAATTCATTTGGCAATTCAAGACGATATGCTAACTTTCCAACTCTTGCAACAATTTTGAATGGACCAATAAATCGAGGACTCAACTTTCCTCGTTTTCTAAAACGGATTATACCCTTCCAAGGAGATACCTTCAACATGACCAAATCTCCTTCTTGAAACTCTATCAACCGCCTTCTTTTGTCAGCATAAGATTTCTGTCTATCTTGTGCCGCTTTCAATCGTTCTCTAATCTGATTTATCTTTTCTGTTGTCCTTTGAACAATGTCAGTGCTTTCCAACTCCCTTTGCCCGATTTCGCCCCAACATAACGGAGTTCTACACTTTCTACCATACAACATTTCATAAGGCGCCATCTTTATACTCGAGTGGTAACTGTTATTATAAGAAAATTCAGCAAGAGGCAAATGAGTATCCCAGCTACCACCGAAGTCAATGGCACATGCTCTTAGCATATCTTCTAAAGTTTGAATAGTTCTTTCACTTTGACCATCCGTTTGTGGATGATAAACTGTACTTAGGTTGACATGTGTACCTATATCTTCTTGGAATTTGTTCCAAAACCGAGAGGTAAATCTACTATCTCTATCTGAGACAATAGATAAGGGCATACCATGGCGAGCAACAACCTCTTTAATGTATAAATCAGCAAGAGCTTCAGCGGACATAGTTTCTTTGATTGGCAGAAATAGAGCACTCTTTGTCAGGCGGTCAACTATCACCCAAATTGCATCGTGTTGTCGCTGAGTTTTAGGCAATTTGGTGATAAGATCCATCGTAATGTGTTCCCACTTCCAAACAGGTATATCTAAAGGCTGCATTTTGCCATACGGCTTTTGATGTTCGGCCTTAACCTGTAAACAAGTTAAACATTGTTCTACATACTTAACAACTTCACGCTTCATACCTGGCCACCAGTAGTCAGATTTCAAATCATGGTACATTTTGGTTGCACCAGGATGGATTGAATATCGAGATATATGAGCTTCATCAAGTATTAACTTTTTCAGCTCAAAAGAGTTTGGAATCCAGATTCTTCCATATCGAGTCTTAATTCCTCGAGAATCTTCAACAAAATCATTGACTTGACCTTTTATACGTTCTGCTCTAATGTCATTTTCTTGCCAAGCTTTCATTTGAGCTTCCTTAATTTGATCCAATAAATTTGGAATAATAGTAATTCGGAGAGATTTGACAACTAGAGAATGATGCATTGCTTTTCTGCTCAAGGCGTCAGCTACCACGTTAGCTTTTCCAGGATGATATAAAATTTCACAATCATAATCCTTCACCAAATCAAGCCAACGTCTTTGCCTCATATTAAGATCACGTTGATCGAAGAAATACTTGAGACTTTTATGGTCAGTGTAAATGGTACACTTAACACCATAAAGATAGTGCCTCCAAATTTTTAAGGCAAAAACCACCGCTGCTAACTCCAAATCATGAGTGGGGTAACCTTTTTCATTCTCCTTTAGTTGTCTAGAAGCATATGAAATCACTTTACCACGTTGCATCAGAACACAACCTAGACCATTGTGAGAAGCATCACAATATACCACCATATCTTCAGTACCATATGGAAGTACCAAGATAGGGGCTTGGCTAAGTTGTTGTTTTAAGGTTCGGAAAGCTTGTTCAGCTTGATCATTCCATTCAAACTTTATGTTCTTTCGAGTAAGCTTTGTAAGAGGAGTAGCAATTTTAGAGAAATCTTGGATGAACCGTCGATAATAACCGGCTAATCCTAGAAAACTCCGAACTTCTGTGGGATTTGTTGGAGGTTCCCATTTCAAAACAGCTTCAACTTTAACTGGATCAACTTTAATTCCTTGATTATTAACAACATGCCCTAAAAATTGAACTTCACGAAGCCAGAATTCACATTTTGAGAATTTAGCATAAAGCTTTTCATCTCTCAATGTTTGTAATACTTGCCTCAAATGAACTTCGTGATCACTAACAGACTTAGAATAAATAAGAATATCATCTATAAACATGATCACGAACTTATCGAGCATAGGGCGACATACTCGATTCATAAGATCCATGAAAGCTGCAGGTGCATTTGTCAGACCAAAAGGCATAACCACGAATTCATAATGGCCATACCTTGTTCTGAAAGCGGTTTTAGAAACATCTTCTTCTCGAACTTTCAATTGATGATATCCAGAACGTAGATCAATTTTAGAAAAGAAACTTGCACCTTGGAGTTGATCGAATAGATCATCAATTCTAGGCAATGGATACCTATTCTTGATGGTCACTTTATTTAATTCCCTATAATCAATGCACATCCTCATTGTACCATCTTTCTTTTTAACAAAAAGTACCGGAGCTCCCCATGGTGAACTACTCGGGCGTATGAATCCCTTATCAAGTAATTCCTGCAATTGCTTCATCATTGCTTGCATTTCCGATGGGGCAAGCCTATATGGAGTTTTGGCTATAGGTATAGCTCCAGGTACTAATTCAATACGAAATTCAACTTGTCTATCAGGTGGAACACCCGGTAATTCCTCAGGAAATACATCAGGGAATTCTTTAACTACTGAAAGTTCTTCAATTTTAGGAACAGATTTTTGAATATCCACTACATGCGCCAGAAAAGATTGGCAACCATGCAGTAAATATCGTTTAGCACGAGCAAAAGTACAGACAGACAATGGAACTTTTCGCTTTTCTCCATAAATATCAATAACTCCCCCACTTGGCGAAGTGACCCGAATTATTTTCATTTCACACTGGATAAGAGCATTATGTTTTCCTAACCAATCCATGCCTACCACGGCATCGAATTCACCCATTTTCATCGGGATAAGGTTTATAAGGAAAATTTCATTATTTATCTCTAATTGACACCCACGATATACATTGGTTACAAAAACAACCCTATCATCAGCAACTTCAACATCTAAGGGAGTATCTAAAGCAGATAAGGGAATTGAAAAATCATAACAAAACTTTTCAGATACGAAGGATCTCGAGGCACCCGAATCGAATAACACGTAAGCAGGTTTTTGATTTATAAGGAAGGTACCTGTCATAACATCCGGGGCCCTCTTAGCTTCTTCAGCAGTAATTTGAAAAGATCGACTTTTAGTCTTAGCATGTTCTTCAGGCTTTCTTTCAGATTGACGACGAGGTGGAAGGGGAGCAGATTGAGATCTTAAATCAGGGCATTCAGATTTGATGTGGCCCGGTTTATAATAGTTATAACATACCCTAATTGGGTTAGGGCAGTCACGAGCTATATGGCCCACTCTCCCACATTGATTACAAGTGTTAGTTCCTACCCGGCATTCACCGTAATGTCTTTTATGACAAGTCTTACACTCAGGAACTTCCTTTCTATCCCCTTTCTTCTCATCTCCCTTAGAACTCTCAGCCGGCATAGCTTTCTTAGCTGCATAAGAAGATTGTTCAGCTTTTCTTTTCGCAACTCGACGACTCCATTCAAGCTCTTGATACCGAGCTTCATCTATCATTTCTTCAAGAGTGTGACAACGCTTAGGATTAACAAACTGACGGATCTCTGGCTTCAAAATATGATGGAAATGTTCCATGAGTCTCTTGGGGTTCTCCATATATTCTGGACAGAAATGAGCTCTGTCTAGAAAAACTCCAACGATTTCATTTATTGACTCAGTGGTTTGCTCCATAGCTATAAATTTACGACGGATTTCCATCAAATCAGCTTCTTGCGAATAAGCTTGGTGAAACATTTCTTTAAATTCGTTCCAAGTTATATTTTTAATTGCTTCAGCGCCCTTGGTACGACATTGGACTTCCCACCATCCTTTAGCTCTGGATTTAAGAAGATTAGCTGCGTATCTTACCTGTAATCTGTCAGGACATTCGGTAGTGGAGAACGCTCCTTCGACTTCAGAAATCCATCTTTGTGCTTTAATAGGATCCATGTCTCCATCATATGAAGGTGGATTACAGGCAGAGAAATCTTTATAACTAAACCTTCTATCTTCAGGAGCCTGTACCACAGGTGGATCAACATGTGGCACATTCCTGAAAATATTCGCCTCTTCTTCACGCCGATAAAATTCATCTGTAATGGTTTCCGAAATTCGGCTAAGTAATAAAGGCAGAGATGCCTCTTGAGCATGTGCAACCTCTTGAGCGATTACAATTCTCAATTCAGGAAGGGATAGCCTAGCTTCATTAGCAGGAGATCTCGGTCTTTCACCTCCACCTCCTGCTTCCCTATACTGGGCTCCACCTTGAGGGTTTAGCCCTAGATTTAAATCAATGTCCCTTTCATCCATCTTTTACTGAAATAGACACAAAATACTTAATACACACTTACTTCACAATTAACAAACTTATTTAATCTTAACTTATTACCACGCATAAGCAAACACTACTAAGATTTCATTCTCTCAACATCTCGTGCTTTTCATGACACCGTACCGAGTCATAAGATAATTACTGTGTTGGCCAGACACATTAATTATCACATACGTCATCCTGGTCCACACGTGATATCTCAATGCAGAAATATTAGTGCTTCTTTAATTCATAAAAACAATATCACAACGTAATTACATATCATGCTCAAACAATAATAACAATGGTTTAAGATCAAGTACCCACTAATGGTGAATACCCGAATCCCTTAAACCAAGCTCTGATACCAACTTGAAACACCCCGAAAATTTGAGTCGTTTTTTTTTTTTTTTTTTTTTACAATCTCTAATTCATAATACTGATGCATTTAATTGTATTACAGCCACAATGATCCCAGATTTAATAACTACAAAACATCTCCTAAAAATGGGAAGTACCCGCCGGGTACCACCTTTACCCGCCGGGTAAACAGGTTGACCCGCCGGGTGACCTAGTGGAAACGCCGGGTCAATTAACTTTTTGGTAACAGAAATATTCTTTCGTTTAAAGGCTCTAGTAGCAGCCGGGTCAGGGTTTTACCCGCCGGCTTGTTCATGATTGAAGAGTACCCGCCGGGTACAGGACTTACCCGCCGGGTAGTCCTGTATTCCAGCAGATCCTGACTTCTTATTTTACAAACCAAATCCCTAACTTCAAACAATCATAACTCGAAAATGACAAAGTGTTAGAACATGAAATTTTGCAGACACTTATAATATGACATTCCAAACACTTCCTAATTTTCACTTTTCAAAATTTCACATTTATTCGGGATTTGGACTAATGACACAAAAACGACCATTTTAACCCATTTTCTTGACATATAAATTTCCAAACCATTCACTTTCAGACCTTGCCCTTCTTACCACTATTCTAACAATGTAAATGGGACTTAATGCAAGATTTATCTTCATTACATTCAAACCATAACTTAATTTAACTCTTTAACTCAATTGGTGCCCATTTAGACACTTTCTTAACCCGTTTAAATCTTTACCCATTTAACCACTTATCTAACATTTAAACTTCATCACATTGACTATTCTAAGTCAAACCAAAGTACTATTATCACTCAACTTCAACTTTCAACATTTACATACTTTAACTATACATGGTATGAACTAACTTTAAGTGACAAAACATAGTTTTACAACAAAAGGGGTGACTTGTATCAAGAGCATGATATTAAGAGATAGCTTGTTACCGACTAGTACACAAGCTTCACCATTAACCTTTAAGCCGGTCCCTTGCCCAAACCTTCACGCTTACCACTTGATTCACCTAAAAATGATAAACTTAAAACAATAAGCACAACGCTTAGTAAGTAAGGGATACTTCAACAATAACTTAAACACTTAAACAATTAAGGATCCTTAACCACTTCCACAAAGTTAATCACAAGGATTAACTACTTCCACAAGTGATAACAATACCATTACTTGGCTAGCATCAAGCTAATGGCATGATAATCACTTACTTTAACAATAATCCCATTACTTACCTTGCTTGAGATTAAAAGAAACACTTGGTCCAACTTGAGCACTTTGATCACCTAAACATATAAACACATAATTCACATAAATTACTTAATCACATAATAAGTTCTTGACTTTCAACATATGTGTTAGTTCATTAACACTTCTTTACCCAATTAACTTGATTCTTGTTTTCTTACTTCTTAGGCTTTCATAATTTCAACATTATGGGTGATTACATATCACTATCTTCATCACTTTCATATCAATTCTCCTTACAACTTACTAAATTAACAATAATTATAAGCATAGATTTGATTGTAATAGAACTTTAACATATTAACTTCAATAATCAAGCAAATAGCATTTATCTTGCATTATCTTACCCAATTCATCATAAATTTAGAACTTCTCTTAAAACCCATAATTAGGGTTTATGTAACTTACTAAATTTCACAAAATTGAACATATAAGAAAAGAGATTATACCTTATTAAAGCTCAATTAGCTAGTAGGAGTCTTAAACACATAAACCCTAGCTTCAATTTGATTTTCTTCTTCTCCTCTCTCTCTAAATCGCCTCTTTCTCTATCTCTCTCTCTGTTTTCTTTTTATTTCACGTACTGGAAACAAAGGGAAGAAGCTGGAATCCAGTTTTAATATTACACTTTTCACTTAAACCCTTCTACTTACAGCACTTAACAGTTTCAGTCCCTCTAACCCCTTCCTCTTTATATCTAAAGTCCTATTCCCACAAATAACTTAACATATTTAGTCCTTTCTAGCTTATCTTTAACTTATAACAAAACTTAAACACATTATACATTTAATACACATATTATATAACTTAAACAATTAAACACACATTATAGTATTTAAAACTTACAAATTTAGGGGCGTTACATCTGTACCCACACAAATTATTATACCAAAGCTAATATTAATATGACACCAACGATACGCTTTATATACATACTACCTAAAGTAATTTAATATGCGCCTTTATTGTATATCTTTTCTTACTCATATGAAACGATATAATTTTATCATATACCTTATCCACATATTTAAAAAATCAAATACAATTCAACGCACTGTGTGTATACACGGTTTTGAAGTATAGTTATTTTTATATGCACATCATAAATGTGTTATACTATGTGAAACTAGAGTTTATTATTGGGATGTGTACATCAAAAACTCATGTGTATAAATCACCTTTATATTTTACACAGACGTGATCAGAGATGGAGGTAGAATAATACGGAGTACTATTGAGGGAAAATTTTTGTTGGTCTTTCTAAATTTTCGAGGAGTCAAATATTATTAGTTAAAAAAAAATATCATTACAATACCCCGTCGCTAGCGGACCCAATAGGGGATAGGAGTGCCGAGCCTCTACTAATCAGCCCAATTACATTGACAATTTCAGCCCAATTTCACCTTATTGCACGTAATTAAAATGTGATGTTACATTTGGCCCCTCTTAGTTTACCAAAGTATATATACAAGAAAACTAATAGACTATACAATGTGAAATATATGGGCGCGTGTTTCTTCATTTTTCTTTTTCCATTTCTTTAGAGAATGAGAAGTGTTTTACTTCTCTAGAAAAGCATGAAAAATCTAGAAAACGTGTTTAGTTGCAAGGGGTGGAGTTTTTTTTTTCCAAGAATTATTAGAGATGGAAAACTTAGAAAACCATCAAAAGTAGTTTTCAACTTTGTAGTTATAAAAAGGAAAATAAGAATATTCCTTTTCTTAGAAAAGTTTTTTTAGAAAACTCAAATTTGAACACGTTTTCTAATTTTCTTGTTTTCTTAGATAATTTTTCTAAAAAAAAATAGGGAAATTTTTTGTAACCAAACGCACCCTATACTTCTTTTAAATTATGTTATTTCCAAGTAAGACCTCTTTTTCTACTCTATTTTTTTACTTACCGGTCTAATTTCTCTAAGTCATTTTGTTTGTTCTATTATCTTGTATTTAATCATCTATAATAAATTTTCTTATTGAAACGTATAATGGGACTTTTGGTTATTGATATGTATAATGGGACTTTTACGTATCTCTCCGCATATAAGTATAATTTTTTTTCATTACACTTATATATATAAGTGTAATATATATAAAGATTGTGATGATTGTTTATATATCTCCACACTTATTTATTGATGTAAAATTTTTTTACACAATTATAAGTGTGAATAATTAAAAATAATTTTACACTTTTATAAATAGTGTAGAAAAAAAAGTGTGGATGATGTATTTGTTGTAGTGTCTATATATACTTGCACAACTCGATCGTTGTTACCATATCATTTTCAATTGTGATCTAGACATTTGGACTCCTGACCTCGACTTTAATATAGGTTGTAGAACTCTGTACTTCTAGAATGAGGTTTTGCATAGAAGAGTCCAATGATATATATATTGTATTGCTTCTAAGATCTTTCAAAAGCACGAGGGCTAAGTTTGTTACCACAAATTTTGATCTTTTCAGAAAACAATAATAACACAAGAAAATAGCAACATGAAAATAGCATAGATCGGCTTTACTTTTGTGATTAACAACTGATTAAAGATATTTAGAATCAAGTGACGGATTCAGAATTTGAGGTGACTCGTAGTAAGGGTATTTGGATCTTTGTGAACCCGTATCACAAACAAGGAATAAATAAAAAAATGCAAATTTTATAAGCAATTTATACTATGTATAACGAACGGACCCGTAAGTCGTAACGACTACTACCCCTATCTTTAACGTGACACCGCCCAAAGATGTTTAAAATAATATTTTTCAATAACAATACAAAGAAATAGCAACAAGTATTTTTTTTCTTCATATTCATTTACTAGTTTCTCCCTGTATTTTTTCATATTATTTATTTGTTCCACAAAGAACATATCAACAAAAGTCAAAGTCAAGTAACGTTACAAGAAAGTCAAAGACAACAACGTTGAAAGATTATTTGAAACCAAACCAATATAACCGCCCCGCTTCTGTCTCTCCATCTATAATCAAAATCTCTTGCCGAAGAACAAGGGCTCTAAATCCAAATGCCGCGATACGATAACAATTCAATCCTCGTCATCAATATACTATTCTTCTTAACATTTCTTCTTTCTATATTCCAATTTCAATTATCATCTTCTCTTAAGGTCCGTTAATTAATTCTTTCATCAATCTTTTACGTAATTATTTCCGATTCTAATCCTTGCCTATTTTATAACCAGATCGGAGAAACATGCGACACGCACAACAGCAAATGCGACAGCGGGTTGCGTTGTGGAACGTGTCCCGCGAGTGGTAATACCCGCCCCCGTTGCACACGGATACAGCCCATCAGTACTACTTCTAAGGTTTGGAATTATATATGTTTTGATTTGTTTTTTAGTGTTTTTGCATGACTTTATGTTTTTATCTTTATTAGGTGAACGGGCTACCGTTTAATCGGTATTCATGGTTAACGACTCATAATTCGTTTGCACTTTCTGGTTCAAGATCACCTTCCGGTACTCCGGTCCTTGGACCGGCCAACCAGGAAGATGATGTTGCCACTCAGTTACGCGTAAGTTATTATAAACCAAGTTCCTTAATTTTACAACTTTATTGATCCTATGTCTTTCTGTTTGGTTCTGGTGTGTTAATATCGATAAATGGCAACATATATGATATGAAATGACGATCACACGATGAAAATTGTGTTAGAATATGTACATATACATACGTATTCTAACAAATTGTCCATAAATTATGTTTTTGGTTGAAACTCTTGGTTGATAATCGTATGTACCACGGTGGTTCGATCATTATAGACTTGGACTAATTGTAATTCAACGGGATCATAGTCAAGTAGTATTTAATTAAGGAGTACATTATAGACTTGGTCACATTTGAACAAATTGCTACTTATATGGTGAAATATAGCAATTATTTGACTTCAAAATTATTCGTATGTGTTTAATTATGGCTTGAGTTTCTAACACACAATAACTTGTGGAAATGATCATAAGTTTCCTAACTATACAATTCCAATCCTTTTTTTTTCTTCCTTTTTTCTTTTTGGTTTTATTCTAATGTTGATTGAGTTTTAACAAAATATGGTTTGACAAACGGAACACTCGTGGGAGCGATTAGGTATTTAGTTAGGTTTAGAAAAGTAATTGATTTCTTCCTCGTATATATGTCAGCCTCTAATATAAAAGCATATATACTAAATCATGGTTGGTTGGTATTGAATTGACCGCTGTTTGATTAATTTGATTGAATAATAATGTGTTCTAAACCTGTAATAGAATATATATTATACTGGTTTTTCGAATATTTTTCGTCAATGTAGAATGGGGTTCGAGGGCTAATGTTGGATATGTACGACTTCAATAACGACATCTGGATGTGTCATTCCGCTGGTGGCAAATGCTACAATATCACAGCATATGTAAGCATTGACATTTCATATTTACATCCATTTGATTACCCTTGTGATAATAACAATTATATTTGTGTCATTTATATAAGTAACTTGTTTCTGTTTGTTTTTTAACATTATAGCAACCAGCCATCAATGTGTTAAGAGATATACAGAAGTTTTTAGAAGCAAACCCAACTGAGATTGTCACCATTTTCATTGAGGATTATGTGACATCTCCAAATGGACTGACCAACGTTTTTAATGCATCTGGGCTCACCAAATACATGTTTCCTTTGAGTCGGATGCCTCGAGATGGTGGAGATTGGCCCACAATTACTGATATGGTTACCCAAAATCAGCGGCTTGTTGTCTTCACCTCCAAATCTGCTAAAGAAGCATCCGAGGGTATCGCTTATGAGTGGTCATTCGTAGTAGAAAACCAATGTAAGTTGAAATAAAATAGACTAGTATATAATATATTTGCTAGTTGCTACGTATTTGTAAAAAATAATGTGTTAAAATTGTAATTGACCACAGATGGAAATGAGGGTCAGGTTGCTGGTTCATGTCCTAAGCGGTCTGAATCCTCTGCGATGAACACAATGTCTCGATCATTGGTTCTTCAAAACTATTTTTCTACCAATCCAAATGTAACGGGAGCTTGCATTGATAACTCTGGTGCACTGATATCGATGATGAACACATGTGAAAAAGCAGCAGGCGGGCGCTGGCCAAATTATATTGCTGTTGATTTTTACCAGGTATGAGCTTATTCACATATTCTGCTAAAACACTTTTTCAACACTTATCGAGATGAATGAAGATCAAGTATTTTCATGATTCTAAATGTTGATACAGAGAAGCGACGGCGGAGGAGCACCAGAAGCTGTCGATGTAGCCAATGGTTATCTGACATGTGGATGTCCCAACATTGCATATTGCAGGGTATTTTTCTCCTTTCTTCCATTCATTGATTATAATCATAGAATATACGTATCTAACGGATAAAGTTTGTGCAGGTGAACGCAACATTTGGGACGTGTGATATTCCTGTTCTTTCACCTCCACCACCTGCACAACTTCCGTCAGATGGATCATTCGGAGGTTTTGGCTCTGGTTTCTCGATTCACGCAGTGGGTCAACGACAGTGGTTCTATGTAGCTTTTGTTACTACATTGGTCTTGCTAGTGTGATAAGTTATTGACTTATTGGTGATTTTGTAATGGTGTGTATATATGTATGTTCATGTACACCATATGCTGCCTGATAGCTTATGTGGATAGAGTTTAAGCCTTTAAGTACATACATAGTATTTATTTATCTGTAAGCTTTTAATGACATTATTAAGTAGCATTGATAGTGTAATAGCAATGAGATTAGTTATGTCACATATATCAGGGATATATGAATAATACAGTTAGCAACTTAGCATTATGTTAATCATCTTCACATGACAACTTAATTAAACAAAAACCTTATATGTGTTCCATGTTGTATTATATTGCCATATATGTCATATGATTAGTGCTCGTATTATATTGAATTTATATGTTGAGGTTTTTTTGGACATTTTTAAAAAACAACAGTAATAAGAATGTGGTCTCAATATCTTAAACTGTACTCCCTCCGTCACACTCAAAGTGTCATGTTTTAACTTTTTAAAGTTTTTCTTTTTCAACTTTGACCTTAAATATTTTTGTTTGTATTATATAATACTTTATGCAAGATATATGAATGTGTAGGGTTTTAAATGTATTTTCATTGATATAATTTATTATCGGGTATTATAAATTACAAACAAAAATATATAATGTCAAAGTTGAAAAGGAAAGACTTCAAAAAGTCAAAACATACATTTTAGATGGGACGTAGGGAGCATAAATATACTCTATCTCTTACCAATGACATAATAATAATAATAATAATAATAATAATAATAATAATAATAATAATAATACAGTTTTGATAACAAATTAAGAAAAGTATAAAATTCTACATATTAAAATAATAATAAATCAGTGACTGTAAATGTATGAAACAATTTAGAGGTGGCAATTCGGGTTGGGTCGGGTTGGCGGGTTCGGGTTGGCGGGTCAGAAGTGGTCAACCCGAACCCAACCTGATTTTAAAATCGGATTGGGTATTTCAACCCAACCCAAAACCCGACAACCCGAACCCAACCCGACCCAACCCGAATTGTTAATAATTCAACAAATTTTCACGTTATTTTCGAGTTTTAAGGTCGGTTTTTGGTCAGTTAACATTGATCAATCTTTTGAAAAAAACAGCTAATAATTTATAAGCATAAATAATTATAAAATTTCAAAATTAATAAAAATAAATATTATATCAATTTGAATTGATCATCAAAACATTATTAATTCACTAACTTATATCAAAACGTAAATATATCAACGAAAAAATTATAAACCAGTAACTGAAAAGGTCTAAATTATGTGTCATATTTAAATTAAAATAAATTTATAATGATATTAATTGAATTTCGGGTTGTCGGGTTCAACCCAAAAATGCATTTGCTGACCCAGACCCCACCCAAAAAAATATCGAGTTGGCGGGTGTAAGGCCCCACCTTTTACAAACCGAAACATATCATATTACTTTATATTATACATTAAAAGCGTGGTCCCAAAACATAATTACCGATTTACATAAGTTCAGAAGTACCAAGTTTTCAAAACATTTACACACATATATAAGTTTAGTTACAAACATTTACTTAAACAACCGGGCATTAAGAAAACTATTCAAAACCAAAAGTTAGATTCCCCAAAAATTGTCAGAGTAAGCGCTATGACAGTCAACCATTCCATTAAGCATCTACAACCCGGTCCACACCTATTAAAAGCCTGCAAAAAGATTAACAACGAGGGATTAGCCAATGCTAAGTGAATGGAACCGTAACCGACGGTTCAATTCAGAAGTAACAAGCCTACAACGCACAAACCAAACCAACAAATAATGCTTACAGCCTAAAGCATCGTAAACAACAATCACACAAATTATGATTACCGCTTAAAGCTTCGCAATCATAAACACGTATCGTCAAAGAGGACCGGCGGCCCCTGGTTAGCCAACCAGCGAAAGCCTACAACCACTGCCGGCCCCAACAGTGGCTTACCGATAGTTTGAAGCTATCTTCACTGACAAGGATTCATCCCTCAACTACATGTATCGGGAAACCCAGGCAGCCCAACAATAGCCACAAACCCAACCAGCGTTGACCTCTGAAATCACATATGCCAAACGGCCCAAGCATCACATATTTCATAATAGTCATGACAATATGTAGCTAACCTATTCAAACCGCATAATCATCATGCCAACAATTAATACCAATAATAACCAAGTAAACCAAATCACAATATCAACAATCATGTCAATGTATTAACCAATAACCGATAACAAGTCAAACCAATAACCGAAAGTTCATCCGTTGCAACCAAACTCGTTACAACGGAATTGAACCGAGGAATACAATTCCACTCACCGAATATTATCGTCTGATTACCAACTCAGTGGTCTAATCTTACTGAGTGGCCGCCCGCTTATCTGAGAACACAAAGATAACAAGTCAATAACTCGTCTCATAATCATCATCATAACATATTTATCAAATCAAGTAATCTCTAAAGTCTAAGTAAACAAAAGTTCAATCAGAATTGAAATTAAAAATCCCGAACTAATGTTTAAAAACTGTAAAATGTCATTTTCGACCCTTAAATGACCCCGAATGGCCAAAAACTACCTAGGCTATTAGAATATAGTTTTGACCATAGGGCCGTTTCCGAGTGAACATGTGAATCTCATCCCAAACCGAGTTAATGAAATTGTTACATAACCGTGACCCTGAAAAGACTTACGCATTTTCAAAATTTACAAAACCCGTCAAAATTATTCATGCGAACGCGATCCGGATCAGGGTGGCTGGATCGCGTTCACCTTTAGAAAAAGTTCTGTATCCGTTTTACACTTGGAAACGCGATCCGGAAAAGAGGGCGGGATCGCGTTCGTTTGACCAAAACTCGAATATACCAAATTATAACTAAGGAACGCGATCCGGAGACATGGCCGGGATCGCGTTTGCTAGTTCAAAAACGACCTGCACTTTCAGCTCAAAACACAACACGAACCAAAACTCCATTTTTACCAAAATCAGTTGCACACACGAATTTTTACCATAAAAATGACCACAACATCAACCACTATCATATGTAAACTACTAACAACTATTATCACACAATCTATAAGCATGCATCATCATCCAAATTCCCAAATCACCAAAACCTAACTTATGAACTCACAATTGAAGAACACAATAATTCTAACATATAATCATCATGTAATAAATCAACTATTTATCAATAAACAACAAGTAATTAACAAAACATGATTTCCTAGCTTCAATTCATCTCAATCATCATATTTATCATAAACCCAAATTCTATAAAAAGAAGCTCAAGAACACTTACAATGATTTAGCAAGATAGAGATGATGAACAAGATGATTATATGCTTCTTTCAAGTAGTAAGAATCCAAGAACACAATTTAATTTGATTGATTCTTTTGATTTTCTTTGAATTTGAGATAGAGAGAAATAGATGAACAAAACAAAATGGGAAAGAGTTTGGTAGGTGGCTCGGTCTTATCCCACCGCCCCATTTTTATTATGTATAAATTATACCCGTTTCCTAGCCTATTGTCTGGAACCCGAAAATACCCGAAAGTCAAAATACTTTTATTTTACCGTCAACTTTAACTTTTTAAAACAAACAATATTTTACTTGTCACAATAAAAACTGGGACCTTTAAAACCATTTATTTTCCAAATAAACCATTTAAACTTAATAAAATACAATTTATTTCCAGGCCCAGAAACATGATGTTACAGCGGGTTTCGGGTTGACGGGTTAGCGCCTCAAAAATCCCGACCCTAACCTTAGAATATTCGGGTTGGGTTCGTGTCGGGTTTCGGGTTCACGGGTTGGTTGCCAGCCCTATGAAACATCAAGCAACCATTTTTATGTATGGGTCAAGTATTAACCCGGATCACTTTAGACGGTTTTGGGCCTTTGGGACGATTATTTTTGGCGCCAAAACAATTGTTCCCGCTATTTTACACATCTCCGTTCTCCCCCTTTTATTTAAAAAAAAAAACCCTAAAGAACCAAATCATCCATAGATCTATCACCAACTCAAACACTAAGCACGCTTAGTTAGTGCAAGATCAAAATGGAAGACGATCACCATAGACAAAAGAGGAAAACCAGATCAATAGAAGCAGAGAAACGAGCCGAAGCACTTCGCAAACTCAAAACCCTAAGAGAAGGCGGCACCGGCGACACTGGCGCTCAACGCTACCAGATCAAAATTGACGAGCCGATTTATGATACAGTCGATGAAGACGAGTACGAAAGCCTTGTGGCCAAACGGCAACAAGATTTCAGAAGTTTTATCGTTGATGACGACGGATTAGGGTACGCAGATGAAGGTGAAGAAGTTGATTGGACTCAATCCGGTGTCATTCCGTCTTCAGAAGAGGAATCAGATGGTGAATTGGAGAAAAAGAATAAGAAAAAGCCAAAAAAGACGAAAGTCGATAACAAGGATTATAAGAAACCTTCATTTGAAGCTGCAGCTGCTTTAATGGGTAAGCAAAGGATATCTAATTTGTTTACTTCTGCCGTTTTTAATAAAAATAAGCCTGCTGCTGTGTCTTCGGATAGTATTATCGATGATGTACTTGCTGAATTTGCACCCGACGAGAATGATAAAGAGAAAAGGAGACGAGGTAACAAAAAGTTACCGCAAGGCGATGCGGTTTTAACCCCTAGTACTTTTATTAGGCCAGTTAACATTGAGAATGTTCCTGCTGGTTTGGGGGTTGGTAGTAATTTGTCCTCAAATAGTTCGCAGATAAATGGGTTGCAGATAAATGGCTCGCATAAATGTGATGTGGTTGAAGAAGAGAAGGAATTGTTGGAGATGCCTGAATTTGGGAATGATTTGGGCGTTGTGGACGAGCCAATGGTGGTGGTGCCGAGTGAGGGTGAGGTGAAGGTGTTGAAGGATGAGAGTGAAGTGAAAGTTGAGCCAGTGGCGGTGAAGCCGGCTGATGTTCGGACTATAAATGCGAAAATTAAAGAGGGAAAGGATCCAACTTTTAGTGCAACTGCAGGACTGCAGACGGTTATCGTTGCTAGCTTGAATGCTGATATTGGTGCTGGGTTGAATTCTGATGGGAAGCATCCATTTGTGGTGGATTCTGATGGATCTATGCCTTTTTACATGCTTGATGCTTATGAGGAGTTTTCTGGCTCTAATGCTGGGAATATTTATCTGTTTGGGAAGGTATTTTGGCTGTTTAACTTTATGTCAGTACTTACTAAGTTAATATGGGTAATATTATCTGATAAGACTCAAAAATTTAGTATTATAGGCTTATAGCTGCAACTAGCCTGAGCACTTGTATCTTCAACGTGATGTATCTAAGTACTTCTCAATCTACCAGGAGCATGTTAGATCTTTAAAGCCATGTATTTTCTCATGTTGCTTGTTTCATCACTATTCGATTAATGAATGATAAACACTAGGTTTTGGTTTTTTTCCATTCCATCGAATCAACTTAAATGATAGTCTGATAACAAGGAGATGTTATTACTTTCAAGTTTCATGTGTCATACTTTTGTAATTTTGACAACGTGATGACAACCAGAACTTTGGTGTGGGTATGCTTAGATTGCATTTGTGAAATTGTTAATAGAGTTGCATGATAGTTAGACACCTGGCACTAGTATTTGCAATAGGCAAGGTTTTGGAAAGAGGTTATAGTTGAGCAAAAAGTACCATTGTCAATGAGTACGAGTAGAAATATGTATATACTTAGGATTTAAATATTCGTTAATCAACAAAATCAACAAAATCAGTAAATAATGATAGTCTACTGATCTTTCAGATGGCACATTTGGCAGTAAAGGATACAAGCATTAACAAAGAGTAATTTGTCATGCTGTAAATATTTGTCTGCCATGATATTATTTGAAGGAAACAAGCACCAGTTGTGAAAATCAATACTAGGGCAGGAATATTCCTTAGACTGCATACAAACCTGAAGTATCGAATATTCACACAAGCATTGCAATCATTTTCCTTTTTCAGCTCCTTCACTGTCCTCTTACATTGGTTAGATAAAGAATTGTTTTTGTCTAGCACAGATTTTTTGAAGTAACATGGGTTCTGATGAAGCTATATTGAACTCCCTTCATATTTGGCGATCAATGGGAGTCGTTTGGTTAGGATTCACCTTATTATAACTTCTGTCCTTACATCCAAAGGTAGTGATCTAGTCAGGTCTATTTTTCAAGTAAAAGGATGTAATTAGTTCACTTTATAACCATTAGCTTACCTTACATCTTCTAGTCCATGACTCTTATGTCAATTTTTGTTTTGGGTGGGTGAAAGCTTTTATTAATAGATGAATGAGCATCCTAGAAACTTATATAAGATTCATCTTATTCGGATGAAACATCCTTCCAATATCTCTATGTTTGCTTGCTTCAATACACGGTAATGGTCTAACTATAAGTATACATGTATATCTTGATGCAATTAACTTGATACTTAAACGAGTAACCAATAAAGATGATAAGGCAATAATTGAGTTGTTCTAATGTCTTGTGGACGTTTGATGCGAATATTTGACATTTATAAACTACTATGATGCTTGATATTTATTTTCACAATATATTTTGTTTCTTGCACTAGTGTTATTGTAAATTAGTGATTGTAGGCAACATGGTTAGCTTTACCAATACAAAGAATGATCTTGATCTTTATAATTTGTCATTTGAATCAAGGTTAAAGCGGGAAGTACGTATCACAGTTGTTGTGTGGTCGTGAAGAACATGCAGAGATGCATATATGCTATCCCAAGTGGTCCTGTGTTTGAAGACTCCACTATTGTGAAGCTTGAAGAATCAAAAGTGTCGCCTACGGATTTTCACACCAAGCTTCATGTAAATAAAATTTTCAACCTTTCTTTTAAGTTACGTCAGCATTATCATATTGCTTGTATTTTTTTTTGTTATTGTCCAGTTATTATCGTTTGTTGGCTACTCCTGCTTATCAGTTTTTTCAATGGTTACTTATGGTCATTTTATTGTTTACTTTATTAGGAGATGGCAGCTGGATTGAAGACCAACATAACAAAACAATTGCTTGACCGAAATGTTTCAAACTTTAGCATGAAACCAGTCAAGGTATGTTTTGTCAAATCAAATTTTATATAATAAGTTCATGTTAACTTGCTTATCTCTCAAGCTCTGTTAATCATATGCTTTTTGGATGTTGAGATATGTGATCTTTTATCTACTTTCAGAGGAGCTATGCATTTGAGAGATCTGACATAAAGCGTGGAGAAAGTTATGTACTAAAAATCAGTTATCCATTTAAGGTACTATGTACATTTCATGAAGAAGGTTAATAAGATTTCTTTTCCTTATACTGTGATAATGGACTTCCCAAACTTTTGGTACGTAGTATTTGTTGACGTCGTATATGTTGAAATTGCAGGACCCGCCACTTCCTTCAGATCTAAAAGGAGAGACCTTTTGCGCTCTGCTTGGAACACACAACAGGTATAATAAGTTTGAATTCTTAAGTTCATTATACACTTAATCCAATTGCAGATTTGTCATGTGCCTGGATTATGTTAGAGGGTTCCAAAATTTTGCCACTTGCGAATGTTATTTTTTGCTTGCATAGTTGCATACACTCCTATTATGCTTATTCTTCGGGTTGATTCCATGTTGGATATTAGCTATATCAATACGCGTAACTATGGAGTATTTGTTAAGAGTTGCAAGCAGTGTCAAGTGATACACACATAAGTTTTCTATATATCAGTACCTGAAAGTTTAGAATTTGTGTTGCATGCAGCGCGTTGGAGCTTTTCCTTGTCAAAAGAAGGATAAAGGGACCCTCATGGTTATCAATTTCAAAGTTTTCTAGCAGTTCCAGTGCTCAACGAGTGAGAATCTTAAATCTGCATTTTCTTATTCTGGCTTTGATTTATCATAACATGCTCAAATAATGCCTTCATCTTGGTTACACCTTGAATAGGTAAGTTGGTGCAAGTTTGAGGTTACTGTGGATTGCTCAAAGGACATTAAAGTTGCAACTAACCCAGTGAATACCGGAGAGATTCCTCCTGTGATTGTTACTGCAATTAATCTGAAAACTATAATAAATCAAAAACAGAATACAAACGAAATTGCATCTGCATCCGTCATCTGCTGTCATAAGGCCAAGGTACCTCACATCTTCTTGACAATTTTTGGTGGTAATGTTAGTGATGACATTAGAATAAAAGTAGGCACTTTACTTGCATAAGTCGTTATCGTCATGTGGTACATATGCAATACCACTTAATTGGAACCTGTTTGTTTATTTTTCGCTTAAATTTGTACATCATGGGTTTACCTGCTTACAATTATTGACTAAACTATTCAGATTGACACCCCCATGCTAGCCTCTGAATGGACAAGACCGGGAATGCTTAGCCATTTTACCGTTGTGCGTAATCTTGATGGCGTGTTTCCAATGGGATTTAGCAAAGAGTCTGCAGATCGAAATTTAAAGGCTGGGTCGAACATCATTAGCATGGAGAGCAGGCAAGTTGTGGTTTTAATTTGTCCTAGTGCTGTAATCCACTTCACTCATTGGCATTTGCTCACATTCTGTCTGTTACACATGTTTGCAGTGAAAGAGCTTTATTAAACCGGTTGATGATTGAATTACACAAATTGGATAGTGACATTCTTGTTGGCCACAATATATCTGGATTTGACTTGGATGTTCTTCTTAACAGAATGAAGGTTGGAATATTAACACAAAGCTACAACATATCTTGATATAACTTGGATAATGACATTATTGTTGGCCACAACATAACTCTTTATGAGTTATCAAAAACTTTATCCAACAATTATCTTGATAACATGGTATTGCAGGCCTGTAAAGTTCCAAACAGCATGTGGTCTAAAATAGGGCGGCTTAAGCGCTCTGAGATGCCTAGACTTAATAAAGGAACCACCGTTTTTGGATCTGGAGCAAGTCCAGGAATTATGTCATGCATTGCTGGCCGCCTCTTATGTGATACCTTTTTGTGTTCTCGGGATCTATTGAAGGAGGTGTGAATAAACTTTGATAAGCTAGTAAGACGATGATTTAGTGTTTTATTTTACATTCAAAAAATTAAACTTTTGTTGCAGGTTAGTTATTCATTGACAGAACTTGCAAAGACTCAGTTGAGTAAGAATCGTAGGGAGATTGCTCCACATGATATTCCTCAGATGTTCCAAAGTTGTCAAACCCTAATGGAACTTGTATGTTTAACTATGTTTAATGTTTTTAAACATTTACATGTTTCATGATAATTGCTCCCATATTATTCTTCTGATTGCATTATGGATGATCAGTACAACTGTGGATTTGTAGATTGAAATTGGGGAGACCGATGCGTGGCTGTCAATGGAACTTATGTTCCATTTGAGTGTTCTACCTCTCACACGTCAACTGACTAATATTAGTGGTAATCTCTGGGGAAAAACTCTTCAGGTAAACTTGTGAAAAGCATCTATAAATGTATTACTTCAGAAAACTTGTTGATGGACATAATAAAATACTTTTGCATGATATATACATGATTTCAGGGTGCTAGAGCTCAAAGAGTCGAATATCTGTTGTTGCATGCATTTCATGCTAAGAAATTTATGGTACCAGACAAGTTCTATTCGTCAAAAGATAGCAAAATAGCAAAACGTAAATCAGATGGCTCTGAGGACAAAGTAATCAATGATATGGGTGTGAATGATGAGATAGATAATGAGCCTGTGAAATCCAAAAAAGCACCCTCATATGCAGGTGGATTGGTGTTGGAACCCAAAAAAGGATTATATGATAAATATATTTTACTTTTGGATTTCAATAGTCTTTACCCTTCCATCATCCAGGTTTGTTTTATTTTTGTCATACTTACTGTGTGGCTCTCTAAGTGTCAGTTGACAAAAGCTTGTATGTTCGTGTCTGCTTTGTTTTTATCAGGAGTATAATATCTGCTTTACAACAGTCGATAGATCTCAAGACGGTTTAGTTCCCTGCTTACCGTCTTCACAAACAACCGGAGTTCTACCTGAGGTGAGAACCTTAAGTCATTCAATAGCATTGTGTCACAATATTTGAACAAGAAGTATTTAATATGCTCGCACTTTCTGTAGTTATTGAGAAATTTGGTTGAGAGAAGGAAAATGGTAAAGGAATGGTTAAAGGCTGCAACGGGTCTCAAGTACCAACAGTTTGATATACAACAGCAAGCACTGAAGTTAACAGCTAATAGGTTTGTGTTTGCTTTCATAGTTTCACCTTATTTAAAACGTTTTTTGCTTAATAGCTTTTTCTTTCTTCCTTTGCCTGCAGTATGTATGGATGCCTGGGTTTTTCTAGTTCCAGATTCTATGCAAAACCACTTGCAGAGCTTATTACATTACAAGTAAGAATGCTATGATGATTGACTTTCTTAATTATCAAACAATCATGGGAACACATGGATTTATCACTTGATTAATTTATAGGGGAGAGAGATCTTGCAAAAAACTGTTGATCTTGTTCAGAACAATTTAAATTTGGAGGTGATTTCTGTATTATGAAACATAGTTTATTTCATCTTTTTTAACTCCTTTTTTTAAAAGTATAATGTTTTTGTTACCAGGTGATTTATGGTGACACTGATTCCATAATGATATATAGTGGTCTTGACGATATTAACAAAGCAAAATCGATTGCAGGAAATGTCATTAGAGAGGTATGGTTTCTAACTGCAAAACCAGTGTTAGGTGATTGTCTGTGCATGTTGATTTTTTGTGAATTGACTCCGAACTCTATTCAATGTAAGGTCAACAAGAGATACAAGAAGTTAGAAATTGATCTTGATGGTCTATACAAGAGAATGCTACTACTTAAAAAGAAGAAATATGCAGCTGTGAAAGAGCAAATAAGAGATGGGAAAGTCTACAAGGTACTTTCATTATATGCATCTTTTGAGGTTTTGTTTGAACATTCGATCATCGTCTGCTGTAGTTCCTAAATGTTTTTGGATGTGTAGGTTATAGAGCGGAAGGGTCTTGATATGGTTCGACGTGATTGGAGTTTGCTATCAAAGGAGACGGGAGATTTCTGCTTGGAACAAATATTATCTGAGCTGTATGTTTATTTGTTCATGTTTTTCTCCATTAGAAACATCATCTCTATCTGAAACTCACCACATATGAACTCTTACACAGGTCATGCGAGGAAGTTGTTGAATCAATACACAACAAACTCAGGAAGGTATATTCATAAATTTAGCCAATGACGATCACTTTAAAGTGTATTGGCTTTCACTTCTGGATCCATTGATAGTATCAGATATTTAAATTGGATCTACTCATAGCTGTAATTTTTTTTAATGAAATGAGTTGATTGATAAGCAAATACTACTAATCTTATAAGCAGGTGCAAGAGGATATGAGGAATGGTGAAATAGCTTTGGAGAAATATATCATTACAAAAACGTTAACGAAACCACCTGAAGCATACCCAGATGCTAGAAGTCAACCTCATGTTGAAGTAAGTAATATGTTTGTTATGTCCAACCTCATCGTGATTTTTGGTTCTTTACTTATGCGTTACAAGTATTCATCCATCTGCTATACGCCTATACTCATATATAGGTAGCACTCAGGCTGCGGAAACTAGGATACACTAGCGGTTGCTCTGCTGGTGATACAGTTCCTTATATAGTATGTTGTGAGCAGGTTAGTGATATAGGTTGTTCAGTTGCTGTATTTATATTTATTCTGGTGCATTCTGATTTCATCAATATTCTTTCTGACATTATATATATATATATATATATATATATATTTTCAGGGGAATGGGTCGAGTTCATCAGCAGGGATTGCTCAGCGTGCAAGACATCCTGATGAATTGACAAAGGATAATGAGAACTTGATGATTGACATTGACTATTATCTGGCGCAGCAGGTATCAGTTATTTTATATTTTAAAGTTTCGTTAATACGCTTCTCGCTCTATTATTTCTCCTGAAAGCTTTTTTTTTGGTACATTTAGATTCATCCAGTAGTATCCCGCTTATGTGCATCAATCGACGGTACAAGTCCAGCTGTTTTGGCTGATTGTTTAGGGCTTGATCCTTCCAAGGTACAGAGCTGCTTTCATTAAGGTTCAACAGTCATTAATAGTACAAATAACTTTTCAATAGTAGCACATTATTAACTAATATAATTGGGTGCTCTATATGATTCATTTTTAGTTCCAAAGCAAATCAAGTGAAGTCGACAATAATAATCATTCTGGCTCAGTTCTCTGTTTGACAGATGATGAAGAGAGGTAGTCATTAATATTCATTGATGACATCCTTAATTGTGTTTTTAATTTTCTAGAACTAGAAATTATTTTGAGTCTCGAATACTCTATATAGATGCATGACTATTGTAATGTGGATGGCAGATACAGGGGTTGTGAGCCATTAAGTTTGTCATGTCCTGGCTGCTCTGGTACTTTTGACTGTCCATCTGTTCTCAGTTACATACGCACAGTAACCCTTGAAAAGTCAGCAGACTTGCAAGATCCATCATCTAACAGCAGCTTCTGGCACAAATTGTGTTGCCCTAAATGTCAAGTCGAAGTACCTCCAGTTTCAATAGCCAACCAGGTAGTATCTTCATATTATTAGGGTGTAAATTAACAAATATAATGTGGTCTCGGCATTTATTAAATCGTTGCTTTCAGGTAAAAAGGCGAGCTGAAATGTTCATATCAACATACTACAAGGGATTAATGACGGTACACAAACATCTCACTTTGGCTTCCCATAAATAATAATACACCTTTTTTTTTTTTCACTTACATGTAAAAATTACAGTGTGATGATGAAACTTGCAACTACACTACAAGAAGTTTAAACTTGCGTGTCATTGGAGACTCTGAAAGAGGATCCGTATGTCCTAATTATCCTCGTTGTAATGGCCGCCTTTTGAGACAGGTTTTTATCCCTCTTTCTTTAGCTCCCACAACTCAAGTACACTACATTTTTTTTTCTTGTTTAGTTACATTTTACTGAAAGTTAGTATTTTACCTTGACTAGTATTCGGAAGCAGATGTGTACAAGCAACTCTCTTACTTCTGCTATCTCCTGGATGCTGATCGGTGCATTAACAAGGTTGTTATCATTTCTCACTTTCTGGCTCCTCTGTTCCTAGATAGTCAATAGCTGGATCTTAAGGTCCTACCCTAATTTAACTATGAAGTTGATACAGACAATAGATTATATTAAAGTAAATCTGATATCCATACTAATTTTTATAACAAGCAATACAGACCTAGTATGTTGGTATTTCACATTACTAAGACCAACTCAAATTTGGATTTAGAAAAGTTCAACAGCGTTTAAATGATTGAAATTATATATGCATTGATGTAGTCGTTAATTACTGATTATGACTTTCAGGTTGATGACAAGTTCCGAACTATAGTTGAGAAAGAGGTTGTTAGAATAACACCTTTGGTTCAATTAGCCTCGTTGACAGCACAGAAGGCCAGGGACCGGTGTGATTATGGTTGGGTGAAACTCAGTGACCTATTTGCCACAATCCAGTTACTTTGATAATTGGTATACCCTCAAGTTTCAACTGAAGAAATACCAATTGGCTTGCAAATAATGGTCAAGAAGTCAAGAAGAGGTTCTGCATATGTGATAACAGATGTTGCAAATAATATTCTTATTTTTATTTTCTACCTAGTTTTGTCTTTGCAAACTGCAACTTAGAATGGACGTACTAAGTTTGTATTTATTAGAGTTTTTTCTTTTCGTTTATTGTATTGTCAAGAAGAATTTAATTAGTAGTTAAATGCCCTAGAGAAAGTGAAGTTTTAGTTGTAAACTGAACACATCAAAGATCAGCAAACAAGGTGAAACTGTATTTCATAACCTTTATTGATGTATATGATATAAGCAAATTGAAACATAGACAAAATCTGTAAGAGAAAAACAAAATTATAGTGTTCAAAGAAAGATATCATGAATGACTATATGATGTGTTTATTTGCATGGCATGTACGTCCTTACTGCAGCTCTCCAACTGGTGCTTCATTGAGCCATAGAAAATGAATAAACTCGTACAACTTTGTGCTTACGCTAACCTGCAACATCAAAAGCATTACAGAAGTCAATGTTCTCTGTTTTTAAAAGATATATTTTTCAATACTTGCATTTGATATAACATACTTTGTAGGGGGTTGGATTCAATCTTCTCATGTGATCAGTCCGCATTTGCTCCAGTTGCTTCATACAATGATCTCTGATTTGCTCAAGCGTTGGCAATTCTTCTCTAGCTTTGTCTTCACATATTTATATACATATTAATCATATCGTGAATATATATGTATTGGGTATGTTAAAGGTAGGTTGACCAAAAGTTTTCACACATCTAATCTAATATACATAAAGGCTCAGGTCTCACCTGCACTTCCAGGCCAATAACACTTCATAAGATCCTCAACACGCTGTGGCACCACATAAGCTCTCTTCGATTCATTAAATGGGTGTCGGCACAAAATTCTTTGGCCTTCCTGTACTTGAGAAAGAGGTCCACACATTAATATCTTCCCTTTATAACTTTACATCCAACAATTCATGGCACAATGTTAATCGTGTATGGTAGGTTGGTACAATAAACCATGATTTTCAACAAGGCATAAACACAAGGAATTTACCTTTGGAGGTGGTTCATTTTCCCCTGACATTATGTCTACAAGGGCATAACCTTCCTTTCCATACAATCTGAAAGACCGCTTTTTACATGGAATGGAGACCTAGAAATACAACATCCATTTACAATAATATATAACTTCACAATGCAACAGAACACGAATTAGTATTTACAAACCTTTGAGACATCTTCTGAGAGCTTTATACGGGGCTGGTTATTTATCTCAACAAGTTTGAACACACAACCTAGAGCAGGTTGAGCAAAACACGTAACCAAATTGGTTCCAATCCCGAAAGAGTCAACCTCATGGCCCTGACCAGAACACATAATCAAAATAAACATTGACCCTTTACTTATCTGAAAAAATCATATGACAGTTGGATACATGATGACTCACCTGTTTGTTTAAAGCATCTAAAGTTTCCTCATTAAGGTCATTACTTGCGGTGATATTGGTCTTTCCAAAACCTGAAACTTGAAATTCCTTTTCTATGGTTTGAAAAAACTTTCTGGTTTCACATGACAAATAAGCAAGGTCACCAGAGTCTAAGCGAATCCCCTTTGCTTTGTACCTGGAGAAAACATTAATCAAGCCTAGATATGAGATAGTACTAAGTAAAATACAAGCACTTGAGTTGAAAAAGGCGACAATTATGCATAATTAACACGTTAAAAACATACCCCAAATCATTTAGTGCTAGAGCAACAGCACAAAAATTAGGAACACCACTCCGTGTTACCTGAATGTTTGGAATCAAAAGGATCATATTAGGTAACCAATCAATGAAAGTTAAAAACTAATATGATGTAAACAACCCAAATGCTTAAAAACTCATGGAATTAGGTGACTTACGTCATATGTGTCCACAAGTGCCAGAAAGTTGTCAGGAAATGCCAAGGCATATGAAACAAAAGCTGCTAATTCACTTTGATTAGTCTCACCAAATACGCCCTCTGATGAACTTAACCGCTGAAACACACAATTCGTCACACATTAATTACAATGTTAAAAACTGCAAGTGGAGCTAATAGTGTGTGGGTAAGTTTTATGCAGATATATGATTTGAAGCACATATGGTAGAGTGTTTATTAATTTTAACAGTTTTATTGTTACATTAGTTATTATATCAAATTGAATCCATAACCAAAACAAATACTATATATTACACCTTCAGCTTGCCTAACCACGTCTGTGTGAGACTAACAAAATCCTTGCATATTCTTGACTTATCGTGACTTTGGAGAGACTTCTCTGTAATCTCATCTGGTCCCTAAATATTAAAAGACGAACTACCATAAGTGACACAAAGACATCACATGCACATCGAACTTCTAGTGAACAAATAGAAAGGTTATACGTCACACTAACCGTGAATGAGCTGACAAAAGCATGAGAATGGGTCCCACGGAGTGGTATTCCGAATAATTTTCCAGCTGCACAATTGCTATCAACATACAAAAAAGTTTTAAAAAAAAAATATATATATATATTCAAAGGTTTACTAACATCTAAGTGGAAGATATGTGGTCAATAAGGGTCACCTTGTTGCATCAAATCCTCCCATGTAGCAATACCTTGATGCCCCTACACCACCATCCGGGCCCTATATATTAAAGTGAACAATTACTTTATATACATTCTTGAAAACATACCCGTTAAATCAGTTTAAAAATGGAAAATAGAAATGTCTAAAACCTGTGCCCTCCGGAGCCCAAATTCAAGAAGAAGTTTGGATTTGCCAGCAACAAAACGATGCCTTGCAGCATTTGTAGTTACTAGAGAAGCGAAATTTATAAGATTCACAAAAGGAGTTTCTAATAGTTGAACCACCTGTAAAAACAATACATATGCTTTCAGAGTCCAGATGCTATTAACTAAACGTATCTTTCAAAGCGGACAAAGAATGTGTTGGTAGGACTCACAGCCACAGGGCCTTCAATTCTCATCAAAGGTACTTTGGGAAATACGACGGATCCCTCAGCAATAGCATATACCTCAACATCAGAACAATCTATTCCTCCCAGATAATCAAAGAAGCCATCCTAAATTCAACACGAAAAAGTTACCAAACAACCCTTCTACCCTTGGATACTAAGTAAATCACTTTCTAAGATTCTGTACTTTAGATTCACACTTCATTCAATATGGACTAAACATAACACTACTTAAGATTTTTTAATGAGTTAATACTTACCTCACACGTAGGAGACAAACATTCTCGAACAAAAGCAATCTCTTCCTTTGATAATTTAAAATTAGCAATGAACCTTATGCACTCTTCAAGGCCTGCAAAAACCGTGTATTCACCGCCAAATGGGTTCCTTCGAAAATATAAGTCAAACCTGAAACACACCAGTAATTATTAAAGGCAATCCAATATTCCAATTACTTAATTACCTATAAATTCTCAAAAGGCTTTCATTAAATATACAGTATTAGCATCAGTATTAATTAAGCTTAAGATATAACTATAGATAAAACACATATGTGTGCATTTAAATGGTAACATTGGGTACAAATCACCTCCAGTTGAAGAGCCAATAGACAGGGGCGGGCAGCGTAGGCAGCCACTCCCACAAGGATTTTTAAATTACTTAAAAAAGAAATTTTTTAAATGTATTAATGACAATTTAAAATTTTCGCCCCTCACTGAACTACAAAAGAAATAAAAATAATTTTATTTCGCCCCCTCCACTTAGATTTCCTAACTCGGCCCCCAATAAATGATTAAGGTTAACAAAACACTAACTTAGTACAATGATTTCTGGCATACAATGAATATCAGAATATGAAATATGGGGTTTTTTAGCATGTAAATTGCTTTCTATTAAAACAATAAGCACAGAATTATATAAAAGATGCAAACTTTAAATAATTGAAGAAAGAAAAAAAAAAAGGTACTAACACAGCACGGTCGTTATGTTTGCCGGCTTTCCAATAAGCATAAGCCATGGTGAACTGATAAAGATCTGTAAGTAACGGCGTCACCATTGGATTCGTGGGTCCATTAATCTTTTTGTGTTTTACGCTTACGCCGCCGTTCATGGTTTCCATTGTAATTTTGTAAGCAATGGATTTAAATTACAAGAATTCAGAGCAAATTGTTTTAGGGCTTATTGCGATTATCAACCAAGCTGGTGTATGTATCTATGTTATGTGCGTAAAATACGAGATAGAAATAATAAAAACAAGAACAAGAAAGGCGAAATGGAATTGAATTGAATTCAATGCGTTTCCTGCTGTCTATATATAGTCCTTTTCACAATTTCCGATTTAACCTTTCTAACAACCTGCTTTATTTATTGCTACTGTATCACCCGCGTAATGCAGCGGATATCTTTTATTTTATTTTTATTCAGATGGGATTTATGTTGGCGACGTTGGAAGGATCATTTAGGTTGTAACACGGAGTGAATTATTCCGTAAGGGACCCTCGAAAGGGCTTATATCTTTTCTTTTATATTCTCATTCCATTACGGTACTTATTTTGCATTTTTTTTTACAATATTTGAATTTTCAACAAGTGATTATGTTAGAGAGATATTTCTAGTTAATTAATTGAGATGAATTTATATGATAGCACATTACCCGCGCAATGCGGTGGTGATAATCAATTTTTGTTTTATTATGTGTAATGGTATATTCGTTAAACATGTTATCACTGAATTATGGTACTGTAAGAAAATTTGTTCTTCTTATTTTGTGGATAATAATGTTCGAATTTGTTAGAAAATTCTTCTTGTTATTATTACAATAATGAAATAATAAATGTGAAAAGAATTGTATTTGGGAATGAAAACTTTCCTAATTTGAGTAAATTAATTTATGTGACTAAGAGGGGTAAAATAGTCATTTTTATTTCTTTTAAGAGTTTAAGATTCAACATCTAAGATGCTTTATTAATAGTATTAGATATTAGATATTAGATATAATTGAAGTCAACTATGATTTAATGTAATATTTTTTTATTTACTTACTTATAATAAAAAATAAACTTTATGTACTATAAATGCCATAAATATAACTATATTAATTACTGCATGTCAATGAATAGATTTGATCGAGTAATATTATATTTAACATATAAATATAAATGGCATATACGTAATTTTCGATAGGACATATCTAAACATTAAGCCAAATACCCAAACCCTTTATAAGGGGTATTAGATTATGCTACAAAAAAATACTATTAATCGAATATAATACGACTTTATAATTAAATCTACTATGTATTAGGTGTGTTCACGGACGGTTAATCGGAGATTCGGTTAATCAAAAATTAGGTTCACTAATGTCTTGAATCCAGACCGAAATCGAAAAGTTCGGTTAACCGGATTTTCGGTTCGGTTAATCGGTTAACCATTTAACCGTTTATTAATTAATACATATTTTAAAAAGTAATTAATTACACAAATACACATTCATTAATAAGTGTTCACTATATTTATAATATTTTGATAATAAAAGTATCAAATGATAAGCATTTTACTCTTTATAATTGTGTATTTATGTTATACATATGTTAATCGTTCGGATATAATTAGAACTAAGTAGTAATAGTTAACATATTAGGAAAAAATTAAGCTAGTGAAGTGCATTAATTAAAATGTGAAACGCCCCATATTTTTTATTATTTTTTTTGCACGTAATGGACTGCTAACTAACTAAACAAAAGCTGAAATCCAAATTATGACAAAAATCAATAGCGACGATCAAAAATAAAAGCATCGCAAAAAGTATAACTAAACACTTATGCATTTCTGAATTTTGCAACATATACGCGATTCTCTGCTGGATACGCGATCGCGTATTAAGCCTCTATACATGATCTTTTATAAATCACGCGATCGCATAAGTATAATGTGAAATGGACTGTAACCAATTTAGTGCATGTTACGCGATTGCATACTGATCCCTGATAGCTGACACCTTGACCAAACTCGGATTTTTAACCCAAATTCAAACGGGCATAACTTTTTACTCGTTAAGAGTTAGGACCTAAAATTTTGCATGCACCTCCACTCTAACATAATAAAAATTTCCTTTTTTTACACTTTTCAAATTTCACGTTAACGAAGAATTCGGATGTATGACTAGTTTATGGTCATTTTGACTACTTTTAGAGGACTTGTCAAAACACAAACCATCCACTTTCCGACTTCCACATTTTTCCAACATATTCTACCATACCTTTGACACTTAAGCCAATAGCAACAAGCAACATACTTATACAATGACTCGTTTTGACACCTTGACCCAATTAAGGCCCATTTGGACACTTTTGACCCGTTTTCCATAATAACCACACTTTGACTCATTCACTTACATCTTTCACACATACTTATTCATATCAAAGTAGTTGACTATATGTCAACATTCAATTCAACCAAAAACTTTATTTCGACACTTAACCATATCTCATCATTTAACAAAACTTGACATACCATCTTTCTACTAACCATTTACTTTCACTATCTACCTTGACTTTACCAAGTCAAAGGTATACATCATTTACCATTTAAGACTTTACACTTTAACCACTTCATGTCATAAAAAATGTTTTGGGCGATTTACACAAATGACCATTCATAACGACAATTCAAAAGAATGAGAAGCTTGTCTAACCATAAAGCAAGCTCCATTCCACGCTAACTTCTTGCAACCATAATCTATTCGTTCTAGCCAATTGGTTCAACCTAACCAAGCACCTACAACATGAAACACATGAAGGGGTAAGCATAAAGCTTAGTGAGCATACAAGTAATTAAATGAATAATACTTTAGCAATAATCGAAACCATAACCTTTACTAATAACATTTTCATATAATAAACTTTTCATTCATCAAGCTAGTGCCTAGCACTACTTGACTAAACTCTTTACCTCTTCCACAAGTTAAGGATCCTCAACAATCTAACCATGTTAATTCATGAGAATTAACACATATACCAAGCTAATGTTTATAATCATTACTTGGAAACCGTCAAGCTAATGCTAATTAATCATTATTTGACTCCACAATTATCCATCTACTTACTTAGTAAGTAATGGAAACAACATATCATAACATCTTCCACGTACTTACTTGACTTCTCAATATCCATCTACTTACTTAGTAAGTAATGGAAACAACATACCGAAACATAACCACGTACAATAGCGAGCACGTATTCTTCACATATAATGTGAAATGCACATATTCATTCACAATCTCTACAAAAACTCATTCCACATAATTCTATATAACTTTCACATATTACAAGTTCTTTCAACACTTACCATTTAGCATGTATTCATATCACATGCCATAGTATCAACATATATAATCAACGATATATGGAATCAACAATAAACCACAATATAAAACATAAACAATACTTCAACCAGTTGTATGAACCTCTTGCTCGGAAGCAATCCGGAAAATACAACCATTACCCATTTAATCCCCATATCACTCACTTTTTTTTTTTTTTTTTTTTTTTTTTTTTTTTTTTTTTTAAATATGCAATCTCACACTTGAATATGGATGCCACATCTTTTGATAACCTATCATATAACATATTATGTAACATCACATTTAACATCAACCGGTGATCAAATTCAACTAATCATCATTATCAAATCTTTACTTTCACAAGTTGATCTTTAATCAACTTACATGGCTTTAATTTACATAATCATATTCAGTTCAAATATTAATTCACTTGAACCACTACTTTCATCACCATTAACATCATCACAATCACATCTATAATTAGTAATTAGGGTGAATTAAGCATAAACACATAGTTTCATATCATTCACCACCTTTATTCATAAACATTAATCCAAATTTAAGTCTTTAGATTGAGTTAGTATTTATAACAATCACTAGTGAGCTTTACTAACATCAATTTAACATAATTAACTTCAAATTTCATTTTACATCTCACCATGATCACCATGATCATCAAAAACACTTATTCCATTTACAACCTTTAAATTAATTTAGGTTAACACACCTTCCTTTAGGCTTAATTAACAATAATTAAGCAAAATCTACCATCAATTTCATCTTAGAAATCATCAATCACTATAACTCCTCAAAACCCATTTCTAGGTTAGAGAATTAATGAAAAACACATACATAACTTTTGTTATAGAAGATCAAAGAGTGATTAATTGAATGATTCTAGCTTCAATTTCATGTTTTGGAATGATTTTGGTTCCCTAGCTTCCTGCGTTATTTCTTCCTGCTTCTCTCAAGTTCCAGACTTTCCTTTCTTAACATGTACGTATGTGTATGTAAAGATGGATATATATCTGTTATATTTTACTCCCCATAAATACTATTGTCTGGATCTTTAAAACCGACTACAGTTATTATTATTTTACATCACTTATAATAATAATAATAATAATAATAACTTAAAACAGTTACTTTTACCTTTACCAAATTAATACTTTAAATTTTTGGGGTGTTACAAAATGAAATAAAAAGAAACATAAATGATTATATTACAATACAAGTGTAAATATCTATATATAAGTATAATACATACAATAGGTACACATATATTTAAAACTATGTATAAACTTTTCGGTTTTTCCGGTTAACCGTTTAACATGTCTATCACAAAATCACGAACCGAAACCGAAAAACTGAAAAAAAATATATGTTCGGTTAACCGAAATAATAAAACGAAAAAAGTCGGTTCGGTTAACCTAAATTCGGTTCAATTCAACCGGTTTGCGGTTGGGTTTTCCAGTTTTGGAATATTTTGAACACCCCTAATACATATATACATACCTAAAGCAAAATATCATGGAGCAATCCAGACCGTATATTGGGTTTCATCCATAGAGATCCTACGGCTAAAATTATTTTTTACATCCATTTTCATTTTTTAAAAGGTGTACCACACCTATTGAGAATTAGCATTTCGAGTACTTCCCTAATTCTTTTCAGTCCTTATAGTTTAAGTACTGTGATGTTTTAACCGATAATTTATAAATAAACCCTTAATATTTGAAAGATTTATCTATATTGATTAATAACATAATTTTTTTTTTTATCAAAAGCATGGCACTAAAAACTTATCCTCCATATTGCCATACAACCTTAATATATGATAAATACGTTAAAGTCGTAACTATAATATTTTATAGTTTGTAAATAAAAATCCCATAATTAATACTTCATATACATTAAGCTAAACAATACACAAACATATGTCATATTCAACTATATTAACATTGTTCTATTTTCTTTTTTGTGATTCATAAGTTTTGTTTTTCTACAAGTTGTGTTTAAATCATAACTAAAAAGAACTTTGGTTTCGATACAAAACTGATTTCTTATCCTACAACTGACTATTCAAAATTTCAAGTCTAAGACCATATCTAGTATTTCTTTATTTAATTTTATAGGTGTTTCATCAACATTAATATGCTTAATAACGAACAACGTGAAGATCTAACATTCCACAATAAGTCTCTTTACATCGATTAGTTTATTTCTTTTTTCTCATATAACATTATGTAGATTGTGTTTCTTTTCGATTTAGTTGTTAACTTTTAAAACTCAAATGTACTAGCCCGCGCTATCGCGGGTCAATAAACTAGTTAAATATAAAAAAACACAACAGTATATGTTTTTTGGACTGGAAAGCAAATATATATATTTAGTATTCCGTATATTATAACTTGTACAATATCTGTGTTATGCAGCGGAATATAATATTCTATTCTAAATAATAACTCAATGATAGTCGGGCTTAGTGTCTACAAATGTATCCAACTTTTACAAAATCTCTATTGTATGTATCGTCCTTTAAACGTCCCTATTAAATGTATTTAACTCGTAAAAACACCTAATTAATGTAATGGGTAACCTACTAATCCATTAACCGGTAATCGAAGTTACTGTTCATCTTCTCCGGTGAGATTCCGACGATCTGAATTTTTTCCGGCAACACCCAAACATGGTTTTTCTCATTCTAAAAAGCATATTCTCTGGAAACATCGATGATTTAATGTTTTTCTCATTCCGGCAACAAATTAGATGAAGTAAAATCACAATAACAATATAAACAAGACTGATGATTTAATGTTTTTACCTCGACAAAGGCAAAACCAGGGGGTGTAGTGAAACGTCCGAAATTATTATTTTTTAACCTGTATTGCATTTAATTAGGTCTCATATTCTATAGTAATTAGAAACGTGAATACTGTTATTTCTATCTACCAATTTCAATAAAACGAATTGATTTAACCTTGATTAAGTAAATTTAACACTTTGATTCAGTGATTCTTAATACTTCGATTCAGTAAATTTAATACTTTGATTCAGTAAATCAGACCTGCACACTTAATTACCAAAATACGAATTTCAAACGTGCATAACTTTTAACTCGTTAAGAGTTAGACCACCAAATTTTGCAGGCACCTCCAATATGTCAAAATGAAACTTTTCCTTTTTACACTTTTTCAAAATACACGTTTATCGAGAAAACAGACTTATAACCACTTTATGGCCATTTTGGTGGACAGGTCATATTCCAAATGACTTGGTTTCTGACTTCAACCTTTTTCCCACATATTTTATGATACATTTGACACGTGTGAGCGTATTCATCAACATCATACACCCACTCTAACCCGTTTTGACTCCTTTGACCCATATGGTGCCCATTTGGACACTTTCTTCGAATCTAATCCATTTTAACCATTCGACACATGATTCTAATTCATTTAAACAACATACCATAAATCTTGATTCATAATCACTCAATGAACCAAAATATCACAATTGACACTTTGATCATAATTCTACCAAAACTATGATCAATCTCCACATATTTCCACACCTAACCACATTATCACTATACAATATTCCCTTTTACCCAATTTGACACCCTCATATTCCACATTGACTTTGCCAAGTCAAAGACACACTTTTCAACCAATTGACACTTTACACTTTAATTCATCAACATTATTTCAAATGTGTCTTTTTTGGCGATTTACACAAGTGATAATACATAACGACAATTCAAAAGGAAGAGAAGCTTGTCTAACCACATTGCAAGCTCCATTCCACGCTATTTCCTTGAAATCATATTTCATCCAATTGATTCAACCGAATCAAGTACCTACAATATGAAACCACTGAAACGAGTAAGCATAAAACTTAGTGAGCTTATGAGCAATTAAATGAATAATTCACAAACACAATAATATATTTCGTTTATCAAAGATTCACTTATCTGATTCCACAATTAACTACGAAACCGTTGTAGAGATTCTCTTTATTTCGTAAGGATCCGCGATCCAAGAGATACAAGTAGTGTTAAGCACTTATTTCGAAATCACTGATTATTTCGTAACGATACAACCTTTACAATTTGCTCATTCCACAAAATCCAAGAAATCATCATATTACTCCACATAACCATCCCTTAATGAACAACCAAACATCTTAGCACGAAACACAAAACATGACATCACTATAACACGTATAATTCATATACTAATAACCACATTTAGAAACAAGATACGAAACCATTAATAATCCATTGGGTCATGCAAACTTTTGCTCGTAAGCAATCTGGTAATACACAACCATAATAATTCACAATTTAGAAACACAATAAGATACAAATAACTACCACTCGATTGTATGAACCTCTTGCTCGTAAGCAATCCGGAACATACAATAATTACCCATTTAATCCCCATAACACTCACCTTTGCTTTTTAGCCAAAAGCATTATAACACCCCATCATTTTAGTACCATATATATATATTTTTTAACATAATATACCGGAAGCGCAAATCTAACCAAACATTTGTAATTTACATTATATAACATACACATCTAATCAATCTTTAGCAAATCATAGTTTATCAGTTTGGGTGTTATGTAATTCCAAAGACAACACTGATTTATTCAAATCAGATATCAGAGTAAACATCCAGTCGTCAAACAATCCATTTAGTCAACAGCTTCTTCCCAACCCATTACATAATCATAACCTGCAAGAAGTAGTAGGGTGGTGGGGTTAGCATATTGCTAAGTGAGTGAATAAATAATCAACAGTCCAACTTAGCATAACAAATCTGTGTACAACAAAGTATCGTAAACACATAATCCCCTGTTTACCACAATAGACTCATCATCACATAATAGCAATGAGGATCGGCGGTTCCTGATCCGATCTCATGCCCTCATAGTGGGCAGGAACCCTTCGGATTCACTGCAGGCCAATACAGTGAATCACCGATAACTTAATGCTATTCTCATCCAACTAAGGTTCCTATGAACGATATGTACAAGGAACCCTCCATCGTCAACAATAGCAATAAGCCCAGCATCATACTGACCTCATTCATAGTGCCTAAGACCATATATAAAACAATCACATAGGCCATAATATTCATGGCTTCATATCAGACTAAGTAGTCTATCAAACAACAATTACATCATGGCATACTAAACAGTCTATCAAAGCAGTAAACTACGTTTACCCGTTGTAACCAAAATTGTTACAACTAAATCACACTGAGGATTACAGATCCACTCACCGTTACCTCAGCCGCAAGCTCAGAAGTCTAATATTACCGAGCCTTCTCCATATCTGAGAATACAATTAAACAAATGAGTTAGTAACTCGTCTCATAAATTGTATAACTCAATTCAAGTCATAACGTCAAATTACAATAATCTCCAAGTTATAATATCAATTATAACTACTTAATCAGTTTATATCTCTATACATAGTATCAAACTAATAACCACTACATGGTTAAATTATATTGTCCCATGCACTTTAATTAAATCTTTAGTTAATCAACACAACCTTAACCAAGTAAGCACTACTTAGCTTGAACATATATAAAACTTATATAATATAAGCATACAATTTAAGCAAAGGTTATTAGAACCATTAAAATCTTGATCTTAAAAGCTTAATCAAACATCAACATATTCAGCCGGGTACCCGCCGGGTAAGAGGGGGTATCCGCCGGGTAAGTCCAAGCCAAAACCAAGTTCCATTTCACGGTAACCATTTACACTAGTCCTATCTGCCGGATTAGTTTTACCCGTCGGATTTCCGTCAAGCAAACCTACCCGCCGGGTACATATCATACCCGCCGGATACCCATTTAGCATGTCTACCCGCCGGATTGGGATTTTACCCGCCGGGTCAACCCATCTTCCTAGAGACCTGCGATCTGTTCCAAACCCTAACCCGAATTTTAACCCAAACTCATCACAACTCAGATTCTAACTGTAGCAAAACCTCAATTAACTTCCAACAACCTCACATAACATCACACATCATTTTTATAGCATCAAATAACATGTTTTCAATCAAAATCAATCAAATCAAGTTTATGTGTAACAAGAACACTTACCCTTTGATTATGAACAGAATAATGATGATAATGAAATCTGAGGTTCAAGAACTTGAATCAAATCACATCTCATATATGATTTCAATCTTTGTTTGTCATAGGTTTAAGGTTTTGGAATTTCAAAGAATGAAATGAAATAAACTTTCCATTTAAGGAAAGTTAAATATAAGTCGGTCTATTTCCAAACCGACCCCGTATTCACTTAAAGTTAGTCCCCTTCTAACCTTATTGTCTGGAACCTAAAAACCATTTACGATTCCAACAATTTTTATTTTACCGTCAACTATATAAAGTTAAAACAAATAATAATTTACTAGTCACAATAAGTCGTTTGACTTTTTGACTAACCATTCACAATAAACATAACACAATAAACAATTTAAATTTCCTAACACATTAAACAATTATTTAAAGTTAGGAATTTACCCAATTATTACTAGGCCAATAAAATGGATGTTACAAATCTCCCCCCCTTAAAGAGATTTCGTCCTCGAAATCTGTTCACTACAAATAACTTAGAGTGTCATACTCACATATTCGTTACCTTTTTAATCTAATAGATTCATGTACATCACTCTCTTGAGCAACTTATAATATTAATTATATATTTTGAATTCTTTCCACATGCACATCTTTAAATGTACATGCTTCTGTCCTTTCCCACGCACATATACTGTGCATAAACCCAATCTTTATACCTAAAATGATCAATTATCTGAATCATTTGCAATAAGCCACATAAACTCTTTAGAACACATAATCACTTAAACAAGTGGAATAAAAAAATACCTACAACCAGAAACTAGCAATATGCCAGAATCTTTGACAATTATAAATATTTATAATATTCTTATATCCAGAACTAGCGACAGGCTAGATTCTTTTCAACAACAATAACAGTTTATAACTACTTATATCTTTTTAACAACAATAACAGCGGTTATAAAACCACAACACACATATTAACTGGTAAAATATTAGTAATCTTACTTTTGCAATCAGTTATCACAATTTAAATTTATAGTTCAAACATTCCCTAGGTCATATGAAACCCTTTACTCGAAAGTAATCCAGGATTATACAACCTTAAACACATAATAATAAGCAAGGTAGAGGTCAAACTCTTTAGATAAAATTATAACCATCACAATACTTAGAATCAAATTCCATTGAATAGAAGCTAAGTCTACATCAACTAGTACTTTGCTAAATCAACATAAGTACTATAACCCCATAATGTGCTATTCAAGCACATATTCAATAGTATCAATATCATATTGACCATATTTAATTGACATCTACTTTGACTTATTCCACATTTCGACTCTCTCTAGTTGAAATTTATCTTTTCATCTTGTCATCAAGTATATAAGAATATACATCATTTCACATAACTTTCTACTAATGGAAACATAACCATCATTTCCATAATTTCAATTATTATTTTCATAATAATTCATCTTGCTTGTTAACACATTTCAAACTTAATTTTCTATAACAGGTTACCCAGGCAGTTAAAGCCTTTAACATCATAAACCAATAAACACATATCCATATCAATAGGTATTGTAAACAATTACAAGTCAAAGACTTTATATATATCTCGTCATATCATAATTATCTTTTCATGTCATTTCAGTTCTCTCCCCCTTAAGACTCATGTTATCACACTTCTTACAAACCATATCCCTCTAATCATCGGTTTAACAATGAGACTTACACAAATTTTCTGTATAATTCAGTTTTAATACACCTAGACACAACAAAATGTGAATCAATCTACAAGAAAATTAAAATCAATATTCTAACAAACATCAAAACACGTCACGATCATCCCAAAATCGTGTCACAATCTAAATGAAGTTGCGTGGCGATTCTATACAATTCGTTTCATGACTATATACCTATCCAGATCTACTACATCAGTTTTAACATACGCACCTTACACACGCATAAGCTGTGACTCAGTAACATTTAAAACACTAAATTTACAAACACCTTCATTATTCTAGAATAATGGTTTCTCCTTTATACCCTTTATATTAACAACTCATATCACAAACCGCATGCTCATGAGTTTCAACCTTATACACATACTTTTTAACACATAAGGACCATCTTAAAGCAATTAATCAAGGTTCCATAACCTTTGACAACACATTTAACTCATTTGAGTCATGAATGATCCGTTTCGACACTATTTAATCAATTTGAAAATTTCAATCTCATTTCAAATAAAATACTACTAGATTTCAGTCCTATTTGACTATTTCAACACTGTTGATTATTTGTCAACTTCAATCAAATCAACCAATCACTAATATTCATAATCACTTTTCTAAAGTTTAACCCGAACAAGACCAATCAAATTAAATGATTTCTTACCCCTTTCCATACACACACAAGACTTTTGATTCACAGTTGACTTTCAAGGTCAACATATCACAACATTAATACTATATTAATATGTTTAACTTCTATTCATACTCTTTTTCGTAAACATAGTCAACAATACTATTGTCCTATTTAATCATAATGGAACCAACACATTGCAATCTTAGCACATTACAATCCTAGGGCATATTAATAACTCATATAAACCCAATAGGGCTCATTTAATAAACCATTTCCCTTATCATAGACACATATCATCATAACTCCTTAATAATAGCAAATATCATACACACTTGCTCCTTTATAATCATTAAATATCATAATTTCACTCATTGACTTCTCCCCCATAGAGATAATAGTTAAATAATTTAACCCAATTTCATATTCAATTTCTTCAATCACATTAAATCTCATTGATATTTGGTAACTCAACAAGTTCATGTGACATAGCATACTGTAACAACGGTGATCAGGCGTTGCTGGATTATGTTTTTCACACTTCCTTCTCAGGTTACTTCATATCATCAATCTTTAATGTAATTTCCTCTATTTACCCATATAACATAACAGCTTAGCAAGAACTAATACATCCCTTCAAAACATCTCCTCCACATAATTTCAATAGAAACTTACTTCATATTACAATTATCAATGTGGTTTCCTTTTATCTAAAACACATATCAAGTTACACCATGGTTCAATAACAATTCGAACACATTTAATACTTCTTTACAACAGATACATACTTAAATCATCTTATTACATATATAATCGACTTCACATATGTAAGTTATTTCATATATACATATCACTTCTTTTAGTATGAATCTATTCAAATAAAATTTCAATTCAACAACTGACATATGTCATTATCCTGGTTATCCAAAAGTCTATTCACATTAAGTACTATCATATTTTCAGCATATGGCATATTACCAGGCACTAATGTCACAACACATTACATGTAATGTCATATATTTATACTTAGTCACCAACAATCAGTACGAAGTACAGTATCAACTACCATGTACTTTATTAACATTACGTGCAATTCCAAGCACGTGTTGAATAATAATTAACTCACTGGCTAAAACAGCCTCAAATAGTTGATTTATTCAAAATCATTAACTCTACATAATCAAGTAATCCCGAGTACCTGATTAATATCATCATTTGGCATTTCTACTTGTCTCTCATCACATAACAACTAGTCACATATTAATAACATATAATGTCATATCATTAATTTAGCAATTATATATCATTTACCATTTTACACTTAACCCAGGAGACATACTTCGTCTTCAATCAATAACTCATATCATAATCTACATATTTCATAAACATATTCACCCTTTGTTAAATTCTCCTATTTGACCGTAGTCAAAATATCTTTAAGTGTATACATATCACTTCTTTTAGTATGTATCTTTAAGTCAAAATATCTTACTATGTATCTTTACTAGCTACATATTCGTTTCATTTATTAGTTTGACCAAAGTCAAAACATATTCTGTAACCAATTATCCACATATTCCCCTAAAGGAGGAATCATACTTTAGTCAAATACCACATAATTCATTAGCAAGGATTTATAACCACATCTTGCATTCCACATACCATAATCATACTCACTTGTTTCATATAATCTGTTAACCTCTAATCAACACTTTGTTTACTTAATTCAACACATAGTCTGCATTTTCAAGTTCATTCAGCACTAATCATGACGCTAACCGTCTCATTTAATATCTCTATCACTGAATCAACAGGTAACAATCATTAATGACTCATAACTGGGGAATCATATCAGTCTGACTCAAATCAACTTTACTGCTAATCATCATAGAAAAATAAGCAATACAAGTGAATGTAAATCCAGGAAAGCTTATCGTGGATTACCTGGTTCTCTTATACCATCAGATATAAAACATAGCTGATAGTACTAGTCAGTACTCATGTTCTGCCATCTCTGTATCTCAAAACAACATCTCACAAGCTGTTAAGCGTTGGCACATAACACATTAACCAATTCTCATACAATAACCAAATCCCACACCCTGGAATGTTTGACTTAACTCAAGTTCAGATTTGGGATTGAACATTACCAATGTCCAATTTACCCAAACCTATGCTCTGATACCAACTTAAAATACCCCATCATTTTAGTACCATATATATATATATATATATATTTTAACATAATATACCGGAAGCGCAAATCTAACCAAACATTTGTAATTTACATTATATAACATACACATCTAATTAATCTTTATCAAATCATAGTTTATCAGTTTGGGTGTTATGTAATTCCAAAGACAACACTGATTTATTCAAATCAGATATCAGAGTAAACATCCAGTCGTCAAACAATCCATTCAGTCAACAACTTCTTGCCCAACCCATTACATAATCATAACCTGCAAGAAGTAGTAGGGTGGTGGGGTTAGCATATCGCTAAGTGAGTGAATGTAACACCTGCCTAATTAGGATAATTAATTATGCCTAATTGTTTGTAACTAGTTGTAATTAGCATGTAATAGGACTAATTACAGGCTCTATTTGTATATATATATAAGGTGATTTATATATATATGAGTGTACTTATGCGATTTGGATGAATCGTACGAATTAACCGGACGGAGTCCGACACAATTATTTGGACGTTGGTGACAGAAATTAACTTAAATAATGAGAACGTATTTTTGTTATATAAAATACGCAACTGAACGGACATTATTTACATATTATCACGACGACATTTTAAATAATACAACAAAACGTAATAAACACGACTTAAACACAAAATACATAATTCATTTAAAGATTTGACAAAATAATTCGATAAAATTTATTTAACAAAACTTGTAATTAAAAATGGATAATTAATGTGCAAAATAAATATTTAACGTTTAAATGACGGAGAAAACGAACACCGTACGGAGCCCGATCGCGGGGACTGAAAAATGGGAGGATAAACCTCCCCATTTTCCTTTTTCTTTCTCATTCTCCACTTCCCTCTTCTCTCTCTTTCTTTCTTTCTCTCTAAAAAGAAAACCCACCATCACCATTCAAAATTGCATAATACTACCACTAAACCCACTCGGATTTCCTCGCCCCTTTGGAATAAAAGCACCACCGCAACACGATCTACCATCCTATCTTTTCGGATTTTCAATCCGACACTTTGTAAGTTTCCGACAAATCCCGACATCTCTCGTTTTTGATCATTTTTACTTGTTTATGGTTTATAATGGCTTGTTATGTCCATTTTTGGGTTGGGTAAAAGATTTGGACCCAACGGAAACCGGGAAACTCGTTTTCGACTAAATTTCCGGCCATCAGACCGCAACGTCGCACCTGGCCAGGGGCCTCTGCGACGTCGCGACCTACGTCGCATAAAAATCTCAACGTCGCACTAGCGACGCAGCCCATTACGTCGCATTAACTTGCGGATGTCGCACGTAGCGACGTAGACTTTAACGTCGCAAACCGAACTAACGTCGCACTTAGCGACGCAACACCCTACGTCGCATTGAATTGCGAAGGTCGCATAATGCGACGCACACGTCCACGTCGCACCTTACGTCGCTTGCGACGTCGCACCCAACGTCGCATAAAACAGAACCCTGAAAACTCAGATTTTACTAAGTGTCGAAACCAGGATTTTACCACCTAATTTTACTCCAAATCCAGATTTCTGATACGTTTTCACTAAAGGAAAGTGGTAGGAATAAAAATTTTCCAAGCTGACCTGGCAGCTCGACCCCAGCCAGGGGCTCTGCCCCTTGGACCCCGCCAGGGGCTGCCGCCCCTTGGACCCCGCTACCAGGGGCGCTGCCCCCGGACCCCCGTGTTTAGATGTCGTAAATACTTTTCACACTAAGTGTCGAACACTTACAAATAACGAAACCTGATTCAACGATACATATAATGATAACACTTTGAATCCTTATTACAAACCGTCACCAACGGGCCATACTTGTTTTCAAACTACAAACGGATTACTAAACAAACACTTGGACATAACGAGTTGTGTAGACAACTAGACTAGATGGTCTTGCGAGACATCTACTTACTTGACTTTATATGTTTAGGCATTTAAAGGTTACGGGTTCGGAGAACCTACTCACTACTTACTGAATTCCACCGCTTACTACTCGACTCAGGTGAGTCTTACGGCCCCACTTTTACTGTTTTATCTTATTGGGGGAGATACATGCTACTTATTATTCCTGAACACAAGTACTAAACTGATTTCTATACCAAACGGAATTGCATGAGTTAATTACTAATTACTGAAGTCTCTCCATCATATATCGTTAGTTATGGACTTAAGCGCGAACAGTTGTTAATGGATCCATTAGGGAAATGACCCTCCCTGCCCGGGGTAGTAGCGCTACCACGTACTGATTTACACGTAGAAACGGGTGACTATTATTTCGTTACTTATGCTTGCTCAATTACGAGCATGTCACGGGAGCAACTGATTATTTACGGGTTAAGCTTCGATTATGAGCCTCATGGCAACGGTATAACTTAATTACTTTACTTTTGCTGGATTTGCAAATACTTGATATACGCCTGTGGGCACTACTGATGAAATCTTGTGTTCAAACTGATTATTTACTAATAAACCTGTGAGATTCACCAACCTTTTGGTTGACCCTTTTTAGCATGTATTCTCAGGTACACTTACGGAGTAGGATCACTCCAGGATTACTAGCAAGAGTCGCATGATTTCCAAACTGCATTTAACGGAGATTCTTTGGCATTATCTTTTGTAACTATGGTTATGTAATAGAATCTCCCGCCACATACGCGGACTCTAGGCTTACATATTTTTGTAAAGAAAACTATATGTTTTCAAACGATTTAATTATGAAATGTAATTATTTTACAAAACGTCTCATTTAGAGGTCGTTTGCTGTATATCTTGTGCTTTGTATATTGATTAGTAACACCCAAGTATGCTTCCGCAAATCACTAAATTTGGGGGTGTTACAGTGAATAAATAATCAATAGTCCAACTTAGCATAACAAATCTGTTTACAACAAAGCATCGTAAACACATAATCCCGTGTTTACCACAACAGGCTCATCATCACATCATCATCACGTAATCGCAATGAGGATCGGCGGTTCCTGATCCGATCTCATGCCCTCATAGTGGGCAGGAACCCTTCGGATTCACTGCAGGCCAATACAGTGAATCACCGTGTGACACCCGTCAATTTAGGACTAGAATTTAGTGCCTAATCAAGTTTAATACATGTAATTAGTTCTATGTTAGGCTAATTAATGTATCAATTATTATATATATTGTTGAATATATATCTACACAATTATGCGGTTTGTATAAATCGTACGAGTTTCAAATCGAATGAATTTCGATACAATAAATACGGACGTTGATGAACAATTTATTAGGTAATACAAATATTATTTAATAACTCAATTTTATTCAAAATATTAATTGTTGTAATATTTCGTATCCAAGTTTTATTACACAATTAAGGTATACGCGATTAAACATACAAACGCGCAAACAAATAAAACGAATTTCAAATTTAAATACCCTAAATAGATAATTGGTAAAATATTATAATAAAACATTTTATAATAAATTCGTAATTTAAAACTTATCTTTTAATGTGTAAAAATCATTTAACGTTTGAACAACGGAGCGAACGAACACCACACGGAGCGGGAACGCGGGGCGAAAATGGGAGTTTAACCTCCCACTCCCACCCCTTTTCTTCTCATTTCTCATTTCCCTTCTCTCTCTCTTCTTTCTTCTCTTTCAAACACCAAAACCACCAACCACTTAAATCCCTTAAAAACTAACATCAAACGAACCCGAATCATCATACTCATTTGGAATAAAAGAACCACGGAGTCACGATCTACGTCACCATCTTTTCGGATTTTCACGGCGTCGAATCGTAAGTTTCCGACAAAACCCGAAACTCTCCGTTCTTACTCATTTTTACGTATTTATGGTTTATACATGCTTAAAAAGTCCAAAAATGGGTTGGGTAAAAGATTTGGACCAAACGGAGGCCTTTCGGCCGATTTTCCGGCCACCTAGCTCCGATCAGACCGTAACGTCGCTTTTGGCCCAGACATTTTGCGACGTCAGCTACGACGTCGCATAAACCATCACCACGTCGCATATAGCGACATCATCCCTAACGTCGCCTTAACTGGCGAACGTCGCACTTAGCGACGCAAACCCTTACGTCGCAGAAATCAACAACGTCGCCTATAGCGACGCCACGTACAAAGTAGCATTAAATTGCGAAAGTCGCACATAGCGACGCCGTGCTCAACGTCGCAGTCAGGATCTGCGACGTCGCACCCAACGTCGCACAAAACAGAAACTAGAAAACACATATTTTTACTAAGTGTCGAGACTCTAAATTTTATCACTTGATTTCACCCAAATTCAAGTCCAGATGCGTTTTTCCTTAAAACAATATAGTAGAAATAAAAATTTTCCAAGCTGACCTGGCAGCTCGACCCCAGCCAGGGGCTCTGCCCCTTGGACCCCGCTAACCAGGGGCGCTGCCCCCGGACCCCCGTACTTAGATTCCGTAAGCACATTTTTACACCAAGTGTCAAACTTGTACAACTTCAAAACGCTTACACGATACAACTTTTCAAACGTAATGAAATTTGCCTTTCAAGAGTAACGCTTCGAAATCAATGTAATAACCTCAAGACTATTATTACAATTAATCACCAACGAGCCGTACGGGCTTTCAAAACATACTTCAAAGATCAAACAAGTCGTTGTAACTTGTATCAATTTAATCAAACAAGTCGAAGTAACTTGTAACAATACAATCAACCAAATCGGGGTAATTTGGACATCAAGTTAAACAAACAATTTAAATGGTAGTCTTTCGAGATACCGGTACAATTAATAACAATTCAAGTGTCGTGGACACATTCAGGTTTCAAGTCTTTGGACATCAATTCACCGCTAATTACTTCAAGTTTATTAAATTAAACACTTCAAGACTCAGGTGAGTTTCATGGCCCCATTTTTCACTGCTTTTCAACTAGGGGTGTGATATTACTACTTTGATTTGTTTTACAAGTAGAACGCAAGTGCCAAACTTCAAATACTACATGAGTTTCAAGCTAATCAATTAAAGTCCTCTATAAGCATAGTCTCTAATATTTTAGCGTGAATGTTAGTATATGATATCATATGGGATTGACAATCCTCATCCGGGTTAGCACGCACTAACCGGTCAAACGGATGTATTAGCATTTGGGAAGACGAGTGTGGATTAGACACTCGTAGGAGGCAAATCAGTTAGGTTTCCTTAATTGGACCTAGCGCTCAAGTTAAGCTCAGACTATGTGCTCATGGATTGTATAACTTTTATTTTGCTTAATTGCATTTTAAATTCAATATAAATCTTGCGGTTCTTACAACTATACATTGACATACAAACCTGTGAGCTCACCAGCGTTTTCGCTGACCCATTTTAGTATATATCACAGGTATCCAGCAGTAGGTGGACTGCACAGACAGGGACTATTAGCTCGAGTCAGCATACATACCACTAGAGATTTGATTGCATTATTATATTTTGTAAAAGTAATTATGCCATGTAATCTCTCAATTTCAGGAACCGAGCTAATGTAACATTATTTTGATGTAAACGTTTATTTTGTTAATACAAGTTTAAAACGACGCATATAGTGGTCGTTCATTATATCTTATGTGCTTCGTATATTGATTAGTGACACCCAAATCGAGCTTCTGCAAATCATCAAATTTGGGGGTGTCACACACCGATAACTTAATGCTATTCTCATCCAACTAAGGTTCCTATGAACGATATGTACAAGGAACCCTCCATCGTCAACAATAGCAATAAGCCCAGCATCATACTGACCTCATTCATAGTGCCCAAGACCATATATAAAACAATCACATAGGCCATAATATTCATGGCTTCATATCAGACTAAGTAGTCTATCAAACAACAATTACATCATGGCATACTAAACAGTCTATCAAAGCAGTAAACTACGTTTACCCGTTGTAACCAAAATTGTTACAACTAAATCACACTGAGGATTACAGATCTACTCATCGTTACCTCAGCCGCAAGCTCAGAAGTCTAATATTACCGAGCCTTCTCCATATCTGAGAATACAATTAAACAAATGAGTTAGTAACTCGTCTCATAAATTGTATAACTCAATTCAAGTCATAACGTCAAATTACAATAATCTCCAAGTTATAATATCAATTATAACTACTTAATCAATTTATATCTCAATACATAGTATCAAACTAATAACCACTACATGGTTAAATTATATTGTCCCATGCACTTTAATTAAATCTTTAGTTAATCAACACAATCTTAACCAAGTAAGCACTACTTAGCTTGAACATATACAAAACTTATATAATATAAGCATATAATTTAAGCAAAGGTTATTAGAACCATTAAAATCTTGATCTTAAAAGCTTAATCAAACATCAACATATTCAGCCGGGTACCCGCCGGGTAAGAGGGGGTACCCGCCGGGTAAGTCCAAGCCAAAATCAAGTTCCATTTCACGGTAACCATTTACACTAGTCCTATCCGCCGGATTAGTTTTACCCGCCGGATTGCCGTCAAGCAAACCTACCCGCTGGGTACAGATCATACCCGCCGGATACCCATTTAGCCTGTCTACCCGCCGGATTGGGATTTTACCCGCCGGGTAAACCCATCTTCCCAGCGACCTGCGATCTGTTCCAAACCCTAACCCGAATTTTAACCCAAACTCATCACAACTCAGATTCTAACTATAGCAAAACCTCAATTAACTTCCAACAACCTCACATAACATCGCATATCATTTTATAACATCAAATAACATGTTTTCAATCAAAATCAATCAAATCAAGTTTATGTATAACAAGAACACTTACCCTTTGATTATGAACAAGATAATGATGATAATGAAATATGAGGTTCAAGAACTTGAATCAAATCACAGCTCATATATGATTTCAATCTTTGTTTGTCATAGGTTTAAGGTTTTGGAGTTTCAAAGAATGAAATGAAATAAACTTTCCATTTAATAAAAGTTAAATATAAGTCGGTCTATTTCCAAACCGACCCCGTATTCACTTAAAGTTAGTCCCCTTCTAACCCTATTGTCTGGAACCTAAAAACCATTTACGATTCCAACAATTTTTATTTTACCATCAACTATATAAAGTTAAAACAAATAATAATTTACTAGTCACAATAAGTCGTTTGACTTTTTGACTAACCATTCACAATAAACATAACACAATAAACAATTTAAATTTCCTAACACATCAAACAATTATTTAAAGTTAGGAATTTACCCAATTATTACTATAACACGCTCAAATTTTTACCAAGGCTTTTTTTTTTTCATTTCGGAAGCGTTCTTTAATATTCACCAATTGGATTACCTAGCATCAATAAAGATACATTAAATGATACCATATAGATTGCATATTAAATCAAAAGTGCAATCTACACAGTATCATCCAAATACTTAATCCAATACAACCTTTAAAACATAAAGCCTTAGAGTTAATAATTACAAATGTGATATCAAATAGTTAACATGATTATCCAAAACAGAGTATGCGTCCTCAAACATTCCATTTCCATCATCTTGCATACCCACATACCAAAAGATTATCTGCAAGAAGTAATGAGGGGAATTAGCACAAAGCTAAGTGAATAAATCATTCACTATCAACCTACCTCAGATTCACAATTGTTTACAGCTAAGCATCATAAACAAATAACTTCAAAGAGGATCGGTGGTCCTTGAGGCACCCTACTGCCGTGGTGGCCCCCAAGCAACACTTATAATCACTGAAGGCCAATTCAGTGATCTAATCGATGATTTGGTACTATTACTACTTCCAACATCATTCCAGTGAGCAACACATGAACAAAGTACTAATGTTATCCAAGTAATAGTGCCCAAACCCAATCGCAATTGACCTCTGAAAGATTCACATAATCCATAATCATCATGGCAATATGTTAATTAAACAATACACAAGTAAAACCACATTTACCCATTGTAACCAGATTGTTACAACCAACTTAGACTGAAAGTCAATGATCCACTCACCCTTGACGTCACTGTCTCCACTCAGAGTTCTTATATTACTGAGTCTTCGGTTTATCTGAAACACAGCAAAGGTATACGAGTCAATTACTCATCTCAAATATCCATAGTGTAATTAAAGGTGCACCATTGCCATCAACCCTGACAGCTCGATTTACAACACCTCAACATGTACATAATTTCATAGATTAACCTATCATGAATCCCTATTACATGTTACTAATCATAAACGTATAACCGGTTAATTACAAAGGAATGCAAGAAATGAAATTGGTTATGCTGGAAACGGTCAGGAAACCGCCGGCTGGGTCACCAGACCCGCCGGTTCCACTACACTAGCCGCCGGCTGGAATACCCAAGCCGCCGGTTAATACGGGTTTTTCTCAAACAGAAACAAAGTGCGTTTTAAAGCCAAAACAAGCCGCCGTTTTGGTCTATGAGCCACCGGGTGGGTAATGGGACCCGCCGGCTGGGTGTATGACCCGCCGGTTCCCTTTGGATTTCAAACAAGCCGCCGGCTCGGGACTTGAACCCGCCGGCTTGTTCATCAAAATAGCAGCAGCAGCTAATTTCCAAAAACCACGAACCAAAACCCTAAAATCTCAATTTCGAACACCACCAACGATTTTCACAAATAAGCAACCTCAAATATAAACATATATCGTGTTCTAGCAACAACTAACTTCATCAAACCTCAAATCCATGCATTATTACTCATTCAATCTAATTTCTTCAAACCCTAACATATATATACATATATTGAAGCATTTGAACTTACAATCAAGATAGTAACAAGGTAGATGATGATGATGATGATGATGATGATGATGATGATGAGCAACAAACAAAATTCCAAGCTTCACTCGATCAATACTCGTTTTCCATTTTTGATTTTCTTTAAAAGCATGTGTGTGTGTATTTGTAAAGAGAGTTAGGTGATCGAGAATGAAAGAGTAAAGTTGCTATATCCTTTTAGTCCCATTCAATACAGTGTAATATTATACCCGCTCTAAACCTATTGTCCGGAACCTAAAACCAATTTGCGAGACAATACATTTTATTTTTCCGTCAACTAAGGCTAGTTAAAAGAAATAATATTTCACTATCCACAATAAGTTATCTAATCAATTAACTTATTTATTTCAAGTATCACATAATACCAATTAATTCGAAACGCAATTAAATCATCAAATAAAATAAGGAATTTACCGAATTTCTACTAGGCCCAAATCGAGGATGTTACAATTACTAGGCCAATAAAATGGATGTTACAAGCATGATTCCTCACAAGAACGTGAATAGCACCAATCTTGATCACCTATTACATAGCATGTCAAGATAACAACACATTCAACAACTAATAATCATCATAATCAATACATTAACATTATCAATCTATCACTCTTTTGAATTGATCATTCTACACATAATCCCTTATTTCATAATTCTCTTTATTTCACTATTTCATTATTTGCATAATTACTTTAATGATTACTTCTTATCATAATTCAAGATTCATCATAAACCAATTCCAAGGTTATGAAAATCATATTAAACATCCTTAATTCGTATTAATTTCTTAAAATTCATTATTCCATTACTTATTCCGTAGTCATAAACATGACTTAATCACTTATAATTCAATTTCAATCATCACTAACGATCATCATGATCATTTTATCAACTTAATCATAATCATTCTCATAATCATAATTAACCCAATTGCTTAATCCCTTGATTCAATATTTCAATATCCTTTAATCATATTCCAACAACATTTATAATCCCCAATTAAGGTGTATTACATCAATTCATCACTCTTTATACAAAACCCACTTGATTACTAATCATATAATTCAATTAATCCATTATTTCATTGAATTAATATCATTCATCATCATAGATACACTCATACCTTACTAATTCATCATAAAACACACTAATTTAAACCTAGAAACTATTAATCATTCGTATCATTCAAAACCCCCATAAAACCCTAAGTTTCAATTCAAAATTAAAGAAGAATCATGATTACCTTAGGTTAGAAACGATTAATCCTTGATGAATTCAAGTTCTCTGGCTCCATTTTCATTTTTTGAATCGATTTTAGGTTAAGGGTTTTAGGTTCTACATGAGTTTCTTTCTTCGTGAAGCTCCTGGAACTTATTTTGTGTTTATGAATGAATAATGATACACACGTACATGATTTAGATATGTATGTGTTTATTTTACACTCCGTGATTATCATTGTCTGGAACTTTAAAACCGACATACAATTATTACTATTTTATTTCACCTAAAGTAATAATAAATTAAAATATTTACTATTACTTTATTCACAATATTACTTTTGAATTTTGGGATGTTACATCTAGGTGGAATTTTGAGGTCAACTTCTCGTTCACGAATATCGCCAGGAAGATTACCGACATAGATGGTACGACTTAAGTGACCCATGCTTTCTGTATAATTAATTACCAAGAAGATATGATCCAATAAGAGCTTAAGTTATATGGAGCTTTCCGGAGTGAGTTTTGCTTTCCGAAACATTGAAAACGAAAACGATAGATTACTTGAGAAAAAAATATATATATATATATAGCTCGCCGGAATTAATGGAGCTTTCCGGAGTGAGTTTTGCTGGAGAGGACAACCCCAAAATGATGCTCGCCGGAGAAGATGACCGGAAAATTAATCTCGCCAGAGAAGATGACCGGAACAGTGTGGTAACCTGCTAAAAATTTGAAATTACCTGCTATATCCGGTTTCATACACTGATTAGGTGTTTTTACGAGTTAAATACATTTAATATGGACGTTTAAAGGACGATACATACAATAGAGATTTTGTAAAAGTTGGATACATTTGTAGACACTAAGCCCATGATAGTCGTATGATCTCGTGATAATGAGTTGATAGCGGTAATTTGATTTTATGTAGAGTTATGAAATTGATGTTGTGTAATAATCTAATGAGGATGCCATCTTCGAGTCAACATTGTAAATATGAGAAAGGTAGATGCAAAAGAACTATTTATAACTCAATACATGGTCTAATTTGCTATATATAATACATGAAAATGTACAGTAATTAAGGATGAATTTTTCTTGTGAATGGATGGCCACCATAATTGTAAAGGGGTAGTTTAGGTATTCTAAGTTTTTTTAAGAAGTGTAAGATTCAACATAAGAGATACTTTATAAGTAGTACTCCCTCCGTCCCAAAATAATTGTCCACCGATCAAAAACACGCAGTTTAATAAAAGTACAATCATTACTGCTTTCTCTTTCTTACTTTTTGCAGAATGACAGTTTTACCCTTAAGCATTTAATTACCACATTCTATAAAGTTTGTAATAACAATTTGAAGTAAGGGTAATTTGGTAATCACGATCAAAATTTCCTTTCCATATTTGGATGTGGACAATAAATTTGAGACGTCCGAAAAAGGAAACGTGGACTATATTTTTGAGACGGAGGTAGTAGTAGATTGTAGATATACAACTTTATTTATAAGGAGCTTTAGTAGTATTTATTCATGAAAAAATAATTTCCTCCTTTGTCTACTCAATAATTATTGTATGAATAAGGTTCTGGAAAGCACACCACTTTTGGAGAGCTATGGAGGAGCCACTCAAAATATGACAAGTGTCTTTCATCAAACTTTCATCAAACTTTCATCTTAGCCCATCCACCTCATATATTTTATATTTTTCTCCATCCCCTTTATTAATACAACTTCTCCCTCACCATCACTCACCCACACCTTCCACCACCACCTACCCCACCACTGACCGCCTCCTGTCGCCGCCAACCGTCGCCGGACGAAAATTTTTTTTTTTCAAAAAATTTTTTTTGATTTTTTTTTTCAAATTTTTTTAAAATTTGTTTTTATCCAATTTTTTTTTAAAAATTTTTTCTCTAAAATTTTTTGTATTATATATAGTATCTTTTTTCTACTACATTTTGAATAAAACCATATCGTATTTTGTGCATATATTTTTGATACATATTGTTTGTTTTATAATGCATTTTGTATCACATATTATTCTTTTTCTACTGCATTTTGTATCAAATTATAATGCATATTGTTTGTTTTTACTGCATTTTGTATATAACTATAACCACATCATTCTTTTTTAGATATATGTTAGCCTTTTTCACTGCATTTTGTATATAATATTGTTTTTTAACTGCAACTTGTATATATATATTTACTACATCTTCTAGATACGATGTCAGCAAAATGCAGTAAAAGTGGATAATATGTATAATATAAAATGCAATAAAAAACGAACAATATATACAAAATGCAGTAAAAATAAAAATATATAATATACTTTTATACAAAATGCAGTACAAATAGATAATATGTATAACATAAAATGCAGTAAAAAATAAGCAGTATGTAATAAATGAAATATAAGCAAAATGCAGTAAAAATAACAAAATGAAGTACAAGTAGATTATGTGTTATATAAAATGCAGTAAAAAAACAAACAGTATGTAATAAATGAAATATATGCAAAATGCAGTAAAAATAATAAAATGCAGTACAAATAGATAATGTATAATATAAAATGCAGTAAAAAGAGAACAATATGTCATAAATAAAAACAACAATATGTACAATACTTTTATACAAAATGTAGTGTAAATAGATAATATGTCTAATATAAAATGCAGTAAAAAATAAAAATATATGTAAAATGCAGTAAATATAACAAAATGCAGTACAAATAGATTATGTATAATATAAAATGTAGTAAAAAATGAACAATATGTACTAATTGAAATATAGGTAAAATGCAGTAAAAACAACAATACGTGTTATAGTTTTATAGAAAATGCAGTAAAAATGGATAATTTATATAATACAAAATGCAGTAAAAATAAACAATATGTAATAAGTAAAATATATGCAAAATGCAGTGAATGTAACAATATGTGGTATAATTTTAACAAAATGCAGTATAAAATAGATTATGTATAACATAAAATGCAGTAAAAAACAAGCAATATATATTAGATCGAGTTGTATATATAAAATGCAGTAAAAACATCAAAATGCAGTACAAAAGGAAAATGTGTATGCTACAAAATGCATTATAAAATGATAATATGTAAAAAGAATTGAAAAAAACATGGAAAAATTTTTTCAATAAAAAGAATTTTAATTTTAATTTTTAAAAAAAAAATTTCAAAAAAAAAAAATCCGGTCGCCGGAATCCGGCGACGGCTGGCGGCGGTTGGCAGCGGTCGGAGATGGCTGGCAGCGGTGGCAGGTGGTAGTGGGGGTGGGGGGTAGGGGTGGGGGAGGAATAAATAAAAGGGAGGGAGAAAGTATATAAGCTAAAAGTAAAAAGTAAAAAATGTGAAAGGATTGTAGGTGGAACTTCATATTTATATTTTATAATTTTGGTCCCTGAAGTTTAAGGTTTTGATTATAAATACCCTGGTCAGATTTGGACTATTGATTTTCAAAATGGATGATTGAGATTTGGAGCTCTCCAAACCTCTCCAAAACTAGCGATCTCTTTTAATCATCTATCTTATTGTATTGTTGGTTTCTTGACTTATTGAAAGATAAGTATTACTCCGTATTTATTCGTGTTCAATTATTCTGTTAATTATGTTGTATGTCTTATATATATATCTCCGTTGTTACATGTCTCAAGTTAGAAATTCCATTGATGCATATAATACATTAGTTTTGTAGTTATTCTGTAAAAGGTTTTGTTAAACGAACCTCTAAAAGTAACGAATAAACGGTGTGTATCATAAATAAAATAATGATAAATGATATTAGTAAATATGGGTAAGGTTCAAATGAGACTAAAAATTTGTGTGAGAATAGAGGAACCAATGATATGGTGCCATGTGTACAAAGAGAATACAAAACCCATTTACCCCTTAAGTTAAATATCTCACAAACGACAAATCGAAAAATTATGAAAATTGCACCATTAGATTAAGCGTTTAATCCTCTTCGATTTGCCGTCCATTAAGGCATACTTTTGACGAGTTTTTTTTTTTTCATTATTTTTAATGGGTTTCACATTACTAACACGTGTGTTACAGTGTTGCGTTTAGGGTTAGGGGTTAGGGGTTAGGGTTTAGGGTTGAGAGTTTGGGGTTTCGGGAGGGGTTTAGGGGTTAGGGGTTAGGGTTTAGGGTTGGGAGTTTGGGGTTTCGTCCCGAAACCCCAAACTCCCAACCCTAAACCCTAAACCCCAAACCCTAAACCCTAAACGCTTTATAAAACTCTAAACCCTATATCATACTAAACCCTAAACCCTAAACCCTGCTAAACCCTAACACTAAACCCTGCTAAACCCTAACACTAAACCCTGCTAAACCCTAACCCTAAACCCTAAATCAAATGTATAATCAATCGCTAACACATGTGTTACTAATATGTAATACCCACAAAAAAAATGAAAAAAAAAAAGTTCGTCGGAAGTATGCCTTGATGAACGGCAAATCGAAGAGGATAAAACGCTGAAAATATGTTGCAATTTTCATGATTTTTCGACTTGTCGTTTGTGAGATATTTAATTTTTAAAAACGTGGATGAGAGAGAAAAAAGTGACACATGGCATATTGTGGTTGGTTCCCACATTCTCACACAAAATAAATGGTCTCAATTAAACTCTTCTCTAATAAATAAATGATAATAGTTTACGACTTATCAATTGCTCAAGTTTTGAGTTTTTAGCCACGTCAATGAATATCTCACGAGTTTGTATAACAACCATCACGAGTTTTTATAAATTGTCTCTAACAAGGCTTGAACCTTCAATTACTAAATTGATAGGTTGATAAATTCTTTACATATCGCTTAGTCATAGGCTATTTCGTGTTTGATTAATGTATGAAAGCTGTATAAGTCTTCTTAATGTTACCACTTTATTATCAAACCTAAAGCAATTATGATCATCAATAACTATATAATGAATCACCGTAAAGATGAATTAAGTATATTATTTTTATTCATTTTTTACTCTTTCTGTTTCACCTCATATATACATAATTTAAGAAAAGTATAATTATTACACTACCAACTAATAAGATTTCATATTTTCCACTTGAACATTTTCCGATTAGTTGAATGTGAAAATAGACAATTATTTTGAGACATCCTAAAAAGAAAAGATGGATAATTAAATTGAGACGGGTGATGTTTTAAATTATGTAACAACTACTATTTTCCCCATATATCTAAATACAATTTCAGGTTTATTACTTTTTTCCTAAATTTCTTGTTTTGTGTCAAAGACTTAAAGTATTCCCGTTTGGCCGTTTCAAACAAGTTAGAAATGAGTGGTTTTGTTAAGTCGGGTGGTGGAAAAAGACTAATTGAACTCCAATTTGACCAGTTTTCAACTCTCAAATATTTACCAACCAAACCATCACGTTTGTCTAATTAGTAGCAGATTCAGAATTTAAAGTAACCCGTATTAATGATATTTTAAAATTTTCAAACCCGTAGCACAATCAACGAATACAATTAAAGATGTTATTTTTCATAAGAATATTATATTACGTATTGAGAATTTATCCGTGGCAACTGCTACACATATTTTCTAAGTGGCCCCGCTCTTATTGTTTAATACTTTCTAAATTATTGAGAATTAACCAAAAAGATTAGTTATTAACTAAATAAATACGGGGCATCGCGCATGTTAACTTTAGCAATGCCTCACTGGCTCAGTACTTTAAATTTATATATAGATATATCTATCTACTAGATTTGGAAAAAATAAAATTAAAAATAATATTATTCGTGTTTCATGAAAAATGAAAATAGAAAAGATAAACGAAAGATTAGGCCCAATAAGTGGCCCAAAAATGTAACTGGACTCTGGGCTTCAGTCTATCTATAAATTATAACTGTCGTCTGGTATTTACCAGGCTTTGGTCTTTCTTTAGTCTAGACTTGTATAGTTCTATGCATCTTTCATTCTTTATTTCTATACTAGGACATCAATATCAATTATCATGCTTGTGGTATTTCCACCATATTGAGTTTTATTGTCATGTAACCGTAGAGGATAACCAAATATTATATGTCATTAGAAAGTCCTCAAAATATGGCTCTACAGATGCAGAATTCACAAACTCATAATGCAACTATCAGATTTTGCAACCAAAAATCACAAACGAATTGAGACGTTATTGAAATACTCGGCCTTAATCTCCTTATCGTCTTTTATCTTAGCGAACAGAGGTTTTAGAAAGCCCGGACAAATAATATCAGAAAAAGGTACTTTTAGTTATTCATCTATTGATGGATTTCTAGTGATTCATTGGATTTATTGTGTTGGTAATCATAAATCACATAAAGAAACAGATATGTTACCAAAAAGCAGCCCAAAATCCATCTCAAGTCTTTCATCGCAGTCAGGTTTAAGAAACCAAAAGCTAACCATTAAAGAAAGGTCCGAACACCATTCTAAGTTTAGATGATAACAAACCAAGTATATGCACAATCATAATGCTATTAGAAGTCTAGAACTCAACATATACCAAGTCAAAGGTCAACACTAAAAGAAAGCTGAAATCTTCTGCAACTTGCAAATCGCAATCTTTACCTCTTAATCTGCATTCTCATAAGACTCATTTCTGGTGCAACCCCTAAAACAATTAAAATACACAAGTGAGACTGAAGAACTGTTTGATGACGTAAGCACCTAATTAAACTAGACTTTTGGTCAAAATCACTTTTTTTTATCCAACATTCTCAGCAAATAAATTGTAAACCAATAGAAGCATACCCGTTCCTGCTGCGAATTCATTAGTCGAGTCCCCTGAGGTCCATTGTTATTTATCAAACATTCCTATAAAACAAAGAAATTAACATGCATTTATACAAAGTTTTCTGCTTAATTTTATCGAAGACAAAGTAACATATAACAAAATTACCCTGAAAGTTGATGAAGGTCCTGCATTGATTATTTGTGAAAAATCAGTAACTAATGGCTGGCTACGGTTGGTGCATTGAACCGGGAGATTGAGCATGGGATTCACGTGCGTTTCTTGGTTCAACGACACCATGTTTAGGAGCTCGTTTCTTTCATTCAATGCTGTTTGTAAATCGGGGAGCTGTGGAGGCTGAACAACTCCAGGTGGTACAGACATGGAATATAAATTTATTCCATTCCTCATTGTTAACATCTGAACATAATTAATCAAAATATTACTTTGCCTAAACATTGATAATAATAACTAATACGCAACAAATATGATTAACTAAACATCAAAATAAGTGGATCCATATACCTGAACTCGGAGCTGAAGCTGCTTCAGATATTCAATGGCTTCATCTAACATAGAGGCTTTATCTGTCTATTGATTAAAACCGCAAAACATTAAAAAATAAACAGATGAACATTAAGAACAAGAAATGTACTTACACAAATATTTCACTTGCTTGAGTTCCCATTTTGTCACTAATTTATTTTTAACATTTTGTTCCCTAAAAATATGTTACAACAGATGCTCCACTTTGAACCATCACCAAAATGTCCTGGTTGACATCCTCCTATCCTCACAAGAGGTATGAGATATAAACCTTACTACTATCTGCACATCTTGGAGTGGCAAAATATTGGCCCTCCCCGAGTAACCTAAACAGGGAAAACCGCATTTGTTTACCCGTTTAGGTGTTCCACTTTGGTCATTACTTCTTTTATTCCGATTTAGTCTGTACAAGTAATTTTTTTGCGTTGTTATGAAAAAGATGGAGCACTTTTTATGACAGAAAATTGGAAAGAAAAATCGTATCGCATTTGTGCAATAACATTGTTATACGTAGTATTATGAAATGAAAATTTGTACTACGTATTAAATAAAAAATAGGCAAAACCTTATTAGAATTAGGAATCAATTTCTGCAAAGCCTTCATTTTTTCATTAATCCTGCTTCTCCTCCTCTGTCCATCACACACAAACAAATGCACAATTAATCAAAATCAATTTTTAAATTATTAATTAAAAGAAAACAAAAATTGAAGATGAAAGCCAAACCTTTTCTGACATATTATGAACCTCAGCAGCTCTACTTCTTTTCGAAGGATTTCGACTAGTGTTCGATTTTACCGCCACTTCTTCCATCAAATCCTAACCAAATCCAAAAATTAATCAATACACTAAATATAATTAAGTTAATTACAAAATCAGTAACAACTTTTTAAATATAAAATGAAATTAAAAATAATAATTGTAGACTAATAATACTTTTAATCAGTAATAGTAAAGTAATGGTGATTTTAAATATATATACCTCGCTTTCACAATCATATTCATCTACTATGTCGTCATTATCAATTGTTCCAACGGAAGATGAAGAAAGATACGGCGCGGGAGAAGTGAAAGTGGGGATCCGATTTGGATGGGGTAACCCGGATGGATAAATGGGTTGTTGCTGCATTTGTGGAATTGGACATTGTGTCTGTTTACGGGTACTAGTACTAACATTCAAAGCTGGTGAAGAATGAGACGTCGACGATTTAAGCAGGATTTGACGGAGGAACAGCGAAATGTCGTCGGTGGTTTCCGATGAAGAAGAAGAACAGGTTGCCGGTATTATGTTATCAAACATGTTTGCTAAATGAGCTTAAACATGCATCACATGAGAAAGAAGAGCAATTTATGTATGTTTGTTTGTTTCATTTCATTTTGTAAAGATTCAAATTAAAGACAAGACACAGACACACATTGTTGTGGTGGTTTGAAGAGAAGAGAAAAAAAACTGTGGGCGGGGGTGTTTCAAGTTGTTTGCAACAGATGATATACAGATGATGATGATGATTGATGGGGGTGGGTGAGTGAGTGAGAACCACGCGCCTTTGTTAAAGAGTTACATAGATTGATAATGAATGATGATTGTGTAAAGCAACTAGACAAGTACAGTAGAATTTCATTCTCTTTCAAACTTCATTTTCCGATGCACACTTTCTATTTTTTATTTTTGTGATTCTCTAAATATTTTAATTTTAATTTTGGTTAGTGATATTTCTATCTGAATTTTCATAAATTCACCCGTAACTATGTATCACTTGTGTGTAATGTATAAGTATTTAATGCACAATTTTTTTTTTTTAAAGGCAGAATAATATATATAAATAGGCTACTAGCAAGATACTAGATAGCCAACACCGAACATCTTTACATAATCCATTATCACACCTCGACTACTTAAACACCAAGACTCCGGATCTTAACTGTGAGGGATCTAAAAATGATGAAAAAAACCTGAAAAATTCCAGGAAAAAATCCCCGAAAGTAGGGGCCGAGCCACCGGTTTTCACCCTACTTCGTTTTTGATAGAGCCCTAAACAGATCCAGAGAATTACTATCACCTATTACTGACTCTTATCAACCAAATATATATAATTACATTAAGAAAGTTTATGAGATACAGCAGTCTGATGAAATGCTTCGGCCCATTGCAGCATTCTGCCCAACGTAGTAGACCAAGAATGACCTGTAAGCCTTGTGTAAAACTCAGCAACAAATCACAGTAGCAAAATCTTCTTATTCCAAATACGATGTATACTCTGATCTTCAAACTGTATGCTACCAGTTCTTTAAACCATCTGTCTGTGATTATCATCATTTATATATTGAATCCACACCAGTTCGCCCAAGTCAAGTGATGCCATTTTGCTCTATTCTTGATCCATAAATAACTATTGCTTTGAACATCAACTTTTAACCGATGCCATGACGGACTTATACCATTGAAACAAACTTCGTTTCTGAGTTTCCAAATGCACCAGCATGCAGATAGAATTATTGCTTGAATGACCTGCTTATTTCCCACAATCTCCTTATTTGAATAACAGATGATATCCCGTACAGAGAAAACAAAAATGGGGGGAATTTTACACCAGGAACTTATGAAACTCCGCAACATATTAGCGAATTCACAAGAAGTTAATAGATGATCAATTGATTCTTCATATTCTTCACATAAGGGACAAAGAGAAGATGTAACCTGAATATGCCTTTTAATCAGAGCAGTCTTCGTAGGGATACGATCCATTTCCGCACGCCAAGCAAAAATATTTACTTTACCCGGAACCAGTTTATTCCATTTAAAGCTAAATTCCTTCGCACTAGCAAAAGAGTTTGTCAAAATTTGCTTAGCCGAAGCAACAGAAAACTTACCTGATGCGTCTCCCTTCCATCTCCATATGCCGTTTTCAGAGACAATAAGCTGTGATATGTTCAAATTAAAAGCTCCTAGCACCTTATGAATTTTACTGATATTAATCCATGGACTCGAGAAACCTTTTTTGGCAGGTAATAAAGCCACTTCATCCTTATTCGAATGAATCGCACTAATAGCATGTCTCCAAACAGAATTTGTTTCCTGAATGAATCTCCACCACCACTTCAACAATAGGCTAATGTTCATGTGCTTAAGTGAGCCAATTCCAAGACCCCTTTCATGTAACATCCTCATTACTGGCCTAGGAGGATTTTGGTAAATTACTTAATTCATTTGATTATTTAATTAAGTTTGGAAATAATTGTGTTATTTGGCTAATTGAAATTGATAGGGTAAATGGTCAAACGACTTATTGTGATATATGAATTATTAATTGCCTTAAATTATTATAGTTGACGGTATAATAATATATATTTTCACGTAAACGGTTTTTAGGTTCCAAACAATAGGTTTAGATCGGGTGTAATTTGGAACCAACTTATACCCACCCTTAGTAAATGGATCGGTTCATTTGTGTTTCCCCAATTCATTTCAACATCACACACATAACCTAAGAACTAAGAAATCTAAAGAAGAAAACTTTGATCAATCGATTTGAGCTTGGATTTCGTGGTTACCACTGAACATCATCATCTTCTCCTTCATCATCATCATCTTAAATTGTAAGTTCATACCCCAATTATGCATATTTATATGATTGAATGAATTAGGTTAGATTCTTGATGCCTAAATAGATTTAGAAGCTTGATGATGATTATTTGTTGTTATAATATGTTGTAGGATGTTATTTGAGGTATTTTGATTGTTAAAAACATGTATTGTATCTAGATTGGTGGAATTAGGGTTTTTGGTTCGTGATGGTGTTCTTGTTGATCTGGGTTTTGTTGCTGAAACTGTGTCGAACGCGATCCAGCCTCGTCACCCGGATCGCGTTGCTATGTATTAAATGGTTACAACATGATTTTGTTCCTTGAAACGCGATCCAGATCACCTCGCCCGGATCGCGTTGGTCAGTGAAAAGCTGAGTCACTGGGATTTTGTTCTTGGGAACGCGATCCAGCCACCTTGCCAGGATCGCGTTTGATAGTGAAAAACGGTAACAGAACTTTTTGTACATTGGAACGCGATCCAGCCTACTCTCACCCGGATCGCGTTTGCATGTTGTAAAAATGACAAATTTGTTAATCTGTGACTTATGCATTCGTGTTAATCGCCTTGTAGTAATAGTATAGTAGATATTCTTATATGACACTATATACATGATTATATCATAGTAAACTTGAATGTGAGACTAATTCGGGTTGGTCGTATTTTCAGATAAAGCGAAGACTCAGTGAGACTAGATCTCTGAGTGGTGACATTGTCAGTAAGGGTGAGTGGATCATTGACTCTCTTTCTGAATTAGTTGTAACAATCCGGTTACAACGGGTAAACGTGGTTTTACAGTTATATATATATTGAATCAGTACATTTTGCCATGATGATTATGGAATGTGCTATCTTGTCAGGGGTCAATATGATATTGGGTTTGGATACTGTTACTTTGGACGACATGATGACTTTGTACATGTGTTGTTTATTGAAATCATGTCGTATGTAGTAATGGTACTAAACTATCGGTAAGACCACTGTTTGGCCTTCAGTGGTTATAAGTGTTACTTGGGGAACCACCGCGGCATGAGGGTACCTCAAGGACCACCGATCCTCTTTGATGTATTTGTTATAATGCTTTGTGGTGATCAATTGCTATGCTAGTTTAGACTGATAGTTGTGATCTATTCACTTAGCTTCGTGCTAATCCCTCTCCTCACTTCTTGCAGATTACTTTTGATGTGGGTGGGCAAGAAGTTAGTTTGAAGAATGTTTGACTGCCTACTCTGACTATACGACATGTAGTCGTTTAATAAACTTATATTTTGGAATTTAAATAACACTTAACTTAATGTTGTAGTTGATATGATTATTGTACCAACTTATCATGCAGGCATAGATTGTGTTTTGGGAACTATGTTATACGCAATCTATAATGCATGATTTGTATTTAATCGCTTCCGATATATGTTAAAAAAAAAAAAAATTGTCTCTTGAAATATTGTGGTGTTATAAATTGGTATCAGAGCCTAGGTTTGGGTGAATTGAACATGGGTTAATTGTTCAATCCCAAATCTATGTGTGTCAGTCAAACATTCCTTTGAGTGGGATTTTGTTAGCATGTGAAGATGGTTAGTATATAGGTACTAACAACTAACGTGTTATGAGATGTTGTTTTGGTACAGATATGGCAGAGAATGAACCTCCAGCTGACCCACCCAATGATGCCCCTCGAACTAATGTATCCCCTCCTGAAACCCAAAATGTTAGCCAGGGTCAAACTGGTACTACCTTTTCTGCAGGGGATTTTGATCATGAGGATTATATGATTCAGCTAGAGACAGAAAATCTGAGACTTAAGGCAATAGAACAACAGTTTTTGCAACAACAACAACAAAACCGGTCTTCTCAACAAATCTTGCAATCTTTGCCACCTACTGTTAGCACAGTACCACCACTTTTGGTGACTTCGCAGATTCCCGTATCTCAGTCTTATTATCATCATCCACACTATGGTACCTATCCGATTTCGGCTCCGTTCTCTTCCGGACCTTCGGGTTATCAGACTCCGATATTTCAAGCTCAGAGTCAACCAAAGCTATGCTCTTTAAAGACTTTCAAGTCTTGTGGACCATCGGATTATTCGGGTAGTACAAATCCCTCTGTTACCTTGGATTGGTTGAGAGATGTGGAAAGAAAGTTTGAGGTTTGCCGATGTGAAGAGGAAGTCAAGGTTCCTTTTGCGGTGCAACTTCTGAAGGGTCCCGCAATGGTTTGGTGGGATTCCATTACATCACATTTTACCCCACAGCAGAGAGCATCGATTTGTTGGTCTGATTTCCACAATGAGGTTTGTAAGAAATATTGTTCGGGATTTGACATGACCCGGATTCGACGTGAGTTTTTGGATTTGCAATTAACGGATAAGATGACGATGGATGATCTCATTTCCCAATTCACTGACAAGTTGAGATTCGTGCAACAATGGGTACCGGAGGAACGTATGAAGATTGACCATTTTGTGGGAATGTTACCGCATACTTATCGAACAACCGTGAGGTTGGCGGGTACTCTTTCCCAAGCTTTTGATCTTGCCCGTTCTGTGGATGGGGATGTTAGGGCACAAGGTTTGGAGGTTAGGGAAAAATCTCCATTTAAACCCAGGGGTGAATCGTCGGGTAGTCCTGGAAAGAAGAAATGGCAGGGATCTCATCAACCTAAGAAGTCCAGTTCGGATAGTAAATCATTGGACAGAACCAATTGGTGCCAAAATTGTAAATCGCGACACACGGGTCCTTGCACTCCACAAACTGCTAGGTGTATCAAATGTGGACAACTTGGTCATGACATCAAGGATTGTGCGTTTCCTAGACATGTGTGTTGGAATTGTCAAAAGGAAGGTCATCGGTCGGGTTTGTGTCCGGAGGCTAGGAAACAAAGGATGGGTGTGGTCGGAGGGTCTTCATCTTCTGGCCAGAAAAGAAAGAATCCACCAACGGCAACTGGTAGGGCATTCCAAATGACAGCTGATGATGCTGTCAGGACTGAAGATGTTATAACTGGTACATTTCTAATCAACTCTGTACCAGCTACTGTTCTGTTTGATTCGGGAGCCAATTGCTCATTTATATCTATGCTTTTCTGCGATAAACTGAAATTGACTCCCACTTGTATTACAAATCCTATTGAGGTTGAGATAGCAAATGGCAAGATAGTTCCAGTTACCACATCGGTGACTGGAGCTAGCATCTTGATTGAGGATCATATTTTCCCAATTTCTTTTCTATTGATGCCCATCCCCAGTTTTGATGCGGTTTTAGGCATGGATTGGTTAAGTAAAAATAAGGCAAGTATAGAGTGCCATAAGAAACTAATTAGGATTCCAATCTCTAATGAGTCATTTGTTGTGGCTCGAGGGGAACGGGAAAGAGGTAGTATCCCTATGATTTCTATGATGAAAGCTAGTAAATCTCTAGCTAAGGGGTGTGTATCCTACCTGGCTTATATAGTTGATGCAAAATTAGAAAAGAAAACCGTTTCCAATGTCCGGGTGGTTTCTGATTTCCCCGACGTTTTTCCTGATGAATTGCCTGGGTTGCCTCCCATTAGAGAGGTGGAATATAAAATTGAGCTAATTCCTGGTTCTACTCCTGTAGCTAAGGCTCCTTATAGACTAGCTCCCTCCGAAATTCGTGAAATGATGACCCAAATCCAGGAGCTATTAGATAAGGGTTTCGTCAGGCCTAGTTCGTCTCCTTGGGGTGCACCCGTATTGTTTGTTAAAAAGAAGGATGGCACCCTTCGGATGTGTATTGATTATAGAGAGTTGAATAAGCGAACCATAAAGAATAAGTACCCTTTGCCCCGAATAGATGAATTATTTGATCAATTACAAGGGTCTTCCTATTTTTCTAAGATTGACTTGAGGTCGGGTTATCATCAAGTGCGGGTTTGTGGGGAGGATATTCCTAAGACGGCTTTTCGCACTAGATATGGTCATTATGAATTTCTTGTTATGCCTTTTGGGTTGACTAATGCGCCGGCGGTCTTTATGGATTTGATGAATAGAGTTTGTCGACCCTACCTTGATAAGTTTGTTATTGTATTTATTGACGATATATTGATTTATTCTAAGTCTGAATCCGATCACGAAGTACACTTGCGTTTAGTACTTGATACTTTGAGACAGGAGAAGTTGTATGCTAAGTTCTCCAAATGCGAGTTTTGGTTGCGTGAGGTTCAGTTTTTGGGGCATATTATTTGTGAGGATGGAGTTAAGGTTGATCCATCTAAGGTTGAGGCAGTTATGAATTGGCAAGCACCTAAGTCTGCTTCAGAGATTAAGAGTTTTCTTGGTTTGGCGGGTTACTATCGAAAGTTCATCAAGGATTTCTCTAAGCTAGCGGGTCCTTTGACGAAATTGACTCGAAAGGATGTTAAGTTTCAATGGAATGATCAGCAGGAGTCGGCTTTCCAGACTTTGAAACAGTTATTGTGTCAGGCTCCAATTTTAGCCTTGCCTGAAGGGTCCGAGGATTTCATTGTGTATTGTGACGCTTCGCATGCGGGTTTGGGTGGTGTCTTGATGCAACGTGGTCGAGTCATTGCATATGTTTCTCGTCAGCTTAAACCTCATGAAAAGAATTACCATACTCATGACTTGGAACTTGCAGCTGTAGTCTTTGCCTTAAAAATCTAGAGACACTATTTGTATGGTACTAAATGCGTTATTTGTACGGATCATAAGAGTCTTCAGTACATGTTTTCTCAGAAGGAACTGAATATGCGTCAGAGGAGATGGTTAGAGTTGATAAAAGATTATGATTGTGAGATTCGTTACCATCCGGGTAAGGCGAATGTGGTCGCGGATGCGTTGAGTAGAAAAGGGAAATTCGAGAAAGTTTGCTTTATGCGATTAGAAGTTTCCTCAGATTTGATTGACAAATTGAGAATGGCACAAATGGAAGCACTTTTGGATCAAAATTTGAAAGCCGAGATTCTATTGAAAAGAAAAGAACTGTTATGTGACGATTCTCGTGGATTAAAGACATTCCAATCGCGTGTCTGGGTTCCTTTGCTTGGTGGGCTTCGTGATGTAATATTGATGGAAGCTCATAAGTCCCGATTGTCGGTTCATCCCGGGAGCACAAAAATGTATAATGATCTTAAACCTTTGTATTGGTGGCCTACTTTGAAAATGGATGTTGCTCGATTTGTGGAATCATGCCATATATGCTCTCAAGTAAAGGCCGAGCACTAGAAACCGTATGGGTCGTTGAAACAACTTGAGATCCCCGAGTGGAAATGGGAAAACATTACGATGGATTTTGTAACAAAATTTCCGCGAACCATTAGAGGAAACGACATGATTTGGGTGATTGTGGACCGATTGACAAAGAGTGCTCACTTTCTTGCTACTAGTGAAACGGCTTCTTTGAGTAAATTATCCCAATTGTACGTCAATGAGATCGTTTCACGACATGGAATTCCTTTATCTATTGTGTCGGATAGAGATCCGCGATTCGTGTCCGGGTTTTGGCAGGGTTTGCAGAAGGAATTAGGTACCCGAATTAATTTGAGTACGGCTTATCACCCTCAGACGGACGGTCAATCAGAACGCACAATTCAAACTTTGGAGGACATGTTGCGTGCTTGTGTGTTGGAATATGGTGGGTCTTGGGATTCACACCTGCCATTGATTGAGTTCGCGTATAATAATTCTTATCACTCGAGTATAGGTATGCCTCCGTATGAAATGCTATATGGGCGTCGTTGTAGAACACCCACGTGTTGGTTGGAAGCGGGTGAGAAGCAATTTGCGGGTCCAGATATTGTCCAGATTACTGCGGATAAAGTAGCTATAGCTCGTGAGAAGTTGAAAGCGGCTCGGGACAGACAGAAACAGTATGCCGATCCGCGGCGTCGTCCGGTTTCGTTTGTAGTGGGTGAATTGGTATATTTAAAGGTTTCCCCTTGGAAAGGAGTGATTCGGTTTGGTAAACGTGGTAAACTTGCTCCTAGGTTTATTGGGCCATTTAGAGTTCGCCAAGTAGTTAATGATCAAACGGTATCGTTAGATCTTCCTCCTGAATTAGCGGGTATTCATGACACCTTCAATGTTTGTTACTTAAGAAAATGTAAGGTGGAGGACCAATCCCAAGTCCTTCCGTTACAAGACTTGCATGTCGACTTAAGTCAGAAACTTGTAGAAGAACCCATAGAGCTTGTAGATAGAAAAGTGACTAAACTTCGAAAGAAGGAGATACCCATGGTTTTGGTTAAGTGGCGACATAGTCTGGGTGCTAATCTTACTTGGGAAACGGAGGAAAGCATGAGATTGCGGTATCCTAATCTTTTTGAGCGTGGTGAGATTTCGGGGACGAAATCTTCTTAAGGAGGGAAGATTTGTAACATCCTCATTACTGGCCTAGGAGGATTTTGGTAAATTACTTAATTCATTTGATTATTTAATTAAGTTTGGAAATAATTGTGTTATTTGGCTAATTGAAATTGATTGGGTAAATGGTCAAACGACTTATTGTGATATATGAATTATTAATTGCCTTAAATTATTATAGTTGACGGTATAATAATATATATTTTCACGTAAACGGTTTTTAGGTTCCAAACAATAGGTTTAGATAGGGTGTAATTTGGAACCAACTTATACCCACCCTTAGCAAATGGATCGGTTCATTTGTGTTTCCCCAATTCATTTCAACATCACACACATAACCTAAGAACTAAGAAATCTAAAGAAGAAAACTTTGATCAATCGATTTGAGCTTGGATTTCGTGGTTACCACTGAACATCATCATCTTCTCCTTCATCATCATCATCTTAAATTGTAAGTTCATACCCCAATTATGCATATTTATATGATTGAATGAATTAGGTTAGATTCTTGATGCCTAAATAGATTTAGAAGCTTGATGATGATTATTTGTTGTTATAATATGTTGTAGGATGTTATTTGAGGTATTTTGATTGTTAAAAACATGTATTGTATCTAGATTGGTGGAATTAGGGTTTTTGGTTCGTGATGGTGTTCTTGTTGATCTGGGTTTTGTTGCTGAAACTGTGTCGAACGCGATCCAGCCTCGTCACCCGGATCGCGTTGCTATGTATTAAATGGTTACAACATGATTTTGTTCCTTGAAACGCGATCCAGATCACCTCGCCCGGATCGCGTTGGTCAGTGAAAAGCTGAGTCACTGGGATTTTGTTCTTGGGAACGCGATCCAGCCACCTTGCCAGGATCGCGTTTGATAGTGAAAAACGGTAACAGAACTTTTTGTACATTGGAACGCGATCCAGCCTACTCTCACCCGGATCGCGTTTGCATGTTGTAAAAATGACAAATTTGTTAATCTGTGACTTATGCATTCGTGTTAATCGCCTTGTAGTAATAGTATAGTAGATATTCTTATATGACACTATATACATGATTATATCATAGTAAACTTGAATGTGAGACTAATTCGGGTTGGTCGTATTTTCAGATAAAGCGAAGACTCAGTGAGACTAGATCTCTGAGTGGTGACATTGTCAGTAAGGGTGAGTGGATCATTGACTCTCTTTCTGAATTAGTTGTAACAATCCGGTTACAACGGGTAAACGTGGTTTTACAGTTATATATATATTGAATCAGTACATTTTGCCATGATGATTATGGAATGTGCTATCTTGTCAGGGGTCAATATGATATTGGGTTTGGATACTGTTACTTTGGACGACATGATGACTTTGTACATGTGTTGTTTATTGAAATCATGTCGTATGTAGTAATGGTACTAAACTATCGGTAAGACCACTGTTTGGCCTTCAGTGGTTATAAGTGTTACTTGGGGAACCACCGCGGCATGAGGGTACCTCAAGGACCACCGATCCTCTTTGATGTATTTGTTATAATGCTTTGTGGTGATCAATTGCTATGCTAGTTTAGACTGATAGTTGTGATCTATTCACTTAGCTTCGTGCTAATCCCTCTCCTCACTTCTTGCAGATTACTTTTGATGTGGGTGGGCAAGAAGTTAGTTTGAAGAATGTTTGACTGCCTACTCTGACTATACGACATGTAGTCGTTTAATAAACTTATATTTTGGAATTTAAATAACACTTAACTTAATGTTGTAGTTGATATGATTATTGTACCAACTTATCATGCAGGCATAGATTGTGTTTTGGGAACTATGTTATACGCAATCTATAATGCATGATTTGTATTTAATCGCTTCCGATATATGTTAAAAAAAAAAAAAAAAATGTCTCTTGAAAGATTGTGGTGTTATATTTCATCTTTAGGGGCTATCAATTTAGACCATGAGACCCAGTTTATTGCTGATTTTGATTCCGCTCCCCCCATATAAACCTTCTTCTGATTTTCTCCAACGATTCAATAACTTTTGCAGGGGCTTTAAATAAGGAGAAGTAGAACACAGGTAGACTGTCAAGGACAGATTTGACAAGAATCACTCTCCCAGCTAAAGATAATCTTTTCGCTTTCCAAGATGACAATCTACACCTAAAAATGTCAATTATTTCAGACCAATTGTTACAACGATTCATATTAGCTCCCATTTTAAGTCCGAGGTATTCAAAAGGGAAGTGCCCCACATTGCAACCGATCTGTCCAGCAGTAGCATTAATTACTTCTTGATCAACATTAAGCCCAAAAATGTTACTTTTGGCAACATTCATTTCCAGTCTTGATACTAACGCAAAACATCTCATAATTCTCATAATATTCTTTACGTTCATATTCGACCACTCTCCCAAAACAATTAAATCATCCGCAAACATGAAATGAGTGATGATGGGACCATTATTCGGGAGACGAAGGCCCCTTAATACGCCCAAATTCTTGTCCTTAACAAAGATACAATTTAAAGCCTCCATGGCAATGATAAAGAGAAAAAGGATAAAGTGGATCCCCTTGACGAACCCCTCTATAGCAATTTAAAACTTCTGATGGAGACCCGTTAATCAAAATAGAAGCAGAAGTAGAGGATAAAATACCTGCTATCCATTGTCTCCACTTAAGAGGAAAACACATTTGCTCTAGAATTGAATCAATAAAGCACCAGCTTATAGAATCAAAAGCCTTATTAAAATCAATTTTGAACATGGTTGCCTTATACTTTACTTTGTTAGCCCAAAAAATAATCTCATTTACAACCAAGGGCCCATCAAGAATGCTTCATTTTTCCAAAAAACCAGTTTGAGTCTCAGACACCAGTGACCCAATGACTTTTTTGAGTCTATTCGCTAAAACTTTTGAAATCACTTTAGGGATACATCCGACAAGGGATATAGGCCTAAACTCATTAGAATACATTGGATCACATGATTTGGGAATAAGGGTGAAAAAGGATCGGTTACATACCTTGCTGATCATTCCATCATTGTGAAACGCCTCCATCATTCTTATGAAGTCCTCTTGCAACATATTCCAGAACCTCTTTAAAAATGCAAAATTGAACCCATCCGGACCCGGGGCTTTGTTGCTGCCGCATTCCCATATTGCATTTTTAATTTCATCTTTTGAAAAAGGGGCAATGATATATTCGGCCTCTCTGCTATTAAGTTTGCCGATTTCCTCAAGATGAATTGAAGGCCTGATTCTCATTGGTTCGTTAAACTTATTTGCAAAAAATATAAAAGTTTCTTCTTTGATACCTTTCGGATCATCTACCCATCCGTTATTCGTCCGAATACCATTGATTTTGTTATTCATAAGTCTAGCGTTAATACACCCATGGAAAAATGAAGAATTTTCATCCCCTTCTATTGCCCACTTGATTCTCGCTCGTTGCTTAAGGTCTTGCCTGTTATTATCTTCAATCTTCATCAACTCGTATTTTGCTTTTGATTTTTCACCAACTTCATTCTCGGTCAAATTTCTCACCTCAGCCACCTAATCTATTTTCTCAATAACGTTATCCAGTTCCAACACTGTCCTTTTTGTTGCTTGGTTCTCCTGTTGTATCCATTCTTTAATTGCCCATTTCACGTTTTTAAGTTTGGAATGCAACATGAAATCAGCCCTGCCTTTCTTTACTTGTCAGTTAAATGCCTCAATTACCACATCTTCCAACCCTTTCTTTGACAGCCAAGAGGAGAAAAATTTAAAGGGTTTCGGACCATAGTTTTTCTTGCCAACACTTAGAAGCAACGGATGGTGATCGGACCATTTTTTTGGTAATGCCATAAGCGTAGTATTTGGCCATTTATCCATGAAAGATGAGCAAACCAAAATACGATCGACTTTTCTCATTTTTGTACCGTTCTCCAAGGAATATGTAAATTTATAGCCCCCCATATTATATTCCAAAAGCTTCGCCTCATCAATGAAGTTGTTAAAAATACAAGCACCACGATTATTAAAAACTGCATTTCTTCTGTCAGACAAATATCTGACTTCATTAAAATCACCCAACATTATCCATAACCCTGGGTTTGTTTCACATAAATTTCCCAACGTATCCCAGATCCTTGATTTTTCTTTTAATGATTGAGGGGCATATACGTTAGCAATGTTTATTTGCAAAGCTTCTCCACAAAGGAAACCAGAGACGATTAATACATTATGATCTTTGAACACATTTGATTGTTTGAATTTTGAGCTATCCCATATACTTAAAATTCCACCCGATTTGCCCTGAGCATCAACCTCTGCAAAACTAAATGAGCTTTTCCCCCAAAATTTACTTATGAAAGCATCAGAAAAATTACTGTGATGTGTTTCTTGTAAACATAAAAAATCAATTTTGTTGGTAGAAACCAATTTTTTAATCCATTCCTCTTTTCTGTCATCTTTTACCCCCCTTATATTTAAAGTTAGGAAATCCATTACTTACATTGGACAACACCTTCTCCATTGATGCTTGATCTGATATTGCTTTCAAATCCCGCTAAATTAATGCATATGCATCTTCCAATCTCCATCGTGCTTGAACTTCTCTTTCCAAATCCTCTTGTTCCTGATGACAGTTTTCCTTTTCAATTGAGGAGTCTCCAATATTGTCGTCCGGAAGATCATTTCTTTTGGGGGTTTTATTCAAATCCACACTCTCGCACCCTGTATCTACAGTATGTGCACTATATTCACCTTGGTTTCTACTGCTCTCATCCACAGTTGTTCCAACACTTTTTCCTGAACATAGATCCAGCATCTTCTTTTTCTTTACTATTCGAGTACCATCTGCATCCTTGATCCCAATATTTATGATGGATTTATCAAAATCCATCGGGGTTATGGACGGGGTGATTTGTGGCGTTTATGGCTAAAAACCATCTCAGGAGTTGATTTTTCAGCTAATTGAGTATTATAATTGTTCAGTTCAATTTATTAAAGACTCGGTTAGATTCAGATTTATTATGGTTGTGAGGCGATTCGCAGTTAATCCCAAATCACATTATCATTACGTTTAAATAGTAATAAGTTTAAGATTAGGAACACTATTTCTAGTCGAGAAATGCTAGACTTACAAACATTTTAAAAATGAATGTATATAAAATGATGTAAATTAAGATGTGGACCATTGAAACTTATTTATTATGGAAAATAATTGGTAGGCCTAAATGTGTAAGACTAAATATAGGTCTAAAAATGTAATTGGTGGGTTTGAAAAATTGATTGAATGAGATTAAGAGAGAAAAAAAATCCAACCAATCAGAATATTTGTCAAACTTGTAAGTCTATGCAAGTAGGCCTATTTAGCATTACTCATTTATTATTTATCTCCCACGATTATCTTCTTAAATATTAGAGCAAATTGCACGGATCATCCCTGTGTTTTGTTGAAAATGCAAGGATCATCCTTGAAAAAATTATATAGCACATGACATCCCTGTATTAATCATTTTTGATCAGTTATCATCCTTTTAAACTTAAAATGACAAACATATCCTTTTTCTTACTTTTTTTATTGAAAAAAATATTATTTTCTATTAGTTTTATATCGTTTTCTATATTTCTATTAATTTACACTTATTTAAAATTAAAATGTTTCCTTGTTTTCCATTAGCAGACTACAAATTCTTCTTCATTAGCAGATTGCAAACATATATACTATCTTATTTTATTTCTTTTTCATCTATTCTAAATCATTTATATTCCATTTGGACCATTTATATAAAGATCTTGCTTCAACAATTCATATTAATGAAGAACACGGTACAAGTAGAAACACAATCAATATTAATTCCGATGATGATGGGCTACAAATTCCGGTGACCTGCAACTCCAAACCCCACCAAGGTTGTCTCTCGATCTCCCCTACATTTATCATTCTGAAATGTCTGTATTCATTAACGCCATTGTGCTACAACTCCGACACCTCCAATTTGCAACTCCACCGCTGATCTGCAACGTCGTCTCCTTTGATATGGAGCTCCGCAACCGCTGATCTGGGAAAAAATATTACTCTTCATCATCATCTGGTTCATTGGAATCATCATCGTATGGTTCGCTCGGCAATGGTATTGGTATCGAATGTGATAAAATTGATAATCGACAATGATGATCATTTGCTTTGGTATTGAACTATTGATTATTAATTGAAGGGTTTGGGGTTTCGTGGTGTGCATATGGTACAAATTTTTCAAGTTTCAACCTTATCCTGCGATTTGCGAGTTAATTAGAACTTAAGTGAAATAAGAATAAGAATATATTGATGGAAAAAGGAACAGTTTTATTGATGATCAGTAGATTTTAAAAATTGACTTTTTGTTATAATAGGGTTTATAGTAGTTTGTTGGAGAAGATTATGGGTATGTTTGGCACAACTAGCTGGAGCTGGTAGCTTGTAGCTGGAGCTTTTGGTAATATTTGTGTTTGGCAGAGTAGCTGGAGCTTGTAGCTTATGAATGTAAAATGACATAAAAGGACAAATATATTAATTTTAAAAGATGATCTATAATTACTTGGAGGGTATTTATGTAATTTCATTTTCCGTAAGCTACAAGCTACTTTGAAAAGCTACTTCAAGTAGCTTATGGTTTTGGAGCTTATGGAAACCATAAGCTACTCAAAATTTTGGTTGTCAAACGGAGCTTATGAAAAAAACTATAAGCTACAAGTTCCCATAAGCTCCTACAAGCTGCGCGCCAAACACACCCTATAGTACTAAAAAGAATAAAAAGAAAGAAGCGATACCGTTTATTAAAAAAAGAATTAAAAATTAGATAATGTAGAAGTTAGGGGTATTTTGGTCAAAAGGATGAAAATTGATCAGAAACAACAAACACAAGGATGTCATGTGTTATTTAATTTTTTTAGGGATGATCTGTGCACTTTTAACAAAATACGGTGATGATCCGTGCAATTTGCTCTAAATATTATTAGTACACTCATTCTGTATGTATTTGTCTCTAAGATTGTTGTACGTTTAGCATTTCTTTTTGTAGTCCCAGTTATAGCCTTGATAACAACGCATAAATAGGATGTTTTAATTATTCCCGTACATTTATGTAATTTAATTTAATTTAATTAGTATTAATAAGTCGTATAAACTATCTTTTTCCTAAATAAGACTTTGTATTGGGAAGTTGAATATAATCCACACACATGAGCATAAAACTGATTGCATCGTCGTCTTTTAAAAGTGAGTTGAATTGAAGGCGTGGGGAACATTCTAACACTTGACAACTTAAAATAAACTACCAACATGTGCACCACACTAAACTTAACCTCAATCTTTTACTACACCAATCACCATCATACAATAACACCAAGTTTAACATCGTCTCTGTTTATATTTTCTAAACAAAACAACAAATAAATTATAGAAAGTAGATGGTTAAACAAATACCCAATAATAATACGGTTTATGTATCCAAATACTACTTACATCATCTCCAATGATCAAATATGTAAAGCTTTTTAATGTTAAAAAAGCTTTAGAAAAAGCTTTGAAAAAAGTTTTTCACATGTTACACTAACGTTTTAAAACAAAGCTTGAGATATATCAACTTATAGACTCTTAAACCCCTTAACTTTTCATTAATATAATACGGAGTACATGTTTAATGGATCTTTTGTACTTTAAAACTTTTTTTTTTTGGAGTGAAAACTTTTTCTAAAGCTTTTGGAAAATATCTTAAAAAAAAAAGCGTTAGAAAAAGCTTTTGGAAAATGATATCGATATGTTTACATAGATATCGATGTGCACAAACTAAAAAAAATGGGAGATGAATTTTACAAGGAATATTTTGCTTCATACAAGGAAATAAAAGGTTCCTTGTGAATATAAAAGTACATTAAAGTTTTTACTCGTAGAAATCACCTCCAAAAAAATAGTGAATATTGAAGGTACATTGATGTGGCAGTAGGTGATTGGAGGACAAAAGATGAGGATACCATACCCTACAGCTCATTTAAGGGACCACCCACAACAAGATCGAAGTATTAAGGTCAGCATCATGGAATGTCACACACGGCATCCAAGTCCAAAACCAACCCCCCAAAAAAGCTTTTTCCCGATGCTAATCTATCAAATATCAATCATCCTAAATTCCGGTCCCCGCTTATGATTCATCTTACGGTCACTATTATGTTATGTTTCACTCCAACACAGTAGTTACTTCATCATCTACTCCTTTTTGTCATCAACTGTTAATTTCAAATCGGTCATGTTATGTGGCATGTACATTCTATTGCACTATGTTTTCAAGTTCACAATATCCAACCTCACATGTAACAAATGTTTTGTTATTAATCAATAAATATATACTTACTTTTAATATATATAGTTCGGTTTCATATAAATTGAATGTTAATTTAGAATAAGATCTAATCGAATCGTAGGACCCGACCAACTGCAAACAAGAACAAAAGAAAACTTTGCCATACCACCTAATTATTGAATCAATTTGCAAATCGACAATTTGGGAATTACATTATGTGTTAAGTATTGCATGATTATGATATTTCCGTAGTGAAATGTTTATTAAAAATAATGTGGCACATGAGTTGGATCAATTAGAGTTGGAAATAAAGGATTCGAAACATACCCGAATACTTTTAGCAGAAGCGGAAGTGTCGAACCATTGTTTAGATCATTGGTCGAGATAGCGATCACAACGGAAAGCTATCATTATTCATAACCTAGATTCCCATATACCCGGTTGCATTTCTCATACACGAACCGTACGAGTAATAACTCGTCTCTCACGATTTCTCTCAAATTGTGTGTTAGCTGTAATATCTTATATCCAACCCTTGCATATAAAGTGATTTCACCTTAACCCTTGCATATAAAGTGATTTCACCTTATATACTTATCTAACACATAAGCACTAATTATAAGGATGGTCTCCATTAATCACAATGTTAATTGCCATTCATGGGTATTCACGAGTAAGTAACCCACGAGATTGTAACCACCAACACTTAGTTAGTGGGCGGGTTGGATCCGGGTCCAACCGGATCCATGATCCAACAATTACATTTAGAGAAATCATTAAGTCAAATTAAAATAGAAGTATACTTTATGTTAGGTCATTGTATGACGAAGAACTAGAGTTAACCTTATCAAGTGATCAAGTCCATTGCAACTTAAGTTTCAATATTGTCTTTTAGTCCTTCTTAGATGGTTCTTACTTCTTACTATTAGGCACAAAAATATAAATTGGTGTGTTCACTATCTTGAAAAAGCCCAATAGAATGGGCCAATGTGTTTCCATGTATAACAAGACCATTTTGCATTGGTCCTGATATTTTACTCTGACCCATTTTACATGGACGGACCATCTTAATTCAATCACAAAGCCCGTCTAAAATTCAGCTCGTATATATAGTAAAAAGATTAATAAAGAGTAAAGACGGACCAGTGAAAATGAAACAAAAGCGTTTACCACCTAGACTGGTCGCTTTAACCGACGAAGTGACGCCGATGGAAGTGGCTCGTTACTTTGCCTCGTCGTTTTTTTTCGTCGGAAATCCGACGTTTGTTGGTTTTTCTGTTTCTATTTTTTTGTATAGTGTATAAAACCAAAGGTAAATTGGTAAATGTAGGACCCAAAAATTAAAGTGACGGTATAACTGATGACAGTGGTTCGTCAGTTTCAGTCACGAATGGGAGTGGTCTTACCAACAACTTTTTTGATTTCATAAAGTATATAACTTGCAAAAGATTAATGAAAATGAAAGTCAAAAACCATTCATATTTCAATACTTTGTCTATACTATTATCCACAGTAACTAAGTTCATTAAATAAATTCTGATCGTTACCTTGTATATAAACAAAAGATTTCAACATGAATACCACATACCTTAAAAAAACATGTACTCTCTAGTCTCATCTATTACGTAGTCACAGTTGTCACTTCGCGGGTACAAAACTAAATTTATTTAAAAAAATGTCAATATCGTAAAATAATAATAATAATAATACCTATTAAAATACTCACACTTATAACTAAACATTCATTTTCCTCTTGTATCAAGTACAAAAACATTTTCAAATCACACGAATACTCTCATCATTTCGTCCTCTCTTTTACATCAAAGGTTTATTTACGAGTACCCGTTCTGTTGTTGAATATGAGAGCAATAATTGAGCTCTTTATAAGAACCAAATTATATCCCGATTAATTTCTAAATGCTTATCGGAAAACGGAACTAGTTCTAAGTAGCTAGATATTCGTGTTTCTTGCTGATGAACAAATCAACACCGTCTAATATGATAATAATAATAATAATTGATATACGACCTACAAAAGCATAAAAAACAATTTACAAGCAACTGCCTTCCAATTCCCGTGTGATCGTGCAGGCAGGAAGTAGCTAGATATATGTAGCTAGTCAGAACACAACGACTTGAAGGTCTAAAGTCAAACTCACTTCAATCATTGGTGAACCGAGATGGTCAAATTTGGAGGTTGGCCTGCTTTTAATTTTTGATAATATAATCATCTCATCTCATAATAAACTTGAAAAATGTTCTCAAATCTCAACGCACTTAATTTTTGCTTTAAAAATCAGTATTTATTTATTTTTTGCGAAGTTATTTTTTTTTTTTTTTGAACGGCAAAGAATTATTTAAGCTGCATCTTTTCGAACTCCTTATCTAAAGTAATTAGGACCAGCGGCCCATCTTTTCGAACTCCTTATCTAAGCTGCATATTGCTTTCCAAACACCAGTGGCATTCGATCTTGTTGGTATAAACTGCTGACGATCCTTCGTTTGATGTAATGCCGTCATCACTCTTCTCCACAATCTGTTCTCCTCATTTTTGTATCTCCATTGCCATTTGGCAAGCATGCTTAAGTTGAGATCATGCAATGAATTTAAACCGAGCCCCCCTTGCTTCTTTGGCATTGTTACTTTATCCCAACTAACCCAATTTATAACTTTCTCTTCTTTATTTCCCCCCCAAAGAAATCTTCTTCTAAGCCCATCAAGTTTATGAATAACACGTAAAGGAGCTTTGAATAACGAGAAGAAATAAATCGGTAGACTTTCAAAAACTGCATGAAGTAGTGTGAGCCTACCACCTATGGATAATGTCGATGCTTTCCATAATGAAAGCCTTGATTCAATCACCTCAATTACCGTTCTCCAATTTCTGTATAAATTCATATTAGCTCCAACAATCAAACCCAAATATGAAAAAGGGAAATTACCTGTTTTACATTTTAAACATGCAGCGAAGGTTTCCCGTTCCTCATTGTCACAACCGATCCCATACAAAGTTGATTTTTGCAGATTAATCTTGAGGCCCGAGACTATGAAGAATGCTCTCATCAATCGAGAAATAAACAAAACATTTTGTTTATTCCAATCTCCTAATAAAATCACGTCGTCCGCGTACATTAAGTGAGACAGAATCGGCCCATTCATTGGAGTGTCAATACCCTTAAACAACTTGTCTTTAACTGCTTTATTAATGAAGCACGAAAAGGCTTCCATAGCAATCACAAATAATAATGGCGAGAGCGGGTCACCTTGTCGAACCCCCCTTGAATATTGAAATTCTGAAGTAGGTGATCCATTCACAAGAACTGAGGCCCGAGCTGATGAAAGGATGCCTTGAATCCATTGACGCCATTTAACCGAGAAATTCATTTGATCGAGCACACAATCAATAAAATTCCAGTTGATTGTATCAAAAGCCTTTTCAAAGTCTATTTTGAACAAAAGCGCTTTCCGTTTGCTTTTACGAATCCATGGAATTATTTCGTTGATTAGCATTGGACCATCAAGAATATTCCTATTCGAAATGAAACCTGACTGTGAATCAGAAACAACTTCATTAACCACATATTTTAGCCGGTTAGCTAAAACCTTTGAGATAACCTTCGAGATACAACCAAGTAAACTGATCGGCCGATAATCATTTAACTCTTTCGGATCGATTACTTTGGGGATCAAAGTGATGAAGCTAGAAGCACAACCTTTAGAAATACGACCTCTATTGTGAAAATCATGCATAATTGCTACAAAGTCTTCCTCAAGAAGTGGCCAAAATCGGTGGATGAACTTAAAATTAAATCCATCAGGTCCGGGTGCTTTGTCACTTGCACATTCTTTGACAGCTATATGAATTTCCTCTCTAGAGAACAATTGTTCCAACGACATCTTAACGTCGTCCGATAGCTTCTTTATATCTTCGCAATGGAAACTAATCCTACGATTAATAGGATCCTTGAACCTCTTTGCAAAGAAATTACACACCTCATCTTTTATCATCATCGGCTTCGTGCACCAATTACCATCTATAACAAGCCCATTAAGTCGAGATTTGCAAACTCCGTTATTAATCATGCCATGAAAATATTTACTATTTTCATCTCCTTCGATTGCCCATTTGATCCTTGCTTGTTGTTTTAAATCCAGTGCTGATTGCCTTTCCATATTGAGCATATGCAATCTGTTCTCATACAATTGGAGCAATTCCTCTTCCGAAAGAACACCATCCTCCAAGGATTTTTCCATCTTCTCCAACCTATCTTTGACAGAAATGATTTCCTCCTTTTGTATTTCTTTGTTCTGTTTAATCCATTGCTTTAAACCTTCTTTGACTTTCCTAAGTTTCTGAGCTAGAATCTTATCCGGAAAACCCCCATTATTACCTGCCTCCTTTTTTAGCAAATTTGACACAAACTCATCGAATCCAGGGATGTTTAGCCATGAATTGAAAAATTTAAAAGGCCTGGGACCAAAATCCATTGAGTTCGAAGTGAGGATCAATGGACAATGATCCGAGAAGCCTTTATCTAAGGCTATCAATGAGGCTTCCGGCCATGTATTCCAAAAACGAGAGCAAACAAGAACTCTATCAATTTTGCTTAATTTTTCTGTGTTCCCCATTCTAAAAGTAAATTTTCTTCCCCCCATCGCATATTCCATTAAATCTCCTTTAAAAATAAACTCATTAAAAACCTGCGCCCCCAAGTGGTTAAACGATGAGTTCAACCGATCTTCTGGAATTCTAACCTCATTAAAATCCCCTAACATTATCCAATGTCCATTAATCGAATTTTTTAGATTTAAGATTTTGTCCCAAAGTCTTCTTTTTTCAGATAATGCTTGAGGGGCATATACATTTAGAATACACAAACTAAAAGCTTCACCAATGATTTTACCTCGAATCAAAATGAAATTTTTGTCTTTAATTGATTCAAGTTTTCGGAACTTACCTGGGTCCCAGATTGAAACCAAACCACCCGATCTTCCAGTAGCATTTACCCACTCCAACTCATTCGATCTATTTCCCCAAAACTGGTCAAAATTGATCTTATTCCCAGCTCCACAGAGCGTTTCCTGCATGCACAAGAAGTTGATTTTATGTATTTTTCTAATATTATTGATCCAATGACTTTTACCTGGATCCACTACTCCCTTAATGTTTATGGATAAATAATTCATTGATCAATATTTTGTTCCCCTTCGCCACTTATTACTTCCTGCACTTGATCTCTCACATTGTTCAGATCAATTCCAATTTGAGATGCCAACTTGATTGTACCTTCAATTTCATCCCTCAACGGACAAGTATTTCCATCTTCTATATTCTGTTCCTTCTCCAATGACTTCAATTCCACAATCTCCTCGTTAACATCATGAACCAAGACTGTGTTTTCGTTGTAGACATCAAACCCTGAGTGAATCCCTGTGACTATCTCTTCTCATGAACTTCTACCCTTTTTAACATTATCCCCAAAGCCTTCATTCAAATCCCAATCAAATGGTTTTCTCTTTCGCTTCTTTGACTTCATCTGAAATCCTATTTTCCTAATTATCTCATCTAGATTGAATGGATCATCATCATCTGTGCCCTTATCTACATTTGTGTATCTTTGTTTAAAACGAGGCCCAAAAGTATTTTTATCATTTTTATTGGACCTTTCCCTCATATTTCTGGATTTAATTTGCTTACGGCCCAATTCATAATCATCATTGGGCTCCCTATTTGATCCAAAGACAAAAAAATCCGATTGATTTACTTCTGTACTCGGCCCATCCTCATTGCTTGCATGTGAGTTTTCCAACGAATCTGAATTTGGCATTTCTACATTATGTTCCCCATGCAACCAATCATTAATTATACCTTCTGACCCTTCCTTTTCTCCATGACGATTCCTATTACTCAACGGAAAGGACGCATCGTCTTCCTCCATTGCAGAATACGATTTCTGAACATCACCTTGGTTAACTTTTCCGGTGGACTTAACCTGAACATGTTCCGGTAATGAGATGGAATCCCAGTTAGGTTTCCATGAAAATTCTTTTTCATTAATCCATATTGTATGACTTTCACCATTACAATTCAGAATTATTTCCTCCGAAATGGGTTTTCCATTTTTAGTGACAATCAAACATTCACCCATTGAGTTATCCTCGTTGTCCCATGAAAAACTTGAAACCAGTACTTCCAGATCGATTAAATTACAAATCTGGGTATAAGTTGAATCGTCCCTTAATGTCACCGGAACCCCAAAAATAGATACTCTAGCTAATCTTTCTGACTTGAAGTTTTGCCCACTCCAAACTTCAGTTGATATGAAATGTTTACCCCATATCTTATCATTTTCTTTAAGCACCTTACACACCGTTTTATTGTCTTTGAAAGTAATCAACACCTGTAATCCACCTAAGTAAGCCAAAGAAAAATTTGAACATTTCATTTGTCCCATGATCGAGTTCAACCTTTTCATGTCATCGAACGTCCTGAATTTTGCCAGGATAGATTTACCCCTACAATGTAGTGGATACATATTTGGGGGTTTATCCATCTTTAGTTCTCTTACTGCCTTTTTGTGCATTACACCGATTCCTTTGCAAACGTCCCTGAAAGAACGGGCATTATCCTGTTCCTTTGTCGTATATCGGCTTTGCATATAGACACTTGGAATCGACTTTGATTTTTCCACTGGCCGAGTTATTTTCTCAGCATGATAAGATGTACCAGTATAGTTTATGGGCTAGTGTTGCTTATCATATTTTGAAAGGTTCACACTCAGAATAGCTCCATTCCATTTGATTTCCTCCATTCGACTCTCCATGAAAATCGGATCCTTTACATTCTTGAACTTGACAAATCCAAATGTATATCTCCTGTTAGCCTTCCTATTTGCAACAAAAGAGTCACAACATGAAGACGTTAACAATACTTATGACATCATTAATTATTTATATTTTGCGAAGTTATTTCATTACTTTGGTAATCTTTCTTACTACTTAAAGTAAACAACACCATGTAAATCACTATTTTTAGCTAATACATTTACCAAAGGTAAATAATACTATTCCTAACCTATTGAAACTCAAAAATACATTATAGCAACTCATTAATAATAAATAAATAAATAAATAACGGGAAATTAATCAAAATGCCACTTTTTCCGAGCGTATTTTTCGTTTTGCCACTTTTTATAAAAAATTGCCGATTTGCCTCACCCAGTCGCCGGTCGCATCATGCGACCTGCGACCCGCCCACTGCGACCCGCGACCACAGCGTTCACCGAGTAAAAGACAAGCCAAGCCGCAACACGACCCGTTCACTGGTCGCAGGTCGCATCATGCGACCTGCGACCCGATCTCGGCGACCTGCGACCCGTAACACTGGTCGTAACTCTTGGTCACTAGTCATAACTTTTGTTCACTAGTCGTAACTCTTATTCACTAGTCGTAACTCTTGGTCACTAGTCGTAACTTTTGTTCACTAGTCGTAACTCTTATTCACTAGTCGTAAATTACCATTTTTAGATTTTTCAAACTAAGATTTTTAAAATTTTTCAGATAAGATTTTCTGACAATTTTTTAAGATTTTCTCCATTTTTTGTACTTTTTGGATAAGATTTTTATAACTTATTATCTTTTTGAGATAAGATATCTTATCTTTTTGGATAAGATTTTCCTTGATTTTCTTATCTGTTTATTTATAAATAGTGTAACTGTAAGATATAATTATCAACACTTCACATTCTCACCACATTTTCAACTTTTTCATATATCTTTGTCATTAGTTTTCTGAAAATGGTTTTGGATGAACATTTTTGGTATTTTCGGTCTCCAAATGAAGAACCATCAACTGAGAAAATATACGTAGAAGTACCATGGATGTTTAGTGTTGCTTTCCGTCACGCCGAACAGTTTCAGGGCGCTCTCAGAACGTACACTCAAGGTTTGTTGACGTTTCTTGACTGCGTTGAGGCCGATGATTTTTCAACTAAACTTTTGGAAACGGCTTTGAAAGAGCTTGGTTACTGGCCACCACCGAAGTGGTATTTTTACTTTAAAGAGCATGAAAAAGACTTAGATAATGGTTTAGAATTGATAACAGATGATGTCGAGCAACTCAAGAAGATTACTGACTATGCCAAAATACATAGAGAAATTGAGGTGTATGTTACCCGCAACGATCTGTCACATTTCTCGAATTCGTGTCAAACAATGCCGTATGCAATTTCTAAGGTTATTACCGGCTCTTCAAGTGCTAGACGTTTATTCGATTATTTATTAGTTAAAGCTTGTAATTCGTGTCTTTCTTTCAATAAATTGTACGTTGTGTTGTTAATGTAATTTTATGATTTTTAAACCTTATGTAATGATAGGTTTAGTAATGTTCAAACAAAGTAAGTTAACCAAATACACCACAATAATGCAAACATATATAACATTGCTAACAAGTACATAACATAAGCCAGTGGCAAATACAACACAATAATGCAAACATAGTTTTTTTCATCACAACAATTTCAAATGTGACTCAAGGTTAACTCAAATGTACACTCGGATAAGTTTGAGTCGCCTGGGATGGCTCTCCTTCATCCTCCTCGAACTTGCTTTTCGTTGACTTTGTGGACGTCTGCTGCAAGTCAAATAATGACGATTGTATTAATAACACAATGTAAATTTTCTGTGTTAATATGAATAAATTTAATAACTTACTTTCTTCGATCTTGATTTGGATCTTGATTTGGACCTTGACTTTGATCTTGCGGTGGTTCTTGATCGGGTTGGCTCATCGGTTCTATCGTAAGGAGCCGTACAATTAACTCGACTATGACCGCATTCCTTGCACCTGCTACATAAATTTTTGTATTCCCGTTTCTCCTCTCCTTTCGAAGGAATACGAGCACGGCCAGGTGGGCGGCCAGATTGCCTATTCACAAGTACCGGCGGTAAGCAAGTCTGCAGATTACCTGGATCTTCCCATTCTGAAGGATGAGGTGTTGGATTTATAGCCTCACTGTAGGTTGACCGATATGTTTCCGTGGTGAAATACCTCTCCGCAAAGCAGCTCACATTGTCCATTTTAAAGTGACGGGTCACTGCCGCTACGTGTCCGCAAGGTAAACCAGACAGTTGCCATTGCTTACAAGTGCATGTTCTTGCTTCCAAGTTGACTGTTTCATTCTTTTCCCGATCCACCACCTCACATATCATATTTGTGGATGGGTTGACCTTCCAGCTGAGTGATTTGTCAACCCTCTTACCAATTTTGTGTTCGGCATATGTGCCCCATCTACGATTATTATTGGGCGTATATGGTTGACAAATGAACGTATCTGCAAATTCAGAAAAAAAATAAATGTAAATTATATAATAATGTACGTATGTCATTGACTAATAATAATTACTTACAGCTGCTCCGATGGACATGTAACACATTACAAATTTATCCTCATCGTCTGTACGGAGATTCGTAGTGCTCCCCGGGTTATGTAGTTTTAGGTTGTGCAGGTAAATGGGAAGTTTCTTAAACGATTCAGCGGGACTACCTCTCAACTGCTCTATAGCATAACACTTTGCTTTCCATGCTTGGTTGTATGTAAGGCTGATTTTAAAGCGTTCAGTCATATCAAGTTTGATCTCTTTGCCTCTGTATACACGACCTTCCAAAGTCATCGCCTCCTTCAAAAGGTTACCAAGCACTTTCTTGGTTGCATGACAACTATTTGCCAAGATTTTAGTGCGAGAACATGTGTGCGCGTCACGTAACTTCCTTACTTGGAAGTTGTCACAATATCGGATACACGCTGCGCTTATCTTCCAATCACAATCAGGCAAAATACATTTTGATGTGTACCTTTTTTTGTCTGACTTTATTGGTTTAATCTGAAAACCCTCTTCTAGACACTTGGTCTGCAATTGAAGCAGAAATTCCTCTTTACTTACGAATGTTTGGCCCTCTCGAATCCGACAAGATTTCTCATACATTGTAACTGACCGTTTAGGAACTTCTTTTTCTTCCTCTCCTGACGGCGTTGGTATATTCCAGAATATATCAGGTTTGGCTGATTTTGCTGGTATTGGTTTGTCGTACATATCTCTTGGATCAGGCTCATCCTCCTCATCACCCTCATCATCCTCATCATCTTCAACAATGTGATTACAAAATGGATGGTCATGATCCTTTGGTGGATTGACATTTTCCTCATCATAATGATCATAAACATGAGGATGTGGATCTTGATCTGGCTCCTCCACATAGTAATTTGAATGAGATTGATCATATTGAACATCCGAATCAAATTTATAATTATCTTGGGTCTCTTCAACTACCCTAAATGAAGGGTTCATCGGATGTTCTGTTGGATGGAAAACTGTATTTTGTGGAGGTGCATGATAATGAAATTGATATTGTGGTTGATAAGGAAACGGAAATTGTTGAACGGGCTGTTGAAATTGCTGATATTGTGGTTCTTGAAAGGGCTGTTGTAATGGCTGATATTGAGGTTGTTGAAAGGGTTGTTGAAATGACTGATATTGAGCTTGTTGGTAGTATTCAGTAGTCTGTTGTTGGTGAAACTGTGGTTGAAAACCAGAACTACTACTACTAGGTTGATTGCTACCCTTACCAGAAATATTTCGTACAAGATTAACAATGTAAATTTCTATCGGAGCATTGTTAATTGCATGGCACAGAAAATCACCAAAATCATCAATATCATCATTTATATCAACAACATATTGACCGAGCTTATATTTTAGACAAACCGGTGAATCATGTGGTAGACCTACCTTTTTTAATACGTTTTTCAACAAAACTTTGCACGTCATGGGCTTCTCTGGTGCCACTGGAAGTTTTAACGGCACTCTACTACATTCTATTGGCAAATACGTTGGCATGTTGTTAACATATTCAAAATGACCCCCAAAACATATAAAAAGTTTAAACTTATCCATCAAAAAACGCAATACTACCTGAGTGGGTGAAAATTTGTACCTGAAGAATGATATGTTAAATGGATGATGAGAGGAGTGTGAGAATTTGAGAGCGATTACAGAGATGGATGTTAAAATGAAAAGTATTGAAACTAGAAAAATTTGATATTGTTAAAATGGAAGTTATCGAGATCATTATCCAAAAAGTATAAAAAATCTTAAAAATGTCAGAAAATCTTATCTGAAAAATCTGAAAAACCTTATCTTGAAAAATCTTATCTTGAAAAATCTAACAAATGTCAGAAAATCTTATCTGAAAAATCTTATCTTGAAAAATCCGAAAATGGTATTTTACGACTAGTGACCAAGACTTACGACTAGTGACAAAGAATTATGACTAGTGACCAAGACTTACGACTAGTGACTAAGAATTACGACCAGTGAACAAGAATTACGACTCGCTCATCGTTCTCGTTCTTCGACGGTCGCAGGTCGCCGAGATCGGGTCGCAGGTCGCATGATGCGACCTGCGACCGGTGAACGGGTCGTAGTGCGGCTTGGCTTGTCTTTTACTCGATGACATCTTTGGTCGCGGGTCGCAGACGTTGCGACTGGGTGGGGTAAATCCGTAATTTTTTTTAAAAAGTGGCAAAACGAAAAATACGTTCGGAAAAAAGGGCAAATCGATTAATTTCCCATAAATAACTCACATCCTCATTTCTTTTAGGTTTTAACTCTTTCTTCTCTTCAAATTTAATTTCAAGCTTCAAATTGTAACTAAATAACAGTTCTTGAATTTTATATATTAGATTACATCTTTTTCATCCCATCAAATATTATAATATTTTATATATATTAGTATACATCTTTTCATCCCATCAAATATTATAATGTTTTAAATTGATGTAAAATTGAAAACTTTTATGAAGTTTAAATTTTATGCAAACTAATTATGAAACTTACAAAATCTTAGAAAATTTAATATAAGTCTTTTAAGTAAAATATATTTCATTTCCATTTTATAGAAAGTTGTTATAATTAATAAATAAACATGTTTTATCTATCTATATTTATAAAACAAAGATTTTTTCTAGCTAATTAATTATGCCACATCATCAAATTTCCCTTTTTAAAAGACTACCTAATTATGCCACATCATTAACTTAGATTTTTCTTAATTTTTTCCTAATTTCTTAGTTATGCCACATCATCAAATCTCATTTTTTTAAAAGATACCTAATTATGTCACTTTATAAAATTAGTTTTTCCTTAAAAGTACGTCTTTAAAATTTCTAACACTCTCATCTTATAAGTTTCAAGATTTTTAAAATTCCCAACAAACTTCTACATTCTATTTTGTGAGGAGTCGTAATTCAATTTTATTATAAACGTTATTATAATAACGTTTTAAATTCTTGCATACATTTAATAAAACTAATGATTTTTATCCTACATAAAAAATAAATCCATTTTCTTATTAATATCTTATACATTGCAATTATTTAATATTATCATCATCAATTGTCATAATATTATACTATTTCTTATTCGTGGCGTGAAACTTTGAAATTGATTATTTTATGTGCATTCTGATACATGTTACCAATGAGTTTTAATAATACATTTCAACTTTTAATATTAGTAAGTTTGAAAACTTAAGAAAACATATGATTAATTTATTTATTTTTATTACCGTGCATCGTCCACGCTCAACAAATACTTAACATAATTTTGCAATTGACACAGGCACACGGTCAAAAGATAGACGTTACCGTGAGAAGTGAGCAGCGATCCAAATTTCAACCGCTCTCAAGAAAAATCAGATTACATTATACTTGATGTATCAACTGCTGCAAAATAAATATAAGTCCATCCATTATAATTTGATTTATGTTAATAATCATTTTCATTTTTAACGATAATTGTCTTCTTTTAATTAACAACATCAAACTTATAAAAATATAATTGTATTTTATAAATGTCCGTGCATCGCACGGGCTCCATGCCTAGTTTGTATATATTACTCATTTGTTGTTATATAATGTATTACATAAGAATTGAAGATAGTAATCAAATATATAAATAACTTTTAATACTCCGTATTTTTTTTGATAGTACTATTATTACATATAAGTTGTAAACTAATGCATAAAGAAAGTGCCAATATTAAACCTACTGATGTTATAGTTGTTATATTATATCAATATTGTGGTTGTTACAAATAAGATTGTTGTAAAATAATCTCAATAATAAATTTAGTTTTACACAATTTTACAAGATGATCCATAATTTTGAGTAGATTAGACTTAAGATAAATTAAAAATCTCAAACCTCAAAACATACATTTTTTCAATTTTTTTTAATTTTATAATCATACCATACTTTATTTCAAGTGTCTAATTTATGTATGTAGTTTTTAGTATGATAATGCACTTGCATAAATCTCAATTTACCTTAATGTTATATGCTATATATTTTATCACTACCATATGTTATACTACATACGTTATGTGTTATTAGGACGCATATGCATTATATCATTAATGAAAGTTTAATAATATTACTATAATTTCTATTTTAATTTAGCATGTTACGAGTTATATATTGCATAACTGTTATATGTTAACATTTCTTAATAATTTACTAATTTAAAATATATAATGAGAGAATCCCGCAACAAAGTGCGAGTTAAAAGTCCTCGTTTAAAAAAATTATAACAAAAAAACAGAATTTGAGGAATTAAAATGTCGACACAACTCTTAACATGTTATTTAAATGGCCAATTAAGATTTAAGAATAATGAGACATATAAACAACTATTAATTGTAGAATTATTGCTGTAATTCCGGTAAATATGTTGCGTAATTTACATATCCTGAAAATCTTATAGTTACTGTAAATGCTACCTAAAATAAACCAAATGAAGGCTTTATAAGCTGCATGAAAAGCAACGATATCCACGGGGTTTATTGACACATACTATATAAATCAAGAACTTTGGCGGGACCCTTCACCAACCCAGATTGATGACCTATTGGCAACCGATAATAGACCCGAACACAATATTACTCCACGTCCCCACCATTAATAAATTCATCAAAAGTATGTATTAAAAAATTGTAGAATATAATATGTTAATGCGTATCTTTGTTGAATTTATCAAAACTAGTGGTTAATTTATCATTTGCCTATATAATTACATTGGGACACTTACATACGTGTTGTATCATGATGATTCATGTTACGCAAAACATTGATACCAAAAAGCCATTGAGTGATTCATGTTATGCAAAATATTGATACCAAAAAGCCATCGAGTTAGGGGTATGAAGGTGGTATTTTAATAATGTGATTGGTTCAAGTCGGATGATACAATTGTACATATTTATAGATAATTATGTGCGAATAGTTTGAATAAAGATGGTGATATTGTTCCTCCATTGATCAAGAATTTCAATTTTTAGCCAAGTTTCGTGATCATCCAATAAGAAGGGTTTCAATATTTTTTAAATGAAGGATTTGAAGACCTATCAATTCGAAAAACTGTGGATCATTCAGACTTTTCAATTTATAAATATAGTTCTTAGACCTATGAATGCGGTCTAACCAGGGGCGAATCTACCCTTTACTTAGGGTGGTCAATGGACCCCCCTTAGATTTCTAAAAGTTTGAGAAGTGTATGCATATTTCTTTCATGGACACCCCTTAGAATCATAGTTGGACCCCCCTTAGAATCATAAATGTTGAAAGGTGAAGAAAAAGATCATGGCCAACGTATTTACTAGTAATTTTTTGAGAAAAATTCAACAACTTTTAATGGAAAATACAAACAGGTCTGAGTTCTGCAACTAGCAGAGGAAGAAGATGAAAGAGATGATAGATATTGCAGAAAAGTCCCTTTACTTTATGTTACTTAGCCAAACAAGTATACACTATTTGAAAAACTATAAAAATTTACCCTTATAAATATATGTAATTGTAAAAGCACCCCTTAGTTATTTCAACATGTATTTAGCTTCCATACATAGCATCTGTACAGAAAACAATGTGCACAATGACGTGTTATAAATTCTACTTTTAATATGAAATTTGTTAAAAAAACAACCTTTTTAATATGTTACCTTTTTAAAAATTTTCCGTAATCAAGTTCTTCTATTTTTTTGTATTCACATACTTCAAATACTTTCATAAACTTAAGTTCATTATTATAGTATATATGAAAATCATATAAATTGGAACAATGCAAAACTTGTAGTATACTATAAAAACTATAACATTACATATATTACATCTTCCTATGGCCTTTAAAAAAGTTACCGAACTATGATAGAAAAATGAAAATGTTTCAAACACTTTATCACTTGAATGACACTCATTATTATAGTAAAAAACTCAAGATCCGAATCAATTTACCCGACCCGATTTAATAGATAACTCATTCGACCAAATCAATTTCTTAATTCAATTCGATTGGACCCCCCTTGGTATGAATCCTAGAATCGCCACTGGGTCTAACTATAAAGCTTGATGCACGCATGTAATTAGGGATGAGCTTGGTACCATACCGGTACCGAACCGGTACCGACCGGTTGGTACCGATTTTTTTTTGTCCCAAATCAAAAACCGAATACCGTACCATTTGTATCGGTTGGTACCGGTTCGGTACCGGTCCGGTGCGATTCCGGTTCGGTTTAGGTATTTTGGTGTGCATGGTACCAACCGGTACCGAACCGGTACCAACCGGTTGGTACCGGGTTTTTTTTGGCCCCAAATCAAAAATCGAATACCGTACCATTTGTAACGGTCGGTACCGGTTTGGTACCGGTTCGGTTTCGGTATTTCAGTTTTTTTGCTCATCCCTACATGTAATAATGGATCATCAAATAAATGTACATAGAAATGAATTCAAAGAATTATCAACATAATTCTGGACTGGGTTAATAATGTTTTACAATTCAAAGTATCATTTTCTTCTTTCGTTTGAGTTTTTTTTTTTTTTTTTTTTTTTTTTTTTTTTTTTTTTTTTTTTCAAGTTTCAAAATTTTTGTGGTTTAATCATTTATGGAGATATCTACTCTTTTTACTTCATAAGTTTGATGTTTCTTAATTGTATCTTCTATAATGATTTTATCATTTTAACTATATCTAGTTTTCAAAAGTTTAGTGGTTTAAACCTTTAAAATGTAAAGCTAATAAGTCAACACAAATTTGAATTATTAAAACGTAAAAAAGTTAAAACTTGAAGGATTAAATATTTTTAACCCTTCTCGATTTAGTATTCTTTTATATCGCATATAAGCTCAAAATATGAACAAAACGGATCAATGCCAAACCAAATACTTGTACGAAATTTGAGAATCAATCCTGCAAATGGATTAATCTTAATTCTTACCCTCCTTAACTGTGTTATTAATATGAGTTTGCGGACGAGTAATTTTATACATACAAAAAATATCCCCATGTGTAATGACATATGTCATATACCATATAGTTTACGTATATAGTTATAGACGACTTGGTAACTATTTGGATTCAACCAACCATATACATCCCACCAACCACTCGATAAATATATTCTGGGTTACGTCAAACATAACAAAAATGGAATTTGGATGTCTAGTGCAATGCACTTAATTAGTATAATAATTCAACCCCTCGAGATAATATAATAAATAAATAATAAATTTAATAATAAAAGAAAGGGCTTACCAACTATTGGTTTCCACTGTGGTTGGCTAAGTCAACATCTACAATGAAAGCTCGTCTGACCAACCGCAACCACCTTCCTCGATACTCCATTATTCATGCCCTGACCTCGATCACTATATATTCCGATATGATGCACTTTTTCTTTCCATTTCAGGTTCACTTTTACTAACAACATCTTAACACCAAACTAAACCCCTAGCTATTTTTTTTAACAAACACATAACCACATTCACTTCATATACATTGCAATATATGGCTTCCACCGGAGAAACTCAACCTGCGAAACATCAAGAAGTTGGCCACAAGAGTCTTCTTCAAAGCGATGCGCTTTACCAATACATTCTTGAAACCAGTGTTTACCCACGAGAGCCAGAATCCATGAAAGAATTACGTGAGGTCACTGCGAAACACCCTTGGTAAGTGCATATAAAAATAATTTTTGAATGTTGCAACTTGCAACACCGTAGAGTAACATAATATTTTGATAATGTATGGCAAAATGGATTACTATTAACTATTTAGTATTAACTAAAAATATATGTGGGTGCATTTTCATTTTTCTGATTATATTTCAATTTGTACCACGAAATTCAGGAACCTCATGACAACGTCTGCTGATGAAGGACAGTTTTTGAACTTGCTTCTCAAGCTCATAAACGCTAAGAACACGATGGAGATCGGTGTTTACACCGGTTACTCTCTTCTTTCTACTGCCCTCGCTCTTCCGGAAGATGGAAAAATATTGGCTATGGACATAAACCGGGAAAATTACGAAATTGGCCTTCCGATCATTGAGAAATCTGGTGTTGCTCATAAGATTGACTTTAGAGAAGGCCCCGCTCTTCCTCTTCTTGATCAAATGCTTGAGGACGTAAGTACTTAAATTTTTGTTTATATTTTTTTTTTATTGAAACTAGTTCTTATTTACGATATCCAATTTACAGGTAAAATTCCATGGATCATTTGATTTTATATTTGTGGATGCTGAAAAAGACAACTATCTTAACTACCACAAAAGGTTAATTGATTTAGTCAGAATTGGCGGAGTGATTGGCTACGATAATACTCTTTGGAACGGTTCATTGGTGGCACCCGCAGATGCACCACTTAGGAAGTATGTTAGGTATTATAGAGATTTCGTGTTAGAGCTTAACAAAGCCTTGGCTACTGACCCAAGAGTAGAGATTTGTCAGCTTCCGGTGGGTGATGGAATCACTTTATGTCTTCGTATAAGCTAATTACGTATTACGAATGAACCAACACGTGGGTTCTTGTGAAAACAAGAAGATAAAAAACCCAGTGAAAACACATCACCACCATCCATCTAATCTAACATATATATATATATATATATATAAAGGGTGGGGATAAAAAAAACCCTGGAGAAAACACTTTTTGATTCACAATTTTTTTAAGATGTGAACTTTCATTTTTTTTTTTTGATTCACATATGAATTTTTTTTGTGAACCCTTATATTTATTTTTTTCACATAAAATTTTTCGTCATGAATCTTTATTTGTTTTTTGCTTTACACAAAGTTTTTAACTTTTTAATTGTGAACCTTATTTTTTTCACATAAATTTTTTTTAAAATTTTTTCACGATATTTTTTTTAATATTGTGAGCTTTAAATTTTTTTTTTTTTTTGGTTCACGAAAAGTTTTTAACTTTTTCAACTGTGAACCTTAGTTTTTTTTTTTGAGTTTACGGAAAGTTTTTAACCTTTTCAATTGTGAACCTTTTTTTTCAACTGTGAACCTTAAATTTTTTTTTGAGTTCACAAAAAGTTTTAAACTTTTTCAATTGTGAACATTTTTTTTTCAATTGTGAATCTTAAGTTTTTTTAGGTTCACGGAAAGTTTTAAAATTTTTCAACTGTGAACATTTTTTTTTCAACCGTGAACCTTGATTTTTTTTGAGTTCACGGAAAGTTTTTTACCTGTTCAATTGTGAACCTTTTGGTTCACGAAAAGTTTTTCACCTTTTTAATTGTGAACCTTTTTTTTTTCAACTGTGAACCTTAATTTTTTTTTGGTTCACAACAAGTTTTTAACTTTTTCAATTGTGAACCTTATTTTTTTGTTTTGGGTTCACGGGAAGTTTTTAAGTTTTTCAATCGTGAACCTTAATTTTTTTGTTTTGGTTTTCGGATTTGACTTTATTTTATTTTTTTCACACAATTTTTTTTTTGTGTGAACCTTAATTTTTTATGGTTTACTTCAAAAAAAAAAAAAAAAAAGTTCACACTTTAAAAAAATTGTGAAGGAAAAAGTGTTTTTACCGTTTTTTTTTTATCTCCACCCATTTTATATATATATATATATATATATATATATATATATATATATATATATATATATATATATATATATATATATATAAGTTAGATTAGATGGAGGGTGAGGATGTGTTTTCACTATATATATATATATATAAGTTAGATTAGATGGAGGGTGAGGATGTGTTTTCACTGTTTTTTTTATCTCCTTGTTTTCAGAGGATCCCATTCATATATATATATATATATATATATATATATATATATATATATATATATATATATATATATATATATATTTGTATTTGTATTTGTATTTGTATTTGTATTTGTATTTGTATTTGTATTTGTATTGTATATCATTTTCATGGGTTTGGATCAAATAGAATAAAGGTTAACATAGAATAAATAGAATAATATTATAAATTAATAAATATCCCATATTAGTTAGGGGCATTTTAGGTATTGCAAGTTAAATTTAATTAATATATCACGTTAAGTATGAAAAAAACTGCCGTCCATATATTAATTCTTTAGCCTGCCGTTTGAGTACATCTTAATCCAACTAAACCTAAAATAGCTCCATCTCTAGTGATTCATTTGATGCAATAGAGAACTAGAGTCGAGGTGGTGGCAACCAGATTTCACGATGGCTGTGAACCGAAACAAAGATGGTGGAAATACAGAGACCGAGATGGATGCGAGGATTTCCTCATGTTGCGACAACAATAAATGTCAAAGAAACTAAAAACGTTAGGCTTCCTTAGTTCTTAGCTTACTATTAACGAACCACGTACACATCATCTTCTTCATCCTGAAAATCGACTAATATCGTAACTCTGAAATCTGGATCATTGTAAAAAAAATCTGTATTATATATCTTAAGTATTCGAAAATAGGTAGCGTGATTTTCTTAACATGCTATTTAGTTCCGAGCAAAATGTTATCACCATTTTCTTCCATCCCCAACATGATCTAGCCGGATTTTTTTGGCCAGAAAAACCTTACTTAGCAAGAGAAAACTATGTGCATCAAATTTGTAAAAAGCGTTCATCAAAAAATTGTTGTGAATCGACATTTATGGAGCTGGATATTCACGTTTGAAGGCTGTGTGCATCGATCTTACGAGGATGTGCATCAATCATATGGGGCTGTGCATCAAACTTCTAAAAAGCGTGCAACGAAAAATTGTTGCGAATCGACATTTTGGGAGCTGTATATTCACGTTTGAAGGCTGTGTGCATCAATCATACGGGGCTGTGCATCAAATTTCTAAAAAGCGTGCATCAAAAAATTGTTGTGAATCAACATTTTTGGAGTTGTATATTCACGTTTGAAGGCTGTGTGCATCGATCTTACTAGGCTGTGCATTAATCATAAGGGGCTGTGCATCATCTATTGCAAGGTTGTGAGTCAAACTAGTAGGATTAATTAATTGTGAATTTTTGTGAATCATGGATAAAAATGGTTGTGCATCATGCATTACATGTTGTGCATCATGTACACATATCAGATTATTGTTCATCATGAATCGAATTTTGTATCATATTTATTTTATTTAATTTGCTTTATATATTGGTTTGTTTTTATGAGATTATGTATAAGATTTGCTGTACGTACTATATATTTATTTATGAATATATTATGTTGTGCACCAAGATATCGTTGTGAATCACCATCATTAAAGAATCGGACGTTATAAAAGTTGAAGTTGTTTCCGGATCGGCTGTTTATAATTCCCATTTTACCCTTTAGGAATGTTTATCCACCGTTTGACTTATTTGAAAAATGATCTGATGAGATAATCATCCAACGGTTAACATCATATTCTATTTATTCTATCTTAACATCTATTTCACAATAACCAAACCCCATTTTCATTAATGTTAATTGACAAGTATTTCAAATTGAACAAAATTTCATATGCCACAAAACAAAATAGGTTTCATCGGATTTATTTTGTTGTTTTATTTAGGGTTGGTGAATCTAATACTATATTGGTAAGCTAGCTTCTCTTTAGTAATATAAGGTGGATCGATCATATATTGGTAAGCTTCTCCATAGTGATATTAGTAATCACTCGATCTGTTGCTATATAATTAGGTATTCACAAATTAAAGACTTATGATCGAAACATATATTGCAACGGATGGTGTTTGGCATAAAGGTATGCCGTATACAACAACCAAAATGTGTGTATAATTAAGTGATCGATATACGTACAATTATATTGTATTTAAAAACGAATTAAGAAGGGCTGCAATAGTATTCATTGTGACAACTATTCTATCAGATGTTTCATACTTATATTATAACTAATATATAAAATTATGATATTGTGTTTTAGAACTTTTGAATTTAGAAAACCATTAATCTTAAAGATGTTTGTAACTCTTATTCTTGGATGTGTATATATAAGATGGACTAAGTATCTGAAAATGTATCAAACTTTGTCAAAATCTCTATTGTATGTATCAACTTTCAAAACTTCTATTGAAAGTATCCAACTTTCGATATATGTTAATTGTATGTAATTTTTCTACGTGGTGCTTTAAGTGAATGCAACGTGGGTATTATATATGGATGATACACCAGTCAAATTATATACAATTAGCAATAATTGAAAGTTGGATACATAGGTTTTGAAAGTTGACACATACAATAGAGATTTTGACAAAATTTAATATATTTTCGGACACTTATCACAAATAAGTTCAAGTTCTTTCCGGTTTAGTAATTGTTATTTCTCTCGGCCTGTTGTATGTCGTGACGATCAAACATCGTCTAATCTAAAGGAGATATTTGACTATTTATCGATCGAATATATTGTTTAGATGATGATATGGTTGGCTCAGTTTGCCGTTTACTTTTAAATAAGCTCTCATGAACTTAAATTATCGTGTGTATGTCGTTTCTACAAATATCACTTGACTTTTCCAAATGTCATTTACATTGAATATATCCGCGCAAAAAATAAATTTCAATCCCAAACTTATCAAAATACTTCCCCAACGACTAATGAAGATCTACACTTGTAAATTTGTAGAGGACAAAAGCGAACTAAATTACGTATAAATGGTAGTAAATAACAATTGCCGTTGTCAACAAAAAAGTTATGAGTAATGAGATGATCGATTTTGTATCCTGGTATACGATTATTATTATTATTATTTTATTAATACTTAATTACTAGATTATTACCCGTGCGATGCACGGTTGCACTAAAGCTCTATAGATAGATAAATGATAATTAGATTGATGTTAATTTACGAACTTTGTTTTAAGGAAATAGTAATTACCTTCTCTTCGGAGTTCACACACAAAAATAAAAGCAAAAAGATGGAACTCTTAATTGAACGTATTTCTATATGAGAACCTTTTAATTTCACAATTATTTTGATAGCTAAAATATAATCATACGAAAACGGATAAAACATTATTCATGGAAGAAATCAAAACTACTTTTTCAACTTATTTAGTGATCGATACGGCCACACATATGTCAGTGGATTTGTAGATATACATTATATGAACTTAATTGGCATGTTGTTTTGTAATTTACCATAACCACATATTCTCATTCAAGACGATTACATAATGTTAGAAAGATGACAATATGTCAATAGTTAATCGCAACCGGCCTGAAAAAGGCACATGATGAAAGAATTTTATTTTCTTTATCTTTTACCATTAATAATTTTTTGTTACACTTCTGAAAACAATAACAAATGTTAACTCGTCAGGTCGTTGTCTTCATATCATTATTCATATCGTAATATATCTTCTTTGATTAATAAAGTGACATTAACATGGTATAAACAACGTGTGAATCCGAAATTAAGATGGAAAATAAAGTAAGTTTTCTATGACGTCAAGGAAAATATCAAAACATGTTAATTTTGATCAAGAAAGACACAAAGAAACATATAAGATCAAATGTTAAAAGAAATAAAATTATACAAAGTTACGTGGTAATTGTGATAAAAGTAAAATTATGATAGTACCTAAATGAAAGATCATTTGTGAGGAGAGAGAAGATTTGTGAAATTTGTTTTCAAAGTTACAACTAAATACAAAAGTTGAAAGATAAAGGGAATTATGACTTGAAACAGGGATATCTGTTATTAGAAGTTCGAAACTTAACCTGTGGTTTTGTCGGTAAAACCAATTCTATAGGCATTGCTAACATTGGTGGGAAAAAATGTAGTTATGGGATTACGTGGAAGCACCAACTAATGACAAAATCAAGTCTAAATATCCTTGATTAATTTACTTGGATAGATATGACAATACAAAGGAACTCCGTCACCTACCGTACAAATCTTGACCTAATCAAATTAACAATTACCCAATACTTTCTTAGCACTAACACGAAATCTCAACCATACCAAACATTGTTTTCATGGTTAACTGGTCTACAAGTATCATCATATAACATACATATAAATAAAAATTGAGGATTAAATCAATAATATAGTTTAATAATATAAAATAAAGGAGCTTACCAAATCCCAAGTCTTGTTGTCCATTATGGTTGGCCAAGTCAAGTTGCTCACACCAACCCACCTTCCTACATATCCCTAATTCACCAACTCCCTTCTCTATATATTTTCGATCCATTTCTCATTCCAATTCAGGTTCAATTCTACAAACCTTATAGCTACCAATTAAGCATCAATAATTCCCACCCTTCACATACATACATACAGATTTCGATTGTAATGGCAACCACCGGAGAAATTCAACCAGCGAAACACCAAGAAGTTGGCCACAAGAGTCTTCTTCAAAGCGACGCGCTTTACCAATACATTCTTGAAACTAGCGTTTACCCACGAGAGCCCGAATCCATGAAAGAGCTACGTGAGGTCACCGCCAAACACCCATGGTTAGTCCTTACTTTTGCCAAAGTTAATTTCAACACCATATTCATGTAGAATATGATACATGGGCATAGTACTTGATATCAAAAGTGCATGCTTGACATGGACTTAACTAATGTGTACATGATCCATTTGCAATTTTATTTTTGTATATAGCTTTAAACTATCTATGGCTGCATTTTCTTCTCTTAACATTTCACTTTGATATATCAAATTTAGGAACCTTATGACAACGTCTGCTGATGAAGGACAATTTTTGAACCTTCTTCTCAAGCTCATAAACGCTAAGAACACAATGGAGATAGGTGTTTACACCGGTTATTCCCTTCTTTCTACCGCTCTTGCTCTCCCTGAAGATGGAAAGATATTGGCGTTGGACATAAACCGTGAAAATTATGAAATTGGCCTTCCAATTATTGAGAAAGCTGGTGTTGCTCATAAGATTGACTTCAGAGAAGGTCCTGCTCTTCCCCTTCTCGATCAAATGGTTGACGATGTAAGTACCTATGAATTTTACAAGACATTAGGGTTTTCTTTAGCTCTACTTAAAATAAAAAACTAATTGAGTATATTGCTATATAATTTACAGGTTAAATTTCATGGATCGTTTGATTTTATATTTGTGGACGCTGATAAAGACAACTATCTTAACTACCACAAGAGGTTAATTGATCTAGTCAAAATCGGGGGAGTAATTGGCTACGATAACACTCTTTGGAACGGGTCTTTGGTGGCGCCAGCAGATGCACCATTGAGGAAGTATGTAACGTATTACAGAGATTTCGTGTTGGAGCTTAACAAAGCCTTGGCAGTTGACCCAAGAGTTGAGATTTGTCAGCTTCCCGTGGGCGATGGTATCACTTTATGTCGCCGTATAAGTTAATCACCGAGTTTCGGTTGGACATAATACACATTAGTTATTCGTTCAAAGTGCAGTGTGCGTTTGACACCTATTTCATTTTATATTTAATATATCGTATATCCAAAGCTTGTAAGAGATTTCGTTTCTGTAATTCAACAAATGTTAATGATAATGGGATGATTTTGTTTGTATTCAAAGTTATTATTTTAATTTACCTTTAACAATTAAATAATAAATAATTACTCGAGCACAACATACGCTAAAATACAAGTTTGCTTCATTTAGATATCAAGAGAACGTTTCCTACGTATGGTTATTATATATGTTAACAATCTTGTATCCTTATTATTACTTAATCGGGTTGCTGTTTAACTGTTATCGGTAAGCAATTCCTTAGAAACCATTTTTTAAAAATGGTTGTTGTCGGTATGAAATAACACATACATAAAAACACGCTTTAATTATCGTCGTATAAAACCAGTAGTTAACTATGTACAAATATTCCATTGCTCATACTCCCTCTGAATGTATCAACCGAGATTGACCAAAGTTGTTGCTAAACCCATCGTTATACTTATTATTGGACATATTTGTAACCGGTGAATATTTTCCGTTAGTAAATGACTTAAATCGGTATAATCTCTCATTTCGTTACTAAATTAACTACCAATATATCTTATCCAAACACTAAAAAAAGAATGTCATTTTACCACACTTTTTACCACGCTTTTAGAAAATGTGTAAAACTTTTTGAAAAAGATAAGATTTTCCACACTTATATATGTAAGAAGGAAAAGCTCACACTTGTGAGTGAAGAAATTACAAAATTTCAACACTTAAAAAGTTAAAACTTTGAAAAATTTTTTGTAACACATTATTTTCCTACACAAGAGAAAGTGTGGATAAATTGGGTGTTACAAATTTTTTTTCCACACTTTTAATTGTTGACAAGTTGTAATTTCTCCACACTTTTAAGTGTAAACTATTTTTCTCATACTTGTATATGTGAAGATTGTGGTGATTTCCACCTTATTGATGTAACATTTTTCTACTCAATTATATGTGTAAATAATTTAACATATAATTTCACACATTTTCAAAAGTGTGAAAAAAAAAAGTAAGGATAAATGATATTATTGTTGTAGTGAAATGACGATCGGTCATTAGAAAATGAGTTAAACAAATTCCGTACAGAATTGAACTAGAAACTAATTGATTGTAACACTCATTGGGAAAGATTTAATTTTGATTCTTATTCTTTGATGCATATATATACTTGTATTAAAATCTTTTTTAAAGACTATATGATTATTATCACATATATAACTAGTGATTATAAGTAAAATCAAGACGGTAAAACGGAAATAGTAGATGTGAAATAATTAAAAGCTTATAAAGTGAGTATATATAATATAATAGTATATGATATGATTATTCAGAAAACTTAGTTATAAGAAGCAACGTAACGAAAGTCATTGAATCACCAACTACAAACTGACAAAATCTCAGCCTTAACAAACATACATAAGACCATACGTAACCGTAACACCAGAACGCTACTTTTTCAGCTGCCACATCAGCGCCACATCAACATCACACCATAACACCAAAACACCCCTAATCATAACACCAGAACGCCACTTTTTTAACCCATTCTGGGACCCACCACTAACTAAATTTAATTTCCTTTTATTTAACAAAACAAATACAATTTAATTAAAATACATTTCAATACAATAATTATATAAATTAAAATACCTGACAAAATAATCAAAATTAAAATTACTTTATTAAAAATAGTACAACACGTGATGCCACCTGACAAAAATAAGAGTACAATATTTAAACAATATTTAAAAGTAGTACTTCTTCTTCATCACCTTTCGTCCTTCCCTCTGCTGCAACTTATCTCTTCTATTTTTTTTTTCTCAGTTTCATTTATGAGATCCCATCCCAAAACAAAGGCAAGAACCAAAAGAAAATAAAAAAGGAAAAGAAAAAGAATAAAAAAAACCGTGAACGCCATTTCTCTTCCCGTTGATCCATACACGACGCCACCACAACGCCGGCCGAGAACGCCCGATTAGTGGCGTTATGGCGTTCTGAAGCTTGAGAACGCGAGCCACATGGGAGCGTTACGTATGGTCTAAGAGGAAAGGAACAAGTAAACGGAAAATAACAAAAAAATAAAAAAAATAATGGAGCTTACCAAATCCCAAGTCTTGTTGTCCATTATGGTTGGCCAAGTCAACTTTAACCATCAACTCATCACCTTCCGACCGTCATCCTAATTCACCAACTCCTTTCTCTTTATATACTCGCATATGTTTCTAGCTACTTCCATTTCAGGTTCAATACTACAAATTAACCTAAAAGCATCCAACTATTATTCCACCTTTCAAATACTACAAAAACTGATCGATTATAATGGCAACCACCGGAGAAACCCAACCTGCAAAACACCAAAAAGTTGGCCACAAGAGTCTTCTTCAAAGCGACGCACTTTACCAATACATCCTCGAAACTAGTGTGTACCCACGAGAGCCAGAATCCATGAAAGAGCTACGTGAGGTCACCGCCAAACACCCTTGGTATAAGTCCTTAAATTAATTATCAATGTGTATACATTCAGAGTATTTGTTTAATATGGTTTCATTCGATATATATGCATGGCTTTATGATTTATAAAATTAGGGGTGTTGTTCGGATAATCCGTTCGGATTTCGGGTTGTTCGGATCGGATTATTCGGATTTTGCAAGTTTATAATTAATCCGTAATCCAATCCGAATAAGATTCGGATTATTCGGTTTCGGTTTATATGGATTCGGATTGGATTGGTTCGGATTCGGATATTACATTTTTATCCGAATAGGAGAATATCTTAAACTTCCACGTCTTTAACATAATTTAAACTTCACAAAATAACACTAAAAGCTTTATATGATGTATATGTTGATTGTATATAAATATACTCGTATAAATCATAAATAACATATATATAAAATTATATTTCTAAATTTAGTACCTTTTTCGGGTTATTCGGATTATTCGGATTAACCGAATTCAAAATTATTTATCCGTTATCCAATCCAAATAAGATTCGGATTATTCGTATTCGGATTATTTGGATACGATTAACCAAATAATCCAATCCGTTTTACCCAAATCCGATTAAAGTCGGATCGGATTTTCGGAATCGGATATTTTCAACACCCCTAATTTATATGGGTGTGTATTGTATTTCTAAACATTTTGGTTGTCGTATGAAATATAGGAATCTTATGACGACATCCGCTGATGAAGGACAATTTTTGAACTTGCTTCTCAAGCTCATAAACGCTAAGAACACTATGGAGATTGGTGTTTACACCGGTTATTCCCTTCTTTCTACCGCTCTTGCTCTCCCTGAAGATGGAAAGATATTGGCGTTGGACATAAACCGCGAAAATTATGAAATTGGACTTCCAATTATCGAGAAAGCCGGCGTTGCTCACAAAATCGACTTTAGAGAAGGGCCTGCTCTTCCCCTTCTAGATCAAATGGTTGATGATGTAAGTACTTACAAATTCTATTAGACTTCGACTTTGATATATTCGTATTTATTTAACTAACTAATGTATATTTTTTATTCCTCATTTATAGGTAAAATTTCATGGATCGTTCGATTTTATTTCCGTTGATGCTGATAAAGATAATTACCTTAATTACCACAAAAGATTAATTGATCTAGTCAAAATTGGGGGAGTCATTGGCTACGATAACACACTTTGGAATGGGTCTCTAGTAGCGCCTCCTGATGCTCCGTTGAGGAAGTATGTTAGGTATTACAGAGATTTTGTGCTAGATCTTAACAAAGCCTTAGCTGTCGACCCAAGAGTGGAGATTTGTCAGCTTCCAGTAGGTGATGGAATCACTTTGTGCCGTCGTATAAGCTAATCACATATCACGATCAATCTAAAATATAAATTTTCACGACCAAAGTACACTATGCGGGTTGTTTTGAATATCTTATGTAGCTAAAACTTGTAAGAGAGCATATATACAATTTGTGCATCATGTATAAAAATGGTTGTGCATCATGCATTACATGTTGTGCATCATGTACACATATCAGATTATTGTTCATCATGAATCGAATTTTGTATCATATTTATTTTATTTAATTTGCTTTATATATTGGTTTGTTTTTATGAGATTATGTATAAGATTTGCTGTACGTACTATATATTTATTTATGAATATATTATGTTGTGCACCAAGATATCGTTGTGAATCACCATCATTAAAGAATCGGACGTTATAAAAGTTGAAGTTGTTTCCGGATCGGCTGTTTATAATTCCCATTTTACCCTTTAGGAATGTTTATCCACCGTTTGACTTATTTGAAAAATGATCTGATGAGATAATCATCCAACGGTTAACATCATATTCTATTTATTCTGTGTTAACATCTATTTCACAATAACCAAACCCCATTTTCATTAATGTTAATTGACAAGTATTTCAAATTGAACAAAATTTCATATGCCACAAAACAAAATAGGTTTCATCGGATTTATTTTGTTGTTTTATTTAGGGTTGGTGAATCTAATACTATATTGGTAAGCTAGCTTCTCTTTAGTAATATAAGGTGGATCGATCATATATTGGTAAGCTTCTCCATAGTGATATTAGTAATCACTCGATCTGTTGCTATATAATTAGGTATTCACAAATTAAAGACTTATGATCGAAACATATATTGCAACGGATGGTGTTTGGCATAAAGGTATGCCGTATACAACAACCAAAATGTGTGTATAATTAAGTGATCGATATACGTACAATTATATTGTATTTAAAAACGAATTAAGAAGGGCTGCAATAGTATTCATTGTGACAACTATTCTATCAGATGTTTCATACTTATATTATAACTAATATATAAAATTATGATATTGTGTTTTAGAACTTTTGAATTTAGAAAACCATTAATCTTAAAGATGTTTGTAACTCTTATTCTTGGATGTGTATATATAAGATGGACTAAGTATCTGAAAATGTATCAAACTTTGTCAAAATCTCTATTGTATGTATCAACTTTCAAAACTTCTATTGAAAGTATCCAACTTTCGATATATGTTAATTGTATGTAATTTTTCTACGTGGTGCTTTAAGTGAATGCAACGTGGGTATTATATATGGATGATACACCAGTCAAATTATATACAATTAGCAATAATTGAAAGTTGGATACATAGGTTTTGAAAGTTGACACATACAATAGAGATTTTGACAAAATTTAATATATTTTCGGACACTTATCACAAATAAGTTCAAGTTCTTTCCGGTTTAGTAATTGTTATTTCTCTCGGCCTGTTGTATGTCGTGACGATCAAACATCGTCTAATCTAAAGGAGATATTTGACTATTTATCGATCGAATATATTGTTTAGATGATGATATGGTTGGCTCAGTTTGCCGTTTACTTTTAAATAAGCTCTCATGAACTTAAATTATCGTGTGTATGTCGTTTCTACAAATATCACTTGACTTTTCCAAATGTCATTTACATTGAATATATCCGCGCAAAAAATAAATTTCAATCCCAAACTTATCAAAATACTTCCCCAACGACTAATGAAGATCTACACTTGTAAATTTGTAGAGGACAAAAGCGAACTAAATTACGTATAAATGGTAGTAAATAACAATTGCCGTTGTCAACAAAAAAGTTATGAGTAATGAGATGATCGATTTTGTATCCTGGTATACGATTATTATTATTATTATTTTATTAATACTTAATTACTAGATTATTACCCGTGCGATGCACGGTTGCACTAAAGCTCTATAGATAGATAAATGATAATTAGATTGATGTTAATTTACGAACTTTGTTTTAAGGAAATAGTAATTACCTTCTCTTCGGAGTTCACACACAAAAATAAAAGCAAAAAGATGGAACTCTTAATTGAACGTATTTCTATATGAGAACCTTTTAATTTCACAATTATTTTGATAGCTAAAATATAATCATACGAAAACGGATAAAACATTATTCATGGAAGAAATCAAAACTACTTTTTCAACTTATTTAGTGATCGATACGGCCACACATATGTCAGTGGATTTGTAGATATACATTATATGAACTTAATTGGCATGTTGTTTTGTAATTTACCATAACCACATATTCTCATTCAAGACGATTACATAATGTTAGAAAGATGACAATATGTCAATAGTTAATCGCAACCGGCCTGAAAAAGGCACATGATGAAAGAATTTTATTTTCTTTATCTTTTACCATTAATAATTTTTTGTTACACTTCTGAAAACAATAACAAATGTTAACTCGTCAGGTCGTTGTCTTCATATCATTATTCATATCGTAATATATCTTCTTTGATTAATAAAGTGACATTAACATGGTATAAACAACGTGTGAATCCGAAATTAAGATGGAAAATAAAGTAAGTTTTCTATGACGTCAAGGAAAATATCAAAACATGTTAATTTTGATCAAGAAAGACACAAAGAAACATATAAGATCAAATGTTAAAAGAAATAAAATTATACAAAGTTACGTGGTAATTGTGATAAAAGTAAAATTATGATAGTACCTAAATGAAAGATCATTTGTGAGGAGAGAGAAGATTTGTGAAATTTGTTTTCAAAGTTACAACTAAATACAAAAGTTGAAAGATAAAGGGAATTATGACTTGAAACAGGGATATCTGTTATTAGAAGTTCGAAACTTAACCTGTGGTTTTGTCGGTAAAACCAATTCTATAGGCATTGCTAACATTGGTGGGAAAAAATGTAGTTATGGGATTACGTGGAAGCACCAACTAATGACAAAATCAAGTCTAAATATCCTTGATTAATTTACTTGGATAGATATGACAATACAAAGGAACTCCGTCACCTACCGTACAAATCTTGACCTAATCAAATTAACAATTACCCAATACTTTCTTAGCACTAACACGAAATCTCAACCATACCAAACATTGTTTTCATGGTTAACTGGTCTACAAGTATCATCATATAACATACATATAAATAAAAATTGAGGATTAAATCAATAATATAGTTTAATAATATAAAATAAAGGAGCTTACCAAATCCCAAGTCTTGTTGTCCATTATGGTTGGCCAAGTCAAGTTGCTCACACCAACCCACCTTCCTACATATCCCTAATTCACCAACTCCCTTCTCTATATATTTTCGATCCATTTCTCATTCCAATTCAGGTTCAATTCTACAAACCTTATAGCTACCAATTAAGCATCAATAATTCCCACCCTTCACATACATACATACAGATTTCGATTGTAATGGCAACCACCGGAGAAATTCAACCAGCGAAACACCAAGAAGTTGGCCACAAGAGTCTTCTTCAAAGCGACGCGCTTTACCAATACATTCTTGAAACTAGCGTTTACCCACGAGAGCCCGAATCCATGAAAGAGCTACGTGAGGTCACCGCCAAACACCCATGGTTAGTCCTTACTTTTGCCAAAGTTAATTTCAACACCATATTCATGTAGAATATGATACATGGGCATAGTACTTGATATCAAAAGTGCATGCTTGACATGGACTTAACTAATGTGTACATGATCCATTTGCAATTTTATTTTTGTATATAGCTTTAAACTATCTATGGCTGCATTTTCTTCTCTTAACATTTCACTTTGATATATCAAATTTAGGAACCTTATGACAACGTCTGCTGATGAAGGACAATTTTTGAACCTTCTTCTCAAGCTCATAAACGCTAAGAACACAATGGAGATAGGTGTTTACACCGGTTATTCCCTTCTTTCTACCGCTCTTGCTCTCCCTGAAGATGGAAAGATATTGGCGTTGGACATAAACCGTGAAAATTATGAAATTGGCCTTCCAATTATTGAGAAAGCTGGTGTTGCTCATAAGATTGACTTCAGAGAAGGTCCTGCTCTTCCCCTTCTCGATCAAATGGTTGACGATGTAAGTACCTATGAATTTTACAAGACATTAGGGTTTTCTTTAGCTCTACTTAAAATAAAAAACTAATTGAGTATATTGCTATATAATTTACAGGTTAAATTTCATGGATCGTTTGATTTTATATTTGTGGACGCTGATAAAGACAACTATCTTAACTACCACAAGAGGTTAATTGATCTAGTCAAAATCGGGGGAGTAATTGGCTACGATAACACTCTTTGGAACGGGTCTTTGGTGGCGCCAGCAGATGCACCATTGAGGAAGTATGTAACGTATTACAGAGATTTCGTGTTGGAGCTTAACAAAGCCTTGGCAGTTGACCCAAGAGTTGAGATTTGTCAGCTTCCCGTGGGCGATGGTATCACTTTATGTCGCCGTATAAGTTAATCACCGAGTTTCGGTTGGACATAATACACATTAGTTATTCGTTCAAAGTGCAGTGTGCGTTTGACACCTATTTCATTTTATATTTAATATATCGTATATCCAAAGCTTGTAAGAGATTTCGTTTCTGTAATTCAACAAATGTTAATGATAATGGGATGATTTTGTTTGTATTCAAAGTTATTATTTTAATTTACCTTTAACAATTAAATAATAAATAATTACTCGAGCACAACATACGCTAAAATACAAGTTTGCTTCATTTAGATATCAAGAGAACGTTTCCTACGTATGGTTATTATATATGTTAACAATCTTGTATCCTTATTATTACTTAATCGGGTTGCTGTTTAACTGTTATCGGTAAGCAATTCCTTAGAAACCATTTTTTAAAAATGGTTGTTGTCGGTATGAAATAACACATACATAAAAACACGCTTTAATTATCGTCGTATAAAACCAGTAGTTAACTATGTACAAATATTCCATTGCTCATACTCCCTCTGAATGTATCAACCGAGATTGACCAAAGTTGTTGCTAAACCCATCGTTATACTTATTATTGGACATATTTGTAACCGGTGAATATTTTCCGTTAGTAAATGACTTAAATCGGTATAATCTCTCATTTCGTTACTAAATTAACTACCAATATATCTTATCCAAACACTAAAAAAAGAATGTCATTTTACCACACTTTTTACCACGCTTTTAGAAAATGTGTAAAACTTTTTGAAAAAGATAAGATTTTCCACACTTATATATGTAAGAAGGAAAAGCTCACACTTGTGAGTGAAGAAATTACAAAATTTCAACACTTAAAAAGTTAAAACTTTGAAAAATTTTTTGTAACACATTATTTTCCTACACAAGAGAAAGTGTGGATAAATTGGGTGTTACAAATTTTTTTTCCACACTTTTAATTGTTGACAAGTTGTAATTTCTCCACACTTTTAAGTGTAAACTATTTTTCTCATACTTGTATATGTGAAGATTGTGGTGATTTCCACCTTATTGATGTAACATTTTTCTACTCAATTATATGTGTAAATAATTTAACATATAATTTCACACATTTTCAAAAGTGTGAAAAAAAAAAGTAAGGATAAATGATATTATTGTTGTAGTGAAATGACGATCGGTCATTAGAAAATGAGTTAAACAAATTCCGTACAGAATTGAACTAGAAACTAATTGATTGTAACACTCATTGGGAAAGATTTAATTTTGATTCTTATTCTTTGATGCATATATATACTTGTATTAAAATCTTTTTTAAAGACTATATGATTATTATCACATATATAACTAGTGATTATAAGTAAAATCAAGACGGTAAAACGGAAATAGTAGATGTGAAATAATTAAAAGCTTATAAAGTGAGTATATATAATATAATAGTATATGATATGATTATTCAGAAAACTTAGTTATAAGAAGCAACGTAACGAAAGTCATTGAATCACCAACTACAAACTGACAAAATCTCAGCCTTAACAAACATACATAAGACCATACGTAACCGTAACACCAGAACGCTACTTTTTCAGCTGCCACATCAGCGCCACATCAACATCACACCATAACACCAAAACACCCCTAATCATAACACCAGAACGCCACTTTTTTAACCCATTCTGGGACCCACCACTAACTAAATTTAATTTCCTTTTATTTAACAAAACAAATACAATTTAATTAAAATACATTTCAATACAATAATTATATAAATTAAAATACCTGACAAAATAATCAAAATTAAAATTACTTTATTAAAAATAGTACAACACGTGATGCCACCTGACAAAAATAAGAGTACAATATTTAAACAATATTTAAAAGTAGTACTTCTTCTTCATCACCTTTCGTCCTTCCCTCTGCTGCAACTTATCTCTTCTATTTTTTTTTTCTCAGTTTCATTTATGAGATCCCATCCCAAAACAAAGGCAAGAACCAAAAGAAAATAAAAAAGGAAAAGAAAAAGAATAAAAAAAACCGTGAACGCCATTTCTCTTCCCGTTGATCCATACACGACGCCACCACAACGCCGGCCGAGAACGCCCGATTAGTGGCGTTATGGCGTTCTGAAGCTTGAGAACGCGAGCCACATGGGAGCGTTACGTATGGTCTAAGAGGAAAGGAACAAGTAAACGGAAAATAACAAAAAAATAAAAAAAATAATGGAGCTTACCAAATCCCAAGTCTTGTTGTCCATTATGGTTGGCCAAGTCAACTTTAACCATCAACTCATCACCTTCCGACCGTCATCCTAATTCACCAACTCCTTTCTCTTTATATACTCGCATATGTTTCTAGCTACTTCCATTTCAGGTTCAATACTACAAATTAACCTAAAAGCATCCAACTATTATTCCACCTTTCAAATACTACAAAAACTGATCGATTATAATGGCAACCACCGGAGAAACCCAACCTGCAAAACACCAAAAAGTTGGCCACAAGAGTCTTCTTCAAAGCGACGCACTTTACCAATACATCCTCGAAACTAGTGTGTACCCACGAGAGCCAGAATCCATGAAAGAGCTACGTGAGGTCACCGCCAAACACCCTTGGTATAAGTCCTTAAATTAATTATCAATGTGTATACATTCAGAGTATTTGTTTAATATGGTTTCATTCGATATATATGCATGGCTTTATGATTTATAAAATTAGGGGTGTTGTTCGGATAATCCGTTCGGATTTCGGGTTGTTCGGATCGGATTATTCGGATTTTGCAAGTTTATAATTAATCCGTAATCCAATCCGAATAAGATTCGGATTATTCGGTTTCGGTTTATATGGATTCGGATTGGATTGGTTCGGATTCGGATATTACATTTTTATCCGAATAGGAGAATATCTTAAACTTCCACGTCTTTAACATAATTTAAACTTCACAAAATAACACTAAAAGCTTTATATGATGTATATGTTGATTGTATATAAATATACTCGTATAAATCATAAATAACATATATATAAAATTATATTTCTAAATTTAGTACCTTTTTCGGGTTATTCGGATTATTCGGATTAACCGAATTCAAAATTATTTATCCGTTATCCAATCCAAATAAGATTCGGATTATTCGTATTCGGATTATTTGGATACGATTAACCAAATAATCCAATCCGTTTTACCCAAATCCGATTAAAGTCGGATCGGATTTTCGGAATCGGATATTTTCAACACCCCTAATTTATATGGGTGTGTATTGTATTTCTAAACATTTTGGTTGTCGTATGAAATATAGGAATCTTATGACGACATCCGCTGATGAAGGACAATTTTTGAACTTGCTTCTCAAGCTCATAAACGCTAAGAACACTATGGAGATTGGTGTTTACACCGGTTATTCCCTTCTTTCTACCGCTCTTGCTCTCCCTGAAGATGGAAAGATATTGGCGTTGGACATAAACCGCGAAAATTATGAAATTGGACTTCCAATTATCGAGAAAGCCGGCGTTGCTCACAAAATCGACTTTAGAGAAGGGCCTGCTCTTCCCCTTCTAGATCAAATGGTTGATGATGTAAGTACTTACAAATTCTATTAGACTTCGACTTTGATATATTCGTATTTATTTAACTAACTAATGTATATTTTTTATTCCTCATTTATAGGTAAAATTTCATGGATCGTTCGATTTTATTTCCGTTGATGCTGATAAAGATAATTACCTTAATTACCACAAAAGATTAATTGATCTAGTCAAAATTGGGGGAGTCATTGGCTACGATAACACACTTTGGAATGGGTCTCTAGTAGCGCCTCCTGATGCTCCGTTGAGGAAGTATGTTAGGTATTACAGAGATTTTGTGCTAGATCTTAACAAAGCCTTAGCTGTCGACCCAAGAGTGGAGATTTGTCAGCTTCCAGTAGGTGATGGAATCACTTTGTGCCGTCGTATAAGCTAATCACATATCACGATCAATCTAAAATATAAATTTTCACGACCAAAGTACACTATGCGGGTTGTTTTGAATATCTTATGTAGCTAAAACTTGTAAGAGAGCATATATACAATTTCCTTTATTTGCTGGCAAATGTTAATGTTTATTTTCTTACTATCTACTTTGTTACACAATTATGTGCGTGTTTATGTGATTTTTTATTTTTAACAATCTAGACGTCAAATTTGATGTAATGTTATTTTTTTTTTACATTGGAATTTTGTTACATGTTACGTCACTTTTAGTGAAACACCAAACATTATATTACTAGATTCTAAATCCGTATATAAGCACGGGTTTTATTATAAACATGTTTATATTAAGTTTTGATGATTATACCTTGTGTTTATGGATGATGAAATATCCAATATCCTGAACTAAAAGAAATTTTAAATTGTAAACACCGATGGTAGCTAGGCTATCATAAATTTGGGCAATTGTGTATATATATATGTTGTGTAAATATATATAACTTTGGATGCAGAATATACTATTTAAACATTATTATAAAAAGGTAATCATCATTAACAATTTAAAAGTTTAAACATAGCATGTTGATTATATCATTTATTAGTTCATTTATCTTCAAATATAAGACAATCGAGTAAAATACAAAATTATCTTTAATCTTTAACTACACATAATGTGTCTCTACTTCATTTCAAATTCTAAATTTCAACAACTCTTTTGTAAATTTATAATTAAAAATTGATCTTTATGAAATATAATTTACTATATTGTATTATAGATAGATAAAGTGATTTTTTTTAAGTTTTAAATCTTTTGCATACGACCCCAATGTCATACACTACTATGTTGACACCAACTTGACACCATCTTGAATTTAGAACGTCTAATGCATAGTGCGAGGACACTCTTAGTGACTGATAATAGATAAAACCCATGTATAAACACAACTTGTGTAAAAGTAAAACAATTATTAAAACTTGTGCATAACGCTTAAAAATTAGAAGACAGTAAGGTGTTATTATAATTAAAAGTTGATGTTTATGAATTATAATTCACTATATTGTATTATAGATAAAGTGAAAATCTTTTTAAAATTTTAATATCTTGCATACGACTTCAATGTCCTACACTACCATGTTGACACCAATTAAGTTGCCATCATCTTGAATTAAAAATGGCCGCCGCATAGCGCAAGCATACTGTTAGTGATTGATAATAGATGAAACCTATGTATAAACTTAGATTGGGTAAAAGTAAAACAATTATCAAAACCCTTGCATATAGCTTTTAATACGATTTCTAGTTTTCTTCTAATGAATATATGAACATAAGCAATTACTATACAATTTACTATAAAAGAATTTTTGAAATTAATTACTGTAAAAGTATTATTTTTTAGAAGAAAAAGAAATTTTTTTTGAATATGGTTCATTTTATAATAATTACACTATGCGTACCAATTACATAGAAAACTATATGTGATTAGACATATTTTTGTTAACGGTATTTGGGTATTACCATATCCAAACCAAACCAAACCAAACCAAACCAACACCAACATTAATGTTGGGTGTGTTGGGTGTGTATTTGGGTATTTGTGTATTACCATAATCTGCGGGGTGTGTTGTTTTCAATATTTCATGTAGCTAAAACTTGTAAGAGAATCATCTATACAATTTACTTTATTTGTTAACAAACATTAATGTTCATCCTCATATGTATACTAGCTGCAAGATCTTTCCGAATTTGGATGATTATGACAAGTCTTATTTTAGGAAAAGTTGTTTAGTAAACATTGAACCGTCAAATCTACTGGTTCGATATCGTTGTAGGATAGTTTAACCCTATTTTTTAAGGTCAATTAAAAGGCTATTATAGTGACGAAAGCATTATGACCATAGTTAATATCCGTTAACGGGTTCTTGCACATATCTTGTTAACTTTCCTTGGAATCCAGTTTAATGGAACCCATAAACCGCCTTTCATTGACATTCGATGCCCCAAACTCGAAAAGTTCTGCATCAATTCAAAACCCGACCGCATACACATTATATCGATAAGCATTTCTCATTCTTCCCCTTCATAGCTAATTATTACATTAATTAACTGATCACTTTCTGTGACACCTGGCAATTTAGGCCATCAATTGTATTAGATTACAACGTTATTACATGTAGTTAGTTCTATGTTAGGCTAATTACCTGTAACATTTTGTATACACGTACGTAATAAAATTAGATTACGCGATTTATTCGGATGGATTCCGGATCACACGGCCGTTGGTGAATACTTTCTTAAGTAACGGAAAGCTATTTTTAGATTAAAATAGTTGTTATTTACATTGAATTATTATTTTATAATAATATACGCGAAAAACTATCATGTTTGGAATAAACGTAACGTACGCGAGGAAACGCGCGAATCAAGCCCGACACCCGAACGAAACCCAAATTATATTTTGGTAACTCGAAATAATGTGTTTACAAATAATTAGTCATTCAAAGTAACAATTTCATATCGAAAATAACTCGCAAACAACTCAACGTTAATAACCAAAATTTAAACCGCGCGATACAATAGTTAAACGACTAACGAACGTAATGCGAATTCGAGGACCGAGACCCGAGCCCAACCCATAATGGGCTAGGCCCAGACCACGGCCCATCACAGCCCCAAATCGTCCCAAAGGTCAAGCCCTAACCTCTTCCTCTTTTAAAACCTCATTTCCTTCTCTTTTTCCCATTTCATCACCAACAACTTATCCATTTTCTCTCCCTCTCTCTCTCTCTCTCTATTTGCGTCTCTCTCTCTCTCTAACAAGACCACATCCATCATCCACCATCTCATCCAAGAACCCCAAGCATCACCATTATCATCTACTTCATCACTTTCATCGTTTTTGCAAGAAAACAAGGAAGAAGCACACAGCAGCAACACCGCGACTCTCTCTCTATTTAGATCGGCTTTCGGTTGTAAGAATTCACTCTTTTCTCTTTTATTTTCCTTGGATGAGGTTTATGAAGATGTTAGGACACCATTTCTACTTATTATGTCCAAGATCTAAACCGAAAACCAAATGATAATACGAAAAACCGTTGGATAAAAGCTTTACCCACTGGACAATAATTTAGATCGGATTAGATCCATGATAACCGAACCATTTCTTCACCAAATCAGGTGATTCTTGAGCCTAAAATGAAGTTTAAAGTGTCTACTTTCATAATCTCTAAGCCTCACGAATTGTTGATGCTGTTTTCTATTTTTAATAAAAGTTATAAAAGTACATATCATATCTGATACTTCTGACCAGAATCTTGACCCACTTTGGAAGGGTATATCTTGACTTGTGAGTCATAAAAACGATTGAAACCAGTGGGAAAATGTTGGTAAATTTGTTACCTTTAACTTTCATTTAGACCTCATCTCTTGGAAATACACGAAAAATGAGTTAGACGTTTATTTGTGGGTATATGTCATGAAACTGACCTAATTGACCCTTCCCCATTCACGAATTATTTTAGCGAGTTTTAGTAGACTAACAATCATGGAAAAATTATGTAAAATAGTCAAGACATAAAGAAACAACATATATTTTTACCGGATTTTATCTCGGCCGAAAACCTATCTAAAAAGAGCACCGAAAGTGACCGAAATTTGTTAAAATCAATGTTGTGGACTGTTTTCATATCGAGATAAAAACGACACTTTCAGGTTTTCCAAAAGTTATAAAACTTACATTTCATGAGTTTATAAACATATTTTAGTGTCGTGTAAAATTTTCGGGTCAAACCAAGCACGTTTGACAAAGTCATCAAAATTGAAACTCAGCTCAGCCCGATCCTGCGACACAAAACTTGTGTCGCCATCCACACTAGCGACACTAATCTTGTGTCGCTATAATCACCCGAGTGTCGCCAGCTGTGACACTAAACTCGTGTCGCCATAATTATCCGAGTGTCGTAGACTGCGACGCTGACCATATGTCGCATACTTACTTGATTTCTCGACTGCGACACTAAACCCAGTGTCGTAGTAACCCTAATTTTCATGATTAGCGACACTGACCTCAGTGTCGCGGCTCATCTTAGTGTCGCATCTAGTGTCGCTAAACAATCTGTTTGCAAATACTAAATTTCACCAAGTGTCGGATTCGCTCAACAACTACTAAACAACATACAACACTATGCGTATACATAATACATATACTTTATAAGTATACAATGAAACGAAACCTAATAATAATGTCTTTAAGAATTATTATTACAAAACATCACCAACGGGCCGCATACGATTTCAAAACTTATGATAAACACTTGGACATAACTAGTTGAGGGGACAACTAGCATGAATGATCTTTTGAGACATTCACTCACACATAACCTTATGCGTTTAGGGCGCTAGAAGGTTACATACTGGATGTACGTTTATTGATTTAAACGCTTGCTTTCAAGACTCGGGTGAGTCTCATAGCCCTGCTTTTACTGTTTTTCTACTATGGGGTGAGATACATTGCTACTGTTTTTATGAACATATGTACTGAAAATTTGAAACATCTTTACATAATTGCATGAGTTATTTTATAATCCACTAAAAGTCCTCATCATACATGGTTCGTTAATTGCGATAGCGCGAGTGCTAGTGAATGGATCCATTTGGGGAATGACACCCCCCGTCCGGGTTGGTAGCGCCAACTTGACTAAAAGTCAAACGGACGCATTAGTATTTGTCATAAAGGTGTTCTGGATTAGGCACCTCTGGGAGACACAAAACGGGTTAGGCTTCGAACCGTGGGCTCATGGCAATCGGAACATTTATTTGTTTACTTTTATTTGCTTGGTTGCAAATCATCAAAAAATCTTGTGTTTCATAACTATGTTTTACTGCTAAACCTATGAACTCACCAACATTCGTGTTGATATTTTAACCATGTATTCTCAGGTATTCAGCAACAGTAAGGTTGCTGTAACACCCCCAAATTTCGGGTTGCGGAAGCGGTCGGGTCGGGGTGTTACCAATCAAATATCATAAGCACAAAGGTACATAATGAACGACTCTAAATGAGAAGTTTGAAAATAGTTGTACATTTCCAAAAGTAAAAATGTATACAAGTTGCGAGTTCGCAAAATAATTTCAATACAAAAGTTATGCAGAGAAAATCCAGATGTTTGAAAACATGCAACTCGAGCTAGCATATCTTGTAGCAATCCTAATCCTGCTGGGCACCTGAGAACACATGCTAAAACGAGTCAGCTAAAAAACTGGTGAGTTCATAGGATTGTTAGTTGAAAACATAAAGTATAAACCTTGTATGTTTTGAAAAGTAGTTCAAAATCTACGATTTTGATATGTATTGTATTAAGGTTGTAACACCAATGTGTATACATATAGCGAGGTATCTCATACCTAAGTAATGGTGGTGTGTACCTAAGTACATAAAGAAAGAGGCATTCCATGCCTAGATACCTATCAGGTATAAGTAAGTCTACAAGCGTGAGGCAATACATGCCTAAGAACTATCGAGTAAGTGTATGACCACGTCATATCGAGGGTGTGGCAATCCATACCTAGATACCTATCAGGTATGAGTAAAACTATCAATGTGAGGCAATACTTGCCCGAGTATGAATCGAGTAACTGTATGACCACGTCATATGATAACAAGTAATAACTGGTATGCCACCTGGCATAGAATGTTGCCTCTAGCAACATGAATGTGTAGTCCCGCAGAACTATGATTGAGTATTTAGCCAAATACTGAGTTAACGATCTCGAGTGTCAGCTCGACGATCCGTTAATGAGTGCGAGTATCAACTCGTATGTTTATGATTTGAATCGCTTTACCACGATATCGTTTTGAATCACTGAATCATTTTACCGTGATCTCGTTTGTGCCCACTTTACCATGGCATCAAACAGTGTTGCTCGCAAGCAATGTATATGAGAGCCGGTAGTTCTACGACATGTTCGACTAGAGTAATTGAGCTGGTAGTACTACGACATGCCCGACTTGAGTAATTGAGCTGGCAGTACTATGACATGCCCGACTTGAGTAATTATGTTTGTATAAGTGTATGTATATCAATATACATAAGTATGTTGTAGGTAGCACCAAGTGCTCGAGATAGTGTACGAGTATGTATATATTTATATAAATATATATAAGTCAAATCAACAACCACGTTTAACTGAGTATCATGTAACACATGAAAGTAGATTGGTGTATCTAAGCATGTATATACAATACTTAGATATTAGGTGTAGCACAATAAACCTAGGTATGAATAATCATCACCTAGTTGTTTTGTATTAGTATAAAGACTATACTAACATAGTTTACTATCGTAGACTCCTAGCCTCAGCCTAGCAAGTATATTGAGGTCTGTGGTTACTGTTTACTTAAGTACGATTCCATTCTAATAAACATGGGTTGTATCAGCAGTCTTAGTTCCTAAAAGGAAGACTAATCCTGTAACAAAATCTAGTTATTATCCAGCGTAGGTAGAACTAACCAGTTCTAGTGTATCCGATGGTATTGTCCCACGACAATATGACCAATGTTTTAGTGATAACTTAAGCAAGTTATGAAATGGTAATAATTTTTCAACAATCTAACAGTGTACAATTGTAACCTATCCAGGTTAGGTCGTGATATTGTTCTATGGCAATATGATGGGTGTAATTCCTAAATATTACACATTTTGTATTTCATATCAGTAATATAGATGAGTGAGAATTATAAAAGTTTATCATTATAATTCGAAAACAGTAGTTGTGCATGTGTCTCACCCCGAAAATAGTAAAACCGTTGAAAGAGTGGGGCTATGAACTCACTTGAGGAGCTAGCGATTCTAAGATACGCGTGTTGTTCCAATCGTAACCTCTGGGTGTCCTAAACACGCGAGGTTATATAAGTAAGCGATTTATCAGTCTGTATAAACTAGTTGTTCGAGTATTCGTTTGTTGTTTAAGTCTTAGAAATCGTGTAAGGGGGTCCGGGGGCAGCGCCCCTGGTAGCGGGGTCCAAGGGGCAAAGCCCCTGGCTGGGGTCGAGCTGCCAGGTCAGCTTGAAAATTTTTTATTTCTATTATGTTGCTGTAGTGAAAACGCTCCGAAATTCCATTTCGGAGTAAAATTAGGTGGTAAAATTTGAGTCTCGACACTTAGTGAAAAATTAAGGTTTCAGCTCACTGGTTTTAGCGACACTGCACTAGTGTCGCTACATGCGACACTAGTGGTGCGACACTATGTTCATCACTAATAATGTGACACTATGAGGCGTCACTGAGTTGCGTCACTAAGATGCGACACTATTTGCGTCACTTGACTAGCGACACTTGACAAGTGTCGCTGTTGACAAGTGTCGCTGACACTGTTTTTGGTCTGTGGGCGACACTCGCGGCTGTTCGAACGATTTCAAAGGAAAACGGGTTTTCAACCAATTTTTCGACACAATCCGCTTATATAACGATAATATAAGCTAATGCATGTTATATAAACACGAATTTAAAGAGGAATTGAGGGATTTTCTTACAAATCAAAAGTGGGTTTTGTTGGTGGTAAAATGATGAAACCAAGCTTGATGATGAAGAAGATGACGATGTTGTTGATGATCTTGTTGTTGTCGTTGTCGATTTGTTGTTGTTGTTGTTGATTTGTTGTTGTTGGTTGATGATGTAAACCGAGAGAGAGATAGATGGATATAGTTGTGTGTGTGTTTGTAAAATGAAAGGAAATGAAAAATGGGGGTGGGGGTGTGTTTGGGGTCGGCTGATCAAAGGAAAGGGGGAGGACACTGTCACCCAATTTGCAATGTAAAATACCCGTGTCCGTGTACCCGATCGTTAAATAAATTTAATATTTTAAATTCATAATTTTGTTTATACTTTTTTGTAAATATTTTTAATAAAATTTTTTTACTTGAGTTACCAAAAATATAACTTTTGTTTTTGCGCGGGTACAAACGGGGAACACTTTTTAGATGAAAATAAATGTGTTCTAAATGATTTGATTTTTATCCCCAAATAAATAATATTCATTTTAAATAATGAAATATTATTTTTAAAAGTTGTTACCAGAGTTTGTATTTTAAGCTTCGCGTTCTTTCAGATCCTTTCAAATGTGATTATTAAATAATCATTGTGTTTTATACACACACACACACACACACACACACACACACACACACACATATATATATATATAAAGTTTTCGAATACTTTGTTATAATTGCGTACTAAGTACGATTATTTGAAATTTAAATTTGGCTTGAAAATTGGCCTTTTTGACCAGGTGTTACAGTTGCCCATCAGGATCATACTAGGGTCGCATGGTTTCATCAAATGCATACAAAGGAGATTTCATGGCATTACCTTTTTGTTCACGGTTATGTAATAGAATCTCCCGTCATGGACGCGGACTCTAGGAAACTTTACATTTTTAGATTGTAAACACTATGCCTTTGGGCACTTTATTTATGGAAATTGATGTATTTTCAAAACGTCTCATGTAGAGTCTTTCAAGGTAACCTTGTGCAATGATTACTTGATTAGTCGCGCCCCGACCCGAATCGCTTCCGCAAATGTACAAATTTGGGGGTGCGACACTTTCACCACGGTCACCACTTAGTAGTCTCTAATCCCTTTGATACTAGCTGCAAGATCTTTCCGAGACGGAATGAGAAATTTGGATAGTTTAACTATACTTATCAAGATCAAGTGAAAGGCTAGTATACTGGTTCATTTTACAAATTCATTATAATAAATATGAATTTATAAACACGACAGCCAAATCGATAACATTAAAGCAAAATATAATAAAGAGCTTATCATACAACCTCATCGATTTCGGTGATTCAGCAACACAACTAAAAGCATCCAGTTAAAATACTACATCATATTAGTGTCATCAACTGAATTAAAAAAGGCAGCAGAAACAAACCTTGTGATATACAAGACATCTGAGCAAGTGTGGCAAGTAGAAATTGACCCAAGTTATTCTTGCATAGGAGATCCTTTTTACGAACTTTTGAGTATTTAGACTCATGAGGACACATGAACTAAATATGGTTAATAATGTTGGGTTTTCTATTCCCTAACTAGATTATTATACATGCAACGGAATAACAAAACTTTAAATAATCTAAGGCAATTAAGAAACTAAAACCCTAAGGGATCTTTAACTTTAACAACATAGTACAATAAATAAATTGGATAAAGAGAATAAAGAAAACCACTAACCTTAGAGAAAACCTATTTCTCGTGCGCAGACCAACGAGCAGAGTTTCGTTACTTGGAGGCAAGTACCCAAAGTAGAATACCTCTAATGCTTCACACCCAAAAACCCAAGAGATAGTCGAATTTTTGAAACCCTCAAAAATTCGTATGAAATTCGTATGTCTTAAGGTATAGGATTGACCCCTATTTATAATTGGAGAGAAAACCCTGAAATTTCAGATTTCGACTTTTAGCCGCTGGCTAAACCCTTTAGCCGCCGGCTAAAGGTGTTTGCCTTGGATTCCAAGTCTGCGATCTCCACCGCCTTACCTTTCTTGGTTTAGCCGCCGGCTAACTTTCAATTCCAGAATCTTCCGCCATATAATTACTTTTGATTTCTAATTAATTCACCATAATTAATAAACCAACTAAATAAATATAATATTAATACCAATTAATATTACTCCTTAATCTCTCTCTTGACTGTTTGTTGAGGGCAACCCAAAAAGGACTTTACCATTAATGATAGTCTCACCAATTAGTTATGATATTGGACACTATTCAAACAGTCTCCCACTTGGACAAATCATCAACTACTATTGGTCTTAAGCCTATATCTCATTAACTATGTAAAGTGTGCCATCCAAGCAACTGCCGAACTCTGAATCTTATTCTAGAGTCAGTCCTTCAGATAAGTGATTGTTACGCCCGAAACGGTCGTTCACGCAACGGGCGCAACAGGAGGAGTTTTAAATTTATAAAGAGTCGGGGGGAGCCTAATCCTCCGTACTACTTACTAATACTTGGTACGAATACCTGATATAAGTATGCGGTAAGGATGATCCAGGGTCGTTCCTCACGACGGCAGAATTGAAACAGAGCTAGTTCCGAAAAATCAGTAATTAAGCTATGGTTGAATAGATTGGTAGTTGGTTGTTTTGGTTTTTTTTTATCTATTTATTTAAGCTACTAAAACTAAAATAACATAAAAGTAAAATGGAGGGTAGTGCTTGCTATGACTTCATTAGCTTATGTATGGGGTGATGTCTAAGGTTTAAGTATGAAAACGTCTTTTAAAGATTTGTGTCTTGCTTTCATCTAAGTATTCACAGTGTAAACACTAACACACTACTGTTTGATTTCTCAGACAGTATGTCACTGGGTTGCTAGGCTATGGTGATTCTGATCAAAGGAGGCTGCTAAACTCTTCAACACTTTCCATATGGTGGAATAGTGACCCTTCTTGGAATAGTATTCCCGGGCGCATGAGATAGAGTAACAAACCCACTAATGTTCTGACCGTTCTTATCAATGTGAGGATACTAAGACTAGACAAGGCATTTAAGATTAAGACTTGGTTCGGTGACTGCTAACTCTACATTAATGGTCTTTGTTTAGTCCAAAGCTGTGTGGTTCAACCAAGATGTGACACAGTCTTCAACCGATGACAGTTCCTTAGCTTTCCCACATATTTAAACGTTATACGAAGTACTGTGCCATTTTACGGTCTTTCCGGTGCCACATACTTTATGGTCACTCTAGACTAGTTTAACTAAGTTTGTATTAACGTTTAACCAACTATGATATAAACCAGCCCTCACTACATTCCCAATAAATCCCTGATTGATTCACGGTTTACTATTCAAAAGGTTTAAACAGTATTTCCACAGCTACACAATTCAGACCATGTTGGTTTGTTTGATTTGAAAACACAGATAGGTAGTGACCGGTTGATCAAGGTACATGACTCCTTGTCATACAGGTTCTAACCACGTTTATTGGAGGAAAGGCGTTTAGGTTTAGAAATTCATAAATGCAAAGTTAACAGTATACCGGTTTTCATTATGTAACAATTGGGAACATTATTTCCACAACGGATTGTGCCCACGACTTTCATAGCTTCCACGTTCCGTACTTCACACATTAGTGATGTTTCCGGCGCTATACAAATGAAAGTTGTATAACGTTACCTCCGTTGTTTCATAACGATATTATCCCAATTGTATATTTAAAGTAACATCACCCGTAATACACAAACTAACTACATCATAACAAGCACAAGGTAACTACTCCCTACGCATAACAAACAAACCTAAATCTAGCATAGCAACAATAACCATAATCATCATTATGAAAGATAAGGAAAGAGATAACCGTATGTAATGCGTAGTTTGAATAATGTTGAAAGAATACACGAGCGTAACCTCCGCAATATCTTGGACAATATTACAAATAAGCCCCTCAAAATATCCCTAACACTATTACGAGAGTAGCCCCTCCGTTAATCTTAGTTAAATATTAACCAAGAACTAACTAACTAAAACCCTAATTCTAGAGAGAGAAACAAGAGAGAGAGAGAGAATGTGAGAGAGAAAGTGAAATGAAGAAATGAGGTGAAGAGGTGTATGAAGTGAGGTGAATGAGGACTCTATTTATAGGCAAGCCTTGGATCGAAGAGTACAAGTCCACAAGCATACGTACAAGCAAACGAAGCAAAAACGAGGCCGTGTGAGAACAAACCAAGCCATACACGGCCTAAACAGGGCTGTACATGGCCTTTTTAGGGCCGTACATGGCTATACCAGGGCCGTACACGGCTTCATGGTGGCCGTGTGCTAGGCCGTGTGATTTCTTCGGCTTTTCTCGTTGCTTCGGGAGACCGTATCTTCTTCGTCCGTTTGACTTGATTCTTTCGCCTACGACTTCGTAATTTCATTACGCTTCTAATGATGCCAATTTGGTAGGAATTGGATGTGTGGGGCCCAGGCGTGTCCAGAATACGTTTCGTAGTCTTCGGCTGCATTGTTCGGCTTGTAACTTTCTCGTCCTTGATCCAAATTGAGCTTTCTTTATATCCACGCTCTCGTAATCTCCATAGATACAAAATAAAATAAGAATGAGGTCTTGGTATGGAGTTTACAGTAGATTTGAAGTATTGCTCAATTCGGTGCCTATTTCGGTTAGTTTTCTGACCTTTTTGCATGATTTTCAAATGACCGACAAGTTTATACCTTTCTAACAAAAGTTGGTTTATAATGATGATTTTAAGATTTATTTGCTAGAAAAGAGCTAAATATGGGACAATTAATGCAGGTAAAAACGTGACTTTTTGCTCTACATCAAATATCTTACACTTAAGCTTTTGCTTGTCCTCAAGCAAACCTCATTTGGAAAATAATTTTGAAAATGTTTTAGTTGCTTAGAGTATCTCTAGCAGAAAGTCACTTTCTTCAAATTAGATAAATATTTTCAGAAAATAAGCATCAACAAAAATTAACTATACTTAAACATAAAACTGATCAACCCTGGTTGGCATACTTTGCAACTCTCGAAACGTAGATGTACATGACTGTGCGATTCTCACAAGTGGGTCGATCAATTCACTCAAAAGTGTATCGGGTTACCTATAATCTAATAGAAACGAAATCGCTCAATGCCAGTCATGCAGTGCTTATTGTCATAAGCTTGGTCGAGAATCGAATCTCCACCACTCCTTTGAGAACGGTGCTAATTATCCTAAGGCATTTTGGTCGGGTTGTGTGGATGGGGGTAAGGTGTGTATGGATGGTGATGGGTTGATAAATGGTTTTATGGTTTTGGAACTTCAGACTCGGAATTTCAAGGATCAAAGAAAGTTTTACTTAAGATAACCACTAGAGTAGACTCATCTCCTAGAGGAATAATCTTTGCTGAATATGATGCTTCTTTTAGATCTGTCGGATTTTTCTTCTTCAGAGATTAGTCTTCTTATTTGAGGTTGTATTTGTCTTCTAGGGGTTCTCCAAGGCCTACTTTTTATTTTCTTTTTCTTCTTTTTATGACCTTAGAGATCCTTCATATAGCGAGACATCTGTGACTTCTCTTTTGACAAGTACCAATTTTTCGTACATATCTTTTGCGGATAATATCTTCGTGATGGGTACTAACTTCGCTTTTTGTACCAATTCTTCTTTTTGGATTTTTCTTTAAGCTCTTGAAAGGTATAGAGAGATGTTTGAAGATGAGACACTAATAGAAAGATATCTTAAGCAATCCTTTACTCATAACCTATGAAGTTCACGAGCTGGAATGGTGTTTGTGGGAATGTTTTAGGGTTTTGAGGTTTTAGAAATGAAATGGGCTAAGGCGCAAAGGGTTTTCTAGTCGGATCATCAACAATCTTAAAAGAAAGTTGGAAGGGTTGGCTTGAAAAGATATGAAAGAAAGGGGTTTATCCTAATAAATGCCAAGATCCTCTAATTGCACCTATACCGCGTACGGCACTCATTGGTATGGTCTCGAAACGCATTACAGGAGCAAGTTCTAATTCAAAGACACATGCATCGGCGCACACTCCGAAATGAAAGTGAAGCATTAAAAATGAATGCTTATAATGGTCTCAAATACCTCACAACAAAAGGGGTCATATGCACCAAGTCATGCGATGCCTAGAGGATTTCTCAATTTCAGTTTAAGATACGTTCTTATTTTTGCCTTATCTTACTTTCCAAAGCAACTTATTTATTTTGACAGAAAGTTCGTTTCTTTAAAAGAATCTTCTAAGTCTAAAATCTTTAGAAAAATATTCGAAATCAACCGAATGGATGTCGAACAGAACATCATCGAGGTTGGGTTATCGAATGTTTTGGTGATTAAAATCTCAACCTTTTAGGTTGATTTTGTGAAAATTTTTGAAAAAGTTAGGGTGAAAAATGGAGGTATTACTTTGGACAGGCAAATACAAACTTGCGGTATATCATACCGTGTATCCCACACTTAAAACAACATTGTCCTCAATGTTCATTGCTAAGACATAGGATTTTCTTCGGGAAAAATCCCACACTTAGGGTTTGAAACAGTGGAACAAATTTTAAGTGTTTTTCAAAAGATGGTGGGATACAAATCCCACACTTAGAATTTAGGCATATTAGGATGTATGGTAATGGAGAAAATCATAACAGAAAAGAAAGGAACTTCCCTATGATAGAGGCAAGAGATGTTTTGAAGAAAGAATCCGCAGTCTGCCGATAGTTGAAATTTCTTAGCTGGCTCCTTGCAGAGTGCAGTTTCTTCATGAACGTCCGTCATCTCTTTGCGCAATATTTCATTCGCAACCTCACACATTTGCCGACATATTGGTGAGCTAAGGATCTGAAAAATAGACTGTGTTGGCACCAGTGTTTGCTGGATCAAAGTCAGTCTTCATGAAGTGCACTCGAGCTCATAATGGCATACTCTTCATCCAATCTATTCACTAACTTTCCCACGAAAATAACTAAGAACAAAAGGATAGATTGTAGAAAGTGAACCGAAGTGATGTCTTCTTCCGGATACACGCAGAATCAACCAAGATACACCGTATGCTGGGTGGAGATAATGGACGAGGATTCTAATCATCACGAGCTTGCTGATGTAGACTAACTGCTCTAGATGATCTGAGAGTGCTGAATCCAACGACCATATCATCCGAGATATTCTCCGACAAACTAATGAAATAAATTCGATGTTTGTTCTTATCGGCATAGATCTCTAGCTTACATCCCATATATTCTGTACTCATTCCCTGATTACATGGCGAACAAATGATCCCGTATGGTGATGATAAATGTGGATGGATGGCGAGTGTGGGTGGATATGGTGATGGTGGATGGTGATGATTTCGGGTTTCATGTAACTCCATGCTAGCAGCCTAGGAAATTGTAAGTGTAATTCTGGGATGTGGTGAATTTTGATGTGATCTACTCGATGACCTAGTCATAGACAACTATAATGTGACCATCTACGTGCCAGAAAGAGCCATTTATTCTCCTCAAATGCAATGCTCAAAAGTTTCCCAAATTTAATGAACTTGTAAGCTCCCCTTGTCTTCTTTCCATTATACTCAAAAGCTCTTCATCCATAGGCGTCAGTCCCTGTTTAATAGAACAAACAAGCATGATCTAACAAACAAGTGATCATTCTCCACATCACATATCACTGGTTTGCTAAAGAACTATCAAAGCGAGTACTTTGAAGAAGCAAACCAGTGTTTGACTTAGAGTTTGATCTCACACAAAAAGGTGTCAGTTGCCTATAACAACAAATATGGGAATACTAGCATGAGTAATTTAAATCAGGCAACCAAGTATAAAGATTTCCAAAGCACACATTTTTAAACGAGTTCGAGCATAATACACATATTAACATACAAATCAGGTTTTTTTTTATATATATCATTTAAAGATCTTATATGTATGTTTTACAGAAACATATGTAAGTTCCTCCAATGCTCGAAATATGTGAATGGGTGGAATAAGATGACTACGGTTCCTAATACTCATTCTAGTAGGTTTCCATGTTCGTAAGGGATAGTAAGAACTCGAGATCTTAGATAATGGTTAAAATAGATGTTACCATGAGGTTCAAATAAATGGGAGTAGGAAGTTTTAAGGTTTTGATAAAAATTTGACTTACAATGAAGTAATTTCGCAAACCATCCTTTTTGTTCATAAAGAAAACTTTGACCATTCAATTTAGGGTTTCATTTTCCACTTATTCGGGTTAGCATGACTACTACTATTAAAACTACGTTAGACATAGGTTGCCTCCCAAGAAGCGCTTATTTTTGTTCGAGTCTCTAGCTTGACTCTAACACTATATGTCAGGAGATCCTAGTGGTTTTCTTGCATCCATCAGTAGACACAAGTGGTAATATTGGTACATACCTAAGAGTTTAAAGCAGTTCAAGGCTAGGGCATGTCCAATATGAGGAAATAATTCAAAGTGAGGGAATTGTTCTACCGGAGGCGTAACAAATCTCTCAACTTTGATTACCTCCTTGAGTTGGATGGGCAGAATGGGTTGGTCAAAGGTGTCCTTACCACTCCAGGACGTATACGTCATTATGTTGTGGAGAGATGGTTTGTAAGGCAACCATGATGCAAAACCCACCTTACTTCTTATGGTCTTTGAGTTGGTGAGAATGTTGTACTCTGGGCATGGAGGTGGGACAGTATCCGTTGACGTCTCCAATTTTGTAGCAACATTCTCATCAACTACTTGGGTAATTGGCTGGTCTAAGATAAAATGATCAACTAGATCAGTAGGTGATTCATCAAGAAAGATATGTAGGATATCCTCAACCACAACTTGTTGTGGGATAGTATCAACCACGTCGGTTTGAATTGGGATGAGATCACTACTCAGAGTTGGTGTGCATTCCTCTGTTCCTTCTAAAGCTGAGTCTTCTGTGTAAGCATCCTCCTCTGGGTTCTCCATTTCTATCTCTTCGTCTACCTCATCATACTCATCACCCCGGCCGGAAGTTTCAAGTAGCAGTGGTTCGGAGAGTTCCTCTAGAATGAACTCTTCATTGGTCTCTGACGTAGATAGGTTAAGAATGGGTGGAAGTGAGGATTTAAAAGATTGGGTAGGTGTAGGATTTGAAGAATTTTTGCAACCAGTCTCATGAGAATGAAATTCTGTGTCAAATGAATTAGATGTGGTGTGTGGGTGCCTCTCGTCTTCCTGTAGCCTATGGTCAGTTGTAGCTTGATCCTTAATTCCCTTACTTCTCACTTGGACTAGTGTTTGTATTTTAGATAGCCTATCATTGCATCTTCTAAGCATGTCGTCTTGTTCTTTAAGTAATTGTTCAAGTGGGTCGTAAGAGGATGAGAAAGTAGCATTACTGCTGAGATAAGCTATGGGCGTATCTCTCAAGTCAGAACTTTCATACGGTTGTGGTTCATGTACAGGGTAAGATGAGTGTGGGTAGACTTTGAATGGTTCAGGATAGTAAGTTTGGTATTGCTGTTGTTGGACAACATAAGGGTCATACTGGTATTGAGGATCTAAATACCCTATGTTATCCGAACAATTCATACTATACCTTTGACATTCATTATCTAAGTGGGCATCACTCCTACGTCTATCTTGGATTGAATTAACAAGACTATCTAATTGATCTTTTAGTTGTTGTAAAGTTGCCATTGCTAAGTAGAGTTGTTCATCGGTTCGGTTTTCGGTTTCCTCGGTTTATTCGGTTCGGGTTGATCGGTTTTGAAATTTTTTTGGGCAAAACCGAAAACCGAACCGAACACCGAACTCAAACCGAAAACCGAAAACCGAATTCGAATTCGGTTCGGTTTCGGTTAAAACCGAAAAAACCGAAAACTAACAAAAATCCGAAAAACTTAAAAAAAAAACTAAAAACCGAACATAAAAACCGAAAAACTAACAAAAAAAATCGAAAACCGAACCGAAAAACCGAAAACCGAACCGAAAAACTGAAAAAATAATATTATTTTTTTGAATTCGGTTTTCGGTTAAAACGAATTCAAAATTTTTAAAACCGAAAACCGAATTCGAATTCGGTTTTCGGTTTTATCGATCTAAAAACCGTTTTTAAAATTCGGTTCGGTTTTTTTTCCGGTGTTTATTCGGTTCGATTTTCGGATTAAATGGTTTCAAACCAAATACAGAACACCCCTATTGCCAAGTAATCAGTGAAGACAACACAAAAAGAAGGTTTTTAGAATTAAAGTTGTAGTATGGAGGGAAGTTATTCTAAGCTACGCTAATTTAATCTAACTACGCTAATCTACGGGCAGAAAGTAACTTCTGACAAGGACGGTGAATCCAAGTCAAAAAGGATCGCTTAAAAACTAATCTATCTAAACAGGCTCCGAATCGTACCACCGTCCCCGGCAGCGGCGACAAAAAATTGTTACGTCCGAAACGGTCGTTCACGCAACAGGCGCAACGGGAGGAGTTTTAAATTTATTAAGAGTCGGGGGAGCCTAATCCTCCGTACTACTTACTAATACTTGGTATGAATACCTGATATAAGTATGCGGTAAGGATGATCCAGGGTCGTTCCTCACGACGGCAGAATTGAAACAGAGCTAGTTCCGACAAATCAGTAATTAAGCTATGGTTGAATAGATTGGTAGTTGGTTGTTTTGGTTTTTTTTATCTATTTATTTAAGCTACTAAAACTAAAAGAACATAAAAGTAAAATGGAGGGTAGTGCTTTCTATGACTTCATTAGCTTAGGTATGGGGTGATGTCTAAGGTTTAAGTATGAAAACGTCTTTTAAAGATTTGTGTCTTGCTTTCGTCTAAGTATTCACAGTGTAAACACTAACACCCTACTGTTTGATTTCTCAGAAAGTATGTCACTGGGTTGCTAGGCTATGGTGATTCTGATCAGAGGAGGCTGCTCAACTCTTCAACACTTTCCATATGGTGGAATAGTGACCCTTCTTGGAATAGTATTCCCGGGCGCATGAGATAGAGTAACAGACCCACTAATGTTTAGACCGTTCTTAACACTATGATGATACTAAGACTAGACAAGGCATTTAAGATTAAGACTTGGTTTGGTGACAGCTAACTCTACATTAATGGTCTTTGTTTAGTCCAAAGCTGTGTGGTTCAACCAGGATGTGACACAGTCTTCAACCGATGATAGTTCCTTAACTTTCCCACGTATTTAAACGTTATACGAAGTATTGTGCCGTTTTACGGTCTTTCCGGTGCCACATACTTTATGGTCACTCTGGACTAGTTTAACTAAGTTTGTATTAATGTTTAACCATCTATGATATAAACCAGCCCTCACTACATTCCCAATAAATCCATGATTGATTCACGGTGTACTATACAAAAGGTTTAAACAGTATTTCCACAGCTACACAATTCAGACCATGTTGGTTTGTTTGATTTGAAAACACAGATAGGTAGTGACCGGTTGATCAAGGTACATGACTCCTTGTCATACAGGTTCTAACCACGTTTATTGGAGGAAAGGCGTTTAGGTTTAGAAATTCATAAATGCAAAGTTAACATTACACCGGTTTTCATTATGTAACAATTGGGAACATTATTTCCACAACGAATTGTGCCCACGACTTTCATAGCTTCCACGTTCCGTACTCCACACATTAGTGATGTTTCCGGCGCTATACAAATGAAAGTTGTATAACGTTACCTCCGTTGTTTCATAACGATATTATCCCAATTGTATATTTAAAGTAACATCACCCGCAATACACAAACTAACTACATCATAACAAGCACAAGGTAACTACTCCCTACGCATAACAAACAATCCTAAATCTAGCATAGCAACAATAACCATAATCATCATTATGAAAGATAAGGAAAGAGATAACCGTATGTAATGCGTAGTTTGAATAATGTTGAAAGAATACATGAGCGTAACCTCTGCAATATCTTGGACAATATTAAAAATAAGCCCCTCAAAATATCCCTAACACTATTACAAGAGTAGCCCCTCCGTTAGTCTTAGTTAAATATTAACTAAGAACTAACTAACTAAAACCCTAATTCTAGAGAGAGAAACAAGAGAGAGAGAGAGAATGTGAGAGAGAAAGTGAAATGAAGAAATGAGGTGAAGAGGTGTATGAAGTGAGGTGAATGAGGACTCTATTTATAGGCAAGTCTTGGATCCAAGAGTACAAGTCCACAAGCATACATACAAGCAAACGAAGCAAAAACGAGGCCGTGTGAGAACAAACCAAGCCATACACGGCCTAAACAGGGCTGTACACGGCCTGTTTAGGGCCGTACACGGCTATACCTGGGCCGTACACGGCTTCATGGTGGCTGTGTGCTAGGCCGTGTGATTTCTTCGGCTTTTCTCGTTGCTTCGGGAGGCCGTATCTTCTTCGTCCGTTTGACTTGATTCTTTCGCCTACGACTTCGTAATTCCGTTACGCTTCTAATGATGCCAATTTAGTAGGAATTGGATATGTGGGGCCCAGGCGTGTCCAGAATACGTTTCGTAGTCTTCGGCTGCATTGTTCGGCTTGTAACTTTCTCGTCCTTGATCCAAATTGAGCTTTCTTTATATCCACGCTCTCGTAATCTCCATAGATACAAAATAAAATAAGAATGAGGTCTTGGTATGGAGTTTACAGTAGATTTGAAGTATTGCTCAATTCGGTGCCTATTTCGGTTAGTTTTCTGACCTTGTTGCATGATTTTCAAATGACCGACAAGTTTATACCTTTCTAACAAAAGTTGGTTTATAATGATGATTTTAAGATTTATTTGTTAGAAAAGAGCTAAATATGGGACAATTAATGCAGGTAAAAACGTGACTTTTTGCTCTACATCAGTGATCAACCATTCTTTTGTTTCACAATATCGTATGAACCGAGATATGGATTAAAATCAATCTCAAGATTCATATATGTTTTCTGAGTTCTGATTATATTGACTATATGAGACTACTGAACTATCAACTTAGTCTCGGCCAGGCCTAGCACTTTAGAGTCAAACTTTAATCATTAGAGGGCCCATGATATCTCTTTTCCATTTTAGGAAAAAGGAACAAATAAATATCGACTACATAGCACTAGTCAACTCATCATATCATACCTAGCATACCCTTTATAACTGGCATTTACGCACATCATTTGAATAGACTAAAGTATAACAGACTTGAAGAACTAGATACTCATGTATATCCATTTTAAGAATAGAAGATATTATCATCTTAAAATCACTCGTGATTTAATCCATGAAGTGATCTCTTTAAGTGCGGGTTTCTCCTATACTTAAATCCCCATTAAGTACCCATGAGTGTTGCAGCAATCTCCATGCCATGTCTAATTTCCATAGACATCTACTAATACTCCATGACAGTCTTAATTCACCACATACTTCCTATAGTGTGATCGACTGAGGAGGTTTGAGTAAGAACTTATTACTCTGGAAGTGGTGTCTAAACATGCAAAACTGAAACACAATGACAAACAATAGTAAATGGTAGAACCCCTTCCAATTAAAAATCTCCATTATTAATCACCAAGTCTATTACAGTTTCCATCATTGTTTATAACGTTTCAAATTCAAACTAACTACTAAAACTTTAAATTATCTCTTAAACCTATGCTCCTAGCATGTTCATCGTGCTTGGACTTTCCTAGAGGCTTTGTGAACGGATTAGCTGGATTTTCTTCTCACAATCACATGTCCTTCTTTGACTTTCTTTCGGACAAAATGGTATTTCCTTTCAATGTGCTTTGACTTTCCGTGATCCTTGGGTTCTCTACTCAAGGCGACTGCACTTTCATTATCACAGTATATAGCAATAGGATCTTGTACTGTTGGAACAACTCCAAGAACTCCAATGAAATTCCTCATCCAGGTAGCTTCCTTTGCCGCTTCAATAGCCGCAATGTACTCAGACTCGCATGTGGAGTCTGCCACTGTATCTTTCTTAGAACTTTTCTATGTCACCGCTCCCCCATTCAGTAGGAATACCCAACCAGACTGTGATCGACAATCATCTCTGTCTGTTTGGAAACTAGCGTCACTATCACCCGTTACTCTGAGTTCTTCTTCTCCACCATAAACCAAGAACCTGTCTTTAGTATTTCTCAAATACTTAATAATATTCTTTACAGCTGTCCAATGGCCTTCACCAGGATTCTGCTGATGTCGACTCACTAAGCTCAAAGCAAATGAGACATCAGGCCTTTTACATGTCATTGCTTACATGATCGATCCTATAGTTGAAGCATATGGGATTCGACTCATTCTGTCCAATTCTTGCTCAGACTTTGGACACAGATCCTTACTTATCTTAATGCCATGATTCAAGGGTAAGTTCCCTTTCTTAGAATTTTCCATATTGAATCTTTTCAATATTTTATCTATGTACGTATTCTGGTTGAGTCCTATTAGACGCTTTGACCTATCTCTATAAATCTATATACCAAGGATATATGCTGCATCTCCAAGATCTTTCATAGCGAAACACTTTCCCAACTATTCTTTTACACCTTGTAAAGTTGGGATATCATTTTCTATGAGCAGTATATCATCCACATATAACACTAAGAATACTACAATACTCCCACTGAACTTGACATATATACATGACTCATCTTCACTTCTAGAAAGTTCAAACTCTGTGACTTTCTCATGGAAGCAGAGATTCCAGCTACGAGAGACTTGTTTAAGTCCATAAATGGCCTTTTCAAGCTTGCACACTCTATTAGGATACTTTGCATTTTCAAAACCTTCTGGTTGTGCCATGAACACATCCTTTGTCAGTTTCCCGTTGAGGAAAGCGGTTTTGACATCCATCTGCCAAATTTCATAGTCATGAAATGCAGTGTTAGTCCCTGTTTAACTTAATAAACAATCTTACTTAATAAGCCTTGAATATATTATTGAGAAGTTGCGGAATCACACTCAATAATATTAAGAAGATCAATGAATATTAATTAATTTAATGAACACAATAATATACCGAAAGCTTCAATCTTATTAATGATATAAGACGAATACACTTGATGTATTAGGGTTACAGAAAACCTTGAAGCTGCGCAAAAATCATTAACCTATCTAGGTCTAAAGGATCTCTATTTATAACATATAGAGTCCTATACAATCTCCTACAAATATGGAATAAAATAACTTCCATAACCGACTCATACTTATCACAAAATCATAAACAGTTTTAACTACCATTCTGATGTAAACAGTTATAACTATTACACATTCAGTGGTAACTGCTTCAATTGTAATATGCGACTAAGTACAAATACATAATCAGTGTTAACTGTTTCATACATAACTAACAGTTACTAATACATAAGCAGTTTTAACTACTTACAGACACATAACTATCAGTTGTAATCTATCTTCAAACAGTTGTAACACTTGTCTTCTCTTCAGTTTTCTTCTATCAGTTGTAACTTCGTAAAGACAGTTTTAACCTTTAAAGCAAACAGTTTTAATCACTTGTATTCTGTCTTCTCATCAGAACTTCAACTCAGACCTGAAACAGTTTTGACCCAACAATCTCCCCCTAAACTTAATCTGTCCTTCACAGCATTAAGTTTCTTCTAATCCTCCATTATAAGCTTCACAAAATTCTTTCAAAACTATTAGTCTTTTCTTCTCTTCCTCCTATCAATCTCTTCCTTCTTATAAATCTGATTTAACACCATATATACCAGTTCTAGAGCTACATCATCTAACACTGCAGCTTGTAACCTTGCATTTCTCAAGCCCATCAAAAATCTCAGATTGATATCATAAAATCTATCTGTCAATAACCACATAAACACTGCATCCTCCATAACAATCTGATGTACTCCAGGTTTAGCATGATAAATCCAATTTCTGACCTTGCTAAAAGTAGCAAACTGAAATGGAAACTCTTCTGGCTCAAACATAGCTTTAATCCAATGCCATGTAACCTTTTCAACCAAATTATCAAATCTTTTTAAATCTAACTTCTTTTCCATTCCAATCTCATACATCCTCACCAAATCAGTTCTACTAATCCTCTTTATCAAATCCCTAAAAGATCTCCACCAAGATATATTTCCATCTGCTCTTTCAACTTTAATCTTGTGAATCTTAACAGGATTGACAAATTGCTCTATAGACCAATCAATAATACCAGGTAATTCAACATTAATTACCTCAGATTCCATAGGCTGTAACAAAATAAACTCCTTCAATTCATCAATATTCCTTTCTCTATCAGGAATTTCATCTAACTCTCTCTTCTTTTGCTCAAGCTCATCTTTCCTCCTCTTTTCAGCTTCTATCTTTTCTCTTTTTTCTTTTTCTTCCTTTTCCTTCAATTTTCTTTCTTTTTCAGCCTTTTTCCTTTCCTTTTCAACTTCCTGCTTTTTCTTCTCAACTTCTTTCTTTTCTGTTTCTTTCTTTTCAATTACATCAGGATTCAACTCATCTTTATCCCATAACTCCTGCAATCTCTCTAAACTCATCTGTTTCAATGCATTCAAAGGAATAATTCCACATTTTAGCTTTGCAATTAAATTCTTCTTCATTTGAGCTTTTGTTGGTGGTTTTGCAGCTTTCTTCTTTCTTGCTTCTTCTGCTTTCTTCTTCTTAAGCTGATCAACTAAATATTCAATATCATCCTGTCTCTGCTCTTTCAACAAATACTCATCCCATTCTGCCACTTGCTCTTTTGTCATTTTTACAAACTTTCCTTCCTCAACCTCAACATCAATCAAGCCCTCTGCATTTAGCTCAGCCTGTAATCTTTCTGCATATTCAGTATCATGAGCAGTTACTTCTGGTGGCACTGGTTTTTGCTTCTTCTTCTTTGGTTCTTCTACCAGTTTTTCCTTGCCCTTAGCTTTTGGATCTATCTTTGGCAATTCTTTCTGTTGAACAGGAGCAGCAGCAGGTTCTCTAATTTAAAATCCAGGCAAAGATGGTTGTTGTGAAGATTTCTTCTTTGGAGTTTCAACCTTCTTTCCTGTTCCAGTCATCTTAGCAGTTTTAACTGGAATGCTCTTCTTTCTAGTTTTTTCAACTTGTTGAGCATCAGTTTTAACTTCAGTCTTCACTTCTTCTTTTTCAACTGCTATCTCAGGTTTACTCACCTCTTCACCATCATCCTCATCAATCTTTAACTCCTCAGTCTTATCATCCAAAATCACCTCTGTAGTCTGCTCCACTGACCCAATAACCTCAGTATGATCAGACCCAACAACCTCAGTATGATCAGATTTATCTTCATCTGCCACTGATTCCTTCATTTCTGTTTCCACTGTCTCAAACACTGACTCATTAACCTCTGGCTCTGTAGGTGGTGTTGGAGGTGTATGCATAAATTCATCTTCCACTGGTTGTTCCATTTCAATGTCTTCATCAACTTTTTCATCATCAGACACAACCTTCTCATTCTCATTCCTCTTATCACCCATATTTGTCCAGACCTTCTCCCCCTTTTTGAAAGCATTTTGTTTAAAATTATAATGCTCCTCAGGTTCTGAAGTATCATGAACCACATATCTCCTTCCTTTTTTCAAACACTTAATAACAATCTTCTCTAACTGCTTCACTTTCCTCTGCAACTGAGTTATAACTTCATCCTTAGCCTTATTCTTCTTCCTCTCTTGTACAAACTCAGCCCATACATAATCAATCATTTTCGTCAATTCCAAGTTAGTTCTAGCCTCAACACCTTCAGAATGTGAATCCTTTGGTGAATCATTGACATCATTAAACTCTGACGCATGCCTAGCATGATCATCAAAGTCCCCTTGGTTCTTGGTACTGGGACCACTAGGATCATCTACAGGTGTAGAATCATGTCCATGTGTTGCCTCTGATTGGGTCTTATTAATGTTACTTCTGTCCTGCTCTGCCAGTGGGCTAGAAGCAGTAGAAGCAGCCCTCTCAGAATGGTCACCCCTCTCCTTATGGACCACATGTTGTTCTGGACCACTGTCCATTGATTGAGATGACTGAGCAACATGATCCTCAGACATCTGTGTTCTAGCCTTTTTGGCTCTAGAAGATTTGGCTGTTTTGGTCCCTTGTTTTCTCTTAGTACCCCCAACTACTGTGGGTTGAGAAGTGGTGGGTGGAACCATTCTCTCAGTAGTTGGTTCAGCTTCAGTTGGTAGTACTGATGCTGTGGTGGAAGGTGCAGGAAGCATTGTAGAAAATAATGCTGTAACCTTCCCAGAAAATTTAGTATCTCTCTTCATATTTACAAAAACTTTTGGTTTAAAAGAGACAATACCAATAATCTTTTCAAGTGCAGTTATATTAGGAATTTGTTCATTTAAGAACAACTGCACAAAACGTGGATACATCAAAAACTTAATCTTTGGCTGCTCAATGTTTCTAAGCATACCAGAAAATATCAGATTTGAAAAATTAAACCTTTGACCAGTTGCAAGACAAGCAATTGCATAAGCAATGTTGCTTCCAAACTGCTCAAAAGATGATCTCTTAGATGATAAGCAGTGTAAAATTGTATGTATTAAAAATCTCCACTGATGAGAAAATAAGGTTTTCTGAAAAGTAAAAATTTCAAAAGAACCCTCATAACCCATCAATCGTAAAGTATCATACATAACAGTATCCTCTAAAAAAGATATACCTGCCTCATCATCTAGTTGTAATGAAGCTCTAACAGTAGCTTCTGTGATTACAACACGTGTATCCATAACTTCTGAAACAATTCTTTTAATCCCCTGTTCCTCTTCTATTGATGCATTCACCCAGAAATTGTTGATATGATCGTGAGATATTCTGGGTGCTACAGTGAGAGCATGACGAATATGTGAAGCACGAAGAAAATCAATGATTTCCACATACTCGTTTGCCTCCGCAGGTTTCATTAAGAATGCAATCATATTGTGATCTTTTCCAATCGGTAGTTGAACAGTAGACGAAGTCGATGCCATGATAAGAAATCAAGTAATCGAGAAGAATCGAAGATGATTTGACAGAATCGAAAATCAAAGAGACTTATCGCAGTTGTTTGTATGTGAAATTTTGAAAGCGTAATAAGAAACCCTAAGTGTTGAGAGTTAAGTACTGAAATTAAATCAGTTGTAAGCCCTAATTTGATCAGATCCCCAATTATAACTAAAACAGTGTTAATTAAACAAAATCACACGTTCAGTGATAACTGTGAAAATAACCATCAGTGGTAATCAACACTTGGTTTCTCAAATGCATCATTTACATAATTAAGCTAGCAGTGCTAACTTGTACAAGCAGTACCAACCGACCAAGGCAATGCTAACTTAATACAAGTAGTACTTCAGTTCTAGCAAAATCATATAAACAAAGCAGTGGTTGATTTATTTTTTTTTTTTTACCGAAAGCAAACTCCATTAGCAATAAAAACGTCAAAAACACCTGCATAAGTTAGACTCCAAGACATAGCAATATAACCTGCAGTGGTAATTTCAAACAATAATACAAGTATACAGTGTTAACTATACACCAACAGTGGTGAAATGATTATTACCACTGTTTATAATAAAAGTAAGAAACAGTGATAACGATACACATTACACACAATCAGTGTTTAATTAACAAATCAGTATTAACCCAAATTGAAATCACAGTGGATATTATTCACAGAAAGCAGTAACAAGAGAAATAACTTATGACAAATTGATCATTCCAATACTAGTAACCAAGAATGTGAATCTGCCTACATCAAAAGCTTTTGTAAACAGATCAGCAAACTGATTATCAGTATGAACTTTCAAAATTTGAATAAGTCTTTTCTCATTACAATCTCTAATGAAATGATATCTGATTTCAATATGCTTTGTTTTAGAATGTTTAACTGGGTTATTAATAATACTGATTGCAGAGCTATTATCAATAAAAATAGGAGTATTAAGAAAGGTAAAACCATAATCTAGCATCTGATTCTGAATCCATAGCACTTGAGCACAGCAACTTGCAGCTGCTACATATTCTGCCTCTGCTGTAGATGTAGATACAGTGGTTTGTTTCTTGCATTGCCATGAAACCAATCTTTCTCCCAAAAATTGACAACCTCCTGATGTAGATTTCCTGTCCAAGTTAGCTCCTCCATAATCACTATCTGTGTAAGCTATCAGATCAAAAGAATTAAACTTTGGATACCAAAGGCCCAATTTTGATTGACCTTTCAAATATCTAAAAATTCTTTTGACTGCTAGAAGATGTGATAGCTTTGGATTAGCTTGAAATCTTGCACATAAACACACTGCAAACATGATGTCAGGCCTTGATGAAGTGAGATACATAAGTGACCCTATCATAGATCTGTAAAGATGTTCATCCACACTCTCCCCCTCAAGATCTGCATGTAATTTCTTGTTTGTCTCAACTGGTGTGCTTGCAACTTTAGCATCTTTGTACCCAAACCGATCCAGTATATCATTCACATACTTACTTTGATGAATAAAGATTCCTTCTTTCTGTTGCTTTACTTGTAGCCCCAAGAAAAATGTTAATTCCCCCATGGAGCTCATCTTGAACTTTTCATGCATCAATGATTCAAACTCCTTGCAAAGACTATCCTTTGTTGAACCAAAAATGATATCATCTACATAAACTTGAACCAGTAGTATATCATTCTTAATTCTTTTAGTAAACAAAGTTTTATCTATTGCACCCCTTTTGAATCCATTCTGCAACAGATAATCTGAAAAAGTATCATACCAGGCTCTAGGTGCTTGATGTAAACCATAAAGAGCTTTATCCAGTTTGAAAACTTTATCAGGAAATTTAGAATCTTCAAACCCTGGTGGTTGACATACATAGACCTCTTCCTGTATAGTGCCATACAAAAAAGCACTCTTAACATCCATCTGATACACAATGAATCCCTTGAATGAAGCATAAGCCAAAAACAATCTAATTGCCTCTATCCTTGCAACAGGTGCAAAAACCTCATCATAATCAATCCCCTCTTCTTGTGAATACCCCTGTGCAACCAATCTAGCCTTGTTTTTGATCACTATACCTCTTTCATCCTTCTTGTTCTTGAAAATCCATTTAGTACCAATTGCCCTCTTCTCTTTAGGCAAATCAACCAATGTCCAAACTTCTTGAATCTTAAACTGAAGCAACTCCTCTTGCATAGCTTCAATCCAACTAGGATCTCTCAAAGCTTCAGTAACCTTCTTTGGTTCTGTTTGAGACAGAAAACAGGCAAACAAAGAAGTATTTACAGCTTCTGTATCAAGATTTACTTCTTCCTCATTTGCTGAAGCTTCAAACACCTGACTTTGATTTCTTGTTTTAACAGCTGATTCAATATCTCCTATTACATTCTCAAGTGGATGATCTTTATGAGTAATGTATTTAGATGCTGCTGTTTCTTGAATACTCTCTTCTAAGTTGGTAAAATTTCCTTCTTGACCAGACTCACTACTTGACACTTCTCTTGCAATTCTCTTTGACAAAGGAGTAGAACTCATCAAATGTAGATAATTCAATTGTTCCTGCTCTGTCTCAAGATGCTTTTTAGGTGTCTGATCAACATTCACACGTGCCTTTGTATTCTTCTGTACTGGACTCACATCACTGTCTTCTGTACTATCTTCAATAACAGGTCTATCAGAATCATCAACATGAGAAAATGATGTTTCATCTGATTTTCCTGTTTCCACATCCTGTGATGTCGTTGGTTGATCAGTATCAAACACTTCTGGGGGATCAGGAGACCAAATTGGAAATAATATATATTCCAATGAATCATTCTTCTTTCCAATTGATTTTCCTGATGTTTCTCTACCTTCTTCATCACCTGTTCCTGCTTTTGTACCTGCACTTGTACCTGCACTAGTATCCACATTTGTATATCTAAAAGCAGTATTAAGTGCATCAATATCAAACAGTGATTCAGGACCTTTTCCCTCAGGATTAACAGTGTTTTCATTAAAAGTAATGTGCACTGTTTCTTCTATGATTCTGGTCCTTTGATTGAATACCCTATAAGATTTACTTTGAATAGAATAACCAACAAATATCCCCTCATCAGCCTTACTCTGAAACTTACCTAAGTGATCTTTGGTATTTAAGATTGTACAAGGACACCCAAAAGATTTTAAGAAACTAACCAAAGGCTTTCTCTTAAACAACAGTTCATATGGTGTCTTGTTATGAGGCTTAACAACTAATACTCTATTCTGAACATAACAAGCTGTGCTAACTGCCTCTGCCCAAAAAGACATAGGTAGCTTTGCATCAGATAGCATGGTTCTAGCAGCCTCAATCAGTGTCCTATTCCTCCTTTCAGCTACTCCATTTTGTTGAGGAGTTCTAGGTGCACTAAATTCTCTCTTAATACCTTTAACTTCACAGAATTTATCCATCTCATGATTTTTAAATTCTGTTCCATTATCACTTCTGATGATCTTTACTCTTTTATCCAATTGATTCTCCATCTTAGTTATAAATGATCTAAGTATTTCACCTGTCTCATCCTTTGTCCTAAGAAAGAAAACCCATGTAAATCTAGAATAATCATCAATAATCACAAGACAGTAAGACTTTTTCCCCATACTACTTATACTGGTTGGTCCAAATAAGTCCATATGCAATAAGTGTAAAGGTGTGATATTTGTGTTCACAGATTTGGAGTTAAATGAGGATTTGTGTTGCTTTCCCTTTTGACAAGAAACACAATGATCATCACATGAATAGACCTTTTCAGGCAAACCTCTAACAAGCTTGTTTTTGACAAGTTTATTAATGGTTTTGAAATTCATGTGACACATCCTCCTATGCCACAGTTCAGATTCATTCACACTTGCTTTAGAAATAAGACAGTTTAAATCAGGTTGAGGTGTCATATTCACTAAGTCACACTTATATACATTATCTTGTCTTGGAATTCTCATCAAAATCATGTTTTCTGGTATTTTAAATTCTTTGGACAAGATAAGGCATTCAGTGTCAGTAAAAAGAACTGGGTTCTTTTTATCTGTGATTTGACTCACACTTAGTAAATTATACCTCAATTGTTCCACAAAATAAACATTATCAAAACTTAGCTTTTCACTCTGAACTGTTCCTTTCCCTGTGATCCTTCCTCCTTTTGGATTGCTTCCAAAAGCTACATATCCTCCATCAAAAGATTTAAAGTCCTGCAGCTTTTCTTTGTCTCCAGTCATGTGCCGTGAGCATCCACTATCAATATGCCATAAGCTCTTAGGCTTGCCCTGCACAAATAGTCAAAAAAAAATTAATTTCTCTTGGGAACCCAAACCAATTTGGCTTTGGGTTTCCCATGTGCATTCACATAATCAACTTTCTTAAAGATTATTGATTGTGAAGCACTGTTGGTATTTGGATCTGTTAATTTATCAGACTTAATAGGTGTCCAAATCCAACTAATTTTAGACTTAACAGTGTTCTTTGGCTTAACAGTTTTAACTGTTTTACCAATTGAAGATTCAGTGTTAATTTTGTTAACAATGTTTTTGAAATCAGTTACCACTGTTTTAGTCTTTGAGCTTTTGGCTAATCTTGTTATTACTGCTGCAGTAGATTTACCTGTAACAGTGTTTAACATCGTAGCCTTTGAGTTTATCTTCTGAACTCTGGCAGTATGATCAACTTTTGATTGAAAATTTTGTTTGTTAATCATATTTGCTTTTGTCCATGACTGTTTTCTAATCCTTTGAACATTCTCAGGATTATGATAGCAGTCATATTTAAGATGACCCATTTTTCCACATATAAAGCAAGACTTTTCTTTAATCACAGTAACATTATTACCCAGTTTTTGTGAAATCATTTGATTCCAATTTCTTTGATTACCTCTGGGTTTTTGATTTTGAAAACTCTGTGAAGAAGAAGCACTTGCTTTACATTTACAATTCACACAGTTATTCACAACAGATTCAACAACAGGTTTAGTAACTGAGTTAACTGTATTACTAACATATCCTAACCCATGTTTAGATTTGTTAGTATTCAAACTCACCTTCTCTAAGTCCAGTTTAACCTTCTCCTTGAACATTTTCTTACCCTCTTCTAGTTTATCAGTTTTAAGATTAACAACTAGATCAGTAATTACTCTCTTCACTTCCTCACATGTTGACTCAGACTTATATGATTCAGATTTCACACTCTTCTCACTATCAGATGTTCTATCACTCTGATCATCTTCTTCAGTCCAGTCACTTACTTCACCTTCTATAAACAGATCATCATCAGATAAACTTTTAATTGGATCAGCCTTTTTAACCTCATCTACCATTTCTCTTTTAAGTGAATTGATATCAATTTCACTTTTGGGAGGAAAGTAGGTGTGATTATAAGGTGGAGGTACATTATTGTATCCTAATCCAGTCTTAAGTTTATCATGAATCTGTGAATTAATAAGTTTATTTACACTCTTTGAAGCATGTTCTAATTTACTTACATCAAGCCTTATACTATCTCTTTCACATGTGACCTCAGTAAGTTTCTTAGATAACAAATCAACTTTATCTTTAAAAGAGTCTCTCTCCCACCTAGCATATTCAATGTCATACTTAAACTGTGTTGCATTGACTTCATATGCCTTAATTTGATTTTCCAGATTTTCAATGACAGCTATGGTGTGTTTACTTTTGATTTCCCATTGTTTTAGTTCCTCACACACTTTTATATTATGATCTCTGTAGTGTTTAACAGTTTGTTTACAAACAGCAGAACATAATTTATTTTGTACCTCAGTAGGAACTTCTGACTTTTTGTCAGATTCTGCAATGGCCATAAGACATTGATTCTTCACAACATGCTCTTCTTGATCACTCCAATCCCATCCACAGCCATCCATAGACACCAAAGCATTTGCTGAAGCCCCCTGAATTGGAATGTTTCTTGTCTGTGTCCCATTGCTTCCAGATCTCTGACCATTACCATTCTGCTCTTGCCTAGGGTTTCTGCATTCTCTGGCAAAGTGTCCCATCTTGTGACAGTTGAAACACTCAATCTTGCTCTTATCAAACCAATTTGCATCATTCCTCTTGTATGCAAAATTATTTCTACCAGTCCTCTGCATGAACCTTTTTGCTCTTTGAGTAATCAATGCAATTTGCCACTTGATGTCCATCTCCTCTAGATCATCACCATCGAATTGTTCCAGATCTTCATTAGTAAGTGAAGAATTCACATTACTTGCAAAGAAAGATTCTAATATTTGATCATTAGAACTATTTGATGATGATCCTGCTCCCCCTGAAACATGAGTAGAACCCATTTGACTTGATTCTGCTTTTGTTCCAGCCATAGACATAAAAGCAGCATTATGACTGTATCCAGTTGCTTGCTTCTTACTTTCAACCTCAGACTCAAAGTTCCTCAGATCATTGTATATATCTTCTAGTTCCTTAACTTCAATGTCTGAACTCTGCCTCAATCCAACAGTATAAATTGTCCATTCATCACCTAATGATCTCAAGAACTTTCTGTTAAGATCTTCTTTGTCAATCTTAACCTTGTGATTTTCCAATTCTCCAACTAATTTAGTAAACCTATCAAAGGTTTGAGTTAGAGTTTCAGATTTCACATGGCTAAAATTTTCAAATTGTTGTTTTAACAGAGATCTTTTATTCTTTTTGGTGTTATCATTACCACCAAACCTCTTCTCAATTGCCTCCATTAATAACTTGGGATCTTCACAATTATCAAATCTGCTCTGATGCTCATTCGGAATGGATAGCAAAAGAGTACTATGTGCTTTGTACTCAGTAGATCTGATTTTCCTCTCTGCTTCAGATGTTGGTGGTGCTCTTGGTTGCTTTACTCCATCACCATCAAGCGTTACTGGTATACCATTAACAACAACTTCCCACATCTGATAATCCGTGAGAAGCATATATTGCCTGATTCTGACCTTCCATAGGTCAAACTCATCTGGTTTAAGCATTGGTATCTTCGTTGCTTGAATCCCTTCATTGCCTTCAGACGCCATTGAAATCAAAACTTAATATCTGAACTAAACTCAAATACTAATACTAATAATCCCAGATCTTCCTGTCTTCAAAGCTTCACAAGCTCTGATACCACTTTGTTAGTCCCTGTTTAACTTAATAAACAATCTTACTTAATAAGCCTTGAATATATTATTGAGAAGTTGCGGAATCACACTCAATAATATTAAGAAGATCAATGAATATTAATTAATTTAATGAACACAATAATATACCGAAAGCTTCAATCTTATTAATGATATAAGACGAATACACTTGATGTATTAGGGTTACAGAAAACCTTGAAGCTGCGCAAAAATCATTAACCTATCTAGGTCTAAAGGATCTCTATTTATAACATATAGAGTCCTATACAATCTCCTACAAATATGGAATAAAATAACTTCCATAACCGACTCATACTTATCACAAAATCATAAACAGTTTTAACTACTATTCTGATGTAAACAGTTATAACTATTACACATTCAGTGGTAACTGCTTCAATTGTAATATGCGACTAAGTACAAATACATAATCAGTGTTAACTGTTTCATACATAACTAACAGTTACTAATACATAAGCAGTTTTAACTACTTACAGACACATAACTATCAGTTGTAATCTATCTTCAAACAGTTGTAACACTTGTCTTCTCTTCAGTTTTCTTCTATCAGTTGTAACTTCGTAAAGACAGTTTTAACCTTTAAAGCAAACAGTTTTAATCACTTGTATTCTGTCTTCTCATCAGAACTTCAACTCAGACCTGAAACAGTTTTGACCCAACATGCAGCTATGGCTAGCATAATCCTAATTGACTTAATCTTAGCTACTGGTGAGAAGGATTCCTCATAATCAATCTCATAGGTTTGAGTATAGCCCTTTGCTACCAACCTAGCTTTATAAGTGTGTACTTTCCCATCCATGTCTATCTTCTTCTTGAAGATCCACTTACAACCCACCGTCTTAAGACCGGGTGTAGTGTCAACCAAATTCCAAACTTGATTATCATACATGGACTGAATTTCTCTTTTCATAGCTTCCTTCCATTTAGCAGCCTCAAGGCCTGCCATCGCTTCCTTGTAGTTAGCAGGCTCATCTAATTCACCCAGTGTACTATCACTTATCTTATCATCTTCTTCTATTTGGTAACCATAATAGAACTCAGGAGGATTGCTAACTCTACTAGATCTGCGAACGGGTAAGGATATGTCTTTAGGTTCGACCGGTGTCTCCACCTCTCTTTGAACGTCAGTGTTTATTATAGGTTATTCATCGGTAGATTCTTGAATTTCTTCAAGATCAATTTTACTCCCACTGTCCTCTTTAGATATCATTTCTCTTTCAAGGAACACTCCTCTTCGAGCTACAAAGACCACATTATCCTTGAGTATGTAGAATAAATATCCAAACGACTCTTGTGGATAACCGACGAAAAGACACTTTTCAGATCTGGAGTCTAGTTTGTCTTGAGTTTCCCGTCTAACATAAACTTCACAACCCCAGATTTTGATGTGACCAAGAGAAGGTCTTTTTCCCTTCCACATTTCATAAGGTGTCTTTAAAACTTTCTTAGTGGGTATTTGATTTAAGATATGGGCGGTCGTTTCTAATGCATAACCCCAAAAGCTTATCGGAAGTGATGCTCAACTCATCATAGATCGAACCATGTCTAACAAAGTTCTGTTTCTCCTCTCAGCAACACCATTAAGCTGTGATGTTCTAGGAGGAGTTAATTGTGAAACTATTCCACAATCTTTGAGATGATCGAGAAACTCGATGCTAAGGTACTCTCCTCCCCTATCGGATCGGAGAACCTTTATCTTTCTGCCTAGTTGATTCTCTACTTCGTTTTGATATCTTTTGAACACCTCAAAGGTATCCGACTTATGTTTGATCAGATAAACATGTCCAAATCTACTGAAGTGTAACACCCAATTCTCGGGTCTAGTAGTATTTTAATATTTTCTGACTTTGAATTATTCTTCAATGTGTCAGAAAATAGTTTCGTTGTGTTAATTGAAAACAATTGGGAAAAGAGTCAAATAATTTATTGTGACTAGTAAATTATTAATTGTTTTAAATTAAAATAGTTGATGGTAAAATAAAATAGTTTTCCCCGCAAATGGTTTTTAAGTTACAGACAATGATAAGTACGGGGATGAAATTTAACTAATTATGTAATAGACTCATATTTTGAGTCAGTTTAACTCAAACATATCCACCACTTGCCTAGATGGCCTAGTGGTAGGATCTTCCCCAGGCTTCCTAGAGGTCAGGGGTTTGATCCTACCTTGGGTAAACATTTAGCATGTTAGGTACCGCCACCGCAAATCCACAGGGCACATCCGGGTTCGAGTCCGATAAAGGACTGCCGGTATAATTTCGTGGGCTAACTATGGCCAGGTGCTTTGCCAGGCAGATGTCTCTTGCGGGTGGAACGCTGCGGATCTCAAAGAGATCCGGGGTCAGGGGTACCCTCCAACTACCCTTTTAACTTAAACATATCCACACCCATACATACAAACCGTACGAACATACATACGTACCTATAACCCTAGATCAATTCACAAAATCAGTTCATAACATCAAATTGGAGCTTCCTAACTCAAATTCAAGCTTCTTTAATCATCATAATCAAGTTATGATCTTGTGTTCTTCCTATAATTGACCTAGAAATGAGTTTTATATGGGTTTTGATGGGTTATTGATTATAATCCGAATTTAGGGTTTAAATTGGTGAAATTGATGTGAGATAAACTCACTAATGATGATAAGTACCATGATTCAAGCTAAGAGTTATAAATTGATTATGTGTTCTTGAGATTAATGATGAAATTGATGATTATAGAGTGAAGTACAATATAATTGAATAAGTATTTAGTAAACCTAATATTGGGGTTTTGATGAATTAGTGATAATTGAAGTTAATGACCTCGATGAGGGTCTAAATAGATTACTTAGTAATGATTAGTATTGATTAAAGTGATGTTGTTATCATCATGATCATAATTTGATAAAGTAATTATGAATTAATGATGTTAAAGTGGTTATTCCTAATCTTGGAATGGATTATGTTAAATTATCATAAGTAAGTGATAACTATAGTTAAATTGTAGTCGAAAGTAATTATCATGATAGTTAGTCATGATTAAGTAATAATTCAAGAAGTTAGATACTTGAATCAAGTATAATCAATTCCATGGGAATGTTGGATTGATGATTTGAATTAGTTGAATATGATGTTATAATTACTAAATATGTGTTGAGAAATATGATATGAATCCATGTAAGTATGGATTAGATATAGATAATTGTGATGATTGTGTAAGCTTATATGAATTGTGTATTTAGAGATTTTTGGATGTAAACATATTCAAATGATGTTATATATATATTCTGAGACAAGTGCCTGACTTGTGTTATTCTGTTGTATTCTCATATATGGAGAAGACTCAGTGATATTAGACTACTGAGTGGACAACTGAGGTAGTCGGTGAGTGGATCTGTAATCCTCAGTGTGATTTAGTTGTAACAGGTTTGGTTACAACGGGTAAACGTATTATTACTGTTTTGTTAGCCATGATGATTATGGTTTAATGGTAATAATATTGTTGATAGACTGTTTAGTCTGATTTGTAGCTATGATAAATATGTGAATATGTGATCACGAGAAATATTGCCTATGTGCATTGATTATTGAGGTCAGCAAAGAAGCTGGGTTTGGTTACTATTGAAGACAACAGGAATTTTCTTGGACTTATCGTTAACAGGAAATTAGGTCGTATGAAATTAGTACCAATCTATCGGTCTATTCTGTATTGGCCTTACAGATTGACAGTAAGTGCTCTTGGAGAGCCACCCGGGTATTATGGTATCTCAAGAGCCACCGATCCTCATTGATATGTTGTGTTATTGAGATGTTATCTCATTGATATTATGTGTTTACGGAGATCTTGTTGTAAGATTTGTTATGCTAAGTTGGACTGTTGATTATTTATTCACTCACTTAGCTTTGAGCTAATCCCCCACATTAATACTTCTTGCAGGTTATGAATACATTAACGAGTGGGCAAGAAGTTGAATTAGATGGAATGTTTGACAATCAGGCGTCAACTATGATATATTTGATAAGAAAATGATGAAATTATATAACACCTCGTTTTGGTATTATTATTGTTGTAAAAGTTGTTGTAATGTTGGGTATCAAGTTTTGAAAACCAATGTATGTACCTTTTATGTGATATATGTTTTAAATAAACGCTTCTGAGTCAAAATCATTATTATAATGGTTGAATAAATGAGGGGTGTTATATGAAGTTATCAGTAAATGTAACATAGTATCTGATAAGCATCAAATAGATAGTATATTTTATAGTAATTTATCCCTATATTTATATATATTTTAGTGCATTTATATGATTTTAGATACTTATTTTGTTAATATTTGCAGAAATGTATTTTAATTGAAGATTGAAGAAAAAAGAACAAAAACGAATCCGAAACTGAAAGAAACTGAAGAAAATGAAGAAATGAAGAAAAAGGAGCTTAAACCTTGAAGAAATGAAGACCAAAAGTGTTAAAATGAAGAATTGGACCAAGAAAACAAGTTGAATCCGTTAAAGAAAAGAGAAGTCTAAATTTGAAGCCCGAGCCCGTAATTGGAATATTCTGGAAAATCAGTCCAACCGGCGGTTGGAAAGCCCAACCGGCGGTTGGGGTATTAGGGTTTTAAGGTGGTGGAGACACGTGGAGTTGGACCAGGAATCAAACAGTCCAACCGGCGGTTGGAATATCCAACCGGCTGTTGGAAGGTCGGCCAGCAAAACTATAAATAGAGGCTTAATTCAGGTTTAAGGATATACGATTCAAGAATACTAAAACCGAAAGTTAGGGTTTTAGGTCGACTTTAGGTGCGATTTTGGAGGCTAAGGAGCTAGGGTTTGAAGGTTTTTAACCCTAGGAAAAGCTAGTTCGTCAATTGGTTCGATTTCTTTATCCTTGTAACTTTAATAACCTTATTGAGTTATTTATGATATTGTTTATTTAATTCAATTGTGAATTAGGTTTTCATTATAACTATTTGAATGAATGTTTATTAAGTCTATTATATGAATTATATGTTTATGTTGGAACTATATTATTGAATGTTTATTATACAAGAATTGTCTCTATTATGATATATTAAATGCTTATTCTTGACATAGTTAAGACTGATTTATATTAAACGAGGATGACCAATATTAAGTTTATATGAATTCAGTAATTATGTTTATGTCTTGATCTTAACCTTATGCGATAGACTAAGAATAAATCATTAATATAAAACAGATATTGCGATTCAAGCCTAACCATAGAAATTGTATTAATAAATTGATGATAGATCTTATTAATTAGTAACACTTTGCGTAACCTTATGATTGTGTTTTTTTTTTTTTTTTTTTTTTGGGTAAAGGGTAGAATTACCCGGTGAATATATTCCCAAAAACATTTAAGTACAATGGATGTGAGTGAATCCCACACCACAGCCCGTTACATAGGCAAAAATACTACATAACAAGGACACAGCCACTAAACAAAATTTAACTCAAATATAAATCAAACAACAACCACAAGACTCATTTCTTCCTACCACCTTTTCTATCATGAATACTGTGACAATCCTCCAATTAGGGTATTTACTTAACCTAATTTCATGCATTACCTAGAGTAATTCCCTGATTAAGTGAATTCAAACTATTTTGTGTATAAGTTTTGTAAAACTTACTATGTGTTATGTGATATATTTGATTGTAGTTATGTGTGTATATATATATAATTACGTACGAAATAAATATATCAAATGCTATGAATTGAACACGATAATATTGGTGATACAAAATAATTAATAATTCAAAAATTATTAATTACAACTATTAAATAATTATATTATTGATATAATATAACAAATTATACGTTTTATATTAAACGTATTAAACCACGAATAATAAAGTTCCAAAATGAACTTCGAAAATACTTTTGAATAATTTTTAGTTTGAAATTATTACATAAAAGTATTACAACGAAAAGAAAACGAAAGATTTAGACAATTTTTGTTACACGTAATACGAACAGAAACAATTTTAAAACGCGCCTAGAGGTTCCAAATAATAAAAGTATTATTTCGTAAGTTACTGTTTTAATGTATAGAACATTACCTCAAAATATGATTTCCAAATTTTACTGAAATCTGGCACGCATTTTTAACTCTACAGTACTTTTACTGTGATTAATTTTAATGATACTTGTAACAAAGTATTTCACATTTCGATTTCAAAGTTCTAAATCTGTGATAACGAGAAACATAACGCAAAATTTTATTATACATAAACTACCACAAATTATACCCGTACACGAAATTAACGGGCTAAAAACTACCAATATTGCACAAAATAAAATATCTGGGTGACAGATTTTTGTTCGCTCCATACTCCCGTTTGAAATTTGCCATCTCCAATAATACATCCTACCTATAATTTTGATCTTCAAAATTACACACACACAATACAAACACTGATTTCTCTCTGGTTTTCTGTGATCTTCAACAACACAGCAGCAGCAAAGTAGTAGAAGTAGGAGCTTCATCATCTCCATCTCTTCACCCTCACCATCTTCATCTTCAAACACCCAAACATCAAACACTTAACAAAATGGTTTCTTGAAGCATTATCATCATCTTCGTTCGTAATCATCATCTACAACATCAGAAATCATCATCATCTTCCTTAAATCATTGTGAGGATCAAATTTCTCCATTTTCTTCATTTTTATAATTTTCTTAAATTTTGATATATGATGATTATTGTTGTTATAAACTTGTTAAAACATGTTACAATAGGTTTATATAACATATTAAGGTGTTTGATCATGTTAAAAACGGATATAAAAACAAAACCCGTATGTAATTGTTATAACAGCGAACGAACAGAACCTGCAAAACCCTTGAATCCGGCGGATTCAAGCGAATCCGGCGGATTCTCAGCCGAAACTCAGATGAATACGGCGTATTCCCACCTTCGACCGCACACAAACTTTCGGCAGAAACGATGAACGAGTAAAAGACATACATGAATGGTTAACGCGAGGTAGTTGTAGTGCACATAAGTCCCAGTGCTTACAACCTATAACCATTAGCTAGGTGACTCTAGCCACTGAGTATACAGATAGTACTATCGATTTGACAACCCTCCCAGGATATTACTCGTTGGTCATTCCAACCACATCGACGATAGTCGTAACGAGGAGTGTATACTTAAGATGTTACTGAGGCAACAACAAAACAACTAGTCATGGTTTGGTTATAGTACTAGTGTCGTTACTTTAACTCTAAAGGTTTAGCTCACCTTGGAGGGATTATAGTCTATATTTCCCACACATTTACAACTAAACAACTAAACAACAACTTGGTTTGGGATTGGTATTCCCTGTGATGACTAATAGGACAGGTGTTCCTTTGAGAGACTATTTCTAGGAAACGTTTACCTTAAATGGTTAAACTTGGTTTCCCACACAAAAACAACTATTCATAGGAAATGTTTACTTAAATGTTAAACCTGTATTTCCTGCAATAACTATTCTGGAATGTTTACCTTATTGTTAAACTTGAGTTCCTGTTAACTATCTGTTGGAAAATGTTTGCTTGATTGCTGAACCTGATTTTCCTTAACTATTGAAATGGATATGTTTACTTATTTGATAAACCTGTATATCCTGCTACTATTTATTAGGAAATGTTTATGATTAAACTTGTGTTTCCTACACAGTTATTATTGTAGTAAGAATGACATTCTTACTAATTATAGGAAATGTTTTCTTTAATTAGAACACTTGTGTTTCCTACTTTACATATAAATATTATGTTTGCGTACATGAATGATTTATACAAAACTAAAACCTGTGAATTCACTCAACATTCAATGTTGACAGTTTACTATGTTTTTCAGGGAATTAGGACTCAGGTACTCCTGCATGCATAAAGGACGTAGGCAACCTGACTATTTATGATGCCACTTTTGGGACACATGGATTTCCTTTGTATTATCAATTTCATTGGTTATACTTATGAAATCCCTCTTTTATAAATATGTATTTTCAAACACTTAAGTTGTCTTTGACAACCCTAACTTATGTACGACTTTATAAGTCGTATCTTTTGTAATAACTGTAAACTTATGGCATCTTAAATATATATGTATGTTCTGTATGATCATATACTCTGATACAATGAATGCACTATCGAATCTGTCCGCCCTCAATGCTTAAATATTATTAAAATGCTTCCGCTAATTAACTAAAAGCTTCCGCTAAACTGTTAATAAACACGATTACCGATTTGGGGGTGTGACAGAACTTGGTATCAGAGCTATTGGTTATAGAGAACTAGAAGTCTTTAAGTGACTGAAAACCTTAGAGACCTAGACTATAGCCTTGGCTAACACATTTCAGCATTCATACTGTTGCATACGTCTGACACGTCACACACGTTTCTTTGACTAGGCATGTCGAGACACGCACCTATTCACATCACTGATTCTGATACTGAGGAGGATCCCATGGAGGGACCATACGATGGGATTCCTACAGCAGTGTCTGAGGAGGTTTACCCGCCTACATTTCCTAGAGATACTTCAGATGGTTCGATAGCCACTCCACCATTGCCATCCACTGATCCTGCTACCCATATGTTAGGATCTATGTCTATGTCTAGACGCCACCTTATTGGAGAGCCTTCTTATCGGCCTACACCTAGGAGGACACTGCTGTCGTGTGTCAGGGATTTCCCCATAGGACCCTCATCATCTCGCGGCAAGGAGCCGATGGTTGAGGAGCGAGAGATCCGCTGTGATCAGCAGACACCGAGAGCTAGAGTTCCGCATCTGGACTGGATGCCACGCATTTTACGCCATTGGAGGATCATTGAGAGGATTCCTTCCACCTATGAGACTGGGGAGTCATCTCACACACCTACATCTCTACATTTGACCGAGGAGCCTCTGGAGCTTACGGTCCCTACTGTGGTCGCCGTTATTCGTACCTTGCTGGGATTTCATTTTGGTACGCAGTCTGCCCTCCGAGTTATGCGCAGTGACGCCTCTCGTCTTGACGATGATGTGCTGGCGATATATGGATGCCTTGCGACTTCTGAGTTGCATATTGAGGTAGACAGGGAGTCTGCCGATGCTACTAGAGCACGTCTGATCCGACTAGAGAGACGTTTGGAGACTATAGGTACCGCAGTTGGATTATGTGTGTTGTTGGCAGCTGTTAGGATGTTTGTGGGATGGAGTCTACCGTATTTCTTTTAGACCGTATGTATGATGTATTAGGACTATAGTTATGATGTATTTGGGTTGACTTTTGACTAGATGGATGTATAGGTTAAATCCGTCACATTTTGTAGATCATGTTTGATCCGATGGGTATATTTTGTAGTAAATCTCATCTTTGTACAAAACTTATGTAACAACAATTAACCCATGATCATGATATATATAACTTATGTTTGATTTACATCGCTGTGTCCATTATGAATGATATCAATTGGTGATTGATTTCATACTATATTTATATTTATCACTTACTTTATGAGTGATGACTTGATTAGATATCTTACGAGTGTTTCTTGTGTGTGATTAGGACTGAATCATGCCGCCTAAACGTAGAATTACCAGGAACAGCCAACGAAACCCCACACCACCTCCTGCTGTTGAGGATACTACTGAACAAATGGTTAACCGAAGAATTTCTGAAGCACTTGCTCAGTATGATACTGACCGAAACCGTAGCGGTAGTAGAGAAACCGAACCAAACGCATCAGGTAGTAATCCTGAGAGCACTCATAAGGGATGTTCATATAAGACATTCCTAGCTTGTAAACCGAGTCATTTTCGTGGTACTGAGGGTGCCATTGGAATCATCCATTGGATAGAGAAAATGGAGTCTGTGATAGAAATTAGTAAGTGTGCCCGTGAAGATATGGTCATGTATGCTACATGCACGTTTAGTGATAAGGCTTTGACTTGGTGGAATGCCCAAAAGCAAGCAATGGGTCGTCCAGCCGCTCATTCACTGTTTTGGGAAACTTTGAAAACTATGGTCATGGAAGAGTTTTGTCCCCGCAGTGAGCTGCAGAAGATTGAGTCTGAGCTCTGGAATATTGCTATGGTTGGTGCTGATATCACAGGATATACCACCAGATTTCAAGAACTGGCACGCCTTGTACCGCACATGGTCACTCCTGAGTACAAGCGCACTGAAAGGTATATCTGGGGTCTAGTGCCACAAATTCGAAGTTTGGTAACATCAGCCAATCCTGCTACTTTTAAGATTGCTGTGGAACTAGCACAGCGTTTGACTGATGAAGCAGTAAGGATGGGGAATCTTACTAAGAAAGCTGTTACTGAAAAGGTTGAATCCAGCAATACTGATGCTGGGAAAGGAAAACGCAAGTGGAATGACCGTCAGGGTCAGAAAAATAAGAAGCAAGCTAGTATCGCGAAAGCCTACGTTGCCACTACTGCTGAACAAAAGACTTACATGGGGAGTAAGCCGAAGTGTGGCAAGTGTGAACGTCATCATGATGGTGACTGTACTTTCTGTGGGAATTGCAAACGCTGGGGGCATCTGGCCCAATACTGTAGAGCGAACCCTACCACTCAAGCAAATAGGGATCGACCAGCAAATGGATGTTTCGAATATGGCGAGCAAGGTCATTTCCGAAACAAGTGCCCTAAACTGAACCGTGGCAATCAAAACAATCAGAACCGCCCTGCGAACCCGAACAACAACAACAATCGTGGAAACGCCAACAACCAGCCAGCTAGGGGTCGTGCATTTGTCGTTGGAGCGCAAGAGGCACGCCAGGACCCTAACACTGTCACTGGTACGTTTCTAGTTAACGATCATTATGCATCCGCATTATTTGATTCTGGCGCCGATTTGAGTTTTGTGTCTAAGGACTTTAGACCACTATTAGACGTTAGATCTCGTAAGCTAGACAACAAGTACACCTTAGAACTAGCCGATGGTAGGTTGATTGAATCAGGAGAAATAGTACCAGGATGTACTCTAGCATTGGAGAGTCATCTTTTCGAAATAGACTTACTACCGGTTGAGTTGGGAAGTTTTGACATCGTAGTCGGTATGGACTGGTTGTCGAAAAATCATGCAGAGATTGTTTGCTTTGATAAAATGATACGTATACCATTGTCAACTGGAGAAACTTTGGTGATAAGAGGAGATAAAAGGACGAGCATCGTCAAAACTATTAATTGCTTAAAAGCTTGTAAATATCTCCGCAAAGGATATCCAGCATTTTTGGCGCATGTTGTGGAAAAGAAATCTGTAGAGAGACGCTTAGACGATATACCTATAGTACGAGACTATCCGGGAGTGTTTCCTGATGATCTTCCAGGATTACCACCTCCGCGACAAGTCGAGTTTCGCATCTATCTGGTGCCTGGAGCCACACCAATCGCTCGCTCACCTTATCGTCTAGCTCCATCAGAAATGCAAGAACTGTCTACACAGTTGCAAGAGCTTTTAGACTTAGGATTCATCCGACCGAGCTTTTCACCTTGGGGAGCTCCGGTTTTGTTTGTCAAGAAGAAAGATGGATCTATGCGCATGTGTATTGACTACAGAGAGTTGAACAAGGTAACTATTAAGAACCGATATCCGTTACCACGCATTGACGATCTATTTGATCAGCTACAAGGATCAAGTTACTACTCAAAGATTGATATGCGTTCTGGTTATCATCAACTGAAGGTTCGAGAAGAGGATGTGCCGAAGACAGCGTTCAGGACTCGTTATGGTCACTATGAGTTCCTAGTCATGCCATTTGGATTGACTAACGCGCCGGCAGTATTTATGGATCTCATGAACCGAGTGTGCAAACCTTACTTAGATAAGTTTGTCATTGTGTTCATTGATGATATTTTGATTTACTCAAAGACGAAAGAGGATCACGAACAACATTTGAAACTTATCCTCCAACTACTTGAGAACGAGAAGCTGTATGCTAAATTCTCCAAATGCGAATTTTGGATTAGAGAGGTTCATTTCCTAGGTCACGTGATCAACGACAAGGGAATTCATGTGGACCCATCTAAAATAGAGGCGATTAAGAACTGGAAAGCACCGGAAACTCCCACAGAAATTCGACAATTTCTTGGTTTGGCTGGCTATTATCGACGATTTATAGAGAACTTTTCAAAGATAGCCCAGTCACTCACCACCTTAACTCAGAAGGATAAGAAATTCGAATGGGGAGAGAAACAAGAGAACGCCTTCCAACTATTGAAACAAAAGTTTAGCACCGCACCGATTCTATCCTTACCTGAGGGAACAGAGAACTTCATTGTTTATTGTGACACCTCACATCAAGGATTAGGTTGTGTTCTCATGCAAAACGACAAAGTTATTGCTTATGCATCTCGTCAATTGAAGATTCACGAGAAGAACTATACGACTCATGACTTAGAGTTGGGAGCCGTCGTTTTTGCATTGAAAATTTGGAGACACTACTTATATGGCACAAAGTGTACAATTTTCACTGACCACAAGAGTCTACAACACATATTCGACCAGAAAGAACTCAACATGAGACAGAGACGTTGGGTCGAATTACTGAATGATTACGACTGTGAGATTAAATACCATCCGGGCAAGGCTAATGTAGTAGCAGATGCCTTGAGTCGTAAAGAGAACATTAAGCCTCGCAGAGTTCGAGCCTTAGTGTTAACAATTCACTCTAATCTCATTACTCAAATTCGCGAAGCGCAACAATTAGCTTTTGTCGCACCCCCAAAACACGTGGCAGCGGAAACATGAGGTGTCATGGGGGCGCCGACCAAATCAAATATCATTACACAAAGATTAAAGCAAACGACCTCTATATGAGACGTTTGAAAATATTACATTCCATAATTCAAATTTGTTTACAATAGTTGTACAAAACATTTGGAGTTCGCATAATATAAGTTGAATTACAAAGTTACTAAATATAGTAAAATGCAATCTAGATCCTGAGATGTTGAAAAATATGCGACTCGAGTTAAGCTATCCATAGCTTCCTACTGCGGCGGGTTACCTGAGAAATACATACTAAAAGGTCAACATAAAGTTGGTGAGTTCATAGAGTTGTTTAAATGTTGGTATAAAACCCAATAGTATGAAACGCGAGTTATGAAACACAAGATTTTAATCGTTGTATCATTCAACAATGATAAGTAAATGTATCGTTAACAAACGATAAGTAAATGTGTTGAGTAAATGTATCGTTAACAAACGATAGGTAAATATGTCAAGTAAATGTATCGTTAACAAACGATAAGTAAATATGTAGTTGCACGAATGCAAAAATATGTATACCATTTGCCATGAGCTCATAGTCCGAAGCTTAACAATGTGTGCCGTGCCTCTTTCGAGTACACGATCGTGGGTGCCCCAATGCAAGTGTCTAATCCGGTACACTCGTTATAAACAAATATTAATACGTCCGTTTGACTGGTTAGCGCGACTAACCCGGACGGGGATTGTCAGTCCCAAATAGATCTATTTACTAATATTCACGCTTTAGCAAAACTAACAAACTATGATGTGTAGGGCCTTTGTGGATTAGTGTGTAACTCATGCAATCCGTATAGCGTTGTTTATGGTACTTGTGTTCATAAAAGCAGTTGTGTAATTCAAATGTATACAAAGCAGTTGCAAAGCAATTGTATAAAACAGTTGTAGTATGTATTCTCCCCCAAAATAGTTATAAAACTGTAAAAAGAGGGGCTATGAAACTCACCTGAGTTCTAGCAAATAGCAAGCAAGCAATATCAATTAGCAAGCAAAGTGTGATCCAATGTGTAGCCTTTTAACGTCCTAAACGTATAAGGTTGTATGAGTAGATGTCTTAAAAGATCATCTATGTAAGTGGATGGTTAATGTCCACTTAATTCACAATGTAGGTGGAGGGTTAATGTCCACCTAGAGCTAGTTCATCTAACTAGTATGTCCATATAAGTTGTTCAAGTTCGTTTACTAAAAATGTGTACGACCCGTTGGTGAAAGTTTGTAATAATAATTCAAAGTATTATTATTGTTAAGTTCATCGTGTTGTATACTTTTCGAAGCACCTGTGTTTCATATATGAATCTACATCATAAAGGTTTGATCTTTGTAGGTGTTTATTGCTTTTATATATGTCCGAATGTGTTAAGGCTCGGAATTTAGAGTCTAAAATGTGATTTTATGAGAATTAACTAAGGGTTAAAAAGTCAACTCTCAAGGTCAAAAAGTCAACTGAAAAAGGTCAACTCCTAAGTCAAAGTCAACTCGGAAGTCTTCAGTTCGCAAGTCAAACTGAACTCGCAAGTCTTCAGTTCGCAAGTCAAACTGAACTCGCAAGTCAAACTGAACTCGCAAGTCAAACTGAACTCGCAAAGTCAAACTGAACTCGCAAGTCAAACTGAACTCGCAAAGTCAAACTGAACTCGCAAGTCAAACTGAACTCGCAAGTTAAACTGAACTCGCAAAGTCAAACTGAACTCGCAAGTCAAACTGAACTCGCAAAGTCAAACTGTTGTGTTTTTGCTTTGTAAACATGGTCAAACGGGCTCGGTTTGACCCGAAATTTTTAGGGAAGCCTTAGATATGTTCAAAGAGTCTCCAGAAATTTTGGTTCGAGTCGGGGTCGTTTCGAGATGTCGGTTTTTAAGTTTACACCTTAAACTTCAAGATTTAATGTTTTCGGTTTATGTCGGGTCATTACGCCAACTGATTTCACCTATCTATAGTCCAAATCAAACTTCCAAATTTTTACCAACTGATTTACTAAGTGTCTTGACTAACATATCAAATTTTCAGCTTCTAACAAGTCCATTAACATAGTTAAATAAAGCCGCGTAACAACCGAACACATTTTATCGAAAAACTTCCTGGTCAGTCTTATAAATCGGATCGTAGAGAAAAATGAGTACGTTTCTGGAAAAAGTGTAAAACATGAAAGTTGTAGATCTTTTCAATACGCAAATTTTAAAAAAAAATTCATCTTCTAACTCTTAGTATTTGATTTTATACGAATATTTTTGTGAACTGTCGATTTCTAGGCAGATTTTCATGCATGTTCTTGTTTGCTTTATAAAAACGATTTTCAACACCAAGTTTGGACATAATCATGATAGATGAACACTATAACATCATAATCAGTAGATTAAAAGTAAGATAAGTAAAAGGTTTGATGATTTATACCAAGCAAATGATGAAGAAAAAATGGTGGTGATGAAATGGAGCTTGATTCTTGTTTCTTCTTCTTCCTTGTTCTTGATTAATGGTGGTGATCAATGGTGGTTTATGGAGGTGTTTGGGCTGTGTTTTTCTCCAGAAAATGAGAGAGAGTTTTGAGAGAAACTTGGGGAAAGGAGTTGAGTGTGAAATGAAAATGGGAGTGAAGTGTGTGTAAGTGGTGATGAACATCATCATGACTTTGCATGTAATAAGAGAGGAGGAAGAAGGGTGGTGGCACATGGGGTGGCCGGCCCCCATGTGGTCCCACAAGGGGTATTTTGGTCATTTTAAATTCCTAGCTTAAATCGTTGCGTTTTTCGTTCGTTTACCCGATTGTTTAAACGTTTATTTATACGTTAAACGTTTTATGCGCGTTTTTAAGTGACGACTTAAATTTCGATATTTTTGATTGAGACGTTTATTAAAATACTTAAAAACATTTATAAAAATGTTCCGTTAATTCGTCGGCCTCGATTTGCGTGTTTGTTCTACGGCGGTTTAATCGCGTAACGTTATTTTGAGTCGTTTAGATTAACGATATAATTTGGATAAATTTCCATTGAAGCATTATTTAAAATACTTAATTTATGTTGCCAAATTAATTATTGACGTTTATTTGGTCGCTGAATTAAATTCTCGCGTTTTCTTTGCATTTGAGACGTTTTAACCAAAACGCCTAAGTCTTTCGAGTATTATTTTAACAAAATAATAAATAATGATAAATAACTTCTAAAAATAGATTAAAGTTATTTATAGAAATGTTTTCACCAACGTCGTATTTAAACTGTGTCGGACTCCATCCGATAATAAAATGTACGATTTAAACAAATCGTAAATGTGTGCAAATATAATAACATATATTAATACACATAATGATACACATAATTCACCCTAATTACCTGTATTAACACAATGATTAGGAACTAACATTAGCCCTAATTGGTCGGGTGTCACATTCTCCCCCTGTTAGGAGAATTTCGTCCCGAAATTAGCATGTTGTCGTGGTCTGAAGGGCATCTAAGAATAGATGTGGGTATTTTAGTCGCATTTGGTCTTCCCGTTCCCAAGTGAATTCAGGACCGCGCCTAGAATTCCACCGGACTTTAACGATGGGAATACGACTCTGTTTCAAGCATTTGACCTCACGGTCCATGATTTCTATCGGTTCCTCGACGAAGTGAAGTTTATCGTCGATATGGATTTCGTCGAGAGGAATAACAAGTGTCTCATCAGACAGACATTTCTTCAGGTTAGAAATGTGAAAAGTGTTGTGCACGCTACTGAGTTGTGGTGGTAGCTGCAGTCGATATGCCACCGGACCAATTCTTTCAAGAATTTCAAAAGGTCCGATGTACCTAGGGTTTAGTTTGCCGCGTTTGCCAAAACGAATGACACCTTTCCAAGGTGATACTTTCAAGAGTACTCGGTCCCCAACCTGGAACTCGAGTGGTTTGCGTCTTACGTCAGCGTAACTCTTCTGACGATCACGTGCGGCTTTCAGCCGGTTTTGAATGGTCACGATTTTCTCGGTCGTTTCATGAATGATTTCAGGACCAGTGAGTTGGCTATCGCCGATTTCGGTCCAACAAATGGGTGATCGGCACTTTCTCCCATAAAGTGCCTCAAAAGGTGCAGCATCAATGCTGGTGTGGTAACTGTTGTTGTAGGAAAACTCACACAAAGGTAGGTGGTTTTCCCATGTGTTTCCGAAGTCGATTACACATGCTCGAAGCATATCTTCAAGAGTTTGAATGGTCCGTTCACTCTGACCATCGGTTTGCGGATGATAAGCAGTACTCAAATCAAGGCGAGTACCAAGGGCTTTCTGAAGTGTTTGCCAAAATCGAGAGGTGAAGCGGCTATCTCTATCGGAGATGATCGAGATGGGTATGCCGTGTCGTGCTACAACCTCTTTGATGTAGATGCGAGCCAATCGCTCCATCTTGTCGTTTTCTTTGATGGCTAGGAAATGGGCGGATTTTGTGAGACGATCTACGATCACCCAAATGGTATCGCAACCGCTCGGTGTTTTTGGTAGCTTGTTGATGAAGTCCATGGTTATGTTTTCCCATTTCCATTGAGGTATCTCGGGTTGTTGGAGTAACCCAGAAGGTTTCTGGTATTCGGCCTTAACCTTGGCACAGGTTAGACACTTACTAACATACGTGGCTATGTCAGCTTTCATGTTGGGCCACCAATACCGTTGTTTGACGTCATGATACATCTTGTCAGAACCAGGATGTATGGAGTACCGGGATTTGTGAGCTTCGTCCATGACCAATTCTCGTAGGTTCCCAAAGTTAGGTAACCAAATTCGGTTGGAGAAGTATCGGGTTCCATCGGATTTGATTTCGAATTGTTTTTCCATGCCTCGCAAGGCCTCATTTTTGATATTTTTCTCGTTGAGTGCTTCGAGTTGAGTGGAATGAATTTGAGCAATAAGATCGTTGTGGATGGTTAAACCAAGGGCTCGAACTCGAAGGGGTTTCACTCGTTCTTTACGGCTTAGGGCATCGGCAACAACGTTAGCCTTACCCGGGTGGTATCGGATTTCACAGTCGTAGTCACTAAGTAACTCGACCCAACGACGTTGTCTCATGTTTAGGTCCTTCTGATCAAAGATATGTTGAAGGCTTTTGTGGTCGGTAAAGATTGTACATTTGGTACCATACAGGTAATGTCTCCAAATTTTGAGCGCAAAAACAACGGCTCCTAATTCGAGATCGTGAGTGGTATAGTTTTTCTCATGGATTTTCAGTTGCCGGGAGGCGTAAGCGATGACCTTATCACGTTGCATTAACACACAGCCTAGTCCTTGATGTGAGGCGTCGCAGTAAACTACGAAATCATCGGTGCCTTCGGGTAAGGATAGGATTGGTGCACTGCAGAGTTTCTGTTTAAGGAGTTGAAAAGCCGACTCCTGTTTGTCGGTCCAGTCGAATTTCTTGTCTTTCTGAGTCAAGGAGGTTAATGGTTGAGCAATTCGGGAAAAATTCTCGATGAATCGCCGATAATACCCGGCGAGACCTAAGAATTGTCGGACCTCGGTTGGAGTGGTTGGTGCTTTCCAGCACTTGATGGCCTCGATTTTTGCTGGATCAACACGTATCCCTTGGCTGTCAACGACATGCCCTAGGAATTGTACTGTTCGCATCCAGAACTCACACTTGGAGTACTTGGCGTATAGCTCCTCGTGTTTGAGTAATTCCAAGATAGTTTTGAGGTGTTGGCCATGTTCTGTTTCGTTGCGAGAGTAGATCAAGATGTCATCAATGAATACAATGACAAACTTATCTAGATATGGTTTGCACACCCGATTCATAAGATCCATGAATACAGCCGGTGCGTTAGTTAGACCAAAAGGCATCACTTGAAATTCGTAATGCCCGTAGCGGGTTCGGAAAGCGGTTTTCGGGATGTCGGCGTCTCGAACGCGAAGTTGGTGATAACCAGACCGAAGGTCGATCTTTGAGTAAAAGCTCGAACCTTGAAGTTGGTCAAACAGGTCGTCGATTCTAGGAAGTGGGTATCGGTTTTTGATAGTGAGTTTGTTTAGTTCACGGTAATCGATACACATGCGGAAGGATCCATCCTTCTTTTTAACGAATAGGACCGGAGCTCCCCAAGGTGAGGAACTTGGTCGAATAAATCCCTTGTCCAGGAGTTCCTGTAATTGGGTGGATAACTCCTGCAACTCGGATGGGGCTAATCTGTATGGGGCTCGTGCCACGGGTGCAGCACCGGGCACAAGGTCGATTTGGAACTCGACTTGTCTAGGCGGGGGAAGGCCTGGCAAGTCTTCGGGAAAGACTTCAGGAAAGTCTCGTACAATGGGTACATCTTCGAGTCGCTTTTCAGCCGACTTCTTTTCGGTTACATGAGCAAGGATTGCTGGGTAGCCTTTCCTCAGGTACTTTTGGGTTTTCATACACGAGATGATGTTTAAGTTTCGCCTACCAGTCTCCCCCTGTATGATCAAGGTTCCACCGGTAGCGAGAGGTATACGTACAATCTTTTCAAAACAGACAATTTCAGCATGATGCTTGGACAACCAGTCCATGCCTACGATGACATCGAAGCTCCCGATTTCAACAGGGATAAGGTCTATGGGAAACAATTCATTGGCGAGGTTTAAAGTGCAATTAGGTATCACACTATCGGCCTCGATCAGTTTGCCGTTAGCTAACTCTACAGTGTACTTAGCATCTAGGGCAATGGGTGTTATGTTGAGAAGTGAAATGAATTCATCAGATATGAAGCTTTTATCAGCTCCGGTATCAAACAAAACAGTAACGGTTAAATCATTGAGGAGAAACATACCGGTTACCACATTGGGATCCTGGCGGGCTTCTCCTGCGTTGATGACGAAAGCGCGACCGCGGGGGTTGTTGTTATTGTTGTTGTTTCTGTTGGCGTTGTTGTTGCGTTTCGGGCAGGTGTTTCTAAAATGGGCAGTGCTGCCACACTCGAAACAAGCTTTTGGTGCGTTGGGTTGGTTGTTTGGGTTGGCATTTGTGGGTTGAGTTCGGCAATCTTTGGTTAGATGTCCGTAGCGTTTGCAGTTACCGCATTGGTTACCACACGGACCATCATGGTGTCGATTGCAAGAGGAACAGTAAGGTTTCTTTCCTACGTATGCTTTCTTATCCCCAGATCCTGAACCAGAAGTGTAGGCCTTTACAGTCTCGGCCTTTTTGTTGGTTTGTTGTTGGTTGCTGTTGTTCCCAGACCATTTTCTTTTGTTGTCCCCTGTGGTTTTCACGGTGGGTGCCCCACGGCGGACAATTTGAGCCATAAGCTCGTGTGCCATGCGGACGGCACTCTGGATGGTCCCGGGTTTGGAAGAGATGACATTGCCTTGGATGGAATCAGGTAGTCCCCAAATGTATCTTTCGACACGTTTGGATTCAGGGTCCACCATAGATGGACAAAGAAGAGCAAGCTGGTGAAATCTGGTTGTGTAGCCAGTAATATCATTTCCTTGAACTGTGAGGTTCCAGAATTCATGTTCGAGCTGTTGGAGTTGCTCGCGCGGACAGTATTCTTCCCTCAACAAGTTCTTAAGTTCGTCCCAAGATATTTGATAAGCAGCATCAATACCCTGAGTTTGGGCGTATGTGTTCCAGAAAGTGAGTGCACCCTCAGCTAGAGTGTAGGTAGAGAATTTGACTTTGTTCTCTTCTTGACAGTTACTTATTCGGAAGACTGACTCCATTTTCTCAATCCATCGCATAAGACCGACGGCTCCTTCGGTTCCTTTGAAATGGAGAGGTTTACAATTCATGAAATCTTTGTGGGTGCAGGGCTTTGGCACAGGTGGGTTGTTGCCTGTCCCTCCAGGGTTTCCTTGGTTCGGATTGGGATTGTTTCTGGCAGCTTCTAGAGCTGCTTGGACCCTCTGATTGACGAGTTGCTCGATGTCAGCGGAGTTCATTTGACGTTTTGGTGCCATGATTCTGAGATAAAGAGAATACAAGGTACATAAGATTTCAGTGAGTAAGATCTTAAAATCTTTGCAGGTGTACACAAGAAAATAAAACAAGTATGTACAGCAAGATATTCAATAAAACAAGGAAGCAAATTTTTATAACCACACCGAGGCGCAAGTTTAAACGGTTACAAAATTTAGGAATTTCACAAAACATGCCGGGAATTGTTACTACCGGCCTTATTACTAGAGTTTACAAAAGACAACATAAGATAGATTAGTCGGGCATATCCCGCCTCGATAGGTTACAAGATAAAGATCAAACTAGTTCTAACGCAAGTTTATTCGTTCCATTAGTGTGACAAGTCGGTCCACGTTTCTTGCAAGTCTACCAGCTTGTCGGGCGTTATCCTCAGCCAAGGTTAATCGTTGCTCTAGTACTCGGGTGTACTCTTCAGCTTCCCGTGAACGTTGTTCACATTCTTCTAACCTTGCTTGAAGAAGGTCAACCGCGCCTCTGTCGTCAATGACGTGTTGGTGCATCATTTCTAGAGTGTTTGTCATGTTTTCTTGGTCTTGAAACAGTTGTGCAATGCGGTCATGTGATTGGCGCAGCCAGTACATTTGCACTATGTATTGTTCTCGTTCCAGGTTTTCAAGTCTTGCCTCATGGCGGTGAAGTCGAGCAGCTAACACGGGTACAGTGTGGTGTATTGGTTCCTGGGTGTATAGAGAGATGTCCATGGAATCATCGAAAACCTCCATGTTTTCCTCAGACCTCCAAGTATTTAGAGTTGTGGGTAGCCAGTCCCATCTACGAGGGTATGATGGACGGCGGGTGGTATTAGCAATGGAGTTTGAGTAAGGGTTGGCTCGAGATGATCTGGTACCCCTTGGGTGAGTACGTAACACTCGGGCTTCGCCAGTGATGTAGTGAAGTCGTTCAGGAGAGTTTGGTGCTGAAGACATAGTAACGATTTCCTCAGTAGCGGGTCGTGTTTGGGCTTCGTTCTCAGAGTTGGGAGACGTAGCGGTGGGAGTGGTTGCCATTTTCTGTGGCAAGGAGTTTTAGTATACGTAAGGTTAAGGTTATATAGATACAATAACCTAGCACATAAGCACGTATAAGGTTGGTCCCGTTCTATCCTCGGTCAAAGCCTTCTAATGCATTCCCATCCACCATAACCATTTCAGGTCTTGCATCGATTCTTGTTTAATTGTACATAGTTGATCAAGCTATGTTAAATTAAATTCAAATGATGCAATTGCTGAACCAGTCATAACAAATGAGGAATACTAACCTAACGGTTATAGTCTAGGTCACTAATGCAATCCTAGTTCGCTATAACCTTAGGCTCTGATACCAATCTGTCGCACCCCCAAAACACGTGGCAGCGGAAACATGAGGTGTCATGGGGGCGCCGACCAAATCAAATATCATTACACAAAGATTAAAGCAAACGACCTCTATATGAGACGTTTGAAAATATTACATTCCATAATTCAAATTTGTTTACAATAGTTGTACAAAACATTTGGAGTTCGCATAATATAAGTTGAATTACAAAGTTACTAAATATAGTAAAATGCAATCTAGATCCTGAGATGTTGAAAAATATGCGACTCGAGTTAAGCTATCCATAGCTTCCTACTGCGGCGGGTTACCTGAGAAATACATACTAAAAGGTCAACATAAAGTTGGTGAGTTCATAGAGTTGTTTAAATGTTGGTATAAAACCCAATAGTATGAAACGCGAGTTATGAAACACAAGATTTTAATCGTTGTATCATTCAACAATGATAAGTAAATGTATCGTTAACAAACGATAAGTAAATGTGTTGAGTAAATGTATCGTTAACAAACGATAGGTAAATATGTCAAGTAAATGTATCGTTAACAAACGATAAGTAAATATGTAGTTGCACGAATGCAAAAATATGTATACCATTTGCCATGAGCTCATAGTCCGAAGCTTAACAATGTGTGCCGTGCCTCTTTCGAGTACACGATCGTGGGTGCCCCAATGCAAGTGTCTAATCCGGTACACTCGTTATGAACAAATATTAATACGTCCGTTTGACTGGTTAGCGCGACTAACCCGGACGGGGATTGTCAGTCCCAAATAGATCTATTTACTAATATTCACGCTTTAGCAAAACTAACAAACTATGATGTGTAGGGCCTTTGTGGATTAGTGTGTAACTCATGCAATCCGTATAGCGTTGTTTATGGTACTTGTGTTCATAAAAGCAGTTGTGTAATTCAAATGTATACAAAGCAGTTGCAAAGCAATTGTATAAAACAGTTGTAGTATGTATTCTCCCCCAAAATAGTTATAAAACTGTAAAAAGAGGGGCTATGAAACTCACCTGAGTTCTAGCAAATAGCAAGCAAGCAATATCAATTAGCAAGCAAAGTGTGATCCAATGTGTAGCCTTTTAACGTCCTAAACGTATAAGGTTGTATGAGTAGATGTCTTAAAAGATCATCTATGTAAGTGGATGGTTAATGTCCACTTAATTCACAATGTAGGTGGAGGGTTAATGTCCACCTAGAGCTAGTTCATCTAACTAGTATGTCCATATAAGTTGTTCAAGTTCGTTTACTAAAAATGTGTACGACCCGTTGGTGAAAGTTTGTAATAATAATTCAAAGTATTATTATTGTTAAGTTCATCGTGTTGTATACTTTTCGAAGCACCTGTGTTTCATATATGAATCTACATCATAAAGGTTTGATCTTTGTAGGTGTTTATTGCTTTTATATATGTCCGAATGTGTTAAGGCTCGGAATTTAGAGTCTAAAATGTGATTTTATGAGAATTAACTAAGGGTTAAAAAGTCAACTCTCAAGGTCAAAAAGTCAACTGAAAAAGGTCAACTCCTAAGTCAAAGTCAACTCGGAAGTCTTCAGTTCGCAAGTCAAACTGAACTCGCAAGTCTTCAGTTCGCAAGTCAAACTGAACTCGCAAGTCAAACTGAACTCGCAAGTCAAACTGAACTCGCAAAGTCAAACTGAACTCGCAAGTCAAACTGAACTCGCAAAGTCAAACTGAACTCGCAAGTCAAACTGAACTCGCAAGTTAAACTGAACTCGCAAAGTCAAACTGAACTCGCAAGTCAAACTGAACTCGCAAAGTCAAACTGTTGTGTTTTTGCTTTGTAAACATGGTCAAACGGGCTCGGTTTGACCCGAAATTTTTAGGGAAGCCTTAGATATGTTCAAAGAGTCTCCAGAAATTTTGGTTCGAGTCGGGGTCGTTTCGAGATGTCGGTTTTTAAGTTTACACCTTAAACTTCAAGATTTAATGTTTTCGGTTTATGTCGGGTCATTACGCCAACTGATTTCACCTATCTATAGTCCAAATCAAACTTCCAAATTTTTACCAACTGATTTACTAAGTGTCTTGACTAACATATCAAATTTTCAGCTTCTAACAAGTCCATTAACATAGTTAAATAAAGCCGCGTAACAACCGAACACATTTTATCGAAAAACTTCCTGGTCAGTCTTATAAATCGGATCGTAGAGAAAAATGAGTACGTTTCTGGAAAAAGTGTAAAACATGAAAGTTGTAGATCTTTTCAATACGCAAATTTTAAAAAAAAATTCATCTTCTAACTCTCAGTATTTGATTTTATACGAATATTTTTGTGAACTGTCGATTTCTAGGCAGATTTTCATGCATGTTCTTGTTTGCTTTATAAAAACGATTTTCAACACCAAGTTTGGACATAATCATGATAGATGAACACTATAACATCATAATCAGTAGATTAAAAGTAAGATAAGTAAAAGGTTTGATGATTTATACCAAGCAAATGATGAAGAAAAAATGGTGGTGATGAAATGGAGCTTGATTCTTGTTTCTTCTTCTTCCTTGTTCTTGATTAATGGTGGTGATCAATGGTGGTTTATGGAGGTGTTTGGGCTGTGTTTTTCTCCAGAAAATGAGAGAGAGTTTTGAGAGAAACTTGGGGAAAGGAGTTGAGTGTGAAATGAAAATGGGAGTGAAGTGTGTGTAAGTGGTGATGAACATCATCATGACTTTGCATGTAATAAGAGAGGAGGAAGAAGGGTGGTGGCACATGGGGTGGCCGGCCCCCATGTGGTCCCACAAGGGGTATTTTGGTCATTTTAAATTCCTAGCTTAAATCGTTGCGTTTTTCGTTCGTTTACCCGATTGTTTAAACGTTTATTTATACGTTAAACGTTTTATGCGCGTTTTTAAGTGACGACTTAAATTTCGATATTTTTGATTGAGACGTTTATTAAAATACTTAAAAACATTTATAAAAATGTTCCGTTAATTCGTCGGCCTCGATTTGCGTGTTTGTTCTACGGCGGTTTAATCGCGTAACGTTATTTTGAGTCGTTTAGATTAACGATATAATTTGGATAAATTTCCATTGAAGCATTATTTAAAATACTTAATTTATGTTGCCAAATTAATTATTGACGTTTATTTGGTCGCTGAATTAAATTCTCGCGTTTTCTTTGCATTTGAGACGTTTTAACCAAAACGCCTAAGTCTTTCGAGTATTATTTTAACAAAATAATAAATAATGATAAATAACTTCTAAAAATAGATTAAAGTTATTTATAGAAATGTTTTCACCAACGTCGTATTTAAACTGTGTCGGACTCCATCCGATAATAAAATGTACGATTTAAACAAATCGTAAATGTGTGCAAATATAATAACATATATTAATACACATAATGATACACATAATTCACCCTAATTACCTGTATTAACACAATGATTAGGAACTAACATTAGCCCTAATTGGTCGGGTGTCACAGCTTTCACCGTCGAACGCATGAAAAATGAATCCCTGAGGGGAATGGAGAAACAGCTTGAAACAAAAGAGAATGGAGTTTTATACTTCATGAATCGAATTTGGGTACCGTGCGACGATGAACTCCGTAAGCTGATATTGGACGAAGCTCACAAGTCCAACTACTCGATTCATCCTGGTGCAGACAAGATGTACCAAGATGTGAAAGGTTTCTATTGGTGGCCTAATATGAAGAGAGACATCGCTACTTATGTCAGCAAATGTCTAACTTGTTCAATGGTCAAGGTTGAGTATCAAAAACCTTCAGGACTTTTGCAACAACCAGAGATGCCACAATGGAAATGGGAGCACATAACAATGGATTTTATCACAAAGCTACCAAAGACATCAACCGGTGTTGATTCAATTTGGGTGATTGTCGATAGACTGACGAAATCAGCCCACTTCATTGCTTTCAAAGAGACTGACAAACTCGAGAAACTGGCAAAGATCTATATCAAAGAAGTCGTTTCTCGGCACGGTGTGCCACTATCGATTATATCTGATAGAGATAGCAGATTCACATCTCGCTTCTGGCAAACACTACAACAGGCCCTAGGTACTCGACTCGATATGAGTACGGCCTATCATCCGCAAACAGATGGCCAGAGTGAACGAACGATTCAAACGCTCGAAGATTTGTTGCGAGCATGTGTGATTGACTTTGGAGGAAGTTGGGATACTCATCTCCCATTAGCTGAGTTCTCCTACAACAATAGTTATCACACCAGTATACATATGGCACCGTTTGGAGCGTTGTATGGACGTAAGTGCCGATCACCACTCTGTTGGGCCGAGTTGGGTGACAGACAACTATCCGGACCCGAACTTGTCCAAGAAACTACAGACAAGATAACTCAAGTACTTAATCGATTGAAAGCGGCAAGAGATAGACAAAAGAGTTACGCCGATAACCGCCGCAAACCTCTTGAGTTTCAAGTAGGAGACAAGGTTCTACTCAAAGTATCGCCTTGGAAAGGGATAGCCCGATTTGGCAAACGAGGAAAGCTGAACCCACGATATGTTGGACCTTTTGAGATCCTTGCTAGGATTGGTCCTGTCGCTTATAAACTCAAACTACCACAAGAGCTTAGTAGTATTCACGACACTTTTCATGTGTGTAATTTGAAGAAGTGTCTTTCTGACGAAACATTAATCATACCTCCTGACGAAGTTTTCATAAACTCAAAGCTTAACTTTGTGGAGGAACCAATCGAAATAGCTGATACGAAAACACAAAAACTCCGAAACAAACGAATCAAACTCGTCAAAGTTCGATGGAATTCGAAGCATGGCCCAGAGTTTACTTGGGAACGCGAGGATGAGATAAGAAAGAAATACCCTCACCTTTTCGTACAAGCGACCGACACTAATAATACAAATTAAATCTCGGGACGAGATTTCGCTAACGGGGGGAGAATGTGACAATCCTCCAATTAGGGTATTTACTTAACCTAATTTCATGCATTACCTAGAGTAATTCCCTGATTAAGTGAATTCAAACTATTTTGTGTATAAGTTTTGTAAAACTTACTATGTGTTATGTGATATATTTGATTGTAGTTATGTGTGTATATATATATAATTACGTACGAAATAAATATATCAAATGCTATGAATTGAACACAATAATATTGGTGATACAAAATAATTAATAATTCGAAAATTATTAATTACAACTATTAAATAATTATATTATTGATATAATATAACAAATTATACGTTTTATATTAAACGTATTAAACCACGAATAATAAAGTTCCAAAATGAACTTCGAAAATAATTTTGAATAATTTTTAGTTTGAAATTATTACATAAAAGTATTACAACGAAAAGAAAACGAAAGATTTAGACAATTTTTGTTACACGTAATACGAACAGAAACAATTTTAAAACGCGCCTAGAGGTTCCAAATAATAAAAGTATTATTTCGTAAGTTACTGTTTTAATGTAAAGAACATTACCTCAAAATATGATTTCCAAATTTTACTGAAATCTGGCACGCATTTTTAACTCTACAGTACTTTTACTGTGATTAATTTTAATGATACTTGTAACAAAGTATTTCACATTTCGATTTCAAAGTTCTAAATCTGTGATAACGAGAAACATAACGCAAAATTTTATTATACATAAACTACCACAAATTATACCCGTACACGAAATTAACGGGCTAAAAACTACCAATATTGCACAAAATAAAATATCTGGGCGACAGATTTTTGTTCGCTCCATACTCCCGTTTGAAATTTGCCATCTCCAATAATACATCCTACCTATAATTTTGATCTTCAAAATTACACACACACAATACAAACACTGGTTTCTCTCTGGTTTTCTGTGATCTTCAACAACACAGCAGCAGCAAAGTAGTAGAAGCAGGAGCTTCATCATCTCCATCTCTTCACCCTCACCATCTTCATCTTCAAACACCCAAACATCAAACACTTAACAAAATGGTTTCTTGAAGCATTATCATCATCTTCGTTCGTAATCATCATCTACAACATCAGAAATCATCATCATCTTCCTTAAATCATTGTGAGGATCAAATTTCTCCATTTTCTTCATTTTTATAATTTTCTTAAATTTTGATATATGATGATTATTGTTGTTATAAACTTGTTAAAACATGTTACAATAGGTTTATATAACATATTAAGGTGTTTGATCATGTTACAAACGGATATAAAAACAAAACCCGTATGTAATTGTTATAACAGCGAACGAAGAGAACCTGCAAAACCCTTGAATCCGGCGGATTCAAGCGAATCCGGCGGATTCTCAGCCGAAACTCAGATGAATACGGCGTATTCCCACCTTCGACCGCACACAAACTTTCGGCAGAAACGATGAACGAGTAAAAGACATACATGAATCAAGCGGATTCATGTGAATCCGGCGGATTCCCCACATTTGAAACGAATACGGCGGATTCATGTGAATCCGGGGTATTCCCCTATTTTGGCCAGAATCCGGCGGATTCACCGGAATCCGGCGGATTCCCCCACTGGTCCAACTTGTTACTTTTGCATTTTTAAATAATGTACAAACTAAAAATCGTTATATGAACCGGGACTTATTACTTGACTAATATTGCGACAACGAGACCTTGTAATAATATGGACACAACTATGAGACATAATTATATCCGCGACATAAATTAATACGGACATTTAGAACGTGACAAAACTTCGAAATAATTACAAAACATATATATGCAAACGAACGGACAATATAAATATAACGAGACGTATGAAATGGAACGATTTAATTATCTAGTACAAACTATATACGATAAACAAAAACGAGATATATTTTATAACAAACAAAGTTATTTTGATAAACAATGATAATTATGTTTTGAAAACATAATCGACAACAACGACAACTACATTTATAACTATGTATATATACATACACGCGACATTTATAAAATATGTATATATAGACATTAACAACGACGACAACTAATATATATATTAGAATATATATATTCAACTAAAATGTATATAAATATACATACTTGAACTTAACGACTAATTGAAACGCAAACCTCACCAGCAACTGAAATATTATAAACTTTTCAACTTAACAAATAATCCACATACTTATACAAGTATTATTATTTGCGTCTAGGTATTTGAGGACGCGTTGGGATTATTTGCTAGCTATCTATTTGTGCTGAAGACTTGCAAAACCGTGAGTTCACAGCCCCTACCTTTTATTGTTTTAAATGCTTTTAAAACCAGGGGTGGAAAACATAGAACAATGTGATAACATGCTATATGCTTTATTGTATTGCGCTGCATGCTATTATGTGAACTGATTAACATGATCATTTTCATGCTATTAAACTTGGATTGTTAATATGAAAGGTGTTCATATTATATTGTTAAACTGGAACTATTTCAATAAAATGTTTTCATATTGATTTAACTCGAACTAATTATATGAAACGTTTTCACAACATTTTGGGAATAAGACAACAGATCTTGGTACGATCCTAGGTTTACGCGAGGTAGTTGTAGTGCACATAAGTCCCAGTGCTTACAACCTATAACCATTAGCTAGGTGACTCTAGCCACTGAGTATACAGATAGTACTATCGATTTGACAACCCTCCCAGGATATTACTCGTTGGTCATTCCAACCACATCGACGATAGTCGTAACGAGGAGTGTATACTTAAGATGTTACTGAGGCAACAACAAAACAACTAGTCGTGGTTTGGTTATAGTACTAGTGTCGTTACTTTAACTCTAAAGGTTTAGCTCACCTTGGAGGGATTATAGTCTATATTTCCCACACATTTACAACTAAACAACTAAACAACAACTTGGTTTGGGATTGGTATTCCCTGTGATGACTAATAGGACAGGTGTTCCTTTGAGAGACTATTTCTAGGAAACGTTTACCTTAAATGGTTAAACTTGGTTTCCCACACAAAAACAACTATTCATAGGAAATGTTTACTTAAATGTTAAACCTGTATTTCCTGCAATAACTATTCTGGAATGTTTACCTTATTGTTAAACTTGAGTTCCTGTTAACTATCTGTTGGAAAATGTTTGCTTGATTGCTGAACCTGATTTTCCTTAACTATTGAAATGGATATGTTTACTTATTTGATAAACCTGTATATCCTGCTACTATTTATTAGGAAATGTTTATGATTAAACTTGTGTTTCCTACATAGTTATTATTGTAGTAAGAATGACATTCTTACTAATTATAGGAAATGTTTTCTTTAATTAGAACACTTGTGTTTCCTACTTTACATATAAATATTATGTTTGCGTACATGAATGATTTATACAAAACTAAAACCTGTGAATTCACTCAACATTCAATGTTGACAGTTTACTATGTTTTTCAGGGAATTAGGACTCAGGTACTCCTGCATGCATAAAGGACGTAGGCAACCTGACTATTTATGATGCCACTTTTGGGACACATGGATTTCCTTTGTATTATCAATTTCATTGGTTATACTTATGAAATCCCTCTTTTATAAATATGTATTTTCAAACACTTAAGTTGTCTTTGACAACCCTAACTTATGTACGACTTTATAAGTCGTATCTTTTGTAATAACTGTAAACTTATGGCATCTTAAATATATATGTATGTTCTGTATGATCATATACTCTGATACAATGAATGCACTATCGAATCTGTCCGCCCTCAATGCTTAAATATTATTAAAATGCTTCCGCTAATTAACTAAAAGCTTCCGCTAAACTGTTAATAAACACGATTACCGATTTGGGGGTGTGACAGAACTTGGTATGAAATCAGCCATCTCACTATCTAAAGGATTAAGAATTTCATCTTCATCAACCGCATCATCATCCGCATCGTCATCCTCATCCTCATCAGCCATATCAAATATGTGAACCGCAGTATGCGCACTAAAATCCACTTTCTTCCCGCTATCCTCATGTTGGTTACCCTTCTTCCGAATCGAAGAAACATTATTGTCAACTATAATATCTTCCTTAGAAAGAGCCTCAAACGAATTAGAAGTTGTTGTCTTCGCAACCTTCCCTGTGTTTTTTTTTTGGGACAAACACCTTTTTAGGAGGTGCACCAACCACTTTCTTTGTACTACCAACCACAAGTCCCTTGAATGGTTTCCGTGGAGTTTGAAATCCATCAGTTTTCGTTTCATCCCCTTTACCACCCTTCTCAGGACCATTGTTATCTGATGCAACAGGAACCCGCTTTGTACACTGATCAGCAGCATGCCCAAAAACCATACAAGTATTACATCTAGGGGGCTTCCATTCATACTCAACTTGAACCGTATGTAAAGAATACCCAACACCTTCCACAAACGGAACAGAAACCACCATAGTATCCTTAGGAACTCGATCCGCCCTAACATCAATCACGGCACGAGCAAAATCTAACCGACCCCATGAGTTGACACACATAGAGCTGGTATACGAGTCAAGCATAAGAGGGGTACCCAACTTAGAAGCAATAGCACTTAATCCATCCTCAGTAAAAGCAGCAATAGGAACCCCATGGAACTTAACCCAAATCGGAACAGATACTAAATCCGCCTTTAACAAAGAAGCAGTGGAAGACCACTTCTTCAATACAATTGGAATTTTCCGAATAAACCATGGACCATTCTCCAAAACCCCATCCAACCCTGTATCAGAATCAAACTTAAAAAAGAAGAAACCTTGCGCATTCATCATAGCTTTGGTGATGCCAAATTTCTTCCAAGCATTCATAACATAATTCTCTACAGCAGGAAACGCAACTCTCTTACCAAGAAAATAACCATACAACGTGTTCTCAAAACGCTCATTTGCCTTCAAAACCGAGGACATTGGAATCTGAACATCTGCATTTTCCAAGCTAGGCTGAGTCTCAAGCAGCCTAAAGTTAACCTTCTGAACAATTGGTCCCCCATTCACGACCCTAGCATATGAAGATTTAACCGGAGTACCCTCACATGAACTAGAATCATGAACATCATCTTGATAAGTAGACGGAACCGAAAGACCATCAGCTCCAACCAATTTACCATCTACCATTCTAACTGATTTAGAACCCAAACTTACTTTTGGTACATTTGGAATACCATCTCTCGAAACCCCTGTCATCAATGAATCAACAAGCAAGACCGACCCTCAAACCTGCAAGAAACTATGCCAACACACCGCTATGCAATCACGAAAATCCCAACTAGCCAAACAGACCAAAACCGACCAGAATATACGAGTCTGATCAAGGTAATAACCCCCAATCAACCAATCGACCTAATGTATGCAAACAATATCAAGATCTGGTCTTACCTTATGATTGTGTTGCTATGATGAGGATTTGACTTAACCCTAAGTGATCTTCTACATTAGTAAATCACCAGTAATAATAGCCAACAAAGCAAATAGACATAAGTAAATATAATAAGTTTAATAAATAATAGTTTGAATAAGTGTAATCTTCTATCCAATTGAGTATTATTAAGTTGTTCCTTAAACTTATCTATTAGAATCTGTATCAATTATAAATATGTTCGTTCGGAACAAAAACGTCCCCTATCTTGTATATTATTGTATATTGTATATTGTATTGTGTATTATTTGTATATTATTTGTATAATTGTGTAATTAGGAATAAATAATTAGTTAGAAATTAAATCACGTTCCCTGTGTTCGAACTTGGACTTACTTAAATAGCTATATTATACGAACAGGTTAATACTTTCCTGAATTGTGTGATAGTATTATTTAGTATTTTCTTATTTAAAACTTGTGATTATAATAGTCTATACTTTCCGCACATCAGTATCTATTTCCATCTTTTGTAGCACATCGGAATGGTCCACATACAACTGTATGAACCAAATCAAATAGTCCTTCACCTCTTTCACATGATCCCGTGAATGGTGATTTAGTCATCTTCCCTAATAAACAAGATTCACATACATCATCCGACTTGAGATCGAATGATTCCAACACTCCATCCTTTTGAAGTTGGGCGATGCGTTTCTTGTTTATGTGCCAAAGACGATAATGCCACAACTTGGATTTATCAAGCTCATTAGACGAATCAACATTTGAAATAACATTGCTAACACATTCAACATTTTCATATATGCCTTTGTAAGGAGAAGCTTTAAAAATAAAACAATCATTTAAATGAACCAAAATATCTCCATTTCCATTATCAAAAGAAAAATGATAACCATCTTTATACAAAGCATAAAATGAAATAATGTTTCTAATCATTTCCGACGAATAATAGCAATTATTCAAATCTATCCTAACTCCAGAATTCAGCATGAGCTCAAATCTTCCAATCTTCGTTACAGGTACAATTCCCTTGTTTCCCATAACTAAGTTGAGCTCTCCATGCTTCACACTTCTACTTTCCTTTAGCCCCTGCAATACAGTGCAAATGTGATTACCACACCATGTATCTAAAACCCAAGAATTAGAAGTTGTAGTATTATGGAGTTCGATCATGAACATACCTAAGTGAATACTCTTCTCGACCTTTCCATCTTCAAGGTCCTTCGGGTACTTTAGGAAGTTACGCTTCCAATGCCCCTTTGTGTTGCAGTAGAAGCACACTGCTTCCTTTGGGTCACTAACAGGTGCAATCTCAGAATCGGTCCCTTTCTTAGACTTGCGAACGGACTTTCCGTCAGCAATCTTCCTTTTCCAATTTGAAGTTGACCTTTTCCTTTTCTTTGCACTTTGACTAACAGTCAACACATGAGCTGCTAAGCCAGAGGACACATCATTTTTCTTGATTCCTTGCTCAGCAGTTTGAAGTAAATTGTGGAGTTCCATTATTGAGCCTTCCCTCTCATTCATATTCATCTGATATGATATTAAAAACTGATTGTAGACAGCTGGCAAACTGGATAGAATTATGGCGATGGAAAACTCTGTGTCAAATACCATGTTCAATGACTCCAACCTATCAAAGTACCCTTTCATCTCTAAGATGAAAGCACAGATAGAAACTCTAGGTTTGGGCTTGCAAGCCATGTGGAATTTCACCACATCAAGGCGTTCTTTGCTTGCCTTTGCCTGAAACATTTCTTTCAGCTGTTGGTTCATTTCATAAGCCTAAGTATTTTCAAAAGTCTTTTGCAGTTCAGGGCTCATGGAAGATGCCATGATACAAGACACTTTATTTGCATCATCATAATGTTTCCGGTGTGCCTCAATCTCCTCTTGGGTTAATTCTTCATCAATTATGGGTATCTGCTCATCGAGAACATATTCCTTGTTCTCGTACCTCAAGGTAAACCTTAGGTTACGCATCCAGTCCATATAGCTTGGACCGGTCAGTCTTTCCCTTCCAAGAACTGAGAGTAGTGAGAAGGTTGAGTTAATTGCGGGATTGGGGACGGGAGGATTTGCACCATTTAAATTTGCCATCTATGAGATAAAACAATTTTAGTTAGTTTGAATATTCCTTAATTATTTACCCAATTTTCTAAATTAAGGCTAGGATCTATATTTTCAGTTTTATGAAAAGGGTTGCCGTAATCATATAACTAAAATACTTTTGTCTATTTCATTTCTATGAAACTCCTAGATCTTTGAGATTCATTGAAATCTATCAATGGCATGTTAATCTCGGTTATGCACATCTACTATTTATGACTGGTATGCCGATGATCATGAACAAGATGGTGAATTAACCATGCAAACCCCGCGTGATCCCCGGCTCGAGTACGCTTGAGAATCGCGAGTCTCAATCACCTCTCATTATTTCCTCATATTAATGTGTCGGTAAACCGAAACACGCTCCATTAACAGTTCATACGAGAGATGTGCGGATTTCATGGGTTAGCATACTATTCATCATTTCCTACAGCTAAAACGGGATTTTGTTTTACTATTTTAAGTCTACTTTTAATCTTGATATCATCCTATCAAAAGTACTCGGTATCTCCATCGAACGCACAAAGAAGCGGAGAAGCAGGTCAGCGCGAAGCCTATTAAAAACCTGACTTCTTTAGGGAAGCAAAGCGACCCGCCTTATACCTCTCTTATAGTTTGTTCCTCATGGGTGAGCCGATTTATCAATTAAATGACGATGTATTTAGATTTTAATTATACATATATATAAATCATATTATACATATAATATCTCTTGAAGTTTAGGGTTCTATTTTAAACCTTTTAAAATGAGTGGTCTATTTTAAATAATTTAAAGTTATCAGTATCTAAACTGTAAATACATATTACCTATTTAGATAATTCTCTTTGCAATTTGTCTTTACCAACATACTATTGCAGATAATTAAATGCTACTATTTGTTAATCTATGGCTCTGATACCACTGTTGGGTTTTCTATTCCCTAACTAGATTATTATACACGCAGTGGAATAACAAAACTTTAAATAATCTAAGGCAGGAAACTAAAACCCCTTAAGGGATCTTTAACTTTAACAACATAGTACAATAAATAAATTGGATAAAGAAAATAAGAAAAACACTAACCTTAGAGAAAACCTATTTCTCGTGCGCAGACCAACGAGCAGAGTTTCATTACTTGGATGCAAGTACCCAAAGTAGAATACCTCTAATGCTTCACACCCAAAAACCCAAGAGAAAGTCAAATTTTCGAAACCCTCAAAAATTCGTATGAAATTCGTATGTCTTAAGGTATAGGATTGACCCCTATTTATACTTGGAGAGAAAACCCTGAAATTGCAGATTTTGACTTTTAGTCGCCGGCTAAACCCTTTAGCCGCCGGCTAAAGGTGTTTGCCTTAGACTCCAAGTCTGCGATCTACACCGCCTTACCTTTCTTGGTTTAGCCACCGGCTAAACCATTTAGCCGCCGACTAAATTTCAATTCCAGAATCTTCCGCCATTTTAATTACTTTTGATTTCTAATTAATTCACCATAATTAATAAACCAACTAATTAAATATAATATTAATACCAATTAATATTACTCCTTAATCTCTCTCTTGACTGTTTGTTGAGGGCAACCCAAAAAGGACTTTACCATTAATGGTAGTCTCACCAATTAGTTATGATATTGGAAACTATTCCAACACCCCTGATGTGCCCAATAATAACAACATAGCCAACCAGTGTTGACCTCCGAATAATGCATATAATGCCCAATGGCCAATTTGCACATAACCAATATAATTATCATATCAGACTAAACAGTCTATCAAACAGTAGTACTACGTTTACCCGTTGTAACCAAACCTGTTACAACTAAATCATACTGAGAGTTACAGATCCACTCACCTGATAATCCCAGTCGTTAACTCAGAAATCTTATATTACTGAATCTTCTCTGTGTCTGAGAACAAAAGATAACATAAGTTAATAATTCAGTTTATAATTAGCTTAGTATAACAAAACACAAGTGTTTAGATTAAAAACAAAAAGTCACCACAAAATGGGTTTACCCGCCGGGTACATCATATATCTCGGCTTCAAATTTGATCTGAACCAAATTCGTTTTACCCGACCCTTATATCCTCTGTATAAACTTTACCCGGTCCGGCCCGTTTTATACCTTTACCCGTCGGGTAATAGTTTACCAGCCGAGTACCCGATTTGTTTAGCTTACCCGCCGGATAGAAGGAGTACCCACCGGGTAACTCCATTTCCAGCTTCATGTACGGACTGTTTAAACCCAGAACCCGATTTTATAACCAAAAATCCCAAAAACTCAGTTTCTAATGCATCAATTTAATAATAAACATCAAACATAATCAATAACATCATACACATTAAGCATCAATTTCACTTTCATACAAATCACTATTAACCTATCAATTTCAATAATTCATAACTTCGAAATAGTCAATCAAATCAACTTACAATTAAGATGTTGATGATGATGTTGAAACCAAATCAAAATCTCAGCTTGTGCTTGTTTCAAATTCTTGTTTATGATTTCTAATTTTAGATTCTTAGAGTTTTGAAGGTTTTGAGTTCAAAGGAACTAAACTTTCCTAATTAGGAAAGGTAATTAAATAGGTAGGCCTATTTCCCAACCGACCCCGTATCCACTTAAAATAGTCCCTTTTATACACCTATTGTCTGGAACCTAAAAATCATTTACGATTCCAACAATTTTATTTTACCTTCAACTGTATAAAGTTAAAACAAATACTAATTTACTAGTCACAATAAGTTATTTGATCTTTTACCCAATTTCAGAATAATAAAATGAAATAAACAAATAAATTTCCTAACACATTTAAATGAGAAATTTAAAGTCAGGAATTTACCGAATTACTACTAGGCCTCTAATGTGGGTGTTACAAAATGTGTCCTGAGTTAGATAATCTCCCTATTACAGTACGTGGTCAAGTAAGTATTAGCTTCTCTAAGGAAGTAATTAACAATATTTAGTTCATAGAGTTGGTATTTATGAGTAGATTATTTGTTAGAATAGTGTCCAATATCATAACTAATTGGTGAGACTATCATTAATGGTAAAGTCCTTTTTGGGTTGCCCTCAACAAACAATCAAGAGAGAGATTAAGGAATAATATTAATTGGTATTAATATTATATTTAATTAGTTGGTTTATTAATTATGGTGAATTAATTAGAAATCAAAAGTAATTAAAATGGCGGAAGATTCTGGAATTGAAATTTAGCCGGCGGCTAAATGGTTTAGCCGACGGCTAAACCAAGAAAGGTAAGGCGATGGAGATCGCAGACTTGGAGTCCAAGGCAAACACCTTTAGCCGGTGGCTAAAGGGTTTAGTCGGCGGCTAAAAGTCAAAATCTGAAATTTCAGGGTTTCTCTCCAAGTATAAATAGGGGTCAATCCTATACCTTAAGACATACGAATTTTTGATGGTTTCGAAAATTCGAATTTCTCTTGGGTTTTTGGGTGTGAAGCATTAGAGGTATTCTACTTTGGGTACTTGCCTCCAAGTAACGAAACTCTGCTCGTTGGTCTGCGCGCGAGAAATAGGTTTTCTCTAAGGTTAGTGGTTTTCTTTATTCTCTTTATCCAATTTATTTATTGTACTATGTTGTTAAAGTTAAAGATCCATTAGGGTTTTAGTTTCCTAATTGCCTTAAATTATTAAAAGTTTTGTTATTCCGCTGCATGTATAATAATCTAGTTAGGGAATAGAAAACCCAACAGTGGTATCAGAGGCATAGCTTAACAAATAGTAACATTTAATTATCTGCAATAGTATGTAGGTAAAGATAAATTGGAAAGAAAATTATCTAAATAGGTAATATGTATTTACAGTATAGATATTGATAATTTTAAATTGTTTAAAATAGACCACTCAATTTTAAAATGTTTAAAATAGAACCCTAAACTTCAAGAGAACTTATTGTTGGGTTTTCTATTCCCTAACTAGATTATTATGTACGCAGCGGAATAACAAAACTTTAAATAATCTAAGGCAATTAGGAAACTAAAACCCTAAGGGATCTTTAACTTTAACAATATAGTACAATGAATAAATTAGACAAGGAGAATATAAGGAAAACACTAACCTTAAGAGAAAACCTATTTCTCACGCGTAGACCAACAAGCAGAGCTTCGTTACTTGGAGGCAAGTACCCAAAGTAGAATACCTCTAATGCTTCACACCCAAAAACCCAAGAGAAAGTCGAATTTTCGAAATCCTTGAAAATTCGTACTTCAAAACGTGTATTATGAAGGTATAGGATGCCCCTATTTATAGTTGTGGAAGAAACCCTAAGGTTTGCTGAATTCGACTCCCAACCGGCGGTTGGACCTTCCAACCGGCGGTTGGAGCTGTTAGTCTTGGACTCCAAGTCTGCGACTTCCACCGCCTTGAAACCCTAATCCCAACCGGCGGTTGGACCTTCCAACCGGCGGTTGGATCAGATTCTGGAATCTTCCGCCAAATTTAATTACTTTTAATTTCTAATTAATAAACTATTATTAATTAATTAAATAATTAAATATAATATTAATACTATTAATATTATCCTTCATCTTTCTCTTAACTGTTTATGAGGGCAACCCAAAAAGGACTTTACCATTAATGATAGTGTAACACCCGGTCAAAAAGAGTCAATTTTCGCTCCAAATTTAAAACTGTGAATAATTGTATTTTTATAAACAATTATAAGCAAATTACATTTTTGTAATTCCAGTAAGATATTTTTATTTTAAATATTTACGAATTAGTATAAACAAAATTATGAAAGTAAAATATTAAATTTATTTTACCTTCGGGTACAAAAACACGGGTATTCTATACTGCGATTGTGGACAAGATACCCACATGATTGGGGATGAGCCGGCCTAAACCAACCCACCCCCATTCCACTCTTTCATTTCCATTTTCTTCTTCTTTTTCTCATCTCTATCTCTCTCTCATTCTCTAACAACAACAACAACAACAACCAACAACATCAACAACAATATCATCATCATCAAAAATCAGAATCATCATAATCATCGTCATTTTCGGAGTTCATCATCTTCATCTTCTTCACCATCATCTTCATCTCCATTTTCATCAAAAAGTAAGATTTCTCACTTTCTCTCTCTAGAAATCGTTTCTCTTTCTATAAATTACTTAGATTACTTCAAAATACATGCTAGAAGCTTTCTATAACATCAAAACACCCAAAAATCGAGCCAAAACTCGATTTGGATCTTGAAATCGTCGAACAGACGATGACGTCACATTTGGACCGAGAACAGTGCTGCGACGTTGCAGCCAACGTCGCAGTTCAACGTCGCAAATACCATGACGTCGCCTGGTGCGACGTCAGTCACAACGTCGCATGAAATTGCGAACGTCGCATATAGCGACGTTAACCCTTACGTCGCACTAAACACTGACGACGCATATAGCGACGTAGACTACAACGTCGTAGTACAATCGTACTGCGACAGAAGCTCCAACGTCGCACCCAACGTCGCAGGTCACAGAACCTTAAAAACCTATGATTTTCACTAAGTGTCGCAACCAAAATTTACCACTTGATTTTGCTCCGAATTTGGATTTCGGGTGCGTTTTTACTAAAGCTCGACCCCAACCAGGGGCTCTGCCCCTTGGACCCCGCCAGGGGTTGCCACCCCTTGGACCCCGCTACCACGGGCGCTACCCTCAGACCCCCGTACACAATTTCCCACCTTGAACAACAAATAAATAATTACACAACTCGGTTAGACAAATTGATTTGTCTCATGCTTATATGACCTCACGTGTTTAGGACACTAGGAGGTTACTTATCGGACAACGCGCATATCGTAGGATCGCCAACTCACAGGTGAGTTTCATAGCCCCACTATTTTAACTGTTTTACTGTTTTCGAGGTGAAACACATGCTCAATAACTGTTTTCGAATTATATAAATAAACTTTTATAATTCATAATTATTTATATTACTATATGTAATACGAATGTGTAATACTTAGGAATTACACCTACCATACTGTTTGAGATAGTATCAATACTTAACCTAGATAGGTTACAACCGTACACTGTTAGATTGTTGGAAAACAATTACCACTACATAACTTGATTAAGTTATCACTATCCATTGACCCTATTGTCACGGGACAATACTATCACTTATACTAGAACTGGTTAGTTCTACCTACACTGGACAACGACTACACTTTTACAGGATTAGTTTCCCTTTTGGGACTACGACTGCTCATACCGTCCAGGACTTCTAAACTGGAATAGTACTCAAGTAAACAACAACCAAGGACTTCAAATATACTTGCTAGGCTGAGACTAGGAGTATACAGTAGTGACAAACGTTAGTATAGGATCTTTATACTAATACAAACCAACTAGGTGATGACTGTTCATACCTAGGCTCAATGTGTTACAATTTATATCTAAGTATTGTACATACATATTTAGATACAATATATTACTTCACGCGTGGCATGATACACTGTTACTTCTGTTTGTAGATTTGACTTATATATGTATATATATATACTCATACACTATATCAAGCACTTGGTGCTTCTTACAATTTAATTATGCATATTGGCATACATACATACAAACACAACTACTCAAGTCAGGCGCGTCGTAGTACGGCTGGCTCTCATTTACTTAGCTAGGTCTGTCGTAGTACAGCTGGCTCTACATTTCACCAGTCGGGCTTGTCATTATACAGCCGGCTCAATTACATACTTTGCTTGCGGGCAATGCGGACGATGTTCCAGAAGGGACACACAACGATGCCACGGTAAAGTGGGCACAAAACGATGCCACGGTATTGCAGTGGGCACAAGGACGTATTCGCGGTAAAGCGATACACTCTATGGATGGGCGGGCTTATACTCGTGATCCACACACATTAGTTAATGGGTCGGTGAGTTTTCACGCGAGGCCGTTAGCTCGATCATGTTCGGGTTAGCGTTTGCTAGCCGGGTAAACGAACATACTCAACAATCAATCATGTTCGGGTTAGCATTTGCTAGCCGGGTAAATGAACATACTCAACAATCAATCATGTTCGGGTTAGCATTTGCTAGCCGGGTAAACGAACATACTCAACAATCAATCATGTTCGGGTTAGCATTTGCTAGCCGGGTAAATGAACATACTCAACAATTAATCATGTTCGGGTTAGCGTTTGCTAGCCGGGTAAACGAACATACTTAACAATCAATCATGTTCGGGTTAGCTTATGCTAGCCGGGTAAACGGACATATCATAAATAATCAATCATAGTTCGAGGGATTACAATTATATTACTAAAAACAACATGTTGTGCCAGGTGGCACACCAATCATTACACAACAGTATATGACGTGGTCATACAACTACTTGATTTCAACTTAGGCATGCATTGCCTCACATCGATAGATTTACTTAATACCAGATAGGTATCCAGGCTCGGAATGCCTCAATTAATATGTACTTGAGTACATACCACTATTACTTAGGTATTAGATACCTCGACTAGCGTATACACATTGGTGATTACAACTTCAACTTAACACAAAGCAGAATCTTGGATTCTGGACTATTTTTCTAAACATACAAGGTTTTATACTTTATGTTTTCAACTAACCATCCTATGAACTCACCAGCTTTATAGCTGACTCGTTTTAGCATGTGTTCTCAGGTGCCCAGCAGGATTAGGATTGCTACAAGATATGCTAGCTCGAGTCGCATGTTTTCAAACGACTGGATTTCTCTGTATAACTTTTGTATTATAAATTATGTATTGAAATTATTTTGCGAACTCGCAACTTGTATACACTTTTATTTTGGAAATGTATAACTATTTTCAAACGTCTCATTTAGAGTCGTTCATTATTTACCTTCGTGCTTGTGATATTTGATTTGGTAACACCCGACCCGACCGCTTCCGCAAACCAAAATTTGAGGGTGTTACAGATAGTCTCACCAATTAGTTATGATATTGGACACTATTCCAACAGTCTCCCACTTGGAAAATTCATCAACTACTATTGGTCTCAAGGCTATATCACATTAACTATGTAAAGTGTGCATCCAAGCAACTGCCGAACTCTGATCTTATATTTAGAGTTAGTCCTTTAGATAAGTGATCAACCATTCCTTTGTTTCACGATATCTTATGAACCGAGACATGGATTATAATCAATCTCAAGATTCATATATGTTTTCCGATTTCCGATTATATTGACTATAAGAGACTTCTGAACTATCACTTTAGTCTCGGCCAGGCCTAGCACTTTTAAGTCAAACTTTAATCATCAGAGGGCCCATGATATCTCCTTTCCATTTTAGGCAAAAGGAACAAATAAATATCGACTACATAGCACTAGTCAACTCATCATATCATACCTAGCATACCCTTTATAAATGGCATTTACGCACAGCGTTTGAATAGACTAAAGTATAACAGACTCGAAGAGCTAGATACTCATGTATCTCCATTTTAAGAATAGAAGATATTATCATCTTAAAATCACTCGTGATTTAATCCATGAAGTGATCTCTTTAAGTGCGGGTTTCTCCTATACTTAAATCCCCATTAAGTACCCATGAGTGTTGCAGCAATCTCCATGCCATGTCTATCTCCATAGACATCTACTAACACTCCATGACAGTCTTAATTCACCACATACTTCCTATAGTGTGATCGACTGAGGAGGTTTGAGTAAGAACTTATTACTCTGAAAGTGGTGTCTAAACATGCAAAACTGAAACACAACGACAAACAATAGTAAATGGTAGAACTCCTTCTCATTAAAAATCTCCATTATTAATCACCAAGTCTATTACAGTTTCTATCATTGTTTATAACGTTTCAAATTCAAACTAACAACTAAAACTTTACATTATCTCTTAAACCTATGCTCATAGCATGTTCATCGTGCTTGGACTTTCCTAGAGGCTTTGTGAACGGATCAGCTGGATTTTCCTCTGATCTTATGCTCTTCACAATTACATGTCCTTCTTCGACTTTACTTCGGACAAAATGGTATTTCCTTTCAATGTGCTTCGACTTTCCGTGATCCTTGGGTTCTCTACTCAAGGCTACTGCACTTTCATTATCACAGAATATAGCAATAGGATCTTGTACTGTTGGAACAACTCCAAGATCTCCAATAAAATTCCTCATCCAGATAGCTTCCTTTGCCGCTTCACTAGCTGCAATGTACTCAGACTCACATGTAGAGTCCGCTACTGTATCTTGCTTAGAACTTTTCCATGTAACCGCTCCCCCATTCAGTAGGAATACCCAACCAGACTGTGATCGACAACCATCTCTGTCCGTTTGGAAACTAGCATCACTATAACCCATTACTCTAAGTTCTTCTTCTCCACCATAAACCAAGAACCAGTCTTTAGTATTTCTCAAATACTTAAGAATGTTCTTTACAGCTGTCCAATGACCTTCTCCAGGATTCTGCTGATGTCGACTCACTAAGCTCAAAGCAAATGAGACATCAGGCCTTGTACACGTCATGGCATACATGATCGATCATATAGCCGAAGCATATGGGATTCGACTCATTCTGTCCAATTCTTGTTCAGACTTTGGACATAGATCCTTACTGATCTTAATGCCATGATTCAAGGGTAAGTTCCCTTTCTTGGAATTTTCCATATTGAATCTTTTCAGTATTTTATCTATGTACGTATCCTGGCTGAGTCCTATGAGACGTTTTGACCTATCTCTGTAAATCTTTATACCAAGGATATATGCTTGATGTGTGCTAAGTATAGGCAATTATAATAACAAGTTTAATTAAGGAAATACTAAATAATACTATCATACAATTCAGGCAAGATTAACCCGTTCATGTAATATAGCTTAATAAGTAAGTCCAAATTCGAACACAAGGAACACAAAAAACGTTATTCTTATTTATAACTAATTATCTATTTATTCTATTTACAAATATTTACAATTATAATACAATTAAATACAAGGATCCAATTTACAATAATCTACAAGATAAGGGGGACGTTTTAGTTCCGAACGAACATATTTAAATTTATATTTTTGATACAGATTCTAATAGATAAGTTTTAGGAAACAACTTAAGAATACTCAATTGGATAGAAGATTATAACTATTTAAACAATTATTTATTAAACGTATTATATCAACTTATGTCTATTTGCTTTGTTGGCTATTATTATTGGTGAATTACTAATGTAGAAAATCACAAAGATTAAGATAATTTTCATATAGCAACACTTCCAAAGATTAAGTAAACTATCACTATTTATTAAGATCTATCAGCAGTTTATTAATACAATTCCAAGATTAGGTTGAATTACAATGTTACTTGTAACACCCCCAAATTTAACAGTTTGCGGAAGCGACGTTTTGGGTGTTACTAATCAATAATCACAAGCACAAAGGATACAGTGAACGACTCTAAATGAGACGTTCGAAAAGTTATTACATTAATACATAAATAGTTTCAAAATACAAGCTCGAGTTCAAGTGAATTTCCTAGAGATTCTAATACATAACAACTAGTACAAAAGTAATGTAATAAAATCTCCAAGCTTGTAAATGCATGCGACTCGAGCTAAGTAAGCTTATCCTGCTGGGCATCCCTACTGATGCTGTGTACCTGAGAAGCATTACTAAAACGGTCAATCAAAAAGGTTGGTGAATCTCACAGGTTTGTAAGTAAGTAAACAGTTTGAACACACAAGTAGTATTTGTAAATCATAGCCAGCCAGTAATTAACGATCACAGGTTATGCTCATCGTTAACTTAAGTTTTAATAAGTGGGTGGTTGCAGGTTATGCTAACCGTTTGATACAATTGCCATGAGCCACCATAGTTGAAGCTTAACGTACAGTAATTATAGGTACCCCCTCATGAATGTAATCCAAAACATTCATACAGAACGAGTAAGAAATGCCCGTTTCTACAGGAACGGTTCGTGGTAGTGCTTGCTACCCCGAGCGGGGATTGTCAGTCCCATATGGATCCATATACTAAAACTCGCGCTTATCACATAACTAACAACTATGATTCAGGAGGATTTCATTGGATTAGTCGTAAACTCATGCAGTTGGCGTATTCGTAATCTCATACAGTAAGTAAATCATGGCAGCAAGTAAGTTTTGTGTGTTCATGTAAAACAGTAATGCATCTCACCCCTGAGTAAAAACAGTAAAGTAGGGGCTGTAAGACTCACCTGAGTCTGGCAGATAATGCAGTAAGTAAGCAAGTAGTATCCCGAACTAGCAACCCTTAGCGTCCTAATACGCATAAGGTTTAGTAAGTAAATGGAATACTTGTAAAGTATCCATGCTAGTTGTTCCCAAACTAGTTAATGTCCGTTAGTTTATTTGTACGTTTGTATTCGTTTGTAAATCGTAGTTTGTATAAAAGTTGTACGGTCTGTTTGTTATCAGTGTATAATAATAATTCCATCCATTATTATTATGTATTCATAGTAGTTGTACAGTTGTAAAGTATACTCGTAAGATCGTTTGTTTGTATTACAACATGCATCGTTTGCGTAAGTTCCAATGGGCTTAAACCCCAAAGGGTACGAGTGAAACCTCGTAAGTATTCGAGTGTATGTTCGTATCAGTTAGCGTGTAATCCAGCACGTAACTAGTGAGTGAACTTGTAAGTTCGTATCGGATGCAATCCCGTGTAATGTACAAGTGTAAGTTTATTGGAGTGCAATCTCCTAAGTATTTCCAAGTGTAATCTCGTACGCGTGTGTGAGTGAAATCTCACGTTAGTTTTGTACAGTCTTGCACGTATTCAAGTGTTGTTGTATACTTTCAAAAGAATAGTATTTTCAGGTATAAGTAGCATCGTATTTGGTTTAGTAGTTGAAAAGTGATTCTAACACTTAGAGTATATTTTGTTTTCTGATCTGGGCTTTCTGCGACACAAGGCTTGTGTCGCAGACCGTATGCGACATAAGGTCTGTGTCGTATGGATTTGTTTCTGATTTAGTGTTTATGCGACACAATGGTTGTGTCGCAGACAGAGGTACGACACAACGATACGACATAGTCGTTGTGTCGCAATCAAGCGATAAGTAAATTTTTGTGTCGCAGGTGATACGACATATAGTGCGACGTAAGCGTTGTGTCGCATACATTGCGACATAACGTGTGACATAACATGCGACATAGTGTTGTGTCGCACAGAATTTTGGTCCGATGCGACACAAGAGGTCTGTTCGGAATTTAAGTTTCCGAAAACGTATTTTCCGGTTTCCGTTGGGTCTAGAACTTTTATACTAGTTTTAACATGTTATAATGAGTTCATAGTAACTATTGGTAGTCGTTTTTAATGTTTGTGGTGTCATTTTCTTTAAAATGACCAAAACCGACATTTACGTTAACGTGTTCAAAAACAAGTTTAGATTATATATTCGGACATTATAAAGTTAGGGAAACAATAATCTAGCAAAATAAATGTAATCGGAAAAGTTTCGGGTCGCCGGAAAACTTACAAAGTTGTCGAAACGAAAATCCGAAAAGATGAAGTTATAGCCCTCGTTCTCGTGATCACTTTCCTCCAAATCGGGCCTAGCTTCCGGTGAGTTTTAGTGGTGTTTTTCTAGAGAGAGAGAGTGTCGATTTAGAGAGAGAGATGAGAGAGTTTAGAAAGAAAATTGGAGGTGATGGAGTATGGTGATTGTGTGTGTAAGTGAGAAAGGGAGGGGGGTGATGTCCCCTCCTTGTTGGCCGGTTTTGGGTGGGGCCACCAAGGTGTGGTCTCACCAAGTTTTGCTCCTCCGTGTTTGCGCTCCGTGCGGTGTTCGTTTCCCCGGTCGTTTAAACGTTAAAATCATTTTATACGTGATTTAATATACGTTTTAAAATACGAAATAATACTCGATAATTAAGTTGAAGTATTTTATCAAGATACTAGTTTTCAAGTTATAAAACATAACTTAGTTTTTGTTTTGTCGGTTGGTCGAGTTTTCGGAGAGTTCGGTAATGTTTGGGTTAAAACGTACGTTTTCGTTATATTATAAACATAATATAAAGTAGTAGTCAAGGTAATTAAATAATTTAACATTATTTAATATTTGTTTTACCAATGTCCGCAAGTTTGTACAATTGTAGTTTCATACGATATGTACGAATCGTATACGCGTATATATATATATTCCATCCATATATATATATAAAGTAAATAACGTATATAATCCTATTTCATATTATATACAAGTAATAAACACGTAATTAGGAAAATTTTAAATTGATCCTAATTTTGGGGTTGTTACATTCTCCCCTTGTTAATTAAATTTCGTCCCGAAATTTGTTCGAAGTAGTAATCGGTAGTTTGATATTCGTCGGGTAGCTACAATACGTACTAGTAGCCTACAGTAGTAGGGTAGGTCCTACAGTGTTTGAAAGCAAGTAATCGTTAAGTGGTAACGTACCCTAAATTTTGTTGCCGGGAGGTAGTGGACAATTGGCCTTGAGATGGCCAGCACTCCCACAGTTGAAGCAGAGTTTCGCCTTGAGGGAGTTAGTATTCTTAGGGTAGGACTTGCATCGACCGATAGGTAAGGTACACGGTCCTTCATGATGCCGAGTGCACTTAGAACAGTATGGTTTCTTTCCCAAGTAGTTTCCGGTGGATTTGGAGGGAGTAATCTTCACCCTTTTTGCTGGAGGTGACGTACAGTCAGTGTCGGTATCCTCTTCAGTAGGAGTATCATGTGAAGTTGGTGGTGAAGTAGGGTTTTCTAAAGCTATTAAACGTAGCTCGTACTCACGCATACGTATGTCATTTTGGAAAGCAATTCGTCGTAGGTCATCAATGTCTTCCCGTGCTTCAGTCAGTTGTTTTAGCAGCGAATCAATAGTTTGGTTAAGGTGGTTGACTGATTCAGTAGTCAAGGTTTCATCAACTGATGCTTTTGCAGCAGTTAGAGCAGCAGGAGAGGCAGGTGCTGCTGCTGATTCAGCGGAGTGTTCTGTATCACACTCGAGTTCCAGGAGGTAAGGAAACATCTTCGGTTCCTCACTGAGCAGTTCATTTTGCAGTGTAGGGTTGTTGACGGAGTGAGTTGTCATTTCCTACGAAATAAGTGTTCTATTTAAGAATTTGCCTCAAGTAAGTGAAGTTATATTAATTTATCTGTTTAAATTAACGAATAGCATACGAGCTCCCGGTCTCAACCAGTGTGAGATAATTGGGAAGGGAGTTTGGGTTACTGTATCTAAAGTGTAAGGCAAATTGTGTTGTCGGGATTTAAGTAGTCGGTCGTTTCCTAATCCTATTGTGTACTTAGGATCAAAGAAAACACACAGAATAAAGTACAGTTATACATAAGTCATTAAGCGAGAGATTTATGAGAAAACAGATTCGGGTAGTCAAAGAATAAGCGTACCCGGGTGGAGTAAATCACAGAGTCTCGGATTTGGGTCATCCTCCCTAGCATTGATTACATAAGCTCTACTCCTTGTATTGTTGGTTCGGGGTTTCAGCTTAGGGAAATCCTTCCTGAAGTGCCCGGTACCGTTGCACTCATAGCAGGTTTTGGGTGCAGAATTATCAGTACCAGTGGGGCTGGTTCGGCAGTCTTGGGCCAGGTGCCCGAATTTCTTGCACTTAGTGCAGGGACAGGAGCCGTTATGATGGCGGCTACATTTGGAGCAGTAAGGCTTGCTCCCCTTGTAAGCCTTTGAGTCATTGGCATTGACTGTTGCAGGCTTTTTGTCGGAGGTAGTGTTGGATGAGTGGGGGGTTACTTCCCATTTGCGTTTGTTATTCGCGGGTGGGGTTGAAGTCGAGCCACGGCGGACAGAATTGGCCGTTAGTTCGTGAGCCATGCGAATGGCGCTCTGAATGGTTCCCGGTTTGGATGAAGTAACTAAGTCTTGAAGTCGCTCAGGAAGTCCATCAACGTACTTTTCGATCCTTTTGTATTCAGGATCAACCATGGATGGGCACAAAAGTGCCAGCTGGTGAAAGCGGTTGGTGTATCCGGTGATGTCGTCACCCTGCATCTTGTGATTCCAGAATTCTAACTCTAGTTGCTTCAGCTCATCTCTTGGGCAGTACTCGCCCCTCAGCATATTCTTTAGTTCATCCCACTGTAGTTTGTAAGCATCGGCAATGCTCACCGTTTGCTCATAAGTGTTCCACCAAGTAAGGGCGGTGTCAGAAAAGGTGCTGGCGGCGAATTTAACTTTATCCTCTTCCTTGCAGTTGCAGATGAGGAACACTGATTCGACTTTCTCGGTCCATCGAATCAGACCGATTGCTCCTTCAGTTCCTGCAAAGTTCAGCGGCTTGCAGTTATGGAAATCCTTGTAGGTGCAGGTTTTGGGTTGTGGTCCAGTATTAGCGGTATCTTCGCTACCAGGGGCTGAAGTCCGGGTAGCTAGAGCTTGAGCCACACTACGGGCAATTATACCCGCTACTTCGGCTTCAGTAAGTGTGATTTGTCGTCGAGGAGGCATGTTCCTTGAAACAACAATTTAAGAACATGTAAGGGTTTGAACAAGAATTATGACGGTAATGATTTAGTATGTTCAAAGAAATTTCGTCAAAGGTTGAAATTTGTTCAAAGTTTGTGGGTTATAAATAAGTTTATACAGTTTCGAAATTTTTGTAACATGTTTGACAAAAATACATTTGTTATAAAATTTTGATGTTAAAAATCGGTTGTATAATTTGAAGTCTGACGGAGACTTGAGTTGAAAATGATTTTATTGGGATACATATAACGGTACGGTGGGGTACGTTGTAGAATGGTACAAACGTCGAATTAGGTAGGAATAGTAAATGAAAACAAGGTCTCGATCTTTATATCGAAGGACGTTCGAGTAACTATGGTTGTCGGTTATAACGGTGTGGAAGTCTTCGGATGTAAGCTGGTAGTCGTGAATTCATAAAAGTTAAATAAAGACAGAATGACGAGAATCGAGTCGTCGTTTGTTCGATGAAATGTTAAAGAATATTGATTTCGTAGTAGTCGAGAGAGTATCGTATCGGAGAAAGAGGCCTATGTATATATATATATATATATATATACATATATATATATATATATATATATATATATATATATATATATATATATATATATATATATATATATATATATATATATATATATATATATATATATATCACATAACCGCCTAGTTCGTGTCTAGCACAATCACGTAAAAGTCCCGGTTCTCTCGAGGTCAGAGTCAGCTAATGCATTCCGGTTCGACATAACCCCTTTCAGAACTCACATCATCTTCATTTAATTGTACATAGTTGATCAGGCTATGTTAAATTAAACTTGTATGCTGTAATTCCTGAACCAGTTATACCTAATGAGGAATACTGCCTAACGGTCATAGTCTAGGCCCACTAAATGCAACCTAGTTCACTATAACCTTAGGCTCTGATACCAATCTGTAACACCCCCAAATTTAACAGTTTGCGGAAGCGACGTTTTGGGTGTTACTAATCAATAATCACAAGCACAAAGAATACAGTGAATGACTCTAAATGAGACGTTCGAAAAGTTATTACATTAATACATAAATAGTTTCAAAATACAAGCTCGAGTTCAAGTGAATTTCCTAGAGATTCTAATACATAACAACTAGTACAAAAGTAATGTAATAAAATCTCCAAGCTTGTAAATGCATGCGACTCGAGCTAAGTAAGCTTATCCTGCTGGGCATCCCTACTGATGCTGTGTACCTGAGAAGCATTACTAAAACGGTCAACCAAAAAGGTTGGTGAATCTCACAGGTTTGTAAGTAAGTAAACAGTTTGAACACACAAGTAGTATTTGTAAATCATAGCCAGCCAGTAATTAACGGTCACAGGTTATGCTCATCGTTAACTTAAGTTTTAATAAGTGGGTGGTTGCAGGTTATGCTAACCGTTTGATACAATTGCCATGAGCCACCATAGTTGAAGCTTAACGTACAGTAATTATAGGTACCCCCTCATGAATGTAATCCAAAACATTCATACAGAACGAGTAAGAAATGCCCGTTTCTACAGGAACGGTTCGTGGTAGTGCTTGCTACCCCGGGCGGGGATTGTCAGTCCCATATGGATCCATATACTAAAACTCGCGCTTATCACATAACTAACAACTATGATTCAGGAGGATTTCATTGGATTAGTCGTAAACTCATGCAGTTGGCGTATTCGTAATCTCATACAGTAAGTAAATCATGGCAGCAAGTAAGTTTTGTGTGTTCATGTAAAACAGTAATGCATCTCACCCCTGAGTAAAAACAGTAAAGTAGGGGCTGTAAGACTCACCTGAGTCTGGCAGATAATGCAGTAAGTAAGCAAGTAGTATCCCGAACTAGCAACCCTTAGCGTCCTAATACGCATAAGGTTTAGTAAGTAAATGGAATACTTGTAAAGTATCCATGCTAGTTGTTCCCAAACTAGTTAATGTCCGTTAGTTTGTTTGTACGTTTGTATTCGTTTGTAAATCGTAGTTTGTATAAAAGTTGTACGGTCTGTTTGTTATCAGTGTATAATAATAATTCCATCCATTATTATTATGTATTCATAGTAGTTGTACAGTTGTAAAGTATACTCGTAAGATCGTTTGTTTGTATTACAACATGCATCGTTTGCGTAAGTTCCAATGGGCTTAAACCCCAAAGGGTACGAGTGAAACCTCGTAAGTATTCGAGTGTATGTTCGTATCAGTTAGCGTGTAATCCAGCACGTAACTAGTGAGTGAACTTGTAAGTTCGTATCGGATGCAATCCCGTGTAATGTACAAGTGTAAGTTTATTGGAGTGCAATCTCCTAAGTATTTCCAAGTGTAATCTCGTACGCGTGTGTGAGTGAAATCTCACGTTAGTTTTGTACAGTCTTGCACGTATTCAAGTGTTGTTGTATACTTTCAAAAGAATAGTATTTTCAGGTATAAGTAGCATCGTATTTGGTTTAGTAGTTGAAAAGTGATTCTAACACTTAGAGTATATTTTGTTTTCTGATCTGGGCTTTCTGCGACACAAGGCTTGTGTCGCAGACCGTATGCGACATAAGGTCTGTGTCGTATGGATTTGTTTCTGATTTAGTGTTTATGCGACACAATGGTTGTGTCGCAGACAGAGGTACGACACAACGATACGACATAGTCGTTGTGTCGCAATCAAGCGATAAGTAAATTTTTGTGTCGCAGGTGATACGACATATAGTGCGACGTAAGCGTTGTGTCGCATACATTGCGACATAACGTGTGACATAACATGCGACATAGTGTTGTGTAGCACAGAATTTTGGTCCGATGCGACACAAGAGGTCTGTTCGGAATTTAAGTTTCCGAAAACGTATTTTCCGGTTTCCGTTGGGTCTAGAACTTTTATACTAGTTTTAACATGTTATAATGAGTTCATAGTAACTATTGGTAGTCGTTTTTAATGTTTGTGGTGTCGTTTTCTTTAAAATGACCAAAACCGACATTTACGTTAACGTGTTCAAAAACGAGTTTAGATTATATATTCGGACATTATAAAGTTAGGGAAACAATAATCTAGCAAAATAAATGTAATCGGAAAAGTTTCGGGTCGCCGGAAAACTTACAAAGTTGTCGAAACGAAAATCCAAAAAGATGAAGTTATAGCCCTCGTTCTCGTGATCACTTTCCTCCAAATCGGGCCTAGCTTCCGGTGAGTTTTAGTGGTGTTTTTCTAGAGAGAGAGAGTGTCGATTTAGAGAGAGAGATGAGAGAGTTTAGAAAGAAAATTGGAGGTGATGGAGTATGGTGATTGTGTGTGTAAGTGAGAAAGGGAGGGGGGGTGATGTCCCCTCCTTGTTGGCCGGTTTTGGGTGAGGCCACCAAGGTGTGGTCTCACCAAGTTTTGCTCCTCCGTGTTTGCGCTCCGTGCGGTGTTCGTTTCCCCGGTCGTTTAAACGTTAAAATCATTTTATACGTGATTTAATATACGTTTTAAAATACGAAATAATACTCGATAATTAAGTTGAAGTATTTTATCAAGATACTAGTTTTCAAGTTATAAAACATAACTTAGTTTTTGTTTTGTCGGTTGGTCGAGTTTTCGGAGAGTTCGGTAATGTTTGGGTTAAAACGTACGTTTTCGTTATATTATAAACATATTTATATATATATAATTTAACATTATTTAATATTTGTTTTACCAATGTCCGCAAGTTAGTACAATTGTAGTTTCATACGATATGTACGAATCGTATACGCGTATATATATATATATATATATATATATATATATATATATATATTCCATCCATATATATATATATAAAGTAAATAACGTATATAATCCTATTTCATATTATATACAAGTAATAAACACGTAATTAGGAAAATTTTAAATTGATCCTAATTTTGGGGTTGTTACATTACTTAACATTAATAATTGACAATCATTAATTAATTTATAAAACTCACAAGATTAGTAAAGCTATCTATATAAATCAATTAACTGTTATCAATATTAATATAACACAGATAATTCTTGTATAATAAGCATTCAATAATATAGTTCCAACATAAACATATAATTCATATAATAAATCTAATAAACATACATTTAAACATTCATAATGAAAACCTAATAAGCAATTAATTCAAATAAACAATATCCAAAATAACACAAAAGATTAATAAAGTTACAAGGATAAAGAAACCGAACCAATTAGCAAACCAGCTTTTCCTAGGGTTAAAAACCTTCAAACCCTAGCTTCTTTGCCTCCAAAATCGCACCTTAAAGTCGTCCTAAAACCCTAACTTTCGGTTTTAGTATTCTTGAATCGTATATCGTTTAAGTTAATTTGAGCCTCTATTTATAGTTTTAAAAACCGACCTCCCAACCGCCGGTTGGATACTCCAACCGCCGGTTGGAGTTATTTGAATCCGGGTCCAACTCCACGTGTCTGCACCGCCTTAAACCCTAAAGCTCAACCGCCGGTTGGATACTCCAACCGCCGGTTGAATGTTAATTCCAGAATATTCTATTTTCGGGCTTGGGCTTAATTCTTAGACTCTCAATCTTCATATCCGGACTTTATTCTCTCTTTGGCCCAATTCTTCATTTTAACTTTTTTAGTCTTCATTTCTTCAAGGTCTTTAATCCTTATTTCTTTAAGTGCTTTAAATTCTTCAGTTCTGGTCTCGTTCTTGTTCCTTTTTCTTCATTCTTTAATTAAAATACATTTCTGCAATTATTAACAAAATAAGTATCTAAAATCATATAAATGCAATAAAATGTATATAAATATTGGGATAAATTACTATAAAATATACTATCTATTTGATGCTTATCAAATATCCCCACACTTAAGTTTTACTTGTCCTCAAGTAGAATACTGAATAAAATTTAAAAATAAGCATCAAACTAATATTTAAGAATCAGAATACCAATACTAAAAATCTGTTTCATAAATTAAAAATTTAAACAATTTAATTAACATGGATAACTATAATGTATAAATAAAATTATTATTATTTGTGCAATATATAACTTTATGAATGATTACTAATATATTTGTCCACTTTAAACAATCTATACTCATATTTCTGAATACCCTTTTTATTGTTAGTATGTATATTACTTATGATTTCCATATATGATATACTTTTAAATTTAATTATACAATTTACTTTTATATTCCAATTAAATATATGAAATACATTTTTAAGAATCAAGACATTGGTTACAGGTCTGCATTTTCATGCAACATAGCGACATAACTCGATTCAGGTTTAAGCAAAACCAGACTTGGTCAAACCATTTTGGCGACCTCATTAGGTATCTTTTATTTTTAAGACTTTTCAAGTACTTTTAACTTGCGCTTGCTTAATTTTTAAGTATATATTAATAGAGACCAGGTCTATACTTTCGTATAACAGAGGAAACCATCAATATATACCCCCAAATGTACTCACATAAGTAAAAAGATATAAAATTATTGCATAACAAACTTAAAATTTAAGACTTTTAATGTCATACATCATATAATGTATCATAAAATAATAAACAAGTTTTTTTTTTTTATTATTAATTTTTTTAAAATTCAGAAATCTTCATATAGATTGCCTATTAGTACATCATATCATATAACTATATATCACTTCCTTATTAAGTAGCTTACGTTATTTATACAAAACAGTTAATCCATATTAAAGTCTAAACTTTTAAATACAAAACAAAACTTTTAACAAAAGTATTCTAACTAATAAATATTTAGTTATTCACTTAAAATTTTAAATTTTCAAAATTTTAGAACAATAGAAACTTAAATGTTTAATTAAATAAATTCTTTTTCTTACGAACCCTATCCCCACACTTAAACTATACAATGCCCTCATTGTATAAAAATGATAAACAAAAAGTGAGTAAGGGAAAGAAAAATAGAACAAAAAAACTCCCCTGATTGAAATTATAAATTTCATCATCGGCTAAGAAAAATCTTCTTGGTTGATTCCTTCATCTCTTGAAAAATAATATACAACATCCACACTTTCGTAGTTAATCACGATTGCATTTAGCATATGCAATAAGCCTTTAAACCCCTCGGTATCCAAAGTGGACGAGTTATAGTCTCGTGAGGGTTTCCAGTGAACACACCCACAAAGTTCATATTTAATAAATAAGTAAGAACTTTATAAATAAAGTGCTGAACTTACTGCCAGTCTAATGCTATAACAAATAACAACCATATCAGCATAATAAATATAATAAACGTGAAAAGTAAACATAATAATAAGTACAGTCATCCCAACTATAAATGTATCAAATGTATCCAACAGAATCTAATCATCATCTGAATCCTCCTGCCCTGGCTGTCTCGAAGGTCCAGCTCCATCGTCAACTATCGGAACATATGGCTGGAACTCAATAGACCTATCTCTCAACAACTGCTGCAATAATCCAAGCTGATAATCAGATCTACGAAAGCTCTCTCTCTCAAATCTATCAAACCTCTGCTCCCATCCTGGCAAACCTCCTATCAATCGTATCCAATCTCCTACCATGCCCTATCTCAATCCTCTCCAGTCTCTGCTGAATATCATCATACAAATCACCTCGACCACGACCTCTACCACGTCCTCTGCCTCTACCCACTGGCAGATCAATTTCTGGTACTGGTATCTCCGGTACTGGTGGTATAACTGCTGCTGGTGGAACAGGGGGTCCTCTCAATCTCGCTCTCTGCACAGGCTGCTGTCCAGGTGCAACCTCTGGTGTCCATAACAAAACTCCCTCCTGCACACCCTCCTGAAGAATCCCTAACTCTATCAACTTGTCCTCGCTTAGAAAGGACATCCCAGGTGTAACTGGTGTACAAGTCAAAAAATCAGCAGCTCCCATCTGATAATAATGAGCTAACCTAGTAACATACTGCCCTCCACATAAACTACTGGTCCTCCTATGTCCTGTCGCCCCAGTGGTCATCCAATGAACTAATCTCCATAACTGTCCAATCCAAAACATCCGGTGTCTCTACCGGCTGAGCAATATGCTCCAGTAATCCATCAGCGTACTCTGCTCTCCTTTCTGGTGTAATCGACTCATGCTCAAAACGTAGGTAAGGATGTAGCTGGAAATCCTCCCTGTCTAATAATGCACGTCCTACCTGTCTCCTGGTAGACATAACTGTAAAACAACTTCAAATAACTGTGTTAGATTTACATTTCAAAAGAAATTTGGGCAGCATTTCTGCTTAATTTTTGATAGCCACCTGTTTATTTTCTTAATTTTAAAACTAAACAGAATAATATATCGAATCAAAATATATGAACTCTACAATATTTATTATCTCGAAATAATATCGAAACCAACAAGGTGTATAGATTGTAGTAATAAATATTTAATATAGTTTAACTGTCGAATTTTATAACGACATATTTCAAAAATTATTTTGATTATAATGATATGTTATATTAAATCATTCATCATTTATACCCTAATGTGTTCAAAATTTCACTTTCAAAAATTTATATTAAGAATTTGTTTTGAAAATATATAGATTCATTATAATAAAATTCATAAAATCCGACACATTTTATAGTTAAAACTATGTCAATGTCATTTTTAACATAGTCTCATAATATCGAATCTAAACAAAACTTTTATGCAATGATATATAGAACGTTTTTATTTCAAAAAGTATTATCAACATTATTTCTAAAAAGTTTGTAAAATGTTATAATTATAAATAATATTTGTGTTTCGTCTCATCTAATTCAAATTCAAATATGAAGTTGAATTTTATTTCAAAATTTTATTGAATAAAAAATGTATCGTTTACATTTAATATGTACCATTTTTATAAGTGTGGTTTAACTAATACATTCAAAGTAAAAGTCGAACCGCTAATCGATTAAATCCGCAACAATCCGCAACCAAACCTCGATCAACAAAATCAATGCCTAACTAACCTAAACTAATTTCTACGCATTCCTAATCATTTAAACTATCAATATAACTAAGAATCAATCCAAAACCGCAAATAATCACATATATTTCGGATTAAAATTCGGAAAAAAACGCAAAAACGAGTTTAGATAATACCTTTGATGATGTAAATCATAAAAACGCAATGTAGTGATGAAAATGTGATGATCCTCGGTCGAAATCCGTTTGCCCGATCGTGTATGTGCGTGTAAAAATGTGTGTGTGTGTGTGTGTAAATGGCGAAAACCCGATGGTTTTCTGGTTTTGATCGCAAAAGTGTCCAACCGCCGGTTGGTTTAAAATTTAGGCCAGGCCCTTTTCAGCCCAATTAAAATTCTTTTGGGCTTTAAGCCCATTAATACTTAACTATTAATTCGAATAAAATGCGTATTATAACAATTTACATTTACACAATATCTACAAATCATAATCTATGTGTATAAATTTTGTTTGTGTTTTAGATAATAATTATTTTTAAAATTTTAAATGGTAAATGGATAAATAATAAAATATTATTTTGACAATATGTATTTTTAATACAAATTCCTGTATTGCTGTTAGTTGTGACAAATAACAGATATAATAAATCTTACCTTGGTATACATAGATTTTTCAATCGGTGATTGTGTCGACTCATCCACCGTTTGGAAATTCAATTGTCGACTTTATCGAATTCCAAATACTGTTTCAATCTTTTTGTCACCAAAAATATTATATTTTGTATATCTGCAATCTTGTGAACAATGTTAAGCATAATTCCAGAACTTATTGTCATAATCTCTTCTAAGTATTTTATGAAAATAATTTTTATCACTATTGCAATTCGTGTAAAATCAATTCTAAATACTTAAAATTCCTATCATTTGTGTAGCTAATACAAATAAAGATGAGATAATCATATAATTCTGAAAACAATAAAATTCATATTAAGCAACCATAAAAGTAAAAACATTAAACTTTAAATATCCAAATAACATTCAAATCCTAAACCATTATAAAACTAAAACTAAAATTAGAAAAAATTTAACTAATTATTAAAAATGAAGAGTTTGCAAATGATCTTCAGAAATGAGGTTTTAAGCCTAATTCCCAATAAAAGGTCTTCCAAAGTTCTCAGAATAAATTTTTCGAAAGTGAAAATAGATCTTATTAGTTATCTCGGGTATTGGTGAAGCATATTCAGAAAAACTTTCATGATGAATCCTTTCAGCATCTTCTATTCTATAAGTGTGTCAGCTACCCTTTTAACCTTCTTAGCTATCCTTCCTTCTTCATCAGTAACCATGTAATTATTTTCAACCTTTGTTTCTCGTTCCACATGATTATGTCTTAATGAATCCATTAACCCATAGAAACCTAAATGTATATCATGATAATCATATGTATTATGAGTTCTCACTGCCTTACCTATGTCTTTTAAGATTCTCCTATAGTATCCTTCTTGATGCTCCGTTGTAATCCCAGAATACCTAAAGGTATCTACCAACTGATAGTAAACTTCAGATAACCCTAAATGAAAAAGGTTATTCCTTTGATTATAATGAACTCCATTGTAAGCTAGGTGCAACTCCATTTTAGCATAAGTGACCAAGTTTGCCATTGGTTCGTCAGAGAAGTACTCAGGAATTATACGCGTTCTTTCGTCCCATTCTCCATAGTAAAATTCATCAACAATTTCTTGAACATAAAAGTCAACCGTGCAATCAATAAAGAATTTTCCAGAACCAATATGCTCTCTAGCTTTTATCGAATTGAAGAAATCTTGAAAGTTTTCAAGTAAACATATGTCAGCCATGTTACTCAAGTTCCCAGTGGCATGCTCTATTATCTCCTTAAGCTCTCTTAACATTTCTCTTTGTTTATCAGAATAAGGAAACAAAGACTTCTCAAATGTTTCATGCACATATGTATACTTCAACAACTGCTCTTCACAAAACGTTGGATCTACCATCTCATGCTCGCTCATATCATATTTCAGCTCATTTACACAGTTTATGAAATCATTTGTATCTCTAGTCTCATTAGATATAACCCAAGCATTGAATTCTTCTTCTATTTTCCTAATCAACTCTTTCTGGTAATCAGTATACTCTAAAGTGGATTTGTGTATAAGTTCCATAATAAACCTAAGCTCATCTTCATGATACTCTAAATAGTGAATCATATCTTCCTTATTTGAAACTACAGGTGGTGATTCATAGTCTTCTTCTTCATTAGATAGCTTGATCTTCTTGTTTGGTTCAAAAGACTGGTCATCTATCTCTATATCTTTGAAATCCATTTTCTCATTTCCAAAGTCCATTTGCATCGACTCCATTCTAATAACAGCTAATTTTTATGTGCATAAAGAATATCACATAGTTCAGATTACTTATCTAGTCCTATTTTAATCTAAGTAACTTAATATACAATTTTTTTAATTTTATTTCCTTTACATTGCTAGTCAAAAAGATCTCGGTAGCTCCATTGATAGTACACAAAAGCGGAGAAACAGGTCAGCGCAAAGCTTATTAAAAACCTATTTCTTTCGAGAAGCACCTTACCTCTTATATGATAAATCAATGAGGTAGGTCTTTACTCTCCTTATACCTTTGTTTTTGTCAGTATTCTCAATGGGTGAGCCGATATTTCTAAATGATTTTACAAAGTATCAGAGATAAAAATAATACAGGTAATATAATTAGTTTAAAATAAAATACACCGCTCCCCCGGTAAAACAAAAGTTCCCCCGGTCAAATGTTCCCCGGCAGCGGCGCCAAAAACTTGATGTGTGCTAAGTATAGGCAATTATAATAACAAGTTTAATTAAGGAAATACTAAATAATACTATCACACAATTCAGGCAAGATTAACCCGTTCATGTAATATAGCTTAATAAGTAAGTCCAAATTCGAACACAAGGAACACAAAAAACGTTATTCTTATTTATAACTAATTATCTATTTATTCTATTTACAAATATTTACAATTATAATACAATTAAATACAAGGATCCAATTTACAATAATCTACAAGATAAGGGGGACGTTTTAGTTCCGAACGGACATATTTAAATTTATATTTTTGATACAGATTCTAATAGATAAGTTTTAGGAAACAACTTAAGAATACTCAATTGGATAGAAGATTATAGCTATTTAAACAATTATTTATTAAACGTATTATATCAACTTATGTCTATTTGCTTTGTTGGCTATTATTATTGGTGAATTACTAATGTAGAAAATCACAAAGATTAAGATAATTTTCATATAGCAACACTTCCAAAGATTAAGTAAACTATCACTATTTATTAAGATCTATCAGCAGTTTATTAATACAATTCCAAGATTAGGTTGAATTACAATGTTACTTAACATTAATAATTGACAATCATTAATTAATTTATAAAACTCACAAGATTAGTAAAGCTATCTATATAAATCAATTAACTGTTATCAATATTAATATAACACAGATAATTCTTGTATAATAAGCATTCAATAATATAGTTCCAACATAAACATATAATTCATATAATAAATCTAATAAACATACATTTAAACATTCATAATGAAAACCTAATAAGCAATTAATTCAAATAAACAATATCCAAAATAACCCAAAAGATTAATAAAGTTACAAGGATAAAGAAACCGAACCAATTAGCAAACCAGCTTTTCCTAGGGTTAAAACCTTCAAACCCTAGCTCCTTTGCCTCCAAAATCGCACCTTAAAGTCGTCCTAAAACCCTAACTTTCGGTTTTAGTATTCTTGAATCGTATATCATTTAAGTTAATTTGAGCCTCTATTTATAGTTTTAAAAACCGACCTCCCAACCGCCGGTTGGATACTCCAACCGCTGGTTGGAGTTATTTGAATCCGGGTCCAACTCCACGTGTCTGCACCGCCTTAAACCCTAAAGCTCAACTGCCGGTTGGATAATCCAACCGCCGGTTGAATGTTAATTCCAGAATATTCTATTTTCGGGCTTGGGCTTAATTCTTGGACTCTCAATCTTCATATCCGGACTTTATTCTCTTTTTGGCCCAATTCTTCATTTTAACTTTTTTAGTCTTCATTTCTTCAAGGTCTTTAATCCTTATTTCTTTAAGTGCTTTAAATTCTTCAGTTCTGGTCTCATTCTTGTTCCTTTTTCTTCATTCTTTAATTAAATACATTTCTGCAATTATTAACAAAAGAGGTATCTAAAATCATATAAATGCAATAAAATGTATATAAATATAGGGATAAATTACTATAAAATATACTATCTATTTGATGCTTATCAATGCTGCATCTCCAAGATCTTTCATAGCGAAACACTTTCCCAACCATTCCTTTACACCTTGTAAAGTTGGGATATCATTTCCTATGAGCAGTATATCATCCACATACAATACTAAGAATACTACAATACTCCCACTGAACTTGACATATATACATGATTCATCTTCACTTCTAGAAAATCCAAACTCTGTGACCTTTTCGTGGAAGCAGAGATTCCAGCTACGAGAAGCTTGTTTAAGTCCATAAATGGCCTTTTCAAGCTTGCACACTCTATTAGGATACTTTGCATTTTCAAAACCTTCCGGTTGTGTCATGAACACATCCTCTGTCAGTTTCCCGTTTAGGAAAGCGGTTTTGACATCCATCTGCCAAATTTCATAATCATGAAATGCAGTTATGGCTAACATAATCCTAATTGACTTAATCTTAGCTACTGGTGAGAAGGTTCCCTCATAATCAATCCCATAGGTTTGAGTATAGCCCTTCGCTACCAATCTAGCTTTATAAGTGTGTACTTTCCCATCCATGTATGTCTTCTTCTTGAAGATCCACTCACAACCCACGGTCTTAAGACCGGGTGTAGTGTCAACTAAATTCCAAACTTGATTGTCATACATGGACTGAATTTCGCTTTTCATAGCTTCCTTCCATTTAGCAGCCTCAGGGCCTGCCATCGCTTCCTTGTAGTTAGCAGGCTTATCTAAATCACCAAGTGTACGATCACTTATCTTATCCTCTTCTTCTATTTGGTAACCATAATAGAACTCAGGAGGATTGCTAACTCTACTAGATCTTCGAACGGGTAAGGATATGTCTTCAGGTTCAACAGGTGTCTCCACCTCTTGTTGAACGTCAGTGTTTATTATAGGTTCTTCATCGGTAGATTCTTGAATTTCTTCAAGATCAATTTTACTCCCACTGTCCTCTTTAGATATCATTTCTCTCTCAAGGAACACTCATCTTCGAGCTACAAAGACCACATTTTCCTTGGGTCTGTAGAATAAATATCCAAATGACTCTTGTGGATAACCGATGAAAAGACACTTTTCAGATCTGGAGTCTAGTTTGTCCTGAGTTTCCTGTCTAACGTAAACTTCACAACCCCAGATTTTGATGTGACCAAGAGAAGGTTTCTTTCCCTTCCACATCTCATAAGGTGTCTTTGAAACTTTCTTAGTGGGTATCTGATTTAAGATATGGGCGGCTGTTTCTAATGCATAACCCCAGAAACTTATTGGAAGTGTTGCTCGACTCATCATAGATCGAACCATGTCTAACAAAGTTCTGTTTCTCCTCTCAGCAACACTATAACACCCCTCATTTTATAACCATTTAATATAATATATCGGAAGCGTTATCCCAATTTCACTATTTATGATCTTTATCATTTCATTTACTTATAAAAAAATCCAATCAATTCAAAACACAGTTTATCAATTCGGGTGTTATATAAAACAACAGACATCATTGATTTAGACAAATCAAATATCAGCGTATCGCCTCACGGTCAAACATTCCTTCTAGTACAACTTCTTGCCCAACCAAATATATCAATAACCAGCAAGAAATGTTATGTGGGGGATTAGCATAACGCTAAGTGAATAGATAACTAATCATCAGTCTAACTTAGCTCAACAACTTTGCATCCAACAATTAACACATAACCAACCAGTACACAATACCATCATTTAGCAAAGCAACAGGGCAACTGTTCAACTGGTCAACTTATCATCACAACAACTATTCAACAAGCAACTGACTTAATAATGAGGCATCGGTGGCTCTGGGGATAACCATAAAACCCGGGAGGCTCCCCAAGAACACTTACCCAACCATATCCGTATGGCCATAACGGACGAGACCGATAGCTAGTGGTTATTCTCAACTAACACAGGAGGTGTGTTAAACCCTGAATAACCGACTAACCCAACCAACAGTTCAACAACTCGTTGACCTCATTAACAACTGATGCCCGAAGGCCAACAACTGATGCCCGAAGGCCAATTAAGTCAAGTAATCACGTAATCAACAAGTCACATATTCATCAGACCAACGTTAATATATCAACCATATTATTACTAGCTATAATAATCATCATGGCAACTACAATAGTAATAATATGTTACTTGTTGTAACCAAACTCGTTACAACCAAGTTACACTGAGGATTAGAGATCCACTCACCGAATACCTCAGCCATCCACTCAGTAGTCTAATATCACTGAGCCTTCTGCACATCTGAGAATACAACAATTAAATATAAGTTAGTAATCAGGGTCATCAATACTTAACTTAATTCAATTCATAACACTGGGAACTTAACACAACCGTCATCACAATCATAAGTTCCTATTCACATGTTATAAATCATAATACACTTATCATCTTATAATAGAAAAGTTTTATCAATATTATAGCACGCAACGACTAGATAACATCGTATTATAACAAGTACATGTGAAAAGCTAGCGAAGGGCCAGAAGCCGCCGGCTAAAACATGGAAGCCGCCGGCTTCCCTTCACAAACCGCCGGTTACAACATGCCACCCGCCGGTTGAATTAACTTTTTAGCAAACAGAACCTAAATAAGTTTTAAAGCTTCTAGAGGCCGCCGGTTAGGGCCATCTGCCCGACGGCCTGGGGTCTCAAGCCGCCGGCTTGGCTCACAAGGCCGCCGGCTTCCTAGTCCAAACACCCAACCCGCCGGGTTGGCTCCTAAAGCCGCCGGCTTGTTCATCAGAACAGCAGCAGCAACAGTTGCTCTTGTTTCTGCACGAATCCTTACCCCAAAATCATAAGTTCTGGTCTATAGGTCGATTATAACAGATAATTAGCGACCAACTAACAACTTACAACAACATATAGCATTATATATCATCAATTCTACATATATCACTCAAACCCTAATTGTTCAAAGTATAGGTATAAGTTTACTTACATCTTGATGAAGAACACCATGATGATGGTGATGATAAACTGATGATGATGATGAAACAAATATAACAAGATCACAAGCAATTTCCCTTTCTCTCTTTTGATTTCTTAGATTCTGTGTGTGTATTTTGGAATGAGAGAAAATAAAAAGGAAATGAGAAATGTTAGGTCGGTTCCCACATTTTAACCGACTTCAACTAGTGTAATTTAATTCCTCTTCTAAATCTATTGTCTGGAACCCGAAAACCATTTGCGAGTCCAAACCTTTTATTGTACCGTCAACTTTATTAATTTAAAACAATTAATAATTTACTTATCACATTGGAATATTTGACTCCTAATCCAATTAATTTCAACTAGCACAACCAACATTATTTCCAAACACTTTTAATACTACTTTAAACTCAATAGTTAATATAAAACGACTAGGTCCATTTTGAGGATGTTACAAATCTCTCCCCCTTAAAGAGATTTCGTCCTCGAAATCTAATCACGTTCAAATAACTTAGAGTGTCATACTCACATATTAAATACCTTTCACTCAATTAGATTCACGTACATCACTCTCTTGTGCAACTCATATTATTAATTAAATATATTGAATTCTTTCCACATGCACATATACTATGCATAAACCCCTATTTCCATTCACCAAACGATTATTTACATAAATCGTCTATAATAAACCACTTTAGAACAGATAATCACATATACCAATGGAATACAAAACTATCTACAACCAGAAACTAGCAACATGCTAGAGTCTTTGACCCCCATCCCTTAAACAACAACTACAACTACAGTAACAACAACAACAAGTGAAACCTAAGGCCACTTACCGGGACTTTACAATCAAAAATTAGCAATGTGCTAAAATCTTTGACCCCACCACAACTACTTATCACTTTAAGTAATAAAACAATAACATCAATAGTGGTGTTAAAACCACACTACACGTATTAACTCTGAATATTCACATTCAGTTCATGACTAACAACCAAACTAATAGTCACATATCACCTTAACAAACAAAGTAGAGGTCAAACTTAGTAGGTAAATCCACAATCAACACGTACTCTGCTATATCAGCATCGGTACCACCATGTCAAATTACCTACATTCCACCAACCTCTACATTGTCTTATTTCAACTAGCAACTCATTTACAACACAACTATCCTGTCATCAAGTATATAACAACCTACAGAATTTCACATACACATGTAATAATGGAAATATATAATCATCATATACACTTTACACACCTTTCTCAATTAATGGTACAACATTTTCAATCTTTCAAAGTTTAACCATTAATTTAAAATTAAATTTTTTTTTATTTTTTTTTTATTTTTTTATTTTTTATTTTTTTTTTTCACCTCAACGTGATTCTTAATTCACTTTTCTACTATAGGCTATTTAGACTGTCATAGTCTTTATAAAGCCTTTAATATCACTATACATAATCATATCAATGGTTATTACAAACCGTTAAAATTTTCAACTATTGGTTTATGTCATAAACCAATAAGCACATAACCATACCAATAGGTAATGGAACTTACTAATGATCAACTAATGATTAAACAATCATATAACAACAACTATTATGCACATACAAAGTACGTGCAAATCAACTGAACACCTATAAACACATATAATCAACTACTAACATTGTTCCCTTAACAATGTTTCACATATTATCTAATTCACATGATACTACTAGTTCAATTAATAAATCAACAACTTGTTTAATTAACTACAAACTCAATGTGAGAACTTATTGCTTATAAGCAATCTACAACTCACACCACTAGTTAATATTTCAACAAGCACCAAACACTTCACGATTAATCCAAAATCGTGTCTTAACTCAATTTAGGTCACTTAGCAATTCTATACTAATCGCTTCACGACTAACTCATTAACCCCTGAGAATTCATATCACAATTCACTTGTTAATAAGTTACATCTTTTATTCACACTGTTTACATGTTAATTAAGTTAACACAATTACCCAAGGTTCCATAACCTTTAACAATATTTTTAAATCATTTGAGTTATACACATCCCAATTAACATCATTAACTCCTTTGGAAGTTTAATCATATTTCAAACGAATACTATGTTAGTACATGTTTAGTGTCTGTCAGTTGGTCTAGCTCGTAGTTTGTAATTAGAATTAGCATTCCTGACTCCTGCGACGTAGCGTGCAACGTCGCAGGTGCGACGTCAGGTTTTGGGCCTGCGACATAGCCAACGTCGCATGGGCTTGGGCCTGCGACGTAGCGTGCGACGTCGCAGGTGCCAGATTTTGTATAAATTCGTTTTATGTTTTCTGTTTTAGGGTTGACGAAACCCTAAACACCATTAGTCGAAATCTCTGTAATCTGATTGACTATAATCGAATAAACAACGTTTTGATTCGTATTCTTTGTGTTTGATTATTCGTGTGATTGGTTAGTGATCTAATTGTTATTTCCGCTAGCGATTAGATTGACTCGGTGCCGTAAGATCCAAGGTTAGGGACAAACATACTACTAAAGTTCATACATATTTAACTCTTTTAACACTGTTGACTATTTGTCAACTTCAACCTAATCAATTTATCATCTAGTCACCTTGGCCACTTTTCTCAAATTGGACACAGCTAATTCAATCATATTCCAATAATTTTACATCATACACTAGACTCTTTATTCACAGTCGACTTTCAAAGTCAACTTGCTACAATATTAATATATAATACTATGTTTAACCTCAAACATATATTTCTACAATTACTTTCAACAACAATGGCCCATTAAACCAACAATGGAACCACAACACATTAACTCTAACCAATTACCAATCAATGACTAACTAACAACTCGTTACAACCCCTTATGAGTTATTTACTCATGTCATTTATCATATATATCTAACATCTGGTAATTATTTTAAGTTTTAGTTTTAACCAAATCATAAACTTCAACTCATTGTTTTCTCTGTTACCAATGACTTAATCATCACACAGGGTCATTAATATAACTTGACTTAATACAAGCCATTCACACACCGATAATCCGTTAGGGTACCGTATAACTTATTAATAGAAAATCCACTCCTATTAGTCACATAACCACATTTCAACAATTTCAAACCATTGCAAGTATTATACACACTTGCAAATTTCTATTACTAATTATCGTAACTTCCACTAATTAACCTTTACCATTCAACTAACAGTTAATTAGTTTAACAAGTTTCATATTACCTTATTCTCAATCACATTCAATTTTCTTGGATACTTGGTAACCTCAACAAGTTCATGTGACACAACATAATGTAACAACGGTGATCAGGCGTTGCAAAATTATGTTCTTCACATTTCCTTCTCAGGTTACTTCATATCATTATTCACCCATGGGATTCATTTCGCTTAAACACATATAACACTAAGTTCTAGTTTTCAACATTACTAGAACATACAGCTTTTAAGAATAGATACATACTTACTATCTATTTATTACTTGCATAATCAACTTTCCATATGCAATTTATTTCACCTGTACATCTTACACATATATTTATAACATCTTTGTTAAATATTAATAACACAATAATATCACGTGTAATTTCCAAACACGTACACTTAACATTAACAATCAATACAAAGTACAACATCAAGTACTAAGTACTTTCTCAACACTTCGTGCAATTCCAAGCACGTTTTTAATATTAATCAACTTTACTTGTTAATACAGTCATCCATGGCCGATTTATTTAATTTATCAACTCAACATAAGGAAGTAATTTCCCATATACCATAAATATCTTCACAAGGCATTTTTTACATGCCTCCAATCAACTAACACTTAGCCACACATTAATATCACTTAATATTTCATCTACTGGTTCATATTTCATCGACTATTTAAGTTACACACAACCAGTTTCACTATTGGTGTCCTACCATAATCTTAAAACACCAATTTCTTATTAAAGTCATTATCTTTATACCACTAACAACAAGTATTCAACAAAGATTTTCACAACTTTATTAACACACATAAAGGTTTATCAATTACCTTTATTTTATATTTATTTTATTATATCACCATTATACATAGATCATAATTCAACCAACAATTATGATCAAGGCCACACTTAAACGTCTAGTCACTTTTATTACTTTATCACATTCAACTTCAACTTAGCCTATTCAAGGCACACCCTACAACAATTATATATACTTTTCATTTAAACAACCATATGACTCTAACTTATTACTTGAGATATACCAACATCTCTTTAATTTCAACTTAAAGAGTCACATTAATTCCGTTTATCACATAACGATAAATTTCCTAGCAACATCTTATAATCTCATCTTGCATTTAACAACTAATAATCATGCAACTGATTATATTCTATTTTAACATTGTACACATAATTAAGTTCTACCGTATCACTATTAACAAATTATTCAACACTGTGTCTACACAACTTAACATATTTTCAACAATTTCAAGTTCAACATAAACTTCCCAGTTTATTACATAACATATGATAAACATTAATTGACTCAAGACTAAGGAATCATATCAGTCTGACTCAACTTACTTTACTATTAATCAACATCATCATAGCAAATTACACTATTCAAACTGAATTAAATTCGACAAGGTTAGCGAGAATCACCTGATGCACTTAAGCCAGCAACAATTGAGGAATCAATGAGAATACCAGTCGGTTCCTCACGTTCCTCCGTCTCTGCAACCAATACAAAATCTTACATCTTGTTATGGGTTAGTACATATTCAACCAACTAACTTCCCATACAACCACTAATCCCACATTCAGGAATGTTTGACTTGACACAACCATAGATTTGGGATCAAACACATTACAATGTCCAATTCGCCCAAACCTATGCTCTGATACCAACTTATAACACCCCTCATTTTATAACCATTTAATATAATATATCGGAAGCGTTATCCCAATTTCACTATTTATGATCTTTATCATTTCATTTACTTATAAAAAAATCCAATCAATTCAAAACACAGTTTATCAATTCGGGTGTTATATAAAACAACAGACATCATTGATTTAGACAAATCAAATATCAGAGTATCACCTCACGGTCAAACATTCCTTCTAGTACAACTTCTTACCCAACCAAATATATCAATAACCTGCAAGAAATGTTATGTGGGGGATTAGCATAACGCTAAGTGAATAGATAACTAATCATCAGTCTAACTTAGCTCAACAACTTTGCATCCAACAATTAACACATAACCAACCAGTACACAATACCATCATTTAGCAAAGCAACAGGGCAACTGTTCAACTGGTCAACTTATCATCACAACAACTATTCAACAAGCAACTGACTTAATAATGAGGCATCGGTGGCTCTGGGGATAACCATAAAACCCGGGAGGCTCCCCAAGAACACTTACCCAACCATATCCGTATGGCCATAACGGACGAGACCGATAGCTAGTGGTTATTCTCAACTAACACAGGAGGTGTGTTAAACCCTGAATAACCGACTAACCCAACCAACAGTTCAACAACTCGTTGACCTCATTAACAACTGATGCCCGAAGGCCAATTAAGTCAAGTAATCACGTAATCAACAAGTCACATATTCATCAGGCCAACGTTAATATATCAACCATATTATTACTAGCTATAATAATCATCATGGCAACTACAATAGTAATAATATGTTACTTGTTGTAACCAAACTCGTTACAACCAAGTTACACTGAGGATTAGAGATCCACTCACCGAATACCTCAGCCATCCACTCAGTAGTCTAATATCACTGAGCCTTCTGCACATCTGAGAATACAACAATTAAATATAAGTTAGTAATCAAGGTCATCAATACTTAACTTAATTCAATTCATAACACTGGGAACTTAACACAACCGTCATCACAATCATAAGTTCCTATTCACATGTTATAAATCATAATACACTTATCATCTTATAATAGAAAAGTTTTATCAATATTATAGCACGCAACGACTAGATAACATCGTATTATAACAAGTACATGTGAAAAGCTAGCCAAGGGCCAGAAGCCGCCGGCTAAAACATGGAAGCCGCCGGCTTCCCTTCACAAACCGCCGGTTACAACATGCCACCCGCCGGTTGAATTAACTTTTTAGCAAACAGAACCTAAATAAGTTTTAAAGCTTCTAGAGGCCGCCGGTTAGGGCCATCTGCCCGACGGCCTGGGGTCTCAAGCCGCCGGCTTGGCTCACAAGGCCGCCGGCTTCCTAGTCCAAACACCCAACCCGCCGGGTTGGCTCCTAAAGCCGCCGGCTTGTTCATCAGAACAGCAGCAGCAACAGTTGCTCTTGTTTCTGCACGAATCCTTACCCCAAAATCATAAGTTCTGGTCTATAGGTCGATTATAACAGATAATTAGCGACCAACTAACAACTTACAACAACATATAGCATTATATATCATCAATTCTACATATATCACTCAAACCCTAATTGTTCGAAGTATAGGTATAAGTTTACTTACATCTTGATGAAGAACACCATGATGATGGTGATGATAAACTGATGATGATGATGAAACAAATATAACAAGATCACAAGCAATTTCCCTTTCTCTCTTTTGATTTCTTAGATTCTGTGTGTGTATTTTGGACTGAGAGAAAATAAAAAGGAAATGAGAAATGTTAGGTCGGTTCCCACATTTTAACCGACTTCAACTAGTGTAATTTAATACCTCTTCTAAATCTATTGTCTGGAACCCGAAAACCATTTGCGAGTCCAAACCTTTTATTGTACCGTCAACTTTATTAATTTAAAACAATTAATAATTTACTTATCACATTGGAATATTTGACTCCTAATCCAATTAATTTCAACTAGCACAACCAACATTATTTCCAAACACTTTTAATACTACTTTAAACTCAATAATTAATATAAAACGACTAGGTCCATTTTGAGGATGTTACAAACACCATTAAGCTGCGGTGTTTTAGGAGGAGTCAATTGCGAAACTATTCCACATCTTCTAAGATGATCGAGAAACTCGATACTAAGGTACCCTCCTCCCCTATCGGATCGGAGAACCTTTATCTTTCTGCCCAGTTGATTCTCTACTTCGCTTTGATATCTTTTGAACACTTCAAAGGTATCCGACTTATGTTTGATTAGATAAACATGTCCAAATCTGCTGAAGTCATCAGTAAATGTAACATAGTATCTATTTCCATCTTTTGTAGCACATTGGAATGGTCCACATACATCTGTATGTACCAAATCCAATAGTCCTTCACCTCTTTCACACGATCCAGTGAATGGTGACTTAGTCATCTTGCCTAATAAACAAGATTCGCATACATCATCTGATTTGAGGTCGAATGATTCCAACACTCCATCCTTCTGGAGTTGGGCGAGGCATTTCTTGTTTATATGCCCTAGACGATAATGCCACAACATGGATTTATCAATTTCATTAGACGAATCAACATTTAAAATAACATTGCAAACACATTCAACATTTTCATATATGCCTTTGTAAGGAGAAGCTTTAAAAATAAAACAATCATTTAAATGAACCAAAATATCTCCATTTCCATTATCAAAAGAAAAATGATAACCATCTTTGTAAAAACATAAAATGAAATAATGTTTCTAGTCATTTCTGACGAATAATAGCAATTATTTAAATCTGTCATAACTCCAGAATTCAGCATGAGCTCAAATCTTCCAATCTTTGTCACAAGTACAATTCCCTTGTTTCCCATAACTAAGTTGAGCTCTCCATGCTTCACACTTCTAATTTCCTTTAGTCCCTGCAATACAGTGCAAATGTGATTACCACACCCTGTATCCAGAACCCATGAATTAGAAGTCGCAGTATTATTGAGTTCGATCATAAACATACCTGAGTGAGTACTCTTCTCAACCTTTCCATCTTCAAGGTCCTTCAGGTACTTTGGGCAGTTACGCTTCCAATGCCCCTTAATGTTGCAGTAGAAGCACACTGCTTCCTTTGGGTCACTTACAGGTGCAATCTCAGAATCGGTCCCTTTCTTAGACTTGCGAACGGACTTTCCATCAGCAGTCTTCCTTTTCCAATTAGAATTTGACCTTTTTCTTTTCTTTGCACTTTGACCAACAGTCAACACAGGAGCTGCTGAACCAGAGGACACATCATCTTTCTTGATTCTTTGCTCAGCAGTTTGCAGTAAATTGTGGAGTTCCATTATTGAGCCTTCTCTTTCATTCATATTCATCTGATATGACATTACAAACTGATTGTAGACAGCTGGCAAACTGGACAGAATTATGGCGATGGAAAACTCTGTGTCAAATACCATGTTCAATGATTCCAACCTATCAAAGTACCCTTTCATCTCTAAGACGAAAGCACAGATAGAAACTCCAGGTTCGGGCTTGCAAGCCATGAGGGATTTCACCACATCAAGGTGTTCTTTGCTTGCCTTAGCCTGAAACATTTCTTTCAGCTGTTGGTTCATTTCATAAGCCCAAGTGTTTTCAAAAGTCTTTTGCAGTTCAGGGCTCATGGAAGATGCCATGATACAAGACACTTTATTCGCATCATCATAATGTTTCCGGTGTGCCTCAATCTCCTCTTGGGTTGATTCTTCATCAATTACGGGAATCTGCTCATCGAGAACATATTCCTTGTTCTCGTACCTCAAGGTAAACCTTAGGTTACGCATCCAGTCCATATAGTTTGGACCGGTTAGTCTTTCCCTTCCAAGAACCGAGAGTAGTGAGAAGTTCGAGTTATGTGCGGGATTGGGGACGGGAGGATTTGCACCATTTAAATTAGCCATCTATGAAAAAACAGTTTTAGTTAGTTTGAATATTCCTTAATTATTTACCCAATTTTCTAAATTAAGGCTAGGATCTATATTTTCAGTTTTATGAAAAGGGTCGCCGTAATCATATAACTAAAATACCATTATCTATTTCATTTCTATGAAACTCCTAGATCTTTGAGATTCATTGATTTCTATCAATGACATGTTAATCTCGGTTATGCACATCTACTTTTCATGACTGGTATGCCGAGGATCATGAACAAGATGGTGAATTAACCATGCAAACCCCGCGTGATTCCCGGCTCGAGTACGCTCGAGAATCGCGAGTCTCAATCATCTCTCATTATGTCCTCATATTAATATGCCGGTAAACCACACACGCTCCATTAACAGTTCATACGAGAGATATGCGGATTTCATGGGTTAGCATACTATTCATCATTTCCTATAGCTAAAACTGGATTTTGTTTTACTATTTTAAGTCTACTTTTAATCTTGACATCATCCTATCAAAAGTCCTCGGTAGCTCCATCGAACGCACAAAGAAGCGGAGAAGTAGGTCAGCGCGAAGCTTATCAAAAACCTGACTTCTTTAGGGAAGTAGAGCGACCCGCCTTATACCTCTCTTATAGTTTGTTCCTTATGGGTGAGCCGATTTATCAATTTACTGACGATGTATTTAGACTTTAATTTTACATATATATAAATCATATTATACATATAATATCTCTTGAAGTTTAGGGTTCTATTTTAAACCTTTTAAAATTACTGGTCTGTTTTAAACAATTTAAAATTATCAATATCTAAAATGTAAATACATATTACCTATTTAGATAATTCTCTTTCCAATTTATCTTTACCTACATACTGTTGCAGATAATTTCATGCTACTATTTGTTAAGCTATGGCTCTGATACCACTGTTGGGTTTTCTATTCCCTAACTAGATTATTATGTACGCAGCGGAATAACAAAATTTTAAATAATCTAAGGCAATTAGGAAACTAAAACCCTAAGGGATCTTTAACTTTAACAACATAGTACAATGAATAAATTAGACAAGGAGAATATAAGGAAAACACCAACCTTAAGAGAAAACCTATTTCTCACGAGTAGACTAACGAGCAGAGCTTCGTTACTTGGAGGCAAGTACCCAAAGTAGAATACCTCTAATGCTTCACACCCAAAAACCCAAGAGAAAGTAGAATTTTCGAAATCCTTGAAAATTCGTACTTCAAAACGTGTATTATGAAGGTATAGGATGCCCCAATTTATAGTTGTGGAAGAAACCCTAAGGTTTGCTGAATTCGACTCCCAACCGACGGTTGGACCTTCCAACCGGCGGTTGGAGCTGTTAGTCTTGGACTCCAAGTCTGCGACTTTCACCGCCTTGAAACCCTAATCCCAACCGGCGGTTGGACCTTCCAACCGGCGGTTGGATCAAATTCTGGAATCTTCCACCAAATTTAATTACTTTTAATTTCTAATTAATAAACTGTAACACCCCCAAATTTGATTGATTTGCGGAAGCACGATTTGGGTGTTACTAATCAATAACAAAGCACAAAGATATATAGTAAACGACTCTATATGCGTCGTTTTAACAAAATATATTGATATTGAAATGTTTACAACATTTATAGCTTTACATAGCTCGAGTTTAAATAAAAAGAGATTTCAGTACATAAGTACTTGTACAAAATATACTAATGCAAGAAAATCTCAAACGTCTGTATGCTGACTCGAGCTAGAAGTCCAGAAGCAGAAACAACCTACTGCTTGTTACCTGCCATACATGCTAAATGGGTCAGCTAAAGCTGGTGAGCTCACAGGTTTGAAATCAAGTAATATCGTATGAACCGCAAGATTTAAATAATTGAATTGCATCCAGCAATTGATAATGTGTATGTATACAGCCATGAGCACATAGTTGAGCTTAACTCGAGGGCCGGGTCCCCTATAGAGAATTCCGGGCGAGGTGCCTCCACGAATGCCTAATCAACATTCGTCTTCCCAAATATTAGTACGTCCGTTTACCCGGTTAGTGCTTGCTAACCCGAACGAGGAGGGTCAATCCTATATGGTACCATATACTAATATTCACGCTACAACGTATTAACAACTATGCTGACGGAGGACTTTAAATCATTAGTTGTGAAAAACTCATGTAGTATATGAAATGTTTGTACTTGCGTTCACATGTTAAAAGTTGAGCAGTATATCACACCCCTGAGTAAAACAGTAAAAAGAGGGGCTATGAGACTCACCTGAGTCTTGTGAGTTTAACTTAATAAACTTGAGTTGATTAGCCGAGTATGAAGTCCAAAGACTTGTAACCTGAGGGTGTCCACGACACGCGATGGTTATAAACATGATTGGGTATCTCAAAAGATCACCCTTGTAGTTGTTACACAACTATATATATGTCCAAATTACTACGATTTGGTTGATTTGTTAAGTGTTAGAAAACATGTACGGCCCATTGGTGATGGATTTGAAATAATAATCTCAACTATTATTATTTTGATTTCGTGGCGTTTTACTTGAAAAATGTGTTTTGATTGTGTTTTAGAAGCCGTTACGGAATCTAAGTACGGGGGTCCGGGGGCAGCGCCCCTGGTAGCGGGGTCCAAGGGGCGGCAGCCCCTGGCGGGGTCGAGCTGCCAGGTCAGCTTGGAAAATTTTTATTTCTACTATATTGCTTTGACGAAAAACGCATCTGGGATCTGAATTCGGGTAAAATCGAGTGATAAATTTCGAGTCTCAACACTTAGTAAAAATCTGAGTTTTCTGTGTTTTGCGACACAATATGCGACACAAAAGTTTGTCATGCGACACAAGGGTTGTGTCGCATAGGAATGCGACACAAAGTCTATGCGACACAAGGGTTGTGTCGCATAGATGCGAGATGCTGATTCAACAGCGACATAGTGATTGTGTCGTATGAAAATACGACATAGAATACGACATAATGGTTGTGTCGCAAAACTTACGACACTAATTCTCTGGTACAACATAACATGCGAAATACGACATAACGTGCGACACAACAGGTAAAATACGACACAACATGCGACACAAGGCTTGTGTCGCATGGAAGAACATCAGCCCAGAAAGTTCGGCTGTCAAGGTTTTTTCGGCCAAAAATCCGTTTTAAACTCGTTTTCAAGCTATAAATTCGTGTTCTATACATTGTAATGGACATATACAAGTGATAATAACAACTACAAATGAAAAATACTAAGAATCGAGAGATTTCGGGATTTTGTCGGAAACTTACAAATTGCCAAAATGAAAATCCGGAAAGATAGCGTTGTAGATCGTCGCGAGGTGGTCGTGAATCTCTAAAAATATTGGTGATACGAGTGCGTTTGATAGTAGTATTTTGCGGTTTTGGGAGTTGTGGTGATTTGGTGGTTTAGAGAGAAATGAAAGAGAAAAAGAAGAGAGAGAGAGAAAGATGTGAAAAAATGAGGAAAAAGGAGGGGAAAGGTGGAGGTTATCCTCCACTTCCTCAGTCTTCGTCCCGCGCTCCGCGCGGTGTTCGTTTTCTCCGTCTTTTAAACGTTAAATAATTATTTTACATTTTAATTATAAGTTTTTAAAATACAATTTACTACGCGATATATTGTTTAAATATTTTACTAATCAATTTTGTATTTGGGTTATAAAATGTAAGTTAGTTTGTTTGTATGATCCGAATGATTACGAAATATTATCATAATAATATTTTTTTTGATATAGCAACGTTATTTAATAAAATTGGTCACCAATGTCCGTATTTAAATGGAATCGAAATACATTCGATTTAAATTGCGTACGATTTAATCAAATCACATTTTTGTATATATTCAACAATATATATAATTTGATACATTAATTAGCCTAACACAGAACTAATTACATGTATTAACATACGATTAGGCACTAATTACTAGTCCTAATTTGGCGGTTGTTACATTCTCCCCCTGTTAGAATAATTTCGTCCCGAAATTTAGCTCGAGGTCGCGTTTGATGTAGAATCAAAGAATAGCTGAGGATAATTGAGTCGCATTTGGTCTTCCCGTTCCCAGGTGAATTCCGGACCACGCCGCGAATTCCATGTGACCTTGACGATGGGAATACGACTTTGTTTCAGTTGTTTGACCTCACGGTCCATAATTTCAGCGGGTTCCTCAATGAAGTGAAGTTTATCGTCAACACGAATTTCATCTAGTGGGATAATAAGTGTCTCATCAGACAGACACTTCTTCAAATTTGAAATATGAAAAGTGGGGTGCACGCTGCTGAGTTCGGATGGCAGCTGCAATCGATAAGCTACGGGGCCAATCCGTTCGAGGATCTCAAAAGGCCCGATGTACCTGGGATTTAACTTCCCGCGTTTGCCAAAACGGATAACGCCTTTCCAAGGCGATACTTTTAAGAGTACTCGATCCCCAACTTGGAACTCGAGTGGTTTGCGTCTCACGTCAGCATAACTTTTCTGACGATCACGTGCGGCTTTGAGTCGATTTTGGATTTCCACAATTTTCTCAGTGGTGGCGTGTATGAGTTCAGGACCAGTGAATTGACTATCTCCCACTTCAGCCCAACAAATCGGTGATCGGCACTTACGACCGTACAGTGCCTCAAAAGGTGCAGCCTTAATGCTGGCGTGATAGCTGTTATTGTACGAGAATTCGCACAACAGTAGATGTCTTTCCCAGTTTGTACCGAAATCAACTACGCAGGCGCGTAGCATATCTTCCAGGGTCTGAATGGTTCGTTCACTTTGGCCATCGGTTTGGGGATGGTACGCGGTACTTGATGTGACGTAAAAAGTCATGTTTTTAGAAGCTTTATTCCTCACATTTTGAACCTTTCTTTAGTGAAAACATTCCAAAAACATTGATTATTTACTAAAATACACTAAAGTGGTTCAAAAGTAGACGTTGTGATAAAAATCACTGAAAACACTCTAAAAATGCACAAAACACAGTATTTTAATATAGGCCGATTCCTCCGACCTCATTTTCCTGTCAAGACACACTTCCTAACTTTTACCATCTGTTGCACAGGTAAAATCGAGACGAAAAAATCTGGAATCAAGTGAAACGGCCAAAGGACGGAGAAACCACTATGCTTTCAGAGCCATTAAAAGTCATTTCGGATACGCCTAAGCTCTACACATCCAATTTCTGTGAGATTGGCATCATTAGAAGCGTAACGGAATTACGAAACCACAGGCGAAAGAATCAAGTCAAACGGACGCATAACGAAGGAGATACGGACGTTTTAAGCAACGAACGAAATCAGACGGAGACCGTATACGGCCTCAGGCACCGTATACGGCCCATATAAGACCGTATACGGCCTATACTACACCATATACGGCCCCTACAAGGCCGTATACGGCCCCCCTACCCCATATCGTGCTCCGTTTGCTTGTACGTGCTGCTTCGTGAGTTGTACGTGCGATTTGGTGGTTTGCCTATAAATAGTGGACATCCCCAACACCTCATTCATACCAACTTTCTCATTTCATTTCTTCCTTACACTTTCTCTCTCACACACATCACTCTCTCTCTAGTTTCTCTCTCTAAGGGATTTTCTCTCTCTAGAATTGAGCTAGTTAGAGAGATAGTTAGGTAGAGGTAGCTTTTAGCTTTTGTACGGAGGCACTCTAAGACATTATATTTGCGAAGATCTGTCTGTAATAAATTCGTATCAGGTTCTATTTATATATCTCTTACTTTCCAGTTTTAAACATGTGTTGCTTTGTTTATGCTTATTTAGGATTGTATGCTAGATATATAATGTTAGGCTAGACATTTCTTTGTGTTTACTATGATGTAGTTATGTTAGAATAGTCAAAATGTTTATGCCATGCTGTTACTCTGCCCGTGTTACTTTAAACTGTGTATGAACTCGTAAACTGAATCTCGAATGTTTATCTATCCAACCTATGCTGTGGTTAGAAGCTTCCTGCTAGAACTTGGCCAATTACTAGTGGTACGTTCTCTACCTATTCTATACTTGATGATCAATGAACTTGGTATGGCTGTGTTCTCTAGGTTGAAACAAATCATAAGAGACACGGAGCGTAGGATTAGAGATATATTAGATTCATGTTTAGTTGTTATATATCTTTGAGAGAACTTTCGGGATATCTATGATCTAATTATTGGTTATCTGCTGTGCTAGGATTACGGTGTTCTGTTATGTGTTACCCTATCTGTAAGTCCCCTAGTTTTAGGATCGATAACTTCGTTATCTGTAGTATTAAGGTGCGGAATCCCTCAATACGGTGTTATTTTACTAACAACGAATATGTTCGTATTGCGTTTTAACTAGACTTAGCTTTAAACAACGAATCGTCAAAGCCTAGCCTTAGGTTATGTTTTTCTCTGGTTTGTTGAATTCGCAGCAATTGAAATCAGAATGCAAAAGTTGTTAACGATTTTCTAAGGAAAATCGTTTAAATAGTTCTGTCCGGCTCGGCTCGCATGGGCCTGCGAGTTCGGTCCAACTCGCAGCCCAAGCCCAACTCGGAACTCGGCTCGCCAGACTGATACCTCGCGAATTCAGAACTCACCTCACAGCTCAACTTGCTGCGACCTGAGATCTCGACTCGCCTCGCATCAAACGTCTGTTTATTTATTTCGTATTTAACATTCGTCTAACTTAGCAAAACAATATGTTTAACGAATATCACTAACAAAACAAATATTCATTTACAAATCTAAACCAATATACAAACATAATAATAATTACACTAGTCCTATTTCAAGCTAGATCTGTTGTCACAATCTATGTCCCAACAGACTCCCCCTTGACAATAGCTCTAGCGTCTTTATCTTCACGCTGTCTTTGGTCTTCATTTGTAAATCTTACTTCCTGCAAAAATTTTAAGCTTGATGCATGTTTTAACCATCCTATGATAATCTCGTGCTAAATCACCCCAACCAACAGTAGATATGATCTTGTTCTTGTACAACATAATCAAATCTTCCTTTGATAAATTCATCAGATGTCTGTGATCATATACACGAAGAATTTCTTTTTCACCATCAGGATAATCATCATCAGCTTCAATCATAAAGGCTTCTCCTGTTCCAGCATCTACCCCCCAATATTTCAATTTTCCCAAAATATTCTGAGGCATAGTCTTCATTGGTATTTGCTTAATGCATTTGACCGCTGGATAAACCTTCTTCCTTCTTCTTCTTCCAGTTCTCTGACTAAGTTCGTTTAGCTTTATCATTTTTCCTTTCCTTGGCTTAATCTTCGAAAACTTCATAGATAATCCTTCAGTCCTAATGATACGCTCAACATACTTAGCATAATCATCATCACTTGGATTTTTCATATCTAATCTAGCCAAGTCTCGAATCTCATATCGAGGCAATGAACTAAACACGGTAAGCTTCTTCTCAAAATACTGAACCCCGTCAAACCTTTTGATCGCGAAGAGCTTCAGGTCAGAGTCATAATACCATCCAATAATGCCAGTTTTAAGTACACGCTTTCCAGTAATATCAACTTCTTTCAAAATGCGTTGCTTATTTTCCTTTTTCTTTTTCAGCATTTCTTGGATAAACATAGGATTACCAACCATATGTTTGTATTTGTCCTCTATTTCTTCAACTTCAGTATCTGAATCTTCAGAAGCATTCTCAAAAGCTTCTAAATCAATAACTGATTCTCCTTGTTCATTTACAAAAACAAATTCAGTCGTTGATGGATTCACAACATGTTCATCTACATTTGCATCCAGATCAACACCTTCATCTATCACTGATTCAAATACTGCAGTCCAATCTTCAGGAAGTTTGAACTCTCCTTCTTCAATATCATAATCAATCTCTTCATCTATCTCATCCAGAATATCATCTTCCGAATCTGATAGATTAAGCATTTCCATTCCTAGAGAAAAACATAAATACAAATATATTAATAATTCAAATTCTTCAGTGATTTCCCTGAATCAATCTAAGAATTTCTTTATTAATTCTTTTGTATGTTTTAACCTAACATATAAACGCAATATACATATAACTTATAAAATTTTTATTAATTGCCCTGAATCAATCCAAAATTTCTTAAGTCTACTTAACAAATATTAATTAATTTTAAATTCTAATGCATTGTGAATAATCACCAAACATTTAAATTTACTATTAATCAACTTATATAATTCCAAGTGTTAATTGATCTCATTCATTATCAATTTAACCTTTAAATTATATATCATTTGTCTAGTTAATACGAATACATTTTTAACTTGTTAATTACTTATATACCTTACGGTCTTAAGTCCATAATCAAATCTAAAATGCATATGTTATCATAAAATTATGACCGCCGAAATTAATCGGAACACGCCGCTCGACTACTCAATGAGTCGGAAGTCTTTCGATCACTATTTTATCTTAACATTTATAAAATCAAATAACTTAACAATATCTAATACATTTAACTTGTAATTACAAATCTCAAGCCGAATATATTATCACAATATTAAGTTACAATTATTCTGTACAAATTACTACCAATAATTACTACACTATGCTAATACTAAGCTATCTTACCAGCTTCTGTATCAACCTGTGCAGTCTTATCAGCATTTGTACCAGCTCCAGAACCACTAGCACCAGCACCAGACTCCCCCTGAATAGTAGCTTGGTCACCAGTCTTTGAAGGACCAGTCTGCTCACCACTCGGTGCATTGGGATCATCGTCTTTGTCTGAATCTCTCTTCCTCCTTAGCTCATCCTCTTTGCAAGACTCCAGATATACCAATATCTCCCCCTGAGCAGGCTGTCCTGAATGCGATCTCAAGACCAGACTCTCCAAAGAAGATAACTTCAGTCTCTGTACATTGAAGTCCGCAAGCAAAGTCTCATGAGTCTTCATCAACAGATTGTACGATTCACTCTGCTTGAGAATCTGTTGTGAAAGAAGAAGATTGCTCGACACCAGCTCTGGAATCTGAGAAGTAAGCTTCTCCAAATCCTTTACCCTCGACTCTAAGGATGTAATCCTTTCTGCATCAGTCGTTGGAGTAACAGGTATCGTTCTTGGTCCAGGCGGTGTAAGAGACTCAATATGCCAGTCTCTGGTAAGCGGTGTATGAGGTTGAGACAAAGCTTGCGTAAGCAAACTTGTCGCAAATCTAGCTGCTTTGTTCGTCGGAAAATTAGCTCCACGAACTAAATCAGCAACCTCATGCTGTAAAGTTAAACACAATTAAAATCAGTTATTGTTACAGATTACTCTGTCTCAAACTCTAATTAATTGCATAACACTCATAGTTATAGAATTTATATCTCATACTTGAAGCGGTAAAGACATCGATTCCGTAACCACCGGTGCAACCCTCTCTACCTGTGGTGTATCCTGAGAAACTGTATACAGAATTAACTGTCTCAGTTCAACTCCTGATAAACAACAAGTTAAGATTATTTAACTTTAATTAATACTAACCTTCTCGAATAGTAAGCGTTCTCGGACGCTTCATCAAAGGAATCTCAACTTCCTCAGTACCTTCCTCCAGAATACTCTTACCCTTCCTCTTCTTTTCAGAAGCAGATGGAGGAGGAGAAGGTGTATTATCAGAATCTTCATCTGAAGCCGTCTCACCATCACGACCTCTAGATGATCTAACAGGATCCTAAATTTTAAATATATTAAACATTTATGATTAGCGTAAGCTCTATCATACAAGTTCTATATATTTAAGATTAATCAGATATAATACCTCAGTTGGTACAACAACTGATCTATCAAGCTGTATCTGCTCATCCTCAAGTAATATAACTTCTGGATGTGCAGCCTCAGCTTCAGCTTCCTGTTCGTATAATGATATTTATATTTTTAAAATCAGAAATAATACCCAATTTACTAAATATCTAATATCAGAATCATTATATAATAATATTATGCATCTATGATCAATAAAAACAATCTATCAACTAAGCATCTATATTATTACATAAGTAACAGATTACCTCAGGTGGTGCCAAGTAACTCTCAATGTCTTGAAGCAAAGGATTTGTCTCATCATCATTCTGCTCCAAAACTTCTTGCACAACCTGTGCAGCAACCTCTTGATTCACCTGCTGATCCACCTGACCAGCCTGAATAAGAACATCCTCAAGGAGCCCTTGTGGATCTTCAGGTTGAGCTTCCTCAGCTACAGGTGCAGGTACAACATCAGCAACAGCAGGAGCAACAACAGCAGCAGGAGCTACGTCCAACCACCCATGATTTGGCGGTGCAACGTAGTTCGGATCAACAATATATCCAAAAAGTGGTCTAATTTCCGGTTTCACCACTCCTTCCTTCCTAATCGTCTGCATAAACATGGCATTATAACCACGTTGATCAATGGTATTCACCGATAAAAACGGCTCAGGAATAACCAAGTTCGGTAGACGCGCACGTATGATAAGCATACCAAACCTCGGGTAGATCATAAATCTAGATCTAACAGAACCCGATATCTGTCTAGCTATCTCTCCAAAAATGTAATCACAAAAACTGTATGGTTTATTGTAAACCAGTGACAGTACAGCCGATAGAATCGCAGGGCTCAACTCATCAAAGCCACCTTTCTTTGCTGCGAAGACTATATTCATCACGTGCCAAAGAAACCTCCACTGACCAATGACCAGAGGCTTCTGGAACTGACGTCCACGCCTGTCTCCTGTATATCCCATACGTCCAATAGCACCCTCAATAAAGTCCATAGGATACTCAATATCCCCGTTCTCCTGTTCTACCGTACCTAGCTGCAAAATCTCACGAAGATTACCAGCTGAAAAGGTAACAGGTTGTCCACCAACTGTAGCTCGAATCTCTGGCGGAGTGACAGATTCGTCATAAACAATATCCGTCCAGAAATCGTTCAGTATAGTCTGTGAGATAGGAGGATTGGCCGTAATGGCATATCTAATCCTTGATCGTGCTAGAAAACGTAATATATCAGCAACCCTGTCAGCCCGTTTGGCCTCAAGGTTCAGATCAACCAGGATGTTGTGACCCTTATCAAATGCTCTAGCCATATCTGTAATAAATACAAACAACAGATATAATTTAATGCACGATAAAAAATATTTAAACTATTATGTATTATGAATCGAGATTCATCAAACATCTTAGTTTAAAATTGTAATTATATATAACTTGATACAAAAATAATCTCAAGTCGTATATAAAAATTTTACTTATAACTAAAAAGTCTTAAGTCTAATTTAAATCACGTTAGGTACTTGTTATTTTAATAAAAATCTCAAGTCGTTAACGTTAAAAATTATACCGCTAATGTGAAATTAGGACACGCCACTAATTTTCTTCTTAAATTAGTAGACTTTCGATATAATCATATAAGAATTAACACAAATCCATTTCATAAAAGTTATTACTTAAAAAGTCTTAACATTTATATCACTACTTTAAAAAATAAAATTTTTCTAAGTACTGGACTCGCATAAACTGGCCTAACGAGGTGAGGTCAACTCGTTTTGCTTATGTACTCGCTAAACTTATAAAGCAGCTATTGAAGTGAACTCGCTAATCTCATGGATTCGCTAGTCAACTCGCTGCGAGTTGATTCACAATGTCAACTCGTTTCATTCAATCAGGGAGTCGAGGTAAAATCTCAACTCGTTCGATGAACAGCCGTCGATAATTTTTAATTAAAATCGATTAATCTGTTGAATTTAACATGATCTATCAATTGATTTACGTTTATTAACATCCATTTAACATAAACCACAAGGATTTATGTCCAATAACATCGTAATCGACGCAAATCGTTTAGTTTTTAACCCGAAACCCTAAGTTTTATAAAAACTTCGATTTCTTGTTATTTACACGGTGAAATCCGTTGGTTTATACCTCAAAATGTTCGCAATATGAAGGTGTATAAAGTCCTCGGATTGAATAACTCGTTCCCGTAATCTAAGAATCGAAATCAAACGAAAACAATAAATCGCCTCGTTTCGCCTTGTTGACGGATTCGCAAGCTTTACTGAACTCGCGAAGTATGTGGGTTCGGTGGGTTGGTCTGACTCGTTTGACCACCTTTATACTTTACATTCGATTCGCGAGATTTGAAGCGGACTCGCAAGTCGAAGTCAACTCGCAGAAATAATTAAAAACGCGAATTTTAATTCTAAGTATAAATAAAAACCCGATATTTTCACAAGTCTAAATTATAATTAATTTTCACTTGTATTTGTCACGTTGTTCAACTCAAAAACATTCAGTATGATTTAATTCCGAAGGGTAAGCATAATTAACACAAAAATTAAAAACTAAAACAAAATTACATAATCATAGGTATCAAGTACCATTTTATTAAACACTTGAAACAAAATAAAATACATACACAAAATGAATAAGAATTTATCTGCTTAGGGATCATATTAGTAAGAATAAGCAATTCATGATATATTTAAAAAGTTTAAGCAGATTGGTAGTATACATACCTCATGAAATTCAAATAAATTACTATAAAATTACAACTAAATATATCATTTATACATTTATATTTATAAAACTATATCTTAGGTACCTTTATCCACATAGCATAATTAATAAATGCATTACGCACATAAAGTAAATATTTTAATTATAGATAGTTCAAGACGATTACCAGTATATGATCCACATAAACAAACTATACTCAATTTTCTAAGCATAACTCTTTATTGTTAGTATGAGAATTATCAAGTGCTTCCTAGTATATGACATACTGAAGAATTCAAGTAAAACACATAACACTGCATCATTAAATTTTCAAGGTAGCGGTTACTAAATGATGTATCTTTTCGAAACATATAACATACACTTGAATTTTTACGGTTAGACAAATATCAAACATACTTTGAATATGCTATGTTATTTAAGTCTGTACGTAGTACAACAGAAGATTCCTTCTAGCATAATTCAAAATATATTTGAGAATATTAATTTAATTAAAGGTTTCAGTTCTGTACATAGTACAACATAGTTACCAGTAATTAAATTAATACCCATATTGCTACTATTTGTCACTTTAATTAAAATGCATGATAACAGTGTATGGTAATACCATCATTCAACATTTAAGACTTAATGTCATACATCATAGAATAGTTACACAAAATAATAAACAAGTAGTTAATTAAATTCTTAAGACTTAGAAAATTTCATATAATTTGCCTACCAGTACATCATATGATGAAGCCATCTAAAATTTTACTAAAAATAGACAAATTATAACTTGTGGATATAGGTGTATAATCAAATAAATATAAACACATACCTGATAGAACCGCTGTAGTTCTAAAGCAACTTTATTTGAACCTACTACCATATCATACTTAGGACTTAAGCTTTATTATTGTGAAGCTTATTCTCCTAATGTACTATCATTTCCCGTAGTTTTTGCAAATAAAAACTTAAATGAAGGCGATTCCCCTTAGGTAACAAGCAAATGAATGCCATACGCCCCTTTTTTTTTTTTATATTTTTTTTTAATAATAAACACATAAATACTAACTATTACAAGAATACCCTTGGAAGACTAATCACTCTGGATTTCTCATTCCGTTTAGTTGAACCAACGTCTCAAATCTTGCTCTGTCGAACGCCTTTGTGTATAAGTCTGCTAAGTTATCCAATGATGGAACCTTAACTAACTTTATCAATTTCTTTTCAGCACAATCTCTAATAAAATGATGTCGAATATCAATATGCTTAGTTTTACTGTGCTTTACTGGATTATTGGTGATCGACATAGTAGATTCGTTATCAATCATCATAGGAGTATTGGTTATATTTAACCCGTAATCCCGCAGTTGCTGTTGAATCCAAAGAACTTGCGAGCAACAGCTGCCAGCTGCAACATACTCAGCTTCACATGTAGAAATGGCTACCGAGGTTTGCTTCTTGCACTGCCAGGATACTAATCTACCTCCTAAGAATTGACATCCTCCAGTCGTAGATTTCCTATTCTGATTGCATCCTCCATAATCCGAATCAGTATAAGCTACGAGATCTAAGTCTCCATCAATCGGATACCAAAGACCCAGCTTAGGTTTCCCTTTGAGGTAACGAAAGATTCGTTTAACAGCTTGCATGTGTGACTCTTTCGGATTAGCCTGATATCTTGCGCATAAACAAACAGCAAACATGATGTCAGGCCTAGAGGCTGTAAGATACATTAGTGACCCGATCATGGCTCTATAAAGAGTTGGATCCACATCGCTATCACTCGATGTATCTGGACCTAATCCATGATTGACTGGAATTGGAGTATTGTAGACCTTACTTTCATCCATCTTGAAACGTTCTAATAGCTCATATGTATATTTAGATTGATGAATAAAGAATCCATCCTTCTTTTGATCAACTTGTAATCCTAAGAAGAAATTCAACTCTCCCATTGCAGACATTTCAAACCTTTTTCTCATGACTTTCTCAAATTCTTGACACATCTTTTCATCAGACGATCCAAAGATAATGTCATCAACATACACTTGTACAAGAAGAAAGTCTTTCTTTTTCCACTTCACAAATAGTGTACTATCAATTGATCCTCTTGTAAATCCATTCTCAAGTAGATACGTTGATAGTGTTCCATACCATGCCCTAGGTGCTTGATGTAATCCATATAGAGCCTTATTCAAACGATATACTCTATCTGGATACTCAGGATTAGCAAACCCTGGCGGTTGTGAAACATACACCAATTCTTCCACTTTGCCATACAAAAAGGCACTCTTAACATCCAACTGATACACTTTTATACCATAATATGATGCGAATGCTAAGAATACTCTAATTGCTTCTAGCCTAGCAACTGGTGCAAACACTTCATTGTAATCAATACCTTCTTGTTGATTAAAACCTTGAACCACTAGACGAGCTTTATTGCGAGTAACGATACCTTTATCATCTCTCTTACACTTAAATACCCATCTAGTTCCAATTGGATATTCTCCCTTTGGTAGGTCAACCAACTCCCATACTTGTAATTTAGAGAACTGAGATAGTTCTTCTTGCATTGCTTCTACCCACGAGTTTTCTTTTAAAGCCATTTGAACATTTTTAGGCTCGACTTGTGAGATAAAGCATGAATATAGACATTGATTAGGAATCCCTGTCTCTTTCATTGCAGTATACAAGCTTTGGTATTCAGAATTCTCAGACGTATTAGTTCTGGATTGATGCCTAGTTTGAACCGGAGTATTAATATCACCGATGATGTTTTCAACTGGATGATTCTTACTCGTTCTAGTTGTAGTAACTGGTTCAACTGGTATCTCATCTTCCAAATTAGTACCAATTTCTTCCAATTCAGGTACATCTTCCGTACGTGCTGAAGATATTCTTAGATGTTTCAAAGGAGTAAGTATGTCATCAAACTTTGTATGAAGATCATCAAGATCTTCTGTTTCTAGAGACTTATCCTCTGAAGGTTTTTGTGACTCACTTGTGGAAGCTTTATCTGAGTCAACAGTAGTCTTGATTCCAGACTGCTTAACACTCGATGTTGAAGCGGGACCAATATTCTCATCTTCAAACACTAAATGTTCAGCTATCTCTGAATCACTGACATAGTCACTAATAGGAACTTTAAATGATGCAAAAAGATCAGAATAATCAAATTGCCAATCTAAGCCCTTATGAACATCCGGTGAATAGCTTGTAACCTCAATATTATAAACTACCTCCAAACGTCCTGTGACTTTATTAAAGACTCTCTTATTTGGCGAATTGGGCATATAACCTAGGAAAAATCCTTCGTCAGCCTTCTCACCAAATTTTGCTTGATGTCCAGTCTTTAATATGGTGCATGAAACTCCAAAGGGTTCAAACCCTTTTAAGTTAGGTTTCTTATTGTTCAAAAGCTCATAACAAGTCTTGTTATGTCTCTTAACCGTAAGAACTCTATTAAGAACATAACATGCTGTATTCACTGCTTCTGCCCAAAAGATGACCGGAAGCTTTGAATCAGCAAGCATTGTTCTAGCAGCTTCAATCAACGTTCTATTCTTCCTTTCAGCAACACCATTCTGTTGAGGTTCATAAGGTGCACTGAATTGATGTAATATCCCTTTGCTTAAGCAATAGATATTCAACGTTGAATTCTTAAACTCTGTTCCATTGTCACTACGAATACGCTTAACTCTCTTTTTATAGACATTCTCTACTAGATCAAAGAACTCAATTAGAATTCCAGGAGTCTCATCCTTTGATCCCAAAAAGAATACCCATGAGAATCTAGAATAGTCATCTGTGACAACCAAACAGTACCATTTGCCACCTAGACTTCTCTTGCTTATAGGGCCGAAGAGATCCATATGTAGCAATTCAAATGGCGAGGAGATAGAGTTTTCAGTCTTAGGTCTGTGTGGTTTCTTGTGCTGCTTTCCTTTCATGCAAGGAACACACTTATCCTCAGACTCGAAACGTTTTTGTGGTACACCTAGAACCAAACCATTTTTGGTTATATAATTCATCTTTCTCCAGTTTAGATGTGCCATTCTCCTATGCCATAACAGAGCATCTGTTTCCGAAGCCTTGGACAATAAACATGTAGACACCATTGAAGAGTTAGGAACACCCATGTTGATAGCATAGATGTCCTTCTTCCTTGGCGCCCTCATCAATATCCATTCATCAGGAATTTTAAAACCTGGCTTCAGGACTAAGGCCTCCTTTTCATTGAAATAAACTGGATGACCTTTATCACAGACTTGGGAAACACTCACTAGGTTGTGTGTAAGTTCTTCAACATAGTTCACATCCTCAAGAGTCAAAGTTCCATTTGAAACTTTTCCTTTTCCCGAAATTACTCCTCCTTTATCTCCTGCAAAATTTACTTTTTGCTTGAGACTATCCTTGAAGTCCTTCAGTAGACTTCTTTCACCGGTCATGTGCCTCGAGCATCCACTGTCTACATACCACCAACTGTCCTTGTTCACAGCATGCTCCTGCACATAACACAAAACACGATCAGTTATCAAGAGGGACCCAAGCCATTACGGTCTTGGTTTGTCCCTTATCATCAACAAACTTAAGCTCTTTAAAATAACCATTCTTCCCATCAGGAGCTTTGGTTACTTTCGAAGTAGCTTGAGTTTGTGGACGATCAGCCTTAAGAGGTGAATTTGAGGAGAACCTCTTAGGCACAAAAGTATGAGCTCTATTATGATAATTATAATTAAACTCATGTGATCGCGAAGTAGTGCCACTTTCATAATGACTATGGCCTCTACTTGGAGTTCTAAACCTCGACGGTGTCACATCCCTAGACTTATGGACATAATTATCACTTTGAGTATATAACCGTTTAGGTTTAGGTGGGGAGACACTATGCTTACCATCTCTTTTAAGAATGTTCACAGGTTTATTACCTAACTTAGGTTTGGTATCTAACCCGTCTACAGTCATATTAGAGTCGGTCTGTGTCTTTTCCTCAATCACAAGCTTATGTGGTGCTTCAGGCTTTTTGTTAGGACAACACGAAGCCACGTGTCCTTTTTGATGACATTTGAAACATGACATCTGCTTGCGTGATTTGCTCACTTTTGCTTTCTCATCCGGAGTCTTAGGCACTAAAGGTTTAAGCTGTTCCTTATCAACTTTATCATTAATCTTAGCATCGTTAATCACTCCACCCGATACAAAGTGTATTTTGGTGAACTGAGAAGCCTTGCTATTATCTAATGATACGTTCTTAATAACATCTTTCTGTGCCTCTGACTGTTCAGGTTTATCAGCTACTAAAATCTCAGGATTAACTTCAGTCATCTCAGAGTCCTCAGGAATAGGAGTGTAATTGGCATTAAAAGGCGGGGATACATCATTGTAACCTAACCCAGTCTTGTCCTTTACACTACGTTGAGCATCTAACATTTTATCCATTTGAGATGTCCTATAATTCTCAAGTTTACGGTTTTGCTCAATTAACCTTAAGTTAAGGTTCACTATTTCCTGATCCTTACTAGCAATCGTCTCATTTAAGTCTTTGATATTCATATAGAGACCATCTATGACAACAGATTTTTCACTTATGGTATCTCTAAGTTTTGTTCTATCCAACGCATCAGACTTAATTTTATCTTTTAAGACCTGTTTATCATCACTTAATCTACGAACATCCATAATAGCTTGATCAAGTTCAGATCTAACAGTCTTATAAGATTCCTTATCCATATTTAATTGTGACGACAGATTACTATTTGACACAGTTAAGACACTATTCTGAGACTGTAAATCAGTAACTAAGTAACAAACATCAGCAAGATTAAGAATATCTAAACATACCTTCTTCTTGTCAGTTTGTAATTCAGCCATACGTGCCACTAATTCTTCAGGACTCATATCTGGAGTTGAATCCATATATAGCACATCATCATCACTTGCCTTTTTTTTAGACTCAGCCACCTCTACTCTCTGTTCCATGTCAGTGGGCATGTAGGACACTGATCCAGCAGTTGTTTCTTCGATCTCGGCCATCAAAGCTTCTTCAGAATGAGCTTGCCAATCATACGAGCCATCCAACTGCTTCACCACTAAGGCTTTGGAAGCAAGAGTACTTCCCGAACCTTGTTTTCCTTGTGCTTCTACTTTAGGTCTTTGGCATTCTCTAGCAAAATGACCAATACCCTGACAGTTAAAGCATCTGACCTTGGTTTTATCAAACCCTGATCTATTGCCCAACACCTTTCTACCAGTTTTCTTGAGGAAATTCTTCACCTTTCTAGATATCAACGCTAGTTGATCTTGAAGTTCCAGTTCCTCAAGATAATCAGAATCTATCTGCTCATAATCCTCATCAAATAGAATAGGATCATTGATCTTTCCTTCTATGTAGTTCTCATATGATGCCACAAAGGAAGCAAGAACAGACAGTTGCTGTTCAGCAGATTTCACACTCATCGGCATCTTCTGATGCTCTTGAGGTGACTTCTCAGAATTCTTTCCCTTTGTCTCATCACCAGAGGAGGAAATAAAGCACAGATCTTCAGTGATCATCTCTCCATTTTCATTAGTATCACCAACTAACAGTGCAGTGGTCGAACTCGATGACGCAGTCGAAAGACTTGACTTTCCATGATACAGCCCAGGGTTCTGAACCTGATCAGAATCACTATCTCTTGACTTCTTGGAGAAATCATAACCTTTCAGCTTGTCAATGACTTGCTCTAAGGTCATAGTAGAATACCTAGTTTCGTTATCCTTAATCATAACACCATACATTTCCCATTTAGAAGGCAAACCCTCAAGGAACTTGTCGGTTTTAGATACTTCTTCTTCAAAAATTTCATGGTATTCTAATTCACTTAGCAGATGGTAGAATCGTGTAACATAGGCATCAAGATCTTCTCCTTTTAAAGCTTTAAACATAGTAAACTGCTTTTTAAGAAGACTCTTCTTGCCAGCTCTCACCTGTGGACTTCCCTCACCTCTTTTCTCTAAAGCTTCCCAGAGCGCTTTAGCAGTATGAAAAGACTTGAGTTGATGAGCAAGGGATTTAGGAAGACACATCTTTATGCAAGAATGTGATTTATTCTCATTTCTGTACGCTTCCTTCTCTTGATCACTCATGTTTGCATAGGTAAGAACTACAGTAGCATTTTGAACAGTTTGAGTAGGTGGGGTGTATCCACTCTTGATACACATCCAGATAGACAGATCATGGAATCTACAGTAAGATTCAAATCTGTCCTTCCAATTGTAGTAATCCTCGATTCTTAACAACTTAGGTGGAACGTTTGACTTTCCCACCTCGTGGTCCATTTCGATCATTCTACTTAAGTCAGACATCTTAAAAACGTAAAATTAAACTGTTTCAGCGAATTCAGAAATCTCAACTCGCAAGACTCAGCTCAACTCGCAATCTCAGCTCGACTCGCAGAATTTGTCGATTCGCAAGCCTCAGTTCGGATTGCTAAAAGATGTCGATTCGCAAGTGATGTCGATTCGCGAGAGATCTCGGTTCGACTTGCAAGCCTCAGTTCGACTCGCTAGTTCAACTCGGTTCGCAGGCGACGCTGGAACCCTAATCTCGACTCGCGAAACGGCTGTTAAACCCGAAAAACGAATTTTAAGGTATTTTTACGAACGAAACTGAGAAATTCGACTGTAAACTAACCCTAAAACTTCCAGAGAATGATTTTGATCGTTAGTATTGCAATAATGCACGTAAAAACGACCCGAATCAAAAACGCAATAAACTAAAACTCACGAACACACTCGTATCTAGCCCGAAAGCTCTGATACCAGATGTAAGTCCCCTAGTTTTAGGATCGATAACTTCGTTATCTGTAGTATTAAGGTGCGGAATCCCTCAATACGGTGTTATTTTACTAACAACGAATATGTTCGTATTGCGTTTTAACTAGACTTAGCTTTAAACAACGAATCGTCAAAGCCTAGCCTTAGGTTATGTTTTTCTCTGGTTTGTTGAATTCGCAGCAATTGAAATCAGAATGCAAAAGTTGTTAACGATTTTCTAAGGAAAATCGTTTAAATAGTTCTGTCCGGCTCGGCTCGCATGGGCCTGCGAGTTCGGTCCAACTCGCAGCCCAAGCCCAACTCGGAACTCGGCTCGCCAGACTGATACCTCGCGAATTCAGAACTCACCTCACAGCTCAACTTGCTGCGACCTGAGATCTCGACTCGCCTCGCATCAAACGTCTGTTTATTTATTTCGTATTTAACATTCGTCTAACTTAGCAAAATAATATGTTTAACGAATATCACTAACAAAACAAATATTCATTTACAAATCTAAACCAATATACAAACATAATAATAATTACACTAGTCCTATTTCAAGCTAGATCTGTTGTCACAATCTATGTCCCAACACTATCGCATGTTCTTGTTTGATTGTTGCCCTAGGAATGATGCATGCTAGAGTTATCCCCTTGGTTCATATCAGTAACTGTATAATTAGGTTTTCAGACACAGAATATTGGTTTACACAGTGGATTAACATGCATGGAATAGTTGTAATGATTTATATCTGTAATGCTGAACAATTTAACTGATCGTTAGCCCGATTATCCCAACTTGGTCCGCGGGATTATCCTCGTTCATGTTCTTGTTCAATCAACAATTCACGCTACGATACAGACATCTCTGATGACTGTGACTGGGGACCAGGATTCGAGGATAGTCGTCGGTTAAATTGGTCTGTACATTTAGGAGAACTTCCGGTGTACCTGACTTCTATAACTGCTATCCACGTGACATGTTATTTATCTGATTGCGGACAACTCTACGTTAGATATTTAATAGGATCGTAGTTGTAGCTCATTAGGATATAGGAAATCTGCGGGAGTAATGTGGAACCCTAATTAATGTAACGGAAAAACCGTAAAACGCCCTATTACTCGGTATAGTGCTGGAAACACCCATTGGTGGAGTACAAACGTATGGAAGCCGCGGAACGGTCGTAGGTACAATACTTTGCATTAATTATGTTTCTATCCTCTCCGGATTAGTCATCACATCTAGTAGCCTTACCCTTGACTATTCATCAAATAACATTTAACGAAATCATAGTAAACACTCGTTTATCCTCTGTTGACCGAGTCTCCGTACAAACCTCTTTATTTCTGCTTTCTTTATTTAATTAGTATTTAGTTATAAAAACCAAACCTATCCAAAAGCTTTTAAAACCCCCTAGCTGAATCTCCAAAGATAATAAAACTTCCTAGACTCCCATGCCCGTTGTAGTTTGAAGAACGACACCTGAGTCATACATACCACTTGCTGCCCTTTTAGGTCTGTCAGTAGTATACAACTTAGGATTCCCCTGCTCTACAAATTTAAAACTCACTGTTCGCCGCTTCTATTGCTGTTGGATCAACGACCGGAATCAAATCCGCCCGACCGATAGGGGTGACGACAGTACTCATATCGAGACGGGTACCCATTGCTTCCTGAAGTGACTGCCAAAAGTGAGAGGTGAAACGGGCATCTCTTTCGGAGATGATCGAGATTGGAACACCGTGATGAGAAACGATTTCCTTGATGTAGATTTGTGCAAGGCGTTCCATTTTATCGTTTTCCTTGATTGCCAGGAAATGAGCAGATTTGGTGAGACGATCGACGATCACCTAAATGGTATCGCAACCGCTCGCCGACTTGGGTAGTTTGGTTATGAAATCCATGGCAATTTGTTCCCATTTCCATTCAGGGATTTCAGGTTGTTGGAGTAAACCAGAAGGTTTTTGATGTTCGATTTTGACTTTTGAGCAAGTAAGGCACTTGCTAACGTAAGTGGCGATTTCGGCTTTCATGTTCGGCCACCAATTAAATTCTTTGATTCCGTGGTACATCTTATCGGATCCCGGATGGATAGAATATTTAGACTTGTGAGCTTCATCCATCACCAAGATTTGGTTTCAAATTGTTTGTCAATACCCCGTAAGGCTTCATTTTTTATGTTTTCAGGTTTCAGGGCTTCGATCTGAGCGGTATGAATTTGAATGGTAAGATCGTTGTGAATGGTCATACTGAGGGCTCGGACTCGAAGTGGTTTTGGTCGTTCCTTTCGACTGAGGGCATCGGCTACAACATTAGCCTTCCCTGGATGGTACTTGATCTCGCAGTCGTAATCGGTAAGCAACTCGACCCATCGACGTTGCCTCATATTGAGATCCTTCTGATCGAATATATGTTGGAGACTTTTATGATCGGTAAAGATTGTGCACTTAGTGCCGTAGAGATAATGTCTCCAGATTTTGAGAGCAAAAACGACTGCTCCAAGTTCGAGATCGTGAGTGGTGTAGTTTTTTTCGTGAATTTTCAGCTGTCGTGAGGCATAGGCAATGACTTTGTCTCGTTGCATCAGCACGCAACCGAGACCTTGGTGAGAAGCATCGCAGTATACCACGAAGTCATCAGTGCCTTCGGGTAAGGATAGAATTGGAGCACTGCAAAGCTTTTGTTTCAAAAGTTGGAAGGCTGACTCCTGTTTATCGGTCCAATCGAACCTTTTGTCCTTCTGAGTCAGTACCGTGAGTGGTTGAGCTATTTTGGAGAAATTTTCGATAAATCGCCGATAGTACCCAGCAAGACCCAAGAATTGTCGTACTTCAGTTGCAGAGGTGGGTGCTTGCCAGTCTTTGATAGCCTCGATTTTTGATGGGTCAACGTGGATTCCCTGACTGTCAATCACGTGACCAAGGAATTGAACGGTTTGAATCCAGAACTCACACTTAGAGAATTTGGCATCAAGCTCCTCGTGTCTAAGTAGTTCTAGAATTGTTTTGAGATGTTGCGCGTGTTCTTGCTCGTTGCGCGAGTAAATGAGTATGTCATCGATAAAGACAATGACAAACTTATCGAGGTAAGGTTTGTACACCCAATTCATAAGGTCCATGAATACAGCCGGTGCGTTGGTTAGACCAAAGGGCATCACTTGGAATTCGTAGTGCCCGTAACGAGTTCTGAAAGCAGTTTTTGGAATATCGGTGTCGCGAACTCGTAATTGGTGATAGCCTGATCGCAGGTCGATTTTTGAGTAGAAACTTGATCCCTGAAGTTGGTCGAATAGATCATCAATGCGAGGAAGTGGGTATCGGTTTTTGACGGTCAATTTGTTCAACTCTCGATAGTCGATGCACATTCTGAATGAACCGTCCTTCTTTTTAACAAATAAGACCGGAGCTCCCCAAGGTGAAGAACTCGGTCTAATGAATCCTCTATCCAGAAGTTCCTGTAACTGGGCGGACAACTCCTGAAGTTCGGATGGGGCTAAACGGTACGGTGCACGGGCCACCGGTGCGGCACCCGGCACGAGATCAATTGAGAACTCAACCTGTCTAGGTGGAGGTAAACTAGGTAGTTCTTCCGGAAAGACTTCGGGAAAGTCTCTAACAATTGGCACATCCTCAAGTCGCTTCTCCTCCGACTTCTTCTCTGTGATGTGTGCGAGTATTGCAGGGTAACCCTTTCTCAGGAATTTTCGGGTTTTTAAGCAAGAGATGATATTGAGTCCCGTCCCACCGGTCTCCCCCTGTATGATCAAGGTTCCACCGGCAGCGAGTGGAATGCGGACGATCTTATCGTAACAAATGATTTCGGCTCGATGTTTGGACAACCAGTCCATTCCAATGATGACGTCGAAACTCCCGATTTCAACGGGTACAAGATCGATTGAAAAGGTTTCGTCAGCTAGGTTTAAAGTGCAATTAGGTATCACACTATTGGTTTCTATAAGTTCCCCATTTGCTAGCTCTACAGTGTACTTAACATCTAAGGCAACAGGAGTGATGTCAAGTAATGGGCAAAAGTCATCGGAGATAAAGCTTCTATCAGCACCAGTATCAAATAGAACAGAAGCAGTTAAGTTGTTGAGGAGGAACATACCCGAGACCACATTCGGGTCTTGGCGGGCGTCCCCGGATTTGATGACGAAGGCTCTGCTTCGGGTGTTGTTGTTGTTGCTGTTGCAGTTGTTGTTGTTGTTATTCTTCAGCTTTGGGCACGTGTCCCTGAAGTGCCCGGGGTTTCCACACTCAAAGCAGACTTTGGGTGGCCTGGTGTTGTTGTTGTTGGAATTGTTGTTGGCAGGAGAATGGCAATCTTTGGTGAGGTGGCCGTACCTCTTGCAATTGTTGCAAAAGGGACCACAGGAACCTTCATGGTGGCGACTGCACTTGGAACAATAGGGTTTGCTCCCAGTGTAGCCCCGTGTGATGTCGGTGGTGGTGTTGTAGGCTTTGATGGTGTCGGGTTTCTTGTTTTGTTGGCTGGAGTGGTTATTGTGGTAGTCGAACCATTTTCGCTTGTTGTTGTGGGAGGATGAAGTATGTGGTTCAGAATCTTGGCTCATGGACATCAGGTCTTGGGCCAATAGGATTGCACCGTCAATGGTGGTTTGGTTTGAAGAGGCGACGTGCCCCCGAACAGGCTCAGGAAGGCCAAGGATGTACTTCCTGATTTTATCAGATTCTGTGCTTACCATGGCTGGGCGGAGGGCAGCGAGTTGCTGGAATCTGGTGGTATAACCATCGATATCACCACCCTGAACCTTTAAGTTCCAGAACTCCTCGTCCAGCTTTTGGAGTTTGGCGATTGAGCAGTATTTGGCAGTGAGTTTTGCTTTCAAGTCCTCCCAAGAGAGTTGGTAGGCAATGTCAGCACCCACTGATTGGGTATATGAGTTCCACCAAGAGTGGGCATCATCTTCGAGAGAGCAAGTGGCGAAGTTTACTTTGTCATTCTCCGCGCATTTGCTGACACGGAAAACAGTTTCCATCTTTTCGAACCACCTGATCAGTCCATGTTGTTGTTTGTGGTTTCAAGGTCGTCGGAGACTTGTTCGATGCGTTCAAGGGATGTAAGTCTCCAGTTCTCGTTGGTTTCTTGCAACACGACATCCATGGTGCGAAGTCGCTGCTCGTGTTGATTCACCCTAGCGGCTAAGGCCGGCAAGGTGAAGTGAGTAGGGTACGGGCCAGCTCGAGGCAACCTGGCGTTCCTCCTAGCTACCCTTGGGTTCTGCGACCCGGATTGAGAGCGCGATGAATTTGATGGTATGTTTGCCATTTCTGAGACAAAGCGTTAGTAAGAGTGAGGCCTATATTCATATAGTTCCTATATAATATAGCCTATTGAGTGTCTAGCATAAACATGTTTAAGTCTCGGTTCTCTCGAGGTCAGAGTCTTCTATTGTATCCTGTTCGGCCATAACTACTTTCAGATCTTACATCATCTTTGCTTAATTGTACATAGTTGATCAGGCTATGTTAAATTAAACTCGTATGATGAAATCACTGAACCAGTTATACCTAGTAAGGAATACCGCCTAATGGTCATAGTCTAGGCTCACTAAATGCAACCTAGTTCACTATAACCTTAGGCTCTGATACCAATCTGTAACACCCCCAAATTTGATTGATTTGCGGAAGCACGATTTGGGTGTTACTAATCAATAACAAAGCACAAAGATATATAGTAAACGACTCTATATGCGTCGTTTTAACAAAATATATTGATATTGAAATGTTTACAACATTTATAGCTTTACATAGCTCGAGTTTAAATAAAAAGAGATTTCAGTACATAAGTACTTGTAAAAAATATACTAATGCAAGAAAATCTCAAACGTCTGTATGCTGACTCGAGCTAGAAGTCCAGAAGCAGAAACAACCTACTGCTTGGTACCTGGGATACATGCTAAATGGGTCAGCTAAAGCTGGTGAGCTCACAGGTTTGAAATCAAGTAATATCGTATGAACCGCAAGATTTAAATAATTGAATTGCATCCAGCAATTGATAATGTGTATGTATACAGCCATGAGCACATAGTTGAGCTTAACTCGAGGGCCGGGTCCCGTATAGAGAATTCCGGGCGAGGTGCCTCCACGAATGCCTAATCAACATTCGTCTTCCCAAATATTAGTACGTCCGTTTACCCGGTTAGTGCTTGCTAACCCTAACGAGGAGGGTTAATCCTATATGGTACCATATACTAATATTCACGCTACAACGTATTAACAACTATGCTGACGGAGGACTTTAAATGATTAGTTGTGAAAAACTCATATAGTATATGAAATGTTTGTACTTGCGTTCACATGTTAAAAGTTGAGCAGTATATCACACCCCTGAGTAAAACAGTAAAAAGAGGGGCTATGAGACTCACCTGAGTCTTGTGAGTTTAACTTAATAAACTTGAGTTGATTAGCCGAGTATGAAGTCCAAAGACTTGTAACCTGAGGGTGTCCACGACACGCGATGGTTATAAACATGATTGTGTATCTCAAAAGATCACCCTTGTAGTTGTTACACAACTATATATATGTCCAAATTACTACGATTTGGTTGATTTGTTAAGTGTTTGAAAACATGTACGGCCCGTTGGTGATGGATTTGAAATAATAATCTCAACTATTATTATTTTGATTTCGTGGCGTTTTACTTGAAAAATGTGTTTTGATTGTGTTTTAGAAGCCGTTACGGAATCTAAGTACGGGGGTCCGGGGGCAGCGCCCCTGGTAGCGGGGTCCAAGGGGCGGCAGCCCCTGGCGGGGTCGAGCTGCCAGGTCAGCTTGGAAAATTTTTATTTCTACTATATTGCTTTGACGAAAAACGCATCTGGGATCTGAATTCGGGTAAAATCGAGTGATAAATTTCGAGTCTCAACACTTAGTAAAAATCTGAGTTTTCTGTGATTTGCGACACAATAGGCGACACAAAAGTTTGTCATGCGACACAAGGGTTGTGTCGCATAGGAATGCGACGCAAAGTCTATGCGACACAAGGGTTGTGTCGCATAGATGCGAGATGCTGATTCAACAGCGACATAGTGATTGTGTCGTATGAAAATACGACATAGAATACGACATAATGGTTGTGTCGCAAAACTTACGACACTAATTCTCTGGTACGACATAACATGCGAAATACGACATAACGTGCGACACAACAGGTAAAATACGACACAACATGCGACACAAGGCTTGTGTCGCATGGAAGAACATCAGCCCGGAAAGTCCGGCTGTCAAAGTTTTTCCGGCCAAAAATCCGTTTTAAACTCGTTTTCAAGCTATAAATTCGTGTTCTATACATTGTAATGGACATATACAAGTGATAATAACAACTACAAATGAAAAATACTAAGAATCGAGAGATTTCGGGATTTTGTCGGAAACTTACAAATTGCCGAAATGAAAATCCGGAAAGATAGTGTTGTAGATCGTCGCGAGGTGGTCGTGAATCTCTAAAAATATTGGTGATACGAGTGCGTTTGATAGTAGTATTTTGCGGTTTTGGGAGTTGTGGTGATTTGATGGTTTAGAGAGAAATGAAAGAGAAAAAGAAGAGAGAGAGAGAGAGAGAGAGAGATGTGAAAAAATGAGGAAAAAGGAGGGGAAAGGTGGAGGTTATCCTCCACTTCCTCAGTCTTCGTCCCGCGCTCCGCGCGGTGTTCGTTTTCTCCGTCTTTTAAACGTTAAATAATTATTTTACATTTTAATTATAAGTTTTTAAAATACAATTTACTACGCGATATATTGTTTAAATATTTTACTAATCAATTTTGTATTTGGGTTATAAAATGTAAGTTAGTTTGTTTGTATGATCCGAATGATTACGAAATATTATCATAATAATATTTTTTTTAATATAGCAACGTTATTTAATAAAATTGGTCAACAACGTCCGTATTTAAATGGAATCGAAATACATTCGATTTAAATTGCGTACGATTTAATCAAATCGCATTTTTGTATATATTCAACAATATATATAATTTGATACATTAATTAGCCTAACATAGAACTAATTACATGTATTAACATACGATTAGGCACTAATTACTAGTCCTAATTTGACGGTTGTTACATAAACTATTATTAATTAATTAAACAATTAAATATAATATTAATACTATTAATATTATCCTTCATCTTTCTCTTGACTGTTTATGAGGGCAACCCAAAAAGGACTTTACCATTAACGATAGTCTCACCAATTAGTTATGATATTGGACACTATTCCAACACTTATATGTATAATATGATTTATATATATGTAAAATTAAAGTCTAAATACATCGTTAGTCAATTGATAAATCGGCTCACACATGAGGAACAAACTATAAGAGAGGTATAAGGTGGGTCGCTCTGCTTTCCTAAGGAAGTCAGGTTTTTAATAGGCTTTGCGCTGACCTGCTTCCCCGCTTCTTTGTGCGTTCGATGGAGCTACCGAGGACTTTTGATAGGATGATATCAAGATTAAAAGTAGACTTAAAATAGTAAAACAAAATCCCGTTTTAGCTATAGGAAATGATGAATAGTATGCTAACCCATGAAATCCGCACATCTCTCGTATGAACTGTTAATGGAGCGTGTGTGGTTTACCAGCACATTAATATGAGGACATAATGAGAGGTGATTGAGACTCGCGATTCTCGAGCGTACTCGAGCCGGGGATCACACGGGGTTTGCATGGTTAATTCACCATCTTGTTCATGATCATCGGCATGCCAGTCATAAATAGTAGATGTGCATAACCGAGATTAACATGCCATTGATAGAAATCAATGAATCTCAAAGATCTTGGAGTTTCATAGAAATGAAATAGACAAAAGTATTTTAGTTATATGATTACGGCGACCCTTTTCATAAAACTGAAAATATAGATCCTAGCCTTAATTTAGAAAATTGGGTAAATAATTAAGGAATATTCAAACTAACTAAAACTGTTTTATCTCATAGATGGCAAATTTAAATGGTGCAAATCCTCCCGTCCCCAATCCTGAAAAATAACTCAAACTTCTCACTACTCTCAGTTCTTGGTAGGGAAAGACTGACCGGTCTAAACTAGATGGACTGGATGCGTAACCTAAGGTTTACCTTGAGGTACGAGAACAAGGAGTATGTTCTCGATGAGCAGATACCCATAATTGATGAAGAATCAACCCAAGAGGAGATTGAGGCACACCGGAAACATTATGATGATGCAAATAAAGTGTCTTGTATCATGGCATCTTCCATGAGCCCTGAACTGCAAAAGACTTTTGAAAATACTTCGGCTTATGAAATGAACCAACAGCTGAAAGAAATGTTTCAGGAAAAGGAAAGCAAAGAACGCCTTGATGTGGTGAAATCCCTCATGGCTTGCAAGCCCAAACCTGGAGTTTCTATCCGTGCTTTCGTCTTAGAGATGAAAGGGTACTTTGATAGGTTGAAGTCATTGAACATGGTATTTGACACAGAGTTTTCTATCGCCATAATTCTATCCAGTTTGCCAGCTGTCTACAATCAGTTTGTAATATCATATCAGATGAACATGAATGAGAGGGAAGGCTCAATAATGGAACCCCACAATTTACTGCAAACTGCTGAGCAAGGAATCAAGAAAGATGATGTGTCCTTTGGCTCAGTAGCTCCTGTGTTGACTGTTGGTCAAAGTGCAAAGAAAAGGAAAAGGTCAAATTCAAATTGGAAAAGGAAAACTGCTGACGGAAAGTCCATTCGTAAGTCTAAGAAAGGGACCGATTCTGAGATTGCACCTGTTAGTGACCCAAAGGAAGCAGTGTGCTTCTACTGCAACTCAAAGGGGCATTGGAAGCGTAACTGCCCAAAGTACCTGAAGGACTTGAAGATGGAATAGTCGAGAAGAGTATTCACTCAGGTATGTTCATGATCCAACTCCATAATACTACAACTTCTAATTCGTGGGTTCTAGACAAAGGGTGTGGTAATCACATTTGCACTGTATTGCAGGGGCTAAAGGAAAGAAAAAGTGTGAAGCATGGAGAACTCAACTTAGTTATGGGAAACAAGGGAATTGTACCTGTAACGAAGATTGGAAGATTTGAGCTCATGCTGATTTATGGAGTTAGGATAAATTTGAATAATTGTTATTATTCGTCGGAAATGACTAGAAACATTATTTCATTTTATGCTTTGTATAAAGACGGTTATCATTTTTCTTTTGATAATGGAAATGGAGATATTTTGGTTCATTTAAATGATTGTTTTATTTTTAAAGCTTCTCCTTACAAAGGCATATATAAAAATGTTGAATGTGTTAGCAATGTTATTTTAAATGTTGATTCGTCTAATGAGCTTGATAAATCCAAGTTGTGGCATTATCGTCTTGGGCACATAAACAAGAAACGCATCGCCCAACTCCAAAAGGATGGAGTGTTGGAATCATTCGATCTCAAGTCGGATGATGTATGCGAATCTTGTTTATTAGAGAAGATGACTAAATCACCATTCACGGGATCATGTGAAAGAGGTGAAGGACTATTGGATCTGGTACATACAGATGTATGTGGACCATTCTGATGTGCTACAAAAGATGGAAATAGATACTATGTTACATTTACTGATGACTTCAGTAGATTTGGACATGTTTATCTGATCAAACATAAGTCGGATACCTTTGAGGTGTTCAAAAGATATCAAAACAAAGTAGAGAATCAACTAGGCAGAAAGATAAAGGTTCTCCGATCCGATAGGGGAGGAGAGTACCTTAGTATCGAGTTTCTCGATCATCTCAAAGATTGTGGAATAGTTTCACAATTGACTCCTCCTAGAACACCACAGCTTAATGGTGTTTGTGACACCCGCACTTTTAGGACTATGATTAGTGCCTAATTACTTGTAAAATATGTGTATTTAGTATTATTTTAATCTAAATATACACACCCTTTTTGTGTAATTACATACACACTTGCACGATTATTTAAATCGTACACTACGTACTGGAGGTCCAACACTGTTTAAAATGGACGTTGGTGACAAGAAGTTAAAAATAATGTGGATTTATCCAAACAACCATTATTTAACTAAATATATTACGAGAATATATTGCGCGTGACAAAAAGAACTTAAAACACTTGGTACGCAACGGAAACACACGAAACGCATCCCACAAACGAAATAAACATGAGATATGTTTACTGCAACTTATAACTAAGTATTTTGGTGAAATACTTCTACTAAAAATATTGGGTTTTTAAATCGTTAACAAAACGTAATATATAAAATGTTATACTATTAATTAAAATGTTAAACGATCGGGTAAATGAACACCGCACGATACGTAGATTGGGGAATTAAAATTTCACACCCTCATGTCGGTGGGACCCACTCAAATCTGCAGATTTGAGTATGGGTTCCCATACCCATTCCCACTCCATTTACTTACACACACACCCATACCTCATTCTACACCTCCACACTCACACTCCATCTCTCTACACCCTCTCTATTCTCTCTCCCCTGCATTTTCCAGCCACCACCACAGCCCCTCCATGAACCACCATCAGCCACCACATCAGGTTTGAAGAAAAACGAAGCTAAAGGCACGAAAACGATCACAAACGCGTAAACATCATCTTTGCCGTCTCTGTTTCTCCATATACCTTGTGAGAACTTCTCTACTCTTCTAAGATACTTGTTTTAAGTTTATAATCATGTTCTAGTGCTCACTCAACCATAAAATGTCCAAAAGATAAGTCGAAACACAAATTAAAACTCGAAAACAGGAAGTTAACCTTCCTGTCCAGATTTTGTACCCACTTTCATGAATTTTATAAAAATCATTACAACACCAAAATGGACGTTTCTTAAGTCTAAAATGTATTACAAGAAGTTAACTTTCTAACAAAATTAGTCTCGTGACTTTTCGACTCCGTTTACTACTCGAAAACATTTTTCTCCGACGACTTAGGCTTGCTGTCCCGACGAGCTGTAAAAACAGCCTACTTCTCGAGACCATATATCGAGTTATAGGCCACTAAAATGTATGAAACCAGTGCCAAAATCTCACAAATTTTGTTGACTTTAAAAAGTTCTTCTTTAGCTTCGACTGAAAATACACGTATTTTTATAGAAAATCCGAAACATGAAAATAGTTTAAAACTAGGATAAACAGTACATAGTCACACTTCTCGATTTTGAAAAAAATACCAAACGACCTCAAAAGTTCATGAAAAAAATACTAAAAGTAGCAAAGACATAGAGTAACATTGTGTAAAAATTCCGGAATATTTCAATAAAATTTACTTAGTCAAAAAAAATCCCAAAGTCGGATGAACAGTAACTCCGTGATTCTAGTGTCGGATGAACAGTAACTCCGTGATTCTAGTGTCGGATGAACAGTAACTCCGTGATTCTAGTGTCGGATGAACAGTAAAAATTGACTTTCGTTGAATGTCGGACTGAGGGTTGACTCTCGGACTTTAGGGTGAGACTCGGATGCATAGTTTCGGACTTGATAACACTCGAATCAAACCAAACCCGATTGACCTAGTAAACGAAAACGGAAATCACCTGCGACAATACCAATTGTCGCACAAGCCTTTTCTGTCTGCGACAATACCATTGTCGCATTCCCTATTGTCGGAGTCGATTATCGAATAATTGTTTTCATCATTGTCGTATGAACAGTACCCGAAACCCTATTGTCGCATCGCTATTGTCGGATGCATATTGTCGCACCAAAATAGAAACTTTAAAATACTTTTCACTAAGTGTCGAATACTTACAACAACTGAACCCTATACGATAGCATCATTACATGATAAGTATACAACATAACGAAACACACATGCTGTTATAAGTATACGACAATTCAAGTATAATAATAATAGTTTGAGATTATTATTACAATCCGTCACCAACGGGACGTACACATTTTCAAAATACAAACAAACAAACAAACCAAATGTACTTGGACATTTCCTAGTTGAGTGGACAACTAGCATGGGTGATCTTTTAAGACACCAACCTACTTACTCATTTACTTACAACCTTGTGCGTTTCGGACGCCAGAAGGTTGCAGGGTTCGGAGAGCCACATACGGCCTTACATCCGCGTTACTTGTTTGATTCCTCAGACATACTTGCTAGACTCAGGTGAGTCTTACAGCCCCGCTTTTACTTTTTTTCTACTTCGGGGTGAGATATTTGCTACTGTTTTACGTATGAACACAAGTACTGAACGGCTATACACTACTTTTACATACATTACGTGAGTTACTTTTTATCCACTGAAATCCTCCTATCATAAGTTGTTAGTTATGGACTTAAGCGCGATTACTAGTAGATGGATCCATTTGGGACTGACAATCCTTGCCTGGGGTAGTAGCGCTACCACGGATTACACCGTAGAAACTGGCATATTAGTATTTGTTACATATGAGTGTCCGGATAGCACTCACGGGGGTACGTGATACTGTACTTGATTGTACCATTCACACTACACTGTTAAGCTTCAACTTGTGAGCTCATGGTAATTGTGTTGACCTACTGATTTACTTACTATGCTCGAGGGCATTACTGGTGCTTACTTGTGGTTCATAATTGATTTGCTATACTAAACCTGTAAGATTCACCAACCTTTTGGTTGACACTTTTTAGCATTTATCTCAGGTACATTACAGCAGTAGGACTGCACACCCTCAGGACTGATAGCTCGAGTCGCATGCATACAAACTTGTGGAGATTCTTTTGCATTACTTTTGTATATCAGTTATGTATTAGAATCTCTAGGAAACCATTTTTGAACTCGAAGCTTGTTATTATGATTCAACAATGTAATACTTTTGTACTATTGTACGACGTTACATATAGATGTCGTTTGCTTTACTTTGGTGCTTGATTATTGATTAGTAACACCCAAAGCTTGCTTCCGCGCAACAGTAAATTTGGGGGTGTTACAGTGTTGCTGAGAGGAGAAACAGAACTTTGTTAGACATGGTTCGATCTATGATGAGTCGAGCAACACTTCCGATAAGTTTATGGGGTTATGCATTAGAAACGGCCGCCCATATCTTAAATCAAATACCCACTAAGAAAGTTTTAAAGACACCTTATGAAATGTGGAAGGGAAAAAGACCTTCTCTTGGTCACATCAAAATCTGGGGTTGTGAAGTTTACGTTAGACGGGAAACTCAGGATAAACTAGACTCCAGATCTGAAAAGTGTCTTTTCGTCGGTTATCCACAAGAGTCATTTGGATATTTATTCTGCAGACCCAAGGATAATGTGGTCTTTGTAGCTCGAAGAGGAGTGTTCCTTGAAAGAGAAATGGTATCTAAAGAGGACAGTGGGAGTAAAATTGATCTTGAAGAAATTCAAGAATCTACGAATGAAGAACCTATAATAAACACTGACGTTCAAAGAGAGGTGGAGACACCGGTTGAACCTGAAGACATATCCTTACCCGTTTGCAGATCTAGTAGAGTTTGACAATCCTCCTGAGTTCTATTATGGTTACCAAATAGAAGAAGATGATAAGATAAGTGATAGTACACTAGACGAATTAGATGAGCCTGCTAACTACAAGGAAGCGATGGCAGGCCCTGAGGCTGCTAAATGGAAGGAAGCTATGAAAAGCGAAATTCAGTCCATGTATGACAATCAAGTTTGGAATTTGGTTGACACTACACCCGGTCTTAAGAAGGTGGGTTGTAAATGGATCTTCAAGAAGAAGACAGATATGGATGGGGAAAGTACACACTTATAAAGCTAGGTTGGTAGCAAAGGGCTATACTCAAACCTATGGGATTGATTATGAGAAAACCTTCTCACCAGTAGCTAAGATTAAGTAAATTAGGATTATGCTAGCCATAGCTGCATTTCATGACTATGAAATTTGGCAGATGGATGTCAAAACCGTTTTCCTCAACGGGAAACTGACAGAGGATGTGTTCATGGCACAACTGGAAGGTTTTGAAAATGCAAAGTATCCTAATAGAGTGTGCAAGCTTGAAAAGGCCATTTATGGACTTAAACAAGCCTCTCGTAGCTGGAATCTCTGCTTCCATGAGAAAGTCACAGAGTTTGAATTTTCTAGAAGTGAAGATGAGTCCTGTATATATGTCAAGTTCAGTGGGAGTATTGTAGTATTCTTAGTGTTATATGTGGATGATATACTGCTCATAGGAAATGATATCCCAACTTTACAAGGTGTAAAAGAATAGTTGGGAAAGTGTTTCGCTATGAAAGATCTTGGAGATGTAGCATATATCCTTGGTATAAAGATTTATAGAGATAGGTCAAAGCGTCTCATAGGACTCAGCCAGAATACGTACATAGATAAAATATTGAAAAGATTCAATATGGAAAGTTCTAAGAAAGGGAACTTACCCTTGAATCATGGCATTAAGATCAGTAAGGATCTGTGTCCAAAGTCTGAGCAAGAATTGGACAGAATGAGTCGAATCCCATATGCTTCAGCTATAGGATTGATCATGTATGCCATGACATGTAAAAGGCCTGATGTCTCATTTGCTTTGAGCTTAGTGAGTCAACATCAGCAGAATCCTGGTGAAGGCCATTGGACAGTTGTAAAGAATATTCTTAAGTATTTGAGAAATACTAAAGACAGGTTCTTGGTTTATGGTGGAGAAGAAGAACTCAGAGTAACGGGTGATAGTGACGCTAGTTTCCAAACAGACAGAGATGATTGTCAATCACAGTCTGGCTGGGTATTCCTATTGAATGGGGGAGCGGTGACATGGAAAAGTTCTAAGCAAGATACAGTGGCAGACTCCACATGCGAGTCTGAGTACATTGCGGCTAGTGAAGCGGCAAAGGAAGCTATCTTGATGAGGAATTTCATTAGAGATCTTGGATTTGTTCCAATAGTACAAGATCCTATTGCTATATTCTGTGATAATGAAAGTGCAGTCGCCTTGAGTAGAGAACCCAAGGATCACGAAAAGTCAAAGCACATTGAAAGGAAATACCATTTTGTCCGAAAGAAAGTCGAAGAAGGACATGTGATTGTGAAGAGCATAAGATCATAAGAAAATCTAGCTGATCCGTTCACAAAGCCTCTAGGAAAGTCCAAGCACGATGAACATGCTAAGAGCATAGGTTTAAGGGATAATGTAAAGTTTTAGTAGTTAGTTTGAATTTGAAACATTATAAACAATGAAGGAAACTGTAATAGACTTGGTGATTAATAATGGAGATTTTTAATTGGAAGAAGTTCTACCATTTACTATTGTTTGTCATTGTGTTTCAGTTTTGCATGTTTAGACACCACTTCTAGAGTAATAAGTTCTTACTCAAACCTCCTCATTCGATCACACTATAGGAAGTATGTGGTGAATTAAGACTGTCATGGAGTGTTAGTAGATGTTTATGGAGATTAGACATGACATGGAGATTGCTGCAACACTCATGGGTACTTAATGGGGATTTAAGTATAGGAGAAACCCGCACTTAAAGAGATCACTTCATGGATTAAATCACGAGTGATTTTAAGATGATAATATCTTCTATTCTTAAAATGGAGATACATGAGTATCTAGTTCTTCAAGTTTGTTATACTTTAGTCTATTCAAACGCTGTGCGTAAATGCCAGTTATAAAGGGTATGCTAGGTATGATATGATGAGTTGACTAGTGCTATGAAGTCGATATTTATTTGTTCCTTTTGCGTAAAATGGAAAAGAGATATAATGGGCCCTCTGATGATTAAAGTTTGACTCTAAAGTGCTAGGCCTGGTCGAGACTAAGTTGATAGTTCAGTAGTCTCATATAGTCAATATAATCAGAAATCATAAAACATATATGAATCTTGTGAATCTTGAGATTTATTTTAATCCATGTCTCGGTTCATACGATATCGTGAAACAAAGGAATGGTTGATCACTTATCTGAAGGACTGACTCTAAAATAAGATTTAGAGTTCGGCAGTTGCTTGGATGACACGCTTTACATAGTTAATGAGATATAGGCTTAAGACCAATAGTAGTTGATGATTTGTTCAAATGGGAGACTGTTGGAATAGTGTCCAATATCATAACTAATTGGTGAGACTGTTATTAATGGTAAAGTCCTTTTTGGGTTGCCCTCAACAAACAGTCAAGAGAGAGATTAAGGAGTAATATTAATTGGTATTAATATTATATTTATTTAGTTGGTTTATTAATTATGGTGAATTAATTAGAAATCAAAAGTAATTAAAATGGCGGAAGATTCTGGAATTGAAATTTAGCCGGCGGCTAAACCAAGAAAGGTAAGGCGGTGGAGATCGCAGACTTGGAGTCCAAGGCAAACACCTTTAGCCGGCGGCTAAAAGTCGAAATCTGCAATTTCTGGGTTTTCTCTCCAAGTATAAATAGGGGTCAATCCTATACCTTAAGACATACGAATTTCATACGAATTTTTGAGGATTTCGAAAATTTGACTTTCTCTTGGGTTTTTGGTGTGAAGCATTAGAGGTATTCTACTTTGGGTACTTGCCTCCAAGTAACGAAACTCTGCTCGTTAGTCTGCGCGCGAGAAATAGGTTTTCTCTAAGGTTAGTGTTTTTCTTATTTTCTTTATCAAATTTATTTATTGTACTATGTTGTTGAAGTTAAAGATCCCTTAGGGTTTTAGTTTCATAATTGCCTTAGATTATTTAAAGTTTTGTTATTCCGCTGCGTGTATAATAATCTAGTTAGGGAATAGAAAACCCAACAAGGGGTTCCTTGTACACATAGTTAATAGTAACATGTGTCATGTGAAGATAACAACAAGCTATCGGTTAACCCCTGTATTGGCCTGCAGTTGGTTTTAAGTGTTCTTTGGAGGATACCTCAAGAACCACCAATCATCTTGGTGTTATGTGTTTACGATTATTTGCAGTAAACAGAGTTTTTATGCTAAGTTAGACTGTTAGCTATACATTCTCTCACTTAGCCTTGTGCTAATCCCACTACCCTACTTCTTACAGGTTACGTTTTTGGATAACGGGCTGGTGGCAAGAAGCTTTGGATTTTTGAAATGTTTGACGACCGGTTACTCTGATAATGTTTTGATACTTGATATTGTGTTTTGTATTATATAACACCCGGTCTAATATACTTTAGTTGTGAACAGTGTAACATTTATGTTTTATGGTTAATGTAAATAATTAATGTTTGTTTGACCAACGCTTCCGATATATATATATATATATATATATATATATATATATATATATATATATATATATATATATATATATATATTACATGTTTAAAAAAAATGGTTTTGAAAATAGGGGGTGTTATACATTTGAAGGTTAAAGCAATATAACTATAAAAAGAATCCAATTCAAATGACAAAAACATAATTAACAGATGTAGTAGAGACTAACCTTGTTATATATATTTATATTATATGCACTCAAATTTCATGAATTTAATGAACTCGGTTTGATTTTTAGGTGTATTGTCCTCATCTAATAGGTACTCATAAATGAAAGTGTGATCACAGAAAATCTCCAATGGAGGTCCAAATTCATTCTTTTCTACAAAGAATCTCAATTTAGATTGATTTCTATTTCCCCTCCTTTTTAGCGGATTTACTTTATAAATTAAAGTAATTAACTTGTCTTTGTAGATAAATAAATATGTGTTTGTTTTTCAAATAATACTGGGAATGAGTATTTATATATTTGAAAGGAAAAATATAATTTTATCAAAAAATGCTTATGTTAAGGGTGGTGATATTTCCACCATCCAAATTGATAGATCCACCAAACATGTGCATTAACTGGTTGTACAATACAACTGGTTAATACATATTTTTGGTGGATATATCAAACTAGATGGTGGAAATATCATCCCCCTATGTTAAAATTAATACACGAAATGTATTATTATGATTCTTCCACTGGTAATTGTACTTGTTACACGGAAAATTCATGCTAATTGACAATTGTGCCCTCAATTTAGTACTCCGTATAGTTATAATTATAATTATATAAAAAAAACGAAGCTAAATGATTATTTGCTAAGATGTTGCTAATTCTATTACACGAAAAGTTTTATGTAAATGTTTATGGTAAATTGTGGGGTACTAACAGTGAGTCCTCCCAATCACAAACAATAATTGATTTTGTAATATTCTGAAAATTCAACGATAATTGTGTAAATACTTTTCTGAAGTGTAATTTTAGCGGCAACTAATGAGATGCAACTAGATGGAGAGATACGTTAACCTCGAGGGGGTTGGAGCGCAACTTCTTATGTCATATTTGTCGTCGCAATAGTTTTATATTTGTACTTTTCCGTAACTAGTAAAGAGGTGTTTGAATAAGCTTTTCAAAGGGTTTTTATAAATTTTAATATTGTATAAAGTTTATATGTCAAACACTTGTGAGCTTAATAGTTTATTATACTTTAAAAGCTCATTTTCTTAGAAGTCAAGAAGATGGGGCTTTTGACATTGAGACCTTTAACTTCAAAAGCTCATAAGCGTGTAGTTGTACTTGAAAATTTGTATCTAGAGCTTATGTTTAGAGTTGGAAGTTAAAGTTTATATCTTTTTCTTTAAACGTTTATTAAGCTAGATGTAGTTGAGAGTTAATAATGCAAAATGACATAAAAAACGAGTACTTTTTAATCAAGAATATTACTCCAGATAAATACAATTAATATAAGTTCTAAAATATTTTTAAAACTACTTCAATTAGCTCCGACAAAAGGTTATCATAACTAGGGCTGTCAATTTCTGGCAAGACCCGAAACCCGACACGAAACCGACTCGAAAAAATTGGTTGGGTCGAGGTTTTTTGACCCACGAACCCGTCAACCCGAAACCCGCCAACCTGATTATTTTTTGGATCGGGTTTGTGTCACCTAAGAAGTTTTTAGGATAACCCAACAACCCGAAATTTATTTAAATGTAGTTAAATATTTAGGAGTTTTATGTTAATATAATAATCTAACGTATTTAAAAGGTGTTTTAGTATTAAATATTGATAAACATACTAGGTGATATGAGTCTTTTGAATTTTATAAATAATTTTATTCTTAATAATTTGAACTATTTGACCCGAAATTGATCCGTTAACAGTAAATGATCAGAAAACATGTCGATCTCACTAGATAAATGGATAATTTGGGTCGGGTCAGGTTGGGTCATGGTTGAGTTGGGTTGAAATACTCAACCCGATTGTAAAATCAGGTCGGATTTGAGTCAACTACTTTTGACCCACCAACTCGATAATCCGAACGGATCAACCCGACTCAACCTTACTTGTCACCCCTAATCATAACCTTATATCACCCGATGACCCAAATAGGCAAATACAACCTAAAGCTTCAATTGATAAAAGCTAACTCAAGCACCCCTAAATTTACTAAAGTAATAGTCCGTATAAATGGATAAATAAATACTCGACAATTGTATTTGGGTATACGATTTGAAGATGCTCTGCCCTGTGTGTTATTCCCAAATGGCTGTAGCCTGGAGCTGCACCATCATGGATTGCATTTTCAGGTAAATAATAATACCAATTTCATCTCTAGGGCTTCAACTTCCTCCTTAAATTTTTGTCTGCTTTAATTCCTAGTTAGCATTTGCACTCTGCATATATAATAAACAAATGTTTATCCCCCATGTTTTTGATGAATTAATTTCAATCCAACTCAATCTGTACATATATATAAACTTTCAATAAATCAAAGTCTCAAAAAGATTCACGGGTACACATTACTACATTAGAAAGACTGTAATTTTAGTTTGTATACAAATAGGTATTACTGTAGATTTTCGAAATCTTGGAGCTTTTTCTTAGAACTTTTGTTACACTGTTTCTGAAATTTGCTCATTTATAATAATGTGTGTTGTATAGTAATTGTTTGACCCCCAATGTATAATTTGCAGTTAGAGAGAAAGACATATGTTGGTTGGTATTTATGTAAGTACGTATGAATGGCTAAATTTGGTGCGAAGTAGCACAACTAGGGTTGTTTTGTGGATCATCTTTTACAACTGCGAATAAATTGAGGACTTTTATTCCTGTTACCAAAACCACTCTCAGATTAAACAATACTAGGACTCGAGTGGGTTGCAGTGCAATGTCGAGGACTAGCGTGACGTTATCTTCTTCCCAACGGGTTTTGGTGAGGGAAAAAATCAGTTTAACAGATAAAGAAAGGCAGATATTTGATCAGTTGCTACAAGTTGTAAAACATTTTGATCTCGAAACTCAACTTCGGGTTGCTGGTGGGTGGGTCCGAGACAAGCTTCTAGGAAAAGAATGTTATGATATCGATATAGCTCTTGATAATATGTTGGGTAGAGAGTTTTGTGAAAAAGTGAATGATTATTTGGTATCTACAGGAAAAGAAATACAAGGATTTGGTGTTATTCAGAGTAATCCGGACCAATCAAAGCACTTAGAAACAGCAACTATGCGTCTTTTTGATGTTTGGATTGATTTCGTTAACTTAAGATCTGAAAACTACACAGAAAACAGTAGAATTCCAACAATGGAGTTTGGTACTGCAGAACAGGATGCATATAGAAGGGATCTGACATTTAATAGTTTGTTTTATAATATTAATACGTGCTCTGTTGAAGACTTTACAGGTAGAGGACTCGATGATTTGAAATGTGGTAGAATCGTGACTCCTTTACCTCCAAAAGAGACTTTTTTGGATGATCCTTTGAGAGTTCTCAGAGCAATTCGTTTTGGTGCTAGATTTGAATTTGAGATGGTTGAAGAGGTAAAAGTAGCAGCTGCTGATAATGATGTGAGAACTGCAATTTCGGATAAAATTAGTAGAGAACGAATTGGTCATGAGATCGATCTTATGGTAAGTGGCAATCAACCAGTTAAAGCAATGGCATGCGTATCTGAATTAGGGTTATTTTGGGTTGTTTTTACATTGCCTTTGAATTTTGAGCCTGCAATCTCGGAGGAACATGATAGGATCTGTGTTGATTATATGAATTTAGCATGGATATTTCTGCATGAACTGGGAGGTTGCAACTTAAGTAATGAACAAAGGAGATTATACTTGTATGCAGCGTTGTTTCTTCCACTAAGAAAGACGATTTATGGAGATAACAAAAAGAGAATTGTATCAGCTGTGAATCATATTTATAAAAACTCCCTTAAGCTCAAAGCTAGCGATGCTGAGAATGTCATCAGTTTGCACAATGCAGTTGAGAAATTATTGTCTTTGATTCCGTTTATGGTTTCAAGTGAAGAATGTATCAAGCCCATTGAAGTTAATTGGAAGCCAGATATGATTAATGTTCCTGTTTCATTGAAATTAAGAATCCTGTTGGGGTCGCTTCTCAGGGAAGTTAAGGATTTTTGGCGGGCTGCTTTGATGTTATCAATTCTTTTAGATACGGATTCTTCTGTTGAGAGTAAAATAGAAGTGTGTAATAATGTTGAGGAACGGATATTGGAACTAGGTTTAGAGAACGTGTGGGAAGTTAAACCTTTGATTAGTGGGGGGGATATAATGAAGCTTTTAAAGCTTAAAAATGGAGGTCCGATTGTCAGTGAATGGCAACATAAACTAATACAATGGCAGCTTGCTTACCCTTGTGGTAATGCACAGGATTGTAGTGATTGGATGATGGGTGAAGCACGGTTGAAACATCCTACAACACGAAGACACCAACTGCTATAGTAGTTTCGTGGCTACAAGCTTCTTAAAAAGGATGAAGGCTTAAGGAAAAGTTAAATTTTGGGGTCTAACATTTAGCTTTTTGGGGTCTGGTTTCATATGAAAATATATTAAATGAGTTTGTACATGCATTTTGTGCTAATATTGTCTCTATGGCGTCAATTTCTGTTTCTTGTTGTTGGACTTGTGTTTAATTACAGAAATGTAATGCCCCTAAAAAGTGGCCAAAACTGCAGGTTACTCATACTGTCAATCTGTCATACATGTTTGGGGACGATTTGTTACTCTATGATAATCAATATATTTCAAAGTTAATTCCATTTGATTTGTACAAGAGGAATTAGGTTCATACCAAAGTTAAGTATCAACAAGAAAGGCATCATTTAGGATTGGAAATTGGTTGGTGGGTCAAGATTACCCAACCTGAACACTTACTGATATGAAAAAAGAGTTGGGAACCGTGGCCTTAAAGCCACTACTTGCTAACCTGGACAATACCCGTGTAAGGTTCGGATGCTTTTGGGTCAACCCAGTTTAAATGTAATTATTTTATTTATTTTTTGCATTGCCTCGGATCAATTATTTGGAAAAAACTAACATACAAATGCTCATAAAATCCCAACAACCATATTTTACCTAGTACATGAATCCAAATTCAACACCAACACATCAGGACCTCATATTTAACCAAAACATGATAACCAAAGTATCAAAATTGTTCAAATCCAAAATCAAATGCAAATGATTCTTCTCCATCAAGATCAACTTTAAGTACCTATGATAACCATGATTATTGAAGACTTTGATTAATAGGTTGTGGTGGTCACATTTTATTGCTTATGAGACCTCTTCCTCATCTTGTACCCGCTGTTTACCGTTTTCAAAACTCACATTACCTTCCTGCATATACAGATGAACACAAGGTTAATTTGGTGCTCGTTTGACTTCATTGTGCTTGATGCTAATAGACATTGATTTAGGTAACATCAGAATATGTCATTTGGACATATTAATAGAGTATCAGAATTATAATTTCAGGGAATTGGTCATAGCTTGCACACAATGCAATCAAACTTTATGTCACTCAAATGTAATATTTTGCCAATTCATATGCAAAATTATCATGTCGGGTCCAAAAAGGCTTGTCTAACATAAATATAGATTAAGTTCCCCAGTCGGTAAACAAAAACGCTTATTTCTAATTTCCTTCCCCAAACTAGAATAACATGATCATAAATCAAATCCGAATAATAACATCAACCTCTCATAGCAGTTGAAATAAAACAACACTTAACCTTTTAATTCTCATTTTTCCTCTTCTCACAGGAAAGCGAATATGGACCCTGGTATAGTCCAACAAAGATTAGATAAAGTCACTGTTGGTACATGTTTAGTGTCTGTCAGTTGGTCTAGCTCGTAGTTTGTATTTAGATTTGCGTTTCCTGACTCCTGCGACGTAGCGCGTAACGTCGCAGGTGCGACGTCAGGTTTTGGGCCTGCGATGTAGTCAACGTCGCATGGGCTTGGGCCTGCGACGTCGTGTGCGACGTCGCAGATGCCAGTTTTGTATTTAAGTAATTTACGTTTTCTGTTTTAGGGTTGACGAAACCCTAAACACAATTTGTCGAAATTCTCTGTAATCTGATCGACCATAAGCAATAATATAACGTTCGGTTTCATAATTATTGTGTTTGATTATTCATTGTGTTCGTGTGATAACTTAATCGTTGATTCCGCAAACGATTGAGTGACTCGGTTCTGTTAGATCCTAAGTCACGGACAAACAACTGGTATCAGAGCAGAAAGTGCTCGTTTTTGGCGATTAGGATCGAGTTCGGGATAAAGCGACGTGATTCTCATATTGTTTTGTGATTATTACGTTTGTTTTTTGTGTTTTTACAGGTGTTCGATCAATATTACTGGGATTATTGAAGGTTTTCGTCGATCTTCATTCGTGGTTTTGGTTTTTGGGTTAAAAAATTCGTTTTTAGGGTTTTTGGCCGCAGGTTTTTCTCGTTTTGCGACGTTACCTGCGACGTCATCTGCTACGTCGCGTGCGACGTTAGTAATTTGGACTTTAATTAGTCTGTGCAACGTACTATTGCGACGTCATCCGCGACGTTGTTATTTTGACTTTAATTAGTCTTCTGCGACGCTGTGTTGCGACGTCTTGTTGCGACGTAGTGTGATTCTGCGACGTCATCTGCGACGTCATCTGCGACGTACCTATCAACGTCGCATATTTCTGATTCTTAATTGAATCATTTGCTTTTTGCGACGTACCTAACGCCGTCGCATAATCTTTGTGCGACGTAATCATCTACGTCGCTAAGATCAGAAGATAGTTTTTCAGTTAAGTAATTACAATGGCAGCTGATAAAGAGGATATTAGAGGTCTGAGAGAAATGATTAAACAAAGTAATGACATAGGTTCAAGTAATAAACCTCCATTATTTACTGCGGACATGGATTATGTATACTGGAGAGACCGAGTTGAGCAATACATTGATTTTCATTGTCCAGAATTATGGGGACCATTACGTGAGCGTTATGTAGCTCCTTTAGCTGAAGGGGAATACCGTGGCATTCTTCCTGCTAAGACCTATAAAGCTATGTCTCCCGAGGAGAAGAAAGATTTTGATACTGAAAGAAAGTCTTTTTCAATGATTAAAATGTGTCTAACCAAGGATGTTCTATGGCTTTTCAGAACTCATGAAACAGCCTTTGATTTATGGAAGGCAATTGAAACTCGTTGTGGAGGAAATGATAAGTACAAGGAAGCCAAGCTCGAACTGATTAAGAAACAGTATGATATCTTTGACATCCTTCCTAATGAAGACACGACTTCTTTATTCACTAGGTACTCACGGTTAGTTGGTGAGTTGTTTGAAGGGGGTTATACTTTTCCTTCAATTGAAGTAAATAAGAAGCTACTGGATGTGTTGCCAAGTTCTTGGGATGTTAAAGTTCAATTTTTAAAAGAAAATGAAGAACTTGCAAACATGTCTTTGGATACGTTGATAGGGGATCTTCAAGCTCACGCGATGGAGATTAAGAAGAAAGAAACTAGGTCTGGTGCTGTTGTTCAGAATCCTAGTGTGTATGGTGTTCAGATCAACTCTGGAAAGACTTATGGATCTGGAGTCGCCTTCGTGACAAATACAAATGCTTCATCAACCTCTTCTTCTTCTTCCGATGGGATTCATTCTGTTTTCATGACTGGACCTTCTTCAAATCAACAACAGGTTCAAGTCTCACCTGCTATTCAGGAGCAAGCTGCCATTTACACAGCTTTCTTAAGCTCATACAAGGATTTGGTTACTCAACCGAATCTCACTTTGGAGCTGACTAAGGAAGACTATGCTCAGCTTGATGAAGATGATCTGGAGCAAATGGATCTAACTTGGAATGTGGCAATGATCACCCGAAGAATTCAAAAGTTCTTGCAGAGGACAGGGTGTAAAAGCTTGGAAAGTGATGGAAAGACTGGCTTTGGATTTAACAAGAGTAAGGTCCGATGTTACAATTGTCAAAATTTGGGTCACTTCGCCAGGGAGTGCGAGAAACCCAAAATGCCAGCATCGGGATTCACAACACCTTCTACTCCTCCAAAGGCCAAAGAAATGGAAGTTACCAAGAAAGGGCCTGCTGATAATACCCTGATTGCTTTTGAGCCTACAAGTCAGGATTGGACGGCTGTTTCCCAGCATTACCAACAGTGTTTGATGGCTCACATTGTGAATGAGGTACCTGATGAACCATTAAATTGTATCTCATGCATTAAGTTAACTGAATTTCTAAAGGCATTTCAGAATGAAACCGTAGAGTTGAGGAAAAAGAATGAAAAACTAACCGAGTCAAATAATTTCTTAAAAGCTAATGAGAAACTTTATGAAAAACATCTTGAGGCTCATCGGTTAGATACTCAGAAATATAAATCTAAGGTCTTTAGTCAAGAAGATGCCATTAAAAGCTATCTTGTTGAAATTGAACTGCTAAATAAAGAACTTACAGATTTAAAAAATGAGTATGAGAATTATAAGAGTAAAATCTTGGTTCAAATTCCTCAACGGTTGTGTTTAATGAAATTCTAAGCAAGCATGGTACAAGAGGGAAAAAGAATGAGGGATTGGGATACCACTCAGTCCCTCCTCCTACTACTCACTGTCCCCTGCCTGTTAAGGAGGGCTTTGAAGAGATTCCAGTTGATTGGTCAAAGCTTTATGGTCTAAAAGCTAAAGATGCTAAAGAGACCAAACACAACAAACCGGCAAAGGAGAAAACCAAGCGGCCAGAGTACCCCTTGCCAACGTTTGTTAAGTCTGTGCATGAATCTCCTGTTAGTGTTAAGGAGAGTGTTGAGTTAAAGAATGAATCTCCTGTTATTATTGAGGAGATTGTTGAGATTTAGGACATTACGGATCAGGAGTATCCTGAGGTTAAGAAGGTTGCAGTTAAACCTGAAAAAGTGATTTCAAAGGTTGAACCTGAAATTAAGGTTCAACCAAATAAGGGAAAAGCCAAGGTTTTAAACTCGAAACAACAAACTTTACAGTCACCTGTAAAGATTTTGCAAAGAAAATTATTAAATGAAAATGTTTCGTATGATAAACCATCAACTTCAACCTCTCAATCAAAACAAACATCTTCTAAAACGTGTACGCAATGTTCATGTTCTAGAAATGTTTCTTCATCTCCTGTGGTAATTCCTCAGCCTCAACCGTTTGCTGAGACTCGTTCTTGTTTCTACTGCAAGAAACAAGGACATTTAATTCGTGAATGCCCAAAGCTGTCAAATCAGCGCTATGGGAGAGAGATGCCTACGACATCTGTTTACAGAAATTCTTTTTCAAAATCTCCACCTAGGCGTCACTCAATCTCTCCCAAGCCTGTTTTAAAGCCAAGTAATGTTGAGCAAAAATCTTTGCTAATTCAAAAGCCCAACATTACTTCTAATATCAATTCCGAACCTTCTAAAGTTTGGAAACGAAAAGAGTCTGATGTTGACTCTTCAGTCGTCAACAATAACACATCAGATAAAAATTCTAATTTGTTTAAAGATAAAATCCTATCTGACGTGCTTATTGTTGATGACCACGGTCGACCTAAGTCTGTAAAGGCTTGGGTCATCGTTTCTCACTAATCTCCTTCGTTTGTGTGTTGCAGCAGTCAGAACGTGTTAAAGATAGTGAATGGTATTTAGATAGCGGCTGCTCGCGACATATGACAGGCGATGTATCTCTTCTTGTGGATATTAAACCATACGCAGGAGGATATGTTGCCTTTGCTGGAGATACTGGGGGAACCATTTCTGGAAGAGGAACGCTAACTAACGGCAATGTTAGTTTTGAAAATGTGAACTACGTGGAACAGCTTACGCACAACTTGCTAAGTGTTTCACAGGTCTGTGATAAAGATTATACCACTGTGTTCACAAAGACAGAGTGTGTGATACTGAAGCCTGGGTATGTCATTCCAGAAGAATGGGTGTTACTGAGAGCACCAAGAAAGAATGACACATACATTCTCAACATGAGAACTGTTGAGACCTCGAACGAGTATACGTGTCTCTTGTCTAAGGCTTCTGAAAAGGAATCACTGCTTTGGCACAGACGAATGAGACACATTCATTTTCGAAAAATGAATTTCTTGACTAAAAATGACCTTGTGCTAGGAGTTCCAAAACAGTCATTTGCTCTAAAGGATGACTGTATCTCTTGCCAAAAAGGAAAGTTACGTAAGAAGTCCCATAAGTCTAAGCAGGTGAATTCCATAAATGCTCCATTGGAACTACTGCATATGGATCTTTTCGGTCCAGTCTCTACAAAGAGCATTGGTGGTCGGTCTTACTGCTTGGTAGTTACTGATGACTACTCAAGGTTTTCGTGGGTTTACTTTTTGACCACAAAAGGGGAAACTCCTGAGATTCTGGTGTATTTGTTGGACAAGTTGGCAAATCTGTGCAACTTGAAGGTGAAAAGGATACGAAGCGACAATGGAACTAAATTCAAAAACTCAACTCTCGAATTGTTTTGTGCTACAAGAGGTATTGAGCATCAATTTAGTGCTCCGAGGACTCCACAACACCCGAAAGAAAGAACAGGACAATCATAGAGACAGCTCGGACTATGTTAGCTGACTCCAAGTTACCAATCATCTTCTGGGCTGAGGCAGTTAATACTGCCTGTTATGTTCTCAACAGAGTACTCATGGTTAAGAAAAAGAACAAAACGTGTTATGAACTTTTCAATAACCGTAAGCCAAATCTGCAGTTCCTAGAACCATTTGGGTGTCCATGCCTGATCATGATAACAAAAGATAAGGTCTCTAAGTTTGGTGATAAAGCTGTTGAAGGGATTTTTCTTGGATATTCAGTCAACTCTCCGAACAAAAGAGTCTTTAACAAATCAACGAATCAGATTGAGGAGCATTTTGAAGTGAAATGTTTAAGGTATACGGAACCTCCTCAAGGAACGGGTCCGGATTGGTTTTTCAACTATGGAAACCTCTTCAACTCTTTCAATATTCCGGAAGAAGATGAAACGGAAGAATTGGTTTCTATACTTCATGAGCTTGATCTTATTCAAGATACACCTGTACATAATAAACCATCCGACCCATCTCCCAATGCAACACCCGCACCTCCACCGACTAATCCTACACCTCCACAAACTACTCCTACACCTTCACAAACAACACCCACACAACCACAACCAACAACCAAATCACCACCAACTACACCATCTCCTACTCCACCATCTTCGGCTGCTCCTTCTAAAACAGTTTATAACTACACAAAGGAGCTTCCATATTATCCAAACATGCCTCCTTTAGAGGAACCTCAAGAAGAAGATGAAATGGAAGAAACAATGGCCTACTCTCACTTATTTTCTCCTGAAGATGAAGGAGAAGAAGAAGAGGTAGCCTCTCCTGAGTCTACTGCTACTCCCGAAACTGAGGGAGATTTGAACAATCTGGGTGTGAATCTTGTACCAAGTGCCATACCAGCAACTCGTATACATAAGGATCACCCCATTGATAATATCATTGGTGATCCTCATGCATCTGTTCAAACACGTCAACAAGCAAAGCAGACTTCAGCTCAGCAGCTTTTGGGACTTATAGCTCATATCGATTCATGTCATTTGTCTCAAATTGAACCTAAAAAGGTTGAACAAGCCTTAAAGGATCCATCTTGGGTCGAGGCTATGCAGGAGGAACTACAGCAAATAAACAAGATGAATGTTTGGGAAATTGTTCCTCTACCCAAGGGTGCTCACTTGACGGTTACTCGTTGGGTTTACCGTAACAAAATGGATGATCGTGGGGCGGTTATTCGAAATAAAGCTCGTCTGGTAGTTCAAGGATATAGTCAATTAGAAGGTATTGACTATGATGAAGTTTTCGCTCCTGTTGCTCATTTGGAATCAATTCGGATTTTTCTAGCCTATGCTTCTTTTAAAGGATTCCGTGTGTATCAACTTGACGTGAAGTGTGCCTTTCTATTTGGAGATGTCGACGCAGTGATTTATGTGTGTCAGCCTCCTGGTTTTGAAGACCCAAAGCATCCTAATCATGTTTGCAAGCTGAAGAAAGCTTTGTATGGTCTTCATCAATCTCCTCGACTTTGGTATGAGCGACTTGCCAAGTACTTGCTGAAGAATGGTTTTGACAGAGGACAGATTGATAGCACGCTTTTCATCAAACGGGAAGGAGCGGATTTGTTACTTGTGCAGGTTTATGTGGACGACATAATTTTTGGATCAACTAATGATCAGTTGTGCAAGGATTTTGAAAGACTGATGAAATCTGAGTTTGAAATGAGTGCTATGGGGGAACTCACGTTCTTTCTGGGACTACAGGTTGAGCAATCTGACAATGGAATTTATATCCACCAGTCAAAATATGTCACTGACATGTTAAAGCGATATGAATTGCTCAACTGTAAACACTACGGCACTCCAATTGAAGCAAGACACAATCTTGGACCTAATGAGGACGATGAAGATTGCAAGGAGAAAGACTATCGCTCAATGATAGGCTCTCTCATGTACCTGACTGCCTCAAGACCAGATATAGTGTTTGCTGTTTCACTCTGCTCACGATTTCAAGCAAATCCGAAGGTGTCTCATATGAAGGCAGTAAAACGCATTTTTGGATATCTCGCTTTTAGGCCATCTCTGGGTCTATGGTATTCAAACGAGAAAAACTTCGAGTTAACTGCCTATTCGGATTCGGATCTTGGTGGCTGCAAGATAGATATGAAGTCAACTACTGGAGGATGTCAGTTCCTTGGATCGCGCTTAGTTTCTTGGCAGTGCAAAAAGCAGACTGCGGTTGCTATTTCCACAGCTGAAGCCGAGTATGTTGCTGCTGCAAGTTGCTGTTCTCAAGTTCTCTGGATTCAGCATCAGCTGCGTAATTACGGGTTCAATCTCTCTATGACTCCTATTTACATTGATAATACAGCTGATATATCTATAACACACAATCCCGTACAGCACTCTAAGACCAAACATATTGAACTTAGGTTCCACTTCATACGGGATTGCTTTGAGAAACACCTTATAGATGTCGTACATATAGATACCCTTAAGCAGTGTGCGGACATTTTCACAAAAGCCTTTTTGCGATCACGTTTTATTGAACTGGTCAATCTGATAGGTTTAAGGTTCTTTCAGTCAAAGAAATGATTTGTGACTTGGATTTTTTTTAGTTTTTAAATTCAATTTAAAAAAAAAAAAAAAAAAAAAATCGCAACAGCCACTCTTTATACTCTTTAGTATTAAAGAACACGCAAGGTTGCTACATTTTTAAAATAGACGTTGAAGTTGTGTCTGTAAACAACTTGGGATATGATAGTACATCGGGTGACATGCACAAAATGGAATTTTAAGGTTTATCTTGGATGTGTCAGTAGGTTTATTTGACACACTTAAAACAGTTTTTATCTAAATTATCTTCATCATACGATGTATTGGTAGGCATGGTACACACCGGTCTCTGAGATATTAAGAAGTAATTTAAATACTTGTCTACGATCATGTGGTAAACACCTCGTGATGTACGACTCTATGTCTTAATTCCTTAGCATAGCTTGACATACTTCTATTTTTGGATCGTATATCTGAGATCTTTTGGGGGAGTATGCTGATTGTTTCCTCTGTTGTACGTAAGTGCAGACCTGGTCTCAATTCAGCTTACTCTTAAAACTAAGCAAACGTGAGTCAAAGTACTTGCAACGTCTTAAATTTAAGGTACTAAACAAGGTCGCCACTCAATTTGGTTTGACTGCGTTTGGTTTTGCTTACACCTGAATCAAGTTATGTTGCTCTGTTGTACGCAAGTACAGACCTGTCACCGCTGGCTTGATTCTTAAAATTGATTCTCTTCTATTCTTTCTAAATTTAGAAACTATGTTCATGTCTGAGTTATAGGGGTATATCTATGGTGGGGACCACGGAGAAATATTCATATTAACAATAAAAGGTTAACTCACAGACACGGATGTAACGTGTTTAGGTGGACAAACAATACCAATAATCGTTTTGAAATAATTTTTATAACAGGTGTTTTAAATGTGCCACGTAAATTTAAAGTGGACAAAATATACTGACGATCGAAATAACACTTACTATTCCTAATAATTGCATGTTATTCCGATATGATCCCTAATAAGACAAAACAACTCCGTCACCAAAAATAGAGTGTTAGTAATTTTATTCTGTTATATTTTTACCTTTTGTGATATTAAAGAAAATAACAAAAAGATTTTTTCGTTATTTTATGTTTTATTTTTTATTCTATGTTATTTTTCCCAAGTCACGACTCATTTTGATATTGTTTGCTAAAATAACGAGTAAATGGTTCTTGAAAATTTCAAAATCGACTCAAATCACATACTGACTGCTCTATGCGACGTCCCACTCAACGTCGCCTGCGACGTCCTAGCCTACGTCGCACATAGGGTTAGACTATATATAGTCTCAACCGCGACGTAAAACGTCACACTATTCAATATTCACTTGCGACGTAGCCTGCGACGTACCATTGGCGATTTGCGACGTAGCACAGCTTCGAGCATTTTCGTGATTTGTAGCCGTTTTCACTCCGGTTCACTCTTGTAGTTTTCTTCTACTCGTTATTCCGCACACTTAGGTACCAATCTTACCCTTTTTCACCGTGTATTTTTGCGTTAATCGTTAAATGTATATTGCGGGTTTTAGGGTTCTCGGTTTGGGTTGAATTAGTTGTGTAATCGTGATCTAAACATCGTATAATTTATGTTTTCGTGATCACCATTCGTTGCCGCACCTTTTAGTGCGTTTGATTTTGAAAACCCCTAAATTTGATGGTTAGGGTTTCTGGGTTGGGGATGAATGTTCTTCAGTGCGATGTACGCTGCGACGTCGTGGCCTACGTCGCTCTCATTAGTTATTCTTACATGCCTACGTCGCCCTTCCCTACGTCGCTTTTTACCGCGACGTCCTACGCGACGTCCCTCGCTACGTCGCTATTTTATTAATGTGATTAAATTCACAATAAATTGAAAAATGCGACGTACCTATCGATGTCGCTCGAATTTTGTGCGACGTCACGGTCTACGTCGCTATTGTTATTATTCTGATTTTTTTGCGACGTCCTTTACTACGTCGCTATTTGAAATGCGACGTCATCGACTACGTCGCTTATTACAGAAAAATGACATTTTTTTGTTACCAATCAAATGTTCGTTTTTCTGACTTTTAAATCCTGTCCAGCAATGGCGAGTGATTTCTTTCAGTTCCTAGCTGAACGACAAAGATAGTGCTTACTGCTTCAGCCCAAAAGAGTGTCACTACTCGCCCGTCCGCGGCTAGAAGGATCTTCTTCCGGTCGTGGATTCTTTTGCGCTTTCTGGTGGTCCAGCACCTTAAAGTTTTTATCTGGTCACTTAGACATGACCATTTTTGCTTCAGTTGGCTAATGATCCGGTGGAATTCTCTCCTTGTCCTGAATCTTGGTTTTCTGGTCTGGAGGAATCCCTTTACCGTTATGTGGAATTCTCTCTTTGTCCTGAATCTTGGTTTTATGGTCTGGAGGAATTCCTTTACTATCCTGGATCTCGGCCTTCTGGTCTGGTGGGATACCATCCCTGTCTTGGATTTTAGCCTGACCTTGTCTTGGATTTTGGCTGTATTCGTTTAACCAGGATCTTCGGTCTAGGTTTAGGTTTAGGGTTTAGGGTTTAGGATTTGATATGTGTGTTTGTAACTTTGTACTTATTTAACATATCAATGAAACCTTTCGTTTGTGATAAGTTTGGAATACTTTGTTTGTTCTAACGCTTTTCGAGAATATCTTGTATGTTTCTGTTTTTGCAGATATGGCTCTTGTTTTCGAAGCGCGTCACAATACTGCTGCTTACCTTGATGATACTTCTGATAAAGCTGCACCGTATCGTCAGATGATTGCATTTCTGAGGCGTTCAAGGGTATTCCACGCCATTTCGGATAACACTGTGGCTTTTGGAAATCTGATCAACCCTTTCTGGAGAAACGCAATTGTTGTTACTGATAACGACGTTCGAAGACTGGTTTCTACAGTTCTTGATACGGAAATCACTATTACAGAACAGAGTATTCGGGAACTTTTACAGCTGAATGATCAACCGAATATGCCAGTCGGTTTTGATCATGTTTTCGTTTCGGGAGCTATGCAAAGGATTGGATATCCCGGGATTCCCACGGATCAGTATAGGAAAGCGAATCTCACACGTGTTTGGAGATATTTGATGCACGTGATTATCGTTTGTTTGGGCAATAGGAAAGGTGGAACGGATGGTATGAGCAGAAGTTTGGCTTCTGCTATGTTAGCATTAGTGTACAACAAGCCGTTCAACTTCTCTGGTTTTATATTCAAGGCTATGGTTGATAATGCGAATGCCGGGGATCAGAAATGGATCTTATATCCGAGATTTATTCAGTTGCACATCAATCGTTATCATCCAGATCTTCAGGCACAGGGTGACATCGATCAGCAATTAAAGATTTCACCGATGATGAATCGGATCTTTACTATTTGTGCAGGTGGGGTTCAGGCGGCAAGGGATGTTCCCTTATTCGGTGCTATTGTTGATGCGAATTACGTACCGCCTCCGGAACCTCAATATATGGACATTCCAGCACCACAGCAACCGCAGCAACCACCTGTGAACATTCCTGTTCAAGCTGCAGGGGAGCATGTGGAGGCTATTTTGGAGAACATCTAGCAGTTTGGGCACGTTGACTCAGACAATCCAGCATCTCACGACACGGTCGAGAGTTCTGATTCTGAACAAGCTGCAGAAAATGTAGGTCCTCAGGATGGGGGTCCGACGCCTGAGCATTCGGATGGTACTGTTCCGCATCCCTCTGAGATGGAACGTATCAGGCTATCCGATTCATTCAGATATTTGAGAATTCAGCGTCGGATCAGGGCAGGACGCAAGTATGTACCTCCAAGAGATACTGGGAAACGTACACGAGACGGTGATGATTCTGCTGATGAAACTTATCGTCCTCGTCGTCGTGTTCGTCGTTCTTCATCAGCCAGAGCTCCAGTCAATCCACAGCCGCAAGCTGATTTTGAGATTCAACCGACTCCAGCATTCATGCAAAAGATTATGGAAGATATGCAGAAGATGACGCAAAAGCTGGAGGCTCAAGACGAAAAGATTGCTGAACAAGCTGCCTTGATCGAGGTTCAATCTAAGGAGCTTGAGGAAACGAAGATTAGGGTTAATGTTTTGGAAGGCAGGTTACTTGCCTCGGGGGAGTCTGGGTCTGGGATACCCACTTTAGAGTCAAGTGAACCTGCGTCTGTAAATCCCAACCCTGTACTTGAAACTGTTAATGAAAATATTTCTGTTTTGGATTACTTTTGTGTTGATGATATTCCAGGGCAACCGAGACCGCTGGTTGTTGACTATTCATTTGCGGACTTATCGTTTATTCAAAGAATGGCTAGTGGAGTTGGCTCTGAGGAAGAAACGGATAATGATTTTCAGATGAATGAGGATGTTTCGATTGAAGAGGAACAGTTGAATTCAGATGAAACGTATGATGATGCACATTCTGGGGAAGCTTATGATGGTGCACCGATTATAGAGTCTGATTCAAGTGAAGATGAGAGACCTGCTAAAGCTCAACATGGAGAATCTAGTTCTGCTGCAACTCCAGCTCCAGAGACACAGGCACCGGACTCAGCAGTTCCTGAAACCGAATCTTCTGATATTCCTAAGAAGAAATTAACTGCTGAAGAAAAGAGAGAAAGAAATAAGAAATGGTGGCCTAAGGGACAAAATCCAGTTCCTATTCCAGTTAAATGTCAAGTGTACCGAGTTAGTCGAAATTATACCGGAGTTATTAAAAGCTGGAAGTGTCAGAGGAATCTTTTTATGATTAAGAGAGAAGATGGAGTTCAGTACTTCAGAATGCGTTTTGATAGATTGAGCACGTTGCCAAAAGGAGAGATTAATCGATTAGCTCAGCTTAAATTGATTAATCCGTTCGAGAATGATTATGCCGAGTTCATTCAGAGAAATTTACGTCGGGAAGTGTTATCGAAGACATATTCTAAATTGAAACCGATGTTGGGAACTCGGTATACATGGAAAAGGAAGATTGATCCAGTCACTAGGAAGCCTATGGTTAAAGTTCATTATCCGCCTGCTAACTGTTTGACCGAGATACCTCTGGAACCAGTTCCTTATTATTTTCTGAGAAGACTTGTAAAATGGGAACTTGATTCACAGACTGGTGAAGCGGTTATTACTTTCGTTCCAGATTCTGAACCGTGGCCAGAAGTTGGAGGTATATGGAATTTGAAGCAAGCAACGTTTAGACTGTATGATCCGATGAGTTTGATTAATTTTCATGAAAAAGATTTAAGAAAACTCTATGATGATCGGATTCGTGTTGGTCAGAAGAATGAGTTCAACAGACGTTTAGCCGAGCAGTTTTACAATGTTGTTACTGTTTGCGTGGCTAATGGAATTCATGCAGATGGCCAATTTCCTGTGGGCTGGGTTTAAAGAAGATTTTTGAAGACCAAGCTGAAGACACGGGGGAGTTTGTTGGTACATGTTTAGTGTCTGTCAGTTGGTCTAGCTCGTAGTTTGTATTTAGATTTGCGTTTCCTGACTCCTGCGACGTAGCGCGTAACGTCGCAGGTGCGACGTCAGGTTTTGGGCCTGCGATGTAGTCAACGTCGCATGGGCTTGGGCCTGCGACGTCGTGTGCGACGTCGCAGATGCCAGTTTTGTATTTAAGTAATTTACGTTTTCTGTTTTAGGGTTGACGAAACCCTAAACACAATTTGTCGAAATTCTCTGTAATCTGATCGACCATAAGCAATAATATAACGTTCGGTTTCATAATTATTGTGTTTGATTATTCATTGTGTTCGTGTGATAACTTAATCGTTGATTCCGCAAACGATTGAGTGACTCGGTTCTGTTAGATCCTAAGTAAGGGACAAACAGTCACTTGAATGATTCAATAAATTTTAGCAAGAAAAATAGCTAAAATTTGTATCCCGGAAATATTATACAAATTTTACAAGATTAAGGATCATAGGAGAAGGGGGTATTTGAAGAGAATGAAGAGAAGATTTAATGGTGGCCATTGGATGAGCTTATGTGTTTAATCAATGGTTGTAAGGGATGGCAATCTTGTAATTAGTTTAAAAAATAGGGGTAATAGTTAACAAAAAAAACATAACAAAAATTTTTACCTTACACCCCTTTCAGTTATCTAAATTTTACATTTTAACCCTCTCACTTTCTATTCTTCCTCCCCCCACCTTCTATTTCCCCTCCCACCTTCTTCTTCGACCAACCCCACCGACCACCACCACCCACCTGCTACCACCACCTGCTGCCGTCGGCCGCCGCCAACCGCCGTCGGAAAATATTATTTTTTTTTAAAAAAAAAATTCAAAATTTTTTTTTCAATTTTTTTTTCTAAATCTTTTTCCAATTTCTTCTTATTAAATATTCTACCCAATTATCTATTGCATTTTTAATAAAACTATAAACTTTCAATGCATTTTCTTATAAATTTATCTTATGCATGTTTTTGTTTAAAATAAATAAAAATAAGTTCACAAACAAAATGCAGTAAAAAGCGAAACAATTTGTTAGATGAAATATATGCAAAATGCAACACTTTTATATAAAATGCAGTAAAATGGATAATATGTATAATATAAAATGTAGTAAAAAATACGTAAAATGCAGTAACTATAACAAAATGCAGTGTACTTTTAACAAAATGCAGTAAAAATAGATGATATGTATAAGATAAAATGCAGTGAATAACAAACAATAAATGAAAAATATGTAAAATGCAATAAAAATAACAAAATGCAGTAAAAAGTGAAACAATTTGTTAAATGAAATGTATGCAAAATGCAACACTTTTATATAAAATGCAGTAAAATGGATAATATGTATAATATAAAATGCAGTAAAAAATACGTAAAATGCAGTAATTATAACAAAATGCAGTGTACTTTTAACAAAATGCTGTAAAAAATAGATCATGTATAAGTTCAAATGACGTAGAAAATAACAATGTATATTAGATCAATGTGTATAAATAAAATGCAGTAAAACATCAAAAGAATAATGTGTATAATACAAAAAATGCAGTAAAAAATGAACAATATGTAAACATATATATAGACAACATTCAATGAAAATAAAAAAAATGCCGCATAATTATAACAAAATGTAGTAGAAGTGATAATGTGTAAAAAAATTTGAAAAAAAAAAAAAATTTGAAAAAAATATTTTTTTTTTAAAAAAATTTTTTTTTTTTAATTTCGACGGCGGCAGGTGGCGGCGGCAGGTGGGCGGCGGGTGGTGGTAGGTGGTGGATGGGAGGAGGTGGGGAGGAAGAAAGTAGAAGGGAGTAGTATATAATTTTAAAAAGGTGGAGGGGGTAGAAGTGAAAATTAAGGAGGTGACATGTAACACCCCCAAATTTAAAGTTTAGCGGAATCATGATTTGGGTGCTACGAATCAATAATCACAGCACAAAGATATATAATGAACGACCACTATATGCGTCGTTTTGAACTTGTATTAAATAAACATAAGTTTACATCAAAAATAATGTTTACATTAGCTCGGTTTCTGAAATTGAGAGATTTACATCACATAATTACTTGTACAAAATATAATAATGCAATTAAATCTCTAGTTGTATGAATGCTGACTCGAGCTAATAATCCCTGCTTATGCAGTCCAACCTACTGCTGTGTACATGTGATACATGCTAAAATGGGTCAGCGAAACGCTGGTGAGCTCACAGGTTTGTATGTCAACACATATTTGTATGAACCGCAAGATTTATAATTGAATTTAAAATACAATTAAGCAAAAAAAAAGTTATACAGCCATGAGTACATAGTCTGAGCTTAACTTGAGTTGTCAGGCCCACTTAAGGAAACCTAACTTGAAATGCCTCCTACGAGTGCCTAATCCACACTCGTCTTCCCAAATGCTAATACGTCCGTTTGATCAGTTAGTGTGTGCTAACCCGGACGAGGATTGTCAATCCTATATGATATCATATACTAACATTCACGCTAGTACGTATTACCAGACTATGCTATGGAGGGCTTTAAATTGATTAGCTTGAAACTCATGTAGTATTTGATTTGATATATACTTGCGTTCAACTTGTAAAACAAAACGAGCAATAATATCACACCCCTGATTGAAAAGCAGTAAAATAGGGGCCATGAGACTCACCTGAGTCTTGAAAGTTTGAATTAATAACTTGAATTGATTTGCCTTGAGGTGTGGTCCGAAGGCTTGTAACCTGAAGGTGTCCATGACACGCGATGGTTATTAATTGTTTAGGCATCTCGAAAGACTACCTTTGTAGTTGTTTGTCCAAATTACCCCGATTTGGTTGATTGACTTGTCCAAATTACTACGATTTGGTTGATTGACTTGTCCAAATTACTACGATTTGGTTGACTGGCTTGTATATTTGAAAACGTGTACGGCCCGTTGGTGATTGTTTTGTAATGAAATTTTCAACGTTATTATCTTGTTTTCCGAAGTATTATGCTTGTATCGTATGTACCAATGTATTTCCGAAGTCATGTAGTTTGAAAGTTTAAGGTTTTACAAATCCAACACTTAGTGAAAATCTGAGTTTTTAAACATTCTGTTTTATGCGACACAATATGCGATATAAAGTTGATAATGCGACACAATGGTTGTGTCGCATAGAAGTACGACACAAGAGCTTAGCGACACAAGGGTTGTGTCGCATAAGCGGATAATGCTGATTTAACAGCGACATAATGAGTGTGTCGTATGATAATTGTGACATAAGGTGCGACATAATATTGTGTCGCAAAAGGTCCGACATAACTGGGTTTTTACGACACAAAATACGACATAAGTGATTTTATACGACACAATATGCGACACAAGTCTTGTGTCGCAAAGATGAACATCAGCCCAGAACCCAGCGACTGTCGATATTTTCCAACCCAAAACTCAAATCTAACTCATTTTTAAGCTATAAAATCATGTTTTCCCCTTAGTAATGGACATATATACACTTGAATAAACCGTTAATATGTAAAAATAAGCTAAAACGAGAGGTTTCGGGATTTTTTCTGAAACTTACAAAGTGTTGAATCGAAAATCCGAAAAGATGAGGTTGTAGATCGTTGCGTGGTGGTTCCTTTTCTCTAAAAATCTTCGGGATTGGAGGTCGTTTAGTGTTGTTATTTGTCGATTTAAGTGATTTTTGGTGTGGTTTGTTTTTGAGAGAAAATGAAGGGGAGAGAGAGAGGAAGTAAAGATGAGAAATGAAGAAAAAGATGGAGGTGATGAGGTGGTAAAGGGGGCCGGCCCACTTGGGCCCCACCCAAGTGGTTGGCTCCCATATTTCGTCTCCGTGTATACGCGCTCCGTGCGATGTTCGCTTTCCCGTTCGTCTAAACGTTAAATAATTATTTTATACGTTTAATTATAAATTTTAAAATGCGAATATTTATTCAATATCATACTTGGGTTATAAAATATAACTTGGATTTGTTTCAAGTGTTTGCGAGTTTACATTTTAACCGTGAAGGCGTTATTTGTACGATACGAGATGAATATGAAATATTATCACAATAATATTGTGGATATAATTGTATTATTAAATAATGTTATACCATTTAATAAAATTGTTCACCAACGTCCATATTAATTGAACCGAATTACATTCGATTTGAACTTGTACGATTTAATCAAATCGCATATTACTTGTATATATATATTCAACAATATATATATATTGATTGATACATTAATTAGCCTAACACAAAACTAATTACATGTATTAACAGTTGATTAGGTACTAATCACTAGTCCTAATTTGACGGGTGTCACATTCTCCCCCTGTTAGAAGAATTTCGTCCCGAAATTTAAGTCGAAGTCGTGTTTGATGTTGAATCAGTGAAGAGTTGAGGATACTTGAGTCGCATTTGGTCCTCCCGTTCCCAGGTGAATTCCGGACCACGCCGCGAATTCCACCAGACTTTGACAATGGGAATACGACTTTGTTTGAGTTGTTTGACCTCACGGTCCATGATTTCAGCGGGTTCCTCAACGAAGTGAAGCTTGTCGTCAACTTGAATCTCATCGAGTGGAATGATAAGTGTCTCATCAGACAGACACTTCTTCAAATTTGAAATATGAAAAGTGGGATGCACGCTGCTGAGCTCGGATGGCAGCAGCAATCGATATGCCACTGGACCAATCCTCTCGAGGATCTCAAATGGTCCAATGTATCTGGGATTTAACTTCCCTCGTTTGCCAAATCGAATTACGCCTTTTCAAGGCGATACTTTGAGTAGTACTCGATCCCCAACCTGGAACTCGAGTGGTTTGCGTCTCACGTCAGCATAACTTTTCTGACGATCACGAGCGGCTTTGAGCTTGTTTTGAATCTCGGAGATTTTCTCGGTTGTTTCGTGAATGATTTCTGGACCCGTGAGTTGGCTGTCCCCAACTTCGGTCCAACAGATAGGTGATTGGCACTTACGACCGTAAAGTGCCTTGAAAGGTGCAGCCTTGATGCTGGTATGATAGCTATTGTTGTACGAAAACTCGCACAATGGTAGGTGTCGTTCCCAGTTTACACCGAAGTCAACTACGCAGGCCCGTAGCATGTCCTCCAGTGTTTGAATTGTTCGTTCACTTTGGCCGTCGGTTTGAGGATGGTACGCGGTACTCATATCGAGACGGGTACCCAATGATTTTTGAAGTGACTGCCAAAATTGAGATGTGAAACGACTATCCCTGTCGGAGATAATCGAGATTGGAACACTGTGTCGGGTTACGATTTCTTTCAGAGAAATTCGGGTAAGGCGTTCCATTTTGTCGGTTTCTTTGATCGCCAGGAAATGAGCAGATTTTGTGAGACGATCGACGATCACCCAAATGGTATCGCAACCGCTCGATGATTTGGGTAGTTTGGTTATGAAATCCATGGCGATTTGTTCCCATTTCCATTCAGGAATGCTGGGTTGTTGAAGTAAGCCAGAAGGCTTCTGATATTCAGCTTTGACTTTTGAGCAAGTAAGACACTTGCTGACATAGGTGGCGATTTCGGCTTTCATGTTCGGCCACCAATAGAATTCCTTGATACTGTGATACATTTTGTCGGATCCCGGATGTATAGAATATTTGGACTTGTGAGCCTCATCCATCACCAAGTCTCGCAGATTCCCGAAACTAGACAACCAGATTCGGTTTGAGAAACACCTAACTCCGTTAGGTTTGATTTCAAAGTGTTTATCCATGCCTCGCAAGGCTTCGTTTTTTATGTTATCGGTTTTCAGGGCTTTGAGTTGAGCAGCGAGAATCTGAATGTTTAGATCATTGTGAATAGTCATACTGAGGGTTCGGACTCGAAGTGGTTTAGATCGCTCTTTTCGACTGAGGGCATCAGCAACAACATTTGCCTTCCCTGGATGGTATTTGATTTCACAGTCGTAATCGGTAAGCAACTCGACCCAGCGACGTTGCCTCATGTTGAGATCCTTTTGATCGAATATGTGTTGGAGACTTTTGTGGTCGGTGAAGATTGTGCACTTAGTGCCGAAAAGATAATGTCTCCAGATTTTGAGAGCAAAAACGACTGCTCCAAGTTCGAGGTCATGCGTAGTGTAGTTCTTTTCGTGGATTTTGAGTTGTCGTGAGGCGTAAGCAATGACCTTGTCTTGTTGCATTAACACACAACCGAGACCTCGATGTGAAGCATCGCAGTATGCCACGAAGTCATCGATGCCTTCGTGTAATGATAAGATTGGAGCACTGCAAAGCTTTTGTTTAAGTAGTTGAAATGCTGACTCTTGTTTATCAGTCCAATCAAACTTTTTGTCTTTCTGAGTCAGTGTCGTGAGTGGCAAGGCTATTTTTGAGAAGTTCTCGATGAATCGTCGATAGTAGCCGGCCAGTCCTAAAAACTGCCGTACTTTTGTTGGAGTTGTCGGCGATTGCCAATCTTTGATAGCTTTGATTTTCGATGGGTCAACGTGAATTCCCTGACTGTCAATCACGTGACCAAGGAATTTGACTGTTTGCATCCAGAACTCGCACTTAGAGAACTTGGCGTATAACTCCTCGTGCTTAAGTAGTTCAAGGATGGTTCTGAGGTGTTGCGCATGGTCTTGTTCGTTTCGTGAGTATACGAAAATGTCGTCAATGAAAACGATGACGAACTTGTCGAGGTAAGGCTTGCACACCCGATTCATAAGATCCATGAATACAGCTGGTGTGTTGGTTAGACCGAATGGCATCACCTGAAATTCGTAATGCCCATAACGGGTTCTGAAAGCAGTTTTTGGGATATCGGTGTCGCGAACACGCAATTGATGATAACCTGATCGAAGATCAATCTTGGAATAGAAACTCGACCCTTGAAGTTGGTCAAACAAGTCATCGATCTGAGGAAGTGGATAACGGTTCTTGACGGTCAACTTGTTCAACTCTAGGTAGTTGATACACATTCGGAAAGAACCATCTTTCTTTTTGACAAATAGGACCGGAGCACCCCAAGGTGAGGAACTCGGCCTAATGAATCCTCTTTCCAGGAGTTCCTGTAATTGGGTGGACAACTCCTGAAGTTCAGATGGTGCTAAACGGTATGGTGCTCGGGCCACAGGTGCAGCACCAGGCACGAGATCGATTGAGAACTCAACCTGTCTTGGCGGTGGTAGACCAGGCAGTTCTTTGGGAAAGACTTCTGGGAAGTCTCGAACGATTGGCACATCCTCAAGTCGCTTCTCCTCTGACTTTTTCTCTATGATGTGTGCGAGGATTGCTGGATAACCCTTTCTCAGAAATTTCTGAGTTTTCAAGCAAGAGATGATGTTTAGTCTCGTCCCACCGGTCTCCCCCTGTATGACCAAAGTTCTACCGGTGGCGAGAGGGATTCGAACGACCTTGTCATAACAGATAATTTCAGCTCGATGCTTGGACAACCAGTCCATACCAATGATAACATCGAAACTTCCTATTTCAACAGGCATAAGGTCAATGGAGAAGGTTTCGTCGGCTAGGGTTAAAGTGCAATTAGGTATCACACTACCGGTTTCTATGAGTTTACCATTTGCAAGTTCTACGGTGTACTTAACATCTAAGGCAACAGGGGTGATGTCAAGTAGTGGATAAAACTCATCAGAAATAAAGCTTCTATCAGCACCAATATCAAATAGAACAGAAGCAGTTAAGTTGTTGAGGAGGAACATACCCGTGACCACATTCGGGTCCTGACGGGCATCTCCAGCATTGAGAACAAAAGCCCTTCCTTTTGCGTTGTTGTTCTTCCATTGAGGACACGCATCCCTGAAGTGTCCAGTCTCTCCACATCCATAACAGGATTTGGGTTGTTGGGTGTTGTTGTTCTGTTTGGGAGCTCTGCAATCCTTAGAGGAATGCCCGTACTTTCTGCAGTTGTTGTAGGGAGACTTGCATGGACCATGGTGGTGGTAGTTGCATTTGGAACAGTATGGTCTGTCCCCAGTGTAGGCGCGTGTGGGTTCAGAATTGGTGTTGTACACTTGGATGGTATTGGGCTTTTTGTTTTGGTTGTTGTGGGGTTCAGATGATTTGCGTTTGTTGTTGTTGGCAAAGAAAGTGTTGGATGTCTCATGGCTGACAACCAATGCCATGAGTTCGTGTGCTAGCCGGATAGCACTTTTAGTGGTGGTTGGTTTGGCTGAGGCGACATTCCCCTGAATGTTCTCAGGAAGGCCGCGGATGTACCTTTTGATGCCTTTTGCCTCCGGTTCAACCAATCCCGGGCATAGTAAGGCGAACTGTTGGAACTTGGTGGTATAACCCTCAATATCGGTACCCTGCACCGCCAAGTGCCAAAACTCTTCCTCCAAATGATGTAGGGCTTCTTCGGGACAGTACTTCTCCGTTAGCTTCTTCTTCAGCTCGGTCCAAGGTAGCTGATTTGCTATCTCAAGACCTACGGAGTTGGCGTGGGTATTCCACCACGTGAGTGCACCTTCCTGAAAGGTGTACGCAGCGAACTTAACTTTGTTATCCTCCGCACAGTTGCAGAGGTTGAAAACAGATTCCATCCGTTCTATTCAACGGATCAGCCCAATGGCACCTTCCGTGCCCTTGAAGTATAGTGGTTTACAGCTGAGAAAGTCCTTATAAGAACAAGGCTTGATGACAGGGGTATTACTGGGAGCTTCACCAGTATTTCGGGAGTTTCGAGGAGAGTCCCGAGCAGCCAAGGCATCGGCCACAGCTCGAGAAACGATAGCATTGATTTCCGCATCACTGTAACTTTTCTTCTTAGGCGGCATGATTCTTCAAGAAAGAAATAAACAAAAGGTACATAAGAAATTGTACCAGAATGAAAATTACAATAGATGCATATATGTAAAAGCGGTAACATACGACATCACAATGTAAAATCAATAATATAGAATAATCGAGGGGAATTGTCAATTGATATTACGAGTTCAAAAGATGATAGACAATTCCAAATTACGAGTTCCAAAAGTTACAGGATTAGATGTTATACAAAAGTACCGGGAATTGTTACATCCGGTCGAATTACATAGGTCCTACGAAAGCATATTAGGGTACAGATTCAGCCTAAGCTAATTCTGACGTAAGTTGAGTTGTGGCAGCAGTACGTTGAGATTGGCCACAGATTCTGCGAGTCTGTTGGCCATTCGGAGGGCGTCCTCGGTTTCCCTTAGACGTGTCTCGCACTGATGCAGCCTTGATTGTAGGACAGAGATTTCATTTCGGTTGTCAATCACTTGGTTGTGGACAACCTCCATGGTTTCGACTGTTTCTCCCACTTGATTTTGAAAAGTGTTCATGGTGCTAACTGTGTGCTCGTGATCTTCGGAGACTTGCTCGATTCGTTCCATTGTTGTGAGTCTCCAGTTTTCGCGAGTTTCTTGTAGTTCGATATCCATTTCGTGGAGTTGTTGGTCGTGATGGTGTACTCTAGCGGCTAAGTCCGTTAGAGTGAGGTGAGTGGAATATGGGCTAGCTCGAGGCAACCTGGTGTCCCTCCTAGCTACCCTTGAGTTTCGTGATCCATGTGGATAAGAGCGTGATGAACTTGGTGGTGTGTTTGCCATTCTGAGACAAAGTGTTAGAAAGAATGAGGCCTATATCCATATAATAACTTATATAATATAGCCTAAGATTGTAACGAGGCCTATCTATGTATACTTAGTATCACATAATAGCCTATTGGGTGTCTAGCACAGACTTGTTTGAGTCTCGGTTCTCTCGAGGTCAGAGTCAACTAGTGTATTCCTGTTCAACATAATCGTTTCATACCTTACATCATCTTTCCTTAATTGTACATAGTTGATCAGGCTATGTTAAATTAAAGTCGTATGCTGTAATTTCTGAACCAGTCATGCATAATGAGGAAATACTGCCTAACGGTCATAGTCTAGGCCCACTACATGCAACCTAGTTCACTATAACCTTAGGCTCTGATACCAATCTGTAACACCCCCAAATTTAAAGTTTAGCGGAAGCATGATTTGGGTGTTACGAATCAATAATCACAGCACAAAGATATATAATGAACGACCACTATATGCGTCGTTTTGAACTTGTATTAAATAAACATAAGTTTACATCAAAAATAATGTTTACATTAGCTCGGTTTCTGAAATTGAGAGATTTACATCACATAATTACTTGTACAAAATATAATAATGCAATTAAATCTCTAGTTGTATGAATGCTGACTCGAGCTAATAATCCCTGCTTGTGCAGTCCAACCTACTGCTGTGTACATGTGATACATGCTAAAATGGGTCAGCGAAACGCTGGTGAGCTCACAGGTTTGTATGTCAACACATATTTGTATGAACCGCAAGATTTATAATTGAATTTAAAATGCAATTAAGCAAAATAAAAGTTATACAGCCATGAGCACATAGTCTGAGTTTAACTTGAGTTGTCAGGCCCACTTAAGGAAACCTAACTTGAAATGCCTCCTACGAGTGCCTAATCCACACTCGTCTTCCCAAATGCTAATACGTACGTTTGACCAGTTAGTGCGTGCTAACCCGGACGAGGATTGTCAATCCTATATGATATCATATACTAACATTCACGCTAGTACGTATTACCAGACTATGCTATGGAGGGCTTTAAATTGATTAGCTTGAAACTCATGTGGTATTTGATTTGATATATACTTGCGTTCAACTTGTAAAACAAAACGAGCAATAATATCACACCCCTGATTGAAAAGCAGTAAAATAGGGGCCATGAGACTCACCTGAGTCTTGAAAGTTTGAATTAATAACTTGAATTGATTTGCCTTGAGGTGTGGTCCGAAGGCTTGTAACCTGAAGGTGTCCATGACACGCGATGGTTATTAATTGTTTAGGCATCTCGAAAGACTACCTTTGTAGTTGTTTGTCCAAATTACCCCGATTTGGTTGATTGACTTGTCCAAATTACTACGATTTGGTTGATTGACTTGTCCAAATTACTACGATTTGGTTGATTGACTTGTATATTTGAAAACGTGTACGGCCCGTTGGTGATTGTTTTGTAATGAAATTTTCAACGTTATTATCTTGTTTTCCGAAGTATTATGCTTGTATCGTATGTACCAATGTATTTCCGAAGTCATGTAGTTTGAAAGTTTAAGGTTTTACAAATCCAAAACTTAGTGAAAATCTGAGTTTTTAAACATTCTGTTTTATGCGACATAAAGTTGATAATGTGACATAATGGTTGTGTCGCATAGAAGTGCGACACAAGAGCTTAGCGACACAAGGGTTGTGTCCCATAAGCGGATAATGCTGATTTAACAGCGACATAATGAGTGTGTCGTATGATAATTGCGACATAAGGTGCGACATAATATTGTGTCACAAAAGGTCCGACATAACTGGGTTTTTACGACACAAAATACGACATAAGTGATTTTATACGACACAATATGCGACACAAGTCTTGTGTCGCAAAGATGAACATCAGCCCAGAACCCAGCGACTGTCGATATTTTCCAACCCAAAACTCAAATCTAACTCATTTTTAAGCTATAAAATCGTGTTTTCCCCTTAGTAATGGACATATATACACTTGAATAAACCGTTAATATGTAAAAATAAGCTAAAACGAGAGGTTTCGGGATTTTGTCGGAAACTTACAAAGTGTCGAATCGAAAATCCGAAAAGATGAGGTTGTAGATCGTTACGTGGTGGTTTCTTTTCTCTAAAAATCTTCGGGATTGGAGGTCGTTTAGTGTTGTTATTTGTCGATTTAAGTGATTTTTGGTGTGGTTTGTTTTTGAGAGAAAATGAAGGGGAGAGAGAGAGGAAGTAAAGATGAGAAATGAAGAAAAAGATGGAGGTGATGAGGTGGTAAAGGGGGCCGGCCCACTTGGGCCCCACCCAAGTGGTTGGCTCCCATCTTTCGTCTCCGTGTATACGCGCTCCGTGCGATGTTCGCTTTCCCGTTCGTTTAAACGTTAAATAATTATTTTATACGTTTAATTATAAATTTTAAAATGCGAATATTTATTCAATATCATACTTGGGTTATAAAATATAACTTGGATTTATTTCAAGTGTTTGCGAGTTTACATTTTAACCGTGAAGGCGTTATTTGTACGATACGAGATGAATATGAAATATTATCAAAATAATATTGTGGATATAATTGTATTATTAAATAATGTTATACCATTTAATAAAATTGTTCACCAACGTCCGTATTAATTGAACCGAATTACATTCGATTTGAACTTGTACGATTTAATCAAATCGCATAATACTTGTATATATATTCAACAATATATATATATTGATTGATACATTAATTAGCCTAACACAAAACTAATTACATGTATTAACAGTTGATTAGGTACTAATCACTAGTCCTAATTTGACGGGTGTCACATGACATGTGACGTTTTTTAGTGGAGGAGATTCTTCTCCTCCTTCTCCTCAAATCACCCCTTCTCCTCTGAACCTTACCCAAGCTTGGGTGAGGTTCAAATGAGACTAAAAAAATTGTGTGAGACTAAGGGAACCAATGATATCATGCAACATATACAAAGAGAATGTTCCATACTACAAAACCCATTCACCCCAAACATCAATTATCTCACAAACGACAAATCGAAAAATCATGAAACTTGCACCATAATTTTCAGCATTTTATCCTCTTCGATTTGCCGCCCCTCAAGGCATACTTCTGACGAATTTTTTTTTACTTCATTTTTTTTGTGGATTTCATATGTTACTAACACATGTATTAGAGTGTTGCGTTTAGGGTTTAGGGTTTGGGGTTCATGGGTTTGGGTTTTGGGGTTTCTCCCCGAAACCACAAAACCCAAACCCTAACCCCTAAACCCCAAACCCTAAACCTTAAACGCTTTATAAAACTCTAAACCCTAAATCATACTAAACCCTAAACCCTAATAAACTCTAAACCCTACTAAAACATAAAATCTAAACCCTAAACCATGAACCCTGCTAAATCCTAACCCTAAACTCTAACCCTAAACCCTAACCATGACCGTAAATAAAATGTACAATCAATCACTAACACATGTTTTACTAATTTATAAAACCCACCAAAAAACCGAATTTTTTTTTATCGAAAGTATGCCTTGAGGGACGGCAAATCGAAGAGGATAAAACGCTGAAAAATATGGTGCAAGTTTCATGATTTTTCGATTTGTCGTTTGTGAGATAATTGATGTTTGGGGTAAAAGGTTTTGGAGTATGAAACATTCTCTTTGTACATGTGGCATGATATCATTGGTTCCCTTAGTCTCACTCAAAAATCATGGACTCATTTGAACCTTACTCTATAAAGCTTATATAATAGGCCTTTTCTAACAAGCGCAACAACTTTGGTGCCGTTATAAATTTTGAAGAAATAACAACTCAATGCAGAGTATAAAGTTTGAGTAATAATAGATCGAAAATTGTCACTAACTTTGGTTTCCTACAATTTTCTTTTTAACATCTTTTAAGGAAAAAAAAAAAAAGGTAATAAAATTGCTCTTGATATGCACAACTTTTTTCAAGATTAAATGCGCAACTATGATAGCAAAATATAATGAATAAAGATACGTGTGTTCTTATAATATGATTAATTAATAATTAATGTATGATATATATTACCTATAATAGAAAATATGAAATCTAATCATCTAAAAAGCTAGCTTTTTAGCACCAAAACTTGGGTGATTTAAATGGTAAAGTAAGGTATAAACATCATTAAGCTAAACTACAAAAAACAATAAAAACTCAAAATAAGCTAGCTTATTAAATATAGGCCTTAGTGTCTGGGAATGTATCAAACTTTCACCAAATCTCTATTGTGTGTATCCAACTTACGAAACTCAATATTAATGTACTCAACTTGTAAAAACCCTTATATTGATGTACTTTGATGATGTGTCACTCTCTCCTTGTGCCATGTGGCATGCTATGTGCGTGACACGTCATCAAAGTACATCAATATAAGGGTTTTTACAAGTTGAGTACATTAATATTGAGTTTCGTAAGTTGGATACACACAATAGAGATTTGGTGAAAGTTTGATACATTCCCAGACACTAAACCCTTAAATATATATGCTCAATAATTCATTTTTACTTAATTTAGAACATTAGTATTGCTCAAATAGCTTGTATAGTTTCGTATTCTTCCAACTTACAGTAAATCTAGTTAGGTAACATTAAATCATTACACACAAATTAATCAACACCTTGTGATAATTAGCGTTTAAAAAAACTCAAAATAAGTTAGATTACAAAATACATATAGTCAAAAATTTATTTTCTGATTAAAGTAAATTATTAAGAGTGGGAGGTAATAATATAGAAGACTAAAATATTGTAGGAAAAAAGAAATGCTAAGCACCTGTGTTTTTTTGTAAAAATGTCAATCTCTTAGATTGAACGTAGGACCTTGCGATTAGAATGGAAAACACTGATCACCTAAGCTACATGCAAGATTAATGTTGTGTCACAATACATATTATTTAAATAATACAAGTGGTTCTTTAGGCCCATCCATGTAGTCGTGCACAAAAAAACCGAAACCGAAACCGAAACCGAAAAAAAAAACGAAACCGAAACTGGTCAAAACCGGTTTTGACCAAAACCGGTTCGGTTTTTGGTCAAACCGGCGGTTTGCGAACCGGTTTGGGGATTTTACCGTTGCAACCGGTTTGTAACCGGGTTGTAACCGGTTTGTGGCCAGGAACCGGTTTAAGAACCGGTTTGAAACCGGTTTTCGAGGCTGCATCTTTTTGTAGCCGTTTGTAGACGTTAGGCAACGGATATATCTCATTTTTTTTACATTTTTGCCATCAAACACTTAGTATAAATAGGTAGTATGGGTTTGGTACAATTACAACTCACAAACCTTCTCATTCTAGTGTTACAACTCACAAAACTTATACGATTTACGTACGAAATTCTAAAAATATTTTTTCAACACCCTCAAAACAATCTCAAAAAATGGCTACGCAATCTTCATCAACTGTCGACGGTATTGGTTCTTCAAGTGCACCGACTATCGTTCAAGTTTTAACAACCAAACGTAATCCGGAGGTTTGGTGTAATTTCAACAAAGTGTTGTTGTCGGATGGTTCAACAAAAGCACATTGTAAGCGTTGCGGGAAATTTATGAAAGTCGACTCCAACTCAACGTTGAAAAATCATGCCTCAAAGTACTGTGACGGACTCAAAAATAATCCGGAGGAGGGTCAAGCAACTATGTCACGAGATGGGGGTATTTTTACTTACGATGCGGACCGTTGCCGAGAAGCGTTTGCGGGCTTTGTGATTCAAGAAGCGTTGCCGTTCAACCACTTCGACAACCCACGGCTTACTAAGGTTATTCAAAATACTCTTCAACCACGATATAATCATGTAAGTCGGCTTACTCTTAGACGTGATGCACTTAAATTGTGGAAAAAAGCTAAAATTCAATTAATAACCGGTTTTGAAAACTTAAATTCAAATATATCATTAACAACCGATGTTTGGTCCGCTCCTCATGGTTTGCCCGGTTCGTACCTTTGTGTTACCGCTCATTGGGTTGATCCCGCAACTTGGCAAATGATGAAACGTACCATTGCTTTTGAAAACTTTGACTATCCTCACACGGGTCATAATTTGTTTGTAATGTTACGAGATGTAATGAAAACGTTTAAAATAGAAGAAAAGGTTTTTTCAATATCATTTGATAATGCGAGTAACAATACAAACGCCGTTCAAAAATTAATACTAAAATATGGACCACCTTTGAAAGGCATTTTCTACCATAGTAGATGTGTTGCACACATCATTAACTTGGTTGTGCAAGACGGATTAGCGGTTCCACAAATAAGTGTAGTAAGATGTGACACCCCCAAATTTAATGATTTGCGGAAGCTTGATTTGGGTGTCACTAATCAATATACAAAGCACACAAGATATAATGAACGACCACTATATGCGTCGTTTTAAACTTGTATAGATAAAGTTAATGTTTACATCAAAATATTGTTACATTAGCTCGTTTCCTGAAATTGAGAGATTACATAGCATAATTACTTTTACAAAATATAATAATGCAGTCCAATCTCTAGTTGTATGTATGCTGACTCGAGCTAATAATCCCTGCTTGTGCAGTCAACCTACTGCTGGGTACCTGTGATAAATACTAAAATGGGTCAGCGAAAACGCTGGTGAGCTCACAGGTTTGTATGTCAATTTATAGTTGTCAGAACCGCAAGATTTATATTGAATTTAAAATGCAATTAAGCAAAATAAAAGTTATACTGTCCATGAGCACATAGTCTGAGCTTAACTTGATTTGTCAGGCCCACTTAAGGAAACCTAACTTGAAATGCCTCCTACGAGTGCCTAATCAACACTCGTCTTCCCAAATGCTAATACATCCGTTTGACCGGTTAGTGCGTGCTAACCCGGATGAGGATTGTCAATCCCATATGATATCATATACTAACATTCACGCTAAAATATTAGAGACTATGCTTATGGAGGACTTTAAATTGATTAGCTTGAAACTCATGTAGTATTTGAAGTTTGGCACTTGCGTTCTACTTGTAAAACAAAATCGAGTAGTAATATCACACCCCTAGTTGTAAAGTAGTGAAAATGGGGCTATGAAACTCACCTGATTCCTGATGTGTTTAACTTAATAAACTTGAAGTAATTAGCAGTGTGTTGGTGTCCAAAGACTTGAAACCTGAATGTGTCCACGACACTTGAATTGTTATTAATTGTATTGGTATCTCGAAAGACTACCATTGAAATTGTTTGTCTAACTTAATGTCCAAATTACCCCGATTTGGTTGATTGTATTGTTACAAGTTACTACGACTTGTTTGATTGAATTGACACAAGTTACAACGACTTGTTTGAATAAATTATCTAAGTTACTATGACTTAGTTGATTCAATTGTGTATTTGAAAATGTGTACGGCCCGTTGGTGATTTAGTTGAAATAATAATAATTCTAAAATGTTGACTTTGCTACAGTACTGCTACAGTACTGCTACAGTAAATTTGACTTTTTTTTTTTTGAACAGTAACTTTGACTTCGAAAATTTTGAGTTTTGAAGATTCTGTTTTGTGCGACGTAGCCTGCGACGTAGGCTGCGACGTAGGCTGCGACGTAAGAGTTTTGCGACGTAAAGGGTTACGTCGCTAAGGTCAACAGTGCTAAGTCAATAGCGACGTAGGGTGCTACGTCGCTTATGCGACGTAGGTTCGTTTTTGCGACGTTAAGGTCTGCGTCGCTATGTGCGACGTTCGCAAGTCAATGCGACGTAATAGGCTGCGTCGCTGTATGCGACGTTGGGGATATAATGCGACGTAGGTCGCTGCGTCGCTATATGCGACGTTGAGGATATAATGCGACGTAGGTCGCTGCGTCGCATTTGCTCCAGGCCAAATGCGACGTACGGAGTCTGATCGGAGTTTCAACTCCAAAAACGCGTTTTCCGGCCATCGATCGGCATAATATTTTTACCCAACCCATTTTAGGACATTACAAGGTTATACAAACAACTAGCAAGTTATAAAACTTAAAAACGAGAGTTTTCGGAGTTGTGTCGGAAACTTACAAATCGCCGAAATGAAATTCCGGAAAGGTAGGATTGTAGATCGTCGCGAGGTGGTCGTTTATTTCCAAAGGAGTATAGTGTTTTGAAGTCGTTTAATGTGTTTACTTTGTGATTTTGTGAGAATTTGGTGGTGATGAAAGTTGAGAGAAAAAGATGGAGGAGAGAGAGAGATAGAAATGAGAATGAAAGAAAAGTGGGTGGGGATGGGAGGTTAAGCCCCCATTTTCGCCCCGCGTTTCCGCTCCGTGCGGTGTTCGTTTGCTCCGTCGTTTAAACGTTAAATAATTATTTTAAATATTAATTGGTACATTTTAAAATACAAATTATTACGCTATATTTTATTTAAATATTTTACTAATCACTTTATATTTGAATTATAAAAAGGTAAGTTAATTTGTTTGCGCGTTTTACATTTTAAATTGTGTAACTTTCTGATTGTACGATACGAATGAATACGAAATATTATAAAAATAATATTTTTGACATAAAAGCGTTATTTAATAAAATTGGTCACCAACGTCCGTATTTATTGTATCGAAATTCATTCGATTTGAGACTTGTACGATTTAAACAAATCGCATAACTGTAGATATATATTCAACAATATATATAATAATTGATACATTAATTAGCCTAACACAGAACTAATTACATGTATTAAAACTTGATTAGGCACTAAATTCTAGTCCTAAATTGACGGTTGTCACATTCTCCCCCTGTTAGAAGAATTTCGTCCCGAAATTTAAGTTGAAGTTGTGTTTGACGTTGAATCAATGAAGAGTTGAGGATACTTGAGTCGCATTTGGTCTTCCCGTTCCCAGGTGAATTCCGGACCGCGCCGCGAATTCCACCTAACCTTGACAATGGGAATACGACTTTGTTTAAGTTGTTTGACCTCACGATCCATGATTTCGGCGGGTTCCTCAACAAAGTGAAGTTTCTCATCAACTCGAATTTCATCGAGTGGAATGATAAGTGTCTCATCAGACAGACACTTCTTCAGATTTGAAACATGAAATGTGGGATGCACGCTGCTGAGTTCAGATGGCAGCTGCAATCGATAAGCCACTGGACCAATCCTTTCGAGGATCTCGAATGGTCCAATGTATCTGGGATTTAACTTCCCTCGTTTGCCAAATCGGATTACGCCTTTCCAAGGCGATACTTTGAGTAGAACTCGATCCCCAACCTGGAACTCGAGTGGCTTGCGTCTCACGTCAGCATAACTTTTCTGACGATCACGCGCGGCTTTGAGCTTGTTCTGAATTTCAACGATTCTCTCGGTCGTCTCGTGAATGATTTCTGGACCTGTGAGTTGGCTATCCCCAACTTCGGTCCAACAGATAGGTGACCGGCACTTACGACCGTACAGTGCCTCGAAAGGTGCAGCTTTGATGCTGGTATGGTAACTGTTGTTGTACGAGAACTCGCACAATGGTAGATGTTTTTCCCAGTTTACACCGAAGTCTACTACGCAGGCCCGTAGCATGTCTTCAAGTGTTTGAATGGTTCGTTCACTTTGACCGTCGGTTTGAGGATGGTATGCGGTACTCATATCAAGTCGAGTACCCAGAGATTTTTGAAGTGATTGCCAAAATTGTGAAGTGAAACGACTATCTCTATCGGAGATAATTGAGATTGGAACACCGTGTTTGGTCACGATTTCCTTCAGATAAATGTTGGTGAGGCGTTCCATTTTGTCGGATTCCTTGATTGCCAGGAAGTGAGCAGATTTTGTGAGACGATCCACGATCACCCAAATGGTATCGCAACCGCTCGAGGATCTGGGTAGTTTGGTTATGAAGTCCATGGCAATTTGTTCCCATTTCCATTCCGGAAGACTGGGTTGTTGAAGTAAACCAGAAGGTTTTTGATATTCGATTTTGACCTTGGAGCAAGTAAGGCATTTGCTGACATAGGTGGCGATTTCGGCTTTCATGTTCGGCCACCAGTAGAAGTCCTTGATACCGTGGTACATTTTATCGGCTCCCGGATGGATAGAATATTTTGACTTGTGAGCTTCATCCATCACCAAGTCTCATAGGTTCCCAAATTTAGGCAACCTGATTCGGTTTGAGAAATACCTAATCCCGTTAGATTTGATTTCGAATTGTTTATCCATGCCCCGCAAGGCTTCATCTTTGACATTTTCGGGTTTTAAGGCTTCGAGTTGAGCAGTGAGGATTTGAATGTTCAAATTGTTGTGAATGGTCATACTGAGGGCTCGAACCCGAAGTGGTTTCACTCGCTCTTTTCGACTGAGGGCATCAGCAACAACATTTGCTTTGCCTGGATGATATTTGAGTTCGCAGTCGTAATCAGTAAGTAACTCTACCCATCGACGTTGCCTCATGTTGAGATCCTTCTGATCGAATATGTGTTGAAGGCTTTTATGGTCGGTAAAGATTGTGCATCTGGTACCGTAAAGGTAATGTCTCCAGATTTTGAGGGCAAAAACGACAGCTCCTAGCTCGAGGTCGTGGGTGGTGTAATTCTTTTCATGAATCTTGAGCTGTCGGGAAGCATAAGCTATGACTTTGTCTCGTTGCATAAGCACACAACCGAGACCTTGATGTGAAGCATCGCAGTATACCACGAAGTCATCGGTGCCTTCGGGTAATGAGAGGATCGGAGCACTGCAAAGCTTTTGTTTTAAGAATTGGAATGCCGATTCTTGTTTATCAGTCCAGTCAAACTTTTTGTCTTTCTGGGTCAACGTCGTGAGTGGTATGGCTATCTTGGAGAAATTTTCAATGAAGCGTCGATAGTATCCGGCCAGTCCTAAAAACTGCCGTACTTCGGTCGGAGTGGTTGGCGATTGCCAGTCTTTGATAGCCTCGATTTTTGACGGGTCAACGTGAATCCCCTGACTGTCAATCACGTGGCCAAGGAATTGAACGGTTTTGATCCAGAACTCACACTTAGAGAACTTGGCATAGAGCTCCTCGTGTTTAAGTAGTTCAAGGATGGTTCTGAGGTGTTGCGCATGTTCTTCTTTGCTTCGTGAATATATGAGGATGTCATCGATGAAGACAATGACAAACTTGTCAAGGTAGGGTTTGCACACCCGATTCATAAGGTCCATGAATACAGCCGGTGCATTGGTTAGGCCGAATGGCATCACTTGGAATTCGTAATGCCCGTAACGGGTTCTGAAAGCGGTTTTTGGAATATCGGCATCGCGGACACGCAATTGGTGATAACCGGATCGGAGATCAATCTTTGAATAACAACTCGACCCTTGAAGTTGGTCGAACAGGTCATCGATTCGAGGGAGTGGATACCGGTTCTTGACAGTTAACTTGTTCAACTCTCGATAGTCAATACACATTCGAAAAGAACCATCTTTCTTCTTAACAAATAGGACCGGAGCTCCCCAAGGTGAAGAACTCGGCCTGATAAACCCTCGTTCCAGGAGTTCCTGTAATTGGGTGGACAGCTCCTGAAGTTCGGATGGAGCTAAACGGTATGGTGCTCGGGCCACAGGCGCAGCACCTGGTACGAGATCAATTGAAAACTCAACCTGTCTTGGTGGTGGTAGACCAGGCAGTTCCTCAGGAAAGACTTCTGGAAAGTCTCGAACAATTGGAACATCCTCAAGTCGCTTCTCCTCCGAATTTTTCTCCATGATGTGCGCGAGGATTGCTGGATAACCCTTTTTCATAAATTTCCGGGTTTTAAGACAAGAGATGATGTTAAGCCTCGTCCCTCCGGTCTCCCCCTGTATGATTAGGGTTCTACCGACGGCGAGAGGTATGCGAACAATTTTATCGTAGCAAATGATTTCGGCGCGATGTTTGGACAACCAGTCCATGCCTACGATGACATCGAAACTTCCTATCTCAACAGGCATAAGATCTATGGAGAAGATTTCGTCGGCTAGATTTAAAGTGCAATTAGGTATCACACTATTGGTTTCTATCAATTTGCCATTTGCTAACTCTACGGTGTACTTAACGTCTAAAGCAACAGGTGTAATGTCAAGTAGAGGGCAAAATTCATCGGAAATAAAACTCCTATCGGCACCAGTATCAAATAGTACGGAAGCAGTTAAATTGTTGAGGAGGAACATACCCGTGACCACATTCGGGTCCAGACGGGCGTCCCCTGAGTTGATCACGAAGGCGGTACTTTTGGCGTTGTTGTTGTTGCGGTGGTTGTTGTTGTTGCCCTTATTCTTCAATTTTGGGCAAGAATCCCTGAAGTGTCCTGGGTTTCCACATTCATAGCAGGACTTAGGTTGTCGGGTATTTCTGTCAGAGGGGTTGTTGTTGGATTTGGGGGCTCGGCAATCCTTAGTCAGATGCCCGTACCTCCTGCAGTTGTTGCAAGGAGTACCGCACTGACCAAAATGGTGGTAGTTACACTTGGGACAATAAGGCCTGTCCCCGGTGTAGCTGCGGGTGGTTTCAGAGTTGGAGGTGTAGACTTGGATGGCGTTGTTTTTCTTGTTTGAGTTGTGGTGGTGTTCAGTGGATTTGCGTTTGTTGTTGTTGGAGGATGAGGTGTTGGAGGTCTCACGGCTGACAACTAGAGCCATGAGTTCGTGGGCCAATCGAATGGCACTCTCAGTAGTAGTTGGTTTGGATGAGGCGACGTTTCCCTGAATGTTCTCGGGGAGTCCACGAATGTATTTCTTAATGCCCTTACTTTCTGGTTCGACCAAACCCGGGCATAATAGAGCAAACTGCTGAAATTTGGTGGTATAATCAGCGACATCATTTCCCTGCACCTCCAGGTGCCAGAATTCTTCCTCCAGCCTGTGCAATTCTTCTTCAGGACAGTACTTTTCTGTCAGCTTCTTCTTCAGTTCGACCCAAGGAAGTCGGTTTGCAATCTCGAGGCCTACAGAGTTTGCGTGGGTTTTCCACCACGTGAGTGCACCTTCCTGAAAGGTGTAAGCAGCGAATTTGACCTTGTTGTTCTCAGTGCAGTCGCAGAGACTGAAAACAGATTCCATGCGCTCAATCCAACGGATTAAGCCAATGGCACCTTCCGTGCCCTTGAAGTATAGCGGTTTACAGCTAAGAAAGTCCTTATAGGAGCAGGGTTTGGGCGGTGGAGTATTGGTTGCTGTGTCCTCGCTACCGGGTGGTGTTCGGGTAGCCAAGGCTTCGGTCACACTGCGGGCAATGATTCCCGCGATCTCAGCTTCGCTAAGGGTAATTTGACGACGTGGAGGCATGATGCTGAGTAAGAAAGAACAAGGAAATGAAATAAGATACTAGTCCGAGTATGATGAACTAGTGGTGTGTTTGTCATTTCGAGACAAAACGTTTGAAAGAAAGAGGCCTATATTCATATAATATAATATAGCCTAAAGTTGTAATGAGGTCTATTCATGTATATATGTATATCACATAACAACCTATTGAGTGTCTAGCACAGACGTGTTTTGAGTCCCGTTTCTCTCGAGGTCAGAGTCAACTAGTGCATTCCTGTTCAACATAACTCTTTCAGATTTCACATCATCTTTCTTTAATTGTACATAGTTGATCAGGCTATGTTAAATTAAAGTCGTATGATGTAATCCCTGAACTAGTCATAACTAATAAGGAATACTGCCTAACGGTCATAGTCTAGGCCCACTAAATGCAACCTAGTTCACTATAACCTTAGGCTCTGATACCAATCTGTGACACCCCCAAATTTAATGATTTGCGGAAGCTTGATTTGGGTGTCACTAATCAATATACAAAGCACACAAGATATAATGAACGACCACTATATGCGTCGTTTTAAACTTGTATAGATAAAGTTAATGTTTACATCAAAATATTGTTACATTAGCTCGTTTCCTGAAATTGAGAGATTACATAGCATAATTACTTTTACAAAATATAATAATGCAGTCCAATCTCTAGTTGTATGTATGCTGACTCGAGCTAATAATCCCTGCTTGTGCAGTCAACCTACTGCTGGGTACCTGTGATAAATACTAAAATGGGTCAGCGAAAACGCTGGTGAGCTCACAGGTTTGTATGTCAATTTATAGTTGTCAGAACCGCAAGATTTATATTGAATTTAAAATGCAATTAAGCAAAATAAAAGTTATACTGTCCATGAGCACATAGTCTGAGCTTAACTTGATTTGTCAGGCCCACTTAAGGAAACCTAACTTGAAATGCCTCCTACGAGTGCCTAATCAACACTCGTCTTCCCAAATGCTAATACATCCGTTTGACCGGTTAGTGCGTGCTAACCCGGATGAGGATTGTCAATCCCATATGATATCATATACTAACATTCACGCTAAAATATTAGAGACTATGCTTATGGAGGACTTTAAATTGATTAGCTTGAAACTCATGTAGTATTTGAAGTTTGGCACTTGCGTTCTACTTGTAAAACAAAATCGAGTAGTAATATCACACCCCTAGTTGTAAAGCAGTGAAAATGGGGCTATGAAACTCACCTGATTCCTGATGTGTTTAACTTAATAAACTTGAAGTAATTAGCAGTGTGTTGGTGTCCAAAGACTTGAAACCTGAATGTGTCCACGACACTTGAATTGTTATTAATTGTATTGGTATCTCGAAAGACTACCATTGAAATTGTTTGTCTAACTTAATGTCCAAATTACCCCGATTTGGTTGATTGTATTGTTACAAGTTACTACGACTTGTTTGATTGAATTGACACAAGTTACAACGACTTGTTTGAATAAATTATCTAAGTTACTATGACTTAGTTGATTCAATTGTGTATTTGAAAATGTGTACGGCCCGTTGGTGATTTAGTTGAAATAATAATAATTCTAAAATGTTGACTTTGCTACAGTACTGCTACAGTACTGCTACAGTAAATTTGACTTTTTTTTTTTTGAACAGTAACTTTGACTTCGAAAATTTTGAGTTTTGAAGATTCTGTTTTGTGCGACGTAGCCTGCGACGTAGGCTGCGACGTAGGCTGCGACGTAAGAGTTTTGCGACGTAAAGGGTTACGTCGCTAAGGTCAACAGTGCTAAGTCAATAGCGACGTAGGGTGCTACGTCGCTTATGCGACGTAGGTTCGTTTTTGCGACGTTAAGGTCTGCGTCGCTATGTGCGACGTTCGCAAGTCAATGCGACGTAATAGGCTGCGTCGCTGTATGCGACGTTGGGGATATAATGCGACGTAGGTCGCTGCGTCGCTATATGCGACGTTGAGGATATAATGCGACGTAGGTCGCTGCGTCGCATTTGCTCCAGGCCAAATGCGACGTACGGAGTCTGATCGGAGTTTCAACTCCAAAAACGCGTTTTCCGGCCATCGATCGGCATAATATTTTTACCCAACCCATTTTAGGACATTACAAGGTTATACAAACAACTAGCAAGTTATAAAACTTAAAAACGAGAGTTTTCGGAGTTGTGTCGGAAACTTACAAATCGCCGAAATGAAATTCCGGAAAGGTAGGATTGTAGATCGTCGCGAGGTGGTCGTTTATTTCCAAAGGAGTATAGTGTTTTGAAGTCGTTTAATGTGTTTACTTTGTGATTTTGTGAGAATTTGGTGGTGATGAAAGTTGAGAGAAAAAGATGGAGGAGAGAGAGAGATAGAAATGAGAATGAAAGAAAAGTGGGTGGGGATGGGAGGTTAAGCCCCCATTTTCGCCCCGCGTTTCCGCTCCGTGCGGTGTTCGTTTGCTCCGTCGTTTAAACGTTAAATAATTATTTTAAATATTAATTGGTACATTTTAAAATACAAATTATTACGCTATATTTTATTTAAATATTTTACTAATCACTTTATATTTGAATTATAAAAAGGTAAGTTAATTTGTTTGCGCGTTTTACATTTTAAATTGTGTAACTTTCTGATTGTACGATACGAATGAATACGAAATATTATAAAAATAATATTTTTGACATAAAAGCGTTATTTAATAAAATTGGTCACCAACGTCCGTATTTATTGTATCGAAATTCATTCGATTTGAGACTTGTACGATTTAAACAAATCGCATAACTGTAGATATATATTCAACAATATATATAATAATTGATACATTAATTAGCCTAACACAGAACTAATTACATGTATTAAAACTTGATTAGGCACTAAATTCTAGTCCTAAATTGACGGTTGTCACATAAGAGATGCGTATAAAACTATGTTACAAGATATATTTTGTAAGGGTAAGGCTAGATACAAAAGTTATATGAAATTGTGTAAGGATACGGATTCCATTTTTCTAACGCCTAATTGGGACATGCCCGTAAGATGGAATTTGACTTACAACATGTTTGTTTGTGGGTTACGCCAACGCGACACTTTACAAGCTTTTCATTTTGAACTTGTTCAAAAGGGTCGTGCAAACGAATTTCCAACCGAATATTGGGAGGTTATTCTAAAGATATCGGAATTACTCAAACTTTTTAAAACCGCAACTACTTTGTTATCCGGTGTTTATTATCCCACGATTCATTTGGTACTTAACCAAATTTATTTAATGTGTTCAAAACTAAACGATTACGAATTGTGTGGTGATGTGTATGCAATAATGGTGGCTCCCATGAAAGAAAAACTAAGAAAATATTTTAAAGAAATGCCACCGATAATTAGTTGTTCCGCCGCATTAAACCCATGTTTGAATGTTTCCGGGGTGGAATTGCTTATTGATAACATTTGTAACGATTTGGATTTGAATGACGAGGACCCGTTTTTTGCACAATATACAAAAGACTATTTTAACAAATGTTTTAAAGATGTATTTGGTCATTATTTTCAAAAATATGGTTCAACAATTCCTTGTTCTAGTTCGAGTTCCACAATGTTTGGTTCATCTTCCTCTCGAGACCCAATGATTAACTTATATAATAGTTTACGACAAGAAAACAATAAACGGGCAAGGGGTGATGGTAATCAATCGGCCACTAGCGAATACGGGAGATATACCGGAACCGATTTTCTAAACACTATACAACCCGATGAATTCGCAAAATTCGATATTTTGGCTTGGTGGAAAGGGAGGGAATCTCAATTTCCCGTTCTAACCATCATGGCCCGAGATTTACTAACTGTCCAAGCTTCTACGGTAGCTTCGGAATCTGCTTTTTCTCTTAGTGGCAGGGTATTATCTATACGACGAACAAGACTCACACCGGCCTCATTAGAGATGTGCATTTGCTTAAAGGATCACTTGGATGCCGCGGAACGTATACAACACATTTCCAGTCTTGAAGGTGAAATGGAATACGAAGGAGATATACACGATATCGAGGTCGAAGCGGGTATGGCAATTCCACTTTCCGATGAAGAAATTGCTCTAGATGAAGCTTCGCGAGAGGCTACTACCGATGAAGATTTCGACATTTGAAGACTATGCACGAGAGACTACGCATTTGAAGATGTTAGAAGAATTGAAGACTAATAAAAGATGAAGATTGATAATAATTATGAAGATTTATTTCTACGAAGCATATTATTATGAATATTTAGAAGACTTTGTTTTAAATTTTTGCTAAGTAATGTTTCAATTCCTAATGTATTAGATTTCCATTGAATAAAATTTGAAGATTACGTTATTTTTCAATAAAACGCTTAACGCTCGAATAATATTATTGGGAGTTGATATATTCAAGGAACTTTTTACTACTTTCACGGAATTGTACAACTCTATATGCTTACAGTACAGCTTTTTATGCACCTATTTCCTTGTATTTAGTAAAACATTCCTTGAATTTATCCTCACCCATTGAATTATATAGAGTTTTTGTTTTCAATAATTTTTTTATGTACATTTTTGAAGCCTTTGTTTCAACTTGTTGTGATGTTATGTTTTCATTCATAATGTACTAACATTATATTGAAGAAAAATCGAAGAATACGTTATTTTTCCATAAAACACTCATCGCTCGAATAAGATTGAATTATATAGACTTTTTGTTTTCGATAATATTTATAAGAAGATTTTAGAAGCCTTTGTTTATAGTTATTGTTAACTTATGTTTTCATTCATAATGTACTCACATTCTATTGAAAAAAAGTCGAAGAATACATTGTTTTTACTTAAAACGCCTAACGCTCGAATAAGATTGAATTATATAGACCTTTTGTTTTCGAAAATATTTATAAGAAGATTTTAGAAGCCTTTGTGTTAAGTTATTGTTAACTTATGTTTTCATTCATAATGTACTAACATGTTATTTAAAAAAAGTCGAAGAATACATTGTTTTTACCTAAAACACCTAACGCTCGAATAATATTGAATTATATAGACTTTTTGTTTTCAACAATTTTTTATGAAAATTTTTGAAGCGGTTTTTTTAAGTTATTGTTAAGTTATGTTTTCATTCATAATGTACTAACAATATATTGAAGAAAAATATCGGAATACATTGTTTTTACCCAAAACGCTCAACGTTTGGAAAAAATATAAGAAACCGGTTTGAAACCGGTTTGAAACCCGAACCGGTTCCAAACCTATCAAAACCGGTTTCCATCGGGTTGGGTTTTATCCTCTTTGAAACCGGGTCGGTTTCGGGTCGGTTTGGGTCAAAACCGGTTTGCTTGCGTTGACTGAAAAACCGGTTTGGAAACCGGGTCGGGCCGGGTTGGCCCCAAAACCGACTTTGTTCACGGCTACATCCATGTGCATGCTAGATAAAACGTCAAAATTTGATGAGCCCGTAAAAAGTTTACACGTGCCAGACAAAGAAGGGCAGTAAAAAGGTCATCCTTTCTATATATAGGAACACTAGGAAATTTTGAAGGCTGTGCATAGCACCCAGCCCATGACAGTTAACGTTAGTTTTTAAAATGTTGTAATTAAAATAAATATATGAAAGTTAGAACATCAGTTTAATGTCAGGTTCGTAGCGTTACCATGTACAAAATGATCATTTTATAAGCATATACTACTCCACTTCTATTAAAACTATATATGTTTTATCATTCTATGTAGTTCTACATATAAAGAGTTCTACATATAAAGACTTGGTATAATGGATATGGCCCATATATATATATGAGTAACACTTTAAAATGATTTGAGTTTGATATTTTAGAGTTGCAATATCATTAGATTTAATTACACTTAACATATAATTGTAGTAATGTAAGTTACTCTTTTCTTTTCAACTTGACAAGACACAACACTCAACAGCAAGCCACCATCCACCCAACTACTCACCATACTCTACTTCTCCTACCCTACCCTAGTACCCTCTCCTATTCACCATTACTCACCATTCTCTACTTCTCCTACTCTAGTACCCTCTCCTATTCACCATGCTTGTTCAACCTACTTTGTTGACATCTTTTCTTTCCAATGAACTTTTGACAATCATTTCATTGAACATATATGATAGTCTCCAAAAATAATATCACAAAGTCTCAACTCTTTGTACTGCATTTTAAAGCAATTTGTATATTTTCTATTGCAACTTGAGCTTTATATGACATTCATTCTCTTGATAGTCTTGTCCACTCAAAATATTTATAATTTTATATCATACAAAATAAAATATACTAAATATTGAAAAAAAATTGACACACATGCACATTGAATGTAATTGAGCACACAGAATTTGCAGTTGTATAAAAAGAAAAAGAAATCAAGGATAAAAGCTAAACACAATCATATCTTATAAAAGACCAAACAAGCTATATACTTTTCGGTCCTTGGATAACTCATACTCTCCAACTATGCCATATATATGTATCAAAATTTTATAGTACGAAAATTGCAAGGAAATACTCCATATGAAAGACAAACCACCTGCAAAAGACAAAAAAATGATTGAAGGTAAATTGAACGATAAGAAAATTGAGGACTTGTTCCAATGTCTATGAAATCAATTTTCTTGAGGATATACCAAAAGTTTATAACGGCAGCACACATGAGCTCACTGATATAAACATACAGTTCTATTGCTTAATCAATAAACTTAATCTCACCATATTATATGTCTTTGAAAGTGTGCAAGTGTAACACATATAAATTTTTTTGGTTTTAGCCCTATGACATAGAAACTGAAAGGAGATAAAGTTAACAGAAAACGCATAGAGAAATGAGAATATAAAAGAAACATAAGACTAAAAATACAAATAGCACGAATATAAATCGACACGAACATCTGTATAGTAGACAGTGAAGTAATCAGCCTTGTTACCTCTTTGTATGACAATCAAAATCCTAGGTGAGAGCTGAGAGACCAAATAAGATGTAAAAACACTTCAAGATTACAGTTAATGTAATTCCTTTTATTTTAAAAATTTTTATATTTAAATTTATTTTTGAGAACAACAAAAACATACTCCGTAATATTTATTTCAATACACTATTTTCTCTATTACTCTTTCACGAAAACCTTTTGATGTTAACAAATCTAAGCCATTATGAACAACACATATAAACACAAATCTTTAAAAAAGCATTAGTATTAATAGAGAGTAACTAACACTTACCCGTAAGAAATATTATACATATATACATGATGTCTCCTTAGCCTAGAACATGATTTCTGCAAACACAAAAAACGGACAGTTACAGAGTAAGGATTACAATTATACACTAAGAAGTGTAACAATAAATATACATATAAATAGTTAAGATTTGAGGTCTATTACATATCTACCTATGAAAAACTTTACCTTGGTTTTCTTGCATTAGAGAGAAACGGAAGACAGAGAGATAGAGAGAGAATGACAAATAGAAATAGAAGGGAAATGGTGAAGCTATTGAATGAGAGGGAGGGAAGGAGTAAAAAGGGGTAAAATGGTGAATAGTATTAGACTATTTGAAGATGATGTGTAATTTTGCAAATTTACCACAGTAATAAAGAGTCTTCTTTTATAAAATAGGTAGGTAGATATAGAAAAAATGTCACGGATCGTCCATGTGGTTTATCTCAAATTGCACTCGTCGTCCCTCGCAGTTTTTTCTTGCACTCGTCATCCCTGTGATTGCTAAATCTTGCACCGGCAGTCCCTTATGCTAACGTCCGTTAGTTTTTCAGTTAAATATAAGGGTACAATGGTCATTTTACTTTAGGGACTACGAGTGTAATAATCTAAACCACAGGGACCACCCGTGCAATTGTTATTTTTTATTATTTTAATTCATTGAAATTTAATATTTTTTTAATATGTATATATAGTTAATTTATTTATTTTCTTACTAAGTTTATCACTTTAAATTTAATTATTAATTTTTATTATCTTATTTTATTTTTTGCGGTATTTACGTTCGTTTATTTACGTTTGATAACATGTTTATGAACGTTCCTTTATTTACGTTCATTTATTAACGGTCGTTTATATATAGTTAATTTATTTACGTTCGTTTATTTTGCGGTATTTACATTCGTTTATTATCTTAATAAGTTTATCACTTTAATATTTTTTGCCTCGTTCGTTTATTTACGTTCGATAACATGTTCATGAACGTTCGTTTATTTACGTTCGTTTATTTATAGTTAATTTATTTACGTTCGTTTATTTTGCGGTATTTACATTCGTTTATTATCTTAATAAGTTTATCACTTTAATATTTTTTGCCTCGTTCGTTTATTTACGTTCGATAACATGTTCATGAACGTTCGTTTATTTACGTTCGTTTATTTACGTTCGTTTATTTATAGTTAATTTATTTACGTTTGTTTATTTTGCGATATCTACGAAATTTTTTTAGTGAACGAAATATGTTTGGACCCAATGAACATAAACAAAAATGTTCACTAAATAATATGTTTAATATTTCTCTTAGTGAACATGAACAAAAACGAACATAAACAAATAAACATATTTCGTTTACTAAGAAAATTTTCTTAGTGAGCAAAATTTGTTTGTTTGTTTATGTTCACTAAGAAAATTTGTTTGTTCAGGAACATAAACGAACATTCATGAACAAATATATAACTTAATGCATTTGTTCGGACCCAACGACACAAACTATAAAATGTAAAATTATATAAATGTTTAATATTATTATAAGTAAAATTTAGATGAGATTAAATAAGATATACAAATATGTATTATTTTAATTAAACTATTAGTTAACAAATGAGGATGTTATCAAACGTTCATAAGCATGTTATCGAACGTAAATAAACGAACAAGACAAAAAATATTAAAGTGATAAACTTATTAAGATAATAAACAAACGTAAATAAACGAACGTAAATACCGCAAAATAAACGAACGTAAATAAATCAACTATAAATAAACGAACGTGAATAAGCGAACGTAAATAAACGAACGTTCATGAACATGTTATCGAACGTAAATACCGCAAAAAATAAAATAAGATAATAAAAAATAATAATTAAATTTAAAGTGATAAACTTATTAAGAAAATAAATTAACTACAAATACATATTAAAAAAATATTAAATTTCAATGAATTAAAAAAATAAAAATTGCACGGGTGGTCCCTATGGTTTAGATTATTACACTCGTAGTCCCTAAAGTACTGAAATGACCATTGTACCCTTATATTTAACTGAAAAACTAACAAACGTTAGCATAAGGGACTACTGGTGCAAGATTTAGCAATCACAGGGATGACGAGTGCAAGAAAAAACTGCGAGGGACTACGAGTGCAATTTGAGACAAACCACAGGGACGATCCGTGAAATTTTTTCGAAGATACATAAGAGAAGAGATAAGATGTATACTTTTTTAGTCCGTGAACAGTACATTAAAAAGCCCAGCCCAACATCATGTTTAAGTCCATATCTGAAGCCCACTTCAAGGGGAATTTAATTACATGTGTCATAGTACCAAGTTTTTTAAGACTGTAAATCAAGATCCAATTATGTTATCTTACAAAAAATATTGAATTGTAGTGAAAATAATATTTGACATAAAATAGTTTGCTGTTTATACTAAGAAAGTTATCGTCATGGATACGAGCGGTAGGAAATCGCAATAGAGGGAGCAGACTTTTTTTATTTTATTTTATTTCTTCTATAGTTTTGTGGGGATGAAATTTTTTAAATGACATTAATACGATAAAAGAATGAAATTTTGAAGTAATTTGATATTAATTGTGAGGACGATTGCCTATGCTGCTTCTACCCTATCTCCTCCGCCCCTGATCATGGATGCCTGGTTTTCTAAAGTACTACAAATTTGTACTCCTTTCTAGTGTCTCGTTATTATTCTAATGACACAAGATTCGACTACTATTTTTGGTTTTTACATTACATATATAAATACAAATAAATAAAAAAACATATTTAATACATATAATGATGACGAAAATATTTGAATAATGTTATGGGCCTGTGGGCTTTAATGAACGGGCTTCTAAAAAAGAAATATATGTATATATAATTATATATACTCACACTTAGTCGTGAACAAAAAACCCGTACCCGGAACCGAACCCGGAAAAAAACCCGGAACCGAACCCGAAAAAAACCGGTTTTTTTGAACCCGGTTCGGGTTTTTTTCGTACCCGGCGGGTAGGGACCCGGGTTGGGTTTTTGAAATTCAAATCGGGTTGGGACCGGGTACGATACGGGTCAGGTTGGAAAACCCGGTATAAAACCCGGAAAAACCCGGTTTAAAAACCGGTATCCGTGGGTCAAAAACCCGGTTCGGGTCGGGTCGGGTAGGTCAACAAACCGGTTCTCATCCTTTGACCTAAAACCCGGTTCGGGTTCCGGGTACGGGTCGGGTCGGGCTAATACCCGACTTTGTTCACGTCTACTCACACTCATAAGAAGATTGGCCGCCGTATCTTTGTAATCTAATTAGGGTTGGATGGCGGCGGAACTTGCGTTTGATGTGGTTGAACAAGTACTCATAAGATTGGATGTAAAAGATTTACTCCGATGCAAGAGCGTGTGTAAGTTTTGGCGATCTTTAATCTCCAGTGATCGTTTTATTAAATCTCATCTTTATTATAGTTCCAACAATAATAAACTTGGATATAGAAGAATCGTTATGCATGGTTCTGCGTTTATGCAAGTATATGCTTTGTTTAAGTGCAATCTTTGTCGTATAATTGGTTCTTCCAATGGCCTAGTATGCATCTCTCCTAAACACGGTCAACTTTTAGTAACCAATCCTTCAACTCGAGAGGTGGAAAAACTGCAAGGGCTGCCCGAATTTGACGTAGATAAACAGTGGCATTATTGGTGTTTTGGTTTCGGTTACGATTCATCTACGGATGATTACAAGGTTATTCAAGGGTTTTGGAAACGTAAAAGGGTACATTTTTATGTGTTAACATTGAAATCAAATATATGGAAATTTATTGGAGAAGTGAAATATAAAATCGTTGATAGGAGTAGAACTGGTGTATTATGCAATGGGTCTCTTCACTGGTTTATGAAGAATGAAAATAACAAGAAAGTAATTGTCTCTTTTGATTTATCCAGAGAAATTTTTAAAGAAATCCCCCAACCAAATCATTTGTTATTTGAATATGATGAAGGTGACAAGCTTGGTGTTATTGAACAATGTCTATGCATATATAGATGTCATTCACCTTTCCCTAAGGATCGGAAAACGAAATTGGTATTGAAAAATTACAATGTTTGGGAACTGTTTCCATATGATTGTGAGATGGAGCATGGTGAGGCACGCTACTTGAGAGAGTTAGAGTACATTTCAGGCGAGAGTTGTTCCTTATCTCTCGATGGTATATATTTGTATGACAATGCGGACTACATAGCTTCCCCTGTATTTGAACAGAGCCTTGTATCTCCTCATAGTTGTATTGAAAAAAAGAGGAAGATTAAGCATACACCATACGGTAAGGTTAGTAGTTTCTTTCTTTGAGTCCAATATAATGTATCAATTGTAGGGTTAATTGTTTGGTTATGTATCTAACTTTGCCCTATTTACCATTGTATGTAACAAATTTTTAAAACATCTACGGAGTATTATTCTATTATATGTAATAAACTTGTAAAAAATGCTATTGTATGTAACAAACTTTCAAAACATCATGCTATTGTATGTAACAAACTTTCAAAACATCTTTTGTATGCAATAAACTTGTAAAAAATCGCTATCGTATGGTGCGGTAGTCAATGATCTACTAAAGTTAGCTCGTGCAGCCACAAACCAATATTAAAGAGCCATTTTCAATTTGGCATGTACATATGGTAACCCGCAATATACAATAGAGATTTTTTACAAGTTCATTGCATCCAATAGATGTTTTTAAAGGTTGTGACATACGATAGGGATTTTTACATGTTATTGCATACAATATATGTTTTGAAAGTTTGTTACGTACAATAGTAAAAAGGGCAATGTTAGATACATAACCTAACAATTAACCCTTAAATGTATCTTGTATTGTATCGTATCCCTAAGCTTTTTTCGTTTTTAATTTCTCAGTTAATAAAGGGAGATCATGTGGTTCCTACATCGAGTGCAAGAGTTTGAGTTGTTATTGAAGCATAAAATGATGGCAGGGCATTCTTTTATGCACTTTTGCCTGTTATTTAGCACCAAGGTTTAGAGATCCATGGTTTTGTACTTTTGTTACATATCAATGCTCCACTAGCTTTCAAGTATCTTTATGGATTTCATTTCAGTAAATTGTCTTTGATGGAATTTAGTCTTGCTCCAAACTGTTAGTTATTATAATACAGTATATTATATATTATTGTGTTAGGCATTGTTATTGGATTCAGAAGAATTAATACTATCACTTTTGTTTTGTGATTTTATTAAATTGCTCTGACCATCTTTGATTCAGTTTCAGCAGATGTTGAGCTCATGATGATCTTCATTTCCCTTGTATAGCAATGTATGTCACCTATATTCCCCATTCCAAAGCATTGTAATTGTTTTTATGTTCTAGTTTTTTGCTAGAATTCTGTCTTTATAATTCAACCTGCGAAACATCAAGAAGTTGGCCACAAGAGTCTTCTTCAAAGCGATGCGCTTTACCAATACATTCTTGAAACCAGTGTTTACCCACGAGAGCCAGAATCCATGAAAGAATTACGTGACTGCGAAACACCCTTGGTAAGTGCATATAAAAATAATTTTTGAATGTTGCAACACCTTATGAGTAACATAATATTTTGATAATGTATGGCAAAATGGATTACTATTAACTATTTAGTATTAACTAAAAATATATGTGGGTGCATTTTCATTTTTCTGATTATATTTCAATTTGTAACACGAAATTCAGGAACCTCATGACAACGTCTGCTGATGAAGGACAGTTTTTGAACTTGCTTCTCAAGCTCATAAACGCTAAGAACACGATGGAGATCGGTGTTTACACCGGTTACTCTCTTCTTTCTACTGCCCTCGCTCTTCCGGAAGATGGAAAAATATTGGCTATGGACATAAACCGGGAAAATTATGAAATTGGCCTTCCGATCATTGAGAAAGCTGGTGTTGCTCATAAGATTGACTTTAGAGAAGGCCCCGCTCTTCCTCTTCTTGATCAAATGCTTGAGGACGTAAGTACTTAAATTTTTGTTTATTATTATTTTTTTTTTATTGAAACTAGTTCTTATTTACAATATCCAATTTACAGGTAAAATTCCATGGATCATTTGATTTTATATTTGTGGACGCTGATAAAGACAACTATCTTGACTACCACAAAAGGTTAATTGATTTAGTCAGAGTTGGCGGAGTGATTGGCTACGATAATACTCTTTGGAACGGTTCATTGGTGGCACCCGCAGATGCACCACTTAGGAAGTATGTTAGGTATTATAGAGATTTCGTTTTAGAGCTTAACAAAGCCTTGGCTACTGACCCAAGAGTAGAGATTTGTCAGCTTCCGGTGGGTGATGGAATCACTTTATGTCGTCGTATAAGCTAATTACGTATTACGAATGAACCAACACGTGGGCTTGCAAGATTCATTGTTACAAGTGATAACTATCTTCTTCGATGTTTGATATGTTTAAACAAGTGAAAAGTCCCGCGAAATGCTACTAACTTTGGCCAAAAAGCTATTGTGTGTAACCAACTAACACATGAGTGTAAAAATGCAATCAAGTTTCAAAAATGGGTGTTTTAATGTAATTTGCTGACGTGTCTCTCGTTGAAGGTGACACATGGCGTACGGATGTGCCACGTGGCTTCCGGAGAGTTTGACAACTCATTGACACGTCAACAAATTACATTAAAACACTCTTTTTGAAAGTTGGTTGCATTCTTACACCCATGTGTTAGTTGATCACACACAATAGCTTTTTGGCCAAAGTTAGTATCATTTCGATAGACTTATCCCTTTAAACAATTGTAAAAGAATAACATGTTGAATTTCTTTTTAGTATTTGACACTTCCCATATGTTCTTTTATATATATATATATATATATATATATATATATATATATAGAGGGATAGGTTCTTGTGAAAACAAGAAGATAAAAAAAAACAGTGAAAACATATCCCCACCCTGCATCTAATCTAACATATATATATATATATATATATATATATATATATATATATATATATATATATATATATAAAAGGGGTAGGGATAAAAAAACCCCGGTGAAAACACTTTTTGATTCACAATTTTTTTGAGGTGTGAACTATTATTTTTTTTGCTTTACATATGAATTTTTTTTGTTAACCCTTCTATTTATTTTTTTCACATAAAATTTTTCGTCATGAATCTTTATTTGTTTTTTGCTTCACACATATTTTTTAACTTTTTAATTGTGAACCTTATTTTTTTCACATAAATTTTTTTAAAAATTTTTTCACGAAATTTTTTAAGTTTTTTTATTGTGAACTTTAAATTTTTTTTTGAGTTTACGGAAAGTTTTTAACCTTTTTAATTGTGAACCTTTTTTTTTTCAACTGTGAACTTTAATTTTTTTTTTTTTGAGTTCACAGAAAGTTTTAAACTTTTTCAATTGTGAACCTTTTTTTTTTAATTGTGAACCTTAAGTTTTTTTTAGGTTCACGGAAAGTTTTAAAAATTTTCAATTGTGAACATTTTTTTTTCAACTGTGAACCTTAATTTTTTTGAGTTCACGGAAAGTTTTTTACTTTTTCAATTGTGAACCTTTTGGTTCATGAAAAGTTTTTCACTTTTTTAATTGTGAACTTTTTTTTTTCAACTGTGAACCTTAATTTTTTTTTTGTTCACAGTAAGTTTTTAACTTTTTCAATTGTTAACCTTATTTTTTTGTTTTGGGTTCACGGAAAGTTTTTAAGTTTTTCAATTGTGAACCTTAATTTTTTACGGTTTACTTCAAAAATATAAATAAAAATTCACACTTTAAAAAAAATTGTGAAGGAAAAAGTGTTTTCACCGGTTTTTTTTTTATCTCCACCCATTTTATATATATATATATATATATATATATATATATATATATATATATATATATATATAGGGTAGTGATCAAGAGGGAAGTGTCTTTTTGGGGGAAGGGGGAAGCGTTAGTACGCATCAGGAAGCATATTACAATTATCAATCAAAACGTCAACAAAAAATTATTTTTATCGGTAAATAGTAATCAAAATCGATGCTATAAAGAATATTTTAACGAATGAATTTCATTTTTAAGTCATAACATTAATTGATGAATATTTATTTAATTAATTGTTAAGATGCAGTGTGATGCATATTAACTAAGATGCATCGTGATGCATCATAAAACTTCACATTATTTGAAAAATATTTTTATTGTTAAGATGCATCACAATGCAGATTAACTAATATGCATCGCGATGCATCTTAACGGATTTGGATCAAATATTCATAAATCGATACTATAACTTGAAGAAAAAATTTATCAAGGAAGTTTAACATTTATAACATCGATTCTGATTAACATTTACTAAATTTCAGTTTGCTTTTTTCGAGATTAGTATAGGTGAAGGTAATATGCTTCCTGATGCGTACTAACGCTTCCTCCTTCCCTCAAAAAATGGACTTCCCTCTGGATCATGCCACTATATATATATATATATATATATATATATATATATATATATATATATATATATATATATATATATATATATATATATATATATATATATATAAAAGTTAGATTAGATGGATGGTGGGGATGTGTTTTCACTGTTTTTTTTATTTCCTTGTTTTCACAGGATCCCATTCTTATATATATATATATATATATATATATATATATATATATATATATATATATATATATATATAGGTGGAGGTTCATATGAGAACCAACTAAAAGTTGAGAATTTTTTGGGGGAAGCGTTAGTATGCATCAGGAAGCATATTACCTTCACCCATACAAATTTCGAAAAAAACAAACTGAAATTTAGTAAATGTTAATCAGAATTGATGCTATGAATGTTAAGCTTCCTTGATAAATTCTTTCTTCAAGTTATAGCATCGATTTATGAATATTAGATCCAAATCATTTAATATGCATCGCGGTGCATATTAGTTAATATGCATTGTGATGCATATTAACAATAAAAATATCTTTCAAATAATGTGAAGTTTTAATATGCATCGCGATGCATATTAGTTAATATGCATCACACCGCATATTAACAATTTATTAAATAAATATTCATCAATTAATGATATGACTTAAAATGAAATTAATTCGTTAAAATATTCTTTATAGCATCGATTTTGATTACTATTTACCAATAAAAATAATTTGTTGTTGACGTTTTGATTGATAATTATAATATGCTTCTTGATGCATAATAACGCTTCCCCCCAAAAAGGCACTTCCCTCTTGATCACTACCCTATATATATATATATATTTGTATTTGTATTGTATATCATTTTCATTAATGTTAATTGACAAGTATTTCAAATTGAACAAAATTTCATATGCCACAAAACAAAATAGGTTTCATTGGATTTATTTTGTTGTTTTATTTAGGGTTGGTGAATCTAATACTCCCTCCGTCCCGTATCTATTGTCCAGTATTCCTTTTTGGGATGTTCCAATTTAATTGTCCACTTCCATAAATGGAAAAGAATAATGAGGTAAAGTTCATTTATGCTCCTAATTTATATATGTAAGACAAAAAGGTATGTAAAAAGTAAAGGGTAAAATTGTCTTGTTACCAAAAAGTAAGAGAGATGGTGATGTTTTTCTTAAACTGCGTGTTTTTTGTCTGGGGACAATAAAATTTGAACGGAGGGAGTACTATATTGGTAAGCTAGCTTCTCTTTAGTACTCCCTCCGTCCCATTACAAATGTCCACTTTGACTTTGCACGTAGTTTTAGGATTCTCCACTAACTACACTTTTCACCAATCAAATATTAAATCCACCCACTAAAGTCTTTTTTGATTGGTTAAATATCAAAGTTGACATTTGTAATGGGACATCCCAAAATAGTAATGTGGACATTTCAAATGGGACGGAGGGAGTAATATAAGGTGGATCGATCATTTATTGGTAAGCTTCTCCATAGTGATATTAGTAATCACTCGATCTGTTACTATATAATTAGGTATTTACAAATTAAAGACTTATGATCGAAACATATATTGCAACGGATGGTGTTTGGCATAAAGGTATGCCGTATGCAACAACCAAAATGTGTGTATAATTAAGTGATCGATATATATATACGTACAATTATATTGTATTTAAAAACGAATTAAGAAGGGCTGCAATAGTATTCATTGTGACAACTATTCTATCAGATGTTTCATATTATATTATAACTAATATATAAAATTATGATATCGTGTTTTAGAACTTTTGAATTTAGAAAACCATTAATCTTAAAGATGTTTGTAACTCTTATTCTTGGATGTGTATATATAAGATAGGCTAAGTATCTGAAAATGTATCAAACTTTGTCAAAATCTCTATTGTATGTATTAACTTTCAAAACTTTTATTGAAAGTATCCAACTTTCGATATATATTAATTGTATGTAATTTTTATACGTGGTGCTTTAAGTGAATGCAACGTGGGTATTATATATGGATGATACACCAGTCAAATTATATACAATTAGCAATAATTGAAAGTTGGATACATAGGTTTTGAAAGTTGATACATACAATAGAGATTTTGACAAAATTTAATATATTTTCGGACACTTATCCCAAATAAGTTCGAGTTCTTTCCAGTTTAGTAATTGTTATTTCTCTCGGCCTGTTGTATGTCGTGACGATCAAACATCGTCTAATCTAAAGGAGATATTTGACTATTTATCGATCGAATATATTGTTTAGATGATGATATGGTTGGCTCAGTTTGCCGTTTACTTTTAAATAAGCTCTCATGAACTTAAATTATCGTGTATATGTCGTTTCTACAAATATCACTTGACTTTTCCAAATGTCGTTTACTTTGAATATATCCGCGCATAAAATAAATTTCAATCCCAAACTTATCAAAATACTTCCCCAACGACTAATGAAGATCTACACTTGTAAATTTGTAGAGGACAAAAGCGAACTAAATTACGTATAAATGGTACTCCGTAGTAAATAACAATTGCTGTTGTCAACAAAAAAGTTATGAGTAATGAGATGATCGATTTTGTATCCTGGGTCGTTTACGATTTTTTTTTTTTTTTTTATTAATACTTAATTATATGACAATACAAAGGGACTCCGTCACCTACCGTACAAATCTTGACCTAATCAAATTAACAATTAACCAATACTTTCTTAGCACTAACACGAAATCTCAACCATACCAAACATTGTTTTCATGGTTAACTGGTCTACAAGTATCATCATATAACATACATATAAATAAAAATTGAGGATTAAATCAATAATATAGTTTGATAATATAAAATAAAGGAGCTTACCAAATCCCAAGTCTTGTTGTCCATTATGGTTGGCCAAGTCAAGTTGCTCACACCAACCCACCTTCCTACATATCCCTAATTCACCAACTCCCTTCTCTATATATTTTCGATCCATTTCTCATTCCAATTCAGGTTCAATTCTACAAACCTTATAGCTACCAATTAAGTATCAATAATTCCCACCCTTCACATACATACATACAGATTTTGATTGTAATGGCAACCACCGGAGAAACTCAACCAGCGAAACACCAAGAAGTTGGCCACAAGAGTCTTCTTCAAAGCGACGCGCTTTACCAATACATTCTTGAAACTAGCGTTTACCCACGAGAGCCCGAATCCATGAAAGAGCTACGTGAGGTCACTGCCAAACACCCATGGTTAGTCCTTACTTTTGCCAAAGTTAATTTCAACACCATATTCATGTAGAATATGATACATGGGCATAGTACTTGATATCAAAAATGCATGCTTGACATGGACTTAACTAATGTGTACATGATCCATTTGCAATTTTATTTTTGTATATAGCTTTAAACTATCTATGGCTGCATTTTCTTCTCTTAACATTTCACTTTGATATATCAAATTTAGGAACCTTATGACAACGTCTGCTGATGAAGGACAATTTTTGAACCTTCTTCTCAAGCTCATAAACGCTAAGAACACAATGGAGATAGGTGTTTACACCGGTTATTCCCTTCTTTCTACCGCTCTTGCTCTCCCTGAAGATGGAAAGATATTGGCGTTGGACATAAACCGTGAAAATTATGAAATTGGCCTTCCAATTATTGAGAAAGCTGGTGTTGCTCATAAGATTGACTTCAGAGAAGGTCCTGCTCTTCCCCTTCTCGATCAAATGGTTGACGATGTAAGTACCTATGAATTTTACAAGACATTAGGGTTTTCTTTGGCTCTACTTAAAATAAAAAACGTATTGAGTATATTGCTATATAATCTACAGGTTAAATTTCATGGATCGTTTGATTTTATATTTGTGGACGCTGATAAAGACAACTATCTTAACTACCACAAGAGGTTAATTGATCTAGTCAAAATCGGGGGAGTAATTGGCTACGATAACACTCTTTGGAACGGGTCTTTGGTGGCGCCAGCAGATGCACCATTGAGGAAGTATGTAAGGTATTACAGAGATTTCGTGTTAGAGCTTAACAAAGCCTTGGCAGTTGACCCAAGAGTTGAGATTTGTCAGCTTCCCGTGGGAGATGGTATCACTTTATGTCGCCGTATATGTTAATCACCGAGTTTCGGTTGGACATAATACACATTAGTTATTCGTTCAAAGTGCAGTGTGCGTTTGACACCTATTTCATTTCATATTTAATATATCGTATATCCAAAGCTTAATTGTAAGAGATTTCGTTTCTGTAATTCAACAAATGTTAATGATAATGGTATGATTTTGTTTGTATTCAAAGTTACTATTTTAATTTACTTAAACAATTTAATAATATATAATTATTACTCGAGCACAACATACGCTAAAATACAAGTTTGCTTCATTTAGATATCAAGAGAACGTTCCCTACGTATGGTTATTAACTTATTATATATGTTAACAATCTTGTATCTTTATTATTAATCGGGTTGCTGTTTAACTGTTATCTATAAGCAACTCCTAAAAAACCATTTTTTAAAAATGGTTGTTGTCAGTATGAAATAACTTATAAATAAAAAACGCTTTAATTATCGTCGTATAAAACCAGTAGTTAACTATGTACAAATATTCCATTACTCATACTCCCTCTGAATGTATCAACCGAGATTGACCAAAGTTGTTGCTAAACCCATCGTTATGCTTATTATTGGACATATTTGTAACCAGTGAATATTTTCCGTTAGTAAATGACTTAAATCGGTGTAATATCTCATTTCGTTACTAAATTAACTACCAATATATCTTATCCAAACACTACAAAAAGAATGTCATTTTACCACGCTTTTAGAAAATGTGTAAAGTTTTTTGAAAAAAATAAGATTTTCCACACTTATATATGTAAGAAGGAAAAGCTCACACTTGTGAGTGTGAAGAAATTACAAATTTTCAACACTTAAAAAGTTAAAAGTGTGAAAAAAAATTTGTATCACATTATTTCCCACACAAGAGAAAGTGTGGATAAATTTATTACAAATTTTTTTTCACACTTTTAATTGTTGACAAGTTGTAATTTCTCCACACTTTTAAGTGTAAACTATTTTTCTGATACTTATATATGTGAAGATTGTGGTGATTTCCACCTTATTGATGTAACATTTTTCTACTCAATTATATGTGTAAATAATTTAACATATAATTTCACACATTTTCAAAGTGTGAAAAAAGTAAGGATAAATGATATTATTGTTGTAGTGAAATGACGATCGGTCATTAGAAATTGAGTTAAACAAATTCCGTACAGAATTGAACTAGAAACTAATAAATTGTAACACTCATTGGGAAAGATTTAATTTTGATTCTTATTCTTTGATGCATATATACTTGTATTAAAAACTATTTTAAAGACTATATGATTATTATCACATATATAACTAGTGATTATAAGTAAAATCAAGACGGTAAAACGGAAATAGTAGATGTGAAATAATTAAAAGCTTATAAAGTGTGAGTATATACTCCCTCCGTCCCGAATTTATAGTCCACCTTTCCATTTTGGGATGTCCCAATTTTATTGTCCACTTTGTACTTTTAACCAATCAAAATATTTGAATATGGTGAGAGATTAAATCTTATTGGTTGTATAGTACGACTAGTATACTTTTCTTAAACTGCGTGTTTTTTTGTCTGTGGACAATAAAATTGGGACGGAAGGAGTATAATATAGTATATGATACGATTATTCAGAAATCTTAGTTATAAGAAGCAACGTAACGAAAGTCATTGAATCACCAACTACCACTACAAGATAAATGCCATTTACTGACTGAAATAAAGTGTCACTGAAGCTATAAAAACAGTCATTAAATGTCTAAAAGGCTACTCCTACTTAAGAAAAAAGAGTCACTAACAAGGCCATCACTAAAAGTCTAACCTGACTAAAAAAATCAGTGAGTAAAAGTCTGGAACAATAACTGACTGAAATATCAGTGAGTAAAAGTGGCTCATAAACTACCAATTACCTGTAATATGTAAGCTTTACTCACTAAACTTTCAGTCATTAAAAGTTTATGCAATTACAGATATTGTCTTTACAAATTTCATATTAGGAAGGGTTTCTCCGGATATTGTCTTTACATATACTCCTAGTAATAATATTCCAAACTAATTAAAATACAAATATGCAAGTATAAAGTGCTTTATTTCTCAAACCATGTCCAAACTTGTCAATGCACAAGTGTCAAAATTAAAGGTTGAAACCTTATAAAACAACATCTAATACAGTATCAAAGAAACAAAAAAGTAAAATAAGAAAAAGGGGTTCCAAAATCTATGAATCAAAGCAGCTCCATCAAATATCTACTCAAGATCTGCAAAAAACAAAATAAACATAACTAAATAAATAAATGTACAAAAATTAATTTACATATCAGCAAACAATAACAATAAATTATTGGATGTTTCGTTCAAAAAATTATTTGGTGGTAGTCGCTTATTTGTAGACTAATAGTCTAAGATTGAGTATTACCTTGAAATTGGCAGCACTAACTTAGAACTTAGAAGTCTGAACCTCTGTTCCTAAACCCACTTCAAACTAGCAAGGCCCTATTAGAAGCTAAGTAAACACATTTTATGGGGAGAGAGTAGTGCCAGTTAAAGACCGAAACATCAGCCTGGTTAATGCATATGGCCTTTCGAGTTGATTAATATCCTATCGTATGAGAGATAAAAATCCTGAAAACCAAGAAACATCTATATTAATACCAACTGAAACCGGGCCACAACAACAAGTGTACTTGCAAACCCAAGCTAAACATTTACTAATCACATAAACAATATCATAACACAACTGAAAACATGTATACAGGACAATGATAATATTATCATTTATAGCTTGACCCGTTTCAAGTGCTAGGTTCTATAGTTTGCTACTCTTTATGCTAAACACCTTGTTCTAGTATATCAATATAGTGTCAATCAGGAACCTATCATAAGCAATCTAATTTTAACGTAAGCAATCACGATTTTAAAAGGAACATATATTATCAATTACTTAGACGACTAACTAAGTTTATATTGTAATATGAGGTGTCTAAGAATATAGCGTCCATTATGTACAAGCTATATAAATAGTAATTAGAGAATGACACCAAATTACAATATTCATTACTTCATGTGTAAGATCAATACTAACAGGCATACAAGTTAAAGATACATATACAAACCTCAATAGTTGGATCCATCTGAGCTTCGGATGCGAAACCATAAAACCTTTCATGTTACACAAGTCAAGTGTTAGTAACATGGTACATAGGTAGCCTGTGTGTACCAAAGGTCCTCAGCTTAGTAAGGGCTGAGTAAGGAATACTTATCACAGCCTTCCTTGCATTTCACATAAACGTTTCCAAAAAAAACAATATATATATAAATCGTAGTTTATAGTGATACAATATAGATTCTGCAAAATTTTAGGTTGTTTGACTTATAAGCATGAAAATAAAGTCAGATTTTTCAAATGTCTGTATAAATCTTTTATCACCAATTTTCTAACTTCAATAAACCCAAATTACCATTACAGAAGATGATGACCATAGTAAACTACTAGCATAAAGTAATAGAGCGGAAGCATCGTATTTGTACCTCTGACCAAAATACATGATTTTTAGAGCCACAAGTCTCTTTGAGTGATACTTCATGGAGTTCAAGTCATAACCTGTATGAAAGAATGTATTTCATAAACAAGAGTACAAGACAGCAGAAGGCTACATTAATGTAATTTTATAACAAAACATCTTCTAAGATAATCAACGAGGTAACTTGTGAATCACTTAGAATCAATTCATCCTAAAAATTAAAGTTGTCACTTGGATATCAATGAGATCTAATAGGCTTAAACTAATCACTATTCAGACTTTCCTCACTTGAGTAGCTTGACACAGTTACTAACTTGCTACACAAAACCGTAAAACCAACAGTTATAAAGTTTTTTACACTAAATGTTAAACCATCAAACAAAAGAATAGGTCAGTAAAAAAAGATAGGGAAATTGGAGTTCCAAAAGAAAGAAGAAAACAATCTTGTGTTTCCATGATAGTGTCCCTTTGGGAGACCTTGACCCGGTTTGAGTTTGTGTGGTGGTGGATTCAGAACTAGTGGTTTTAGTCGGCCAGAGTTTGGAAACCACGATTACCAAAAAAAAGCCATATGGTTCTTAATTCTAGACCATGGATATGGATAAAGATAATAAAACAGAGTTGGAATGTAAAACACATGAAAGCAAACATGTTAAGATGAAAAGAACACATAATACTGATGCAAGAGAATAGATTAAAGTCAATCTCAAATCTCAATTTAGGAGCAGATGCAGCTCCTCATAGGGAGCAAAAGTCAAAATAAGAGTCTCTTCATTTTTCACAGATGTGTTACAATTATACTAGTGGCAAGACTATCTTACGAAAAAAGGCATAAAAGGTATGGCATTGAAACAGTTTAGGGCTTAACTTGTACAACAGGCATCACATGCTCTTTATAAAGATCATGGTCGGAGCTTCACACGTTTTAGGATTCAGTTTACCCTGAAAATAGAAGATATAAAGTTCAAAGCTAAAATTAGTGTCTAAATTGAACAAAAATTATATCTAATTCAGGTATAAATGATACTACGTATATTGACTTTAATGCATTATGTTGCTACACAAAATCTGCCAGACTGAAAACAAATCAATTGGAGTAATAAGACATAAGCCTGTTATTATTATCACAGTTCTTAGTTGATCACAATATCAAAATGACCGAAACTAAACCTTTTCAATCGAAAATAAACTCTACAGTGATAAATTGTACTAGAAAAACATATTTCAATTAATATAATACATGTAATACTACTTCAAAACTTAAAACTTCAATTTCTTCTGTTTTGTGAGAAAAGGAAATCAAACCATAATCAGATATCCATAATAGAGAAAAATAAGAAGAAATAAGTTTTGGAACTACAATCCTCATTTCAAAAATAACCAAATGCATACCATAATTTTCGTAATCCATGTGATAATCGTTGACTCGTTTGTCTCCTTCGTCATTTGCAATATTCGATTTTAAGAACACCTTCTTTAGGTTCCATGTCCGATTCTCATGAAATTGAGTATGATTAAATGAAAAAACGTAATTAAAGAAGAAGACACTTGTTTTATGGAGATGACTTATCATAATCGGTGATGATCCAGCCGGCGAGGGTGCGATTGCCGATGGTAGTACGATTGAAGGCTATGTTACGGTCGCCGGAGTCTCTGCTAGTGCCTGCAATAGTGCGATTGAAGGCTACGTTGAAGTTGCGGTTATCAGAGTAGTTGCGGTTGCCGGAGCAGCCGTTGCCGGTGCGTTTGCCATAAGGAATTATTGAGAGAGTGAAGTGAGTGCGAATAGAGTTTAGGGTTTCAAATGCCTAAACTGGAATTAATAATAATTGAAAATTTTACTACTCCGTATTATTTTTATATATTAATATTAATTAATTAATAATTTAATAATTTATTATTATTTTACAGAGTTTTTCTCACTCTATTGTACAGCAAAGCGGATTTTAGCTTACTGTATGGTCTTTTAGTCGGGAAATGTTTCAGTCAGGAAATGGCCAAAGTTTTGTAGTGTACAAACTGACAAAATCTCAGCATTAACAAACATACATAAGAGGAAAGGAACAAGTAAACGGAAAATAACAAAAAAATAAAAAAAATAAAGGAGCTTACCAAATCCCAAGTCTTGTTGTCCATTATGGTTGGCCAAGTCAACTTTAACCACCAACTCATCACCTTCCATCATCCTAATTTACCAACTCCTTTCTCTTTATATACTCGCATAGGTTTCTACTTCCATTTCAGGTTCAATACTACAAACCTAAAAGCATTCAAGTATTATTCCACCTTTCAAATACTACAAAAACTGATCGATTATAATGGCAACCACCGGAGAAACCCAACCTGCAAAACACCAAGAAGTTGGCCACAAGAGTCTTCTTCAAAGCGACGCACTTTACCAATACATTCTCGAAACTAGTGTGTACCCACGAGAGCCAGAATCCATGAAAGAGCTACATGAGGTCACCGCCAAACACCCTTGGTATAAGTCCTTAAATTAATTATCAATGTGTATACATTCAGAGTATTTGTTTAATATGGTTTCATTCGATATATATACATGGCTTTATGATTTATATGGGTGTGTATTGTATTTCTAAACATTTTGGTTGTCGGAACAACCCGCTTACCATGACACAATATTGTCCGCTTTGCCCGCAGACGCACGCCTTTGCTCTTGGCGACCACACTTCCCAGAGGTCACCCATCCTGGAAATTGCCCTCGCTCGAGCACGCTTAACAGCCGTACTCTTGCGACAATCTACCACCTGTGGTCCCAAAACGCGTTGTGTCATTTAAGCGCCTTGTTACCCTTATAAGCCCCATCATCCCTCATGTCCACGGCCGATGTGGGATACGCCTAAGGTGCTCAATTCAGATGTCGGTAAAAATGGTTAGTCAACAGTTTTGAATTAGAGGTATATTCAGGACAGAACTTAGATTTCTCATGAAAGGGTTAATAATGGTTTAATCCTCAAAGTTTCACTTCTTTTTTTTCACTTTAACCACTCAATTTTTTATGTAATGATTTAATCCTTCAAGTTTGCATTGACTTAATGGTTTAACCCTTTGAAGGGTTAAACCATTAAATTTTTAAAAGTTTGATGATTAAACTAGCTAGAAAAATTTAAAAGGGTTAAATCATTATAAAAGATAAACTTTAGGGATTAAACCATTAAAATGTTGAAGTATAATCAAACTTTAGGCTTAAATCACCAAAATATTGAAACTTAGAGGGTTAAATCATTAGAAAAATACTTTAGTGGTTTAAACGAAAAAAAAGTGAAACTTTGAGGATTTAACCATTATTAACCCTAGAGCTTCAAAGAAAATTTTACATTAGATGGGTCGACCCAGATATAGATCCACTAATTTAGTTGGATCTTGAATCGGATCATGATCCAATAACTAATGGGCTAGATCAAGACCCATATAAATGGATCTTGTGACCCATTGGATCTTGTCAAGATCCGACCTGCCCCGCCCCATTGACAGGGATCTAGTGTGCTAAATAAACGGTTTGCATGTATGTACTGTACAATTGTACAATATCGGATCCAAATATTTTTTTTTTTGATAAAGTTATGTTGTAAACCGCCACAAATGCGCGCTCCAATTGTGTATTATTATATATTATTATATTATTCCCATTCTCGCCAATGTCCGACGTCACTAGTTCACTCCTCATTTCGTCGAAAAGCGTGGCGGTTATCGTATTATTTAGAGCGGTTATTTGGTCTCTTACGAAGCGGTCTGTGTGTTTAACCGCTCCATTATATTTGAAAATTTTCACTCAAATGTTTCAAATTTCGCTCCAAATTCATTCAAAACATTTTAAAAAGCTCTACAAACCCTCCCTTATTAATTATATATATACTCACTTGTGACCGATGCGCATTTCAATCTATCTTCTTCCATTGTTGTACGCCGGTGATTTCCACTTCGCTTCCGATTCTTAGTTCTCTATATAAGGGTACTTATCTTCCGTTAAAGTTCTTAATATGTATTTCTACAAATATTATGGAGTTCGATGATTAATTAATCCTAAAATTTGTTGATAATATAATACATGGATATAGGGGTGATATAAATTAAATTGATTAACCTTTAGAACTATAAATAAAATGCAGTTTGTTCGATAACAAGTGATGCACATTTAAGAATGAACATCAGTAGTCCATATGTGTATATATATATATGTATGTTTGTGGTCCATACATGCTCTTTGATATATCTATATATGTTAATGTTGTTGGCAATATGTGTCCATATGTAAGGTATCTTTGTCTCACATTGATTGTACAAAAACTTAACGAATAGTATATGAATTGGAAAAGTGATATCCGATATGTTGTGATCTTTCATGTCTGTGGTCCACACACGTACATGTGTTATTTCTTAAATACTTCGTATATACTCCGTATTAGATTATTAGTCACACGTGTATATGTAAAGAACTTTGTCTGTAAAGTATCAGCATTTAATTGTTTCTCATGTTTTCGAGTTGAATTGAATGTATGTATAATTGTATAAAAGAGTATTTAATGCATGTATGTAATGTAAATAAGATTTGTCTGTATTTGACTCGAATTGAATTGATTGAATCGATCTATTCTATGTACAGTATAAAAGAAAAGAATTCAATTGACCGTCCACATTTTGTTACTTTTTCTTGTTTATGTTATTTATTGTTGTATTATATATATATATATATATATATATTCATGATCCATGATATGATTTAGTTAAGGTTCGTTGAATGTTATAATTGTAATAATTAAGATAATTTTTTGTAGGTTATTATAAACAAAATGGTAGGCAAAAGACGAGGGGCTGCAAAGGGTAATGACTACACTCACGATCCAAACCGTTTCATTGAGTTCACCAAGGAAGGAGAACCTGTAGGAGCTAATAGGCCAGATTATACCTCATGGTTTGGTACAGAGATTAGAGTACAGATTCCTTACTATTTGGACTGGAACACTAAGGAAGTTCCACATGATGACCATACAAAAGTGACTCCTCAAACGTTAAATCGATTATGGGACGTAACAAAAAGTTATTGGAACATACCAAACGATAACTACAAAGGTATACATATGAGGAAGGTAAATAAAATTTGGAGGAAGTTTAAAAGTGAGCTTACCACTCAATTTGCTGCTAAGGATGTAGATCCCTTTGAAAAATATTCCTATTTGAATAAGGAAGAGTGGCCAAGATTTGTTGAGTCGAGGACCACGGAAGAATTCAAGGTATTTATAGAACATGTTTGTATCCGTTGCTTCCAATGATTAAGTAGGAATGATTTTGATTAAAACTGTCACTAACAATTAATTTTTTTACTTCTCATATGTGAAGGCAAAAAGTGAGAAAGCCAAGGCAAGTGCGGCTATGAACACGGATCCTGCCCGTGTAGGTCGATTGGGATATGCTGGACTGAGAGAGTTTTATTACAAGAACAAAGTCAATATACATAAACAATACCCAGTTCTAGCAAAACTGAAGGCAAAGTGTTCTATTTTATATCTTTATGCCAGACTACGTATAACACCCCTCGTTTCAATATAAACAATAATATAATAATTGCGACTCGGAAGCGTATATTTAAAACATACTATCAATGTACTCAAAATGTCAATAAACTTTTTCAAATCTAATACATGACGTTTCAACAAGCTCGGTGTTATATAATTCAAACATCACTTTAGTTATCAAAAGAACATCAGAGTAAAAGCCTGTCAAACATTCCATCCAGTCAAAACACTTCCTGCCCTGCCCAATATGTCCCATCTATTTCAACCTGCAGGAAGAACTGTGGTGGGGTTAGCACAACGCTAAGTGAGTGAACCAATAACAACAGTCCAACTCAGCATAACAATCTGTTTACATAAAACACAATAAACAGAATATAAATCACTGACTCAATCAATTACTAGCCGACATTCACACAATGTCATTCAAACTACGTCAAGAGGATCGGTGGTCCCTGAGCAACCATATACCGGTTTGGCACCCAAGAACACTTATAGTTCAACTGTATAGGCCCATACAGCACTACCGATAACGTGTTGTTGATCACACACGACCTAGATCTCTAAACCAACAATTCAAGTTTATGAGATCTCCTGTCGTCTACAACAACAACAACAAGCCCAACTATCAAATCAAGTTGACCTCTGAATCTTACATATTAGCACAAATAAGCTAAGTAAGTAACATGCCAGTCTATCATGGCCACATGTTTCACAGATGCATCATATCACAGTAATATAATAAATTACTCGTTGTAAATCAAATCATTACAACTAAATCACACTGAGGTTACAGATCCACTCACCGACAACCACCGACAACCTCAGGCCTCCACTCAGTAGTCTAATATCACTGAGTCTTCTCCATATCTGAGAATCAATCAATCAAATATAAGTTAGTAATCAATATCAATACATAACTTATATCAATCCAATAATTCAAATCAATTATTCAAATAATAATTAATACCTAAGTCACCATATTATCTTAGGTATAATTATAACTAAACTCTACAATATAACTTACATTAACATATCATGTTCAAGTTATATTTACAACTCCTAAGAATTTAATCTTAACACAAAAGTGGCTGGAAAACAGCCTTACCCGCCGGGTAAGACCAATACCCGCCGGGTACCCACTAAACTGCACAAGCCGCCGGCTTGGCTCAGAAGCCGCCGGCTTCCCTACTTTCTTGACTTACCCGCCGGGTAAGGAAGGTACCCGCCGGGTACCCCCTTCGTCCCAGCATCCTGCGATCTGCTAAAACCCTAACCTACGGGTTTTAATACCCAAATCATCCAAACTCGATTTCAAACAGTTATAAACACCTAATAACTTCATATAAACATTATATAACCGTTATAACATGTTTCTAACATTCGATTTCACATCAATTTCATGATTTCACTCAAATCATTCAAATCAAAAATTATAAACTATCAAGAACACTTACAATTGGATTGAATGATGATGAAATCAGTTTAAGATCACAGCATATCTTGATTCAACTTTGAATTATGATTTGCTAACTTTTAAAGTTTTGTTTGTAAAGATCAAATGAAAGGGAAAATGACTTTCCCTTTTGGGAAAGTGAATAAATAGTCGGCCTCACTTAAACCGACTTCAATGTACGGGTATAATTTAATACCCCATCTCAATCTATTGTCTGGAACCCGAAAACCATTTGCGAGTCCAAACATTTTATCGCACCGTCAACTATATTAATTTACAACAATTACTAATTTACTTATCACATTGGAATATTCTACTCCTATTCCAATTATTTCAACTATTTCAAACAATATTATTTCCAAACACATTTAAATACTAATTTAAATCAAGAAATAATACAAAACAACTAGGTCCATTTCGAGGATGTTACAACTCTCCCCCCCTTAAAGAGATTTCGTCCCGAAATCTAACCTCAATCAATCTGACTAATGTGATATAATCACATACCTCTTAACATACATTAATCCTCAATAGCAACTTACAACTATACTTAGACTATTTGAATTCTTTCCACATGCACATATCCAAATGTACATGCTTCTATCTTTTCCTATGCACACATACAGTGCATCCATCCAACATCTCATAGGGACCAATCATCTATCTAATTTCTTTATCACCAATCAGATAAAAGTTTAAAGCACCCAATCACTTTAACCAATAACAATAAGTGAAACCTAACATCACTTACTAGGTCTACACAACCAGAAATTAGCAACATGCTAAAATCTTTAACCTATTCTCACTGTTCATCACTGTTAACAATAAAACAGCAGCAACAATATCACAACAACAGTGTTTATTAAACCCCAATGTACCTAGCAACATTGAAATATAATTCAACTCACGACCAACAATCAATCTAATATACAGATCACAATCTTAAATCTCTACCATCAAAGATCTGAAATTCAAATCTAGGTCAACTTTTCATCCAAAAGTTTCATACCTATACTCTTTTGAATACCCAATCATATTCACATATCATTTCAATCATATGAAACCTTTTACTTAAAAGTAATCCAGATTCCTATCACCTTAATAAGTACTGCAGAGGTCAACTCAGTAGGTAAAACCACAATCAACAAGTACTTTGCTCAATCAACAAAAGTACCACAATCAATCTTACCTACAATCAACCAACCTCTACATTGACTTATTTCCATTTGTAACTCCTTTCATTACTACCTATCAATTGTCAACAACATCTAAGTCGACAATAACTATTGCTCAACAATAATCACAACATTAGTGATTATACATTCCAGTACACCTATCAGTACTTAATATTTGTCTTCAAACTCTAACTAACCATCAAGTTAGAATTTATATACTACTTAAACTGGTAAGACATCAAAATCTATTCTTAGCAACCAGTTATTTCAACTCAACCTTAAGCTCTTAAGCTACTAATCACAAACCATTAGCCATTATACAACTTGAATCACTTAATCATTCAACACTAGATTCCATCAATCTAGCAACTAAGTCAATCTTAATCAACATTATGATACCACAATTCAAGTATCACAATATCACAATGTGCTACTTTACAACACATTTCAACAAAATCTACATCAAGTTAATCACAATTAACTAACCTCCACATATCCTATGGCACATTTTAATTCAATCTATTAAAACTTATCATGCCATTTATTATCATGTATACTACACATATATATTTACACAATTTCAGATATTCTCTAAAATGGACACATACACAACCATTTCATTTCATTCTATATACTAGGCCATTCAGACTGTTAAAGTCTTTATCACGCCTTTTCAATACTACTATTCATCACATATCCATACCACAGGACATGGAACAATCAATAACTCTATGTTTCACTTATATACTTATCAACTAGTATATAACTTCAACGTTTCATTCTAAACTTTCAAGAAAAGTTTGGTGAATACAATCATCACCTATCAATCTCAAGGTTTCTCTTACTCTCCAACACTTTACAATTATACACATCAGGTTTTCAGCCCCAAATGTCAAGCAATCATTATTCTTAAACTATCAAAATAATGATCATTACACTTAATTTCATACCTGATTTCTTAAAATATGAACAACTACTCAATTTATATTTCCTCAATTATCAACAAAAATCAACTAGATCTTTAATACTGCCTATTTACAGATATACTTTCATATCTTTTCTCCTTATTTGGATCTAATCCCAATTTACCACTTTATCACTTACGTCATTTGTATACAATCAACAAATAACTAAAGAATCCATTCAATTCTTTCAATATTTAAGTAACTCACCATGAGGTACCAATCAACCTATACAACTAATAATAATAACCTTCAATTATTCATCATCTCACAGTCTTACCCAATCAAAGCTATCATCACAAGCCTCATACACTGGTAAGACTTTCCTATCACAATTCTAATCAATGTGATTTAATTATTCTAACATATCTTAGCAAATTATAACTGTCATATCAAACAATGACTTCATATCTGTATAATTCTTCAACACCTATTCAGTTCAAATATCAATCATTGCTTAACTGAATACTCAATTATACTTAACACTATTTCAATTACTTAACACTAGCTTTAAGTAATTAGTCAAGTTTCACAAACTTAGAAAATTTGGGAATTTAACCACATTCCCCACACAATTATAATATTACAGTCAATATTAGACTTTTTCAACACAAACAGTTGACTATATGTCAACTCTGGTTTCAATCAACCAATCTATAAAATTTTCAAATTGCTCTCCTCAAGTTTGACCCCAAACTCAAACCAATCACAAGCAATTAATTTTTATACACAATTTTCTATTCATGGTTTGACTTTCAAAGTTAACATACCATCAAGTTAACTCACAACAAACCATTTTATCTTATATGTTCTTATCAATCCTTCACAAGGACAAAATCAACCTACCTCAACTTTGGCTCCATGCAAGCCATTACACCTTGTATGTTTACTTTCAAACAAAATTTTCAATTTATTACTTTTAATGACCTTATCAATCCTTCACAAGGACCAGGTCAAATTATATTAATCCTGACTCCATACAAGCCATTTCCTTTTATATGTTTATTATCAAACATAAACTTTCAATTATTACATTTAATAATACTTAGAATTCCTCAAGCAAGACAATACCATCATGTCTCAACTTTGGCCTCATACAAGCCAATTATCAAATAGTGATTCATTTAAACACTATCAAATTCATTTACAAGTAATTTATCACAATTACTTATTCAACAAAATCAAATTAATCACTTAGGTTTATCATCAAAACCTATATCAATGACAACTATTACTTACACTGACACTGTTCTATTAACCAATTGTTTTCTTATCAAAACAATTATTAAACAACTTAGCATACTATCATGCTCCATTTCCAAAATCACATTACATTTCTTTTATACCAAGTAGCCTCAACAAGTTCATGTGACACAACATAATATAACAACGGTGATCAGGCGTTGCAAGATTATGTTCTTCACAATCCATTCTCAGGCTACTCTACATTATAATTATCAATGTGCTCTATTCTCATTTCATATGATTTCAAATCAATCAAAATTCATTTAATAGTTTCTAACAGCTGATACATACTCAAAATCAGCTTATTACTTACATATTCAACCTTACATATGTAAGCCATCTCACATACACACAATGTTCTAATATTCAATAACTGAAGTACTCAGTATATCACTTATCTGAAACCTCAAACATATGATAACCTATCATCATAATTTCAATACTTAACACAATTCAATGTCCCTACTTACTACAAAATTCAGGACACATCTTAATTAATTATCATTACTTTGACATATGCTTTACTATCAAGCATCACTGTCACAACAAGCCTACTCAATCATGTTACTATAAACATTTCATTTACTAATTCACAATTGACTAGAAAGACCTATCACTTTCTCATTCAATTTAGCTTTATCATAAGTTATTTTCCTCATAAACTTATTCATCTTGGTTTAACTCAAGTGTTTAACTACAATCAAAACATATCATGTAGTCACATAACCACATATTTTCTCAATTAGCAGTCATCCTCAAATCAAATGACACACAGTTCTTAAACAGGATTCAAATCACACCCTGTAACCAATCTACTAATATAATACTATCAATTATATTATTTCACCAATAAAGACACCTCTTAGGTTCTAACATCAATCCAGTTAAAACCTTACGCAACTCTTTTCTACTCATTTAATCATATTTCTGCATTTCAATTTAATCAGAAATACTAGCCACAATGAGCAACTCATTTAATACCTCTATCTGATATCAACATATAACAATCACAGTTAACTCAAAACTGGGGAATCATATCAGTCTGACTCGATTAACTTCACTACAAAGCTTACTCAACATAACAGAGTAAACAATACAAGTTAATTTAAATTAACAAAGGCTTATCAAAGATTACCTGACAAATCTTAAGCCAGCAATGTTGAGGAAACATGAAATAAACCAACCAGTTACTCATGTTCCTCCGTCTCTGCATTCAAACAAGAACTTCACAACTTGTTATGGGTTAGTACACATGCAACTAATCACTTTCTCACACATTCACTAATCAATTAAACCCGCACCCACTGGAATGTTTGACTCAACTCAATCAAAGTTTAGGATTGAACAATCTATCATGTTCAATTCACCCAAACTATTGCTCTGATACCAACTTATAACACCCCTCGTTTCAATATAAACAATAATATAATAATTGCGACTCGGAAGCGTATATTTAAAACATACTATCAATGTACTCAAAATGTCAATAAACTTTTTCAAATCTAATACATGACGTTTCAACAAGCTCGGTGTTATATAATTCAAACATCACTTTAGTTATCAAAAGAACATCAGAGTAAAAGCCTGTCAAACATTCCATCCAGTCAAAACACTTCCTGCCCTGCCCAATATGTCCCATCTATTTCAACCTGCAGGAAGAACTGTGGTGGGGTTAGCACAACGCTAAGTGAGTGAACCAATAACAACAGTCCAACTCAGCATAACAATCTGTTTACATAAAACACAATAAACAGAATATAAATCACTGACTCAATCAATTACTAGCCGACATTCACACAATGTCATTCAAACTACGTCAAGATGATCGGTGGTCCCTGAGCAACCATATACCGGTTTGGCACCCAAGAACACTTATAGTTCAACTGTATAGGCCCATACAGCACTACCGATAACGTGTTGTTGATCACACACGACCTAGATCTCTAAACCAACAATTCAAGTTTATGAGATCTCCTGTCGTCTACAACAACAACAACAAGCCCAACTATCAAATCAAGTTGACCTCTGAATCTTACATATTAGCACAAATAAGCTAAGTAAGTAACATGCCAGTCTATCATGGCCACATGTTTCACAGATGCATCATATCACAGTAATATAATAAATTACTCGTTGTAAATCAAATCATTACAACTAAATCACACTGAGGTTACAGATCCACTCACCGACAACCTCAGGCCTCCACTCAGTAGTCTAATATCACTGAGTCTTCTCCATATCTGAGAATCAATCAATCAAATATAAGTTAGTAATCAATATCAATACATAACTTATATCAATCCAATAATTCAAATCAATTATTCAAATAATAATTAATACCTAAGTCACCATATTATCTTAGGTATAATTATAACTAAACTCTACAATATAACTTACATTAACATATCATGTTCAAGTTATATTTACAACTCCTAAGAATTTAATCTTAACACAAAAGTGGCTGGAAAACAGCCTTACCCGCCGGGTAAGACCAATACCCGCCGGGTACCCACTAAACTGCACAAGCCGCCGGCTTGGCTCAGAAGCCGCCGGCTTCCCTACTTTCTTGACTTACCCGCCGGGTAAGGAAGGTACCCGCCGGGTACCCCCTTCGTCCCAGCATCCTGCGATCTGCTAAAACCCTAACCTACGGGTTTTAATACCCAAATCATCCAAACTCGATTTCAAACAGTTATAAACACCTAATAACTTCATATAAACATTATATAACCGTTATAACATGTTTCTAACATTCGATTTCACATCAATTTCATGATTTCACTCAAATCATTCAAATCAAAAATTATAAACTATCAAGAACACTTACAATTGGATTGAATGATGATGAAATCAGTTTAAGATCACAGCATATCTTGATTCAACTTTGAATTATGATTTGCTAACTTTTAAAGTTTTGTTTGTAAAGATCAAATGAAAGGGAAAATGACTTTCCCTTTTGGGAAAGTGAATAAATAGTCGGCCTCACTTAAACCGACTTCAATGTACGGGTATAATTTAATACCCCATCTCAATCTATTGTCTGGAACCCGAAAACCATTTGCGAGTCCAAACATTTTATCGCACCGTCAACTATATTAATTTACAACAATTACTAATTTACTTATCACATTGGAATATTCTACTCCTATTCCAATTATTTCAACTATTTCAAACAATATTATTTCCAAACACATTTAAATACTAATTTAAATCAAGAAATAATACAAAACAACTAGGTCCATTTCGAGGATGTTACACTACGGGAGGGCAAGAAAACGGGGTTTCAAGTTATGGCCGAGTATCTTAAAAGTGTAGCAGAAGATTTGGTAATATATTAAATGCGTACTACGCTACTAACTTTTGTTACTAAATATGTTATAACACGTCAATATTTATTTCATTGATTAACAGTTGACAACAGAGAGAAGAATGTTGAATGATGGTACATATGATGAGAGGGGGGAAGATTCCCTAACAAGGTACAAGGGAAAAGAACACGGGGGAAGGACTCGGGCGGTGTCTAGTGTCGTTGGTATTAAAAAAGCCCTTGGACATAGGAAGAAGGGTGAAAAAAGGAAAGCACTCACACTTGAGGAATTTGAGTCCTTCACTGAGCGGTTTCAGGATGATAAACTAGTTTCTGCAACGGCGTTAGAAAATTGTAGAGCTGAATTAGCTAGAATTACAGAAGACCTGAAGATTCTCAAGGCTGACCAACGCTTCTTGTCTTCTGCATCAGATGGATCATCCGACTGGTCTGACGAGGACGAGGTAATTCCTTACATTTTAAACACATTATGTATGTAAATATATATATATATATATATATCTTAATATATACTATAAAAATATTATATACTTATCCTTTTACAGGCCTCTGCTCCATGTCAGATTATGATGCCATATGGTACTCATGATACTAGATGGGCGAGGGGGATGACACATCCGGCTCACAAGGAAGGACTAGTGCCGGGTCATGTGTTTGTTCAAGTTGACACCGTAGAACAAGGTTTTGATTTCCTTGGCATTCCAATTCCTAAGGAGGGAATCACTCTTCTAGGCCAAGCAAAAAAGTGAATTTATTCAATGGCCTCGCACCGCTATCAAGGTTTATATTCATTTGTATTTAATATAAAAGTGTGTTAATCTGTATATTGTAATATATATACTTTATTGAGATGAGATAACTGTTTTTATAAATGTATCTTGTATGCAATATGTCGTCACACGACTCTTTTACTTGTTTTAAAAAATGTATTCAATATGGTCACGCTTCTTTTAAAAGTTACTGTTAATAAATGTAGCTTGGCCGCGATGAGTCGTCACACGACTTTAGGAGTGCCAAGCCCACAACACTCTATGACGAGGCATGTCACTCGCCGGTAATTTCTTAAGCCAAATAATGATGTACATATATGTCTTATGTTTATACATTTTTCAATAATTTTTGTAATAATACGTACTGTAGCCTCCAAGTGAAGCGTCACCCCGCGTCTCCACATGTAACAAGACTTCACAACCTTTCCCCCGTAGCAGCCAACCATTTTCTGCAGAAGATGCATATGTGCGTTTTTTTTCTATATGGTTTACGTATATGATGTATATTAGTATATTATTGCCATATAATTGATACTTTGTTAATGTAGCGCCCATTGCCACCACCATCTTCACCACTGCGACCTGTAGAATTATCAAAGCGTGAAGTTGAACTGGCCACGCGAATTTGCAATATGGAACTGAAGCTGGACATGAGGCCGGCCGAAATCAGGGGACTGGGTGAGCGATTTCGGGAATTGATGGTTGGGTCTCCTTTCATTCCGCTTGATCCGCCACACAATATGTATGCGGATTCACAACGGGAATGGATTGGATATGAGGGGCTGCTAATGTGGATGACAAATGAATGGCTGGATATCAGCATAATTTCTTGGTTTGCGATGTATGTATGTTAATATGTATATATATATTCTATTAAGAAAATTTGTGATTTATTACAAATACTTTAATAGTTTAATTCATCATATTTTGATTTTAGGTACTTGTTTGAGTTACGCTTGAAGACGGGGATTCAAACAAAATGTGCGTTCTTATCACCGAGTGCTATTCAATTTAGTGTTTGTGAAGACTTTTTTGCCTACACGGATGTCATTAAACACATCTCACAGCAGTTTGATCTTCATAGTGACAAACAATATTTTATTGCTCCCTATTACCATCAGCACGTATTACAGTATATTATATCTATATCTGCTATATTGTTTTAATCAATATTTATACTAAAATGTTTAAACATGTTGGTAGTCAACATTGGGTCCTGTTCATAATTGATAAAGTTGAACACACTGGGTACATTGTGGATTCCATGAAGAAGGGGAAGGTACCCGGATCTTATGCTCTGACAAAAAGAGTAGAAGAGTAAGAGTCCTAAACTTTTCAATATGTAAAAATCCTCAACTATACCCATATGTTTTTATAACTGTACTAACTTAATAATATTGAATATCTGATTAGGACTAATTCACCCAGAAAATGGAATTGGCAAATGATTGATGTGAGTTGTTTCGAACATCTTGTTTATATATATTATATTAAATAATGTTGTTTAACTAACTTTTTAACTTTAATTAGTATCCCCAACAACAATCTAGCTGGGAATGTGGCAACTACATGATGAAACACATGTTTCAATTTGCTATAAATATGGAAAGAAACTTCCCAGCCAATGTACGTAAGTCCTTAAGTAGTTGCTAGTGTTCTGTGTATAATGGACACATCAAATGATAACTAGTTTGTCCTTCTATATATGTAGATTTGAAAATCACACAGGCAATATACATCCAAAGAATTGGACCAGTCTATCATTAGTTGGGGAGCTGCATTTGCAAAACGCTACATTGATGATCGCGCGACTAGCTAGCTAGCTTAGCTAGCTGGCTAGGTTATATTTGAACATGTGTATATTACCTGTACAACATTTATATCTATATCTATATATATGTACATAAATATGTACGTTTTGGTAATTTAGTAATCGATGGATATTTTGGTTTTGAACACAATATATATATATAGCTGCTGAGCGAATCAAACTGATTTATATAGGGAATTAATTACATTATAATAATGCTTCAAACCGCTACGAATTTGGAAAACGAACCGATTTATATTTTTGAATAAATATGCTATCGAACCGCTCCTAAATTGGGATACGCCTAACCGATCCGTTATAATTTCGCGGGAATAAATCAGAATAAAATAATGCCGGTGACCGCTCCTAAATTGGAAAACAAACCGATCCAATAAATAAATCGAGAAAAAATCGTAATAAAATAATGATCAGGAACCGATCCAAAGTCATTTGCAAAACCGACCCAATTAATTTGGCGGGAATAAATCAGAATAAAATAATGCCGGTGACAGCTCCTAAATTGGAAAACAAACCGATCCAATAAATAACTCGAGAAAAAATCGTAATAAAATAATGATCAGGAACCGATCCAAAGTCATTTGCAAAACCGACCCAATTAATTTGGCGAGAATAAATCATAATAAAATAATGCCGGTTAGGAACCGCTCTAACATTCACAATCGTTCCATTTTTGCTTCGTTTTAACCGCTTCAATGTTAATTAAACCCGCTTCAAATGCTGTTATTTGAAATGGTCGTTTGCCCGCTCTAAAAGCTTTTCGGTCTTTCGTGGCGCCGGTATCAGGGGCGGTCAGATCACCGCTTCAGATGACCTTTTTCACCGCCATATATACCCGTTTTTGTACTAGTGACTATAGGTCAATCAGACGCATTAGTATTTGTCATAAAGGTGTTCTGGATCAGGCACCTCCGGGAGGCACAAAACGGGTTAGGCTTCGAACCGTGGGCTCATGGCAATCGGAACATTTATTTGTTTACTTTTATTTGCTTGGTTGCAAATCATCGAAAAATCTTGCGTTTCATAACTATGTTTTACTGCTAAACCTATGAACTCACCAACATTCGTGTTGACATTTTAAGCATGTATTCTCATGTACTCAGCAACAGTAAGGCTGCCCATCAGGATCATACTAGGGTCGCATGGTTTCATCAAATGCATACAAAGGAGATTTCATGGCATTACCTTTTTGTTCACGGTTATGTAATAGAATCTCCCGTCATGGACGCGGACTCTAGGAAACTTTACATTTTTAGATTGTAAACACTATGCCTTCGGGCACTTTATTTATGGAAATTGATGTATTTTCAAAACGTCTCATGTAGAGTCGTTCAAGGTAACCTTGTGCAATGATTACTTTATTAGTCGCGTCCCGACCCGAATCGCTTCCGCAAGTGTACAAATTTGGGGGTGCGACACTTTCAGCACGGTCACCACTTAGTAGTCTCTAATCCCTTTGATACTAGCTACAAGATCTTTCCGAGACGGAATTAGAAATTTGGATAGTTTAACTATACTTTTCAAGATCAAGTGAAAGGCTAGTATACTGGTTCATTTTACAAATTCAGTATAATAAATATGAATTTAGAAACACGACAGCTAAATCGATAACATTAAAGCAAAATATAATAGAGAGCTTATCATACCACCTCGTCGATTTCGGTGATTCAGCAACACAACTAAAAGCATCCAGTTAAAATATTACATCATATTAGTGACATCAACTGAATTAAAAAAGGCAGCAGAAACAAACCTTGTGATATAGAAGACATCTGAGCAAGTAGTGGCAAGTAGAAATTGACCCAAGTTATTCTTGCATAGGAGATCCTTTTTACGAACTTTTGAGTATTTAGACTCATGAGGACACATGAACTAAATATGGTTAATAATCTACTCATAAATACCAACTCTTTGAACTAAATATTGTTAATTACTTCCTTAGAGAAGCTAATACTTACTTGACCACGTACTGTAATAGGGAGATTATCTAACTCAGGACACATTTGAAGGTTAAAGCAATATAACTATAAAAAGAATCCAATTCAAATGACAAAAACATAATTAACAGATGTAGTAGAGACAAACCTTGTTATATATATTTATATTATATGCACTCAAATTTCATGAATTTAGTGAACTCGGTTTGATTTTTAGGTGTATTGTACTCATCTGATAGGTGCTCATAAATGAAAGTGTGATCATAGACAATCTCCAATGGAGGTCCAAATTCATTCTTTTCTACGAAGAATCTCAATTTAGATTGATTTCTCTTTCCCCTCCTTTTTAGCAGATTTACTTTATAAATTAAAGTAATTAACTTGTCTTTGTAGATAAATAAATATGTGTATATTTTTCAAATAATACCGGGAGCGAGTATTTATATATTTGAAAGGAAAAATATTATTTTATCAAAAAATGCGTATGTTAAAATAAATACTCGTAATGTATTATTATAAGGTGATGATTCTTTCACATGTAATTGTACTTGTTACACGGGAAATTCATGCTGATTGACAATTGTGCCCTCAATTTAGTACTTCGTATAGTTATAATTATAATTGTATAAAAAAACGAAGCTAAATGATTATTTGCTATTTGCTAATTCTATTACACGAAAAGTTTTATGCAAATATTTATGGTAAATTGTGGGGTACTAACAGTGCAAGTTAGTCCTCCCACTCACAAACAATAATTGATTATGTAAATATTCTGAAAATTCAACGATAATTGTGAAAATTCTTTTCAGAAGTGTAATTTTAGCAGCACCAAATTAGATGCAACTAGATGGAGAGATATGTTAACCTCGAGGGGGTTGGAGCGCAACTTCTTATATCATATTCGTCGTCGCAATAGTTTTATATTTGTACTTTTCCGGTAACTAGTAAAGAGGTGTTTGAATAAGCTTTTTGAAGGGTTTTTATAAATTTATATATTGTAAAAAGCTTATATGTAAAACACTTGTGAGCTTAATAGTTTATTATACTTCAAAAGCTCATTTTCTTAGAAGTCAAGAAGATGGGGCTTTTGACATTGAGACCTTTAACTTCAAAAGCTCATAAGCGTGTAGTTGCACTTGAAATTTGTATCTAGAGCTTATGTTTATAGTTGGAAGCGGTGGCGAATCTAGGACTGAAACTAAGGTGGGTCCATTAAGAACTTGAAAGTGTTGCGGTAAATAAAGTTTCATACCCACGGTCAAATCGGGTCGGGACAATAATACAAAACATAAAAAAGAAATAAAATAATAGTCTTAAACAGTTAAAATTAATACAAATTTCTTTGACAAGGTATTATACCTTGTAAAAAATTCATAGGACCCTCATTCTTGACAGCATCTAATATTAAATAATAAAGTATTAAAAATATTAATATATTACAAGTTTACAACTAATATAAACAGAGTATTTCATATGTAAAACACCTAGAATCATTTACGTTTTAAGTTTTTATATATATGATTTATTATGATTTCTCACATGTTGATCTTTCATTAGGAATTTGAGTTAATAAAGCTAATTATCTCCCATATATATTAGTGACTTTAAGGAATATATTACAACTTTACGACTAATAAGTCAACAAAATAAATAACAAATAACATATTAAATTTCACCGTATCCACACAATAGTATTCAAGTGTTTTACAAAACAATAGTATTCAAGTGTTTTACAAATCACATTCGTAAAGAAACAACGGAATTGAAGTAGTAGTGTTTAATGGGCTAGCTTGTTTTATAATGTCAAAGGGTCCAGGGGTGGTCCACACAATAATTTAAGGGGGGTCCATGAGAAACATTAGTATATGGGCTCAAGTACTAGGGAGTTTCTAAGGGTGGTCCAATGACCACCACAGGATACATACAGATTCGCCTCTGGTTGGAAGTCAAAGTTTATATCTTTTTCTTTAAACGTTTATTAAGCTAGCTGTAGCTGAAAGTTAATAATGCAAAATGACATTAAAAACTAGTACTTTTTAATCAAGAATATTACTCCAAATAAATACAATTAATATAAGTTCTAAAATAATTTTAAAACTACTTCAATTAGCTCCGACAAAAGGTTATCATAACTAGGGCTGTCAATTTCTGACAAGACCCGAAACTCGACACGAAACCGACTCGAAAAAATTGGTTGGGTCAAGGTTTTTTAACCCACGAACCCGTCAACCCGAAACCCGCCAACCTGATCATCTTTTGGGTCGGGTTTGGGTCACCTAATAAGTTTTTAGGTTAACCCAACAACCCGAAATTTATTTAAATGTAGTTAAAAATTTAGAAGTTTTATGTTAATATAATAATCTAACGTATTTAGTGGTGTTTTAGTATTAAATATTGATAAACATACTAAGTTTTATGAGTCTTTTGAATTTTATAAATAATTTTATTCTTAACAATTTGATCTATTTGACCCGAAATTGATCCGTTAACAGAAAATGATCAGAAAACATGTCGATCTCACTAGATAAATGGGTAATCTGGGTCGGGTCAAGTTGGGTCATGGTTGAGTTGGGTTGAAATACTCAACCCGTTTGTAAAATCAGGTCAGATTTGGGTCAACTACTTTTAACATACCAACTCAATAACCCGAACGGATCAACTCTGACTCGACCCGAATTGTCACCCTAATCATAACCTTATATCACCCAATGACCCATATAGGCAAATACAAGCTAAAGCTTCAATTGATAAAAGGTAACTCAAGCACCCCTAAATTTACTAAAGTAATACTCCGTATAAATGGATAAATAAATACTCGATAATTGTATCTGGGTATACGATTTGAAGATGCTCTGCCCTGTGTGTTATTCCCAAATGGCTGTAGCCTGGAGCTGCACCATCATGGATTGCATTTTCAGGTAAATAATAATACCAATTATATCTCTAGGGCTTCAACTTTCTTCTTTAATTTTTGTCTACTTTAATTCCTTGTTAGCATTTGCACTCTGCAAATATAATAAACAAATGTTTATCCCCCATGTTTTTGATGAATTAATTTCAATCCAACTCAATCTGTACATATATATAAACTTTCAATAAATCAAAGTCTCAAAAAGATTCACGGGTACACATTACTACATTAGAAAGACTGTAATTTTAGTTTGTATACAAATAGGTATTACTGTAGATTTTCGAAAATTTAAAGCTTTTTCTTAGAACTTTTGTTACACTGTTTCTGAAATTTGCTCATTTATAATAATGTGTGTTGTATAGTAATTGTTTGACCCCCAATGTATAATTTGCAGTTAGAGAGAAAGACATATGTTGGTTGGTATTTATGTAAGTACGTATGAATGGCTAAATTTGGTGCGAAAGTAGCACAACTAGGGTTGTTTTGTGGATCATCTTTTACAACTGCGAATAAATTGAGGACTTTTATTCCTGTTACCAAAACCACTTTCAAATTAAACAATACTAGGACTCGAGTGGGTTGCAGTGCAATGTCGAGGACTAGTGTGACGTTATCTTCTTCCCAACGGGTTTTGGTGAGGGAAAACATCAGTTTAACAGATAAAGAAAGGCAGATATTTGATCAGTTGCTTCAAGTTGTAAAACATTTTGATCTCGAAACTCAACTTCGGGTTGCTGGTGGGTGGGTCCGAGACAAGCTTCTAGGAAAAGAATGTTATGATATCGATATAGCTCTTGATAATATGTTGGGTAGAGAGTTTTGTGAAAAAGTGAATGATTATCTGGTATCTAGAGGAAAAGAAATAAAAGGATTTGGTGTTATTCAAAGTAATCCGGACCAATCAAAGCACTTGGAAACAGCAACTATGCGTCTTTTTGATGTTTGGATTGATTTCGTCAACCTAAGATCTGAAAACTACACTGAAAACAGCAGAATTCCAACAATGGAATTCGGTACTGCAGAACAGGATGCTTATAGAAGGGATTTGACTATTAATAGTTTATTTTATAATATTAATACGTGCTCTGTTGAAGACTTTACAAGTAGAGGACTTGATGATTTGAAGTGTGGTAGAATTGTGACTCCTTTACCTCCAAAAGAGACTTTTCTGGATGATCCTTTAAGGGTTCTCAGGGCGATTCGTTTTGGTGCTCGATTTGAATTTTATATGGTTGAAGAGGTAAAAGTAGCAGCTGCTGATAATGATGTGAGAACTGCAATTTCGGACAAAATCAGTAGAGAACGTATTGGTCATGAGATTGATCTTATGGTAAGTGGCAACCAACCAGTTAAAGCAATGGCATGCACATCTGAATTAGGGTTATTTTGGGTTGTTTTTACATTGCCTTTGAATTTTGAGCCTGCAATCTCGGAAGAACATGATAGGATCTGTGTTGATTATATAAATGTAGCATGGATATTTCTGCATGAATTGGGAGGTTGTAAATTAAGTAATGAACAAAGGAGATTATACTTGTATGCAGCGTTGTTTCTTCCACTAAGAAAGACGATTTATGGAGATAACAAAAAGAGAATTGTATCAGTTGTGAATCATATTTTTAAAAACTCCCTTAAGCTCAAAGCTAGTGATGCTGAGAATGTCATCAGGTTGCACAATGCAGTTGAGAAATTTTTGTCTTTGATTCCGTTTATGGTTTCAAGTGGAGAATGTATCAAGCCCATTGAAGTTGATTGGAAGCCAGATTTGATTAATGTTCATGTTTCATTGAAATTACGAATCCTATTGGGGTTGCTTCTCAGGGAAGTCAAGGATTTTTGGCGGGCTGCTTTGATGTTGTCGATTCTTTTAGGTACGGATTCTTCTGTTGAGAGTAAAATAGAAGTGTTTAATTATGTTGAGGAACGGATATTGGAACTAGGTCTAGAGAAAATATGGGAAGTTAAACCTTTGATTAATGGGCGGGATATAATGAAGCTTTTGGAGCTTAAAAATGGAGGTCCGGTTGTCAGTGAATGGCAACAAAAACTAATACAATGGCAGCTTGCTTACCCTTGTGGTAATGTACAGGATTGTAGTGATTGGATGATGAGTGAAACACAGTTGAAGCATCCTACAACATGAAGACACCAACTGCTACAGTAGTTCCGTTGCTACAAGCTTCTTAGAAAGGATGAAGGCTTTATGGAAAAGATCAATTTTGGAGTCAAACATTTAGCTTTGTGGGGTCTGGTTTCATATGATAATATATTTTATGAATTTGTGCATGCATTTTGCGCAAATATATTCTCGAACTATATGTATGGCTTCAATTTCTGCTTCTTGTTGTTGGACTTGTGTTAAATTACAGAAACGTAATGCCCCTGAAAAATGGCTAAAACTGCAGGTAACTCATACATGTTTGGGGACGATTTGTTACTCTATGATAACCAATATATTCCAAAGTTAATTCCATTTGATTTGTATAAGAGGAGTTTGGTTCACACAAAAGTTAAGTATCAACAAGGAAGACATTATTTAGGATTGGAAATTGGTTGGCGGGTCGAGATTACAACCTGAACACTTACTGATGTGATAAAAGGGTTGGGAACCGTGGCCTTAAGCCACTACTTTGTACTTGCTAACCTGGACACAACCCGCATAAGGTTGATGGGCTGCATTTGGGTCAACCCAGTTTAAATGCAACTCTTTTTTTTGGGTGGAAATTGCATTGCCTTAGATCAATTATTTGGAAAAAAAAAACTAACATTCAAATGATCATAAAATCCCAACAACCATATTTTACCTAGTACATGAATCCAAATTCAACACCTACACATCATGACCTCATATTTAACCAAAACATGATAACCAAAGTATCAAAATTGTTCAAATCCAAATCAAATGCAAATGATTCTTCTCCATCAAGATCAACTTTAAGTACCTATGATAACCATAATTAGAGAAGACTTTGATTAATAGGTTGTGGTGGTCACATTTTATTGCTTATGAGACCTCTTCCTCATCTTGTACCCGCTTTTACCGTTTTCAAAACTCGCATTACCTTCCTGCATATATAGAGGAACACATTGATCACCAATGATACAATATAGTAGAAAAAGAAAAAGACGACTTTATTACGAATTCAATAAGAAAAATAAGAATAATATTAACTTTTTCTGGAACATCAAAAGCCCAGTGTTAGCTAAACATCACAAGGTTAACTTGGTGCACGTTTGACTTCATTGTGCTTGATGCTAATAGACATTAATTTAGGTAACATCATAATATGTCATTTGGACATATTAACAGAGTATCAGAATTATAACTGTAGGGAATTGGTCATAGTTCGCACACAACGCAATCAGACTTTATGTCACTCAAATGTAATACTTTGCTAATTCATATGCAAAATTATCATGTCGGGTCCAAAAAGGCTTGTGTAACATAAATATAGATTAAGATGAGAGATTGCATGACTACTTCAATCAAACAACAATAGTGCTTCCATGCCAAACATCTATAAACATAAAAAGTTCCCCAGTCGGTAAACAAAAACGCTTATTTCTAATTTCCTTCCCCAAACTAGAATAACATGATCATAAATCAAATCAGAATAATAACATCAACCTCTCATAGCAGTTGAAATGAAATAACACTTTACCTTTTAATTCTCATTTTCATCTTCTCACAGGAAAGCGAATATGGACCCTGGAATAGTCCAACAAAGATTAGATAAAGTCACTTGAATGATTCAATAAATTTTAGCAAGAAAAATAGCTAAAATTTGTATCCCGGAAATATTATACAAATTTTACAAAGAGTAAAAAATAATTAAAAAAAGAAAACAAAACAAAGAGCCATGTAAAGTTCTCTGTATCACTGGAACATGTACTTTATCTTTCCCCTTAGCATGTCAAAACTCGAAACTAAGAGCCATGTAAAGTCCTCTGTATCAGTTGGAACTTTCGATTTACAGATGATGTATGCGTTAAGAACAGAAGTCATCTATTACTTAAAAATGCAAGTGATACATGAATAGTTATGATGTATGCACAATGAGGGTCGATACAAAAAGTATCATACACATTTAGTTTTTGATTAAGACCATAAATTAACAGCATAATTAAAACTCACCTCCGCATTCCTCTTGCTATAGCTTGTATCCCATTATCGTTAACATGGGGAGATACGAGACTCTGCACAAATATAGGGGCACCAATATTGTCCTCAGTCTTGGACAGAAATATATCATATGGCCTGTAATAAAGGTGTACAACATCATACTTCATCTCTTTATCATACGAAAACAGTTCCCAAGACTCTTTCACACCGTAGTTTCTCATTACCCATTTCTTAGAGGAAGGCGAACGATAATTATATATGCATAGACATTCTCTAATAACTCCTAGTCTGTGATCAAATACAGCATCTTCATTATAATTATATGTCAGACGATCATCATCAGGTAGGGGAATTTCTTTAAATTCCTCTATTGATAAATCAAAAGAAAGAATGACTTTCTTGTGATCTTTACAAGTCTTCATAAACCAGTGAAGTGCACCGTTACGTAAGATAGCAGACATACTACCTATGTTCCTATAATTTACTACTGCAACATCTTTCCATATATTTGTTTTCAATGCTAACACACGAAAACGTGTAGGATGCTTAGCTGGACAGGTGCACATGATGCAGTGTAACCCTATTATAACTTTGTAATCATCTGCGGATGTATCATAACCAAAACCCCAACATAACGAGCGCCTCACGACAGAAGGTGGAAGCGGACTACGACAATTGGATGGCGCTTGCAGTTTTTTTGACTCATGTGTCAAAGGATTGGTTACTACTATTAAATCAGTACCTGTAGGAGAAATGCATACTAGGCCATTTGAAGAACCAACTATATCGCCATACATATGGATCCTTCTATGTTGATAATTGTTTTCGTTGTTGCGATCATTGTCGTAAGAATGGTTTAAATGAGATTTAATAAATCGATCACTTGAGATTAAAGATCGCCATAACTTACAAACGCTCTTGCATCGGATTAGATCTTTCACATCCAATCGTTTGAGGATCTGCTCGACGACATCAATTGGAAAAGCTGCCATCGTAGGATCGGCAAACCATATTCCAAATAGGGTGACACACCGTGTCTGTATGATAAGAGTATCTTTGTAAGAACATTTCTACCTCCGTAAAGCATGCACTCGAGGCCACAGCCCAAAATCAATAAGCCCACATCTCAGGCCCACTTCAATGGGGGTTTATATATTATTTAAAAGGGCAAACCTAATATACGGTAGTACCCTACGATCGAGGGCGGAGCTAGGATTAAAAGTTAAGAAGGGCTTATTTTCTCATAAATAGTAACATTAAAAAAGAAACTTAAAATCTCAAACTAATATGTATGTTTTTCGCAAAAGAACCTTAAACGCAATCATGATCTTTTATGCGAATAATTTTATGCTTTAAATGAATCACTGAGATTTGCTATGATTTAAAAGTTACCTAAAGGTAAACCAAATAACTAAATCCCAATTATATTCAACTTGAAAACATGATATCCAAGAAAGGCATTATTTGAGTTGTTTAGTCTGGATTGTTTGAAATAACTATGATGCCTTTGTGAAGGAGAGAGTACTTAGATACAATCCTATTCCTTCCGTTTGAGTTGTATGAGAGGAGTTTCTTTCACACCAAAGTTAATTATCAACAAGAAAGGCATTATTTTATTTTGAAGGGTTCCATACCCTGTACCCAAAAGAAAATTAAAAAGAAAGGAAGAAGGCATTATTTAGGGGTGAAAATACGCGTTACGTCTGTTGGCAGATCCTAGATCATGGGTTGGTGAGTCGAGCTTACCCAACATGAACGTACACATCAGGTTGACAAGTTGGTTTAGGGTCAGATTGGTCGACCTGTTTCAATATATATATAGAAAACAAATTCAGAATTGCATTGCACAAGATCAATTATATGGAAAAATAATAATGCAGATGCTCATAAAATAATAAAAGCAACCATGTTGTACCTAATATATATATGCCTCTTTTAATCTTCATATATAATATATAATAATTTTTTCGGCAAATTCATTTGGGCAAATTTGAAATTATGAAGTTTAAAAGTGGCATATATGCGATTATCTCGATCCAAATTCAATACCAACGCATCATGATCTCAAAATTTATCGAAACATGATATTCAAGTATCATGCATGTTCAAATCCAAAGTCATTAATCAATTACACAAATGCAAATGAATCTTCTCCATCAATTTCAACTTCAAACACGTACCATATCCATAGTTAAATAAGACCTTGATTGCTTACGAGACCTCTTCCTTATCTTGTCCCCGCGTTTTACTGTTTTCAACACTCACATTTCCATCCTGCGTGTATATAAAGAGGAACACATTGATTACCAAAGATGCACACATGAATTGAATAGAAAAAGATGACCAAATTTATATGCAATATAAGGATAACGTTTACTTTTTTTTGGAACATCAATAAAGCATGATGTTAGCTAAACATCACAAAGGTAAAATTGGTAGACCTAATTTTACCTCATTGTGCAGAATGCTGAAAGACAATGTTTTGTACCTACTTCTTTTGTAGGATTACTTCGTAATAAGTTGGCTAGAAGTCTAATGTTGACATTATTATGAGTAATGCTCAAATATGTCACCGGAACAAATTAAAAGAGTATTATCACATGATCATAAAGAAAATCAGAATAATTAAAATCAGGCTCTCATAGCACACGAAATATAAAAATAAAACTTACCTATTAATCCTCGTTTTTCTTCTTCTTACAGGACAACAAATTTGGACCCTGGATTACTCCAACAAAGATGAATGGAAGTCACTTGATTAGTTAAACTCAATGGTTCAATAAATCTTGCAAGAAAATAGCGCTAAAATTGTATCTCTCCTATCTAATATAAGGGAGTTGGTGATGATGTCATAAAGCTGAGGTGTCGCATTCTAAGGCAATGGCTATAATGACGTGGCACTCTAATATTCAAGCTTTTTTCTCCTTATTTTGATTTATTTAAAAATGTTAAAAAAAAGAATCTGCACCCATCGGCCATCGCATGAAAAAGATTTGGGTTTTCCAAAAAAACCTAATAATTATTTATTTTTCACGCTTCTCCTCTGTATTGGCTACTGAAAGGGCGCCTGCATTGATTTCCCTTGCACGCTTTCTACACTGACCCTCACCATGGGAATACAAACGTTCTGCTTATTCTTTAAATCTCCAAATCCTCTATCACTCTACCCAATCACTTTCCAATTCCTCTGCATTCTGTATTTCCCTTTCGCTAATGGCCGACGAAGGAATTAACTACATCGCCGATCTTGACACCGGCAAGGACAACTGGAAACTAAGAGTTCGAATACTCAAGGTCTGGAAAACCACTTTCAGCATGGACATGATTGTGATGGATGAGAGGGTAATAATATTTTGTTTCAAAATCTTTTTTTTTTGGGTTTCCCTTTCGTTTGTTAGTCAATTAAGCACGTATTATACTATTTTAATTTGGAAATATTATTGCAGGCTGACAAGATCCAAACAACTGTGAAGATGGCTTTATGTCCAGTATTTGAAGGTCTTTGTTCTGAGGGTACTACTGTGTTGATGAGTAGGTTTGGTGTAGGAGACAACAATGGCAAATATCCAGCCCTCCAACACCGTTTTAAGCTAAACTTTTATCGTGCTACAGTCATCAAGAAGTGTGTGTCATTTGATGGTCCTTTGCATGGGTTTAACTTTTTCCCTTTTTCTGATATCGCAACACACGGTGATGATCCTGACACTCCAGTTGGTATGTTATTTTGTTTATCATTGCTATTCTTTCTTTATCTACATACTTACTGTCCATTTTATTTTATGTTTTTGTTATTTCTGTGACTCTTAGTCTGATAGCATGTTTCATGATAGATATTATTGGATGTGTTGTTGAATCTGGGAGCTTGGAGTTTTACCCTAAAGCCAATGGAAAACAAGGAAAGAGACTTAGCCTGTTACTTGAAGATATGAAGTAAGTTTTTTTTTTTTGTTCATGTTTTTGTTGTAAAACCTACCATAAAGTTAAGATTTTTCGTTACTTATACATGCTTTTACATGGATTTGTGTGCAGAGGTTTGAAAGTAAATTGTACTTTGTGGGATGGGTATGCTGTAAAATTTCATGACTATGCAGTTTCCAACAAGGTGCAAACCCATGTTGTGATCATTGTGCAATTTGGAAGGATTCGTGATTGGCAAGGTATTTCCTTTATTGCTGTCCGTTTTGTTTTGTATAAGTTTATGATATTTAATAAACTACTCTAACTACCAGTTCTATTGTCTCCTACAGGCAACCTTACTGTTCAAAATGCATTGTTTAGTACGAATTTGTTCATTGACTCCGATATTTTGGAGATTAACGATTTTCGTAAAGACTTTATTGGGAGACTTGCCACATCTTCTTCTTCACAAGGTGGCTCCCAGCTTTCTGGCCAAAAGGTTTTTTCTCTTCATGAGGAGTTTCTGGCCAAATTTCCTAGAAGTACTATTGATGAAGTTGTTGACTCCACACAGGTCTGTAACTAATTTTGGTTGGTTCTGTAATGCGTCCAGTGATACTATTCTCAAAAAATGCTCTTATTTATTACTTTTCCATTACAGCCTCGGGTATGTGTTGTCCTTGCCACTATCCGTTCGGTAGAGGAGCGACATGGTTGGTTTTATGTTGCTTGCCGCAAGCATCACAAGAAGGTTCTTAAAAAGGCTGAGCTTACTGAGTTACATGAAATTGAAGCTGAACAGGATGAGGATGATGATGGCAGTTTGTATTGTGTTAAATGTAAAGGAAAGGCGGCATCTGTTTTTCCCAGGTTGATTATATTTACTAAAACCAACCGTACTTACATAGTATCAACTGTCTTTTATACAAGTCATATTTTAATTGTTGGTTTTGGCAGTTTTAAGGTTCAACTTAGGGTCCAAGATTCCACAGGTACAACATCTTTTGTGTTGTTTGACAGAGAGGTTGTCAGACTGATCCATAAGCAAGCTTTTGAAATTCGTGATAAACAGATTAGGGTTAGTGTTGTTACCTAATTGTCTTAACATTATGCATTCAATTATTGTTGGCTTATGTTTGGTGTAAATTGATTATATGAATGTGTTTCAGGAAGGTGGTTTGGACGTGTTTCCTGATGACTTCCATGAGTTGATTGGCAAAAGGTTTCTGTTCAAGATTGACGTGTCTAAGTATAACATCGAATTTGCTTATCAAGTCTACACTGTGATGAAAGTATGTGAAGACTTTGGAGTTATTTCTGATTTCATGAGCATGTATCCGGATGATCAGGTTAGTAATAACAGTTACATAATGATGCAATGATCAATTTGTAACAATTTGCCATTTTATAGTTATTTTACCTATTAAAACAAATTTGTAGGATGATGATCAAGGAGGTTGTGGTTTGAAAGCTGAGAAGGATTCTGCTGCTGAAGGATGTGCTGACCTTAAGGTTATATTATATTTTTAACCATTGTATGCTTTTTTAAGCCAAGCTTAAGTAGCCTTTCTTATTATAGGTATTCTTTTCTTTGTTTGAAGGATGTTGCTTCTTCTTTCGACGATTCATCAACTGTGTGTGTGGATGATGTTGACACTGCTACCAGTCCTTCTGTTAAAAGGACCCAAGCACAGGTCGTTCATGATGACAATGAAGATCGTCAGTCAGCTAAGAAAAGACTTGTGAAGGTTAAAGTTGAGAAGGATTGAAGACTTTAAAAGTTGAGAATCATTGAAGACTTTTAATTATTCCTGCTTATTATTTCTGTTTGTTTCTTTTAATGTTATCGAACAATCTGTTTCCGTTTTAGTATTCTGAATGTTGTTGCTTTGTTTTGTTCAACCTGGTGATGCTTTTAAGCAGACTTATCCTTTTTGGACCATATTGATTTGCCTTATTTTGTTGCTTATCCTTTTTGTTATCTTAATTTTGTTTAAAAGTGGTTAATTATTTTCTCAAACTAAACCAATTTATTTGAAAAAATTTGAAGAATGTTTTCTTTTTCTGCTTATTGTTGCTGCTTTGTATTCTCATTATTGTTACAGTACCTATGAATTCTCACCTAAACAGATTAACTTATAATACATTCTTTTGTTTTTTCACATGTAATCACTTAATATTGTAATAGTACTTTAAATATCAATACACCCATACTTAAAGATTATGATGGGCTTCTTTTGTATTGCTCCAGTCTGCTTAACATAAAGGTATACATATCAGTCTAAGTAAACAGCCCAGTATCATATTCCACCCAAATTGACTAATTACATAAAAAATCTGAAACATTATGTTATATAGACACATTCATTAATGACGGATGATAAACTAAATTCTTTTTCATTGGCAAAACGAAATAAAAAAATCTGAACCTTAGTCTTTTAAACTGCAAATCACTATTACACAATTGATTTGTTTTTTAAAAACTTTTTATTTTTACATAGGTTCCTACTCTTCATACCACCTTCTTTTTTAAAATTAACTTTTCTGTAATTTTTCTGTACTTTATTCCATCACTTTTTCTTACATTCTGTACTTTGCTGTACTTTTTTAAAAATAAAAAATGCAAAAGTGGTATGGTGAGTAATTATGGGGGGTATGAAAAGATAAAGCCATATCACATACTATACGCATCATCAAGATTTTCCACGAGGGACCAAACTAACCATACAAACTACTTTTGTCGTGTTGTTTTCGATATGCATTATGAAAAAATACTATGGTGTTCAGGAGTGTTATGTACATATTGTTATTTTGTAATCACATATCAATACAGATTCTATAAATGTGTACTTCAACCTTTTCTAATAGTCTTTCTTAAAACCAATTTATTGGATTTCCAACATACACCTGTATATATAGTTACACATATCCTGACAATCTTATCCATTCTAAATCAAGGTTGTACCTTTTTTTTCTAAATAAAACCCGTGTAATCACGGGTCATAGAACTAGTCCTGAATATATGACACAAGCCATACATGGAGTGAAGAACACAAAAAAGAAAAAGAAAACAAAAAACGTAACAAGCGTAAGTTCTCCATATCAGTTGGAAATTCACAGATGATAATTGTGTTAATATTAACTCATCTGTCAGTTAAAAAACGAAAGCAAGTGATACAAGGATAGAACAAGAATCATACACATTGAGTCTTTCATAAGACGATAAGATAACAACATAACAATTAAGAACCCACCTCAGCATTCCTCTTGCTATTCCTGGCTTGTGTCCCATTATTAATAGCATGGGGAGATACGAGACTCTTCACAAATATAGGGGCACTAATATTGTCCTCAGTTTTGGAGAAACATATATCATATGGCCTGTAATGACTGTGTACAACATCATACTTCATCTCATTATCATACGAAAACAATTCCCAAGACTCTTTTACATTGTAGTTCCTCATTACCCATTTCTTAGAGGAAGACGAACGATACACGCATAGGCATTCTTCGATAACTCCTAGTGTGTGTACATCTTCATCATCTTCATCGTCATCTTCATCTTCATCTTCATCTTCATCTTCATCTTCATCTTCATCTTCATCGTCATCGTCTTCATCAGCTTCATTGTCTTCTTCATATTCATCGTCTTCATCGTCTTCAGTTTCTTCATCATCTTTATCGTATTCATCGGGTAAGGGGATTTCTTTAAATTCCTCTGTAGATAAGTCAAAAGAAAGAATTACTTTCTTGTGATCTTCACAAGTAATCGTAAACCAGTGAAGTGCCCCGTTACATAATATAGCGGACTTACTACCTATGTTCCTATAATTTACTAATCCAAAATGTCGCCAAATATTTGTTTTTAATGTTACCACACTGAAACATGTCGGATGCTTAGCTGGGCAGGCACACAAGAAGCAATGGGACCCTACTATAACCTTGTAATCATCGGTGGATGAATCATAACCAAAACCCCAACATAATGTGTTCCTCATCGTACGATCAAAACGGGGAGAATCGTATGGCGTTTGCAGTTCTACCGACTCACGAGTCAAAGGATTGGTTACTGAAAATTCATTATGGAAAATGCATACTAGGCCATTTGAAGAACCAACTATATTTTCATACATATCGATCCTTCTATGTTCAAAATTGTTTTTGTTATTGCGATCATTTTCGTAAGAATAGTTTAAATGATATTTAATAAAACGATCGCCGGAGATGAAAGATTGCCATAACTTACAAACACTCTTGCATCGGATTAGATCTTTCACATCCGTTCGTACGAGGATCTGCTCAATCACATCAAATGAAAAATCTGCCATTCAAATCGTATGATCGACAACACAATCGAAATAGGGTGACGCGGTATGCATGCGTTAAGAGTTTTTCGGAATATGTATACATTTTTTAGTCCGTGAACATTACATTAAAAAGCCCAGCCCAAAATCATGTTTAAAAGCCCACTTCAATGAAAGTTTAATTACGTGTCATAGTACCAAGATTTTTTAGACTGAAAATCAAGATCCAATTATCATATCTTATAAAAAAATATTGATATTGATATTGAAGTGAAAATAATATTTGACGTAAAAAAAATTTTCTCTTTATAATAAGAAAATTATCATTAAGGTAAGACCGATTTTTCAAAGTACTACACATTGTACTCCTTTTAAGTGTCTCATTATTATTTTTGTGAGACAACATGCATGACTAGTAAAATAGTAATGTTGAGGATCCTATTACTATCTTTTTAGTTTTTACATACATCATTAAAAAAAAATTAAAAAAATAGTAATTTGATTTTGACAAAAATATTGATGGGCTGTGGGCTTTAAGAACGGGCTTCTAAAAAAGATATTTATATCTATACTAATATATAAAGAGTTTGAGTTATGGTTTTAAAAGAGGAAAGATAATAAATTACCATTTTGCTCTTTTGGTTATTTATTCAACCATTATATAATTTAGCTTGAATATAATTAATTAAATTATTACATCATAATTAGTTTCAGTTATAAAAAGATTTAACCTCTAGATTATTTAATTATTTTTAAATACAGGTAAAACTGTAGCGGATTCGTTTCATGGGTTAAATATATTATGTTATGGAAATTTATTGGAGAGGTGAAATATAAAATCATTAAATTGTTTTGACCATCTTTAATTTAGTTTCAGCAAATGTTGAGCTCATGATGATCTTCATTTCCCTCGTATAGCATGTATGTCACCTATATTCCCTATTCCAAAGCATTGTAATTGTTTTTTATGCTTTAGTTTCTTGCTAGAGTTCTGTCTTTATAAGTTTTCAGAATTTACCTTTTGGGAGCAGTTTAAGCTGTTGCGAGATGAGAGTAAATAGCACCTAGTTTACTATTGCGAAATGAATCTTGTAAACATTTATGTAGTGAACAAAATCGGTAGGTTTGTGTCTTGGTTTCTTTATTTCTCACTCATCACACAAGTGACAAGTGAGTTGCCAAATTTAACTAGTTTTCCTGGCTTCCATTCCCAGTCATCATATCATATACATATATACATACAGGTAACAATACTAGCGTTCCAACTTCACTTCACTTGTGATTCAACTCAGTTCAAATTACATTTCTGCTTGTGAATCCTTTTTTGTTCATGGATAATAATGCTTCGTCTTTAACGCACTAGTCTAAGTCAACTAACTACCGCCGTACTTAATCGTTCACACACTAACCTGATGATCTCGGATGATCCGTGCACTCAACTCATGATCCAAACATTATACGGAGTAAATATGATAAAAATATGACAAGAAAGAAAAAAAAAAAAAAACCACAACTTTTGAATGGACCAATCAAAGCCAGTTATCTCCAGATTCCATCAAATTCCTTTGTTCCATGGATTTCAACTTTCCTTCACTTATTCCTTGAAAATTTCAACATTCTAACGAATTTCCATTCCATTTCTACCAAACAAACACGCTACACATTCCAATTCTTTAATTTCCAATTCCCTTAATCTTTAAAAAACATTCAGAACTATACATAAGTATTGTCATAAACTCTTTGTGTTACTCCTTTTATCTCATCCTAGTAGATCAATCAGTACAAATCTAGCTATCTACTGCTAGAAGAAGAAGAAAAAATACCTCTATTACAATCAGGTGAAACACCTCCCTGTTTGAGTATATATATATATCACTTGCTATAAACTAATACACTAACATTTAAGGGCATCTTAAAATCTTATTAAATTGAGTTATGAACTAACATGTATCCGTGATGGAAGATTCTCGCTTTCAGCTGCGTGTCGATTATGAAAGAAAACTCATTTTCCAACCAAAAAAAGATGCTTTCAATCTATTCAAACTTAATCTTAGAATATCACTTTGATCTGAGTAACATAATCACATCTGATTTAGTTATTGTAATAAATCCGTAATACTATCTCACTATTGTTTTCTAAAACAGTTACTGTAATAATTACTCATTCATCAATTAGTTGCTAACTAAATAAAAGGGAACCGAACCCAGGAGACTGATAAATTGATAATGGAGCTGTAACTAATTGATATCAGCAGAAAGAATTATAAAAATACTAATAAAACTAGAATCTATATAAGACTATATGAAAACCAAGCTAAATATGAACAACTATTCTAATCATGATTAGATAGAGATTAACAAGTAGCGGTATAATTTTATCTAGATTCAATGTGTAAAACATCCTAAAGCAATTCATATGAAAAATTATCAAATTTGGTAAATCATATTTGACACATATCGGGCATCTAACGATAAAAACTACAGAAATTGTTAAACAAAACACTTGCTTTTAGAATAGTTAAGATTAGCATAATTAGATATAGGATTCAGATAAATTTAGCTGAATGAAAAATGGTCAACTTACAGAGAACTCTAAGCTTGTTCAGGATTTTGTCCATAGATGTTGATTTCATTGTCCAGTTTTATCTGTAACAGAAAATATACATCTTTCAAGCCATTCGACCACTCTAGTCTCATTTAAGACTAACAATTGCTACGATGTTTTGAAATATTGGTAAAACAGAGAACGGACATTAAAACCTGAGGGCAAATTCACGTGTACATGTCTTTCTAGTTATTCGTATCCCATGAAACCCAGAGTGATACAAAAAACAGATATATGAAAGAGAGACCACTGAATAGATTAAGCAGTAGTTAATTTTCATGGTGAACACACCTCAAGCTTTCGGATTGATGCCTCTGCTTTTGCATTCTGTAGGTTCTCCCACGCAGTGATCATTGCTTCCTCTTTCTGGACCCTAGTAAGAGATTACAAAAGAAAAATTCATTAAATATGCAACAATAGTTGTACGAACATATATAGATTCATATCCTAATCCAGCAGTAGCTCTTTGTATCATGTTATAAGTTTGATGTTTAATATCTTTTACCTTTAAAAAAAACATATATAGATTGATAAATGAGTCAAACGCTTTCCCATTTAACCAATACCAAAAAAATGTTAAGAGGGAAATATGTGAATTGCCCCAAAGAATTGAGAAAATTACATATATCCCCCTCAAAACTTGTCAAAATATCATATATACCCAAATACAAGTTTTTATTGCATGATGTACAATGATTTTAATGCATGCTTGGGTATACATGTTACTTTGGAAATTGTTAGGGGGAAATATGTAATTGCCACAAAAGAATTTTACCTTTAGTTCGCCTTTAGTTACTATTGCACGTTAGTTTATCAGTTACTAGAATGTTTACAAGGAACTAAACAATGTCTTACAGAGAATAACATATTCAACTTCAAAAAATTGCATAATATCCACCAGTCAAATTAACATAGAAGCAATCAAAAATATATAGATATATCACTGACAATAAAGAATCTAATCAGGAGACTATGTTAAGTAACACGAAGTACAGTATCAAAACAGATCAAAGGGATACCTTGTGAGTTGTGAATCAGGATAAGGAGACTCAAACAATTCTAATGTAACCAATCAATATTCGGTACGACCACGAACCGCATCTTCATCAATTCCATCACAATGTTGAAACAAATATCCGTCAGGGAGCAAAACACCAGTCATAAGTGGTGATCCTGCAAATAAACTCCTTCTACTCCCACCTTCACCCAACCCAAAACCATGTGACAAGCCCGAAAAGTATGTCTCCCCAGGAGTCTGTCACAACTGTCCAGTCTTTGCCTTAGGCCGTCGGTGAGGTGGTGGCCCGAGATTCTTACAAACTCCCGAAGCCGACAACGGGACTCATAGTCCACCTTTCTGCATCAGCCCACTTTGATGGTGATGGCCTCCCGTTATACAAACATTAACACTAGTTCGTCTTTGGTTACTGTCAGTTGACAATGGTACCCTCTCAGAGGCCCAAGCCTTATTAGAATCAGTTTTTAGGACTATCACTTTTAATCAGGAGTACCTGGGCTTGTGTATGTACCTGAATTTCGAATTCGAATTCGAATTTATCAATGTCAGTTCTGGCAAATAACAATCACTCATTATCAGTTCCACCGAATTAGGGTTTTGAAAACACTATAGAAATCTACATTTTGAAAATAACAATCCTAAATTAGATTTGTTAACTGAACTTATAATTGCTAATAACAAACATTCATTAATAGTGCATCCAAATAATCACAAATTATACAGATAGCCAGATATAATACACAGAGACACAAGAGTAGTAGTAGTAGCAGCAGCAGAAGCGGAAATTGAGAGAAAAGTAAGGTGTTACCAGATAAAAATGGTGAAAGTTAAGGAGATTGGATTGTTGAGGAAGGAGTGAGATATTATTGATAGGGATTGGGAAATGTAGGGAAGGTGTTTGACAAAATGTGTAATTGAATACGAATAAACTTGGAATGGCCAGTGTCTGTACCTGGGTGATGCTAAATTTGGAGCTGCTATTCTACAATTTTGTAGGTGTGAGATATTGGAGCCAATAACTGTCTTGGCTGTTCTCGCGTTCATATTTACAGTATGATTAATGACCTCCAATTAAAATATTATTTTTGCACTACTCATGAATATGAGATTAGAACGATAAAACACGAAAATATAATTAGCAGTAGGACTAGCTATATGAGTACATGAAATGAAAACTCTTTTTTAGTGTGATAATTTAAGTTTATGAGTTTGAAATCATTTTTTTCTTGTGATTCGTCATATCTTCCCTCTACCATATGAGTATCGTTAACAACCCTTTTCTAGCTATTGTCTACTACTCCGTCTCCCTCGTTAAGTTATTCTCGGTTAGCAAACCAAGTTGTTATGTTCTAGCCATCAAAATACTTATACCTATACCATAACCAATAAGAAAGTTACAATTAATACTACTTCAGGTATTTTGAATAGTACATTTTACAATAAGCATAGCTTAATAATATGGAGTTATTTGAATTGGAAAGTCATACATTTAGCAAGAATGCTAGATGTGTTACTATTTACACATTTAGCAAAAATATGTGTTATTTTTTCCGGCAGATTGCTATTTACAGTTGTCGGAAGTTGATGCAACTGACGATGCCGATGCTGATTCAGATGATGTTTTGATGATGCTGATGCTGTTGATGTTGCCTATGCGGTTGCTGATGTCGGTTGCTGTTGATTTTTCTAGCTGTGATTACTATTAGTTTATTTTGTATTACTTCGTCATTACATTTATTTGTACGTATTTTTGATTCTGATGGAGATCTTTCGGGAAGCAGTCTCTCTACCCTTGGGTAGGGGTAAGACTGTCTACATCTTACCTCCCCCATACCCCGCCCCCAGCGGGATTGGGTAGTGTTGTTGTTGTTGTTGTTGTTGCTAGATGTGTTACTATTATATGAATAGTACACACCTAATTTTTATTATTTTTATTCCAAAGTGAAATAATAATTATAATTTATATATATATTTTTTATTGGGATTTATACTCTAGCTTTATTAACATTCTACATTTGGCTTAGTCTATTGTACATATTATAAGAAAAATTTCTAATAGTGTATAAATAGTCAACGTTCGATTCAGATATGATGGTTAAAATGTAAGGATTTGATTACTAATAAAATTTATATACTTAAAAAAAATTTGTAAGTGGTTCCACAACATTTGTTGATTCTGAGACTCGAATAAAAAAAAATTCATTTTACCTAAAAGTATGATTTTATATACTCAACTATTCCAAAATAAAGATTACTTTCTCCTCCCCAAATCAAATGTTGTACTTTTAATTTTAGTTTCTCACAAAATAAGTGTTCAAATGTCAAAATGAATTGTATTGGACTATTGGTATAGAGTCTGATGGTCCTATTTTTCTTCAACCGGGTAAACATTGAAAATGAACATTGAATTTTGAATGAAAGTAGTATATATTTATGTAAATTGTCAAATTGTATGTCTTGTAATATGCATGTACATTACCATACATTAAAAGTCAAATTTTATATAAAAAAAAAATGAACATGACATACAAAAATGATCGACCAAAGGAATATAAAACGATCTTTCACAATTATAGAGTTGCATCTAATTAAAATAAAAGGGAACATAAGTTTAATTTTGGCACAATAATAGTTTTTCAACAAATTTAATGCACCACATAAAAGAACATGTAAATACTATTATTGTGCAAAATTAAAGTTATGTTTCTTTTGTTTAAAACAAAATATAATATGTAACTCTATTATTGTGTAAGATCATTTTATGTTTCTTTTATGGAACTTTTTACTAATGTTCCCTTTTTTATAACGTTCTTTCCTGCAGAAATATTCAAACGCTTGATTTAGTAATGTTCTTCACTGATTTTTTTCTTTTTTCGTTTTAATATACCCCATTTTAAATATGAGTATCTATAGTATAATATTTATAAAAAATAGTAAGAAATTATTCATGAATAATAAAAGGTTGCATAAAATGAGTTATATGGGTATACAAGTGTGTGTTGGTGCCCAGGAAGAATATTGAGAAATGAGTATAGGTTAAAACTGATAAAATTATTTTGACATTTTTTTAATATGGATATGGTATAAAAGTCATATAATAAATTAAAAACTACTTACAAAAATCTTAAACAATATTAAAATAATTTTGTAATCAAAAAATAAAATCCATGACATCCAATTTTAAAGTAATGACCGTAAATATTTTAGGTACTTTTATCGTCTTGCTACAAAGTAATTGATCGTTAAACTGAAAGTTTACATTCATACATATCTCCTTAAAATATTCAAATATCCGAATTTGACTACAAACGGTTCACTGACTTTTAATTTGCATATATACTAAATTATTGCAGCTCAATTGGTGATACCATTCCTTAGGAATTGGTATTAAAGGGGAGGTCTTGAGTTCAAGTCTCTCAACAACCTAGGTGATGCCATAGGCTACCAGGTGGGTTGGGGTGTATTGGGCTGCAGACCTGACATTGCTCCTCAGGCCCAGTGGGCTCAGGGGGAGGATGTTACAAAAAAGTGCAATAACACCCTCTATTTTCGAGACCATTTTTTAAAAAAAAAAAAAACCCGAAAACGCATAGTAAAATAATTCCATCTTAGATTGCATAAATTACAATTCAAAAGTTGCAATCCACATAACATGATTCATAAAATAAGTTACCATACTAATTACAAACACTAAGTTTAGATGTTATAGAAATCCAAACATAATGTTAAACCATTAACATGATTATATAAAATTCAGAGTGAGCCGTCAAACATTCCAATCCAAAATCAACTTCTTCCCACCCACTACCAAAAGCTTAACCTGCAATAAGTAAGGAGGGAATTAGCACAAAGCTAAGTGAATAGATCCACAACTATCAACCTAACTCGTATTAACAATTTTTTACAGCTAAACATCATAAACAACTAGCTTCAAAGAGGATCGGTGGTCCTTGAGGAACCCTACTGCTGCGGTGGCCCCCAAGTAACACTTACAACCAACTGAAGGCCAATTCAGTGGTCTAACCGATAGTTTGGTACTATTACTACATACAACAGAATTTCAATAAACAACACATGTGTAAGGCACTTATGTTGTCCAAGTAATAGTACCCAAACCCAATCCATGTTGACCTCTGAACAATTCACATAATCCACAATTCTCATGGCAATATGTGAACATAACAAAATAAGCAGTAAAACCAAGTTTACCTGTTGTAACCAGATTGTTACAACTAATTTAGACTGAGAGTCATTGATCCACTCACCCTTCACGATCACAGTCTCCACTCAGAGATCTTATTTTATTGAGTCTTCGGTTTATCTGAGAACACAACCAAGACCCGAGTTAGATTCTCATATCTAGTTTATTACATTCTAATCATGTATACAATGTCAAGTAAGAGCACATAATATACATCTAATGCTATGTAATTATAACAAGTGTACAAGTCACAAGTCATCAAATTTGTCAATTTAAAACATGAAAACGCGATCCGGGCTGAAAGGGGTGGGATCGCGTTCCACAGTTCAAAATCATTCTGTAACCGTTCTACACTTGAAAACGTGATCCGGGTTAAGGGGCTTAATCGCATTCCACAGAACAAAATCAAACCGATCCAAATTAACACTGACTAACGCGATCCGGGCACAAGGAAGCTGGATCGCGTTACACCGACCAAAACCATGCTGTAACCACTTTTAACTATGAAACGCGATCCGGACACGGGGCTAGGATCGCGTTCCGAAGAACAATTTTGACCTGTGACATTTTATAACTATGAAACGCGATCCAGGCTATAGGCTGGGATCGCGTTTTCCAGCAAAACCACAGACCTGCAATTGCACAGCACGAATACAATTCGAATTTTACCAAAACCAAACTCCACAAACTCAGTTTTTATCAATCTAATACATCACAATACACCTATAATCATCATATATCAACACAACATCAACATGAAATACTCATTTTCCTTTCACCTAACATAATTCACCTAATTCAATCAAAACCCATTTCATACATTGAAACCTAAACACTTGCACTCAAAATAAGAACAATATGATGATGATGATGATGATGATGATGATGATGATGATGATGATGATGATGATGATGCAATTTCAGCAATCACAATCCATACATGCAACAATAATCCATCTCAACTTAATTTCATCAATTGAGCTCAAGGAGATCAAAACAAGTAAACTTACAATTAAATGAAGAAAAGAGATGAACAAGATGAAGAAGGAGAAGATGAATCCAGGTGTTAACACTAAATCAAAGCCTCACAATTGCTTGAATCAGATTATCAATTTCTCTTAAAATGTGCATGTGTTCTTGAGAGATAGTTAGAAGAGATTGAGAAATGAATTAAATTAGGTCGGGTTTGCAAAAACCGACCCCCATATACTTAGTCTATATTATACCCCTTCTAAGCCTATTGTCTGAAACCTAAAAACCATTTGCGAGAATAATCTTTTATTTTACCGTCAACTAAAATAATTTAAAACAAGTAATAATTTATTAATCATAATAAGTTATTTAACCAATTGACCTATTTATTTCAATTATCCAAATAACATCAATCATATCTAAACACAATTAAATAACCCAATAAAATAAGGAAATTACCGTAATTCTCCTAGGCCCAATAAGAGGATGTTACATTATTTCATAAATTAATATAAGTATTTTTGTTTTGCCGCAACGCGCAGGTTAGAATGTGCTCGTTGATTAAAAGTTGCATCCAAAAAAAGGATAAGAAAAGCATGATAACAGTTGCAAAGTTAAAATAACTGATTGAATAAGAATAAGGCATGAAAGTAAACTAGCATGATCTAATCACACAATTGTTAGGAGAATATTATAATGTAAATGATGAACAAATGATATAGTATCCATATGCAACATACATTGTTCCTTTTACTCAAAAGGACAACTTAAGAACACAACAAAAAGAAAATAAAATCAGATGTGAATCGGTCTTTTGGAAACTCGCAAAACTCAAAGCATGTGATCAAGTTGCACAATGTACTTGAGGTATTATTGTATTTAGCTAAACAGTGGCTTGTCTCGAAATCTCTACGGCCATAGGAACACTCATGGCAATCAGGTCCTCTTCTTTGTTTTCTTTGGCCTTGAATTACATCAAATATCAGATTAAGCATGTAAGAAACTCTTAAACTTATTGTATAAAAAACAACACTTACTCTTTTCCATAGTCAGCACAATTAGGGCCCTTAAGAACATAGTCAAATCCATCCACAAAAGCAATAGGATGATTGTGGAACTTCAAACAGAATAGAAATAGGCTAATTAAAACATTAATTAATTAGAAATCCAAAATACTATAAAAATGTAAAATAACATGTAAACCTTCATATACTTCTTGTACTACGAACATGTAGCCAACTACAACTTACCCGACCTAGTACTGCTTCAATACACTCAGGAGGATCTGGCATAACCGCATGAGGACAACAAAAAAATGGTTAGTACAATCGGTCCATTTTTCAAAAATAGTCTGATTTGAAAAGCTTGAATTCCTTTCATAATCTGTATACTTGATTAAAAAATAGCAAATCAAAATTCAAAAACAAAAATTGTAGAGTTATCGATACTTACTTTTCCATGCTTTTTATTTGCATGCATGACCCTTAAAGATCAAGGTATTATTATTTTACCCAAAAAGCATGAACCTGATAAAAATATCATAGTTATTACTTCATGTGTATACGAGTATAACAATATTACCAAATCGTATGAAAATGTTTCTAAAAACGATATATACCTCTACAAACTTTGAATGCGGATCCTTGTCTCGATTGTCAAGCACAAATGAATCATTTGGGTTATTTTCAACCAATTGTAATGATTTAGCGTTGTTTTTTGCTTGATTATAATAGTCAAATGCTTATTAAGTAGAAAAATTATATTGTTGTTCATGAAATTGTATCATATTAAGTAGCAATGAATTGTTTGTGTTCTAGTTTGTGAGGATGTTGAGCTGTTAGTGAGGATATAGAGCTTTTGTAATGGTGATTAACTAGTTTGTAAGTATAGTTAGTGTGTTGTAATTATATTAGTCTTTTTATAGTTATTTTTTGTCGACTCTAACGACGGAAAAATGTTTCAAAAACAGATGAAATGGAGAGCTAAATGTGTTCGTTCCAAGATAGATTTTTACAAGAAGGTCAAAAACAGATGTGTTTGATGCAGGCTGTTGAAGTTGAGAGAATGGCATGTGGAGTTAAACGAAAGAGGTCTGCTGTGCTGGTCAAGATGACAGGGGGAGAAAGACCTTTTTCTCCCATTATATGTTTGGGAGAGTTTCTACTTAAGGAGTAACGCGCCGAGGTGTCTTAAGATGAAACTTTAACAGCTTTTACTCATGACTTGTTGCTATTGAGTTTTTGTGGTTACCACTGGATTTAAAATAATTGTGCAGTGACACTGTTGCATTTGATTCGTTGCTCTACTTCTATTCATATGATGCTCTAAAGTTTCTCTTGATCTAATCTTGTTATGCCAGTATTGTATGTCTGCGTTTACCAGTGGCGGACTTGTGTACACCAAAGGGTATGCACTTGCATTAGGGGTGTTCATAATTATCCGAAACCGAAAAACCGAACCGAATATTGTTGAATTGTAGCGAATTTTAGGTTAACCGAACCAAAAATTTTTTATTTTTCAGTTTCGGTTAACCGACCCGGTATTTTTTCGGTTCTTCGGTTTCGGTTCATGATATTGCCACAACCAGTTAACCGAAAAACCGAAAATTTTAAATTGCTATTTTAAATATGTGTTTATATATAGATATATGATAATATTACTAAATATCTTCTAATTTAGAATGCGATTATTATATTTGTGTATTTATGTCAGTAAGAATGTTCACATTTCTGCATTTTTAGTAGTTAAATACTAAGTTTCGTGACTAACATGGTTCGGCGTTTATACATTCATGTTTTGTACCTAATTAAAAAGCTTTATGTTTAAAGTTAGAATGATTAACATATAGAATTTATAACAAATATTCATCAATGAGTGTGTATTTGTGTTTTGATATCTATATTTTAAAGGGATTAGTGCAGGGGAATGCATCCAACTTGTGCACGAAGTCTATTGTATGTACTCAACTATTTTTTGGTCTATTGTGTATATCAATCTTCAACTTTGGTCTATTGTGTGTATCCGATGACTAATTTGATAACGTGTCAAACGTATAATTTGCCACGTCATTTGACACGTCGTTGACACATCATCAAAAATGGGTGCCACGTCAACCCGATACACACAATAGACCAAAGTTGAAGATTGATACATACAATAGACTACAAAAAAGTTAAGTACATACAATAGACTTCGTGTACAAGTTGGATGCATTCCCCTGCACTAAACCCTATTTTAAATGATTGGTAAAATAAAGTCGGTTGATTTGGTTAACCGTATAACCGAACCGGAAAAGCCGGTTAACCGATTACCGGTTAACCGAACTTTTCGGTTTAGGTTCAAGAAAACTATGAACCGGGGATCCGGTTAACCGGTCTTCGTTTAACCGATCCTCCGGTTAACCGTCCGTGAACACCCCTAACTTGCATACCCTTAAATACTTCTCAGCAGTGTAAATTGAAATATTTTTTGGAAGTTTCTGTATCACAATGTAGAGAGTACACACCCTTTAAAAAAGTAGTGCATACCCTCCCTTTGATCTCTAAATAAAACCAATAAAGTATTACATATATATTACTACTCCCTCCGTCCCAATTTTATTGTCCCCAGACAAAAAACACGCAGTTTAAGAAACATAATCATCTCTCTTACTTTTTGGTAAGATGACAGTTTTACCCTCTACTTTTTACCTACTTTTTTGTCTTACATATATACACTAAGGGTAAAAAAAAACTTTATCTCATTATTCTTGCCTATTTATAGAAGTGGACAATAAGATTGGAACATCCATAAAAGGAATACCGGACTATAAATATGGGACGGAGGGAGTATTATTTTATTGAATTACTAGTAATGTAGTACAGTGGTACATCAATGAGGTTTCCTAAAAAAGTAATCATCCCATCTATTCGACATTTTACATGATATTTACTCCTTTTGTAAGTTTAGATTGTCAGGTACTCATTAACAAATCAATTATCGATTTAGTCATTAAATTTTATCAATAATAAACTTGACTTGATTACACAAAATGAGTCTTGAATTTTTTAAGATCAAGGTGTCTTAAGTGTCTAGATACAAAATTAAAACTAGTAATCATTTTATTTGTTTGTATAATCACCTTATAAAGAGATTAATCACATATGAGTAGAATATTTCAACAGGTTATTTGTTTGTATAACCACTTTTCATGTTTGATTAACACAAAAACACAACTAATCTCGAATACTTGAACTCGAAAGCCGAATTATCCTCAAATAATCATATTCAAAAATCAAAATATAAACCAAATTATTGAACCCGTAAAAAGCCGCTACCGGGAATTTTTCCTATGTATTGTTGTAAGTCGAGGAAATTTTTTTTTAACCGATATTGCATACCCTAGTATAAAATATTAAATTCGCCACTGGCATTTACTACCCAGAGTCTATCAAGTACAACACAGATAGCCCATTTTTGTAAGTTTTTGGGTTATTTTGGCAAAGAGAATACCAACAGGTGGTAAGAGGTAGAAGTATATTGGATAGTAGTTTGTACTTTGACTTTTTAGGTCAAACATAATGTTTTTGAATCCTTAAAATATATAAATGCCATTTTACTGTTTAGTATTCTTGTGTTTGTAATGATATAAGAATACCAATGGCAATTAAGAAACTGAGGCTGTCACATTTCATTGCTAATAGTCTACTGTGGTGACTTTGAAAGTCAAAAACATATGTTTAAATGTAATGTACATTAATAGATCATAGATATCGATTGTGATAGAAGCGTGAAGCTGACCTGGAAACACTCATGCGAATACTTTTGGAAATTTAAAGTATATCTACACATCATGACAATGATTTGTTCTCGTAAAAGTTGCATGGATTATTGTTGAGAAGACTTGTGTTATGCTTTTATACATCTAATGATCCTATATCTTTATCCTTTTATCTAAAAGAAAATGATATTATTATATTTATGGTGAAGAAAGCAAGAGTGCAAGAGATGACCACTTTGGAGTACTCTACTTGTCTCTACAAATGGAAATTTTGATAAAATTCAAGGACCCTCAGTGATTTTTTAAGTTTCCAATTTCATATACTAAAAAATGATAACTGTGAGATCTAGATTTTAAACAATGCATGTACATTGTAGATTTTAATATACATAATATATTAAAATTTCTTTGATTTCTGCATTTGCGTTCAACAATTCAATACAATAACCAATAGCTCACATTAAAAAGAATGGCAACATACATAAGAAACTAAACAAGAAAAGAATCGAAAGATATGGTTACCTATACAGAATAAGTCTGGGCTTTTAACATATATCGACAATTTGAAATCCTCACCAATGAAGCCTTATTGAGCCCAAAATGCATACCTATCCAAGAAAACCTGTGTGGTATAGGGAGGCAGTTTTGGAAGAATGATTGGAATTCTTGAATGGAATGCCATTTCCTAATAGAATTATTGAAGGTTGTGTATTTCCTTAAGAGCTGTTTAAGTCAACCCCATTCTGCAGTACTCCATTTAGGGTATCAAGAGTGCGCTTAACAAGCATCATCCGATTTCTCATACCCTTAATACTTTATATCCCTCCCTATATGCCTTGACCATGAATCTTATTCACATCTTCCCACCCTCCTCCAACTCCTCTTCTAGCTAGTTTGAATCATTCATAGAGTGCGCTTAACAAGCATCATCCGATTTCTCATACCCTTAATACTTTATATCCCTCCCTATATGCCTTGACCATGAATCTTATTCACATCTTCCCACCCTCCTCCAACTCCTCTTCTAGCTAGTTTGAATCATTCATATATTTCCTTTTTCGACATCCTTTATATTTATCTTATTATTAGGTAACTTAAGTGCTAGCATTATGAATTAACCATCAAGTAAGTAGACTATACCCTCGCATAACAATTAGGAATCGAAGAATGCTAGGAAAAATCGAACTTATTGCACTTCGGGTAAGTATCAAGAATACATAGTGAAAACAAATTAGCAATCATGTAGTTGGTTAAAATTGGGAGGGAGAGAAGAATATTTATCTGAAGAGGATAAAAAGATACAATGTATCATGCTTTGTCATTAAGGTTGAAGACAAACAAAGAATTTTCAAGATCATAGATTTTTCCACGATTGTCAGCTGCATGATGTGAGATCAATTCTCCAGCGTATTCGCCAAGATATTCAAGTTTAGCTACACTAATGTCAACACAAGAACTACAAATTAGTTCAATATATTGGGAGTGTTAAATCTTGCAACGAGGTTTATAAAACGTGTGGTGGTTGAACCTTTGATTAATTTAGGCGGGATATAATGAAGCTTTTGGATCCTTTAATGTTAAGCAACTGGACCGGTTGCTATTAAACGGCAGTAAAAACTTATACAATGGCACTTGCCTAACCTTGGGGTAACGTATAGTTACATGAAGTCGCCAACTCGTAGTAGTTTCAAATCAACTCAACCGGCTTCCAAATTGTGATCAATTTTGGAGTCGAAACATGGTGATACCTTGTATCGGTCATGTTGACCTTGCACAATATCGATAGGGTATTTGTCCTTGTCTTTGTATTTTCAGTCATCACACTAGTGAGACGCCAATTTTATTCATATACATATACATACAGGTAGCATATAAATTACCCTTCCAACGTGAATTGACTCCACAAGTCCACATATAATTCCACTCATTTCAACTTACATTCATGCCATAATTTGGAGCTTGTTAATCCTTTTTTTGTTCATGGATAATACTTCTAGTCTAGTTAGCTCAACTTCCATAGTTCTCACAGTTCACACACTAACTGATGATTCAGGATGGTATGTGCACTTATTTCATGATCCAAGCATTTCGAATATATTCAAATATATAAAGAGAAAGAAAAAGGGCACAACTTTCAAAAGGACCAATTAGGGTCAGTTATCACCAAGGAATCAAAAGCAAGAAAATTGATGTAAAACATTAAAGAGTACCATAGTAGAAGAGAAATCTGGTTTTAGCTTTTCCTAAGAATCAACTGTTTGATATTACACATTCAATATTTCCCCAAATTTCATCACATTAGTAGAAGTAGGACGACTGAGCACTGGCGCCTAGTATCTAGAAAACAATATTAAAAACACTGGATATGTGAAATGGAGTGGGGGTGGGTCTGCTGTAAGCATGTGAACTAGGCACCTTCTGCAAGGGTACTCTTGGATGTACTGATGTAAAGAACTGCAAAACAAAGATAATAAATATATTTACATCATATCTCACATATTACAAGAAAATGTTAAGTCAGCTCCAAAAACTCACCATTGTTTCCGCGAATAAAAGCATCACCATATTTGTTTTTCAGTTGTCCATTAACATATTCTTCAGTTTGCTCCATTGCTATGTTCATGTATCCATCCAAGCAAGCCAAGATACCTGCACAACCAATGCTTCATTAACATACTAACCCCTTAGTCTAATATTGTAAGTTTTCATCTGGCCTCATTTTGCCATCTGGAAACACAAAAGAGGCACTAAGCTACTAAGAATTTAATGTAGATATTTGGTTCACAGAAATTCGATGGAATTATTTGAAATTGAATTGTTAAATTCGTTTCCATAGTCTGTAACTCTTTCTGATTAAAATATGGATGGAATTGTATTTTTTCCCAATTCCATAAAATCCCACATTCCTGGAATTCAACATTCCTTCACTTATCGTTCTTATCCCTTGCTAACAGAAGTCCATTCCAATATACCAAGCAAACATGTTACACATTCCAATTCCTTTAAAAAATTCCAAACCATACATAAGAATTGTCATGAATGCTTTGAGTTACTCCTTTCATCCCAACCTAGTAGATCAATACAAATATATACTACTAGAAGAAAAAAACCCAATCATTACCATGAAATGAAACACCTCACTCCCTGTTTGAGCATTTTTAACTTGTCATAAACTAATCCACTAAAATCTATAGGCATATTTAAATCTTCTCATTACATTAAGTTACAACCTACCATGTATCCGTTATAAAAGACTCCAACTTTCAGGGCGTAAACGATAGTTAACCATTGACATGGAAACATGATACTCTGATCTACCCACATGTCGATTCCAACTATTCCAGTTAAAAAACGCTTTCAAACTACTCGTAAAAAATCGGGAACACTATCTCCTGGTTGAAAAAAGAACTTGATCGATAAACATGTCGTTTTTAAAAACACTTGCTTATCAATTCATCATTCAGTTTCTAGCTTAAATTCGTAAATAGTAAGGAATCAAACCTAATAGACTGATTGTGGAGCTGTAACAAACTGAAAGCAGTAGCAAAGATAGCCTATATATTATATTATATATACTAATAATAATTAGACTAAATATATTCAATGACGGCTACAATTATTTTAGGGTTTACAGTAAAATAGGAAAACAGTATCAGAAGTAGCATATAAATACAATTAATCGAGTGCAAAGTGAAATAGAAAGATAATAAGTAAGTATTGAACCTCGATAATCGACACCGGAATTCAATTTGACAACAACAGGTCTACCGCGAATTGATTTGAGGAAATCGGAAGGGGTTTTGGTTGTTGTTGATGAACCTTTATCTCTTGATGCTACGATTTCTGCTGATCCACTCATGATTTGTATCTACTTTGTAGTTATTGATTTCTTTTGGAATCGAAAATAATTGGGGATGCGAGTGCGAGTGGGAACCAATTTTTAGGGTTTTGAATACAAAAGGGGACAGCGGGTGGAGAGTGCGCTGTGTGATTTATGACGTCATACGAGTAATTAAAAGTTTAAAACCTATGTTTATTTTATTTTCGTTTGACTTGTTAAGTTGTTAGACTAAACAAACTAGTACGTATAAAATAGGGATGTAAAATTCGTATTAAAGTCCAACATGGAGTTTAACACTCTCAGTAAGATTTTTAGGATAGTGGTTTCTTATTAAATATTAAATTAAACTTGTGTTAAAATAGACTGCAAAATATTGGTTGTTCAATGAAATGTAACATATTATTTAACTCGCCGTTTGTAGTACAACAATGATCTTTGACGCCAATGAAGAGCGGTGAAAGTCGGCGTTAAAGGCCTTTAACTTTGAAAAAGAACAAACGTCACAACTCCATTTGCTCTGATGAAAAAATCTAATAATTTGTATACTCGCCCCTATTTAAATAAGATTATTTGTAAGTGCTTGAATGAGGTAACTTTGTATTCCTTTTCACTATAACTCTAAACTTGAAATAAGGTGACATCTTTAAGCCTTGTCATGTGTTACACAAATTGGTAAATTAAACTTTACCATGGATTGTTCCGTACTTTTTTTAATGTCACGGTGTAATAAGGTGCATACAATCAAATTAACATTCAAACATGTTATAAAGAAGATAGGGTAGGGTTCAAATGAGACTAAAAATTTTTGTGAGACTAAGGGAACCAATGATATCATGCCACATGTACAAAGAGAATGTTCCATACTACAAAACTCATTTACCCCTTAAGTTAAATATCTCACAAACGACAAATCGAAAAATTATGAAAATTGCACCATTAGATTCAGCGTTTGATCCTCTTCGATTTTCCGTCCCTCAAGACATACTTCCGACGAAATTTTTTTTTCGTTTTTTTGGTGGGTTTCATATGTTACTAACACATGTGTCAGAGTGTTGCGTTTAGGGTTTAGGGTTTGGGGTTTGGGGTTTAGGGTTTAGGGTTGGGAGTTTGGGGTTTCGGGACGAAACCCCAAACTCCCAACCCTAAACCCTAACCCCTAAACCCCAAACCCTAAATCCTAAACGCTTTATAAAACTCTAAACCCTAAATCATACTAAACCCTGCTAAACCCTAGCACTAAACCCTGCTAAACCCTAACACTAAACCCTGCTAAACCCTAGCACTAAACCCTGCTAAACCCTAACACTAAACCCTGCTAAACCCTAACCCTAAACCCTAAATCAAATGTATAATCAATCACTAACACATGTGTTACTAATATGTAAAACCCACCAAAAAAATGAAAAAAAAAAGTTCGTTGGAAATATGCCTTGATGGACGGCAAATCGAAGAGGATAATGTAACATCCTCTCTTCTGGTCCGGTAATTTCTAATTTTAAAGTGATATATTTAATTATATTAGAAATTATTTGATAATATGTGGTTAATTGCGAAACTTAGTTAAATAAGCCTCAGGACTTATTGTGCTTAGTAAATTATTGATTGTTTTAATTTACTATAGTTGACGGTGCAATAAAATAAGTTTCTTGCAAATGGTTTTTAGGTTCCAGACAATAGATTGAAAGGGGACTAGTTTTAAGTGAATACGGGTCGGTGTAAATATTTTAGGCCGACATATATGTAACTTTCCCTTTCAGGAAAGTTTTATACTTTCCATTTTTAGAAACTTAACCTAAAATCTCTAAAACCTTCAAAACCCTTGCAAATCATAAACAATAACTATTGAATTTGGAGCTGTGATCTTTCGATAACATAATCATCATCACCATCTAGTTGAAACTTCTAAATTGGTGAGTTTTTTACTTTGGTTAATACCTAGTTGCTTTAATTGATGTTGATTGATGATCTTGATGCTTTAGACATGTTATGGTATGCATATAGGATGATATGTGAGCAAAAAACTGTTGCTGAAATCGTTGTTGTGGTTATTTGTTTGAGAATTATAGCTGCTGGGTTATGCTCTGTACGAGCTGAAGGTTTGCTGAGAAACATGGGAATCCGGTCGGATTCCCCTGAATCCGGCGGATTCCCTCGAAAAACGCAAACCAGAATTTTGCTGAATACGGCGTATTCATGATCGTATTCAAGAACGTATTCGTTTTAAAAGGACCTGATCAAAATTGGAAACGAAAAGGTGTTGAATCCGGTTGGGAATCCGGCGGATTCAAATGAATCCGGACGGATTCAGATGAATCCGGCGGATTCAACACTTTTTCAGGAAATGTGAATTTTGAATGAACTTCTTTTAATCTTGAATGTGTTAATATTATTTGATAGGTTTGTTAATGTACTTATCAAATGTGTATATATTGATTTGGTTTTCATGTTATAAGATGTATTTACATGTATGATATTCGAATATAAGTTATGGGTTTGAGAACATCGTTACTAACTTATGTTTGATTGTAATTCTCAGATAAACATAGAGCTCAGCGAGATAAGACAGCTGAGTAAGTGAAACGAAACGATCAGGTGAGTGGATTTGAAACTCACAGTTTGATTTGGTTGTGTAAGTTTGATTTCAATCAGTAATTATAGGATTACTATTGATAGACTGTGAACTTGACCTGATATACCATTTGATTGGTTGTTCGATGTACATTGATGTGGAATGTATGATTCAGAGGTCAACTTGTTTGTTGGTTGGACTTGATTGCTAATGTTGGTCAACACAGGGTTGCGTACATGTGTTGATGGAGATTAGCATTGAGTTAGCGGTTACTCGCTGTTTTGGCCGACAGTTGGGTTTAAGTGTTCTGATGGGACCACCCGGCACAGGGTCCATAGGAACCACCGTTCCTCTTGACGATAATTGTTGCATTATTGATTGTGACAGATTACTAACTTAATTGAATTGTAGTTGATAATTCATTCACTTAGCTTCGTGCTAATCCCTCAATTTACTTCCTGCAGGTAATGTATAATATGTGGGTAGTTAGGAAGGAGGTTTTGACGCTGGGAATGTTTGAAACGTGCAACTCTGATCCAGTTTGTAATATATAATGTTCTGTAGCATATAATGCCCCGGGTTATAAACATATTAACTATGTTTGTTTAGTTGTTAAACATATTGTGTAGAGGTTTGCGAAAATTTCTAGCAGATTTTAATAGAATATGTATTTTAAATAGTCGCTTCCGCTAAACTTAATATTATATTGTGATATTAAATGAGGGGTGTTATAAGTTGGTATCAGAGCAATAGTTTGGGGTAATTGAATATGATTAAATGTTCAATCCCAAACTTTGATTGTGTTGTGTCAAACATTCTTGGGAATGGGATTATGTACTGAATGTGAAATTGTTAGTGGGATAGATGCTAACGATTAACACTTTGTAAGCTGTTGTGGTGTTTACAGATATGGCGGATAATGAACAAACACCTGTTAACCCTAATAATGTCTCGAGGCCGGAAGTTACTGTTGGGGTGCACGATGATCAGGCTGGTAATGCTGGTACTTTTTTTCAGGCTAGAGAAGAGGTTGAAAGAGATCAGTATTTACTTCAACTGGAAGAGGAAAACCAAGCCCTCAGAATGTATAAACAACAAAAAGAGGCTGAATCTTCTCATCCTGTGTTTGGTACGATTTTACCGCCAAAGCAAAAGGTGTGTTCCTTTAAAACCTTTATGAGCAGTAATCCGTCTGTGTATTCGGGTAGTACAAATCCTTCTGTGACTATGGATTGGCTAAGAGATGTTGAAAAGAAATTTGAAGTTTGTCAATGTGAAGAGGAATTGAAAGTTCCTTATGCCTCTCAACTTTTGAAAGGAGCAGCTATGAATTGGTGGGATTCGATTACTTCTGTTTTATCGCCTTTTCAGAAAGCATCTATCCGATGGTCTGATTTTCGCAATGAAGTTTGTAAACAGTATTGTTCCAACTTCGATATGGCTCGGATTAGAAAAGAGTTTATGGATTTGCAGTTAATTGATAACATGTCAATGGATGATTTGATAAATCAGTTCACAGAGAAACTTAGGTTTGTTCAGCAGTGGGTTCCCGATGAGAGAACTCAAATAGACCAGTTTGTGGGTACTTTACCAAATCATTATCGAACTACAGTGAGGTTAGCTAGTTCTCTTCCCCATGCTTTCATGTTAGCTCGATCTGTTGATAGTGATTTGAGACCTCAAGAGATGCCAAGAAAAGAGGTGACTTCTCATAAACCTAAAAGTGAACCTTCTGGTAAAGGTAAACAACGGTGGCAAGGAAATCAACAAGGTAAGAAACAAGAAAGTAGTGGTGGTATTTCTGATCGTCCTAATTGGTGTTTTAAATGTAGAACTAGACATTTTGGGCCGTGTACTGTACAAACCACTAGATGTATGAAGTGTGGTGTGATTGGGCATGAATTTAAGGATTGTGTTTATCCCAATTTCGTGTGCTGGAACTGTCACAAAGAAGGTCACCGTGCAAATCAGTGTTCTGAGGCCAAGAGACAGAGTTCTGGGACGGTTGTTGGTTCATCAGCTTCTTCCGGTCAGAAGCGGAAGACTCCGCCATCTGCAGTTAGTAGGGCTTTTCAAATGACAGTGGATGAGGTTGTCCATACAGATGACGTGATCACGGGTACTTTCCTTGTAAATTCTGTACCAGCTCGTGTTTTATTTGATTCTAGTGCAAATTGTTCATTTGTATCTATGTACTTCTGTGATAAGTTGAAAATGATGCCTACTGTGATTACAAACCCAGTTGAAGTAGAAATAGCTAGTGGCAAGTCAGTTCCTGTTACCACTTCGGTAATTGGAGCTAGTATTATGATAGATGGCCAGACTTTCCCAATTTCCTTTCTGTTGATGCCAATTGCTAGTTTTGATGTGATTATTGGCATGGATTGGTTAAGTCAGTATAAAGCAAGCATAGATTGCCACAATAAGCTGATTAGAATTCCAATCTCTGAAGAGTTATATGTCGTGGCTCGAGGAGAACGGGATAATGTCTGTATACCTTTGATTAGTATGATGAAAGCTAGGAAATCTTTGTCCAAGGGCTGTGAATCGTATCTAGCTTATGTGATTAATGCTAAGTTAGAAAAGAAGTCCCTTTCTGACGTACCGGTTGTTTCTGAGTATCCGGAAGTATTCCCTAATGAATTATCTGGTTTACCACCGGTTAGGGAGGTTGAATATCAGATTGATCTTGTTCCTGGCTCTTCACCTATAGCTAAAGCCCCTTATAGATTAGCTCCATCTGAGATACGTGAAATGATGAATCAGATACAGGAGTTGTTGGATAAAGGGTTTATTCGGCCTAGTTCTTCTCCCTGGGGTGCACCAGTTCTGTTTGTAAAAAAGAAAGATGGGTCTTTTAGAATGTGCATTGATTATAGGGAATTGAATAAACGGACAGTAAAGAATAAATATCCTCTGCCTCGCATAGATGATTTGTTTGATCAGTTGCAGGGATCTTCGTATTATTCAAAGATTGATTTGAGGTCAGGTTATCATCAAGTTCATGTTCGTGATTGTGATATTCCTAAAACTGCATTTCGAACCAGGTATGGTCATTTTGAATTCCTGGTTATGCCTTTTGGTTTGACGAATGCTCCAGCAGTTTTTATGGATTTGATGAACCGTGTATGTCGACCTTTTCTTGATAAATTCGTGATTGTGTTTATCGATGATATATTAGTATATTCTAAATCCGAATCAGAACATGAAATGCATTTGAGGTTAGTATTGGAAACCTTAAAGAGAGAACATTTATAACGCAACAAAATTTACAACTGTTTTTTTTTTTTTTTTTTTTTTTTTTTTTAACAATGCGGAAGCTCAAGTCCCAAAACATATATATACATAAAATGACATGACGTCATTTTCCATTGCCTAAGTTCTAGGTATTGATTATTACCGTTTACAAAACAATCCATTATATCTTGGGCATTATATAATCAAACATTTTAAACTGTATTAAATAATAATCAGAGTAATCCTAGTCAAACATTCTTCAGTTACTCCTTGACCCGCCCATAACAATAGATATTAACCTGCAAGGAGTAAACAACGAGGGATTAGCACGAAGCTAAGTGAGTTAACTCATCACTAACAATACAACTTAGTTTAACACTATGAGTTCACCACATTTAACACTTTGACTCAACATCACCAGAGGATCGGTGGCCCTTGTGGCGCCCTCAGCCGCGGTGGCCCACCAAGCGACACTTACACCAACTGCAGGCCAATACAGCGGTTAACCGATAACTGTTTGTTACCTTTAGTCAACACAAGCCTTACTTACAACGAATGTTCACAACCCTTGTGTTGACTAACCTGTAACAACACAGTCCAACATAGTTGACCTCTATTAACACTGTTACCATATAGGTCACTTAACACTTAACACTTTAACACTTTAACACATTCACAATTCAACTTAACACAGGAATAACACTTAACACTTGAAGTAACCACAATAGTGATCACTAAATTATAGTGAGAGATCAAAGTCCACTCACCGACTACCATAGTCGTCCACTCAGTAGTCTAATATTACTGAGTCTTCTCCATATCTGGAAATACAACAAAATACACAAGTCAGTTACTTGTATCAAATCTACATAACATTACTCCAATAGATTTATACCAACAAATCTCAATTCATATGTATTAACATAATCATCACATACATCCAATTCATACTTCTTGAATTGTTTCTTAATCATGATTAGATATCATGTTAACCACTTTTCAACTATATATCAATTTAGTTGTCACTTGTAGTAACTTCACATAATTCATTCCACTAATATGAATTATCACTATTAACTTCACTAGTTCATCATCACTATCAAATTTATGATAATTATAATCAACTTATCACCTTAGTTCACATTAATCATTGTTAACTAACATGATCACACCAATAACAAGATTAATAGTTTCCAAATTAACAATCCACTAAAACACTTCATGAATACTTAATCAAATTCTTCCATTTTAAGTTAGGGCTCATGTCATAATCATGGATTAGGCACTAATTAACAACTATAACATAACCAAAATCTTTACTTCATGAATTATCAACTAAATCACAACTTTTATCATGAATACTCTATAATCTTTTATCTCTAAGTTAGGATTTTAATTATAATCAACTTATTTCTTATCAACTAGTGATAATATGATCATTACTAACTTAAATTCAAGATTAATCATACCAACTAAATCAAATATTCAAAACCCCAATTTCTAGGGTTAAAGAAATCACTAAATTAACACTTATAACTTGCTTTGAATGATAATGAAATGATTAATCTATGTTAACAAATCATAACTAACAACTATTGCACAAAATCAAACCCTATTTTCGGATTAAACTCACTAATTAGCAAAATCCCAAAACCCCCAATTTCTAGGATGAAGAACATGAAGAACACTTGATTTTACCTTGTTTAAGATGATTAACAAGACTTGAATTTGATCTTGGAAGCTTGTATTTGATGATTCTTCATGATCTTGATAATGATTTAGGTTTAATGTGTGTGTATGTATATGTACGTATGTATGTATGTGTGTTTGGAGAAAAACCCGATCCATCATATAATATATATCATATAAGTGTTAGTTTTCATTCCCCGTATTTATTATTGTCTGGAACTTAAAAATTATTTACGGGAAGACTATTTTATTTTACCGTCACCTTGATTTAATTAAAACAATCAATATTTCGCTAGCCACAATATTTCCTGAGGCTTATCGACCTATTAATTATAAAATCAAACACAATAACAATTTTAAATCGCATTTAAAATTTACAGAAAATACCTATTACTTCTAAGCCCAATTTGAGGATGTTACAAATCTCTCCCCCTTAAAGAGATTTCGTCCTCGAAATCTAATCAACCTTGATTATTCTAAAGTACTTAATTACCTGATAAATCTCATTCCTTAAATGAGATTCCACTACCACCACAATTTCCAGTTTATTACTATTGTACTCTTCGTACTACTCTCACCTCGTAATTACTCATCACTATTTCCACCTAAAGTGTATACACAACTTAAATCACCTATGCATAACATGCTTATGCATACATTTCACTACATACACCGTGTACCTACATATATTTATATAGATATATGTTATTTTATCAATTTACACACCACCAGTGTGCATCTCAATTACATTCACGCAAACACATACATTGTGGCTTATACTCAATTTAACTTGCATATAGTAAAATACTACTCACATTATTCAACCACAAGCGTGATATTATCACTTAAAATAATTACTCCCTTGAGCAACTCTTAATTTTATGCACACAATTTAAATTCTATCTACAGACACATATCCGCATGTACCTGTTTCTATTTCTTACCTTAACATATGATATGTATCTAAATCATATCTTCATGCATACTATGATCACTTAAGGAAATTATTCCCAATTAATCACTTTAAACATGTATCCACTTGGCATAAGTGAATAACAATCGTGTACAATAACGTACTCTTACCACAAGAAACTAACGACATGCTAGAATCTTTTAAAATAGATATATGATTTATACCCCTTTTAACAACAAAACAATGATTATGAAAATCACAATACACCCAACAACAATGAATTTTAATTTCAATTCATAACTAGCATTTATGCTAGTACTACATATCACTAATCACATATTAACACTCAAAATAGAAGTTAATTCTCATGGTTAAAACCATTATCACATAATCACAAAGTCACTTAACACCAATTTCAAATTGGATAACTACCAAGTTTTTCCATCAACAGGTACATTGCCATTCAAGCGCAAGTACCACTCCATTAAAATGTGATAACCACACACACATTTTTCAACAACATTTCATCAATCAATTTTATCTCTTTAATCTCCACGGAAGATTATTTCATGTTTTATTTTCTTCTATATGCAACTTATCACTTCACATTGATATTAAGCATATAATAACAATCAAATTTCACACAATTCTCAATTAATAATACTATAACTATCAATCAAAAGGCTCTTTATATATAAATATTTATATATATATCTCTTTTATTAATAGATAGTTCATTAATACAATAATTTAATCTTTTACTACCATTTCGATTTAGTCAATCATTGACTCTCTCTCCCTCTCATATATCAACATCGAAACTTACCAATTTTAAAGTCACATTAATTTCTCTGGTACTTGGTAGCCTCAATACTCCATGTGAAATGGCATAATATAAATACGTTGGCCAGACGTCGTCATATTATGTCAGTCACACTTTATTCTCAGGCCACTTCATACCATTGATCTCTAAAATGATTAACTTTTACTCTCACATATATCACAATGCTAAAATCAATAATTATCACACACACATAGTAACACTTTGTAATAGGTTTATGACCAAGTATTAACTTGTTACTATTTTCATTTATCACTTGAATGTGAAACTACTCACAAAATTTAAGTAAACATAATAATTCAATCATCTAACACATTCCTCATTATCTTATTAACACATGTGTAAGTTTTAACACAACTAAATCAATTTAACACCCTCTCTACACGATTCAATAACAATCACTTAACACTTTAATTATCAAGTATAATACTCTATATAACATTTAGCACTAAGTACCTTGTTAAAATACTAGGTCATATTCCACATATATTCATCAATATATAATTTCTAAGTTGATTAATAATTACTCTTCCATATTTAGTTATTAAACAAAAGTAAACTTCTACAATACTCTTCAACTCTTACAAATACTTATTAAATCATATTAAGTATTTCACATAATGTAATTAACATGATTACATAATCAATATTTATTTACCCTAACAAACAACAATCAACAATACCTTTACTGGTATACTATGCAGTTAGTTAAACCGATTACAAACGACTCCTACACAAAACCATATAGAACTCTTAAAACAACTTTTAATATTGCATATAGTCACAGGAATGATCTCTGGGCTCAAAGAAACAAAAGCCCAATACAAATCATAAGCCAAAAGTCCGAAATAATGTCCGAAAAACAATAAAACGCAATTTTCGGGCCCCAAACGACCCCGAAGTGCCGAAAACTGACAGGGCTCATAGCGAAGCGATGAGCTTTGATCGTTGGGCCATTTTTGAGTTGACATGTAAATTTCGTCTTAATCGGACACCGAAATTTTCAAAAAAAATTTCTACGTCAAGTATTACGTCGAACGTCGAAATTTTTTTTTTTTTTTTATACTAACGCGATCCGGGAAACAGGTCAGGATCGCGTTCCCCAGTGAAAAAAAATTCTGTAACCAAATTAGGCACACAAACGCGATCCGGAGAAGTGAGCGGGATCGCGTTCCCAAGAGAAAACGCACCTAAACACGAAATACACACACAAACGCGATCCTGGAAAAATGGCTGGGATCGCGTTCCCAAGCATAAAAATAATCTGGGACAAAATAACACGTACGAACGCGATCCTGAGAACATGTTGGGATCGCGTTCCCAAGCAGAAAATCTGAGGTTCAGAAAATCATATTTTTAACCAATTTCAAACGCGTATAACTTTTTACTTTTTTTGAGTTAGAGTCTAAAATTTTGCAGGCACATCCACTATGCCAAAATGAAACTTTCCCTTTTTACACTTTTTCAATTTACTCGTTTTACGAGAAAACGGACGTACGACTCATTTTTGACCATTTTGGTTGACACGCTATATTTCAAACGACTTGGTTTATGACTTCCACCTTTTACCAACATGTTTCTATATACATTAGTGACGTGTGGGCATATTCGTCACCTACAAACACTCATTCTACATTGTTTTGACACGTTGACCCGTTTAGGGGTCCAAATGGACATTTTTCCCAATTTCATTCATAATGACCACATTAATACCTTTAATCCACATTTTATCTATACTTATGACTGTAAGTCATTTAAAAAGTCATCATACCCAAACCACTTCAAGTTTTAACCGTTTTATCACTAAGTGACCCATTTGGGCACTTAAATGACCCGTTTGGGTTTATGAACATATATTCACCATTCTATTACCCATTCCACATAACTTTGACTATTCCAAGTCAAACTAACCCACTTTCATCATTAGTTTCATATTATCACCCTAAAACATCAAGTTCACAAAATTTCACCATATATACACCAATTTCAACATATAATTTCAAATTTGACTTTTCACAACTTGTCATCGCACCTTTAGACTCATTGACCTCTTTGACTTTCTTACTACACTATTAGTAATACAAAGATCATAATTCACCCTAATCATGATCAATGCTAAACATTTAGACATCTAGTCACATTCCTCACTTCATAGCATGGCAATTTTCCAGTTTGACACAATTACATTCAACATTGACCATTCCAAGTCAATAGCATATATTTCAACAACTAGACACATTCTAAGTCACACAACAATACAACTCCAAACTTATAAATGGATACACCCGCAACCTATTGATTTCATCATAGTGTGTCACATCAATTAGATTATCATTTATCAATTATTTCCCTAGCAAGGATATATAATCACACCTTGCATATATACTTAATTCCACATAACACAACTGTTACACTTTAGTCACCAATGTATCTACACACAATTTCAACTTCTTAATTACATACTAATAGCTCTATCACCTTATTAGCAAGTAATAATCACCAACAATTCAATTTACTTTACTAATAATCATAACATAGTAAAGTAAAACAATTGAAATTCACCAAGTTTATCAGAAATTACCTGGCACATCTAGGCCCACAAGTGTTGAGGATTGAGAATACCAATCGGTTCCTCACTATCCTCCGTCTCTGCACTCAAAACCACAATCTAACACACTGTTATAGATTAGTTCACATTTAATAACAACTTGCTCATCCAACCACTAATCCCACACCTCGAAATGTTTGACCACTATCACTAGGCTTGGGATTGAACAATTTAACCATTATTCAATTTGCCCAAACCTATGCTCTGATACCAACTTATAACGCCCCAAAATTTACAACTGTTTTTTTTTTTTTTTTTTTTTTTTTTTAACAATGCGGAAGCTCAAGTCCCAAAACATATATATACATAAAATGACATGACGTCATTTTCCATTGCCTAAGTTCTAGGTATTGATTATTACCGTTTACAAAACAATCCATTATATCTTGGGCATTATATAATCAAACATTTTAAACTGTATTAAATAATAATCAGAGTAATCCTAGTCAAACATTCTTCAGTTACTCCTTGACCCGCCCATAACAATAGATATTAACCTGCAAGGAGTAAACAACGAGGGATTAGCACGAAGCTAAGTGAGTTAACTCATCACTAACAATACAACTTAGTTTAACACTATGAGTTCACCACATTTAACACTTTGACTCAACATCACCAGAGGATCGGTGGCCCTTGTGGCGCCCTCAGCCGCGGTGGCCCACCAAGCGACACTTACACCAACTGCAGGCCAATACAGCGGTTAACCGATAACTGTTTGTTACCTTTAGTCAACACAAGCCTTACTTACAACGAATGTTCACAACCCTTGTGTTGACTAACCTGTAACAACACAGTCCAACATAGTTGACCTCTATTAACACTGTTACCATATAGGTCACTTAACACTTAACACTTTAACACTTTAACACATTCACAATTCAACTTAACACAGGAATAACACTTAACACTTGAAGTAACCACAATAGTGATCACTAAATTATAGTGAGAGATCAAAGTCCACTCACCGACTACCATAGTCGTCCACTCAGTAGTCTAATATTACTGAGTCTTCTCCATATCTGGAAATACAACAAAATACACAAGTCAGTTACTTGTATCAAATCTACATAACATTACTCCAATAGATTTATACCAACAAATCTCAATTCATATGTATTAACATAATCATCACATACATCCAATTCATACTTCTTGAATTGTTTCTTAATCATGATTAGATATCATGTTAACCACTTTTCAACTATATATCAATTTAGTTGTCACTTGTAGTAACTTCACATAATTCATTCCACTAATATGAATTATCACTATTAACTTCACTAGTTCATCATCACTATCAAATTTATGATAATTATAATCAACTTATCACCTTAGTTCACATTAATCATTGTTAACTAACATGATCACACCAATAACAAGATTAATAGTTTCCAAATTAACAATCCACTAAAACACTTCATGAATACTTAATCAAATTCTTCCATTTTAAGTTAGGGCTCATGTCATAATCATGGATTAGGCACTAATTAACAACTATAACATAACCAAAATCTTTACTTCATGAATTATCAACTAAATCACAACTTTTATCATGAATACTCTATAATCTTTTATCTCTAAGTTAGGATTTTAATTATAATCAACTTATTTCTTATCAACTAGTGATAATATGATCATTACTAACTTAAATTCAAGATTAATCATACCAACTAAATCAAATATTCAAAACCCCAATTTCTAGGGTTAAAGAAATCACTAAATTAACACTTATAACTTGCTTTGAATGATAATGAAATGATTAATCTATGTTAACAAATCATAACTAACAACTATTGCACAAAATCAAACCCTATTTTCGGATTAAACTCACTAATTAGCAAAATCCCAAAACCCCCAATTTCTAGGATGAAGAACATGAAGAACACTTGATTTTACCTTGTTTAAGATGATTAACAAGACTTGAATTTGATCTTGGAAGCTTGTATTTGATGATTCTTCATGATCTTGATAATGATTTAGGTTTAATGTGTGTGTATGTATATGTACGTATGTATGTATGTGTGTTTGGAGAAAAACCCGATCCATCATATAATATATATCATATAAGTGTTAGTTTTCATTCCCCGTATTTATTATTGTCTGGAACTTAAAAATTATTTACGGGAAGACTATTTTATTTTACCGTCACCTTGATTTAATTAAAACAATCAATATTTCGCTAGCCACAATATTTCCTGAGGCTTATCGACCTATTAATTATAAAATCAAACACAATAACAATTTTAAATCGCATTTAAAATTTACAGAAAATACCTATTACTTCTAAGCCCAATTTGAGGATGTTACAACATTTGTATGCAAAGTTTTCGAAATGCGAATTTTGGATTCGGGAAGTACAGTTTTTGGGTCATATCATTTGTAATGAGGGTGTTAAAGTTGATCCTTCAAAGATTGAAGCTGTAATGAATTGGAAAGCTCCAAAGTCTGCTTCTGAAATAAAGAGTTTTCTTGGTTTGGCGGGTTATTACCGGAAGTTTATTAAAGATTTTTCTAAAATTGCCGGTTCATTGACTAAACTAACCCGTAAGGATGAAAAGTTTGTATGGACTGAACAACAGGAAGCTGCTTTTCAGACTCTGAAACAGTTGTTATGTCAGGCTCCTGTGTTAGCATTGCCAGATGGGTCCGATGATTTTGTTATTTATTGTGATGCATCGATTGCTGGTTTGGGTTGTGTTTTAATGCAGCGAGATCGTGTGATTGCTTATGCTTCTCGTCAGCTCAAACCTCATGAAAGAAATTATCCTACCCATGATTTAGAACTTGCAGCTGTTGTGTTTGCTTTGAAAATCTGGAGGCATTACTTGTATGGTACCAAATGTGTTATTTGTACAGATCACAAGAGTCTTCAGTATATATTTTCACAGCAAGAGTTGAATATGCGGCAGAGACGATGGTTAGAATTAATCAAGGATTATGATTGTGAAATTAAATACCATCCAGGGAAAGCCAATGTGGTTGCTGATGCTTTAAGCCGCAAGGCAACTTCTGATCGAGTTTATGTTATGCGTTTAGAAGTTTCTTCTGATTTGGTGGCTCAGATAAAAGCTGCACAGTTAGAGGCCTTGTTAGATCATAATTTGAAATCTGAAATTATGTTGAATCGAAAGGAATTGTTATTGGATGATTCGAGAGGATCAAAAACATTTCAGTCTCGTGTTTGGATTCCTGTGTTTGGTGGTCTTCGGGATGTTATTCTGAATGAAGCCCATAAATCTAGATTGTCTGTACATCCTGGAAGTACGAAAATGTATAATGACTTGAAACCTTTGTATTGGTGGCCTACAATGAAGATGGATGTAGCAAGGTTTGTTAGTTCTTGTCATATTTGTTCTCAAGTTAAAGCTGAACACCAGAAGCCATATGGATCGTTGAAACAGCTTGAGATTCCTGAATGGAAGTGGGAACATCTGACTATGGATTTTGTTACTAAGTTGCCTAGAACTGTCCGGGGAAATGATATGGTTTGGGTCATTGTTGATCGATTGACCAAAAGTGCTCATTTTCTAGCTACCAGTGAAACTGTATCTCTGAGTAAGCTTGCACAGTTGTATATGAATGAGATTGTTACTCGGCATGGTATTTCATTATCTATTGTATCTGATAGAGATCCGAGGTTTGTATCTCATTTTTGGCAAAGTTTACAGCATGAGTTGGGCACCAGAGTGAATCTTAGTACAGCTTATCATCCTCAAACAGATGGTCAGTCAGAACGTACGATTCAGACATTGGAGGATATGTTAAGAGCTTGTATTCTGGAGTATGGTGGTTCTTGGGATTCTCATTTGCCATTGGTTGAGTTTGCTTACAATAACTCTTATCATTCTAGTATTGGCATGCCTCCATATGAAATGCTTTATGGACGCCGTTGTAGAACTCCAACTTGTTGGCTAGAGGCTGGGGAGAAACAGTTTGCAGGACTAGATATTGTTCAAATGACAGCTGATAAAGTGGCAGTGGCTCGAGAAAAGTTGAAAGCCGCACGTGATAGACAGAAACAATATGCTGATCCTAAACGTCGACCAGTTGCTTTTGTGGAAGGTGAACTTGTTTACTTGAAAGTTTCGCCTTGGAAAGGGGTAATTCGGTTTGGGAAACGTGGAAAATTGGCTCCTCGGTATATTGGACCGTTTAGAATTCGTCAGATTGTTAACGATCAGTCTGTTACATTGGATCTTCCTCCAGAACTTTCTGGTATTCATGACACGTTTAACATTTGTTATTTGAGGAAATGTAACGTTGAAGACCAGTCTCAGATTCTTCCTTTGAAAGATGTGAAAGTTGATCAAAGTCAGAAGTTAGTTGAAGAACCCGTTGAACTTCTTGACAGAAAAGTGACCAAACTTAGGAAGAAACAGATTCCCATGGTATTAGTGAAATGGAAACATAGCTTAGGTGAAAACCTAACGTGGGAAACTGAGGATAGTATGAGATCCAGATATCCTGGATTGTTTGATCGTGATGAGATTTCGGGGGCGAAATCTTCTTAAGGGGGGGAGAGTTGTAACATCCTCTCTTCTGGTCCGGTAATTTCTAATTTTAAAGTGATATATTTAATTATATTAGAAATTATTTGATAATATGTGGTTAATTGCGAAACTTAGTTAAATAAGCCTCAGGACTTATTGTGCTTAGTAAATTATTGATTGTTTTAATTTACTATAGTTGACGGTGCAATAAAATAAGTTTCTTGCAAATGGTTTTTAGGTTCCAGACAATAGATTGAAAGGGGACTAGTTTTAAGTGAATACGGGTCGGTGTAAATATTTTAGGCCGACATATATGTAACTTTCCCTTTCAGGAAAGTTTTATACTTTCCATTTTTAGAAACTTAACCTAAAATCTCTAAAACCTTCAAAACCCTTGCAAATCATAAACAATAACTATTGAATTTGGAGCTGTGATCTTTCGATAACATAATCATCATCACCATCTAGTTGAAACTTCTAAATTGGTGAGTTTTTTACTTTGGTTAATACCTAGTTGCTTTAATTGATGTTGATTGATGATCTTGATGCTTTAGACATGTTATGGTATGCATATAGGATGATATGTGAGCAAAAAACTGTTGCTGAAATCGTTGTTGTGGTTATTTGTTTGAGAATTATAGCTGCTGGGTTATGCTCTGTACGAGCTGAAGGTTTGCTGAGAAACATGGGAATCCGGTCGGATTCCCCTGAATCCGGCGGATTCCCTCGAAAAACGCAAACCAGAATTTTGCTGAATACGGCGTATTCATGATCGTATTCAAGAACGTATTCGTTTTAAAAGGACCTGATCAAAATTGGAAACGAAAAGGTGTTGAATCCGGTTGGGAATCCGGCGGATTCAAATGAATCCGGACGGATTCAGATGAATCCGGCGGATTCAACACTTTTTCAGGAAATGTGAATTTTGAATGAACTTCTTTTAATCTTGAATGTGTTAATATTATTTGATAGGTTTGTTAATGTACTTATCAAATGTGTATATATTGATTTGGTTTTCATGTTATAAGATGTATTTACATGTATGATATTCGAATATAAGTTATGGGTTTGAGAACATCGTTACTAACTTATGTTTGATTGTAATTCTCAGATAAACATAGAGCTCAGCGAGATAAGACAGCTGAGTAAGTGAAACGAAACGATCAGGTGAGTGGATTTGAAACTCACAGTTTGATTTGGTTGTGTAAGTTTGATTTCAATCAGTAATTATAGGATTACTATTGATAGACTGTGAACTTGACCTGATATACCATTTGATTGGTTGTTCGATGTACATTGATGTGGAATGTATGATTCAGAGGTCAACTTGTTTGTTGGTTGAACTTGATTGCTAATGTTGGTCAACACAGGGTTGCGTACATGTGTTGATGGAGATTAGCATTGAGTTAGCGGTTACTCGCTGTTTTGGCCGACAGTTGGGTTTAAGTGTTCTGATGGGACCACCCGGCACAGGGTCCATAGGAACCACCGTTCCTCTTGACGATAATTGTTGCATTATTGATTGTGACAGATTACTAACTTAATTGAATTGTAGTTGATAATTCATTCACTTAGCTTCGTGCTAATCCCTCAATTTACTTCCTGCAGGTAATGTATAATATGTGGGTAGTTAGGAAGGAGGTTTTGACGCTGGGAATGTTTGAAACGTGCAACTCTGATCCAGTTTGTAATATATAATGTTCTGTAGCATATAATGCCCCGGGTTATAAACATATTAACTATGTTTGTTTAGTTGTTAAACATATTGTGTAGAGGTTTGCGAAAACTTCTAGCAGATTTTAATAGAATATGTATTTTAAATAGTCGCTTCCGCTAAACTTAATATTATATTGTGATATTAAATGAGGGGCGTTATAGATAAAACGCTGAAAAATATGGTGCAATTTTCATGATTTTTCGACTTGTCGTTTGTGAGATATTTAATTTTTAAAAACGTGGATGAGAGAGAAAAAAGTGACACATGGCATATTGTGGTTGGTTCCTCTAGTCTCACACAAAATAAATGGTCTCAATTGAACTCTTCTCAAAGAAGATATCTTGTAAAATATGACTTGTTTCGACGAACCACAAGGTAGAATAGTGCCACAAGAAAGCAACTTAACACTAGAAAGCAGTTGGCAACAAAAGCCAATAACAAAAGAACCAAAGGCAATCAATAATTCAATATCAAGTCTAATTTAACCCAAAATAGTGCTAAATTAAAGGCTCCATGCTAGGCAGCTTACAAATTCAACTTTCAAAGATATATGGGTCTTGTAAAGTTTGGGAACTTATTCCCGTTTTTGTTGATACAAATCTGTATAAACTTACAAGATTTGGCAATGTGGAGGTGATGATAATGTCTTCTGTATCCGCTAAATGTAAATCGATATAAAGAAGTCAAGCAATCTTCTTGGCCCGACCACTACAAGAAGCAATGTCCTCTTTCCTTGAACCAGAGTCCTCAGGCTTCTTTGCCCAAGCAGGAGCCCTATCGGGTTCATAGCGATAATCATAAAAAAGCTCCTCCCCAGCCGAGATCTTCTCTTTGGCATAGATGCCAACCCGGTGATCTCCAGCCACCATCATCACCTGACCAATTGTAATGGAAATAACACTTTTCATCAAATGTGATACCTTACTCTGCTACTAGTAATTTTGACCCCTTCTCTTAGGTCAATTCCGGTTATGTTTGAACTCTACGGGTAAATTTATTCTTTTTTATATTTTAAAAAAGCTTAAGAAGAAGCATGTGATCACACTGGTCCAAAGTCACCCAAAGAGTATTTTAATGCAAAACATTCTAACAATGACTCATATGAAAACTTATCACTTGAATAAGATAACTTTGGTAGATCATATCTGACACATTAGTTCTGTAAAAATAATTTTTTAAGGAGTTGGATAAGAATGTCTTGGTACCCTCCCAACTAATACCAAAGACTAATAAGTATTTAACCCAAACACATTAATACCTTTTACCAACACTCCCGACCCACTCATTCTGCTACATGTACTGCTACTAATCTACTATTGCGAAGGCCCTTAAGGTGCTGGAAATATAGATCCATCATCAAGTAAGTAGACTATACCTTTGCATAACAATTAGGATTAGGAGAATGGTTGGCAAACTTCAACTTATTGCCCTTCCTGTAGGCATCAAGAACGTACTACATATATACATAGTGAAAACTAAATTAGCAATCAGTTTGTTGGTTAGAAGGGCAGGGAGAGAAAAGTAAATATCTCAAGTGGATAAAAAAAAGACAGAATGTATCATACTTTGTCATTAAGGTTGAAGAGAAATGAAGAATTTTCACGATCATAAATTTTTCCACGCTTGTCAGCTTCATAATGTGAGATAAGTTCTCCAGTGTATTCTCCCAGATATTCATGTTTATCTACACTATTCTGAAGATGGGAACTACAAATTAGTAACCTCAAGAAAGAATAATGACCATAATATATAACACTTCCACGTACCTTTAAGAAAGCACCCCAACCTGAAACCTCAGATTTTCCAAGCAAAACCTGTGTGTTGTAACTTGTAAGCAGCAGTATTACTGAAATAATAGTATATTTGTAATCTTAATTGACACACTAATTGATTATACAAAAGTTAAAGATTTATAGACAACAGGACATGTTTGATTCAAGTATATGAATTGGACATCTAAACAATAGTTACCCTCTGTTGCTGTCCGAGGAGAAGGTTCATATTCCTGCATTCGTAATTATCACCTTTTGGGTCTGGGCTCCCAAGAGTGCCATCGCCACAACTGCAAAGTTGATGGAAAAAACTTTATCAACTTTACCAATAAAAGGAAAAACGCGAAGACAAATAAAACAGTAATCAATATAACTTTTTTAAAGATTAGATTATTTTACAACATGCACACATTAGCGACCCAAGTATCTCACCTGATCCAACAATTTCGGCATACATCAGGGTCACATTCTCTATTAGCAGCAAAGCAAGGGCATTGCCGACTTCTGCACTGGCTCTTGGCACAGTGACATCCCCTAAAACGATTCCTGCAACTTTTCGGGCATCTAATGATAAACAAAATGGAAATTGTTAAACAAGACACACAACTTTTTAGTATTTAATATTTTATAAAATGATACCAATGACATTACCCGTAGTATTTCTCACAAGTAACCCCATTTGAAAAGCATGAACAATCATTCCTACATACAGATTGACAGCCACAGGGGTTGTATTGATGACAGGACAAAACTTTTTTGTCAGAGATCCGTTTTCTCATCGAATGGTGGCGGCCTGCAGACTTCCATTAGTGCTTTAAACGACGAACTCTATTTCTTCTACGCAAGATGAATCTTCTTCCAAGTATTGTATCCTGGTGAGTAATTAACCGAAAAACGAAGTAATAAATAAATAATATTCTGATTGTTAGAATAAGTGTTCTCACTGCAACAGCTAGAAGATAACACACAACAGTATAACACCATATACACTAACCATATTCTCATTGCTCTCAACCTTGTTACCATCATCCATGGAATTTGTGTTACCCTCTTGAAACGCTGGGTTATTCTCATAATTTTTCAAGACATGAAACACTTCAGCACATGTCTTCAGTGGACCCATAAGATTTCCAGCTATTAAGCAGCTTTGAGAATGACAAAAGATCTAGCATTACTAAATATATTATGTAACAAACACAAAGCATGCAGAAAATAGGATATTCCAGAACCTTCCTGGACCAAAGCAAAGACATTAGCCATCTACTCACCTGTCTCGCCCGAACATATCCAGACCCTTTTTAAAAAGATCCTTCTCTAAAATTCGCCATGATTTAAAATCTGTTATTTGTCTAATATTATTCGGTTCCCCAAACTCGTTTTTCTTCTGTGTGTTATTGCTACCATTAGGTAATTGATCAGCAGTAGAGACGAAGGAGTCTTTTCTCCTTGACCTTCTCGTACTCAAAGATTTTTCCTTGGGTGGTGATGAGTTACTTTCTTTGCTTTGTTCAGTTACGACCTGCATAAAAGATGCACCACCTGCATTATCCTCCAACTTTTGGGCCTAAAGGATATCAGGTATGAGGTCCCAGGTTAGCCTTACAATTAAGGGACAGAATAATCTTTATAGTACTTTGAAAATTTGGGAGGTGAGGGTCAGGTAACGGGCCAAAAATCCAAAATACGTGCCGGTAAAAATGGGCAATTTCTGAAATGGGTCAAATAGGCAACTTATAAAATACGCTTTTGCAAGCAACTTGCAGTATCAAACTATTATTTTTAACAAATATACATAATATGTTTAGGATCAAGATTATGATTTGCTATTGAAAAGCATAAAAAAACTAAACAATAATTATTATTAAATTCTAATATGAAATTTGTTTTTAGCAAGAAAAATAAAAGCAAGCATCAATTGTTGTCTTGCCCATCATTATAATTTAATCATGTGAAAATAATTCATTGTTCATGCCAATTTGAACCGGTTTTGTTTCTTACTTATCAACTTCCGCTCATTTCAACCTGTCGGTAATTTGTCATTGCCCAAAATAACCTGAACACTTACAAAAATGGGTCATTTTGGTTATTCTTTACAGGTTTCAGGCAGGAATTGCAAACATACTTTCCAGGTATAATTTAGATAAATTGACAATCTTAAACATCATATAAAACATGAGTATGGCAATATTAATTGAAAGCGGAAGTTTCAAAGCTCTGCATAATTGATTTTAATTTAATAGGTAATGTCCACAACGGTAAGAATTAACAAATACCTGGAGATAACAATGTGGGCCACAGGGAAGATTTTCTTCATTTATACCATTCCAAGTTGGTTTATCAACCTTATTAGGATAGTTAAAGTTAGCCTAATTAGGTATAGGATTAAGATAAATTTAGTTGAACGAAGAATAGTCAACTTACAGGAATTACAAGCTCCTGTGAACAGCCATGTAATTTACAGTCAAATATCTGCTAATACAAAGAAAAGAGATTAACTGGTTAGAGCATGTTTAGAATAGCATCAAAACCAAGAATATAACACAAATCATGACAACGCTTACAAAGCATCGGCGGCAAAATAGGTTGTCAAATGTATCCTGAGCTGCTTCAAGATTTTTATCACGAAATGAGCTCATATTGAAGTCAGTATCCGCAGATTTAGAGCTTTCTACAGCATTCCCAATATTAGCAAGAGCTTCATATCTTGCCTGTATAAGATACTTTATAAGATTATTTCACAAATCAATTGGAAACAATAACTAAATAGAAGAGCAATAATCATGAACAAGAATGTCATTTCCAGTAAGTGCTTACCTTGACTTCGAAAGACGTTCTAGACAAGCGTTGGGCCAAAGAATCATAGACAATATCAGATGGTCCAAGTTGTTCAATGGTCTTTCTGGAAACATTACAACACCAAAAAAACATGTCGTAATATAAATTCATGCAGGAATGAACAATTTAGAATACGCATTAAATGGAACACTGAAATATAAAGTAAAGTAAACAAACCGGATGATCTTATCTTCAGAGTCAACAAACTCTTTCTTATCCTCTTCTTCGTTGAATTCTTCTTCCTCACTGTCACTGCAGACAAGAGTTTCACTCCCATTTTGATCATAATAAATCCTCCTTTGACCTACTACAGATTGATCTTCTGCCATTCTTTGATTTCTGCATTTACGTTCAACATTTCAATACATTGACCAATATTTAACATAAAATAATAAAAATTAGAGGCACCATGCAGAAGAAACTAAAGTAGATGATAATTGGCAGATTTGATACGAGGGTGGTAACATACATAGAAAAAGTATTTGCTTTAAACACGCATTAAAAATCAACAATTTAAAGGATCCTCACCAATGAAGAATTTATGAGTGCAAAATGCATACCTATCCAAGAAAGCCCATGTGGTAAAACGAGGCAATTTCTCTACTTTCGGAAGAATGATGGGCCGAACTGAATTCTTGACTGGAATGCCAGATCCTAATAAAATTACTGAAGAGCTGCTTACATCAACCCCATTCTGCATATCCAGAGGTGGCTCAAGGGTAAAGCTAGTGAAGCTACCGCTTTAGGCCCCCAATTCTACAAGGCCCCAAATTTATGATATTGTGTATTAAATACAGGATAAAAATAATAATCTTCAACAATGTTTGGCCATATAAGGCCTCAAATAATATATGTCTTTAAAATATTAGGCCACTTTACGTGACAAAACAACATTATAATGCCTCAAATATTTTAAGTCATAAGATAATTTGATGATTTTATGTGGGAAAAAAATGATTAGATCATTGTTTATCTCTTAGTTCCAAGTGATTTTGATAAAAAGGTTTCGTAGTTCTATTTTTCTTAACATTTGCTTTACTAAAATTTAGAAAATAGCTTTTGCGTACTATATTGAACAATTTTTGTCGAATTTGTATAGAAAATAGTAATTATAGAGGATTTTTAAGGCCTCATATTTGAAGTTCGCTTTAGGCCTCATTGGACCTTGAGCCGCTCCTGTGCATATCAATTGCTTCTTTCATTCTCTGTGACAATAAATTGACAGGTCTATCTCCAATTATAGTCTTAGAGTTTCCTCTTTCTTCTGCCAACCTGAGATGTTTTTTAGTACATTCAGCCTGTTTAATCCGGTTTTCTTCCATTCGTTTCTGCATGCAAGAGTTACAATTCAACAAGGAATCATGAGATGTAGTTCATCCAAATAAAAAGGTGTAATGTGGCAGTATAGTAGTTGTAAGACAGTACCATGATGTATGCACCACGATCAGCTTCAGCTTCCTTCTTCAACGAGTCGATAACCACTGAAATTTGCGCAAGATTTGTAGTTACTTCTTGCATAGCTGCATCCTGTTCAATATGAATACAATTTACTTTACGTTATACAACTTAACTTATAAATTGATAGCTAGAATAGAAATGAAAAATATTATTACCCAGATATTAAGCACAGACTTTACCCTTACATTAACAAATTATCAGTTTCTTTCTAAGATCTATTGAGGGTACCCACAGTGCGCATAACAAGCATAATCTGTATTCTTGTACACTTGACTCAAGAAATTTACATTAACAAATTATCAGTTTCTTTCTAAGATCTATTGAGGGTACCCATAGTGAGCATAACAAGCATAATCTGTATTCTTGTACACTTGACTCAAGAAATTTATGTTTTCTATCCTCCCTATGTGTTTTGACGCTGAATCTTATACTCGCATCTTCCTATCCTCCTCCAACTCCTCTTCTATTATGCATCATGTATTATTTCCTTATGATATCATTTATCTATATTATATTATTAGGTAACTATTGTATTATATATGTGACTCCTGAAGAAGCCTTTGGATGAATTGATCACTATTATAAGGTAAGTGTAACGCATATTAATGATTTGAGATATGTGTTCACGATAACAAAACCAATCAAGCAGCCTTATGTTATTTTAGCCAAATCCGGTATAACTTATCACTTCTACTTATATACTATCTTGTGGAAATACAAGATCATTGATATATCCAGCCACATTATCACCCTATGATTGATGTTCAAATCCATGCCACATTATATCCCTATGATTAATGTTCAAATCCATCACCCATTCTTGCATGGTAAATGGTAAATGTTGCCAGCAAATGATGTGAAGTGAAGATATATCTAGATCGTAGCCGATTCATGTTGAATGACAATGTATGGCCGAATCTATCGTATTATATGATAATGTGAGACAGCGTAGAGGGTAATTTACCCTAGACTTCTTATGCACTATTCATGTTCATCAAGGGTTTCGTTCCGTGTATAGCATGGGCGTGACCCTCCCAAAAGTTCCTTTATCTCTTCTTAATCTCACAATGGTAGAATAATTATGTAGAAGGATCATGGTGAATTAACATCGCCGCCATTTGCCATACAAGGGTACCCTAATTCTAGTTTTTACTCTAGATATCTATGATAGATTACCAAGGGAATCTTCACATGGACCATTATAGAACTTTTAGCGATCATATAAATATGGCGTACTCTAATCAACACATGACCAAGAAATACTCATAATATCATTTTGCTCACTTGCTAACAAGATGGTTAATAGCTAACTAAAGTGACTTCATAAAATCGGCATGGCAAGGAAACAAAACCAAGAATTGCAATTGAATTAGAGCAATCACTAATTAACACTTAGAACTATTGTTCATATAAACAGCCAAGATAATCAAATATGGCTTATAACTAAGATACACTAATCTATCTCTCTAATAACTTTATAGGTACATCGATTTATCATCTAATCTCTGAAGAGAAATCCAAACAATCTCTTTTCTGTGAATTCAGCTAACTTACTACCAGTATATCATCACAAAAAATGTATCAGTGTATGTATTATAGATCACCCTGAAACTTTCATGCATCTTAACATAGTAATCATTCACAGCAAATCTAAGTCGTTCTAGCCCTACAGATTAAAATCGTTACGTATAACCTGATGCAACAGTTTCTTATCAAGCTGAGAATCTGAGACCATTATATATATCTCAACAACATACATGTGGATATAGGTTTATAATTACTTTATTAGTTTTATTATAATTATTATTGAAAGCGTACATAAACAACCGTCAAGCATCAATGCATACATATATAAACACCAAACAAAAACCAAAATTTACTACTATTTTATTTATTTCGATCAAGAAGCCATACATGCATTTTGAAACTTTAACAAATAAACAATACTTAAAGCAGTGAATTAAAGTATATATACCATGGAAGCATCGGGAGACACATCATGTTCCGATCTTCCAGCAGCATTGGACGGAAGAGAATTGGACTTCTGGGACGACATTGTTACCGGCGATGACTGGTTGCTGCCAGCGATGAGGAGCTCGATCGATCTGGAGAAATGATATATGGAATCGGTGCAAATGTGAAGGAGGTGAGGTTGATGGTTAGAAACCCTAGGTTTGAGAATTGGGGGCAGTGTTGCGGCTGCTGCTGCTGCTGACGCTCTGACAGATGATGAATTTATAGGCGGGATTTTTTAAGGGCCAAGTGTCATTTTGCATCCGTGGGTTTCAGGGTATGACTTGGCTTTTGGAAAGTTATAAAGTGGTGTCAGAATGACACGTGGATTTGGTCGCGTACTTTTACCGTACACCTGTCAGGATTCAAGGCTCATTTTAGCAAGAGTTGTTGTTCGTCACCCACTTTTTGTAAACGAAAATAGACAATGTGACAAAATTAAGTTCTGATAGCACATTTTTGACGTGTATTTTTTTTTATTTATGTTTTTTATGTTAGTGTGCCTCTAGAGTATATTACTGGTCATAAGAGCCCTTCCAACGCCTCCGTCACTTTGGCGTCGGTTGGAAGTGACGAAAGTGACACCATTGGCACGTCCCCGTCACTTTGGCTCGTCACAAATCCGACGGCACGTCGGTTTTTTTTTCTTTTACTTTTTGTGTGTGTATAATTAAAGATAAATTGTTAAATGTGGGCCCAAAATTTAAAGTGACGGAGTCACTGATGGTAAGGGTTCGTCAGTTTCAGTCAGTTTTGTAAAAAACTTAAGTGGCGCATACGTGGCACGTCGGTTTCAGTCAGTTTCTGTCACTGTTGGGAATGGTCAATAGACTTATTTCACATTCTAATCATACAACATTTTATTATTGTACGTATGTAACCCATCCCCTTTAGGATATTATAATTTACGAGATTAAGCTTCAACTTAACTAAAGCACAATTGAGACTGATCATACCCTAATAATTTATGTAAACTGGACTGGAAGTAATTAACGAACTTGGGAACTATTACATCAATGATCTTTTGGTCGTATTAATATATATATTTCAAAACGGTGCATCTTGCAAAGACCATTAACCGTTTTAATATTCATGTTCACGGTGTCTTAAATCGATTTTTTAAAACGACAAACCTAAGGAAACTAAACAAAAGTTCACTTCATGATACAAATTGGTGGGTTTTACTCATTGTAGTAATGTACTTGTAGATAGAATATAACTAATTTCTAAATAACAACTAAATTCTTAATAAGAAAAGACTAATCATCTCCCTCCAACGCTTTAAAGGTTTACCGCACCAATCTCACACTCATCATAGTTCATAAAACAAGATAAGTCAATTAAACATCGACAAAGTACATACACAATATTTAAAATAAAACTCGTACGAGACATCTATCCCCAATATATTCGACATCCCTAATTATTGGCGAATCTAGAACCTAAAGGCACATGGGTCATAAATTTGTCGAAGCAACAAAAATGTACGTGTTATGATATTGGGTCGGGTTGCTTCGGGTCGGGTCGGGTCATAATATATATAAGCATAGTTATTCAAAAATAAATTCAATAGTTCTGTTGCGCAATCAAGTACAATTAAAATATATTCATTAAGTATCAATTTTGCAGGATCAATTATTTATAATTTGTTTTCGAATTTGACGATTAATTAAAAGAAAATGGAAGAAATTAATAAAGCAAATTACTGTAAATGGAAGAAAAGAGGTTGATAATATTTTTCATCATATAAAGTAAAAAACCCATTATCTTTAGATTGTTTTACCCGATGCTAACCTGTTTTTCCAAAATATGTTAAGATACTATGCATTGTTAACTTGTACTATACAAGTAGATTTGCATGTGACCAATTGATATTTTTTTCTCTTTCCCCAAAATAACCCATCATCTTCTTCATTATTTATTTAATTTCATTGTAACTTTCATATACAAAATAACCCATATTTATTTATTTATTTACTATACAAAATAACCCATCATATTTTTTTCTCTGTAACTTTCATTGTTCAATTTCTTCACTATTTATTTAATTTCTACTCAAAAAATCTACTTTTCTATGAATATGAAGAAGAAATCTATGTTCATAAGCTCTTCCCTTTTCATCTTCAATAACTATGATATTAAGGTGGGTCGAAGAACAAAAATAAGGTGGGTCTATAAACAAATTAACATAACCTCTCTAAGAACTTTTGAAATCTAAGGTGGGTCAATTGACCCACCTTAACTACATATAGATTTGCCTCTGTTATCAAGCCACCATATGAAGATTTGTGAAAAGAATAACAAATACGGAAACATTTGAGTCGGTTTTGGGGTGAGTTGACGAGTTTGGATGTGTTTTCGTGTAACAATAACTCTATTTGACGTGCACGGTTTCGATGGAAAATTTTGGTAATACCCATTCGATTATTTGTATTCTTATTTATACCCTTTACCCGTACCCTACCCATGTACCCGCATAATTATTATTATAATAATAATAATTAAATTTTAAGTTTTATATAATACTAATTAACAGGGCCGTCTTTGAGGGTGAGCAGCCACCTAGAGCCTCTGAATTATAGGGGCCTCAAAATGTCTGTGTTTGTATATATGTATGTATTTATACACATAAAAATTATTTTATTGTTAATTGCAAGAAGAAAATATGTTCTAATTGTTTCAAAGTTGATTGAGCCGCAACAAAAATAAAATAATAAAAATGTTTTATAGCTCGATATAGGGCCTCATTTCAGCGATTATTCATATTTTTGCTCAGAGCTTCCGAAAACTCAGAAACAGCCCTGCTAATTAATAATCTTTTTGTATACATATTCTTCTCATATAATGCTCAAATCTAAATGGAATAGGCAGCTCTCCCAAGTCAGCCAGTTCGCAAGTAGGTAATAGTCGACCAGTAAGCCGCCTAGTTTGAATACGAGACTTGGATAACCAAGTATTCAGCCGGATATATATATATATATATATATATATATATATATATATATATAAGGGAAATGATATTGACAGGCCTTAGGGCTGTCAATAAGATACAGTCAATGCATTAATTAAAGTTAAAGTTTCCTTTTTAATCAAATATCTCATTTAATACATCACAAATAAATGGAAAGTTTCAGTAAATTAAATGCAAACATAATGTAACACCCCCAAATTTAGTGATTTGCGGAAGCATACTTGGGTGTTACTAATCAATATACAAAGCACAAGATATACAGCAAACGACCTCTAAATGAGACGTTTTGTAAAATAATTACATTTCATAATTTAATCGTTTGAAAACATATAGTTTTCTTTACAAAAATATGTAAGCCTAGAGTCCGCGTATGTGGCAGGAGATTCTATTACATAACCATAGTTACAAAAGATAATGCCAAAGAATCTCCGTTAAATGCAGTTTGGAAATCATGCGACTCTAGCTAGTAATCCTGGAGTGATCCTACTCCGTAAGTGTACCTGAGAATACATGCTAAAAAGGGTCAACCAAAAGGTTGGTGAATCTCACAGGTTTATCAGTAAATAATCAGTTTGAACACAAGATTTCATCAGTAGTGCCCGTAGGCGTATATCAAGTATTTGCAAATCTCGCAAAAGTAAAGAAATCAAGTTATACCGTTGCCATGAGGCTCACAATCGAAGCTTAACCCGTAAATAATCAGTTGCTCCCGTGACATGCTCAAACTTGAGCAAGCATAAGTAACGAAATAATAGTCGCCCGTTTATACATAACGGTTCGTGGTAGCGCTACTACCCCGGGCGGGGAGGGTCATTTCCCTAATGGATCCATTAACTACTGTTCGCGCTTAAGTACATAACTAACGATATATGATGGAGAGACTTCAGTAAATAGTAAGTAACTCATGCAATTCCGTTTGGTATAGTAAACAGTTTAGTACTTGTGTTCAAGGAAATCAGTAGCATGCATCTCCCCCCAATAAGTTAAAACAGTAAAAGTGGGGCCGTAAGACTCACCTAAGTCTTTGCAAGTACGTTTATGTCAATAAACGAGTAAGTAATATCAACCGTAGGTTCTCCGAACCCGTAACCTTCAAATGCCTAAACATATAAAGTTAAGTAAGTAGATGTCTCGCAAGACCATCTAAGCTAGTTGTCTACACAACTCGTTATGTCCAAGTGTTTGTTTAGTAATCCGTTTGTAGTTTGAAAAAAAGTATGGCCCGTTGGTGACGGTTTGTAATAATGATTCAAAGTGTTAACATTATATGTATCGTTGAATCAGATTTCGTTATTTGTAAGTGTTCGACACTTAGTGTGAAAAGTATTTACAACATCTAATGACGGGGGTCCGGGGGCAGCGCCCCTGGTAGCGGGGTCCAAGGGGCGGCAGCCCCTGGCGGGGTCCAAGGGGCAGAGCCCCTGGCTGGGGTCGAGCTGCCAGGTCAGCTTGGAAAATTTTTATTTCTACAATATTGCTTTGACGAAAAACGCATCTGGATCCGAATTTGGGTAAAATCAGGTGTTAAAATCTTGGTTCCGACACTTAGTAAAAATCTGAGTTTTCAAGGTTCTGTTTTGTGCGACGTTGGGTGCGACGTCGCAGGTAGGACTGCGACGTTGAGCATGACGTCGCTAAAGGCGACGTTTCGCAATTTAATGCGACGTAGGGTGCTGCGTCGCTATATGCGACGTCGAGGATTCGTGCGACGTTGTGACTGACGTCGCACTATGCGACGTTACGAGGGGTTTTGCGACGTCGCAGCTGACGTCGCATAAATCTGGGTCCAAAAGCGACGTAGCGTTCTGTTGGCCGGAAAATGTGTCAAAAACGAGTTTTTCGGTTTCCGTTTGGTCCAAAACTTTTACCCAACCCATTTTTGGACATTTTAAGCATATATAAACTATAAAAACGTAAAAATGAGTAAAAACGGAGAGTTTCGGGTTTTGTCGGAAACTTACGAAATGTCGGATGAAAAATCCGAAAAGATAGGAATGTAGATCGTGTTGTCGTGGTCACTTTTCTCCAAACGAGTGGTATGATTCGGCGATGTTTGGTGGTGTTATTATGCGATTTTGGTGATGAATGTGGGTTGGTGTTTGAAAGTAAAAGAAAGAGAGAGAGAGAAAATGGAAAATAGAAATGAAGAAGAAAAAGGAAATGGTGGGAGGTTAAATCCTCCACCATTTTCAGTCTGCGCACTGCGCCTCGCGCAGTCTTCGTTTACCCGTCGTTTAAACGTTAAATAATTATTTTAAATATTAAATGGTACGTTTTAAAATACAATTTATCACGCGAGATTTTATTTAAATATTTTACGATTTAACTTATATTTGAGTTAAAAAAAATGTACATTAATTTATTTAGTTGTGCGTTTTAACATTTTAAATTGTGTAACTTTCTGATTGTACAATACGAATGAATACGAAATATTATTATAATAATATTTTTGACATAACAATGTTACTTAATAAAATTTGGTCACCAACGTCCGTATTAAATTGAATCGAAATACATTCGATTTAGATTGCGTACGATTTAACCAAATCGCATTTTTTTTTGTATATATATATATTCAACAATATATAAAATTCGATACATTAATTAGCCTAACACAGAACTAATTACATGTATTAACAAAGAATTAGGCACTAATTCTAGGCCTAATTTGCCGGTTGTTACACATAAATTAAATTATATATAATCTTGAATGAATAAGGAATGTTTCAACTTTTATTAATGCATTGGATGTATCTTATTCATTTCTCTAAATATAAATATACATATTTATAAATCGGTACAATTAGAGGTGCATTAAATCGCACTAAACTCGACCCCTAGCCATCGGGCCATCCCTAATTCCACCTCGTTATTGCCATTAAATAGGAAAATTTCAACTTTAATTAATGCATTATTGGATGTATCTTATGCATTTCTCTATTGATAAATATAAATATACATATTTATAAACCGGTATAATTAGAGGTGCATTAAATCGCACTAAACCTGACCCCTAGCCATCAGGCCATCCCTAATTTCACCTCGTTATTGCCATTAAATAGGAAAATTTCAACTTTAATTAATGCATTATTGGATGTATCTTATACATTTCTCTAAATATAAATATAAATATACATATTTATAAACCGGTATAATTAGAGGTGCATTAAATCGCACTAAACCCGACCCCTAGCCATCGGGCCATCCCTAATTCTACCTCGTTATTACCATTAAATTAACTTGTTAGTGGACCACTAGTAATAATACTCCATGTGATTCATAATTGATGCACACATTAAAGACCATTATGAAAAATTACATTATTATCATTATCATCATCATCATTCATCATTGAAATATAAGGCTAAAACGATGTCGTTGGTATAACGATGCCTTTTAGTTGTACTCGATAAGTTTTTGGATATTCTTTCACGCGTGTGCATCCCCTTCATACCTTCAACCCGCGAAGTGTACGCACGTGACACCCTTCCTCTAGTCGTATCTGTATCATTGACGGCCGACTGTTACGATCGGCTCCGGCCAAATTTAAGCAAGTAATTTCCCTACCAAGTTTTGATTTCTATTAAATGTTAAATCTCTGAACCTCAATTCAGTTTCTTGTCTATTGACACTCACAAAGTTGAAATTCGAACCCTTATATATATGTATATCGAAACACTATAATTTATTAGTGCAATGTTTATTGTTTGTTTAGGGTTTGTTATTCCTAAATTTCGAAAATGGACAGAGGAACTAGTAAATTGAAGATTGCCTTATTTGTTTACGTTTTAGGTTTTATCATCTATTGCTGAAACATAAATTAAGTTTAAATTGCACGCTTACTTTTACAGAAATGCTAACCCTAAGTGGACCAAATTATGGATGTTAAATATATATGGGTACATGAATAACAATAAACTGTTTAAATAAAGGTAATTTATAACTGAAGTAACAGTTTATTGGTTGATAAACAAGCCATATGCTTAAGGGCCCTATATGGTTTGCATTTCTCTTGATTCTGATGTAGCTTTGTGCGTATACTTGAACATTATATGCTCATTACCAGTTCTTTTTTTTTTCTTCCCTTCAAACACCTTGTTTCAACCTTTTCTTTTGGATTTTGCCTATGGTGTGCAATTTGTCGTGTATGTTGCTTGGATTCCCAATGAAGAAAACCTTTATCGAGCATTGTTGACTGAAAGCATATAATCAAACTAAATCCAGCATCTTGCATGTTGCATCACATTCTTAGTGCACTTGTTCAACACTGTGAATCAAGATCTTAATCATCATCAGGCTAGATGAGATCCCTTGTTAATTACTTTCTACATATAGTTGTGTCAGAGTTTATGCAGATGATATGATTGACCCCCGGGAAAAGAATGTCTTAAGTTTGAATGATAATTATATATTGTCTATCATAATTTGACATGTTTTTTGCGCTGAAAAAGTTATCAAAGGCTTCGTGTTTTCATTCTCAGTCGATGATACTATATATTTTATCAATTGGTCAGGTTGGAAGGAACCAATGGCTTACTCATCATCCTATATTCACTTGGTAACTGCAAGTCTACAACTACTTCTACTTCATCTTTATTTCCAGTTACAAGATTACATTTCTAGTTATAATATAGCACTCGTGCCACTGCTGGTTTTAGTGGCCATGGGATGGTTGTTACACTTAGGTTCGTCTATATTCGTTAGAATGTAAAATAATTTTGGTGTTAGTTAAGTGTAATTTGACCACCTTATCGTGTTAACATTGGGTGAGGCTACTAGACGTGTCATTTTATCTCTCTTGATAGTGCCTTAAAGTTGAGAACTACTCTTTAACAAAGGTAATGTGAACTGAATCAAATAAAACTGTAGTTTTGAAATTGCCAAGAGAGCCTGCTGATAACTGTTCTCTTTCCTGCATGGGCACTTTTGCATTAGCTACTTTTCAAGATTATTGGTGTAGAAAGAAAAGGATTTTATGTTGAGAAATAATTAGTTGCTGACTTCTGGATGGGGTAAAATGAACTATATGTGGTGAAATTGTTCTAGCAGGAATGTGAGGAGGGTGCCTCTATGCGCATTTTATCCGTGTAACATTATAATCACCGGTCAATTTTATTGGCTATAGAATATGTTTTCTGCCGTTTACCTTGTTATGCATTTCATCTTTAAGTTTGATACTGTCATTTTCTTTCTGGTGTCGCTGTCTGCTCTTAAGGGACTTTATTGTGCTCCATATAAAGATCCAGTCAGGAAGAAACTGGAACATAGTAAGTAATCTTGTTTTCTGCATACATCTTCGTTCAATCTCCGGCTTCCATAAGTATATAGTAATCCAATTTTTTTTAAGCACACACAGGGTTTAATTCAAAGTATATAACTAGTTTCCTCTTGATGTTTTGTGCAGATAGTATCCAAAAATGCATTATCTTTTCCAAAAGAAAATCCCCGTGTATATCTCAATGTTGTCTTCAGCCACAAAAAACGTTCATTGGCATGTCTGATCATATTAAATGGCCTAACCAAAATAAAAGTTGGAGATCTGTAATTGTAAGATCTGAAATTGCTGGTACAGGGTCACCTGGAGCTCCCTATCAGTTATCAGGTTATAAAGACCTACTCATTTTCATTTTCTTTCAATTTAAGTGATTATTGATTATATTATTCAACTGCAGAAATCCAGTTGAGCTCAAAAATCAGGGGAATTTTCTTTTACAGTGTTACATCCTTCATTGCCATATTTTTATTTGTGGCCATGGTGGTGGGACATCCGTTTGTGCTCTTAAGGGATCGATATCAAAGGAATTTCCATAATTTCATTGCTAAAATATGGGCTTCTATGACCATTGCTCCATTTTTTAGACTAAAGATTCAGGGTTCTGAGAATTTGCCTCCAAAAAATTCTCCAGCTGTCTATGTGTCCAACCACCAAAGTTTTTTGGACATATATACCCTATTAACTCTAGGCAGAAACTTCAAGTTTGTTAGCAAGACTGCAATTTTCCTCTACCCAGTTGTTGGGTGGGCCATGTTTTTATTGGGCACTATTCCTCTGAAGCGTATGGACAGAAAGAGCCAATTGGTATTTAATTTATCTTAAATTATAATTGTTCCCATTAACATCTGTTTCTTTACTGCTGAGTTTTATTTTGTTAACGTAGCAAACTCTAAAACGTTGCATGGAACTTGTCAAGAATGGTGGATCTGTTTTCTTCTTTCCAGAGGGTACACGAAGTAGGGATGGAAGTTTAGGTACCTTTAAGGTGAGAACTCTGTTGTATGTCGAACAATTTATGAGTAATAAATAAAATGTGCTTTTTTATGTTTGTAGAAAGGTGCATTCAGTATTGCTGCCAAAACAGGAGTACCAGTGGTTCCAATTACTCTTATGGGAACTGGTCATATTATGCCTGTTGGTATGGAGGGTTCATTGAATGCAGGAATGGTCAAAGTTGTCATCCACAAGCCTATTAAAGGAGATAATCCTGATATATTATGTACCGAGGTTAGGAATGTAATTGCAAAAGAGCTTGTTCACCAAGGTTGACGGATGTATGCAAGAAATTTTGCTAGTATTATATCACAACTTCGGATTTTTGTTGCAGTTTGAGGGAACGTGGACAGAAAGGTACCCATCTGTTTGCAAATGTTTCGTCTAGGTGCATGTCTGTCAATTAGTATAGCCCACCAGTCAAGTGAATTCGTGTATAGACCTTTTAACTCCGTTGTACTAACGCTTAGTTAACAGATGATGTCAGTTTAATTGAGTTTTTAGAAATAAAGGGTTGTTTAATAATATTCTGGTCAATTAGTATAGCTCTCTAACTTTTGCTGTGCTGGTCCTAACTTTTGTTCCACATTTTGTGCTGATGCAATAAATCAGTTGACACAATGCACTTGCAGGGTACTTGATTTCCTTGTAACGCTTTTCTAATAATCCTTCTCATGTGTATCTCATATTATACAAATATTATGACAAAATTGACATAACGTTAATCAGAAAATGAATTGTATAATTTTACCGATGTAGAGAGTTGATTGATGGCTAGCCAGGCTGCTTCTCTATATTTGAAGACGAAGCATCCAAGTAACAACTCAGGTCCATTCACAGTTTCGTGATAATTCTTATAAAAAATGTTTGTTTAGGTTTGTGTTCAGTTCTCTATATTATCATTTTTGGTAGGTAATTAGAAGTAATAGTACATGCCTTTGTGTTAATTTCTTTGGTTATCGTACTAGGCAAATTTTTTTATTTTTTTTATTGAAAATTACTAGGCAAATTAAGTATGGAGCTAAACCGTTGGTGAATGGTCCCTAAAATGAGATTGTTGGATGTTAATTGAAGTTAAAATACACATGATCCAAAAACAAAACCACCCTATTTGTTTTGATGGTTAGGAGTCATCATATATCTACATTACCACAACAAAACAATCGTTGTCTCAATCATAACATTATTTCCACATTAAAAACTAAACAACCAGGAGCTCACAACCACACATACATCTTCACTTGGCATTACCTTTATTCTTCCTCCAAAACAACCTTCTCAGAATCCCACCACCATTGCTTTTCTTCTTGTCTGATACAACTGACAAAAAGTTCACCAAAGCTTCTTCATCCTTTTCATCTTTCACTCCTTCTACGCTCACAAACATCCGTGGAGACATCACAGCTGCCACAGGATACGAATTACCATCCAAAATAGCCGGTGATGTTAAATTACGAGAAACCCCTTTGGAATTTTGACCCCGTGGAGCTCCGGTGGGGTACTCGGTATTAATTTTGTCAAGTAGAGAGATCTTCTGGTTATTGTTTTCATTGCGCAAGGGCGACGTAGTAATTTCAGAAATATCAGATATAGATGCGTCCATGGGTGAAGAAGCCATTGCCTTCAACTGCTTCCCAAGGTTTAAAATGGTTTCTTGGCATTCAGCCAACTTCTCTGAAGCTGCTGTTATTTCATGTTCCTGCATAGTCAAAGTACAGTTGGATGTAATAATAGTCATGAATCTTGAATTTAAATTTCAGTAAAAGGACTTACACTTGGAGAGGTAGTCTCATCATGGTCCAATTCACAACTTTTCATTTCGCTTTCTGTCATGCTGCAAAAAACCATTATGACTACTTAGAACAATTGTGTATAAACTAAAAGATTTAGATAGTAAAATTTCTTGTGAATCATAGAGAGAAAAGTATTACCTTTCTTGCTCCTTGATAGATTTAGCTTCTTGATGATTCTCACTGCATTCATCAACGGTCTTAATGGGATGTAGGTCAACATCTTTCACCGCTATATCTGCTACTTCTGTTTGCTGAATTCCAATAGCTTTCTCTGATTCTTGAAGTTGATTGACTAAAGATGCACACTTGGCACTCTCTGATTGGAGTTTACTTTCCAAATCCTTATTTGCAGATTCAAGATTTGCCATGTCGTCTTTCAGTTTTCTAATTTCTTCCTTGAGATTCGGTCGAATCTCTTCCAAGTGGATAACTTTATTTCTTATGTTCCAAGAAGAAGCCATAGGCCAACCTGGCAACTGGTCTTTCGGAAAAGTCAACTTGTCGTCTTCTGACAAGTGTCCGATATTCCCTCCTTCCATCTCACTCTCACTGCGAGTTTCATCCCACTCAAAATGCTTCTTGAATTCATAGTTCATGCTTGACACATCTTGAAGAGAAAAACAGTGGTTGACTATCCATTCCAAAGCAGAAGTCAACTCTTTGACAAAATCATCCACACCAACTTTCTCGTTTACCAACTTATTACAAATTTGAAGAAATTCCTCCAGAATACCACGAAGCTCAGATGTTTTCCACTGAAAGACATGAACAGTGTACCCTGTAGGTGCTTCTGACGACTTGTACGGAGATAAATGATCATCCTTTTCAGACAATTTTATTCCTTCAATAAGTTCAACAAGTTTCTGTATCGACTTTTTCATACTTTCGTCTGAATTGTAGCCACTCCCATCCTTCTTGGCTATCATCACATTAACATTACAGTCACCTTTTCCAGCCAAAGCGACTTTCATATCATCTAGCATGTCAATAGAGCTTCGTTGCATTAATTTGGCATGCTCAGCAACCACTTTCAATATATTATCAAGCCAATGTGTATGATTTTCAGTAACAAGACTTGAATTTCCAGATGGTTTGTCGACAGAAACTAAGGCCAGTTTTTCCATCTCAACAAAGTCATCCATTAAACCTATATCTGAAGCTCCAACAGTATAGTATGAAGGCGCCCAAGATTCAGCAACGCTGACCTTTTCGTCACTACCCATTTCAGACATTTGACTTTTTGACAATTCACTTGTTTTCTGATTGAGGAATTCCTTAAGGAGCTTATTCTCTTCTTCAAATGCATATAATTGTTCAGTCAAAGAAGCGATCTTTTTACTGGAAGCATCATCAACAACTATATAATCCGTTGACACCAACGGAAAAGGGTTTGACCTTCTTCTATTAACTTCTGCTGCATTCTTCATCTTTGCCACGTCAGCTGGGCCAGGTAAGCGTTTTTGAACAAGTAGGCGTAGTCTTTGTGCCTCCGTCTCCAGCTTTGCTATTTTTTTCACACTTCCCAAATACTGCTTGTGTGCTACCTCAGATGTTCTTCTATTAAATTCACGCTCTTCGTTTCTAATCTCAAGTTCCTTTTCTAACACTCGGACCTCATAACTTAATGAAGCGTTTTCTCTCTGCGTTGACTCGAGTTGACTTACGACAGCACTGAGATCATAATCCAACTGAGCCCTAACCGAGCGTAATTCATCGATCATCTTTTCCTTTACTGAAAGGGTTGTGCTCAGTTGTGTGTTCTCCAAACTTAATTTTGAAAGTACTGTATTGGATTCAGCTAGATTCTCCTCAAACATAGCTATTCTCATTTCATATTCTTTCGATGTATTCCTCACAGCATCTTGAATCCTTTTTTCCTGTTCTTCACGAACAAAACGCAATTGCAGCATACACTCCTTCCATGCTGCATCAGCACCATGTAATCTTTCCTCATCAGCTGCTCTCTGCTGTGTAGCTTTCTCTAGTTCTTGCTTTAACGATAAAACTTCTGCTTCGGCTTTCTCCCATCCTGTACGGTAGACATTTACTTTAATCAAAACAAACTTTCTATTCTTATTCTTTTAGGAATTTAATAAAACAACCATACAGTTGAATAAACACAAGCACACACTCATTGATAATTAATTTAAATGAACTAATAATCACCGTGAATGGCTTCCCGTGCGATGTTAGTCTGCTTCTTTGCGATTTCATCTTTAGTATTAATCTCTGCAAGTGCAGCCAAAAGCTTTTCATCTGAAATTTTCAAATTCCTCTGCAGTTCCACTATATCTGCCACATTAGCCTGCAACTAGACATGTGCTACATTTTGAGCAATCACTTCAACAACATAAAATTAGCATAAATCCTATTTTCATCACATCAAGTGACTTAATCACCATGTAAGATTCAACCATATTAGATACACCAATCATATCATGCAAACTATCTTGAAATGAAGATTGATTATGTAACACATATAAGATAGCTACCTCAATAGTGAAGTCAAAAGTCAAAGGTTTGACCTTAAAAAGTACTGTACTAAAACTGATTAGTTACCTCATCTTCATTCCCTCTGTTTAGTTTATCAGCTGCAATCATTAACTTCTCAGTAGATTTTTTCTTCCAAGGCCATGACTTGTGTTCCATCACTTATTATTTGGTTCAAACTTCATAGATAAACTTAAATCACAAACATTCTGCACAAATAATCAAGAAACAAAACACAAGATTAGTCTAAAACTCCCATCTTGTGAAAATAAATAATCATTAAAGGGTACCCTTACAAAACAACTATATCAATGAATTCACCTTTTATATATATGAATACATCAACAAAAGCATAACAATAGGGGCTTCCCTATCATAAATCTATACTTGTGAGATTATAACATCCTTAAACATAATTAATAATAAATTCAGCACCTTACTGCTCATGTAGCTCCAAAAAATCTAGGTTTTTCAACTTACAATCAATACCTTCAACAAACAAGCATGACTACAGATAAAAGTAAATAATAATAATAATACCAAAAAAATTATGAAAACACGACAAAACACTGAAGAGAGAAAAACAAAACAGATTCAGAGCATACAATACAATGGTCACTAAAGATTACAACTTTGAATTAAAAATAATAATTTAAAGTCATTAAATGAAGTAGTGAAAGTAAGTAGAAGTACAATAATAATAAGAGTAGCAAGAAAAAACCAGTAAGAGCATCCCAATGCATAAAAAGTCTTTAATAAAGCTGAAATATGTAGTATAGTGGAGTATTATTTTGTAAGAATAAAGAATTAAATATATAATAAAGTGAACTTACTGATGATGATGATGATGATGATGAAGAAGAAGCATCGTCATGGTGTGAAGGGAGTAAAAAGTTGCAGAAAAATGAGAGCAGGTGGCAGAAATGAAGGAAGAAGGAGAAAAGGTCACAGCTAGCACGCACCTCATTTCAATAAAGGTTTACACGTACGGATTTGTTATTCGTCACCCTTATTTTTATTATTAATTAATTATATAGTATTAAAGTAGGTTCAGTATGATGATTAAGTTTTTAATTTTTTTTTTCAACAACCATAATTTATGGGATACTCCTTACATACCACCCTAATCCAATTTCATACCACTTTTAATATTAAAAAATAGAAAAAGTACAGAAAAGTAAGAGAAAGTGATTGGTAAAAGTACAGAAAAAGTACAGTAATGATTGTGTTTGAAATAAAAAATAAAAAAGGGTGGTATATAAAGTAGATCCCTAATTTATAACTAACTAAACAAATTAATGTAAGTTGCACAATGTTGGTGATAAAATATCAATTACTCAATCAAACGAATTACAGAACAGAATTTCAGCTCTGATTTCATTGAATTCCAATCAATTCCGTGAAAGCAAATGCAACTCTTTGGTAGCCTCTAAAACAGTTTTACTAGTTAAAAGCACACATTTTTTTAGCTTCTCGGCTTGTTTGGTCGTAATCACTTGATGGTCCAAAGTTTAAAGAATAATCATTTTTATGGAAACGTGGTCTTCTAGTCCGGGATATATACAGGCATCGAATTTAATTCTAACATATTTGTTGTACTAGATTTACTATATTAGTTGCCTGTACAAAATTTATACTACTATCTTCTTTTGTACCGTTGTACATCATCACTTTAAATTAAATTAAAGATAATCATTATTTGATGCTTGTAACTCAAGGAATATATGGTCTTACTTTATTTAAATTGCGGCATCTTTAATCTCGAATTATATTATATAGTAGGTGGTCACTGGATTTGATATTTTTATTTTATGTGCATATTTCAATGAAAATTGTCTCACTGCGTGCTCATATTTGTAAACCAGTCAATTAAACGCGTATCTCTAACATCAAAAAAAGATAAACATATCAGTTGATATTCACATTGACATTTTTCTATACAAAATAAAACAGTTACATGTTTTTTTTTTTTCTATATAAAACAAACTAACTATTGTTACTTCTTTATTTTGTAGCAGATGCATTGTATATTGTAAAGAAAAAGAGACCAAGATAAAAGGACAGGAATAATCACTTTAAACATTTTATCTTCTTGCATACATATTTTGAGTTACCCTGTTTTACGTATTAATTAATGATTATGATGATTAGTCTGATTTTTAGCCCTTTGTATTATATGGAGTTTTGGTCCCACACCCCACTAAAGATAAGTTTTGGCTTTGCTTTGAGAGATGCTTTGATTAGTGTCACACACTCATACATTTACTCCACTATTTATTATTTTATTTATATTTATATATTAATCAAAGTTGTACCTAGCTATGTGGGTGCCTATTATAATAACAGTAAGTTGGTTCTTGTATTATCTAAAAATAAAATCTAATCATACAACACGTATGGTTTGCTATTATTATATTTTTTTAAAAGTGTAATAATTAGTTTAGATAAGCACCTAAAGTTAAGCATACTACTAATAGAGGTTTAAGTTACTTGAATATTGAAAAACTTAAGGCGCGTTTAGTTACGGAAAACTATCTCCATTTTTCTTGTTCCATTTTTCTAGAGTTTTGAGTCCCTTGAAAAACTAATGGTGTTTAGAAAACGCGTTCAAATGTAAAGGATGGAGTTTTCATTTTCCAAAATAGGAAATGAAGGGAACCATAAATCATTAGATTCATTTTTCTTAGAAAACTTCTTTAGAAAATCACAATTTGAACACGTTTTCTAATTTTTTGATTTTCTTAGAAAATTTTCCAGAAAAATGGAGGAGTTTTCTGTAACTAAACGCAGCCTTACTTTTGCAACGAGAATGCCTAAAATCAAGTTATAGTAGAATTACAATGTTTTCATTATTTTACTATTAAAAAGAGAGCCTCTAACTACAGTATTTATCATACTCACTTTTTAACCTAAAATGTTATTCTTTAATTAAGATATAAGGAAAGCCATGATTTGTCTTATAAATCAGAATTTAAATTTTATTTTGAAACAATGAAGCATCCAATGTTTATGTCACTTTTTTTCCTTTCTTTGTTGATAAACCTAGACACGCCCCCAAGAATGCAATTGATTCATTGAATATTTACGATTGAATTGCAATTTAAAGGAATGTAATATTATGAGTGAAGGAATCTGTATGAATCTTAGCTCGAGTTATTTGTAAAACAAATATAACACCCCTCAGTGTTAACAACAATATTATATGATTTAACTCGGAAGCATAGGTTTAAAACATACTTCTTTACTGTGCATTATTTAAAATGTACATAACTATTCCAAAACATAATACTTCATAGTATGAAACTATTAAAACAAAACAGTAACCGAGGTGTTACATAATTCCAACAAATTTTTGCTTATCACAAAACATATCAGAGATCACAGTTGGTCAAACATTCCCTGCATAAGCATCATCTTCCTGCCCACCCACATAACTAAACATAACCTGCATGAAGTAAAATGAGGGATTAACACGAAGCTAAGTGAATGAATAAGTCACACACAATTCAACTTAGCATAACCATCTATTTACAGCAATTAACCGTAAATACACATTAATCAATCAATGAGGATCGGTGGCTCCTGAGAAACCATAATACCCGGGTGGCTCTCCAAGAACACTTACCATCAATCTGTAAGGCCAATACAGAATAGACCGATAGCTAGTTGTTACTATAATCAAACACAGGTTCTACAAACAACAAATGTATCTAGTCCCTGTGTAATTCACATAATAACAAACTAGCCCAACTAACTCGTTGACCTCAATAATACTGATGCCCGAAGGCCAATTAGCACGTAGATTCATAATCAACAATTCAGACTAAGCAGTCTAATATTCACATCTACGTTTACTTGTTGCAACTAAACAGTTACAACTAAATCAAACTGTGAGTTCCAGATCCACTCACCTGTCAATCTCAGTCCAAACACTCAGATGTCTAATATCACTGAGTCTTCTGTTGATCTGAGAATAAAATCAAATATAAGTTAGTAACTCGTTCCATAAACACCTAACTTATATCCATACATAATTTAAGAACCAAATACTATTTACATAAAAATATTATGTCCCTATTATGTCTCATTATTCATATTATCATTAATGTAATGACATTAGAATGAAATTTAAACTTAGAAATCAAAACATCAAAACTGTAACACAAGTCGCCGGGTTCATCAGGAACCCGCCGGTTTCTCCATGGAAGCAGCCGGGTTGTTTGATCACCAGCTGGGTGATTTAACTTTTCATGGTAACAGAATTAATTTGTGTTTTAAAGGCTAGAGGAGCCGCCGGCTGGCTACTTGACTCGCCAGGTCCCCGACAAACACATAGAACCCGCCGGCTGGTTAAACAAGCAGCCGGGTTCGTTCCTGCAGTCCAGCAACCTGCATACTTTATACAAGTTCAACCCAAATACGAACCAAATTCATAATACACCAACAATTCAGTTACCAAATCAATATAACAAGCTTTCTAATACCAAGGAAACATCATATAACAACAAGTAATCAAACTTTCTAACATCAATTCCATTCAAAAACCATTTACCCCATTTATTGAATCACTCTCATGCCTTCTAGATATACAATCTAAGAACTCTGATAAAAATCACATCAACTCAGTTTCTAGCAACATGTAATTTCAAACTACATCAACAATCAACTTCAATTCACACAAATCATACAATACCTAATTTCATATAAAACCAAGTTCTTTAAGGAATAAAATTATTACTTACATAGAAGAAGAACAATAAGATGATGATTAAGATGAAGGTGGTACAAAGATTCAATCCAATTCACAAGTTAATCTCTTCAATTTTTCCGATTTTAGCTCATATAAGGTTTTGGTTCAAGAGTTGAGAGTGTAAAGAGTGAATTTGGGAAATTTAGAACAAAGGAGGTCGGCTCTCCTCATAAATCGACCCTAATATTTGGGTATTTTATTCTCGTCTTAAATCTATTATTTGGACCCTAAAAACCATTTGCGATAACTATTACTTTATTTTACTGTCAACTACAACAATTTAAAACAAGTAATATTTTACTATTCATAATAAGTCATTTAACTTATTTATCTAAGTTTCACAAACAAACAAATAATATAAAGTAATTTCTAAAACATTTAAATAATCAATTTAAAATTAAGAAATTACCAGACCCGTAGAGAGGATGTTACAACAAATATCCTTTTGAGATGAAATTAAAGATTTCAATTCCATCGAGTTTTATGAAATTTTTGCAAACTAAAGGTAACACGTTCATTCTTGTTAAAACTTGTAGAGCCACAAGAATCTTTTGCTTCATTTATAATATGAATCTTAGAGTTTATATTAATTTAGCTTACACTGTATTCTCGAGTTAGTCATCGGGTGGAAAGGAAAGGAATTGAAAGGATTGAAAAGTAGGATTGTGTTATTAAGTTTTTTTTAAGCAAGGAAAGGAAAAGAAGGGGAGGGGAGGTCAAGTGTAAGTTTCTTCTACTCCAACATTTTCCTCCCATTTTTGGAATGATTAGGAGATAATCATTTCTCTTCCATTCTTTTCCCTTCAACTCAAGAACACAAGTCATAAATTTATCTTCCTTTATCATCCTTTCTTTTCTTTTCTTCTTTGTTCCCTTCTATTATTTTCCACCTAATTTTATGCTCGAGAACACAGTGTTAGGGTTAAAGTCATAAATTGGTAATGTACTTTCATTTTGATTCCAATATAGGTAACGAACTAATGTTATTATCAGTGTAGGTAATGTATTGGTAAAATGTGTTACATATTAGCAACATACTCTAGATAATGTGTTTCATTGTTTATAATGTACACATTTTTACAAAGTACTTTAACTATATTAGTAATAGAATTCGTTACCTATATTAGAACAAAAGTAAAAGTACATTACCAATCTAGCACCTTAACCCTTTATTATCCTAATAAAAGTATCGCATTCATCTCGTAGGTGAACTTTAAATCCCAACTTTACATCTTTTATATCTCTTGATATTTATAAAAAATTTTAAGGCCGGCTTTAATTGGGTTCTGACGCACAGTCATAAATAGCGGGCTGGGTTGGGTTTATTTGTGTATGAACAAGGGCCCATATAGCCACTTGGGTCGGTTGGTGTAAGATTGTAAGAATAGGGACCATCTTCCTATGTTTGGGGTTACAACTTACAAATGCTGGGTTCACAAGACAAATTAACTTCGTAACCGTCACACTTAATATCTTTAAAAGCGAAAGTTATAGTATTTGATAATTAAATTATTAATTTTTATATAAATTCTATCTGGTTTCCTTTTTAAATTAAAAAAAATAAGACCGTACTTGATCCTTTGTGTCACAACTGTATTTTAGAATAAATTGAGAATACCATTGCCTAATTATCCCCATGTGAACTTTTCTGTACTCCATTTGATTTGATGAGTAATACTGTCATAACATGATATGGGTTTGAAATTGTGTGAGGTTACAGGTTGATAATGATGGAAATTTTGTTTGCCTTGTTTCAAAAAGAAAATTGTATTATTTATTTTTTTAAAAATTTTTCTTTCTTTTTTCTCTTTGGATCAACATTCTTGCACAATATGTTTATATGTTCTTTCTTCCCATTATAATGTTAGAAAGTTTGAATTCTATGAAGATAATGTCATATACTCTTTCAATGTTTTTTTTTTTTAATAAACATGTATGGTTAATGTTGTGGTTTCAGACGAGATATGAGTATACGACATTCGCATAGAGTCAATCAACTTCTCATAGGCTTTATGTGATGGGTCAGTAGTGGACTGAGAAATTTTAGACATCGGTGGCACAAAGAATTTGAAGCTCGTTTCACTAGATAGTTTATTAAGTTTATTTAAATGGTGAGATGCACCGATTAAATATGAGTGGTGGGCACACTTAAAAAACCAATAACTTTTCAACTAATTATTACACTAAGTCAGCTTAATTGTTGTCATGTGTCATCATTGATTATAGCGTAATTCCGCCCCGGTGATGGAAAACACATTGACCTTGCTAATTAGTTGGACTATGCATATCAAATGTACCAGCAACTCTTCTAGAAATAGCATTATTATTATTATTATTATTATTCTTAAAAAACAAATAATCTTGAATCTTCTTCTTGATATATCCATGCCGGACACCGTACAACAACATGCCTTTGAAGATGTAGGCGTTGCTATGTTGCTTTACGAGCAGTAGCGGAGATAGGGCGGGGGCAGCGTAGGCAGTCGCCCCAATAACATGTTTTAGATTACGTAAAAAAATATACTTTTTTAAAGTTATTAATGACATTTTATATTTTCCGCCCCACAAAACTATAGAAGAAATTAAAATAATTTTTCTCGCCCCCTTCATTCGAATTTCCTGACTCCGCCCCTATTTACGAGACCTTAATTTGTAGTACTAGTTAACGATTTTATCAGTGAATTTTGTTTTTGGTGATTATCCTAATGCAACCCAATTAGATTAGCTCTTGATAACAAACTTTGATTTGTAATGTAACAACACACATACTCAGTATTCCATCATCATTAAGAAAAATCCAATGAGCATTTTATATTACATGGTATTTTCTCTCAATGAGCATACTGGGGGATAACTGTCCAATGAGAATTTTTTTTTTTTTAGGACAGTATGTTTTAACACATTTTGCAATTTTCAGGCCCATATAATCCACTGGGCTAAATCAATTGGTCACACACTTTTTACCTCTTTCTCTAGGGCTGAATCAATTGAATTGACTTTTTTTTTTTTTTTTAACTGCAATTGTGGTTACATGGCCCCTAGCCCAGAAGGTGTAGCGAGCCCACACAACCAGGTTAGGCCCAGCCCAGAAGGCACTTTTATCCTAATTTATTTTTTTCCTTCCTTAGGACAGTATGTTTTTAATACATTTTGCAATTTTCATGTGCATTTCTACAGGTAGAATTTATTTTTTGGAAACTGCAGACAATACCATTAGATAACCAAAACAAAGTCTAATACAAACATACCACAACCAGCAGCTATTGATATCACAAGATGTAAAATCAACAGCAATAGCAAACTAAAACCAAAAATCAAACCAAACCACAAGCAAAACATGGAAAATTTATGCTTAGCTACTATTCATGAGTCTAAGTTTAAATGGTTATCTTTTGTTTTTCAAGAATTTTTATAACAAATAGACGTCGACGATTACTTTAAGACACTTGATAACTAACATGTAATGGTTATGTCATTAAAATCAACACCATTAATAGGAATTTGCCCGTTCCAAGTTGATAGTTGGTCCAATTGGCTCGAGCGAAGGCTTGGGTCACATGGTCTTTTAGAGAAGGGGGCACTGCGTTAGGCTGGTTTCACAGAGCTGCGACTACCCCTCGGCCCTCGTTGTCAACAATGGAAGGATAACAGGCCGTTGTTCTACTAGCCCAAATATAATCCAGTGGGCTGAATCAATTGGACACACTTTTTACCTCTTTCTCTACTATAGGCCCATATAACCCTACTGGGCTGAATCAATTGGACACACACTTTTTTTTTTTCCTTAGAGCATCTCCAATGTGTACACTAAAAGTACCTTTTACACTATCTTAGTGCAAAAAGGACATAAAAAGCTCTTCAATGTTAGCACTAAACCATCACACTATTTTAGTGCAACACTAAATCCTTATCAAATTACACTATATTTGGTGCTACACTAAACCTTACACTAAACACTATTCACTATTTTATAATAATAAAAACCAATACAAATGCATCATACACCATGAATTTGTCACCACCATCTTTACGTCATGTACTTTATATATTTTAAAAAGATATAGTGTAAATATTTAGTGTACACATTGGAGTGAAAAATATTTAGTGTATGAATATGCTTAAAAGATTCTTAATTTGCACTATCTTAGTGTAGTTTTTTAGTGTGTACATTAGAGATGCTCTTAGGACAGTACGTTTCCGACACATTTTGCAATTTTCATGTGCATTTCTACAGGTACATTTTGCTTAGCTACTATTCATGAGTCTAAGTTTAAAATGGTTATCTTTTTGTTTTTCAATACTTTTTATAACAAAAAGACGTCGACGATAACTTTAAGACACTTGATAACTAACATGTAATGGTTATGTCATTAAGAATCAACACCTTTAATGGTTATGTACGGAGCTCGAGTATGTAGAAAAGATAAAAATAACATACATTCGGAGTAATTTACTGTCAAAATTTAGTGCTTCCGTAAAACTAAAATGTGATGAATGAATGAAATATAAAAGTAGAAACTGTCAAACTTACTGGCACAACATAAATGAAGGGTCGTAATGAAGGAAGAAGGTAAGGTAGGTTAAAAACATAAGTTCCTTCAACTACCAAACAAATTTCTACAAAAGGAAATTATTCATATTTTCTCTTTTTGGAGACACAATCTAATTATTCACCCATACTTTCTGCAGAAAATTGGCATTTGGGGTTGTGTACCTGGATGCATTTATAAATTATACCATGACAGCCTAATTAATTAAATCTTATGCTGCTACAATAATACTCCGTATAAGAAAAAGATCGAGTAGGTTGGTAAGATGTAACTGTGTCAATTTTAAAGCCATAGATTATTTATGGGTCAACTTTATTAATATTTACGAGGGGATAAGTTTGTTGGGTCTCCTCCCATTTTTTTTTGGATGGGTCTAAATGGGTATTTAATATAACATTCAATTGTATAACAATTAACCAACGGGTCTAGCGGTTAAATTATTTTTTTTTTCACCTCATTTCATTTTTTTCATTTTTCACTCAAATAAAAAAAAGTTTGGTGGAAACCCAATGGGTCGACCCGACCCGAGACCCATTTGAACCGGACCCGTTTAGACTCATCCTCCTAAATGATCCATCTAGACCCATTTAGACCCAAACCTATATAGACCCGTGACCCAACCCGACCCATTCATTTTGCCACTTATAATAAGATGGTTTAACGTATAAGATCACAAAAACATGAGTAAAAATAATAATGTTCGACGTACAATGGTCATACATATGACACGTAACTGATTTATTGAAGTATGACACTGTTATATACATTTTTATATATACGTACATATACCCCTGCATTACGTAAATAATTAGTAAAAGTTAAAATTGGTTAAACAGATAATTGTATACACTACGCGGAGAATATTTTAACACACGTTGCAACTCTTCCATCAGAGACGGATCAAAGGGCAAAAACGATTTTATACATATATTTTTTTTTATATATAATATATGTCTAGTTGTCCAAATGAATTTTTTTATTTTTTAGAATAACTTAATTATTAGTGGTCAATAGTTTTTAATTATTATTATTATTTAATTATTGACATGCATGTCTTATAATTAACCACGGTTGTGTCATAAACAGGTGACAACAAAAGAACCAAACTAGCTTTCGGGTTATAGAAAGCCAAATTGATCATTATTAAATTAAATTATTTTGCTAATAAATAATTAACAAAATTGGGTACCAGGGAAAGCTATTAAATTAAGAATATAGTTGTAAGAATCCATTGTATCTAGTCCTAAGTCCCTCGTAGATGTTTCATTTATATTAATTAAGTATAAGTATATAATAACAACAAGATCGAGTTGTTCAATATTTAATTATTATGATACTAATCATAGTATATTACTTTAATAATCTAGCAATTAGATCGAAGAGATTAAGAATATGGCAACTTATATTATAAACTCCATTTTAATTGGAGGTCGATGACGCACCACATGACGCAATTACACCCCATTTCACTAATGCATTTTCATATTCTAATCAATAATAAAAACGAATTACCAACATAATATAGATATAACGTTGAATATATTTTTGTATTTTATGTGATAAACGTAGGTGGATGAAAAACAATAATCAACAAAAGGTTAATTACAAATTTACAATCAAAATTTTGTATTATATATTGTATTAGATAGATTGCTAATTTGAAAGAAAAAGCTTTTAGTATGAACCAATGGATTATCTTCTAATCAATTAATAAACTAAAATTATTCACTAATCGAGTTTATAGTTTTAAATAGCCATTTTGATTGGAGCAAATACTTATAAAAAAGGCTTTGACAACAAATATTTGCCATGAGGGAATGCTTTTTAGTAGTATATCTATAATTATATAATTCATAATGAACATAAGTAATTTGTATTAGTATAATGCCCGCACATAAGAGTGAATAAATATATTGTTTCATTTTTGAAAATAAACAATAAAAACGATTATAAATTAATATGAGAATTTCTATTGGTTAAAATTATAATAAATGTTTTAATCATCTATAATTCGTTATAATTAAATTTCAAATATAAATGTGAACTAATATACTTCTTAAAAATGTAGATTAAAATATGATTATAATATATCATTAATAATGTAAAGGTTGCAAGTTTAAATATGAGTTCACACTAGTACATATTTGGGCCTTGAAGACCGGTTTTAAGGGCCTTAGAGACCGGTTTGGGGACCGTTTCCTATTAGGGGGGGTCTTAATGCTGGAGATCGGTTTGAAACCGGTCCCAATGGTGGTACCAAAAAGACAGGTTTTTTTAAATAAACCGGTTTCTTTTCTTTACAAAGAGACCTGTTTAGTTCTAAATAACCGGTTCTCTAGCAATTTTTTTTTTTTTCAATTATGGCTATAAATCACAGTATCCAGTTTCTATTAGGATCATAACCTGTTATATAACTTAATCACAATAGCAACTTTAACAAGTATGCAACACAAATCACCACATAAAAGAAGCCCAATACTTGATAATATTACCAAATCAAAATATACATATTGAAAGTTGTATCAAATGTTTACAAGGTAATGAGGTAATGGGCTGCACAAGCAATGTAAATATCCCGTACAAAATTAGCAAAACAAAAGTCAGCAGCACCATATATAGTAGTAGCATATTAGATGAAATCTAGCACAAAAACATGACCTACTTCACCAATCTCCTTAACTTGTACCACTAAGACCGTACATAAGCAATCCATCACGACTTTGCCATATAATGAGTTATCCAAACGCCAACAATGCTATCCAACTCTTTTGCGCTAAATGATTCTGTAGTATTCCAGGGAATCTATACCAAAAACATAAAAAACAAACACAAAAAAGTAATAAGTGAATGAGTAAATGAGTTGGTGTGAATATTGGTATGAACCGAAATAATTGAAAGAACAGAAACTGGTAATCACAATTTTATAAAACATATGATTGGCTTGGACTCCCATTCCAACCTTCCTTTCTTCTATTAATCCATCTCTTATAAATAAATTTTACAATTGGTAATCACAATTAAGATATCTAGCAAGTTCTCAAGCAGTTGGTATGCACTAGCACATATATCACACTTTAGTATAGATATCAAATGTTTACAGCAATATTTACTAAGTTTGATTTAACTTGCTATATATTAACCATCAACACAAACAAATATAGATTATATCACTACCCTTATCAGTTGGGAAATGGGGACTGTGTTTGACCAACCAACGAATTGTCATACCTAAGTTTAGTGCAACATACAAAATGCAATTAATATAGAACTGCTTACTTTTTCGTGGAATTGATGCTGCTCAAAAAGGATAAACTGATGCATCCATTTCATCAAATAGTATCCGCACTCCCATGTCTGTTTTTGTTGTTGGCACTAAATTATAACAAGTAGACATACATTAAACAAATATAAGTCTCAAATCAAGTATAATATGTTAGAAGTACCAAAAATAATCAAACACTAATAAACCCGAACAACTAGAATTTACCCAAAATCGAAATCTGAACAACCAGAGCAGGTATAACTATAGGTGTCAAAATAATCCAAACCTTACCCGTGCCCTCTTGAACCTATTAGGGTCGGGTTTATTAGGGTTACAAAAGCTTAATCATGTTATACATAGTAAAGTTATTTACCACTGGTAGCTCCCAAGAAAGGCATCCGACAGCCCTAAAAGAAAACAATCAAATATTATGACAAGAGATTTAAAAACCAAAAATCAAGATTATTTAATAAAATACTTACTCGTCAACAAGTTCAGTTAGTGTGTACTCTAATGGAATCTTATCCATCCTATTGGAATCCAAAATATAGCCCCGGTTGTCGCGAAGGCATATGATATATAAGGACCAATGCCCTCTAATAAAATGTAGATCATTTAGTTAGCATACACAATTAACAGAAAAGTAATATAACAGAAAAGTAATATAACAGAGATTGTAGTAGCATATGGAACGTACCCTTGAGAAAAAGGTATGATATAATATTTACTACGGTCTTGGGTTGATGACTTGATGTAACTGATGACATTATTCGATGACTCGGTACATACGTTATGTGACACAAGATAAGGGTTTATGAATGCACATCTTGGTTTTTTCAACCGGTTCTGAAGTTTATGACATGTCCTAGATACACGAAAGTATATTATTCATAATGTAACAAAGCATAAATACTCATAAGAATACGTTTATGTACTTACATCGAGAACCAAGTGATAATCGACATATCAAGCCAACCATTTGTCATCAATCTCATTATTTCCCCAGGGCTGATAGTAAAATAAGGCATATTCATTTCTTTCCCAAAGACCGCATTATCAATTTTAAATTTCTCCCCCCGACTAGGATTCTCACGTTTCATCCAATGCTCATAGAGCTGTTTCACAAAAGGCGGTCTGTTTTGAACTTTATGATAGTAAGTATCACACAATTTCTTGATTGCAAGTTCTTTGTTTGCAGTAGGTGAACTCTTGGACCCATTCTTGGCCGATACCGAAGCTCTTTCCGTTTTAGAAGAAGTTCCTTCATTTCCGGACATAGACACCGTTGCCCCTTCGGTAGAGCGCTATAAATAATTTACAGGATTTAGAAGGAAACTAATGAAAAAAATAATATCATAATAAAATTATATCATGCCATCTTTTTAAAGAGCAGTAGATAAAAACTAATATGGTTTATTCAAACGTACCTTGTGGACTTCAATTGCCTTCCTTGGCCATTCAATAAAACTACTTTTGGATTGAACTAGGTTTACTATGTTACCAAGCGGCACTGGCAGATGGAAATTTTCGTACTCGGAACGAACAGTGTCCACCAGCACGCTCACATGATGCTCACGTACTACTTGATCAGCCCTGATTGGTTGTACCATCCCTATAGCAACACCGATTTTTTGTATCCCGTAAGGGAGTAACAAATAGCATTTAGTAGGCACCTACAAAATTTGTAACATATAAATAATTCAACATATTTTTTAATAAAACAGTAGTGTATACTTGAGTCACAGCAAAAACATACACATAATTACCTCAATTTGATCCAACCAATCGAGTTCAAGTTCAGGCGTCCTTGAGTCACAACTGCTTCTCTTAAGTTCCGGGCTAGCAACAGGGATGTCTTCTAGCCTACAAGCTGGTACCGTATCAGAACGTTGACTAAGCTCTGTGACTTGTGCTTCCAATTTCTTTTGGCGTGCCGCCATAGCTTTCATTTGTTCTTTCAACTCAAGTATTGACTCTCGCTTCCTTTTTCTCTTAGCATAATCTGTTATACCCTTCTTCCACCCTGTAGTATACCCGACCGCCCTAGTACGGCCATTGTGCTCTGGCCCTATAACAGTTGATAGAATATCCATTCCTGGTTCAGCTCGCCAAGTTCCATCAGTTTGTCTTTTATCATAATCTACCTGTTAATTAATGCATAAGCATTTGTGTTACATGTTTACTAATATGTCTACTAAAATGTATGTGTGTGTGCGCCTCTGTTTGTGTGTATATATATGTACAAACTGTAAACACACAAGTGATATAGCAAAATCTTACTAACTGTTTCAAAACATCATCGAACTCGGGTGGTAAAACCCTCACCCCATCTTCACCCAATATCATCCTAGACAACAAATAGTCCCTTGCACGTTGGTCACGAATATGGTGAACAGCTGTCGACTTGTCATTTGATTTTGCCTCTTCACTCCAAACCGATTGCATCCCACGATACCCTTTCGGGCCAGTATGTGGTGGATCCTTCTTCTTCTTTGCCCTTTCTCTTGCTAATGCACGGATTTTCTTCGCATACGGTTAACAAATGTATTAGAAATATTACAGCAACAATATGTTTAAAAAAACTTTAATGTTAAGTCGAATAAGATACCTTTCGCTCTTCTGTATTTTCCCTCGCAACAAAATCTGCCCAGACTTTTTTCTCAAGAAAGTTGTACTTTTCAAATGGTTCCTTTCCTTTATCCATGAACCGGTTGCGAAGACGTGTTTTAAATCTCTTCCAAGATGAATTGCAGAGTTTAAGCACTTCATTTTTATGCTCATCATCTTCGATTCTCCAATACTTCTATTATTTTCAAATGAAACATATTAAATGCTAATGTTAGTAAATATATATTAACTACAATAAACAAGACAAGTAACAACTGTTTTATGTATTATACCTTAATTGTCAACCAGACTTGAGCTTTATCATCTTTTGGTACTTTGAACCAAGTAATGTTCTCAATTGATATCTTTCTCTTTGTTAATGCTCCACAATAATTAGAAAAGGGAGCCTGATTTGTTCCTATAGGCAAGCCTAAGTCATTGAACTCGATTTCCTTGGTTCCATTCCACTTCCTTAAAGTGGTGGCACCTCTCGTTCTTGTCTCTTCTTCTTCGTCATCTTCATTTAATTCGAACTCATCTTCACCAAATTCAAGTTCATCTTCAGAATCCTAAAACATTTGTACATACTATATCAGAAACCATACAATATCAACCTAAATAAAAAGAAACCATAGCTAATAAGACATAGCTTATGGTGCCAACCGATTGGCATCACTAATAAAACTCAAAATTTCTTTGATTACAGATAGACATTAATTACTAACATAGATTATGGTGCCAAACGTTTATGTGTTCGTGTTCCAAAGAAAACAATGCACCACAAACAAACAATTAGAACAATTGTTATAGCAGAGCTTATTAGGGCAATGAACATAATAGCCCCAATTCAATTGACTTAATGAAAATTTTAATTAACCTAAAATTTAACCTAAACCCTAACAAAGATTTTAAGAAAAAATAAAAAAAAGTACCGCCATGATAAAGAGGCTTGGCCGGAGTTCTAGCAGAGATGGTGCGTGGCTGGGATTTGTACAGGGTCGGAGGCAGCGGCAGTTAAGGGGACAGATTGCGGTGGTGATGGAGTGGTGGTGACTGATTGTGGCAAGTTTAGGGGAAATGGTGGAGGCTGACGAGGGTTTAGGTTAGTAGCTGCTGGTTTGGAGTGGTCGTGAAAACAAAATTGTGAAAATGGTGGAGAGAAACTAGGGTTTTGGTAAAACTGATGGAGGGAATTGATCGGTTTTTCAGTCCAAATATTTCGTCTCCCGCTAAAACGAAAAATGGAGTTTGGAACCTTCGAGTTACATCCCACTTTGGCACTTTATTTTCAACTTCACCTGCATACAATTATATATAGTAATTTTATCAATTTCATTATAATAAAATTGTAAATGTAACTTGTAGGTAATGATATGAGATTACTAAAATTGAACAATTGTCGCATCTTCTAGTTAAAAAAAAAATATACGAAAACCTTATTAGAATAATTAGATGTTATTATACAATATTTTATATGTAAAATAATAGCACCATAATAAAATACCTTCACGAAGTACGCGGTTTATCGACCCATAATACGTCGTCATGGTCGGTTCTTAAGTAAATGGTATCGTCAAGAACGTCATTTGTTGGTAGAATACCGATGGAAAATGGAGGTAACTCATCAAATTGATCATATTCTTCCTCGTCCACAACATTGTCAATTCCAAGTATACGTCGTTTACCATGCATAACGATGTGCAACCTCGAGTCCTTTGGATCTTGAACAAAAAATACTTGTGTGGCCTGCTTAGCTAGAATAAATGGCTCTGATGCATATCCATTAGTAGAAAGGTCGACAGTTGTGAAACCATCACTATCAACTTTAACACCATGTCGGTTTTCGACCCACTTACACTTGAACAATGGTATAGTAAAGGTCTGGTAATCCAATTCCACAATTTCTTGAATGACGCCATAGTAAGGGTCTTTTGCAATCCCTGAACTTTCTTCATCGTTACCGCTTGAGAATTTTGTCGTTGAGGCTATAACCGTCACTCCACTATTTTGCAAGGTGCCCTTTTCATCTTGTTGTTTGGTGTAAAATGTATACCCATTAATTTCGTAACCTTGGTGTTTTGTCACTATAATATCCGGACCGGACCCCAACATTTTCACTGCCTCATCCATGACATCTTCTTTCTTTACTCTTTCTTTCAACCATGATGGAAATTTTTTATTATGCTCATTTGCTAACCATTTCGCACTTTTAGTACGGTTCTTTACTTTCAACAATGTCATGTGCTCATTTACATATGGAGCAATTAAGCTCAAGTGTTGGAGGACTGTAAAATGTGCTTGGTGAAGATCATCTTGATCGATAGTGACCATTTTCCTTCCAATTGTCCCAAGCCCTTGAAGTCTGCCCTCGTGTCGAGATTGAGGCAGACCAATATTCTTTGCACCATCAAGATAATCGTTACAAAATTCTATCACCTCCTCGGTAGCATAACCTTCAACAATACTACCTTCAGGTCGATTTCGGTTCCTTACATAGCCTTTTAAGAAACCCATGTACCTCTCGAACGGATACATGTACCGTAGAAATACAGGACCACAAGCCTTTATTTCGTATACAATATGAGATATGAGGTGAACCATTACATCGAAAAATGAGGGTGGAAAGTACATCTCAAGCTGGCACAAAGTTAGGATAATATCATTTTGCCATCTATCCAAATCTCCAGGATCAATCACTTTCGAATGAATCATATTAAAGAAAAGGCAAAGTTTTGTGATTGTATGTCGAATGCGGTCTGGAAGTATTCCACGAATTGCGATAGGAATCATTTGAGTCATTAAGACATGGCAATCATGGGACTTCATACCAAGCAATTTATTGTCTTTCATCGACACTAACCTCTTAATGTTAGCAGAATAGCCAGATGGAACCTTAACGTCATGTAAGGATTGGCAAAATTTCGTTTTCTCGACCTTTGATAAGGTATAACAAGCTACTGGCAGATACGTTCGCTTTCCTTCATTCACTACAGGAGCTAGCTCTGGTCGAATTTTCATTTCGACCATGTCATTTCGAACATTAACTCCATCTTTTGACTTCCCGGGAATGTTCAACAATAAGCCTATCAAACTATCACAAACATTTTTTTCAATATGCATAACATCAATACAGTGTCGAACCTGTAAATACTTCCAATATGGTAGATCCCAGAAAATAGACCTTTTTTTCCAAAGCATTTTTTCTCGACTTGTATTTTTTTTGCCAAATACGATGTTTATGTTTTCAACTCGGGAAAATGTTGCTTCTCCATTCAGTGGTGGCCGTACACTACCATTCTCAATAGTACCATCGAACAAATTTCTTTTTCTACGGTATGGATGATTTTCTGAAAGCGATCTTCGATGACCCATGTACACCGTTTTCTTGCAATTAGTTAACCATCTCGATGATGTGTCATCTTCACAAAGGGGACACGCCTTAGTCCCTTTGGTACCATATCCGGATAAATTCCCATACGCTGGAAAATCACTAATGGTGCAAAAGATCATGGCTCGCAAATTGAAATTCTCTTTCTTATACGCATCATACACTTCGACACCCGAACTCCATAATGTTTGCAAGTCTTCAATCAATGGAGCTAAATACACATCAATGTCATTCCCGGGTTGTTTTGGACCTTGGATCAACAAAGATGTCATGATGTATTTCCGCTTCATGCATAACCAAGGTGGAAGATTATATATGCATAGAAGAACTGGCCAAGTGCTGTGACGACTGCTCATGTTTCCGAATGGATTGATTCCGTCTGAACTAAGTCCAAATCGTATGTTTCTAATCTCTTCTCCAAATTCTTCAAATGTATTATCAATATCCCTCCATTGAGGAGAATCAGCCACATGTCTTAATTTTCCATCTACTTTACGCTCTTCAGCATGCCAACGCAATAATTTTGCATCTTTGGGGTTTGCAAATAATCGTTTTAATCTTGGTACAATGGGAAAATACCACAACATTTTAACAGGGGGGCCATTCTTCTTCACATCACTGTTAACTTTTTCAGGTTTCCGTTTGTATCTCGACGTACCACATACAACACATTCATGTAGGTCTTTATATTCATTTCTATACAATATACAATCATTTGGACATGCGGGTATTCTTTCAACTTTCAATCCCATTGGACACATCATTTTTTTTGCTTGATATAATGATACAGGCAACTCGTTATCTTCGGGTAGCATTTCATGCAACAACTTTAATAGGCTTGTAAAGCTTTTATCACTCCAAGAATTGGTTGCTTTTAAATTCATTAATTTCAACACAGCGGATAGTTTAGTAAACTTTGTACAACCGGTATATAGTGGTTTTTCCGAGTCGATAAACATTTGTTGAAATTTGTCATAATTGCTTTCGTCAATACCACCCGCCAAATCATGGAACATACCATCGAAATTATCATGATTGTCATTATTGTATAAATCATTATTTTCATTGTCAGGTACATTAGAGTTAGAACCAACGTTGTTTCTATCCTCCAATAATTCTCCATGCCATGACCAACAATCATACTCATCCACAAACCCGTTTACAATCAAATGTCGGCTAATTACACTAAGATCGGCATAACTATCAAAATTTTGACAATTTTTACATGGACATGAAACTTTCTCTTTCCCTTTCTTCGCCCGATCAGCCTCGGCAACTTTCATAAATTTGGATAACTCAGAAAGATATTCTGGACTATGACGTGGTATCTCATACATCCATGTAGTACGATCCATCTGAAAATATACCCAAAAAATATTTATTGATATGCATGCATGACATGAGTACGTATTGATTTTGTTGCGGGTAGCCACCTAACCCACTTTTTGAATACTTTGTCTCGTATGTGAATGCGTATTAACTGATTGATGTTTAAGAAAAAATCGACAGCATTTCCCCTTATCTCCCCAAGCATGCGCATAAAACGCAAACTCGTAGGAGAAAGGTGAAACGTTGCTAATTTAATCTTAAACACCCTTCATTTAATACACATTCATATCCTAAACGAGACAAAGTATTCAAAAAGCAGTCCCAAATCGGGGACAATCCGAAACTAATCTCTATTAGATTAATTTCGAACGGGTATAAACACCTAGGCATATAATCTAAAGCCTATACTACATGATGTCATGATATTAAAACATTACATATCAATATGTTGAAAGTTCTAAAAAATATACCTTTATGTGTATGTCAATCGTCAAAACAAGCTAGCTAGCAATTTTCCATATGATAAGGAATAAAGTCTTCACAACGACCCTATATACACATTCAAGAACAAAACGAGTTAAAATATATATAAACTTATATATATATATATATATACACACACACACAAAGATATACACACACAATACACCCATAAGTACATAAAAAAGTTATATTTAGAAGAAGATAAACCATTATATTTATATGATTAGTAATAAATAACAAAACACATACCTAAATCAAATGTTATATGCTTACTAATAAATGTTGGATTGGAGTATTAAATATTTGGAGTAGTAAATATGTTGGAACTTGAAAGTATTGAAGAGGATAAAAAGTTGGGAGTAAATGTGTGTATAATGTGGTTGGTGAATTTGGAAATGATGTATTTGAAAGATGGGTAGAAGACAAAGTCAGGTCTGTACGTTAAAAACGCATCGAGACCGGTTTAATAAAATAAACACGTTCTTATAACGAAGACAGGTTTTTTTAAAAAAACAGGTCTCTATACCCGCATAGAGACCGGTTTTTAAGAGAAAAACCTCTCTCCAGTTTCCGTGCAAGGGTGAGACAGGTTTTGTATTTAAAAACCGGTTCCTAAAGTTTTTAACACCGGTCTAACTTATAACCGGTGTCTTTAGGGGGTTCCCATCCTCAATTGTGTAGTAGTGTCACTTGCAATAATTTTGTGAAGTTTTGCTTTTAGAAGCATAGTTATTATAGAGGTGTATATATTGTAATTTCAGTTACATTTTCTAAGTCTTAATTAAAAGTTAAAACTCAATAATGTCAATATGCATCATATGTATTATAGAAATGTAAAATTATAGATTATAGATAGTTATGAATGTAACATGATGTTAGCAAAAGTCAGTTTGAAATCAAATATCCACACCAAAATTCAAGTTGAAGCGTTTTTTTTAGAAAGACAAATACTCACACATACCCACTACCACAAATATATACATCATTTTGTGAATAAATACATGTCCATCCCTGAACTTGAACCCCCAACCTCATATATGGTTGAAAGGGCATCAGGATACCGCTAGACCAAAGGCCCTTTGGTTGAAGCGTTATAAAATTTATATTATTATTATAATAAATAAAATATAAACAACATTTTCCAGCTATGATAGCGAATTTGACCAATACATATATAAATATATTTTTTATAATAAGTTATCCAAAATAATTATCGTAATCATGTGCATTATTTATGTATTTTGGCAGTTATCATTTTTTTTTAGGATTTAAATATGATTATTCCATGAATGGGGTAATTAAAATACAAATTAAGTAAGATTCGTTACCTTGATTAGATAATAAAACACTAATTTCAAAACTGTGCACATCTTAATATGGTAATATAAAATATATATATAAATTGTTTTCGTAGGTATTCAAATAGGATAAATAAATTCCTTAAAAACAGCATCTGGTTTCATAGTTTAGAATTTAGATATGCACATTGAAGAGAGTGACAACGATTGCTTATCAGACTTCTGATAAGATGCGTATATTATATACATCCTCTTCCTCTTAATATTTAATTAGATAAAATAATAATATAGTATTAAGATTGATGACAACCCAAATGACGATATTTGCATCTTCGAGCTGTTTTTCGATCCTAAAAATGCAACCTATATTTTTAACTTATACATTGTTTGGACATCTATAGTTTTATATTTATGGTGTGATAAAAAAAAAAAAAAAAGAATTTCAAATCAGTCATATATCACGTACATGATTAGAGGGGCATTAGAGTAAAGAAAAAGTTACAAGTAGGGTGTCAAAAAAACCCGAACCCGACCCGACTCAACCCGAATTCAAAGCTTATTTGGCCACCCGAACCCAAATAACCCGAACCCGAATAACCCGCATCTTATTTGAGTCGGGTTTCGGATAAATTTTTTTCAATTCGGGTAACCCGAATAACCCGAATAACCTAATAAATTATTTAATTTACAAATATAACTATATATATAAGTTATTTATGGTTTATCCATATATAATATACATATATAAGTTACTCATGATGATTTATATAAACTATTAGTGTCATTTTGTAAGTTCAAGTTTTATTCAAAATACGAAAATTTGGAATATTATCTTATTCGAGTTTAAATGAATAACCCGAACCCAACCCGAAATCGAATAACCCGAACCCGAATAACCCGACCTTATTTGAATTGAGTTTCGGGTTAGATTATAAACTTGAAAAACTGAATAACCCGACCCGAATAACCCGAAACCCGAATAACCCGACCCGTTGACACCCCTAGACTTACAAGCCAACATGATAGGGTAGTTGAAAGGGAGAGTAGGAGTAATTGTACCTACGGTTTCATTCGTTATACGAATTGTAAATTTTAAATAAAATATTGCACTTTTTCTTTGTATTACGGGTTTACAAAAATTAAGATATCAGTGTTACTGGTCATCTCTATGCCTTAGATCTGTCATTGATAGTTTTAGCAATGACATGTAATAAATAAAACAAAATATTTGATTCATGCATCACATTGTACAACAATTGAAGTCCAAAGTACATATGTAATATCGTAATTTTAATGTATTAATCATTTTATTTATTATATTTATCACCTTTCTTCAGCAATAACATATTTGGCAACTTTAACTTCTATATTACTCAAATATGTAACAAGAAAAAACAAGTTGTGCACACTACACACACTTACCTCAAATTTTTTATTTCCCCAAATAAATTAGCGTACAATTCTACTCTAACATTGTATAGTCCATGAATCAGCATAGAACTTTGAATTCTTAAAATTTGTAGGCCTCTTTTGATATTGTTGTACGTCATGTTGTGTGCTTCCTTAACTTGTACACTTATCAACCTATGCAACAAGCCAACAAGGCATATCTTGGAACTATACATTAGGAGTATTTACTTAATTGGAACCGTAGAATTGCCCTAAAATATCTTGTATATAGTTGTTTCAAAAACTTATAATATGACTCCAACTTTACCCGTATCTCCTATATTATCAAAAACTAGTATATTACCCGCGCTTTGCGGCGGCCGGTTATAACAAAAAAATCCGGGTCCATTTATATATAACACGCATGGGCAATCATCTACATACCGCATTATCTCATCATATGCATATTTTTGGTTGGGATGTAGAACGTCTCCAGCTTGCATATAGCTTAGAGGGTAAGTTTAATTCTTATTTTTTACTTTTAATAACTCTGAAAATGAGAAAGCGTTTATATTACATCAGTTCCGAATAATATATAAAAGCATTTCTCAAAACTAATAATTACTTAAAATAGTAATTATGAATTAGTAACTACACAAAATATATTAAAAAATAAAAGAATTTCCAAAAAAATGGTTGATAAAAAAAATCAATTAACTAAGTACAAATCGATTGCTGAAAATATTTACTTCTGTAAAGAAATTTAATTACAAATTTGATTAGAAATAATTTGGTAATATTTTAATTCGATTTGATTCCATATATAGCAAGTAAATGCATGGTAAATATAAGAGGGATAATTTGGACATTTTAATTATTTTTAAGAAGTTTAAGACTCAATAGTGGACACACTTTATAAGTAGTAGTAGATATTATTAACTAAAAACTAACTTATACGTACATTTTAAAGACACAACTATAGCCGAAGGCATTCTTTGACTGCTTTTTGTTTCTCTTCTAAAAAGGCAATTATATATATATATATATATATATATATATATATATATATAGTGGCATGATTCAGAGGGAAGTCCATTTTTTGAGGGAAGGGGGAAACGTTAGTACGCATCAGGAAGCATATTACCTTCACCTATACTAATCTCGAAAAAAGCAAACTGAAATTTAGTAAATGTTAATCAGAATCGATGTTATAAATGATAAGCTTCCTTGATAAATTTTTTCTTCAAGTTATAGTATCGATTTATGAATATTTGATCCAAATCCGTTAAGATGCATCGCGGTGCATATTAGTTACTCTGCATTGTGATGCATCTTAACAATAAAAATATTTTTCAAATAATGTGAAGTTTTATGATGCATCGCGATGCATCTTAGTTAATATGCATCACACTGCATCTTAACAATTAATTAAATAAATATTCATCAATTAATGTTATGACTTAAAAATGAAATTCATTCGTTAAAATATTCTTTATAGCATCGATTTTGATTACTATTTACCGATAAAAATAATTTTTTGTTGACGTTTTGATTGATAATTGTAATATGCTTCCTGATGCGTACTAACGCTTCTCCCCTTCCCCCCAAAAAGACACTTCCCTCTTGATCACTACCCTATATATATATATATATATATATATATATATATATACTTGGGATCCAATGAGAACATATTGACAATGTAAAAACGGTGTGAACACATCTTAACATCCATTCTATTTGATCAAAATATTCTATTTTCAAAGTGGCATTTTTGTAAATAAGGTGAACTTTGGGACGCAACATTCACATCAGCTTATTAAAGGTGAGGTTAAATTTTTTTTTTTTTTTGTTCACAAAAGTTTTTACATTGTGAAGCGTTATTTATTTTTGGTTTGCAATATGTTTCAAGTGGTGAATGTTTAGTTTTTATTGCTTCACACAAATTTCTAAAATATGAAGTTTAGAAACAATTGAAACTTTTTTCTGGTACTAAGGGAATTACGATTACAGTGTACGTATTATGAAGGCCGAATCATCGAGTATCGAGTAATTATTATAATCATGCAAACGAGATGGATTTTCATGTTAATTAACACTGTATTCTTCTTTTGGTTCGGCTGTACGTTTCTTCTCACTGTTGCTTTTGCTTGTGATATGTTATTATTTATTGTAACATTGAAATTGTGTATAGTAAAGGTTTAAATTTTGACTGATCTAGCCATCTATCAGGGACTTGGTATAATTGATTTTCAATTGCTTTGTTTGAAATAATGCAAATATGGAATAATTGATTTTTGAGTAGGTTAAGGGTTAGAGTTTAGAGTTGGAATTATCAAAAATTGTGAATGTTAAAAATAAAGCTTCATCATCTAGTAAAGTTATGTGAACATAAAAAAAAAAAAAAACCCTTCATTTCTTCAAAACAATTTTTTATGTACGATTCACAATAGAATTATATGGTGAATGAAAATTGAGTTGTCAATGATTACCAAAATGATACCTCTACTTTGGACCTTTGATTTTAAATAGATGGCTATGGTATATTCTCACCGTTCTCACGTAATCCTTGTGTTCTCACAAGAATCCAACCCTCTCTCTCTATATATATATATATATATATATATATATATATATATATATATATATATATATATACTTTTTATGATATGAAACATATATGTTAATTATAAAAGGAAAAGGTTAACTTTTTAACATATTTGTGTTTTTTACGGCAAACTATCATTATCTCACATATTATGTAGAATCACACAAAATACATAGACATTAATTGTCTCCAAGGGAACTTTACACGTCTTGATTTATTAACTAACTAATCATACATTGTTATGGGTTGGTCTATATGTACACCATCTAGTAGCTATCTGTACACCATTAGATATGATAATTATTTGATTGACCAATAGAGTTCAAGCATGTCTCTCTCCTCCCCTTCAAAAGTGGTAACCCCTGCTTCACATTTTTCCTTCTTTCAAAATTAACTCCCTGCATTCATCATTGTCATTGCCGGCTGCCACCGCCACTTCATCCGTCTGCCACCACCACCGCCACATCCGGCCGCCACCGCAACCTCTCTCTCTCCGCTTCTCTCACCGCCCGCTTCTCTTTACCACTTCTCGAACCATTTTTGCTACTCATCGACTCTATATTTGATTTGCTTTATATTGTTTGAAGAAAGAAACATCCATGTGTGTTGATGCTTACGACTTGATCTAAATCATCTAGGTTTTTCTTTTAAAAAGTAAATTTTAGTTTTGAACTGTTAATAGAGACAATAACGACATGATTTTAGTTTTATTTTCAATTTCATTTTTTTATCCTAACTTGTAATGTTATTGAGGTTAATTTGATTAATAGATGGTAAAAAAAAGTTAATAGTTACAATATTATTCATTATATTTTAAAATTATAAGTAAAGAAAAGCTCTCGTATAATATACAGATTGCAAGCTTACCCAAGTTTTTAAACTTGACTTGGGATATTTTATAATAAAAATGTATAAAAATTTATCAAATTAAAGTAGGTTTTCCAAAGTAATAAAGTTTATTATTGGAAAATACACCTACAAAATTAGTGGTGTATATATAGTATTACCCCATTGTTATTGTCATAACTTATAACCAAATTAAATATCTTTAGTTAACGATTTTGATAATTATTTACTAAACAATAAAATGTAGTTATCTTTGGCGTGTGTATACTTTCTTCTACTGCTAGCTAGCTAGCTTTACAATAAATATACATACACTTACATCTATCTATAGTTATTATAATTAAGGAATTATAAACTATACCAACACTAATTAAAAAATGCAATTGATCGGTTAATTTAGTTTAACAGCGACGACTTCAATTAAAGATAAAATAAATAATTTCTACATACCCACTAACACGTACATGAAATTGTTTTCCGTCCTTTTTACATCCATAACTCAAGACTAGTCAAGAAGTACCCTAGCTAAGTCAACTCTAAATAGTCAAACAGTATATTTCTAGCTAGATTTCTAAATCTAAACACAAAAAACATTGATCTAGCTAGCTCTTCGTCATGGTCAACGAACACATCTAGAAATAGCCGTACATAAAATTTTCTAACTAGATTATATTTTGTTGTACTGTACGTGGAGACCATCAAAATTAGTCATGTACGTATCATTAATAATACGTTTGATCGATCTTAGGGTGGATGTCTAATATGATATCTTTGCTGTGGGAATCCTGATGATGCTGCAGCACTATTTGCATACATTTGTTGTAGGTATGGATCACTACTTCCTCCACCCTGTGTTGTGCTGCTTGTAAACTGCATCTACGTACGTACAATTTTTATAAATTCAATCCCGAAAATTAAGGTGATATACATATAGCAATTGAGAAAGAGAAAAAGTGACTCACTTGATGACTCATTGAGTTAATTGCATTCGGGTTGAATGTATGAAGCATGGTTGGGTCAGGGGTTCGCATAAATTGCCCAAATCCACGTGCTTCGTTGTTACCGACTAAATGAGGTGCGGTAGGAGATTGAAGGTGTGTCTGGCTTAGAAGCTGATATGTTTCGATTTCATTGTACCCTTCTCTTCTTCCTCCATCAAACCAGCCTGACCCAGATGCCTTTTCATACAAATAAAATTACAAGGATGTGAGTTATTATTTCAGGAACATCTTATATCTTTTATACCAATTAGAGAGTTAAAAATACCCGTGGTTGGCCAAATTGGATCGAGTTAGAGTACTGATGACTCGATGGAATTTGCTGATTATTTCCGAATTCTATGTTTCGTGGCTTATTTGATGCTGAACTTCCCCCTAGGCTAAGATCAAGATTATGATCTGATGATGCGTTGTTGTTATTGTTATTATTCGAACATTCTGAAAATAAAAATAATCAAGAATTCTAAATAGAGATCAAGCTAGATAGATATGATACAAAGTTAAGCTGTACATGAACTTTAGCTTGTGGTTAATTCGCTAATGAAAACCATTATGACTTGACCAAAAATATAATTACTACAAAACCACAATCACAAAAGTTGCAATGCTTTACATTTGACATAATATTAAAAGACAAAACTTGTGGCCATACTAGTCCTGGAGGGTGAAGCACATATTATAATATAATATAAATTTTCATATAAAAGTACTAAATAAAAAAGTGTGGCCATGATATATCCGGGTAGAAATGCATTGCGAAGAATACTTTATATAAAAAAGGAAATAAATAATGGTACAAATGTTGCAAGGAAATGTAATAATGTATGGGAAGGAAACAAATATATGTAAATAAGGAAATTAAATGTGTTACCACTGGAGTTGAGCTCATTTTCATAAATCTTGGAATCAAAATTTGTGATGGCATCCTTCCCATTGCATTTAATTGCAGCTTTATCATAAGCCCTAAAAAGCATAAAACCATATATTTCCTTTAATACCCCTTGAGTACAGAAACTTGACAGCCAAGGTCCTTCAAGATAACACACATTTACCTGGCAGCTTCAACTTCAGTGTCAAAAAGACCCAGATACACATACCTGTTATTATAACCCAAATTTGTCACATGACAAATATTAATTGAACTAACCCAAAAAAGGCAAAAAACAATAGTTCCAAAGTGTCTTGTTTCTTGATCTTGTGATAGCTTAGATAGATAGTTCTGTACACATAGCTTTTCCTACCTAAATTAAATTAAAAGGTACCGTAATTTTTTTAATCATTTCAAAGTTCGAGAAACCATACTTTAAATGTCAACTTTTTTATTTTCATCATTCATCCTTTTTAAATGAGGTAACATGTATATAGCTTTAACCCTTGAATATATACGTACTTTTTGCCCAAAAATTGGCCCATTCGAGCTTCCCATCGACCACATTTGTGCAACGTAACGCCTCGGTATTTCGAACTACCACGAGGAAATCCGGTACTTTGTCTTCGAAGAACATGCACAAACTCTTCCTTTGATAAATTGCTCATCTATTATTTCAAAACAGCATATATTACAAAAACATGTACTCCGTATAAAACACCATATATGGTAGACTATTATGTCTTAAGAAACAACAACAAATAAAAAGTTGTTTCAAGATAAGGCTGCAACACCACTATTGAAGATAAGGTGAAATCTAATGTACAAAATTCTCTTATTTTTTATAATAATATTTTAATATTTAACTTTCCTTTTTCCAAATAAGTACACACACCAAGAACACGCAGTGAAAACACACACACACACACACCTGTTTTAGGTCTTCTTCATAATCTTCAAGAGTAAAATTAATGTCAGCTTCCACCCCACGAAACTTGATGGCTGCCCTATCATAAGCACTGCAACCGTAGGAATATTTATAAATTATTCTCTTCATGGATTTTCTATAATATGAAATTTATTTATGTAGTATAATTTAACTTTGTTTTATGCTCACCGTGCAGCTGCATGTGCTGTGTCAAATCCACCTATTGGTTACCATGAAAACAAAAGAAATAAAATTAGTTTATAATTTACATAAATCTAGAAAACGGTTTTAATTGGATGAAAATAAAAAAATACAGCATACCAAGATACACCTGTTTCCCACAGTCCCTGAATCATGAAAAACAAAATTTAATTTAATTAATAATTAAACCAAAAGACTATAGAAAAGATTAGTTACGCATATAAAGAATAGCCAATGATGATGATATTTTCCTTTTTGTAATGAATAAAATAATATTTAAGTAATAAAAAAATGATAATAATGCATTGGGAATACAAGAAAGTTGAGTAAGCGTAATGGGCAAAAAATCAACCATATGTGGGACTCCCATCGGCCGGTTCGTCGGTAAAAGGTAACTCCACGGTACTGCGAGCTTCTGGACCGGGGTCCACGCCGGCTTTTTTTTAACGGTTGAGGAGCATCGGTGGCTTTGCCGGTGAACCCTGATCCGGAAACGACACCACTACCGGACTGTTGAGAGAATTTGATACCAACCCAGTTGGAGGTAGGAAAAGTAGTGGGAGATGATGACGTCATGTCTCCGACGGAAGTGGTGGACCCTTGTTCCAAAGAAGGAAAGAACTGATGAGTAACCGGAGGAATATAGTCATATGATGAGTTGTCGGTCATAGAGAAGCCAAATAACCGGCTATCACCGGTAGTAGTAGTAGTACGTTTCCTTAAACCAACACCAAATCCAGGTTTGTCGGAATCCTCATCATCGTCGGAACCATCATCTTGATCAATAAGCATGACTGATGAGCTGGAATTAGATAGAGATCCTCCAACTTGCTTACCTTTATTATTATGAATAATATTATTGTATTCCAGCTGATCATCATCGTCATCAGGGTCGACGACGTCCCTTTTCCGGTCGGGTGACCCGTTTAGATCCCACATTATTTATTGAATTTCTGATGTAAAATATTGAAAATAAATAAGAACCCAGAATTCCAAATAAGTCTGTGTAGTTTGATTTCTCTCTCTACATTTTAGGATTTCATGGGGAATTATATATAATAGTGGAAGGGGATAGATGATGTATGTGGGGGTTATTGAAAGGGTAGGTAGGTAGGTAAGGAAAGCTAGGGTTGGGGTCACTGTTAATAGATTTTGTTACTGTAAGAAAAATTGTATGTTTCAGCCCAAGACACCATTGACGAGGCTACCTATTTTATTTTCTCTTAAATATTAATTAATGGAGTATAAATTATACTCCGTATGTGAATTAGTGAAAGGTGGTGGAACTTTTTAACCCAATAATATCTTAGCTCACACACACTAAACACACACTCAACTATGTGTATTTGTATAAGAGAGAGAGAGAGAGAACCGTCTCTTTCTACACAGCTCTCCGACGTTAATCAAATCGAAAAACAAAAGGTAAAGTTGGGTGATATTTTCGAATAGTGACGATGATGAGAATATAATAAAATATTCTATTAAATTAAATTAATCAGTTAAATCATTATTTTATTTATTTATAATTATAATTATTATTAATATGCAGGTTAATAAGAAGACTTTTTAATAAAGTATTTTAACTGATTTAATTTTTTTTTTGTAAAAATTGAACTAAATTTGATCGAATTTTAGAAAGCTTTTTCTTTTTTGGTTGGGGAAAAAAAAGGCTGTTAATATAATCTGTCACTCTATCCTAGCTACTACTCCGTATTATATTAAATGTTTTTAGTCGATTTGCTTTGTTCATTATTTGTATGTTTTATGTCAAGTGGGATATAGTTGTAAATTGATTAATGCTAATAAGTAATATCAAATGTGAAACTTCGTAAAATGCTGAATATTATTTCAATTATTTGTCTGAAATGAATTATTGCTGCATGTGTCTACGTTGGATTAATTATGTTTGCTTAATTTTAATGCGAATAATTAACACCAAAAGTGAAACCTAGTAAAATACTTAGTTAGTTGGACATCCTTCTAAACGATATCAAATTAACTTTTATCGGATATAGACTTCGAGCCATATCATGTCAAAATTATAGTACTTACCGAATGCTTTGTAATTCAAATTCAAGCCCTCTCTGATAATATGTAACCCTGATGAGAAGTAAATACTTTTTCTCTTTCTTCTTGCTAGTTTAATGCAAGTTAACATCAAAAGAAGAAAAAAAAATGGTCAGTTTACACAAAAAATACATTTTTTTATTTTATGCGTTTACAACGCTAGCTACACATAAAAACAAAGAGATAGCAAAGTGACTAGAAAGACCCATGAATTTACAATCGGCATAAAAGAATCAAATTGATTTATACCCGATACTCAGTTCTATAATCTATTTGTTCGAATCATCCCGAGGACGTAGACCATGCGTTATGTCTATTATCTATATGATGTTTTTTTTTTGAACGGCGGATAATATTAAACTAGCAAGAAGCTAGAACAAAACATTACAAGGATGAGGATAGGAATGAACTCGGGTCGCACGACCAATCTACCCATTTTACATTTACATAACGACACCTACTAGTAATCCAAAGAAAAGAAAAAAGTTTAACATCGTCTCCAAGGGTGTCACTTCTCGGCTTTTGGCGTTAAAGACAACATCGTTCCTATATTTCCAAATGATCCAAAGTGTTGTGTGAACAACCACCTCAAAGTACTTTTTAAGCTTGTGGTTGACATCAACAAGATTGTGAATATCAAAACATCCTTGAGGTTGAGAAGACGAAGTTGGGTAATCTTCCACCAACTAAAAAAATCCCTCCAAAGCTTCATAACAATTCGACACTCCGTAAAAAGATGTAATTCATTTTCGAGCCCATCATCACAACACGGGCATCTAACGGAATCAATATCAATTCCACGTTCCACCAAATTCCTACGAGTTGGCAACCTCCCCTTTGCGACATGCCAAGAAAAGATATTTAATTTTATAGGAAGAATTTTGTTCCACCTATATAAAGTAGAGTCATCTTGGTTCACCGCGTTTTCAACTAACATGTTTGAGATAAACTCACGCATCGACTTCACGGAATAACCCATTATGATATCCAACAAAAAGATCCATTTATCTTGACTACAAGTTAGTTCCATGTCTACGTGATGTTACTAATCACGTTTGGGATTTGGGAATGTAATCTAGCTCCCGGTGGAAAGTGAACTACGACCTCCACAATTGATGATTCAAAGTTTATATATCTTGGGAATTATATACATGTGTAACTGTAATAGAGGAGATTTGGGACGCGATTTTACGTTTAACGGGTTGATCAGGTTATTTCTCGCCTACGATCGTTTCAATAAGATTAGGTTCTACTCCGTATTATATTATACTTAGTCACTAGTAAGTTTTTATACTTACTCCGCCCTATAAAAATTGTCCCTCAAACTTTTTTTGTAAAAATTTAAATAGATTGATTAAATGTCAATTAATTTAACAAGTTTGATAGAATTAATTCAAGAAATAAAAAAAAAAAAAAATTAAATAGGGAAAATCACAAAAATGATCCAATCATCACACCTATTTTAACAAAATAATCTTTTGACCAACACTTTTCACAAACTAATCCATTGACTGGCGCCAAAAATGGCGCCCCCCGGCGCCCCACCTTATTTATTCCATTTTTAAACCTTAAAGTCAACAAAATGATGGGCCCGGCGCCCCTGATGGTGACGTGTGTGAGAGGGTGGGGCGCCGATGTGACGGGGTGGGGCGCCGATGGTGACATGTGTGAGGGGGGCGCCGATGGTGACATGTGTGAGGGGGTTGGCGCCGATGGAGACATGTGTGAGAGGGTGGGACGCCGATGTGACATCCGAGGGGCGTCGGGCCCATCATTTTGTTGACTTTAAGGTTTAAAAATGGAATAAATAAGGTGGGGCGTCGGGGGCGCCATTTTTGGCGCCAGTCAATGGATTAGTTTGTGAAAAGTGTTGGTCAAAGGATTATTTTGTTAAAATAGATGTGATGATTGGATATTTTTGTGATTTTCCCGATTAAATACTTCGGAGTACATGAAAGAAGTATTTAATTTCCTTAACTAGAAATGTTAAATTTGACCCTTATCGGACCACACTCGTTTCATTCATTCATTCAATATTTTTGAAAATGATGATGACTCCCCCTCACCCTGCCCCCTACCCCTTTACACCTAGTTGCCCAGTATCTATCAATCTGCCATCCATACCCCCAGCCCAGCCCCTTTCTTTGACAACACTAGCTAAAAAATATATATATTTTAATCATAATTTATGGAACTAGAACTACCTTATTTATTCTTGAATGCTACTCTAGAAATATACGACTATTTTTATTATAGAAACAATTTTATTTTTTAAGGTTTTGAGCGTCCAATGATAAATCTTATTACTTCAAATAAAAGGCTAAGAGCACACGGAGTGGTAACGGCCTAAATACAGTGTTCCGAGTGAGAATTTTGTGGTGAGGATTTTGTGGAGTGGTAACAGTATTCTAGACAGTGTTCTGGACAAATAAAATAATAACAAATAAAATAAAAACAAAAGATCCTGTCAAAATGCAACCGAACAAAAACAAAAAAAAAGAGAGAAAAAGTTAAAAAAAAGAAAATAAAAAACAAAAGATTTTGTGGGTGAGCAGCGTCGGCACTAGGACGGTGGTCGCTGGATGCCATTGAGAACACTGTGAAGAATGTTGCCAAGGGGTGGAAGAACACTGTCCCACAGTGTTCTGGAGCCAAAACGTTTACGAGAACACCACCACTCCGTTTGCTCTAATGCACTCAAGGGTCACTTTACATGTCAACAAAATTCATTTGGGTCACTCAACTACTATTTTTTGTCTATTCAAATCATTATATTAATAACTTTTTGTACTTTTGAGTTAGTGTACTATTTTAAAAAATTATTAATGTCATTATACTACTTTTATGTTCATTTGGATAACTAAACTTTATAAACACGATTTTCAAATCATTAAACCTTTTCAAAACAGCTATTCGAAAATATTATTTTACACTTCCAACATATATATATGTTATTCATGATGGTGTATAAATGATATTTAATTTTAGATCAAGTATTTTAAATATTTAATTAATGAATGGTAGTCGATAAATATTTGAATAGTATGCGTGTGTAGAGTTGTAAACGTACTCAAATGATGTCTATTTATCTTTGTTCATTTAAGTTTAATGCAGTAAATGAATGACTATGAACGCTTAATACGAAAGGAATATTTTTGTTCTTGTTCGTTGTCTTTATAAACGAACATCCACAAACTCATTTTCTAACAAACAAACAAGAACAACAATATTCCTTGTGTTTTATGTTGAGGCATGACCCTTTAAATTTGATTTTATGATGACAACAACTTGATTATAATACAAATTGATTCCATGTATAGCTAACATAATTCACCAAAAAGATAGTTCAGGCAGCACACAAGTTGGTTTTGTGTGCTGGGTCCAAAAAAATTCCTATGTGCTGGCTACGCGTAACCAGCACATAGAATTATATATGGACAACTTTCATATTCATTCAATGGAAGTTGTTTCCTGAGCTTGCTACACACTTATGCGTTCAACTAATCAAAGATGAAGTTGAAGATGGAGACTGAAGACCCAGCGGAGGGATTGAAGTTTACTTGAAGCCAACTCAAAGAATGAAGATCATCAATATTGTTGCAGATTCAATTTGATGATTCACACAACACTTTGACGCATCAACAGCTGCCCAAACTTCATTTTAATCATAGTACTAAGGTATAATATTGTCGAGAACGGACGTTTATGGCATGGGGCACCCTCTACCTTGTGTTAGCCAATACGTCGGCGCGTGTAGTGCACGAGAGACATTATCTGCACATGCAAATTGTGTCTGTAGTACAGTCAGGATATTTCTTGGGCACGTCCGACATTCCCCCATGGATCGAAGGACACGTAAAGGGTATTTGATTGGCTAAGGTGATACGGGAATATACTTGCTCGCCTATAAATATAGGACTTTGCATATTGAGCAAAATGTGAATCAAACAGTAAGATTGTGAGCATAGTAGTTAGCATTCGTTATAACTAGGTTAAGAATGTGTTCTCTAGCATAGGTAGTGAGTGTTAATATGTATTCAACAGTTAGCTATTCGCTTAAGGCAACCATGTAATTCTTTGATTCATATCAATAAAGAATTATGTTGAAAATTATATTGTGTTCTTACATTCTCGTACTTGAAACTGTTAAGTTAGTTAATCATAAAAAGTTGTATTCACCACCCCTCTTTAACCATTTGTTGGTAGTTTGGGATCTACATTTTAAGCTTTAATGATCGATCATTAGTCCGTTTGAACTAAAACGAACAAAAAAACGTCATTTGAGTTCGTTCGGTTCGCTTACAACTTTATACACGTATAACATTCAAATATCTATTCACCACCATTAATTTAAATACTTGATTTAAAGTTGAAAAACCTTTATGCACAACAATAATTGACACATATATGCAGGAAGCGTAAAATAATATTTTCGAATGGCTACTCTGAAAAAGTTTAATGGTTAGACAATCATATTTAAAATGTTTAGTAATTCAAATGAACAAAAAGTAGTATAGTGACATAAATGAATATTTTTAAATAGTACAATAACTCAAAAGTATAAAGTCATTATTACAATGATTAAAATAGATGAATAAAAATAGTTAAGTGAGCCAAATCATTTCATTCCATTCATTTTTATATAAGAAGCACATTGTTCTCTAATATATTGACACTTAAGTATCTATATAGCTTACATGTGTCAATAATAGAAAAAATTATAATTAATCACTTACTTGATATCATTTATTTAAAATAAATTTTAAAAACTCATTTCATTTTAAGTTACATAAATAAAAGGCTAATGCAATCAACTCAAATGTTTACTTTAAAATAAATTATAGTTAGTTCATTTTCTATTTTCTCATGTTATTTTTACATTGCACCAAAAGTTTGTTTGCTTTTTGTAAGAGTCGTATAAGACACGGAAGAGTCACACACGACTCGAGAGAGTCACTAAACGACTCATTAGAGTCAAAGTCAATTAATTAAGAGTCGAGGTCCGAGTTGCCTTATTTTTTAAATTTTTTGACTCGATTATGAAGAATCGGATCGTGAATAGTAATAGTTTAACAACTATGTGATTATCATTCAACACTTGATATTAAAATTAACTTTTAAACAAAAATCTACTAAAGAAAATACTAACGTCGGGATTCACAGCCACGAGTGTTCCTAGTTAACTTTTTAAAAAGTATAGTAACTCTTTAGTGCAGCTTCAATAAAAATCAAATAATTAATTCAATGAAAGATAAAGTTTGTAATCAGCTAAAACTGAACAAAGTAAAAAAGAAGAAATATTGCACATTGGTGAAGTTGGGAAAGAGAGAAAACAAGTGGTAAAGTCAAGGGTGTTACTAAAAGAAAGGGTAATTTGGGAAAGAAGAAACAAATTGTGAAAAATAAAAAATGGAAGACTTTCCAGAAATGTCCAATCCAAGAGTACGGGAAAAAAACACCCCTCCACAATAATACAGTATCATTTACTGTATTTCTTGTCATACTCCGTACAAAATACGAAATTTTATTCATTAACGTACACAAATAATCAAAAACATTTACATAATTTTAACCCTGTAAACTTATATTAATGAGTTGGCTCATGTCAATTCGGGTTAATAGATAATTTAAGAAATTATTTCACTATTTTAAGATTACGAACGATAATATTAATTACTAGTTACACTCCCTTTTCGAAAGCGTATGGGCCGTGTTTTAAAATCTGATTTTTATCATGGAACTAACTAGGGTTCTGGTCAAGTTCAATAGTTTCGAGTTTTGATTGATTCGGCGAATGATAACTAAATAATATTAATTATATTAGTTACTTCAAAATAATGAAAAAAATACGAATATACACAACAAAAATAGTTGAAAATGGATTCCAAATTAGCATTTTCAAATTATTAAAAACTAAACAAAAATCAGTTTCCTCCGGTCCGGTCCAACCAAAAAGCCTTCCGGCTCACATTGATCCAAAAATCAGTATTTAATCGACAAAAATTGAACCAGTCAAATCTTCAGTTATTCATTCGATCGGTTGAAACGATCAGTTTGAACCGATTTTTACTAGGTTTTAGAATCTTGCTCAGATAGTTTTGCGTACTCCGTCCCAATTAAGCATATATTATTGTACGTTGGTTTGAACAAGTACATTAACTACAAATAAAGGAAAATCGAAATAAAATAAAGATATTTTAATATCGTGCAGTACGACGTGTCGATATTATTAGGTGAGTATATTTATATGATGATACTCCGTACAATATTAAAATAAGGATTGTTATAAATACCTGATAACGTACTTTGTCTTGAATAATTTAAAAACAGAACATTGTGAATTATGTTAGAAAATAATTGTTCACGAGATGAACAGTCAAGAAGTACCAATATTTTGTTGCTGTAGGGTCACCTTCTTTGTTCTTAATTTTGAATGTCAACTATAATATATACACAAAATCTAAAGGTGGTTATGCAACTTGATTGACCCAATAAATGTTACTCTACAAACAAAATTCAAAGCAACCGACTTTTTCAAAAGATAAACACTCAAAATAGCTCTATATTTAAAAGGTATATATATATATATATATATATATATATATATATATATATATAAATACTAATAATGATAATAACAATAATTAGTAATAGTAATATAATTTGTTTGTGGTACAAAGCTTATAAGAATTTATTTATTTAAAAAATGAACCTTCAAAAAAAAAAAAAAAAAACTTGTTTGCCTAATATGCATATAGTCAAATAGAAATGCCAACTTATTTATGTGAATATTCTAAATAACTAAATCACGTACCTGTTTCTAATTTTCAATCAACCAACCAAAGTTTTACCATTATTATTGTCACCAAACTTTAACATGAGTTGTTGTTATACTACTCCCTCCGTCCCAATTTAATTGTCCATCTTTCCTTTTTGGGATATTCCAAAATAATTATCCACTTTCAATTTCAACTGATCAGAAAATATTTAAGTGGAGAATATTGAAATCTTATTGGTCAGCACACTAATCAATGTACTTTTATTAAACTGTGTGCATATTGAAAGTGGACAATTAAATTGGGACGGAGGGAGTATATATTAAGTACGTACGATACATAGTGAAAAGTACAACATGTTACATATTTAATTGAGGCAAATTATATATTAGCAATGATTAATCTTTAGTGTTTCGGCCGGTGAGTTCCAGTCTACTCTATTAAGCAAGGGTTAATTAGTAATTGTCAAGTTGATTTAAGACAAGTTTATAACCTTTTTTTAGATATTAAAAGGTGGTTTTTAGGTGTTCTTTAATGGCATTGTAATATCGTTATCAAAGTCAAGTTTTTGGTTCTTTGCAACTTTGGTCAACGTGTTGGGTCTATTTTTATGGTGGTGATGCCTATGTAATTTAATTAATGATAGTTCGCCTTTCAGCCAACTACAACAACAACCACGATATCCAATTCCACAATGACGGGATATGGTGATATGAGATTTAGACATTATACATTTATCCGAGTGTACATGTGTTGTTTTTAGAAACACCTTCGACAAGTATATGGGTATAAAATGCAGTTAGATGTAAAATGCAGTGTTGTTAAAATGGAGTGTTCTGTCTGTCGGTAAAATGCAGTGAATCTGGTCGATTATTTTATCCTCAAAAACAGTGAATTTAGCCTTCCTTTGTTTACTCTCATCCTCCTCGTAATCTAGCCCTAATATAATAATAATAGTAATAGTAATAGTAATAATAATAATAATAAAATAATAATAATAATAATTAATAATAATAATAATAATAATAATAATAATATTAGGAAGTGGTTCAGATTCAGGAAGACAAACAAAGGCCGAAGTCAACCAAATATAGAAACGAGACAAGGGGGGGTCGTTAAGCCTTAAAATAGTAATCGGCTTGTATTTAAAATTTGTGGGCCATATTATAATTCAAGTTTGGCCCACTTACTGCTGTCTCTCTATTTGTACTACATACGACGAGCTACCTTCCTAGTTCCTAGTTATAAATATGTCCATTTAACTACGTACGACTAATAATTATTAATTTTGGAGTTTTTGGACCTTATTCAAATAAAATTTGTTTCTAATGGAGTAGCAAAATACTTGTGTAATGTACCGAAAAATAAAATATATTAAAAATGGTGAATCGTGTTAGTATTGTGTCAATTGTCATCTTTTTATTACCATGTTTGGCCTGCCTTTATATTTTCTACTTAATTAATTTTCACAGCGACATCATTTGAAAATTGTTACTTCCACGTACATGTTAACTAATTGTGGCAATAGGTTGATAACCGACAACCCAAACCGGCCGACAATCGGCTGTCAATTTCATAATGTGGGGGCATACCTGACTCACTCATCGCTTGTGGTTATGGGGGCGTCAGGGCTTCAACCCCTGACCTTATGCTTATTGTGGCAAAAATGCCCTCCCATTACCAACTGAGCTACGCGCCATTGGCACATATTAACTAATCTATCTATCTATATTTCTATACCTAGTAATGACATTTGTATCGATTATTTTGTGGTAAACTTTTAATGTTATATATACGTGTTTATTAAAAGTATATATATAAATGCTCGGTAGGAGGTATAGAATTCTAGAAGTCGTTTTCGCATAATGAAAACTTTGAAAATCATATCATTTACCAAATTTGACTTACTTTCTACAAGTTTCTGAACCAGGAAACACATAGAATACGCTACTTTTGCCTATTTAGTAGAAATTAACTCATAGACAAATATACTCGTATTTGGGATAGTAATTAAAGCTCATTGCAAACTTTCTTGCCTGTCTAGTTATCACTATAGCTAAGCTATGTATATTGTTTTGAGTACGATTTCTAAAGTCTAAAGAGTACATTTGTAGAGTGCGAAATTGATTGTTAAATAAATATATGCTTCCTTAAAAGATAATGACAGACTAACCAACACGGAACTATTGTAAGTTTGTAACCTCCAATGTTGACTTAGTTGAGAGTTATATATTACGTTTATTTAAGTGTTGGGCTCCACGTCCATAACTTCTTTCTAGACTTCTAATGGTGACTTAGTCTAATAATCTTAATTGCTTAATTAATATATTTTGATATATTATTTCTATTAAAATGATCATCCTTTTCTAGTATTGCTTATATATTTATTAAATGTGTCCATGACCAGAAGTATTAGAAATAGGAAAAATACATGTTCCCGCTTTTTGTTATTCGTTTTACATTTGACGAACTAGCCTCCAAAACTTGACTGTCTTAGCTATTGCTTACACCCATTAATGAGTTGATAGATAGTACTAACCATTTAGAGTTGTAGATATAAGTAAATGGCCGGTAAATGGCCGGTGATAAATCTACTATCACTTTGATAAGTCCATCATTAACATGCATTATTTACTTGTACAATACATCTCTGTAATGTACATTCTTAGTAGATCTAGCAAAAATGATGGTGAAAATATGATCGTCCTAACTTAATGCGTAATTCCGATATAATGTGATATGTATATATTTAAAATGACATGAGATATATTGTATTGTTATTAATACATGATATTATTAGGATTATAGTGTTTAAGAAGATGATGTATACAATTACCGTTAAATAGTAATCTTCAGTACAAAGTAAGGATTATCCCGTGCGTAATTTTCAAATATGTATCTAAGGTTGTGTTTCACACCCTCATTTTAGAGGATTGTTGATTGAGATTCTAATTTTAAGAAGTTCAGTCCCTTATAAAATTACAATCCTTGTTTGGCACAAAGATAAAAGTAGGGATTCTTAAAAAATTAGGGTGTGTTTAGTTGTGAAAATTTTTTCACAATTTTCCATTTCTAGTTTTCTAAAGAAAATCGTTATCCAGAAAAGTGTTGAAAATTTAGAAAACGCGTTCAAATGTTGGAAAAGTAGATTTTGGAAAACTAGTTATATCTTGGAAAATTTGGAACAGTGTGGGAGAATTGTATAAAGGAAAATTTGGAAAAGTGTGAGGGAAGTGTTTTCCACCTCCAAGTTATATTTTGGAAAAGTGGATTTTCCATTTTCTTGGAAAATTTTCTCAGAAATATTCATTTTGAACGCGTTTTCCAGTTTTTCACTTTTCTTGGAAAAATTTTCTAGAAAACTTCCCATTTTTTCCACAACTAAACACCCCCTTAATCTCTTCAAAAAGAATCACTTTAAACTAGTTTTTCATTAGAATCCCCATCTCTTACATAATGAACTACTCCTATATTACTCTTCTTTTAATTATTAACAACTTACAACTTATAGTCATAAATGTAATGTCTATTTATGTCATTTTACAATCATAAGCTTCAGCCACAAATAATTTGCCAAACACTTCTAAAAACTAAAGTTACCCGCTCCATTCCCAAGATAAAAACTCCAGCTTTAAAATTTCATCTCCAGCTACATCTAGTTTCGTCATACACGCTCTAAAGTTATGCCTAATCTATATGTTGGTTGATATTTAAACTACGGAGTATTTTTTTTCTTTATCATCTCAACAAATAACTTCTTGTTGGGAATCTTGGGATGAACAAATTACTAACCGAATTCAATCGAGATAAATATGTGAGTCGTGTAGATACTACTTTACAAATATAATATTTCGACCATGTTCGTAACTTGGGTTCACGAAGTTCTTTTTGTGATAAAAGGCATAGAGATATATTGTTTTGGGTACAGAAAACAGATCCATAATGTTTTCGAGTGCTGACAACATGTTTGTCATCACATATATATAGTTCTCACTTCTCAATGAGTCTGGAGGTTATAAACGCTTTGAGATGTCCCAAAAACTATTTCCAGATTTATAAAATGGTTATACGGTGGTCAACTTAGACTGATACAATCTCATTCTGACCAATCTCAATCTGACCAAGTAAGACTGAGACAGAACAAAGTGGTCAGACTCATACTAGTGAGCGTCACTGCATTTAGACATTTTTTTTATTGCCCGGGGATATGCCTCTTGAACCTTGATAGGGAAGTTTCCCTTAGGAGTCTAGGACCTCACAAGAGGTGCGCGACTCTATTAACTCCCATAATTTTGATTGGACTTTAAATATAGACGGTATGCATTCACTGATTTACATCATCTAAGTCGTGTCCACTATCTAGTAGGGATGTTTGGGGGAGCTTATTTTTTAAATTTATTGTTTATTGCTTATAAGCAAATAAGATAGGAATTTGAAGTTTATTTTCGTCTCTGTCACAAATAAGTAAATTAAATTGGGTTTTTTCAAACACATGTAGAAAGCTTATTACTTATTAGCTAAAAATAAGTAAATAAGCAATTAAAATAAGTCCCAAACAACACCTAAGATATACAAACATTTTATTTAACAAAGTGTCTTTTTTCATAAATAAAAATAGGGTTAATGTACAAATTCGTTACTGTACTTTGCCAAAATGTTTATATGGGTTACTGTACTTTTAAAATATGCAATTGGATTACTGTACTTTCAAAAACTGTCACCACGCCTATTTTTGCTTAATTTTGATTAAAAGTTTAGTGACCCAATTGCACATTGTTATGTACATTTTTACAAGTACAGTAACTTAATTGAACTATGGCAAAAATTTGGTAACCTAATTGAACATTTTTACAAAATACAGTAATCCAATTGCATATTTTAAAAGTCCAGTAACCCAAAATGAACATTTTGACAAAGTACAGTAACGAATTTGTACATTAACCCAATAAAAATACAATCAGATAATTAGCAAACTTTCCTTGTTTTACAGAACCGGCCCATGTATCATGTATGGTTTTAAAATGTTAGGAATATAACCATGGGTAAATGACAAAAATCGGCAACGAACTGCCAAAATTTGTTCCAAGTATGCAACATACCAACTTAATTACCCAAGTATGCAACAAACCGGATAGTTTCGTGTTTGGATCTTTGAAAAGTCGTTTTTTACCGGATTATGTTTGAAAAAGTTAAGTCACCTTACACGTGGACCACCACGTCAAAATTGTGCCACGTGTAGCAGGTTACCATATTACTGATCCAAACACAAAACTATCCGGTTTGTTGCATACTTGGGTAATTAAGTTAGTATGTTGCATACTTGGAACAAACTTTGGCAGTTTGTTGCCGATTTTGTCACATTTATTAAAAAATAAAAAAAATTCAAATAGAAGTTGACATGTCAAACCGGTAGCTGGTTACCATATTACTGATCCAAACACAAAACTATCCGATTTGTTGCATACTAGAGTAATTAAGTTAGTATGTTGCATACTTGGAACAAATTTTAGCAGTTCGTTGACGATTTTTGTCATTTACCCTATAACCATTAGTTACCAATTGAACTGAAAGACGTACGAAATTAAAAGTTTTAAAAAAAAATTAAGTTATGTACGGTAGTAAATAAACCGTAACAGAGCAGTCCGTATTTCTTATAGGGAGAGGGGCCACAGGTGAATCATGTCATCTATTAGTTACTACTCTCTCCGTCCCAATTTTATTGTCACCATACAAAAAGACACGCAGTTTAAGAAAATATAACTATCTCTCTCTTACTTTTTGATAAAATGACAGTTTTACCCTCTACTTTTTACCTATTTTTTTGTCTTATATATATACACTAGGGGTAAAAAAGAACTTTATTTCCTTAAACTTTCTATTTATGGAAGTGGACAATTAATTTGGTACACCCCAAAATGAAAATAATGGACAATAGAAATGGGATGGAGGGAGTATTTACTAATTATGGTAAAACAGCCCTACACAAAAGATTCCTAATTTCCTATTTGTATGCTTAAATAAAATTTTAAGGTCCCAAAAAAAACAAAACAAAAATATCTAAAAAGTCCCATTCAATTCACTGTATGGCCTATATTGGAATCTTATGAGTTTTCAAAATCTTGGAGAGATCCTCCTTTCATGTCATTTCTTTTTATCAATTAATTATCCATTATTGTGTTTGTGTGCGAGGAATATCATTCTTATCGACTTCACTTGTACTGTGCACCACAAAAATTTCCGTACATTAGTAAATGTATCATATGATACAGTACACCACTATAAAACATAAAAAGTAGTATATGGAATTTTTTTAGTGATGTATATATATATCATCATTCATATAACTTGGATGTTGATGCTTTACTTTATTTCTTGACCGACTATTGTTATATCTAAGTACAATTTGAAGAGTACCCACGTGATATGACGGTCATTTGATAATTATGCGTTGTTTCAACATTTAAGTTTGGTTTTTGACATCTCGTATTCAATAACTTTAAGAATTGGGATCTAGTCAACCAACATCTTTTATGTAACTAAAAGACTATAAGATTTAATAGAAATTGTGAATATGCTTATACTTCGAATTTTCAAATTAATGTTTTATCAGGACAACATGTCAAGTTAAACATGGTATCATCATAGGAATATAGAATCTTCCCCCACCTCCCTTGTCTTTTTTTGTTTTTTTTCGTATTTATATAGTTAGATTATTACTATTATTATGTGACTATGTCGTGTACGGTTTTTAGAGTTAAAATGGAGTCATTGTTTTAAACACGGAGTATGCATCTTTGGATAAAGAATAAATTCATTAGTATGTAATAGGCTTAGTCAAAGACATAAATTAAACCAAACTATATGATATTTATCTGTATTTCTATTCTAAAATAGATTTTTTTTTGCGTTTGTCAATTTATATACGTTAATATATGAAATTTGCTATTGCATATATTGAGTGAACAGTTAATTTGCTTATCGGTTGAATAACGTGACAACAAGCCAAAGACGTTACATGATAGGTCATACTTATTTTTATTTAATTTAGTGATAAAATTATAAATAAGTCCCAAATACCCCTGTTTAGAGCCATTGAATAAACATTTGTTTTGCTAGAATTAAACACTAGTTGAACGGAAAACCTTTCAATTTATTACTCGTAGTGTTCATTTTCAGAATTAATATACTAACTTTACCAATTTACACATATGCTACTTTTTCGTAGAAATGATTCATAAAAGACTGTAAAAATTGAGGGTAAAATTGCAAGTTTCTTTTTAAAAATGTACTGATTATGTCTGAACTTTGTATAATTTAAATGTGGCAATTTGAAACCCATAGGTCTAGTTGGATTTTTCTAATTTTTATAGATGGGTCTAATTTGGTAATTAAAATAAGGCTTAAGTATATCATTATTACCTATTGGGTCATAATGAGTAATAATGATATACTTAAGTTTTTTTTTAATTACCTAACTAGATCCATGGGTCTTAAATTGCCACCTCTAATGTAGAAGTATTATGATATTTCATTGCATATACGAAAATGTCAAAACGGTGGTCCTTTATTTTTTATTATGTAATGGTCCCTAACATCATTTTTATTTCACAATTAATCCCTCAAACTTGACGTACAACTAACGCATATATTTCTTGATATTTTGTTAGAATAGACAAAATAAATAAAAGAAAGTGCATATTTATTTAGTGTTAGTTAGGCCGGAATTGGTGTTACAGATCGAGTTACGTATCCAATTCAGGGATGTGTTCTTGATAACAAGCGTTCGTGCTTTAATAAGAGATGTATTTAAACTTGAAAGAAGAGATGGAGTATATATTGATTAATTAAAGAATACATTGTCGTATTTTTATCTATTTTTTCAACCACAAAATATCGAGTAACTATCCGCAGATAAGTTGAGGGTTCACGTTCAATTGAGACAAAAATAAGAAATAAATATAACATTAATAATTTAATAATAATAATAATAAAAATATTTGCTTACCTTGTGAATTAATATACGTAATTAAAGAGTAAATTATACATTCTTTGTCCCTATGCAGGTTATCTATCTCACTCCGGTCTTTGGGTTGGGTTTTTTCGGATTGAGTCTCTTGAAACGAATTTTCAGTTCACTATTAGTCTTTCTGAAAGGGGTATTTTAGTTATTTCATGAGGGTTGGGGGACTAAGAGTGAAATGAAAATTACGTCTAATGACCGAATCAGCTAGAAAACTTGACCCAACATACCACATGGACGAGGAATGTAATTTACTCTGTTAAACACTATATATATAATATTATTATTCTCGTCAATTGATATCGATCGGAATTACTCTGTTACAAACAAAGTCAACATCGATCAGGACATAAGCTAATGTATAGCCATCAGCTACTGAACATCTATCTACATTTGACGTCTTGATTTCTTAAGGCTTTTTCTCTCCATACCATTTTAATTTACTTCCATACCATTTTTTAAATTAAAAAGTACAGAAAAGTACGGAAAGGGTACAGAAAAAGTACAGAATGTAAGAAAAATTGAAAGAATAAAGTACAGAAAAGTACAGAAACATTAATTTTAAAATAGATAAATGGTATGGAGAGTAGGGGCCTTTCTTAATTCTTATGATATTGCCACATTTGCACAACAACTGTACCCAAAAATGGATCCGATGTTGTAAACTTGATGTGTGTAATTTTTTTTTTTTTTTGTAAATGAATATATATATATAATGTGTCCTTGTTTATTTTGTTAGAAGTTCATATTATTCCAGTTATACTTTTACACACCATGTAATGCATCTATCGTTTAAAAGAAACATGACTGAACGGTTGAACCTCTGGCCAAACCGGTTGGAGCGTCATTGGCGGAGCTAGGATTTTCGTATAGGGGGGTAAAAAAAATTTTTCTCCCTTTTTCCTATCATTTTGGGGGGCAAAACTCCAAAACTATCATTAATAACCTTAGAAATTTTATTTTTTTCCACAATTCTATATTTTTAGGGGGGGCGACGGCCTCCCATGCCCCCCTCTAGCTCCGCCCCTGAGCGTCAAACCGAATTACCCGCTGGTTCATCCCCAAAACCGGGTTTTAAAACATTATTACCAAAGCACATGGTAGGTAATTTTGTATGTCTTTGGTTTTGTTGTAACATGTTTTCTTAAAGGGGAAAAAAGGGTGTGATTCTTTAGCGACTTGTAGTAAGTTCACTCACTATTCTTTGCATCTAGCCATTTACAAAACACATTAGAAAATATCTATGGTAGTATTGACTACAAAAGGACCATGTACTTTATATATATATATATATATATATATATATATATATATATATATATATATATATATATATATATATATCTTAAATTATGGAGTTAGCAAGATTTAAAAGTAGATGTGTATACATTGAAACGAGTGACTTTAACATAAGTAGCACAAATATGTAGCAAGATTCATTCTCTTTACAAAAATGGTAAAACATGAAAAGACATATGATTTTTTTGGAGAGTTAAAGACTACCATTTTAGTAAGAATTCCTGGGTGTTACAATGAATGATGCATCTATCCATAATAGAAGCATTTGGTCTCAATTCATTGCAATTAGGCATTAGTAGTTCGTCATCTTTCTATTAATGGGAAGTTGTTGCCTGGAAGAATGGAATACTTAATCTAGGTTGTATTTGGTATTTAAATTGTTGTTTTTCCCTTTAATGCAAAGTGGGTATTGGCCTCTGCATCAACTATTTCCATTTGTGGAAAGATTAGCATACATGAACTTATAAGCGCAATGTATGTTGAATTTTTGACTAATTAGCACATGGTCAACAATATCTTTCCATAAACAGAGGAATAATGGAAAATGATAAACATTCAATTAACCATCTTCAGTATGATTAATATGATTGTTTGTTTATCAACATGATAAATCCAACAATAACTAACATACTACTAAGAAAAATCTTTAGGTGAGGAATAAAAGTGAGAGAAGGGAGAGAAGCCAATGAGGAGATGATAATGGTGCATTTAGTTACAGAAAACTCCATACTTTTCCATAAAAATTCTCTAAGAAAACAAGAAAATTAGAAAACGTGTTCAAATTCGAGTCTTCTAAAAACATTTATATGGTTTTCCTTTTTATAACTACAAAGTTGAAAACTAATTTATATGGTTTTCTAAGTTTTCCATCTCTACTCTTCCTTGGAAAAGGAAAACTCCACCCCTTTCAACTAAACACGTTTTCTAGATTTTCCAAGCTTTTCTATAGAGGTAAAACACTTCTCATTCTCTAGAGCAATGGAAAAAAAAATAGAGAAAATTTTCTGTAACTAAACGCACCCTAAGTGTCTCCTCATTTCTTCACCTTTTTTTATTTATTTTTCCTTCCCTTTTTCATTTCTCCACCTCTTTTATCCAATTCTTCCCCTTTCTTCATTTCTCCACATTTTTCTTCTATTTCCTTTTTTAATTTACTTTTTTATTAAAAAATTTTATTATAAAAAAGATTTTAAACATAAAAAAAAAAAAAATTAAACATGTAAAAACTTCTATAACACTTTTGTCAAAAAAAATAATTAAATAAAATTTGTTAACATTTTTTAGAAAAAATTATCACTTTAAAAATTAGTTTTTAACCTTTTTTCCTGTTTAGTTTTTTCTTTTTCTTATATCATTTTCAAATTCGTGATGCACCAGATATTATATATAGCGATGTACATGAATATTGTAACACCCCCAAATTCGTTGAGCGGAAGCGTTTAGTTTAAGTACTGGGGTGTCACAATAATAAAGCATGCATACGTATCAGAGCTTATGATTACAACAGAACAATATATATTAAGATGCCAAAAGTATTAATTACATGTTTACGATTCATCAAATCGTATAAGTTAAAAGTAGTAAGTTTACAAAAGTAGATTTCTGAAATATAACTAAAACATTTCAGTTATACTAAAGAAATCCATATGTTTCCAAAAGTTGGCATCCTAAGCTTCAAGGGTCGCCTAATTCTCCATGTGTGTTGGCGATCTTACATGCGCAGCTAATTCCCTGAAAAACATAGTAAAAGTCAACAACTAGGTTGAGTGAATTCACAGGTTTTATGTTTACAAGTTCAGTTGTGATAAACCACTGTTGTTTGTAACGTATCGTTGGGATGTCACCCAAAAGTATAGTTCATGAAATCAGATATGTTCCAAATTAGTTGTTTGTAGGAATGTTCGTATCCTAGTAGTTGTAGGAAATCAGTATCCCGTGTTCAAGTAAGTTTTGTAGGATTATACGTATCCTAATCGTAGATATGTTTCGTTGGGATGTTGCCCAAAAATATAGTTCAAGTTATAGTAGGAATGTAAGTATCCTATTAGTCGTTCGTAGGTGTAACACTCCCCTAAGACCCGTATCTGGACCACGTACGGCAGTGTTACGATCCTAGTCGTTTGGTGGGTCCATGTTAGTAGGAAACCCATTGTTTTCAGTAGTGGTGCCCATGTCAAGTAGGGACTTTTGTATAGTATTGCCCATGTCATGTAGGGACTTTTCAATAGTGTTGCCCATGTCAGGTAGGGACTTTTCGATAGTGTTGCCCATGTCAAGTTGGGACTTTTCATTAGTGTTGCCCATGTCAAGTAGGGACTTTTCAGTAGTGTTGCCCATGTCAAGTAGGGACTTTTAGTTACCCAGTCCGTTATATAAAATGTTGCTGGTTATCCTCCAGCGTTCTCGAAAACGTGTTCATGCGTTTACAGCGTTGGCAGTATGAAAGTAATATGTAACACTTCCCCTAAGACCCGTATATGGACCACGTGCGGGCAGTATTACATATTAAGTTGAAATCGTCAGTTTGTTTATCAGTTTACTAGTTCCATGTACTCCACTTGTTTGAGTAAAATAGTATACAACCATGTTTGTATAAAAGTGTTTGACTATGTTTTCCACCCCTGTTCAAAGCAGTTAAAACAGTAAAAGTAGGGGCTGTGAACTCACCTGTTGAGTTAAGTAGTGCGAGTGCTAGCAAACCTAAGCCCAAGTATAGTCCAAATCTCCTAACGTCCTAAACGTACGAGATTTAATAAGTATGTGGATGTCTAAGTTAATCATCCATGCTAGTGTTCATACAACCAAGTCACGTCCAAATCGTTCGTTTAAATGTTTATGTTTGTATTTCGTATTCGTGAAAATGTATACGATTCGTTGGTGATAGTTTGAAATCCTAATTTCGGTAAAATAAGTGTGTTTGTATTGTTTGTAAAGCTCGTGAATCGTATCGTATAAAGATATGCGTTTCCGGTTAGTTCGACACTTAGTGAAAACTAGTTTTTAAACTTCCTGTTTTTAGCGACGCAGGGTGCGACGCTGGGTTGTTATGCGACGTAGGGTGCGACGTCGCGTGCGACGTAGGCGCTTATGTCGCTATATGCGACGTCAGGGTCTAGTGCGACGTAGGGCTGGCGTCGCTATGTGTGATTTCGCAATTTAATGCGACGTTAACGATGACGTCGCAGTATGCGACGTAGTGAGATGTTCTGCGACGTAGGGGCTGACGTCGCATTTAGCCCAAGCCAGATGCGACGTAGCGGACTGTTCGACGAACAATTCGGGAAAAACGAGTTTTGGGTCGATTTCGGACGTTTTCGGTTGTACAAAACACTAAAACATGTAAATCTAAGTATATTAAACACTAAATAGCAATTATAACTTTGAAATCTAAAGATTTGCGGGATTTGTCGGAAACTTACGGTTGTCGGATTTGAAATCCGAAAAGGTAGAAATGTAGATCGGGGTCTCGTGGTCGTTTTATTCCAAAGGAGCTATATGATTCTTCGAGTTTTGGTGTTAGTTTTCTTCGATTTTGTGTGATTTTTGGTTGGTGGTGATGAAAGAGAGAAAAGAGAGAAAGTAAGAGAGAAAAGAGAAAGAAAAATGGAAATGAGAAAAAGGAGGTGGGAGTGGGGTTTTATCCCCATTTTCTGCCTCCGTGTTTGCACTCCGTGTTTATTTACCCGATCGTTAAATGTTACTTTATTTTAACTAATATGTTTTTAATTACATTTTTCATTATATTTTTAATTAGAATCTTTTTATGAAACTAACTTAATTTAGTTATAAAATTTTAAACTTTGTTTTATTTAAATTGTACGAATTAAACGTTTTGCGTTATAAAATGATTTGTAAATATTATCGACATAATATTTAATTGTTTTCTGCGTTATTTAATAATCTCGTTTTATTAAATAATTTTGTTCACCAAGAGTCGCGTATTTTGTTGCGTCTGTTTTCAGATTGTTCAGTACGTAATTACTACTAATTACGAATACGTAATACTACGCGTATTATCTAGTTGGGCTATGCTAGACTTACCTCTAAATTGTGTTGTGAATTCACTCAAGTAGGGAATTAACCTAATAATGCAAGTGATTAACTTAATTAATCGTGTTTAGATTTGCGGGGTGTTACATTCTCCCCATGTTAGAGAAATCTCGTCCCGAGATTTAAAATCAAGTCGGATCGCCCGCGGCGTATGTTCTCCGATAAGTCATGTTGTTAACAATAGTTTGCGTGGCGTTCAATTGTTGCCATAGAAGTTAAATCAGTTTAAGTATGCTCGCGGCATAGTTCAATATGTTGTGTGTTTCGTTTCGTGTTCAGAGTTTACCAAGTGTTGTGTTCGAATCGACATTCGAGTAAAACGTATGTTAAATCGTAGCAATAGTCGCTAAAACGTACCGTGCTAGTTGAGATCCGCGACCGTTTCTGGTGCACGGAGGATATATGCTCGGCTACGCCCCGGTGGGATAGTTGCGATGCGGTTGTTGTTGTTTTGATTGTTGTTCCCGGGGTTGTTCTGGTTGTTGTTATTATGATTGTTGTTGAGTTGGGGGCACTGATTTCGGTAGTGTCCCGGGTCACCACATCGGAAACAGCCAGTGTTTCGTTGTTCGTTGTTCGTGGGGTGAGTTCTACAAGCTTCGGTTCTGTGTCCGAAACGGTTGCATTTATCACAGAAGAAACAATCTCCTTCATGATGTTTTCCGCACTTCCCACACTTGGGTCTGTTACCAAGGTAGGGTTTCTGTTCAGTGTTGGTGATCGCAGCAAAGGCTCGGGTGTTTCCCGGGTTTCTGTTTTGTTGACCCTGACGGTCGTTACCCTCGCTGTTCCATTTGCGTTTGTGGGTTCCAGAGTCGCCCGCATCAGTACGGGTAGGTTCAGTTTTCCCTGTGATAGCTTTCAGGGTTCCAATCTCGACCGCGTCGTCGGTTAAGCTGTGAGCCAGATCCACTGCGCTCCTAAAAGTGGCGGGTTTGGAGGACATAACCATGCCTCGGATCTGTGGTGCCAAACCCCTGTTGTAACGCTCAATGCGTTTGCTCTCGGGGGTTACCATGTGAGGCACAAGACGTGCAAGCTCCTGAAATCTAGTTGTATAACCGGAAATATCAGCGCCGATCATTTGGATGTTCCAGAATTCGGTTTCAAGTTTTTGCATCTCATTGGGAGGGCAAAATTCCTCCATCAGCATTCGTTTCAGTGTCTCCCATGAGATGGAGTAAGCAGCTGGGCGTCCCATGATTTGCACCTGCGCGTTCCACCATGTTAGAGCTTTGTCGGCTAGAGTGCAGGTGGCGTATTTCACAATTTTGTCGGTGGCGCAGTCGCTGATGTCGATGACTGATTCCGTTTTCTCAATCCAGTGGACCAGGCCGATGGCCCCTTCGGTCCCGGTGAAGGTGCTGGGTTTACAAGACTGAAAAGTTTTGTAGGAACACCCCTGCTGGGTATTGTTTGGGGTTTCGCTGTTGACTGGAGTGGCTCCGCTATTGTTGGTCAGGTTTTCACGATTGCGGCTAGCCTCGTATTGTGCGATGGCTTCAGCCACGCGGCGTTCGATAATCTGTTCGGTTGTTTCTGGAGGCGGTGGTGGAGGAGGAACATTTCTTCGACTGTTTCGAGTATTTCTTTGTTTAGGCGGCATGCTGACGTTCTGCGATGAAAAGATGCAGAAGTCAATGCCGATGAAAAATATGTGATGAGTAAAGTTTCACATATTTCAAGTTTTCGAATATCAAGAAAAATTGTTGAATCCCCATCACGTATCTTACGACTATGAAACACCCATATGTACTTAGTATAATATAATCACGTTGGCCAGGCGTCATTATATGATGCTAAATACATACTTCTTTTCATCAACCGTCTAACACAATCAGGTTCATATGAGATCTGAGTACAATGAACGAGTCGAATGTGGTGAATAGTTCACGCGTATCGAGTTATCGTAACGATAGTTTAGATGTATGCAAATGTATGTATGCATGTACGTTCTAGCCAAGGCTATAGTCTAGGTCTCTAGGTCGCTAAGTCACCTAAAGTTTCCTAGTTCGCTATAACCATTGGCTCTGATACCAATCTGTAACACCCCCAAATTCGTTGAGCGGAAGCGTTTAGTTTAAGTACTGGGGTGTCACAATAATAAAGCATGCATACGTATCAGAGCTTATGATTACAACAGAACAATATATATTAAGATGCCAAAAGTATTAATTACATGTTTACGATTCATCAAATCGTATAAGTTAAAAGTAGTAAGTTTACAAAAGTAGATTTCTGAAATATAACTAAAACATTTCAGTTATACTAAAGAAATCCATATGTTTCCAAAAGTTGGCATCCTAAGCTTCAAGGGTCGCCTAATTCTCCATGTGTGTTGGCGATCTTACATGCGCAGCTAATTCCCTGAAAAACATAGTAAAAGTCAACAACTAGGTTGAGTGAATTCACAGGTTTTATGTTTACAAGTTCAGTTGTGATAAACCACTGTTGTTTGTAACGTATCGTTGGGATGTCACCCAAAAGTATAGTTCATGAAATCAGATATGTTCCAAATTAGTTGTTTGTAGGAATGTTCGTATCCTAGTAGTTGTAGGAAATCAGTATCCCGTGTTCAAGTAAGTTTTGTAGGATTATACGTATCCTAATCGTAGATATGTTTCGTTGGGATGTTGCCCAAAAATATAGTTCAAGTTATAGTAGGAATGTAAGTATCCTATTAGTCGTTCGTAGGTGTAACACTCCCCTAAGACCCGTATCTGGACCACGTACGGCAGTGTTACGATCCTAGTCGTTTGGTGGGTCCATGTTAGTAGGAAACCCATTGTTTTCAGTAGTGGTGCCCATGTCAAGTAGGGACTTTTGTATAGTATTGCCCATGTCAGGTAGGGACTTTTCAATAGTGTTGCCCATGTCAGGTAGGGACTTTTCGATAGTGTTGCCCATGTCAAGTAGGGACTTTTCATTAGTGTTGCCCATGTCAAGTAGGGACTTTTCAGTAGTGTTGCCCATGTCAAGTAGGGACTTTTAGTTACCCAGTCCGTTATATAAAGTGTTGCTGGTTATCCTCCAGCGTTCTCGAAAACGTGTTCATGCGTTTACAGCGTTGGCAGTATGAAAGTAATATGTAACACTTCCCCTAAGACCCGTATATGGACCACGTGCGGGCAGTATTACATATTAAGTTGAAATCGTCAGTTTGTTTATCAGTTTACTAGTTCCATGTACTCCACTTGTTTGAGTAAAATAGTATACAACCATGTTTGTATAAAAGTGTTTGACTATGTTTTCCACCCCTGTTCAAAGCAGTTAAAACAGTAAAAGTAGGGGCTGTGAACTCACCTGTTGAGTTAAGTAGTGCGAGTGCTAGCAAACCTAAGCCCAAGTATAGTCCAAATCTCCTAACGTCCTAAACGTACGAGATTTAATAAGTATGTGGATGTCTAAGTTAATCATCCATGCTAGTGTTCATACAACCAAGTCACGTCCAAATCGTTCGTTTAAATGTTTATGTTTGTATTTCGTATTCGTGAAAATGTATACGATTCGTTGGTGATAGTTTGAAATCGTAATTTCGGTAAAATAAGTGTGTTTGTATTGTTTGTAAAGCTCGTGAATCGTATCGTATAAAGATATGCGTTTCCGGTTAGTTCGACACTTAGTGAAAACTAGTTTTTAAACTTCCTGTTTTTAGCGACGCAGGGTGCGACGCTGGGTTGTTATGCGACGTAGGGTGCGACGTCGCGTGCGACGTAGGCGCTTATGTCGCTATATGCGACGTCAGGGTCTAGTGCGACGTAGGGCTGGCGTCGCTATGTGTGATTTCGCAATTTAATGCGACGTTAACGATGACGTCGCAGTATGCGACGTAGTGAGATGTTCTGCGACGTAGGGGCTGACGTCGCATTTAGCCCAAGCCAGATGCGACGTAGCGGACTGTTCGACGAACAATTCGGGAAAAACGAGTTTTGGGTCGATTTCGGACGTTTTCGGTTGTACAAAACACTAAAACATGTAAATCTAAGTATATTAAACACTAAATAGCAATTATAACTTTGAAATCTAAAGATTTGCGGGATTTGTCGGAAACTTACGGTTGTCGGATTTGAAATCCGAAAAGGTAGAAATGTAGATCGGGGTCTCGTGGTCGTTTTATTCCAAAGGAGCTATATGATTCTTCGAGTTTTGGTGTTAGTTTTCTTCGATTTTGTGTGATTTTTGGTTGGTGGTGATGAAAGAGAGAAAAGAGAGAAAGTAAGAGAGAAAAGAGAAAGAAAAATGGAAATGAGAAAAAGGAGGTGGGAGTGGGGTTTTGTCCCCATTTTCTGCCTCCGTGTTTGCACTCCGTGTTTATTTACCCGATCGTTAAATGTTACTTTATTTTAACTAATATGTTTTTAATTACATTTTTCATTATATTTTTAATTAGAATCTTTTTATGAAACTAACTTAATTTAGTTATAAAATTTTAAACTTTGTTTTATTTAAATTGTACGAATTAAACGTTTTGCGTTATAAAATGATTTGTAAATATTGTCGACATAATATTTAATTGTTTTCTGCGTTATTTAATAATCTCGTTTTATTAAATAATTTTGTTCACCAAGAGTCGCGTATTTTGTTGCGTCTGTTTTCAGATTGTTCAGTACGTAATTACTACTAATTACGAATACGTAATACTACGCGTATTATCTAGTTGGGCTATGCTAGACTTACCTCTAAATTGTGTTGTGAATTCACTCAAGTAGGGAATTAACCTAATAATGCAAGTGATTAACTTAATTAATCGTGTTTAGATTTGCGGGGTGTTACATTCTCCCCATGTTAGAGAAATCTCGTCCCGAGATTTAAAATCAAGTCGGATCGCCCGCGGCGTATGTTCTCCGATAAGTCATGTTGTTAACAATAGTTTGCGTGGCGTTCAATTGTTGCCATAGAAGTTAAATCAGTTTAAGTATGCTCGCGGCATAGTTCAATATGTTGTGTGTTTCGTTTCGTGTTCAGAGTTTACCAAGTGTTGTGTTCGAATCGACATTCGAGTAAAACGTATGTTAAATCGTAGCAATAGTCGCTAAAACGTACCGTGCTAGTTGAGATCCGCGACCGTTTCTGGTGCACGGAGGATATATGCTCGGCTACGCCCCGGTGGGATAGTTGCGATGCGGTTGTTGTTGTTTTGATTGTTGTTCCCGGGGTTGTTCTGGTTGTTGTTATTATGATTGTTGTTGAGTTGGGGGCACTGATTTCGGTAGTGTCCCGGGTCACCACATCGGAAACAGCCAGTGTTTCGTTGTTCGTTGTTCGTGGGGTGAGTTCTACAAGCTTCGGTTCTGTGTCCGAAACGGTTGCATTTATCACAGAAGAAACAATCTCCTTCATGATGTTTTCCGCACTTCCCACACTTGGGTCTGTTACCAAGGTAGGGTTTCTGTTCAGTGTTGGTGATCGCAGCAAAGGCTCGGGTGTTTCCCGGGTTTCTGTTTTGTTGACCCTGACGGTCGTTACCCTCGCTGTTCCATTTGCGTTTGTGGGTTCCAGAGTCGCCCGCATCAGTACGGGTAGGTTCAGTTTTCCCTGTGATAGCTTTCAGGGTTCCAATCTCGACCGCGTCGTCGGTTAAGCTGTGAGCCAGATCCACTGCGCTCCTAAAAGTGGCGGGTTTGGAGGACATAACCATGCCTCGGATCTGTGGTGCCAAACCCCTGTTGTAACGCTCAATGCGTTTGCTCTCGGGGGTTACCATGTGAGGCACAAGACGTGCAAGCTCCTGAAATCTAGTTGTATAACCGGAAATATCAGCGCCGATCATTTGGATGTTCCAGAATTCGGTTTCAAGTTTTTGCATCTCATTGGGAGGGCAAAATTCCTCCATCAGCATTCGTTTCAGTGTCTCCCATGAGATGGAGTAAGCAGCTGGGCGTCCCATGATTTGCACCTGCGCGTTCCACCATGTTAGAGCTTTGTCGGCTAGAGTGCAGGTGGCGTATTTCACAATTTTGTCGGTGGCGCAGTCGCTGATGTCGATGACTGATTCCGTTTTCTCAATCCAGTGGACCAGGCCGATGGCCCCTTCGGTCCCGGTGAAGGTGCTGGGTTTACAAGACTGAAAAGTTTTGTAGGAACACCCCTGCTGGGTATTGTTTGGGGTTTCGCTGTTGACTGGAGTGGCTCCGCTATTGTTGGTCAGGTTTTCACGATTGCGGCTAGCCTCGTATTGTGTGATGGCTTCAGCCACGCGGCGTTCGATAATCTGTTCGGTTGTTTCTGGAGGCGGTGGTGGAGGAGGAACATTTCTTCGACTGTTTCGAGTATTTCTTTGTTTAGGCGGCATGCTGACGTTCTGCGATGAAAAGATTTCGGTCGTTTTCGGTTGTACAAAACACTAAAACATGTAAATCTAAGTATATTAAACACTAAATAGCAATTATAACTTTGAAATCTAAAGATTTGCGGGATTTTTCGGAAACTTACGGTTGTCGGATTTGAAATCCGAAAAGGTAGAAATGTAGATCGGGGTCTCGTGGTCGTTTTATTCCAAAGGAGCTATATGATTCTTCGAGTTTTGGTGTTAGTTTTCTTCGATTTTGTGTGATTTTTGGTTGGTGGTGATGAAAGAGAGAAAAGAGAGAAAGTAAGAGAGAAAAGAGAAAGAAAAATGGAAATGAGAAAAAGGAGGTGGGAGTGGGGTTTTGTCCCCATTTTCTGCCTCCGTGTTTGCACTCCGTGTTTGTTTACCCGATCGTTAAATGTTACTTTATTTTAACTAATATGTTTTTAATTACATTTTTCATTATATTTTTAATTAGAATCTTTTTATGAAACTAACTTAATTTAGTTATAAAATTTTAAACTTTGTTTTATTTAAATTGTACGAATTAAACGTTTTGCGTTATAAAATGATTTTTAAATATTATCGACATAATATTTAATTGTTTTCTGCGTTATTTAATAATCTCGTTTTATTAAATAATTTTGTTCACCAAGAGTCGCGTATTTTGTTGCGTCTGTTTTCAGATTGTTCAGTACGTAATTACTACTAATTACGAATACGTAATACTACGCGTATTATCTAGTTGGGCTATGCTAGACTTACCTCTAAATTGTGTTGTGAATTCACTCAAGTAGGGAATTAACCTAATAATGCAAGTGATTAACTTAATTAATCGTGTTTAGATTTGCGGGGTGTTACAAATATCAAAAACAAGATGAAATAAAACTAAATTATTATTGTGTTCACCAACATTATAACTATGATACACTGATTTTTTCTGAATATGATGCATCGAGTATTTAAATATCATCCATCAACTTTCAAAATATACTATAAAACATCGTTATTGAATTTTAAAGTGGTGCATCATAGTTATAAAACATGGTTCATCATAGTCATAAAACATGGTGCATCAATTGTTTAACAATATCATGCACTGACTTTCAAAATATACTATAAAACATCGTTATTGTATTAAATGGTGGTCCATCATAGTTATAAAATATGGTGCATCATAATTATAAATATGACGCTCTGACTTTTAGATATACGATAAACATCATTAGTGTATAAATCTTGGTACATCATAGTTGTAGAATATGGTGCATCATAATTATAAAAAGTTGTGCATCATAATTATAAAACATGGTGCATCGAGTGTTTAAAATATCATGCATTGACTTTCATAATATACTATAAAACATTGTTATTGAATTAGAAGGTGGTGCATCATAGTTATAAAACATGGTGCATCATAATTATAAAATATGGTGCATCATAGTTATAAATATGACGCTTCGGCTTTTAGATATACGATAAACATTATTAGTGTATAAATCTTGGTGCATCATAGTTATTAAATATGGTGCATCATAATTTTAATTTTACGATGCATTAAAGTTATAATTTTGTTATATCAGAATTTATTTTATTCAAGGTATGAATACGGCGCATCACATAAATGTTTTTTTTGTAATACTATATATAAAATTGTATTTACATATAATAATGTGAGGTAAAACAACAACAGAATAAAGGTTGAAAACGCGAAAAAAACAAAAACAATTATAAACAAGTCGTGAAAAAATGTTAAATGAAAAGGTTGGAAAAAAAAAAAAAACCCCCCCCGATAACAAGAACTCAAAAAAATGCAAAAAAATAAAAATAATAATAATAATATGAAAAAGTTAATAATAAGGAAAAAATTAATATAAAAAATAAAACTAAAAAATTTAAGAAAAAAAGTGGAGAAGAAATGATAATCGTAGAGAAATGAAGGAGGTGGAGAAATGGAGGAGGAAACTTGTCACCTTCCCATTTGCTTCTCTCCCTTCCTTCCCTAAACTTCTTCCTCACAAGAACTAATATCAAAATCTCTTATCTGATCTTTACCAAATTAATACTACACTTTTCGGCAGTTATACTACTACATAAATCTTTTACCGCTATGATTGTTAACCTTTTTAATTTAAAATCAATGTCTCGTGTTGAGCTCAACATATAAGATCGTAATGTCCCTCAAAACAATATTAAATGGTCTCACAATTTAAAGTTAAAAATAAACTTTTAAAATGAATTTAGTATTATTTGTAGCCAGGGGCGGAACTAGGATGAATTTTCAGGGGTAGCACAAAATGTTTACCACAAGATTTAAATAAAACATAATCAATTATGATCGTATGATATTAGCAAAAGATATGACATCAAAAAGTGTGATTTCAACCAAAGTTACAATTATAATAAAAATGTTGTGAACTCAAAGGTAAAACAAAAACAAACTAATATATTACACCTAATAGTTATTCTCGATGTTCACCTAGATGATGAAAACGATCAATTATAACTTCAGTCGTAACATTGTCAAGTGCTTCTTTCTCTACAGAACAAACCAAAACATTTTACAAATAATTATCTCCCATTCTATTCCGCAAATGTGTCTTCACAAGATTCATTTTAGAAGAACATATTTCAACGGTAGCAGTTGCAACCGGCAAAACCAAAGTTAATTTCACCAAGCGATAGACCAACCGAAAAGAAAGATGCATTTTCATTTCCACCATCACACGAACAAGGTCAGCTATATTATTCAAGTTAGCAAACCTATTACCACTCTTCATAATCTAATAACAAACCTCACATTGAGACATGAGAGATAACCTATCATCGACGCTATAATCATTTAAATACATCTCGCTAAGCTTTACGAACTTTGATGCGTCAAAGTTAGAGAATGAATCGCATGGACTTAAAACCATCATATTTTTAAGTAATTCAGTATTTACCTCATTAAAACAATCACCAAACTCTTGAATTTGCAAATTCAAAACTTTGTTAAAATATCAACCTCGAAATGATATTGATTAGTGATTTTGATCCTTCGATTTCTTGGAGCAACATACAAATCTATCATTGTCACTATAACACCCCTCAATCTTACGTAATATTATTATATTGAAAACACGGAAGCGAAGAGATTTAAAACATATTTAATTACTATACGTTAGAATCAGAGATCATAAACCGATCATAAGTTAAATCATGTCAAGTTAAACATGGTTAACAAACACATAATACGGGGTATTATATAAAACTTAGCATTAACTGTTACAAAATATTATCAGAGTAGCAAGCTGTCAAAACATTCCCCAGCTCCTAGAGCATCTACTTTCTGCTACTCACCTATTCAAAATATAATCTGCAGAAAGTAAATACGAGGGATTAGCACAAAGCTAAGTGAGTGAGTTCATAACACAACATCTAACTTAGCATAATCATATAATTGCTTCAAACAACCGCAATACGATATTCAATAAATCAACAACAACTTAACGAGGATCGGTGGCTCTGGGGATAACCGTAATGCCCGGGTGGCTCCCCCAAGAACACTTACCCAACCATATCCGTATGGCCATACGGACGAGACCGATAACTAGTGGTAGTTGAACTCAAATACAGAATCAAACACACAACAAATGAAGTACGACTCTGTATCATTCATTCAACCCCTGCCTAGTTCAACCAACCATTTAACAACCTGTTGACCTCGTTAACAACTGATGCCCGAAGGCCAAACACATAGCACAAAGGTTCACAGTCAACAAGGTATATCAACTAATCAACAAAACATATTCACGTTTATTCGTTGCAATCAAATGATCACAACTAAATTAAATGGTGAGCTCTGAATCCACTCACCAATACCTTTGCAGTCAACACACCCAGCTACTAATCACTGAGTCTTTGGAGTATCTGAAACATCACGCAACAACACAAGTTAGAACTTGTCATTAATAAGTGGTACTTAAGCAACTAACGACTTTACACTAGTATCTATACTATTACACACTCACTAATACAGTTACATCATAACATAATTATCTTGCATATTTGGTTTCCAAATACACCTATACATTGCAATTACAATTCAAAGAATTTAATTATTTTATTTCAAATTTTGATCATAGCCGTTCGGCTTAAACGTCCATAGCCGATCGGCTTAGTTATCATAACCGATCGGCTCAGCCATAGCCGATCGGCTTACCCTGTTGATTTTCAGACTTTTATTCGAGGTCCAAGTTCTGAGGTGATTTTTAACTAACATAGCCCATCGGCTAAAAGGAGCCGTTCGGCTTTTATAACATAACCGATCGGCTTTGGCATAGCCGATCGGCTTCCACCTAAAAACTCAGCAACTCAGATCGATCAAGACACAAACCGAAAACCCAAATACCAAAATCACAATTTCGACCAAATATGCAACAAATTCAATTCCTAATGCTACTACAACTTCATATAACCACTAGCTAACATATGTTAACAACAATAACATTCGATAATCATATATTTACGCCAAAATCACCAAACCAAATCATATTATCAAACTACATTAATTCTTAACTCAAAACTTGTATTTGATGCATCTAACTAGTTAATAACTATTACATATCATCTTATATAGCAAGTGATCATCATACAAATGCAAGAACAATTTCATATAACCAAATATTCATCAAACTTAGCATTTGAAATAAACTCTATTTACCTTAAAAAATGGAGAAGATGGTGAATAGAGGATGTAGAAGATGATGATGATGATGATAGCTTAAAGATTACAACCTCCAAACTCTTTCTAGTTTGATGATTTCCTTTGATTTTACAAGTTAGGGTTTGTGGGTTTATTTGAAAGAAGAATTGGGAAAGTGATCAAGTATTAGGTCGATCCCCTAATTTAACCAACCTACACTATTGGTAAATTATACCCGCTTTAAATCTATTGTCTGGAACCTAAAAATCATTTGCGAGAATTCTATTTTATTATACCGTCAACTTTAATAAATTAAAACAAGCAACATTTAACTATCCACAATAAGTCCTAAGGCCTAGTTCACCAACTTTCATAATTAACCAATTATACCGAAAAAATTTATTTAAAACTATTAAATACGCAAATATAAATAGAAAATACCAGGCTGTCGGAGAGGATGTTACAAATCTCCCCTCCTTAAGGAGATTTCGTCCCCGAAATCTCAGCCCTATCAACCAATCCGAGATATCTGGATTTCATCGACTCTTCGGTCTCCCAAGTCAAGTTGGACCCTAAACTATGTTTCCACTTTACAAGCACCATAGGAATTTGTTTCTTCCTAAGTTTGGTAATTTTCCTATCTAGGATTTCTACCGGTTCTTCAACTAACTTTTGAGTTCTATCAACTTTTAAATCCTTCAAAGGAAGTATTTGTGACTGGTCCTCGATGTTACACCTCCTCAAATAACACACATTAAACGTACTATGAATACCCGAAAGCTCCGGAGGAAGATCCAACGTCACCGACTGTTCGTTAACCACTTGTCGAATCTTAAACGGACCAATGTATCTAGGTGCCAACTTTCCCCGTTTTCCAAAACGATATACACCTTTCCACGGGGAAACTTTAAGGTAGACTAGTTCACCTTCAGAAAATACAACCGGTCGCCTTTTCGGATCCGCATACTTTTTCTGTCTATCGCGTGCAGCTTTCAACTTCTCACGTGCAATTGCTACCTTATCCGCGGTCATTTGCACAATGTCGGGTCCAGCAAACTGTTTCTCACCGGCTTCCAACCAACATGTCGGTGTTCTACAACGACGGCCATACAACATTTCATACGGAGGCATACCGATACTCGAGTGATACGAGTTGTTATAAGCAAATTCGACCAACGGAAGATGTGAATCCCATGAACCTCCATATTCCAACACACACGCACGAAGCATATCCTCTAATGTTTGAATTGTGCATTCTGATTGACCGTCTGTTTGAGGATGATACGCTGTACTTAGATTTACACGGGTACCCAATTCTTGTTGAAGACTCTGCCAAAAATGCGAAACAAAACGGGAATCTCGGTCTGACACAATTGACACTGGAATACCATGTCTTGATACAATTTCATTAAGATACAACTGGGCGAGCTTAGTCAAAGAGGTGGTCTCACTCGCAGCAAGAAAATGCGCACTTTTTGTCAACCGATCAACAATAACCCAAACCATATCATTACCTCGAATGGTACGCGGCAGTTTAGTTACAAAATCCATGGTTATATGTTCCCATTTCCACTCGGGAATTTCCAACTGTTTCAGTGATCCGTACGGCTTTTGATGTTCAGCTTTAACTTGCGCGCAGATATGACAATTACCAACAAACCGTGCAATGTCAGTTTTCATCGTGGGCCACCAATACAAAGGTTTTAAGTCGTTATACATTCGAGTACTACCGGGATGAACAGTTAACTTAGACTTATGAGCTTCATTCAAAATCGTATCCCGAAGTCCACCAATTAAAGGAATCCACACCCGAGACTTAAAAGTTTTCAATCCTCTAGAATCGTCCACTAATTCATCTTTTCTTTTCAACATAATTTCGGACTTTAAGTTGTGATCCAACAAAGCTTCTAATTGTACAATTTTGATTCGATCAATCAAGTCAGAGGAAACATTTACCTTGAGATAAAAGATTCGATCCGAAGCACCCTTTCGGCTTAGAGCATCCGCAACCACATTAGCTTTGCCTGGGTGATATCTAATTTCACAATCATAGTCTTTGATTAATTCAAGCCATCGTCTCTGGCGCATGTTCAACTCCTTTTGGGAAAACACATACTGCAGACTTTTATGGTCAGTACAAACAACACATCGAGTTCCGTACAAGTAATGTCTCCAAAGTTTTAAGGCAAATACAACCGCTGCAAATTCTAAATCGTGAGTGGGATAATTCTTTTCATGCGGTTTTAACTGACGAGAAGCATAGGCAATAACTCTATCCCTTTGCATAAGAACACAGCCCAAGCCTGAAAAAGAAGCATCACAATAAACAATGAAATCATCGGAACCCTCCGGTAATGCTAACACCGGTGCCTGACACAACATTTGTCTTAACGTTTGGAATGCATGCTCCTGAAGATCAGTCCATACGAATTTCTCATCCTTACGGGTTAATTTGGTTAACGGACCAGCAATCTTAGAAAAATCTTTTATAAACTTCCGGTAATAACCCGCTAATCCAAGAAAGCTCTTTATTTCCGAAGCAGACTTTGGGGCGTTCCATTTCATCACAGCCTCGACTTTAGTTGGATCCACTTTCACACCATCCTTACAAATTATGTGACCCAAGAATTGAACCTCTCGAATCCAAAATTCGCATTTAGAAAACTTAGCATACAACTGTTCTCGCTTCAAAGTATCCAGAACTAATCTTAAATGCATGGCATGCTCCTCTTCAGATTTCGAATACACGAGGATGTCGTCAATGAAAACAATAACAAATTTATCCAAGAAAGGTCGACAAACCCTATTCATTAAATCCATAAACACAGCTGGAGCATTCGTCAGACCAAAAGGCATAACCAAAAATTCATAATGCCCGTACCTAGTACGAAAAGCAGTTTTCGGAATATCTTCTTCACGAACCCGGACTTGATGATAACCCGATCTCAAATCAATTTTAGAATACACTGAAGAACCCTGCAACTGATCAAATAAGTCATCTATTCTAGGAAGAGGGTACTTATTCTTTACAGTTCTCTTGTTCAACTCTCTATAATCGATACACATGCGCATAGACCCGTCTTTCTTTTTCACAAATAATACTGGTGCACCCCACGGCGAAGAACTAGGTCTAATAAAATCCTTATCTAACAGTTCCTGTATCTGATTCATCATTTCACGAATCTCAGAAGGCGCTAACCTATAAGGAGCTTTAGCTACAGGCGACGAACCCGGCACAAGATCAATACGGTACTCAACTTCCCTAACTGGTGGCAACCCAGGTAACTCATCTGGAAATACCTCAGAGTATTCACACACAACCGGTACATCGGAAATAACTTTTCTTTCAAGTTTAACATCAACTACATAAGCTAAGTAGGACTCGCAACCTTTGGATAATGACTTCCTAGCCTTCATCATCGAAATCAGGGGAATAGACATACCATCCCGTTCTCCTCGAGCCACAACGTATGACCCGTCGGAGATTGGGATCCTAATCAACTTTTGGTGGCAATCAATGCTAGCCCTATTCTGACTTAACCAATCCATACCAACTATTACGTCAAAACTAGGGATTGGCATCAACAAGAATGAAATAGGGAAAGTTCGGTCATCAATCACAATATTAGCTCCAGTCACCGAGGTGGTAACAGGAACTAATTTACCACTAACAATTTCTACTTCTACGGGTTTGGTTATCACTGTAGGCACTAATTTCAACTTGTCGCAGAAGCATACAGATATAAAAGTACAAGTAGCACCAGAGTCAAATAAAACACGAGCCGGTATAGAGTTTATAAAGAATGTACCAGTTATAACATCTTCTGTATGCACAGCCTCATTGACTGTCATTTGAAAAGCCCGACTGGTTGCTGGTGGAGGATTCTTCCTTTTCTGACCGGAAGAAGCCGAACTTCCGACCGAACCAAGCCCCGATTTCCCCGCCTCTGGACATTGCCCCACTCGATGTCCCTCCTTCTTACAAGTCCAACACACAAAGTTCGGATAACGACAATTTCTTATCTCATGACCAAGATCACCACATTTCAGACACTTATTTGTTTGCGGAGTACACGGCCCTGAATGCCTAGATTTGCATGTACTACACCAGTTCGAACTTCCCGACGAACTACTCTTACTAACATACTTCTTTGTCTGACGATTACCTTGCCAATTTGATTTCCCTTTACTAGAGGAATCCGCTCTAGACTTTGAAGAATTATCTCTAGATCGTGTTTCACGAGACCCTCTAATGTCACTATCCACGGATCGAGCAAGATTAAAAGCCTGAGATAAACTAGTGGCTAGTCTCACGGTAGTACGATAGTTAGGGGGTAAAGTATCCACAAACTGCTCTATCTTTGTCTTCTCCTCCGGAACCCATTGTTGTACAAATCGAAGTTTTTCCGTAAATTGAGCTATCAACTCCTCCATGGTCATATTATCCGTTAATTGAAGATTTACAAAATCTCTCCTAATTTGTGCCATATGGAAATCAGAACAATATTGATTACGCACCACTTGATGAAATTCATTCCATCGTAAAGATTCCTTTTGTTGTGGAGTAAAATGCCCAGTAATTGAATCCCACCAAACCATGGCATCGTCCTTCAGGCACTGCACAGCAAACTTGACCTTGGATTCTTCCTCACAGCTAATCACATCAAACTTGCGTTCCATATCTCTTAACCAATTCAAAGCCACAGTTGGATTGGTACTTCCATAAAATTCCGGTGGTTTGCAAGACATAAAAGTTTTAAATGTACACATCTTATTAGTCTGAGAAGATGGACTAGCACCAAACACCGAAGATTGTTGTTGCAAAAGTTGCCTAGCTGCAGCTTCCTCAGCTTTCCTTTTAAAATCTCTCAGAAATATCAATTCATCTTCTATCTCATGTATATACTCATCCCTATTGGTTTCTTCACCGCCTTGATGAGACGTACCTTCCCGAACATTTGTCACAACAGGAGGAACAACATACCGAGAGGCATTATTGGGGTTGGGGATCGGTTGTTCGTCATCTGCCATTTCTGAAATCAACACAACACTTGAAACTTGTTAATCGTTAGTACCTATCTACTAACAATTTCACAACCAATGCTAAATCCCTTACCCAGGAATGTTTGACCTACCACGCTACAGTTTTGGGATTGAACATTCTACAATGCTCAATTACCCCAAAACTATGCTCTGATACCAACTTATAACACCCCTCAATCTTACGTAATATTATTATATTGAAAACACGGAAGCGAAGAGATTTAAAACATATTTAATTACTATACGTTAGAATCAGAGATCATAAACCGATCATAAGTTAAATCATGTCAAGTTAAACATGGTTAACAAACACATAATACGGGGTATTATATAAAACTTAGCATTAACTGTTACAAAATATTATCAGAGTAGCAAGCTGTCAAAACATTCCCCAGCTCCTAGAGCATCTACTTTCTGCTACTCACCTATTCAAAATATAATCTGCAGAAAGTAAATACGAGGGATTAGCACAAAGCTAAGTGAGTGAGTTCATAACACAACATCTAACTTAGCATAATCATATAATTGCTTCAAACAACCGCAATACGATATTCAATAAATCAACAACAACTTAACGAGGATCGGTGGCTCTGGGGATAACCGTAATGCCCGGGTGGCTCCCCCAAGAACACTTACCCAACCATATCCGTATGGCCATACGGACGAGACCGATAACTAGTGGTAGTTGAACTCAAATACAGAATCAAACACACAACAAATGAAGTACGACTCTGTATCATTCATTCAACCCCTGCCTAGTTCAACCAACCATTTAACAACCTGTTGACCTCGTTAACAACTGATGCCCGAAGGCCAAACACATAGCACAAAGGTTCACAGTCAACAAGGTATATCAACTAATCAACAAAACATATTCACGTTTATTCGTTGCAATCAAATGATCACAACTAAATTAAATGGTGAGCTCTGAATCCACTCACCAATACCTTTGCAGTCAACACACCCAGCTACTAATCACTGAGTCTTTGGAGTATCTGAAACATCACGCAACAACACAAGTTAGAACTTGTCATTAATAAGTGGTACTTAAGCAACTAACGACTTTACACTAGTATCTATACTATTACACACTCACTAATACAGTTACATCATAACATAATTATCTTGCATATTTGGTTTCCAAATACACCTATACATTGCAATTACAATTCAAAGAATTTAATTATTTTATTTCAAATTTTGATCATAGCCGTTCGGCTTAAACGTCCATAGCCGATCGGCTTAGTTATCATAACCGATCGGCTCAGCCATAGCCGATCGGCTTACCCTGTTGATTTTCAGACTTTTATTCGAGGTCCAAGTTCTGAGGTGATTTTTAACTAACACAGCCCATCGGCTAAAAGGAGCCGTTCGGCTTTTATAACATAACCGATCGGCTTTGGCATAGCCGATCGGCTTCCACCTAAAAACTCAGCAACTCAGATCGATCAAGACACAAACCGAAAACCCAAATACCAAAATCACAATTTCGACCAAATATGCAACAAATTCAATTCCTAATGCTACTACAACTTCATATAACCACTAGCTAACATATGTTAACAACAATAACATTCGATAATCATATATTTACGCCAAAATCACCAAACCAAATCATATTATCAAACTACATTAATTCTTAACTCAAAACTTGTATTTGATGCATCTAACTAGTTAATAACTATTACATATCATCTTATATAGCAAGTGATCATCATACAAATGCAAGAACAATTTCATATAACCAAATATTCATCAAACTTAGCATTTGAAATAAACTCTATTTACCTTAAAAAATGGAGAAGATGGTGAATAGAGGATGTAGAAGATGATGATGATGATGATAGCTTAAAGATTACAACCTCCAAACTCTTTCTAGTTTGATGATTTCCTTTGATTTTACAAGTTAGGGTTTGTGGGTTTATTTGAAAGAAGAATTGGGAAAGTGATCAAGTATTAGGTCGATCCCCTAATTTAACCAACCTACACTATTGGTAAATTATACCCGCTTTAAATCTATTGTCTGGAACCTAAAAATCATTTGCGAGAATTCTATTTTATTATACCGTCAACTTTAATAAATTAAAACAAGCAACATTTAACTATCCACAATAAGTCCTAAGGCCTAGTTCACCAACTTTCATAATTAACCAATTATACTGAAAAAATTTATTTAAAACTATTAAATACGCAAATATAAATAGAAAATACCAGGCTGTCGGAGAGGATGTTACAGTCACCATAGGAAGATCATGTTTTTGATAGAAAGAACAAAATTCACTTAGTTCCTCTAATGAAAAAGCCGCTTGCAATATATCTTGATCATTTTGTTGAAAATGTCGTGACAATACGTCTGTGAGCCCTTTTCCAATTAAGTATATGGGACATAGGGTCATTAAAGGATATATACTTAGTCTATATATATTGGACACTTATTTGGAACAACCAACTATAGTAAGGTGGACACTTGAATTGGGACGGAGAGAGTAGTTTAGTACTTTAGTTAGTAATTATTCAAGGAACAAGTTGCACTTAAAGAATTTCACTAGTAGCAAATTTTTTTTTCACTAATTGCATTTCTATTTAAATATCTAATTTTTAAAATTTTTGCACTACTCGAATTTTTTTGACCAGTAGCACGTGCTACCCCGCCAACCTACTAGTTCCGCCACTGTTTGTAGCGAGATAACATGATCTCTCACGTTGATCCCCAACATGAGATGATGCTAATCTCCATGTTGTACCGTATGCAAGTTTATGCTAAATTTATAGAATCCAAACTGACCCATATGCATCATTGCCATCCTTGATTAAACCGAAACCAACTACTTACTAAATTGACGAATTCCATAACTTGATATGGTTATATCACCATTAAAAAATGATAGATGTTTAATATCACGACAAATAGCTCATATAATACCGAGTACCAACAATGACATTAATACATGTATACAACAGCATAAGTTGGAGATAGGATTATGAACCACGAAAAAAGTCATAAAAAGGATTAAATACGAAACACTTGCTTAATCAAGCATCTCACTCAAACAACACAATAGAACCGTTAATTAGTCTAGCTATCTTACTACGCTGAAGTTGAACCAAAAAAATACAATTATGAAACATTGCATCTTTCGGAAGATACATGCTCATGAAAGCCAGATTAAACCACACTAACATGCAAATAAAGTATTAATGTGGGGCGTGCACCATGTAAGAAATTGGCATGTTTGAATGTAACAAAATTGATTTACATGATGCATGTGATGTGGGTATTATTGTACTCTTGTAACCGCATTTGCTACCAACATTAGTACATGAGTACATCTACACCCAAATATGTTACTGTAGCTGAGGAGCCACTATTGGAAATTAAACATTTAACTCTCGGTAAACACAGAGACACACTCCCCTAACCACATGTTGGTTACCTATCCCACACATTATTCACAAATTTTGCCTCCAATAACGCTGGAAATCGCAACCTATAAACTGATGAGTTGCCCACTTGCCCCTACAGGCAAAGGCATTTTGGCCCAACATTTTACTTCTGTGCCATTTGGAAGTTGCAGTGTTCACAATTTAGAATGTAATTCAAGGTCTTTCTACAAAATAAAAAACACAAGCCAATAGGAGGAAAAGCTCAATGAATAAGAAGCTTTTAAGATGCCATAAGCACTCTAAATTAAAAATTATACATACAAATGTGCAAAAAACAGAAGATTATAAACTCATACGGAGTATAACCATATTTAAGCAGCAGTAGCATAAATAATGGCCAAACAATGCATTATAGATGGGTATACCCAGCCTATAGTATATTTCTACAAGCATAATTTGCACGACTAATGAAGCGACTATGACATGCGGATTAGAAAGTTAGGGAGTTAGGAAACATTAGAGAAAGGCAAAAGTACAAGACTTCCCTGTCATATCACAATCTAAAAACATCAAATCAACTGTCATTCAGTGAAGCTTATAACGAGCTGCCAATTGCTTGATAGTTCCATCACCTTGTGCACCATCAATCAGCTCATATTTCTTGTAATTACCTTTCAATGTCTCGTTCTGCTGATTATGCAGTTTCTCTTCTTCTGCAAGTTGTTGCTGCAAAGGAACAAGCTTTCATTTTTTCACTTTCATGTCATACAACACGTCCAAACAAGTTTTAATCTTTGTGTATTAACAAATTATATCTAAGGAAAAGACATTCAGCATTACCATCATATAGCAAAAAAGTCAATCATTTCATTTATCTCTATCTCTACTATTTATGAAACATCTCTTCATTGTCTTAAAAATAGACTCAACAATAATAAATGTCTAAATTACCCCTGACTTAATTAAAACATTTACATTAATAAACTACTACATATTAATAATCTATACATATAAATTGCTGATTCACTATAAATAAGTTCATCATCTTTTTATCTCTTTATTAATATTATCACATAAATAAAATAATATATCGTTTAAAACAAATACAACAGATTTCACCGGCTTGCCACACTGCCACTTACCATCATCACTTTTACCGCCGCATTGTGCGGGTACTATGCTAGTTTGTTATAATATGGCTTAGGAAGTATAATATAATCACTCTAAATTTTATGCTTTAGCAAAAAAATTCCAACATCGAACACTCGGATACACTTGTAGGTCCCCGGCCACAATCTCCTGGCTGATGGACAACACTAAGAGCTGAACTAAACTGGACTATAGCCAGCTTTAATCAGTTCAGTTCAGTTACTTAATTTACTATTAAGTGTGATCCTAGTTCATTCCAATACAATCTATAAGTGGAATCAAACAAGTTTTGTTTTTCAAACTAAAAAACAGTTACGTTTCATGGGTTAAAAACTTACCTCCATCAGAAATGCGGCCTCAGCGGCATGTCTTTTGGTCAGCTTCTTGATAGCCTTGGCCGCCTCAAACTTTGGATTGCTAGGATCCATCCAATTACATACTATTGTCTTATCACGCTTCTTGGGACGATCATCAAACATTTCCACTTGAGCTTTGTTTGCTCTGACAGGCCTTGGCATCCCAGATATCATAAACGGAGAATCATTATCGACAATATCATCCGCCTGTTTTACAGACTGCATCTCCACCAAAGCAGCATAAACACGACAAGATGCGAAGTAGGTAGGAATGAACTGCACATTAGTGACGGTCCCAAACTGATTGAATGCAGTTTCTAAAACAGACTTGGTAACCTGATTTGAAAGGTTGTCAACGTAAATCGTCCTTTCCACTTTATCTTCAAATGCAGCATATGCTTCCTCAGCTGATCGTTCCATTAGGTAATGGCAGTACTAGAATTGATCTCTTAGAGAAGATTTGACAATATTAAAGACCAAAAGTCAGCGAACTATTAAAAGTCACAAGTTGCTTCTAGATAGAGAGCAACAGTCACAATGCAAACCATTAAAACGAAGCCACTACTAAATATAGGGATATTAACGTGGAAACTTTTGAAAAAATGAAAATTGATGATTCCTAACACATAACAAGTTGCTTATTGCCTAGATTGCATGGAGAATGTACAGAAAGTAAAATTTTGAAATTTGTTTGAAAGGTAATTCATTGTATCCAACAGCACTTTTTTGGTTTCTTAGTACGTTAATGGATCACTGAATCACAAAGTTACGATCAAGGGTATCACGACAATCACGAAACGGACAGTTTTATGAAATGCTTGACTACATAGTTAATTCATATAAAAACAGTAATCATCTAAGAAATCTTTCATTAACCTCCACAAAATATAAGATGCTGCAGGACAATGCAATTTATGCAACTAAACTTTGCAACATAAGGTAAAGTTTTATAAATGACAGAAATTATAACAATTTAAAACTATAATTAATACTGTAGTTAAACAAGCTAAACCCTAACGTATAACCAAATACCCTGTGCAACCTTTGCAATTGATTACACGAAAACTGCACAAACTACAAATGCGTGTACAACTATAGAAAAACACCACAAACCCTAACCCTAGTAAAAGTAGAAAAAAATTACGGAATAAGCTTCATGGTTCAATCATATAAAAAGCAAGTAAGAGATTGTACCTACGGCGAGTAAAGAAGTGAAAATTTTGACCTAAAACAGAAGCTCCGGTGATCGGTGCTGGTGTGGCGTCGGAAACACTAAGCTGCCGCCGATGACGGATAAATCGACTGATTAAACTCCCGCGACCAACAATTTTTTGAAAAAATTAGTGGAATTAAACTGTAAGCAGAATAATTGTTTACTTTTGTGAGATTGGGGTTTTAGATACTTCGTACTTTTACCCGGTTTACCGTCTCCATTTATTCTCCATTGTTCTGTTCCCTCGGTCGTCGGTCCATTTAGTATATTGGGCCAATAGTATTGGTCCAATGGACCGGACCAACTCACGTTCTAGTACATATACATATACATATACATATATATATTAATATATATACATATATACATACTAATAATAATACGGAGTTTCAATTATCAAAATTATCCCCACTTCGGTGGGTTTTAGCTTTTATTTACTTGTGTTAAAACATGACAGTAACGCAATTTTCATTATTAATAATTATTTGGATTTCTTTTCATGGTTGTTATCCTTATATATAGTAGTACAAATTGAACTTAGTTAATGGTTAAAGAAGTAATTAAAGAACTAGTGAACTTGATAATGATGAAGAAATGAGGTATTACCTTAAAAAAAAACTAGTATAGCACCCGTGCAATGCATCGGTAATTTATACATAAAAAATCTATGTTAGTCCGGTGAGCAAATAAAGCTTGTTTTCAATTATATTTGAAAACTAACAAATAGTTTTCGTATTTAAATGATATTGATTGAAGAAAGGATAAATATGGACATTTGCTAAATGTAGCATGTCAAGAACAACTACAAACATAAATGTTATGAATCGATAGTACTCGTAATTGATAACTGATATACTCGGTATGTAGCATTGTAATGTTTCTGATGTTGCCAATATTTGGTGTTATATATTCAACGTTTTAAACTATATATTAAAAATAAATAGATAGAAGATCGATAAATATTATGGAAATGTTTGTATCCAATTTCATTTGGCTTAGTTAATTTGTATAGTCTTCAATTCAACATTTGTATATATCACTCTATAGGAGTAATAAATAGATGTAATAAAGATAAGTTGACTTTAACACAAGAAGGGTTTTTGATGTAGTGTTCAAATATTGCCCCTTAATAAATTAAGATCGTTTTATTCATGTTTTCTTTTTATTCGTGTTGTAGTTTGTCTTTTGACGTATGATGTACTGAGTTATGTTTGGTATGTTTAGTTCCTAAATGTACACCTGAAAATTTGATTGGTGCATAAAAAAGAAAAAGACTATACAAATTTGTTTTCTTAATTTATAAATGGAGTTAAGACTTGTTGTCAAACGTGTCATATTTAGCAATATATTTTATGAATTCCAGTAATATGAATCGATAATATTTTCTGTTGCAGATATTATATACTATGAATAGAGTTCAAATGAGTACATTAATTTTGAGTGAGAATAAGAGAATCAATCTCAACCACTCATTTTCATCAAATACCTATTTCCACCACATTTTTGAAACTCAAATATCTCACAAACGGTAAGTCGAAAAATCATGAAAATTGCACCATAAAATTCAGCGTTTTCTCCTATTCGATTTGCCGTCCCTCAAGGCATACTTTTGACAACTTTTTTTCCATTTTTTGGTGGGTTTTACAAATTAGTAACACATGTGGTAGTGATTGGTTGTACATTTGATTTGTGATTAGGGTTAGGGTTAGGGCTTAGGGCTAGGGTATAGTGTTTAGGATTTAGGGTTAGGGTTTAGCATGGTTTGGGGTTAGAGTTTAGCAGGGTTTAGGGTTTAATATGATTTAGGGTTTAGAGTTTTGTAAAGCGTTTAGGGTTTGGGGTTTAGGGGTTAGGGTTTAGGGTTGGGGGTTCGGAACCCCCAACCCTAAACCCTAACCACTAACCCCCAAACCCTAAACCTTAAACGCAACACTTTAACACATGTGTTAGTAAATGTGAAACCCACCAAAAAAGATGGAAAAAAAAAAACTCGTCGAAAGTATGCCTTGACAGACGGCAAATCGAAGAGGAGAAAACGCTGAATTTAATGGTGCAATTTTCATAAATTTTCAATTTGTCGTTTGTGAGATAATTGATGTTGATGGTAAATGGGTTTTGTACATTTGGAACATTCTCTTTGTACAATGGTACAATATCATTGGTTCCCTCATTCTCACACAAATTCCTATTCTCATTTGAACCCCACCCTATATAATACTCCTTATTTGATTAATGATTTGATGTGATAAGAAAATGAGGAATCTTGTTGCTTTGAAGTTTATGCATGAAACTAGGGGTGAGCTTGGTACCATACCGGTACCGACCGGTTGGTACCGGTTTTTTTTTTGCCCCAAATCAAAAACCGAATACCGTACCATTTGTATCGGTTGGTACCGGTTCGGTACCGGTCCGGTGCGGTTCCGGTTCGATTTAGGTATTTTTGTGTGTATGGTACCAACCGGTACCGAACCGGTACCGACCGGTTGGTACCGCTTTTTTTTTTGTCCCAAATCAAAAACCGAATACCGTACCATTTGTAACGGTCGGTACCGGTTCGGTACCGGTCCGGTTCGGTACCGGTCCGGTTCGGTACCGGTTCGGTTTCGGTATTTCGGTTTTTTTGCTCATCCCTACATGAAACTTTTGAACCATTTATAATCGTCACTATCTTTCATTCCACAGTATTTGGCTACAATTGTGAAACATTTCCTTTTAATAATATATTAACATCGTAATATTGATTAGACATAGCTCAAGTGGTACCGCCTGATTGATAATATATCATCCTGACTGATGGTAGCGAGCCTTACGTGTCGCACTAACTTCCATACTCGTAAAACGTAACATCCTTTCTGGTACATATATATGGTGGGTAACTAATAATGAAAGAATGACTTATGTTGACAAGACTTGTTTTTTTGGAGTCTTGGATGAGGATGAATTCTTGACGGTCCTGAATTCATGACACGATGTTCTTTATTTCCTAGCTAGCAATTGTTTATCTTCTAAAGTAGTCCTTAACATGATTGATTTATTTGATACGATTGAAGTTTGCTTTTGGTGATATGCTTGTTTGTGACGCATAATATACCAACAAATAAATTCGAATATCAAAACATGTCTTTATTTTTTTTAGTAAAAATATATATCAGGGTTTGAAAACAGTTACTTTATATCTATAGTCTACAGTAACTAGTGTAATACCCGGGCGGTGCCCCGGGAACACTATTTTTAATATGCGAAATGTTTAATTGATTACGGAATAATACATTAATAATATAAAGGTTGAATTTTGTTATTATTTTTTCTTTACGCTCGTGACTTGTGAGCATCTACAAAAGCTACTGAATGAACCATAAACTAAACAAAGTTGGTCACACGTTAAGCTTTTGTGAGCTCAAAATCACATGTTGGCCAAGACATGCATAAAAAATGGAGTATGATCTTGAAAACATCGTGTTACCTGTCGACTTGAATTAAACCCTCCGGAGCCCAAGTATGGTGAGAGTGTGGGACTATCCACTCATAGAAATTTCCTAGATATTTCAGTCCGTCCAGTGCAATAGAAAATTAAAAAACAAAAGTACCTCTATAATGAATTAATTTATTAGTCTTGTAGTAATACATTTCTTATGCACTAAACTGGCAAGAATGTATTACCTGCTATTGAGGTAGCACTGTTTTTACAAATGCACCGTCGATTATCAAGTCCCAACCTCTTGCGGGTTGCTAAACCACCTTCATGATGACCGGATCACTAAGAGAGGTGTCTGATGTTGAGATCAAATGTAGTTTCCCATCATACTACTATGAGTTGTGAGATCACCACCTTAATGAGAACATATTTTCCACAAGCATATAGTCATAATTCTTTAAACCTGCAAAGGGAAAAATAATAATGATGCAAATAACAACAGTCAATCATATGAACAAACAAAATTTTAACCAGGTTCTCTTTTTTTCAACACCTACTAAAAGGTTGGATCGAGTCATTTTACTTGTGTGATAACTGCAATACCGTTGTACAGTTGAATATGTATTGATTTATGTGAAATGGTATGAATTCTATCAAAAGTTGATACATTAGCGTTTTTACCGAAGCTTAAGTAGCAGCTTTTAATATGGATGGCTCTCATTGATACATAAAGCCTCCATCGCCAATATATATTAGCAGATCCGTAGATGACAGAATTTCATTGGTCGTTCAACATAGATTTAATTAACTGAGCAAATGTTTCATGGAATTCCATGAAAAATACAAAACACATAACACATCAAATCAAATACAACTTTAAATTGAGATTATAGAAAACATAGTTTGAAGCTAAAACAGATAAATGTTACCATATTTACATCCACTATGTATATATAATCGGAAGCTATAGGTATCCTTCTGTATGTATTAATCTGATTGCCATCAATTCCGGAATTATAGGCTTCCCCCGCCTTGGATAATGTCCATCCATGAATGCCTAGAAAGAGACATTTACACAAACAGTTGGTGTGCAAGAAAGCATTTGGCCATAAATAAACAAATTAATCAATGATTACAAAACCTTCATATTTTATTGATTTTTCATATTAACACTCAAAATAATGTTTCATCAAGAGACAATCCAACAAAAAGTAAATAAAAATTAATAATATATGCAATAATAAAAAAGAATATAGATATCGTATCCATACAGAAAGAACCAATGATGTTTTAGAAAAATATACCTTCATGATCGTAGGTGAATGAGCACTCAAATCACCACAGACTTTCGTTGTTGAGGAGGTGTAATAAATAATATCGGAGTAAAGAGATACGTACATATAAACTGAGTTTGATTGAGTTTGTCTTCATCCTGAATCCATTCGTCGTTATCTTCCATCAGATTGTGTAATTACAAAACCCAAATTTAACAAAAGTAACCTAAATCGTTGATTAAAGTGGGGAAACCGCTTGAAGCATAAACTGCTCACGAGGGATCGATAAAACTTACATAAAATTGATTTACAATCACTGTAGCGTAACCGACGTAATCCAACTGCTTAGCGACTTTAAACGGCTGTGATCAATAGTGAAAGGACTTTGAACGGTCAAGATGTAAAGTTGGAGTCACTTGGCTTGGTCCATATATAGTCAGAATAATAATAATAATAATAATAATAATAATAATAATAATAATAATAATAAGGGTTAAATGTTTGTAAAAGTATTGAACTTGTCACAAAATCCTATTGTATGTATCCAACTTTTAAAAGTCCTATTGTGTGTATCGAACTTACTAATTATTCCTATTGTATGTACTCGTTAACACTAATGACGTTTGACTAGTCATAAGCATCCTACGTGTCACTGCCACGTAAGCTCCACGTCATCAAAAGTTCAATACATTTTTCGGATCATCATCTTCAATTTTCCGGCGACCCATTTTTTTCGGCGATCACCATTTTTTTCCGACGACCCATATTTCTTCGTAGTGTCTGTACAAGAACACGTGTTATAATTTCGCACGTGTCAACCTCTCTTCTTTGTTCATCAAACCCTGCAAAAACCTAGTTTCCATCTTCATCATCATCCTCATCTCCCACACATATATATCAGACAAAAAAAATGCACCACCACCATTAATTATAAAATTAAACAATGGCCATTCTCAGATCACTAAGAAAACTAGCTCAAAAAACAACTACTAAACCACTGTTCATCATCTCATCAACTCCCAATCCAATGTCGTTACGATCTTCAATTTCCCTTTCCCGCTCTTCATTCTTTATCTCAGTATTTTTGGATGTTTAGTTAATTTTATTTGAAAGTTGAAGCGTAAGCTGATGGTTGATTTAATGAATGGGTGGAATTGGCTTTCCATTGACAACACACCATGATTTTATAGAAATGCAAAACAGACATTAAATTTTGCAACAAAGTCGATTTTGGAAAATAGTTGTTTTTAATCCATTTTATGTCCATAAACTTCTGCTATTTTGTTGTTTTTAGTTGGAAAGTGACAGTTGATTTGCAGCTAAATGTGAACCACTAAGTCATAAAAAGTAACTACTTAAGAATTATATGTATTAGTTTGAAAACGTCTTGCATGAATTCACAAGTCCATGTAGCCATAGTTTTGCACATATTCTACTCTGTAGCCACGTCCATGGTGGTTCTTGTACGGACAATACGAAGAAAGATGGGTCGCCGGAAAAAATGGTGATCGCCGGAAAAAATGGGTCGCCGAAAAATTGAAGATGATGATCCGAAAAATGTATTGAACTTTTGATGACGTGGAGCTTACGTGGCAGTGACACGTAGGATGAATATGACACGTAGGATGCTTATGACCAGTCAAACGTCATTAGTGTTAACGAGTACATACAATAGGAATAATTAGTATGTTCGATACACACAATAGGACTTTTAAAAGTTGGATACATACAATAGGATTTCGTGACAAGTCCAATACATTTACAGACATTTAACCCTAATAATAATTCATTACTCTAATTCTAATTGCAGTAGTGATATGGAAATGTGCAAAACTAAGTTAACTATGTTTGATTAATTAAACGCGACAATAAATTTCTAAGATGATGTGTGATTTCCAGCTAATCTAGTTTAACAATTATTTGCTAAAACAATTAAAACCATAAAAAGACGAAAATTGGGAGAAATCTAAAATTGAACGCGTGAGGTTGAAATTTAAGTCGGCAATATAATCTTTCGTGGTTCGTTACGGCCTTCCTTCCATTCCGAGTGGATATCATGTTTCCCATCTTCAAGCACTTTGCGGTTTATGTGTGTTTTATATTTGTCTGTCTTTTCATACGTTTTCCTTGCTTCTATCGGTTCATACAACAAGTCGCCTAACTTATTGATTTGATCGCATCGGTTTGCCTCTATTCAGTGGCAGTACTAGGGTGGGTGCACTGTGGGCACCTGCCCCACAAGGTTTTCTTAAGTTTCTGCAAAAGTTTTTGGGGAAGACGACCTTTTTTCATATATCCCCCATCAGGTTATTAAGTATATATCTGAAATTTATAACAACAACTACGTTCTAGCATGTTGGTTGAATCTTTTTTTTTTTTTTTTTTCTTTTCTTTTTCTTTTTACTTCACTCACTCTTCTCCTATTTTTGTTCCCTAACGTATTTTATTGATCAGATTATTAAGTTTTTTTCTTTGGTTGAAAGGTAATTCAAGTTTTCGTTTTCCCAATATACCTCTATCAAATTCCCAATAATATTTTTCTTTTAATTTGTTGTATGTGTTTGTGACATTAAGTCTTGGATTTCTAGTAATAAATTTTAAGATAAATAAGTGTTGAAATTTGAAATTTCAATTAATACGAAAATCAATCATAATATGTTTAACGTTTAGAGTTTTATTCATACTAAGGTTAAATTCTTTTAGTTTATTCATTTAACTTACAAAAACGAATTCTGGGTCAAGAGCCAACTTGATATATAAACCCTCAAATGTTGCACTCATATGAAGATTTTTCTGGTACCGTCCCTGCCGCTATTGACATTTTTCAAAATGTGTGACGCCTCAAAACTTGTCGAATCAAATGACCCGATGATACACAGTTAAGTCGTCGTACGATTCTAAATTAGTATTTTACCTATTAGCACAAATAATGATTTTTACTACCTACCTAAACTAACATAATGCAAATATAGTTTGTGACAAAACACAAAAAATTATAAACCCTCAATATTTTTATTTAAAAAAATAAGTGTTGTCAATCATGTGAAGAATGACAAACATGTGTGGACACACCTTCTTTGTTTATCAAAAGACAAATCCATGTCCATTTGGACAACATAACTTCCTCTTCATTCTGACCAAGACTTGCAACTGAAAATCCAAAATAAAGACAACAACTTCTCCAATTATTTTCCTAGTACCATTCAAAGTGGTCCTTTTTTTTCTTTTCCTTTACCATCTAAAAACAAATAAATTCCCAACTATTTAAACAAAACTAACAAAATATGTACCTTAACTTCTTTCAATACTTTGAAAGTATGTTTAATTACCATCCATTCTAATCATAATCCTAATCATAATTAGACCATAAACAATAACAAAACAAGTTCAAAATCTAAATTCCAAACAATTCCCTTGATTAAATATTTTTATTCAACCACAACTACAATACTTGAGATTTGGATCATACACTGTAATTTTTTTTTTTGAACAAAAAATTAACCACTACTTCCTCTTAGTCAATACAGTGACTTTTTTAATTACTACTGGTTTGTTCACAAACTATCATCTCCATCTGGGTACTCAGAATCGGGTTCGGGTTTGGGCGTCTTATTCAAATCGGGTTTCTCTTCAAACCAACAAGCCTTCCCTTCAGAACCCGGTGGTGCATGGGTATTTTCCGCATCCACCCTGGCTCCAACTTCCGTCGCTTTCTTTCGAATAAACGCCGCCGACAACTCATCCGGTCCACAGTCAGACGCCAATAATTCCGGGAAGTTAAGCCGGGCGGACGGCCCACGAAGATAATACACAGCCGTATCGTAAGCTCTTGCAGCTGCAACCGGAGTCGAGTAGGATCCGAGCCAAATTCTGGACCGTTTATTCGGTTCCCGGATTTCCGCAACCCACTTTCCCCACTTTCTCATGCGAATTCCTTTATACTGTCGTTGATCGTTTTTTCTTTTTCCTGTTGTTGATGATGAACAACTGCATCGCCGCTCTAATTTGTCGGCGGCGCCACCTACTGTTCCATCCATCGATCTATATAGGATTAAATAAACGTTGATTTTAATGAATGAATTTCGAAGAGGTTTTGATTAATTAGTGGATATAAATTAAATAGAAGAAGGGTTTGATTGGGGGAAGTGATGGGTTTAAGGTTCGGGTCGAGTGGAGAGAGTGATTATGATGGATCAGGGGGTTTGTTTGTGTGTGTATGTGTTAGGAAAATATCAATTTTAGAATTAAGAAAAAAGCTATACCAGGTTTCTTATATATGTTTCAATATAATTTATTTTTAACTTATTTCATATATTTATAAAATAAAATAAATGCTAAAATGTGTCTTAGTTGTAACACCTTAAATTTTCGAGGTATTATTTTAGTGCGCGAATATATAATTATTTTAAAGTATTATTATTATAAGTGATTTAAAATATTAGAAATCGTAAATGGTTTCTAAGTTCCAGACAATAACAATTAAAAAGAGTAAATTTAATTATAACATGTGGTTTATCAAATATACATACGTATATCCAAATTCAATTTTGAAAACTTCCAGAACCAAACCGTGAGGAAAAAAAAATGCAGTAGGAAATCAAGGAACAAAATTCAAGCTCTAATCTCTAATTCAAGCTTCAAAAATCTAAATTCATCACCATCTTGATCATCTCTAACCTCTAGTAAGTTGAATTCTCCATCTTCTAACCAAGAAAATGGGTTCTAGTTGTAACATCCGTAAATCGGACCTAGTTGTTTTTATATTATTTAAAGTGTTTGGGATTAATATTGTTTGAGTTATTTGAAAATAACTAGGAAATAAGTTTCAGAACTTATTGTGGTTAGTAAAATATTAAGTGATTTAACTTAATAAAGTTGACGGAACAATAAAAAGTTTGGACTCACAAATGGTTTTCGGGTTCCAGACAATAGGTTGAGATGAGGTATTAAATTATACCCGTATAATTGAAGGTCGGTTTTGGGAGCCGACCTATTTCCTTTTATTTGGTTTTCCTCCTTTCATTTTGAAACCAAAACATACAAAATTGAAGAAACCAAAAATCAAAACTTGAATCAAATTTAGTTGTGATCTTGATTTAACTTCAATATCTGAATTATCACCATCATCATCATGTTCTTGATCCATATGTAAGTGTTCTTAGAATTGATTTATTCAAATTAGATTCATGGATGATTTGTAAGAATTAGATGTTAAAAACATGTTGTAACTATTTCATGATGATTATATGAAGTTTTTAGTAGTATAAGACTGTTAGAAACTAAGTTTTAGGCTTTTGGTGATTTTGATTTCGAGTTAAAGTTTGATCAGGTCGCAGGCTTGCTGGGACGAAGGGTTTACCCGGCGGGTATAACCCTTACCCGGCGGGTAGAGGTGTTTGGTTGGAAACCGGCGGGTAACAACCTTAGCCGGCGGGTAGTGGTGTTTGTTGAGTACCCGGCGGGTACTTGTCTTACCCGGCGGGTAGAGACCAATTCCAGCAACTTTGTGTTTTAAGTTTGAGTACTTATGAATTATAAATATAACTTGAATGTAATAGGTTATATTCCTGAATTTAGTATACTTATGTATGGGATAATGTGGTGACATAAGTATTAACTATTAGTCAAGTATTTGATTGTGATATTGTGTCAATACGATATATTATGTTATGAGACATTGTGATATGTTATGTGATTATAACATAGGCTTATTGTTGTTAATGAGTTACTAACTCATTGTTTATTTGATTGTATTCTCAGATGTGGAGAAGGCTCAGTAACATTAGACTTCTGAGCTTGCGGCTGAGGTAACGGTGAGTGGACTCGTACTCTCAGTGTGATTTAGTTGTAACATAATTGGTTACAACAGGTGAACATAGTGTTATTGGGATTGTTGATTGTGATTGTTGACTGTTGATTAGTGAAATACACGTGTAATAAGTGATGTGTTGCCTTTGAGCATTTGGTGATTCGGAGGTTAACGATTGTTGGACTAGGTTGCTACAGGTTAGCCAACATAGGAATTGTGAACATGTGTTGTGAATGGAGCTTATGTTGGTTAAAGGTAGCAGACAGTTATCGGTAATGCCACTGTATTGGCCTGCAGTTGGTTGTAAGAGTCGCTTGGTGCACCTCCCGGGTCTGAGCGGTGTCACAAGGACCACCGATCCTCTTGGTGATGTTGTGTCAGTGTCTATGTGATATTTGGTGATAATCAGTATTGTTATGCTGAATTGTATTGATAGTGACAGGTTGACTCACTTAGCTTCGTGCTAATCCTACTATTTACCCTTTTGCAGGTTTGAGATGATTGGACTGGACTGAAGAATGTTTGACTACCAAATGTAACTCTGATATCTTATTTTATAAATCAGTGTTATTCTTGTTTTTATATAACACCCAAATTGATAAATTGTGTTTTAAATTAGTTGAACTTTTATGTTTTGATTGATTAAAGTTTTATTTTGGACAGACGCTTCCGAGTTTATTATATTAAAATGAATGTATAAGTGAGGGGTGTTATAAGTTGGTATCAGAGCATATGTTTGGGTGAATTGGACATTGGTAAGTGTTCAATCCCAAATCTATTTTGTGTTAAGTCAAACATTCTAAAGTGTGGGATTAGTAGTGGTATGAGAAAGTGATTATATAAAGTGTACTAACCTATAACAAGATGCAAGGTTGTTGTTTTGATTGCAGAGACGGAGGAACATGAGTAATTGACTGGTATTCTCAATGGTTCCTCGATCTTCGTCGGCATAGTGTGACAGGTACTTTTCGATAAGCTTGTTGAATTTAAATAAACTTGAATTGATTAATTGCTGTGATGTGATTAGTGATAAAGTGATTGAGTCAGAATGATATGATTCCCCAGTAATGAGTCAGTAATTAGTGATGCTTGTTATTATGATGATATAAGTATTAGATGAATCACTTAGTGATAAGAGTAGTCCTGACTGAATTTTGAATTGTGAAATATGTGTTAAGTTGTGTAGACACAGTGTTGATCAAGTTGTTAATAGTGAAACTGTTGAATCTGAATGTGTCTACTATGTAGAAATAAAATATAACCATTTGTGTGATTTTCTGTGATAAATGCAAAGTGTGATTAGGACACCTTGCTAGAGAAATTGTTGTTATGTGATAAACTGAATTGAGGTGACATCAAATAGTGAAATAAATGAGATGTTGGTATATCTCAATTAATAGGTTTGAAGTTATTCTGTTGTTTAATTGGAAAAGTGTATAGTTGTTGTAATGTGTGCCTGGGTTAGGCAAAGTTAGAGTTGAAAGTGATAGCATCTAACTTGGGTAATAGTTATACTATAAAGTGATAAAAGTGACTAGATGTTGTTGTGTGACAGTGATTATTATTGTGGATTGAATTGTGATTTAAATAGTCAAAGAAGTGTGAACTAGTGAATGATTTAGAAATGGTGAATTAATTAGGTGGAATTACATGCACCTAGAAAATGGAGAGTTTTGGAGCAAATTGATTTAGTTGATATTATAATCAATTAACTGTCATGAAATACGTATTTGGAATTATACGTGATATTATTATGTCGTTACTGTTTGACAAAGTGTTAAGTGTTGAAACTTTTGAAGATAGGTTATCATGTGTTTGGAGTTTCCAATAGGTTGAAATACGGATTTAAGTCCATTGTTGAAAGGAGATTGTGTAATAAATAATACATATTAAAATATGTAAGGTGTGCATGTGAAATATTTACATATGTAAAGTTGATTATGCAAGTAGTAAATGGATAGTAAGTATGTACTATTGGTACAAGTCTGTAAACATGTTATAGTAGTATTGAAAACCAGAACATTGTGTGATAAGTGTATATATGAAAGAAAATCACATTGATGATTGATGATATGAAGTAACCTGAGAAGGAAATATGAAGGACATAATCAAGCAACGCTTGATCACCGTTGTTACATTATGCTGTATCACATGAACTTGTTGAGGTTACCAAGTATCTAAGAAAGTGAATGTGATTGAGAGAGATACAATATGAAGTTGTGTTAAATTAATTAACTGTTGTTTGCATTGTAAAAGTTAATTAGTGGAAATGATAATGATTGGTAATTGAAATTTACAAATATGTATGGTACTTGCAAATGTGTGAATTTGTTAAAATGTGATTGTGTGACTAATGGGTGTGGATTACCTATTAGTAAGTCATATAGTATCCTAACGAATTACTAGTATGTGTATGGCTTGTATTAAGCCGAGTTGAGTTACTGACTCTGTATGGTGATTGAGTCATTAAAACTAGTGAGAGCAGTGTTTTTAAGTTTATGATTAGGTTAAATCTAAAATTTGAGATAATTACCAGTTGAGGTATATATAGGTATGTGATTAGTGATAAGAGTAAATAACTTATATTGTGTGTTAAATAAGTTATGAGAATGTTATTGAATGGAAAATTGACTAGAGAAAGGTGTAGTGGTTCCATTTTTGGTTGAGTGGGCCACTGTTGTCGAATGTAATTATGGAAAATTATGTTTGAGGTTAAACATAGTATTTATATGTTAAAATGTAACACGTTGACTTTGAAAGTCAACTATGAATAAAGAGATTAGTGTATGACAGGAAATTATAAAAATATGATTGATTTTGTTGTGAGTTAAAAATTGAGAAAAGTGGTCAAACTAGTTGTTGACTTGTTGATTAAATTAAGATTGATAAAAGTGACCAAAGTGATTTGTTGATTTGTTGATTAAGTTGAAATTGACAAATAGTCAACTGTGTGGAAAGAGTTAATTACGGGTGAAATTCTAGTAGTATTTGTTTAAATGTGATTGAATTCCTAAAAAAAAAAAACTGGTTGATAAGTGGTAAATGGGTTGTTAACCCAAATGAGTTAAAAGAGTCGTCAAAGGTTATGAAACCTTGAGTAATTGTGTTAAATTATTTGACATGTGAATAGTGTGAATAAAATATTGAACTTTTGTTGTGAAATAAGAAGATATCTGTGAATGATATTGTTAAAGATAAAATTGTGTGCGTGTGCAATTTGTGTGCTGAAACTAGTTGGACAATTGTACTGATATGTAGTGATAATGTGATCTATATAAGATCGTTGATTGATCTAAGATAATTGCATAACGATGTTGGGTGATCGTAATGCCTTATAATTGTGTTGATGTAATAGAGTGATAACATGAACCCTCAGGGGGAGAGAACTAAATAGATGATAATCATATTGAGGTGACTGTGATAATATAAAATTAATGGTTAAATTGAGAAATTGGAAATGTTATACCATTAATTGAGGAAAGTGTATAAATATATATAAAATATATATAGTTGATAAAAAGTGATATGTTCTGAAAGTAATAGTTGAAATTTTGGAAATGATGAATATATTTCTATTTATTGCAGAAATGTATATTTTGCTGATAGAATAAATTGTGATTTAAGGTGAAATAAGTTAATGTAGAGGTCGGTTGAATGTAGGTACTACGGTGTGACAGTACATGTGTTAATTTAACAATGTACTTCTTGATGATGTCTTACCTACTATGTGTGACCTCTACTTTGCTTATTAAGGTGATATGAATCCGGATTACTTTTGAGTAAAGGATTTCATAGAGTTGAAGTGATAAGTGAATATTTGTTTAATTGTTGGTTATGAACTGAAATTAAATTTCAGTGTTGTTAAGTGTATTGTGTTATTAGGTGTATTGTAGTTTTATAACCACTAATGTTAGCTGTTGTTGGTTGTTGTTGTTCTAGTTGTTAGAAGATAAGTTGTCATAAGATTTTAGCATATTGCTAATTTCTGGTTAATATGGTTGTTAAAGATTTTTACACATTTCTAGTGCCTGGTTGTAAGTGATTAAGTGTTCAATTGTTAAAGCAATTGTGTAATTTAGACACATATCTGATTGATGATAGAGGATTCAGGTAAATGATTGTTTTATAGAGATTGTTGGATGAATATACAATATATATACAGGGTTGAAAGATAGAAACATGTACATCGGGATATGTGCATGTGGAAAGAATTCAAATAAATAAATTATTATTATAAGTTGCTCAAGGGGAGCAAGGTACGTTATTAGTTTTGGTTGTAATTGATTTTGTGTCCACTTGTTAAAGTGATTGTGTGTTAATGATAAAGAATTCAGATATATGCTAGTTTCATGGAAAATATTTGATAAAAGCACAGTATATGCGCGTGGGAAAAGACAGAAGCATGTCCATGGGGACAGGTGAATGTAGAAAGAATTGAAACAAGATAAATATAGTATAAGTTGCTCTTGAGGATTAATGTATGATAAGATGTATGTGAGTATGTTATATTAGACGAGCTGAGTGTAATCAGATTTCGAGGACGAAATCTTTTAAGGGGGAGAGATTTGTAACATCCGTAAATCGGACCTAGTTGTTTTTATATTATTTAAAGTGTTTGGGATTAATATTGTTTGAGTTATTTGAAAATAACTAGGAAATAAGTTTCAGAACTTATTGTGGTTAGTAAAATATTAAGTGATTTAACTTAATAAAGTTGACGGAACAATAAAAAGTTTGGACTTACAAATGGTTTTCGGGTTTCAGACAATAGGTTGAGATGGGGTATTAAATTATACCCATATAATTGAAGGTCGGTTTTGGGAGCCGACCTATTTCCTTTTATTTGGTTTTCCTCCTTTCATTTTGAAACCAAAACATACAAAATTGAAGAAACCAAAAATCAAAACTTGAATCAAATTTAGTTGTGATCTTGATTTAACTTCAATATCTGAATTATCACCATCATCATCATGTTCTTGATCCATATGTAAGTGTTCTTAGAATTGATTTATTCAAATTAGATTCATGGATGATTTGTGAGAATTAGATGTTAAAAACATGTTGTAACTATTTCATGATGATTATATGAAGTTTTTAGTAGTATAAGACTGTTAGAAACTAAGTTTTAGGCTTTTGGTGATTTTGATTTCGAGTTAAAGTTTGATCAGGTCGCAGGCTTGCTGGGACGAAGGGTTTACCCGGCGGGTATAACCCTTACCCGGCGGGTAGAGGTGTTTGGTTGGAAACCGACGGGTAACAACCTTAGCCGGCGGGTAGTGGTGTTTGTTGAGTACCCGGCGGGTACTTGTCTTACCCGGCGGGTAGAGACCAATTCCAGCAACTTTGTGTTTTAAGTTTGAGTACTTATGAATTATAAATATAACTTGAATGTAATAGGTTATATTCCTGAATTTAGTATACTTATGTATGGGATAATGTGGTGACATAAGTATTAACTATTAGTCAAGTATTTGATTGTGATATTGTGTCAATACGATATATTATGTTATGAGACATTGTGATATGTTATGTGATTATAACATAGGCTTATTGTTGTTAATGAGTTACTAACTCATTGTTTATTTGATTGTATTCTCAGATGTGGAGAAGGCTCAGTAACATTAGACTTCTGAGCTTGCGGCTGAGGTAACGGTGAGTGGACTCGTACTCTCAGTGTGATTTAGTTGTAACATAATTGGTTACAACAGGTGAACATAGTGTTATTGGGATTGTTGATTGTGATTGTTGACTGTTGATTAGTGAAATACACGTGTAATAAGTGATGTGTTGCCTTTGAGCATTTGGTGATTCGGAGGTTAACGATTGTTGGACTAGGTTGCTACAGGTTAGCCAACATAGGAATTGTGAACATGTGTTGTGAATGGAGCTTATGTTGGTTAAAGGTAGCAGACAGTTATCGGTAATGCCACTGTATTGGCCTGCAGTTGGTTGTAAGAGTCGCTTGGTGCACCTCCCGGGTCTGAGCGGTGTCACAAGGACCACCGATCCTCTTGGTGATGTTGTGTCAGTGTCTATGTGATATTTGGTGATAATCAGTATTGTTATGCTGAATTGTATTGATAGTGACAGGTTGACTCACTTAGCTTCGTGCTAATCCTACTATTTACCCTTTTGCAGGTTTGAGATGATTGGACTGGACTGAAGAATGTTTGACTACCAAATGTAACTCTGATATCTTATTTTATAAATCAGTGTTATTCTTGTTTTTATATAACACCCAAATTGATAAATTGTGTTTTAAATTAGTTGAACTTTTATGTTTTGATTGATTAAAGTTTTATTTTGGACAGACGCTTCCGAGTTTATTATATTAAAATGAATGTATAAGTGAGGGGTGTTATACTAGTGGGTTCTGATTAATTAGTTATTTTAATCCGAAATTAGGGTTAGAAATTGATTAAGTTGATGTTAATTAGTGTTGTTAAGATTGTTGGTAAGCATAATACACGATGAAAGTGATGAAATCACAATTGGTGTTTTTAAGTGATTTAATGATTTATGCTAAATTCTTGTGAGTTGATGTTAATCAACCAAAAGTGTAACTAAAAATGTTAATAGAGTATAAATATGATGATGGAACAAGGATTTAAGTATAAACTTGATTAACTAAACAATTGAATTATTATGGTTATGGAAGGTTTAGTTTTGGTTGATTAGGTAAAAGTCTAACTAAGCTAACCAAAGTGGGGGAGTGATTATAGATGATTGATAGTTGAAATTATAATTTCTTGATGCTAAATGTGTTATTCCATTTCTATGTGTCACTTGCTAGGTGTTAAAGACGTGGAAATCTTTCGTTGATCACTTGTTGTAAATTTCGTCTAAAACATCAAGGTGAGTGTTATAGGGATTAATTGAGTAATGGTTGTGTATTTCCGGATTGCTTCCGAGCAAGAGATTTGCACAACCAAGAGGTGTTGTTTGTATCTTAGCTTGTTTCTAACTCTGGATTATTATTGTTGAATTATGTGGAATGGACAATCTTGTAGAGATTAGCTAGCTTTGCTAGCATAGAGTTGTTGAACTTGGTATGCATATCGACGTGATATGGTGCTAAGTGAGCTTGTTTCTATTGGTCGCGGATCCGCATAGTGTTTTAATCTCTACATATTGTTCAAGTAGTTATTTGTATAAGTTTACTTGTTTCTCGTTGCTTGTTCCTAGATGTTGATTGTGTTGGTGAATTACTTGATTAATTGCCTATATGCTCACTAAGCATTGTGCTTATTTCTTTAAGTGTTTAATGTTATGGGCAACGGGACGGAAAGGCATTTAAGAAAGAGTAGCGTGGATTTAGCTTGCATATATGTGAGTAGCAAGCTCTCTTCTCTTTTGATTATCGTTGTGTATCACTTGAATAATTCGCCCAATAATACATGTTTTGAAGTCATACATGAAGTCTGTAGTTTTGGGTTCATAGCACTTTGACTTTGAAAGTCAAACAATGATGTAAAGTTTTACATATGTGTTTTTGGGAAGTAAGGTAAATAATATAAGTATGGATGTTTTTGTTTTGTTAAGATTAAAGACATGTAGCTAAGTGTCAAATTGAGTTGTAGGTTGAAATTGGAGTTGACATATAGTCAACTACTTTGAAATGGTCAACAATGTGTGGGAATTAGAGTTAGATTGATGATTGATGTTAATTGTTGTTCGTTTTGGTAAATGGGTCAAAAAGTGTCCATTTGGGTCACCAAAGTGCCCATACGCTAATCTAAGTTGAATTAGTGTTATAGCTTCGTTGTTATATGTTTTAAAGTTGATCTGGGTCGTTAATGTTGTGGGTAAAAAGTCAAGGTCTAAATGCATATGGTTTGTGAATTGAGTTGGCTCCGAAAGTGGTCAAAACGCCCATTAATTGGTGACATGTCTATATTCTTCGTTTTCGTGAATTTCAAAAAAGTGCAAAAAGGAAAACCTTCATTGGTATAGTGGAGGTGTTCGCAAAATTTTAGATACTAACTCTTAACGAGTTAAAAGTTATGCGCGTCCGAATTTGGCTCAAAATCTGAGTTTAGCTCATGTCTGCTGTAAAGCTTTAATACGCGATCCCATCATCAACCCAGGATCGTGTATCATAGTTTTTATTCGTCATAGTGTGTTTCTACTTGTTAATACGCGATCCTACTTCTTTTCCAGGATCACGTATGAGAGTCATTTACGCGATCGCGTGTCTGAAACTGGATCGCGTAAGTTAGTGCAAATCGGTTACAGAATACCTTCATGATATAGTACGCGATCGCGTACTTTGTACCAAGATCGCGTATGTATGTATATATAAAAAAAATAATACAAATCTTAAAGTTTTGGGGCGTTTCATTAGTGTATCATGTTTTATAGTTTAGAAAGAGTTTTTGCTAATAACAATATTAAAAGCCGTCTTTAGCAACAATTTACGTGCATAAATTATGATATATTAGTCACTAACCATCGAGATCCAAAAAATATAACAATAAAAGTATAGTAATACAGTATTAATAATATGTCATTTCCATATAAAAATAGTGCACCAAATTATTAACATACACACAAAAATAAGAAAAAGGAGAAACATAGCATAAAGAGTACAAACAATGTAGAACTTGTATGAGGTTCCACACGGACTTAAACGGTCAAGATCGAGCCGTTGACGTGGGCAACAATGTTGTGCCGGAGTGGAAAAAGGAACCACGGCCAGTGTTTTAAGACCCGGTTCGACCGGCCCGGTCGGACCGGTCGGACCGCATTTTTAAAGATTTCCGGGCGAAAAAAAACCGGGTTTTTTAAAATGTTGACTAGTCAACGACCCGGTTGACCCGGCCGGTCGGACCGGGTTGGACCGGGACCCGGACCGGCGCATTGACCCGGGTTTCATGTTTTTTTTTTTTTTTTTTTTTTTTTTTTTTTTTTTTTTTTTTACAATTTCTATGTACATTTAATCATTTATAATTAGGGAATATTGATTAATTGTGTATTTCAAGAATAATGAGGGAATTTTTGACTGATGTGTCATCACTATTTATTATTCTATGGATTATATAATTATTATATTGATGTATATTCCAAGAATAACAAGGGAATCGATGTATCATCACCCTTTATTACTCTATGGATTATAATTATTATACATAATATAATTAATAATTATATTTATAATTATAAAAAAATAAAAAAGTCACTAAATACTACTACTGTATACTATTATTAACTCCGGTCCGACCTTCCGGCCCAACCGGTCCGACCGGTCCGACCAGAAATTAACACTTTTCCGGGTCGACTAAAAACCCGGGTTTTAAAACATTGACCACGGCATAGTTAGGTTCCCACCCTAGATGCTCTTATAGTTATTGTGTTGATTCATGTTCATTTTTAAAAGGTTTTAATTTGGCACGTAATGTATGCTAATAATAATAAACACTTGTGCTTATAATACCTTTATCTTATTTTTACATATATATATATAAGAATAAATTATAATCACTTCATTATTATTATTATTTTTTATTTTTTTTGTACTTTGACTTTTTTACAATGTATAATCACCTCATGATTTGTGAGTAATTGTATCCAAATTTACAATGTTAACGATATCCATTATTTTCTCTTAAATCATTACATTGAACCCAAGGAAATAACAATAAAGAAGTAAGGTTTAGCTAACCGTCGTTGTTTCAAAGTTGGTAATAGTTGCTTGTACCCAACAAATTTCATTTCTCAAGCTTAATAATTAATCTTTTGTTGACTTATAATAACTAAACCGGGCAAGGTTCAAGTAAGAACACTTATTATGGTGGGAACGGTAGGAACGCACATTTTTACTTTTAACTTTAAGATTAAATTATGTTTTTGATGAAAAATTTATATCAAAATTTTTAGAATTGTGTGCTCTTCACTATGAATTTTTTAAAAAAAAAAAAAAAAAATACGTGATACACATCATAATTTTTTTTTTGTGTATTACAGTATCACACATAAAAGGTTGTGATACACAACTTTAATTTGTGTATCATATATTTTTTTATTTTTTGTAGTTAATCTATTAAAGAGGATAAAATCTTAATAATTTTGGCATAATTTTTTTTTGCAAAATGTGTACATATGTTGAATTTAAAAGTGAAAAACCTCGTTCATACGGTTCCTACGATAATAAGTGATCCTACGATAACCTTCCTCTAACTAAACCTTTTGCAATATTGTGAAAGTTGTATAAATTCTACCGACTATGTTTATTTGAGTATCTTCATATCAAACTTAGACCCTTACATAAAGTGAAAAGAAAACAAATACCCTCCGTATATTATGTAAGATAAGGATCAAGTTATTCTGAAATACAAGTATGTATGGAAACCATTATAATACGGTAACGCTACGTGATATGATATAATATATTTGAAGTGTTTTTCTCATAGGGCCTAATGTGCATTATCGGTATCTCAAATTTATTTGACGTCGGCCCCTGTTGATCTGGTTAAAGATGTTAAAATTGAGCTGTGAAAGAAGTACTATTGTGCAATCATAACAAAATCAAATATAGATAACTTGCATTGAAGTGGATCGTTTACCCTTAAAAAGTACAATATCATTAAATTTAAGGAGTTGTTTTTTAGTAATGGACCTGAGGATATCAAAGATGGGTAACGAAAATTGCACAAAATATGCAAGTTTTGTTGAACTAATTTATTTGTGCCTTGTGGTCGTCATTTTAATATATATTATGACCTTAGACGTTCACACTGTTTACTTTTTTTTTTTTTTTTATTGTTTCTTATAATATATACTATATCTTAACTTAACTTAATTTTATAATATGTTATATTGTCATGATAACACTGTTAGAGAGAAAACACACTCTTGATGAAGATCATTAGTATTAGTGTAATCCTAATACAAGTCGTAACGCGCGCCTTTTCTAAAATTATTTAGTTCATGATTTTTAGGATCTAATCACATCATACCAACCATTTTAATTGTACATACGCATGATCAAAGTATTGACATTAGGAAAGCGGCTTTACATTCAGATTTAGAACCAAAGAAGATTTGAGTTGATTATTTCAGAAAATAACAAGGACCCAACAATGAGTCATCCTATGAAAATTTACTTACCGGCAGATAATCAGGAATGCTTAAAAATGACACATTACGCGAAAATCGTATATGAAGCATATATATAAAATAAAAAATCCACAAATTACAATATCATATTACTCCTTGAAAATTTTTGTCGTCAGTCACAATGTGACTTATTATTAGTGTTAGATAGGACTATAGGAGTGTTAGTGGTCATATAATCATAAAGTTAATGTGTCTAAACATGCATAAATACCAGTTACACAAATTTTATATCATGATCGACCAATTGACCATATTCATATGTTTTTCCTTACCCTTTATTCCTTTATAATAATCTTCACTAATTAATCTCGTCCCTAATGGACAAATTACTTTCCAATGTATATTATTTTATATCTTTGTTAAAAAGATTAAAAATCAATAATCAGATAATAAATTTAATCACAATATAAAATAAGAATATACTGTATTATTTTAATATTTGTAATTGAGTAGTATGGAAATGTTGTTTAGGAAGATGTACCAACCAAAAACAATTAATGAAGGGGTTGGTGAGTTGAAGTTGTATGCCAATTGAGACTGCATATATATATATATATATATATATATATATATATATATATATATACACAGATATACTGCTAGAGTTCTTCATCTTATATGTATTTTATTTAAAAAATAATAAATAGATACAAACATTACGTGTCTCATAAAATGATGATGCATGCCAAAGTATTTACTAATTGAATTATGTCAAATAATAGAGATATACATGAAATATTGTTTAATGAAATAGTTACACTGATTATCAAGTACTTAAAAATTAATACGTGTATAGAAATATATACAATCTTTCTAGTAAAACACAACTTTATACTAATAAAAGTTAATTAATACGAGTAATATATAATCTTAGATTGGAAAATACTACAAATCAAGAAATTACATGTTCTTCCATTGTGCAATTTTAAATGGGAACAAGAAAAATAGAGTCAAAAGACATGACATATGACAATTAGACATTGCTTTCATACTCAAACAAGAATACAAAAACCAAACCATTTCTGGTGGTGATTGTTTAACCTAACAAGCAAATTATCATGGTTTTCCACTATTTTTATATCTAAATGGCAAACAAGTCATATCCATATATACCATTTTTATCTAAAGGATGATGTTTTATGCTTGACTTTTATCTTCACTATTTTTCCTTGCAATTATAATGATCATTATGAATTAGTTCGAAATGATTCATGTCAGATGATGGGCTGGATGATGGCGATTACCGAATTCTAATGAAGGTAACTAATCATATATCGTCCTTGAAAGGCATGCAACTAATAGAGCATGAAACACGAAAAATATAAAACCCATACCGGTAGTATTACTAGCATTAAGATCTTGATAACGTGTAAAATATACTACATGTTACTACTATAGAACGCTAAGACCATCCGTAACGCAATGAGGTGGCACGCTTTCTCACAGCCCAGAACGCCAGTAACGCGGCGTTCTGGCGGCGTTCTCACTCAAACCACGGGACGATTTTTGGCGTTTTGGTAGGGGCCACTCGCATTTCTTTTTTTTTTTCCCCTTTTCTTTCGCTGGTTTAATCCGAATAATAAAAAAAAAGTGGCGTTCTGGTATTACGGGTTAGGGGAAAAAGTAGTGTTATAGTGTTATGCTGATGTGGCGCTGATGTGGCAGCTGAAAAAGTGGCGTTCTGGTGTTATGGTTACGGATGGTCTAATAGCATTTCAAAGAACGCCATGCATTCAGAACAAACGTCATATACATTACGGAGTATATATATTCGGTTAAACTAAAGTGGAAAATAGACTCTGCCTCTAGTAGGTATAATATTGGGTTACCTGATAATCTGATATAAGAGTCCATTAATGAGTATTTACTGCAATTATATCTCTACATTTAAAGAGTGTAATGCCATGAGAAAGCCAAATGGCTAATTAGCACCGGACGACTAAAATCTGAATAAAAACGGATAACAAGAAGTTTGTAAAGGCAAACTTGATACCCATGGCTTTTGCATTTAGCCGAAAGTGACGGATTTAGGATTTGGGGTTACCCGTAGCAGCGGTATTTCAATTATTGTGAACCGTATCACAAATAAATAAATTAAAGAATATAACAAAAAGCAATTTATATCACAAATTTACACTTGCCTTCAGCTACTTAGAAACAAGAGAAGATAAAATAAGAGAAGATAGAAGACGAGAACCAAACAGCAAAGAGCCTAATAAGTGATTTAGTACTAATTTCATACATAGTTTCTTGTATATATCAAAATATAAAAATATAAATTTAGTTTTACCCATGCATTCTAAACATCATGCTTTTCTATTTACAACAACAACAACAACAACTTACCCAATCCCGTCCATGCTTTTCTATTTACGTTATAGTTAAAATGATGTTAATTTACTAACTTTATTATCAAAAATCAATAAATCCATATTAGTTAAAAGATCCCGGTTGATGCTACAATTAAAACAGGACATATATGGAGCATGGTATCATTTTATCATGTGCAAATGCAAAATAAGTCAGAAAAGTGTAAGCAAACGAGCCAAGATTGGAAGGAAATGGTTATAAAAAACCACCATGTTCTTTTTCTTCTTCTTCTCACCATTGCAGAAAAGGGGGAGCAATAACCGGTTCTGTTGCCTGGAGTCTGGACTGATGGAAATGAAGAACCAAATCAACACTGGACCAAACTCATGTACTGGAGCCAGCTATCATAAATTTCACATGGTTGACATTGTTTAAAAATCTGGCAATGAATAGCCTTTAGAGCTCTTACCAGAGTGGAGACGTATGCAATGGCATTGCATATGAACCGAATGTCAGCTCCTGGTGAGTGTGGTACTGGTGTTGCAAACTTGCAATTGGCAGTATGCATATAGAAGGAATGTAAATACATCGAATGCCACACATATAGCTCATGGGTGCATCCTCATGATCACAATCACATACTCACTCCTGAAGTTCAAAGAAAGTCTTATATGAACTCACATTAAACGATTGCCCAATTTTATACCGCTTAATAAAATTTACAACCCAAAATTCAAGATTTTTATGCAATCCATGTTCAACACAATGACAATAAGTTGCAGCAACAGGGCTTGGGTTGCATTAGGTCGGGTTATATCATACTACAAACTTTAAACCATTAATATAAAACCAATTAACCACCTTTAAAAAAGTTGCAGGATTTCAAAAACGATCATCAACACTCAGTTTCTGCTGTCTAATAAAGTAACTTTTTGTTTCCCAAGATGTCAGCAGAAAACGAAAAGGGTGTTTAAGAGCATTATCAAACTACATGATTATCACCCTAAATAGTCTCAAGCTATCTTTTATTAAATCTAGACTGCAGGCGGATATAGCTTTGCCTGCTGCCGGACTCTGTTCTTGTACTCAACCTTATCCTGCACAAAAAAGCGTGAATTAGAATAACTTGCGCAACATTAACTCTCAATGTCATGCAAACTATCAAGCGCTCTCATAGCATGATTATTACCTGAATAAAGTAACGATGTGCATCAGATTGTGCAGGAGATGCGGGATTAGGAGTGTCCAACAAATCTTGGATGCCAACAAGAATTTGTTTCACTGTGATTGCTGGTCTCCAGCCCTAAAAAAAAAGCATACAAACACCAAAAAGTTTACTAATGAAAACAGACAAACACATAATGTGTTATGACTGTTATCCTAATAAGCAACAGAGAGCACTTACACTTTGTGTGCTGAGGATCGACAGACAAACCATTCCAGATGAATAAACATTGGGATGGAAAAATCCAGCAGGGAATTTACAAATTGGTGGTTTGCTTGGATAATCGTTGCAGAAAGTGAGGGTAATGGGGTAACTGCCGCCCTCCCAATCAGTCTGCAACGAAAAAAATGCACGATATAAGTCACAGAAGAGTATAACTAAACGCTTTGGGTGGGTTTGAAATTGCGTTTTAAGTGACTGGCAAGTAAGTTTTAGTGTTTGGGTAACCTAAGGGGGTGTGTGACTAAGCTCATTTGAGGTGCTTATGAGTTTATTGTGTTATTATAACGCAATTTTTGTTCCCCGAACACTTTCTGGACAGCAAGCTTATTAAGTTTCAAAAGCTGTTCTGAAGAACCTTCAATTAAACGGCTTTCCGTGCAGTTAACAAGGTAAAATGCAGCTGTGTTAATAGCTTAGCACTTGCAAATAAGCTAATCGAACACACACAATATTTGATTATTTATAACCATATTTTAAATTCCTCAAATAATCAGAACACTCACATCCATGATCCATACACAACACTATAACTATATGTTGCATGAGGTTATTTAATTTTGATGAATCAATCAATATCATATATCATATAATCATTTGAAAGAGAAATACAGTACTACATTTACAAATAAATTACAAAAAATTCGCATACATTTGTATACAAAATTATTGTATAAAAAATAACAGTATCATAATCTGTGTCAAAAAATAAACAAAATGGAGATATTGATAGGACTTACCCCAGCCTTGCCGGGGATAATACACTTCCAGACCATCAAATTAACAGTGCCATCAGGAAGAGATTCCGGCTTAGCCACAAAACCCTGTATAAAATACACAGCAACATAGTCGTATATATCGTTGACGCAATTATATAATTATGACATTGCTTTGCTGATAAATAAAAAAGAAATAGAAATATAGGATAAAGAAAGTAGGTTAATAATAAGAAAATGAGAGGACAAACATAAGGATGATTCTTTCTCCATGTTTTTCGTTCCTCGGTAAGACGGCCACGAGCAACTCCGCCTGACATTTTTATATTCCGATCGATCGATCGCTTTGTTTAGACTTGGGTACCACGAGATTCGCAGTATCTTAAGGGGTTTTGAGTCAGTTTTTTAGCCTATTAGCTTTCTCGCCTCTTAAATAAAACACTTTAATACGAGTATTTATTCAGTTTATTATAATTTTGTATTAGAAAAATAATCCGTTGAACCGTACGATTTGAAAGGTAATATTAGTGTCTAATGTAGTGATCATTCATGAAAATATAAAAAAGTTGATTGATCAAAAATATAAAATATTTATTTTGTGATTGGTCAACATTACAATTGAATTGTAATGTCAACATTACAAATGATATCTCCATTATTATTATTATTATTATTATAAATTATCATTATTATTATTATTATTATTATTATTAAATACGAAATTTCATATTAAAACTCAACGGCCCGTGTATATACACGGGTTTAAAGTCTAGGTATATTATTATATAGGATGAATTGTTCATCACGAATTATCTTAAATTCACCAATACAAATGTTAAAAAATGTAATTTTATTAGTAAATAGTTATCAAAATCAATACTATAAAGAATACATATTCATAGGTAAGATTCATTTTTAAGAAATAACGTTAGTTGCTGGAAATTTATTTATTACTACCTCCGTCCCAAAATTACTGTCCAGTTTTGACTTTTTGAAGTTTTTCTTTTTCAACCTTGACCTTAAATATTTTGGTTTGTGTTATATAATACTTGATGCAAAATATATGAACGGATTGTGTAACACCCCCAAATTTAGTGATTTGCGGAAGCATACTTGGGTGTTACTAATCAATATACAAAGCACAAGATATATATAGCAAACGACCTCTAAATGAGACGTTTTATAAAATAATTACATTTCATAATTAAATCGTTTGAAAACATATAGTTTTCTTTACAAAAATATGTAAGCCTAGAGTCAGCGTATGTGGCGGGAGATTCTATTACATAACCATAGTTACAAAAGATAATGCCAAAGAATCTCCGTTAAATGCAGTTTGGAAATCATGCGACTCTAGCTAGTAATCCTGGAGTGATCCTACTCCGTAAGTGTACCTGAGAATACATGCTAAAACGGGTCAACCAAAAGGTTGGTGAATCTCACAGGTTTATCAGTAAATAATCAGTTTGAACACAAGATTTCATCAGTAGTGCCCGTAGGCGTATATCAAGTATTTGCAAATCTCGCAAAAGTGAAGTAATCAAGTTATACCGTTGCCATGAGGCTCATAATCGAAGCTTAACCCGTAAATAATCAGTTGCTCCCGTGACATGCTCGAAATTGAGCAAGCATAAGTAACGAAATAATAGTCGCCCGTTTATACATAACGGTTCGTGGTAGCGCTACTACCCCGGGCGGGGAGGGTCATTTCCCTAATGGATCCATTAACTACTGTTCGCGCTTAAGTACATAACTAACGATATATGATGGAGAGACTTCAGTAAATAGTAAGTAACTCATGCAATTCCGTTTGGTATAGTAAACAGTTTAGTACTTGTGTTCAAGAAAAATCAGTAGCATGTATCTCCCCCAATAAGTTAAAACAGTAAAAGTGGGGCCGTAAGACTCACCTGAGTCTTTGCAAGTGCGTTTATATCAATAAACGAGTAAGTAGTATCAACAGTTGGTTCTCCGAACCCGTAACCTCCAAATGCCTAAACATGTAATGTTAAGTAAGTAGATGTCTCGCAAGATCATCTAGGCTAGTTGTTCATACAACCCAATGTGTCCGAATGTTGGTTTGTTATCGTTTGTATAAAAATGTACGACCCGTTGGTGACGAGTTTGGAATAATAAACTTTAAGTATTATTATCAAATTATTGATGTTTTGCACTTACAAAAGTGTCCCAAAGTGTTTTATAAGTCGTATCGTATAAGGATTTGAGGTTGTAAAAGTTCGACACTTAGTGAAAATGTGAGTTTTCAAGGTTCTGGTTTGTGCGACGTAGCATGCGACGTTGCAAGCGACGTAAGGTGCGACGTAGGCAGGTACGTCGCATAATGCGACATTCGCAAATCAATGCGACGTAGGGGGCGACGTCGCTAATGCGACGTTGGTTCAGTTTGCGACGTTAAAGTCTACGTCGCTACGCGCGACGTCCGCAAGTTAATGCGACGTAATAGGCTACGTCGCTAGTGCGACGTTGGGATTTTTGTGCGACGTAGGCCGCGACGTCGCAGAGGCCCCTGGCCAGGTGCGACGTAGCGGTCTGATGGCCGGAATTTTTGTCGAAAACGAGTTTTTCGGTTTCCGTTCGGTCCAAAACTTTTACCCAACCCATATATGGACATTTTAAGTGTATACAAACAACAAACAAGTGATAATACTTAAAAACGAGAGTTTTCGGAGTTTTGTCGGAAACTTACAATTTGCCGAAATGAAATTCCGGAAAGATAGGATTGTAGATCGCGAAGTGGTGAACGTTTTTCCTAAAAGAGCTTTGAAATCCGAGGTCGTTTGGCGGTAGTATTTTGCGTTTTTGAGAGATTGTGGAGGTGGTGGTGATTTAGTGAGAAAGGAAGAAAGAGAAAGTAAGAGAGAGAAAGAGATAGATGAAATGAAGAAAGAAAGTGGGAGGTGGGGGTTTTATCCCCACTTTTCAGTTTTCGCCCCGCGTTCCGTGTGGTGTTCGTTTGCTCCGTCGTTTAACGTTAAACAATAATTTACATTTTAATTATAAGTTTTAAAATACGATTTATTACGCGATATATTGTATGAATATTTTACAATTCAATTTATATTTGAGTTATAAGTTATAAGTTATTTTATTTAGTTGCGCGTTTTAATATCTAGATTTGTGTACGTTTTGTTTGTACGATACGAATGAATACGAAATATTATCAAAATAATATTTCTGACATAAAAGCGTTATTTAATAAAATTGGTCATCAACGTCCGTATTAAATTGAATCGAAATACATTCGATTTAGATTGCGTACGATTTAACCAAATCGCATTTTTCGTATATATATATTCAACAATATACAGAATTCGATACATTAATTAGCCTAACACAGAACTAATTACATGTATTATCAAAGAATTAGGCACTAATTCTAGGCCTAATTTGCCGGTTGTTACATTCTCCCCCTGTTAAAAGAATTTCGTCCCGAAATTTAAGTCGAAGTCACGCTAGGGGTAGAATCGGTGAATAAGTGGGGATACTTGAGTCGTATTTGGTCTTCCCGTTCCCAAGTGAATTCCGGAACGCGCCGCGAATTCCACCTGACTTTGACGATTGGAATACGACTTTGTTTCAGTTGTTTGACCTCACGGTCCATAATTTCGACAGGTTCCTCAACGAAATGAAGTTTGTCATCGATGCGGATCTCGTCAAGGGGTATAATAAGTGTCTCGTCAGACAGACATTTCTTTAAGTTAGAAATGTGAAAGGTAGGGTGCACGCTGCTGAGCTCAGAGGGCAGCTGCAATCGATATGCCACTGGACCTATTTTCTCGAGGATTTCAAAAGGTCCAATGTACCTGGGGTTTAATTTTACGCGTTTGCCGAATCGGATTACGCCTTTCCAAGGCGATACCTTTAAGAGTACTCGATCCCCAACTTGGAACTCGAGTGGCTTGCGTCTCACGTCAGCATAACTTTTCTGACGATCACGCGCGGCTTTGAGTCGGTTTTGGATTTCAACGATTTTCTCTGTGGTTTCATGTATGAGTTCAGGACCAGTGAGTTGACTATCTCCCACCTCAGTCCAACAGATCGGTGATCGGCACTTACGACCGTACAGTGCCTCAAAAGGTGCAGCCTTTATGCTGGTGTGATAGCTGTTGTTGTACGAGAACTCGCACAACGGTAGATGTCTTTCCCAATTTGTACCGGAATCAACTACGCAGGCTCGTAGCATGTCTTCCAGTGTCTGAATAGTTCGTTCGCTCTGGCCATCGGTCTGAGGATGGTACGCGGTACTCATATCGAGACGGGTACCCAGTGATTTTTGGAGTGATTGCCAGAAGCGAGATGTGAATCGAGCATCCCTGTCAGAGATAATCGAGATAGGGACACCATGTTAGCAAATGATTTCTTTGATGTAGATTTGTGTAAGGCGTTCCATTTTGTCGGTTTCTCTGATTGCCAAGAAATGAGCCGATTTGGTGAGCCGATCAACGATCACCCAAATGGTATCGCAACCGCTCGCCGACTTAGGTAGTTTGGTTATGAAATCCATGGTAATTTGCTCCCATTTCCATTGAGGAATTTCAGGTTGTTGAAGCAATCCGGAAGGTCTTTGGTGCTCGGCCTTGACCTTGGAACAAGTTAAGCATTTGCTGACGTACAAGGCAATGTCAGCTTTCATGTTCGGCCACCAGTAAAACTCCTTGATGCCGTGATACATTTTGTCGGATCCCGGGTGGATAGAATATTTGGACTTGTGAGCTTCATCCATCACCAAGTCCCGCAGGTTTCCGAAATTAGGCAACCAGATTCGGTTAGAGAAATACCTAACTCCGTTGGGTCTGATCTCGAATTGTTTATCCATGCCTCGCAAGGCCTCGTTCTGGAAGTTATCGGGTTTCAGGGCTTCGAGTTGGGCAAGATGTATTTGGGTGGTGAGATCGTTATGAATGGTAATACTGAGTGCCCGGACTCGGGGTGGTTTTGTTCGTTCCTTACGACTGAGAGCATCAGCAACCACGTTTGCTTTGCCCGGATGATATTTGATCTCACAGTCGTAATCGGTGAGTAATTCAACCCATCTACGTTGCCTCATGTTAAGATCTTTCTGGTTGAAAATGTGTTGGAGGCTTTTGTGGTCGGTGAATACAGTGCTGCGGGTACCATAAAGATAATGTCTCCAGATTTTTAAAGCGAACACCACGGCCCCTAGTTCGAGGTCGTGAGTTGTGTAGTTTTTCTCGTGAACTTTGAGTTGTCTGGAGGCGTAAGCAATGACCTTGTCTCGTTGCATCAGCACGCAACCGAGACCTTGGTGAGAAGCATCACAGTATACCACGAAGTCATCGGTGCCTTCGGGTAGAGATAGAATGGGTGCACTGCAAAGCTTGAATTTCAACAGCTGAAATGCCGACTCTTGTTTATCGGTCCAATCGAATTCCTTTTCCTTCTGAGTCAGCACGGTGAGGGGTTTGGCAATTGTTGAAAAGTTTTCGATGAAACGGCGGTAGTAACCGGCCAATCCCAAGAATTGGCGTACCTCGGTTGGAGTGGTTGGTGCTTTCCAGTTCTTGATTGCCTCGATTTTTGACGGGTCTACATGAATTCCCCGACTGTCGATAACGTGTCCAAGGAATTGAACGGTGTGTATCCAGAACTCACACTTAGAAAATTTGGCGTAGAGCTCCTCGTGTCTAAGTAGTTCTAGGATGGTTCTGAGGTGTTGTGCGTGTTCATGTTCGTTTCGCGAATAGATAAGGATGTCATCGATAAAAACAATGACAAACTTGTCGAGGTATGGTTTGCACACCCGATTCATAAGGTCCATGAATACAGCCGGTGCGTTGGTTAGGCCAAAGGGCATTACTTGAAATTCGTAGTGCCCGTAACGGGTTCTGAATGCGGTTTTTGGGATGTCAGCATCGCGAACACGCAACTGATGATAACCTGATCGAAGATCAATTTTTGAATAACAGCTTGATCCTTGGAGTTGATCGAACAGATCATCGATTCGAGGAAGTGGGTATCGGTTCTTGACGGTTAGTTTGTTCAACTCTCGGTAGTCAATACACATTCGAAATGAACCGTCTTTCTTTTTAACAAACAAGACCGGAGCTCCCCAGGGTGAAGAACTCGGTCTGATGAATCCTCTATCCAGGAGTTCCTGTAACTGCGTGGACAACTCCTGAAGTTCAGATGGAGCTAGGCGGTACGGTGCTCGGGCCACCGGTGCGGCACCCGGCACGAGATCAATCGAGAACTCGACCTGTCTAGGTGGAGGTAAACCAGGTAGTTCTTCTGGAAAGACTTCGGGAAAGTCTCTAACGACTGGCACATCTTCAAGTCGCTTCTCCTCCGACTTTTTCTCCGTGATGTGCGCGAGTATTGCTGGGTAACCCTTTCTCAGAAATTTTCGGGTTTTTAAACAGGAGATTAAGTTTAGTCTCGACCCACCGGTCTCCCCCTGTATGACCAAGGTACTACCGGCGGCGAGAGGAATTCGGACGATTTTATCATGGCACACAATTTCGGCCCGGTGCTTGGACAACCAGTCCATACCCACGATGACATCGAAACTTCCCAGTTCAACAGGCATTAGATCGATTGAAAAGATTTCGTCGGCTAAGTTTAAAGTGCAATTAGGTATCACACTATCGGTTTCTATAAGTTTACCATTTGCAAGTTCTACTGTGTACTTAACATCTAAGGCCGCGGGGGTGATATCAAGTAGTGGACAAAACTCATCAGATATGAAACTTTTATCGGCACCGGTATCAAATAATACTGAAGCAGTAAGATCGTTGAGAAGAAACGTACCCGTTACAACATTCGGGTCTTCCCTAGCTTCCCCAGCTTTGATGACAAATGCTCTGCTACGAGCAGGGTTGTTGTTCCGTTTGTTGCTGCTGTTGTTGTTGTTGTTGTTGTTGTTGTTTTTCTGCTTAGGGCAATTATTCTGAAAATGCCCAGGACTTCCGCACCCATAACAAGTCTTCGGGGCACTGGTGTTTCGACAATCCTTGGCCAGATGCCCAAAACGTTTGCAGTTTGTGCAAGGGCAGGAACCGTCGTGGTGACGATTGCATTTGGGACAGTAGGGCCTGCTTCCAACGTACCCTTTCCTTTCTGAAGTGCCAGATGAATAAGCCCTAAGGGGCTCAGGCTTTCGGTTGGTGATTTGGTTGGATGAGTTGGGGTTTCCTTCCCATTTTCGTTTGTTGTTTGCAGGTGGGGCTGAGGTTGTGTTACTGCGGACAGCGTTTGCCGTGAGTTCATGGGCCATACGGATGGCGTTCTGGATAGTACCTGGTTTGGATGAAGTCACCAGGTCCTGGAGCTTTTCGGGCAATCCATCAATATATTTCTCGATCCTCTTGTACTCAGGATCGACCATGGTTGGGCACAGAAGTGCCAGCTGGTGGAAACGGTTGGTGTAACCGGTGATATCATTACCTTGCATCTTATGGTTCCAGAATTCCAGCTCCAGTTGTTTCAGTTCATCCCTGGGGCAATACTCACCCCTTAACATCTCCTTCAACTCCTCCCACGGGAGTTTGTAAGCATCGGCAACGCCCACAGTTTGGGCATAGGTGTTCCACCACGTGAGTGCGGTGTCGGTAAAAGTACTAACAGAGAACTTAACTTTGTCCCCCTCCGCACAGTTGCAGATAAGGAATACCGATTCAACTTTCTCGATCCAGCGTATTAGACCGATTGCTCCCTCGGTACCTGCAAAGTTTAGAGGTTTGCAGTTCTGGAAGTCCTTGTAAGAACAAGGTTTAGCAGCAGTGGTTTCAGCGGCATCGCTGTTTCTCGAGGAATTTGGTGGAGTATTCCGAGCCAAGGCTTCAGTAACATCCTGGGTTATAAGGGAGGTAATCTGGGCATCGGTGTATGGTCGTGTCTTTGGCGGCATGATTCTTCAATAAAAGAAATGAAGATACATGAGATTTTGTATGAACTTGTAATTGTCACAGATGTACATGTATGAAAGCAGTAATACATAACATCAACATGGAAATTGACAATTAATGTGAGTTGAGATAACAAGTGATATTTGATAGATAAAGTGAGTTTAAAAGTTACATCCTACAGGGATATTACAAAAGGTGTCGGGAATTGTTACATCCGACTAGTTTATAGAGTAGTGCTAGATAGTCCCTAGATTACAAGATAGATTACAAGACAAAGGCTACGCTAGTCTTCTTGTAGATTAATTTGTTCCAATAGCGTGACAAGGCGGTCCACAGTTTCTGCTAGTCGGTTGGTTCATTCTTAGTTAAGGTTCCTGGCCTTCGGATTCGTCTTCCGACTCCAGGTTCAGGTCGTGTGGGTGGTAGCGTGCCTCAAGCATGTCCCTGTATCTTTGAGTCGTGGAGCGGTACCTAGTCTCCTCCGTTGACTTCCTGCCCAAACGTTTGATCCATGTTTTGGTCCTACGGGTTAGGTTGGTGGCCGCTTTCTTCCAGTAACGAATCTTATCTTTGATTCGTGTAGGGACAGATCGGTTTGAGATTCTCAATCTTTGTTCATAGTCTATGCACTTACGCTTAAGTGCCCAATTTCGGCCGTCTAGTCCCACGGCCTGATCTCGCACTCTTTCATATTCTTCAATGTCGATGCCAGTCATTCCAAAATTCTGATTTTCGTTTCCCTCCAGCATGATTTCTTCTTCTGGTACGATGTCCTCATCGAGATACGTGTACTGGATTTGTTCCTCGTGGACTTGGTCACTATCAGACAGGTAGTCGTCCATTTGGGAATTCGCGGCTTTGAGTTCTATAGAAATGACAGAGAGAGGATTTTAGTCCTTGGAAGTACGTTGCTTCCGGGTGTTAGATGTGATTTTCATAAAATCATTAGAGTGCGCCACAAGGTGGTGTGACGGAAATCAAGTCTGTCATGGTCGGTGCAAACCGCTGAGAGAAATTCGTAAGTGTCACCAGAGAAACGTCGGCTATCTTTATAGCGAGTGTGTTTACGTGCGAGGCCTATTCATATATATTCAATATATAATAGCCTAGTAGTATAGTCAGTGAGTGAGGCCTATGTATGTATATACTCGTATATCACATAATAGCCTAGCGTATGTCTAGCACATAACAAGTAAGAGTCTCAGTTCTCTCGTGGTCAGAGTCTACTAACGCATTCCTGTTTGACATAACCATTTCAGACCTCACATCATCTTTCCTTAATTGTACATAGTTGATCAGGCTATGTTAAATTAAAGTCGTATGATGTAATTCCTGAACCAATCATGTCTAGTAAGGAAATACTGCCTAATGGTCATAGTCTAGGCCCACTAAATGCAACCTAGTTCACTATAACCTTAGGCTCTGATACCAATCTGTAACACCCCCAAATTTAGTGATTTGCGGAAGCATACTTGGGTGTTACTAATCAATATACAAAGCACAAGATATATATAGCAAACGACCTCTAAATGAGACGTTTTATAAAATAATTACATTTCATAATTAAATCGTTTGAAAACATATAGTTTTCTTTACAAAAATATGTAAGCCTAGAGTCCGCGTATGTGGCGGGAGATTCTATTACATAACCATAGTTACAAAAGATAATGCCAAAGAATCTCCGTTAAATGCAGTTTGGAAATCATGCGACTCTAGCTAGTAATCCTGGAGTGATCCTACTCCGTAAGTGTACCTGAGAATACATGCTAAAACGGGTCAACCAAAAGGTTGGTGAATCTCACAGGTTTATCAGTAAATAATCAGTTTGAACACAAGATTTCATCAGTAGTGCCCGTAGGCGTATATCAAGTATTTGCAAATCTCGCAAAAGTGAAGTAATCAAGTTATACCGTTGCCATGAGGCTCATAATCGAAGCTTAACCCGTAAATAATCAGTTGCTCCCGTGACATGCTCGAAATTGAGCAAGCATAAGTAACGAAATAATAGTCGCCCGTTTATACATAACGGTTCGTGGTAGCGCTACTACCCCGGGCGGGGAGGGTCATTTCCCTAATGGATCCATTAACTACTGTTCGCGCTTAAGTACATAACTAACGATATATGATGGAGAGACTTCAGTAAATAGTAAGTAACTCATGCAATTCCGTTTGGTATAGTAAACAGTTTAGTACTTGTGTTCAAGAAAAATCAGTAGCATGTATCTCCCCCAATAAGTTAAAACAGTAAAAGTGGGGCCGTAAGACTCACCTGAGTCTTTGCAAGTGCGTTTATATCAATAAACGAGTAAGTAGTATCAACAGTTGGTTCTCCGAACCCGTAACCTCCAAATGCCTAAACATGTAATGTTAAGTAAGTAGATGTCTCGCAAGATCATCTAGGCTAGTTGTTCATACAACCCAATGTGTCCGAATGTTGGTTTGTTATCGTTTGTATAAAAATGTACGACCCGTTGGTGACGAGTTTGGAATAATAAACTTTAAGTATTATTATCAAATTATTGATGTTTTGCACTTACAAAAGTGTCCCAAAGTGTTTTATAAGTCGTATCGTATAAGGATTTGAGGTTGTAAAAGTTCGACACTTAGTGAAAATGTGAGTTTTCAAGGTTCTGGTTTGTGCGACGTAGCATGCGACGTTGCAAGCGACGTAAGGTGCGACGTAGGCAGGTACGTCGCATAATGCGACATTCGCAAATCAATGCGACGTAGGGGGCGACGTCGCTAATGCGACGTTGGTTCAGTTTGCGACGTTAAAGTCTACGTCGCTACGCGCGACGTCCGCAAGTTAATGCGACGTAATAGGCTACGTCGCTAGTGCGACGTTGGGATTTTTGTGCGACGTAGGCCGCGACGTCGCAGAGGCCCCTGGCCAGGTGCGACGTAGCGGTCTGATGGCCGGAATTTTTGTCGAAAACGAGTTTTTCGGTTTCCGTTCGGTCCAAAACTTTTACCCAACCCATATATGGACATTTTAAGTGTATACAAACAACAAACAAGTGATAATACTTAAAAACGAGAGTTTTCGGAGTTTTGTCGGAAACTTACAATTTGCCGAAATGAAATTCCGGAAAGATAGGATTGTAGATCGCGAAGTGGTGAACGTTTTTCCTAAAAGAGCTTTGAAATCCGAGGTCGTTTGGCGGTAGTATTTTGCGTTTTTGAGAGATTGTGGAGGTGGTGGTGATTTAGTGAGAAAGGAAGAAAGAGAAAGTAAGAGAGAGAAAGAGATAGATGAAATGAAGAAAGAAAGTGGGAGGTGGGGGTTTTATCCCCACTTTTCAGTTTTCGCCCCGCGTTCCGTGTGGTGTTCGTTTGCTCCGTCGTTTAACGTTAAACAATTATTTACATTTTAATTATAAGTTTTAAAATACGATTTATTACGCGATATATTGTATGAATATTTTACAATTCAATTTATATTTGAGTTATAAGTTATAAGTTATTTTATTTAGTTGCGCGTTTTAATATCTAGATTTGTGTACGTTTTGTTTGTACGATACGAATGAATACGAAATATTATCAAAATAATATTTCTGACATAAAAGGGTTATTTAATAAAATTGGTCACCAACGTCCGTATTAAACTGAATCGAAATACATTCGATTTAGATTGCGTACGATTTAACCAAATCGCATTTTTCGTATATATATATTCAACAATATATAGAATTCGATACATTAATTAGCCTAACACAGAACTAATTACATGTATTATCAAAGAATTAGGCACTAATTCTAGGCCTAATTTGCCGGTTGTTACAGATTGGGTTTCAAATGTATTTTCATTGATATAATTTTCATCAAGTATTATATAACACAAACAAAAATATTAAAGGTCAAAGTTGAAAAAGAAAAACTTCAGAAAGTCAAAACTGGACAATAATTTTGGGACGGAAGTAGTAAATTGTTAACATTACATTCATCAAAATGAATGTTAACAATTTTCACGATGAATGTTAATATATAACATTATGAAAAAAAAATTTTGTTTAACATTTATCATAATGAATTTTAACTAACATTCACCACGACAAATTATAATAATTTTTGATATAATATTCATCAATTGATTTTATATACTACAAAAAAAAAAAAAAAAAAAAAAAAAAACAATCATAGAATCGATTCTGATCAACATTTATTAATTTTCACTTTTTATTTTTTGATATTTTATATTGACGAAAATTAAAATACTTCGTGATGAATATTACAATTTCTCTTCAAAAAACAATTTCCCCTCGTCCCACATATTATATATACACACACACTCTATTATAATAATAATATAATATTAAAAAAATTACACTCACACATTTGTTATTCCTTTTATCTCAAAATAAATATTCACATTTCCATTTTAGTTTATCTTAAATTAAGTGTTTACTTCCAAAATTAATATATTAACTTTACCATTTTACTTTGAGTATACATTTTCTTAAAAATGATAAATGATAAATGAGAGTGTGAAAAACCAAGGATAAAAGTATCATTTTCACTTTCAAACAACGTAATTTTTTAAATTTCATAAAAACCAAAAGAAGTGAACATTTATTTTGAGAGGAATGGAGGAGTATTTTTGATGAATTTTTTAAATTTCAAAAAGTACGTTGTATTTATCAACATTCAATTTAAATGTAATTTTAATTTATTTATTTTTTATAATTCCATCGGTAAAAATGGGGCGGCTGGATTTACTCAGCTGGATGAAACATTTCCGACATCTTCTAAATCTAAATTCAATGATTCCCCTTTCATCTGAAACGATAACGACCTCATGTCCTCATCAGTTCGTTGGTCTTTACACCTCCCCCTTCAACCTCATATATAAATTCCACAAATTCAAACCCTTACAATCAAAGCAAACTAATCTCCTCATCATTATTCAATTATTAAATTAAATTGATCTCTACAACTCAACAGTTAACAACAACCGTTAGCTCAACTATCTCCTTCAACAAAATCAATCACCTCTTCATACTTCAACCCATTTCCTTCGTTCAATCGATCAAACTTCCAAAAATTTAATAAAAATGAAGCTTCAGTTATTACCCATCAATCGTAACCGGACCAACACCGACACCACCAAATCTCCGATTACTTTATTCTGGATTTTGTTCCACTGTTTATGTTGTCTCATTTCCTTAATTCTCGGATTCAGGTTCTCTCGATTAGTCTTCTTCCTTCTTTTCTCAAATTCATCGACTAATTACAACAATCTTTACACGACGTCGTTTGCTGCCGATATTGCTCAGACTTTATCATTCACAACTTCTATTAAAAACATTTCACCGTTACTAATTAATGCAACCAATGAGGTTGTTGCTAATAGTGGTAGTAGGGTTGTGGTGGGGCGGCATGGGATCCGGATCCGGCCGTGGCCACACCCGAACCCGGATGAGGTAATGAGAGCTCATACAATTATGGAAATTGTTCAAAAGGAACAGAAGGTTCAGTATGGGGTTAAAAACCCGAAAACGTTGATTGTTGTAACTCCTACTTATGTTAGAACTTTTCAAGCGTTGTATTTGACTGGATCGATGCATACACTGATGAATTTGCAATATGAAGTTGTGTGGATCGTGGTGGAAGCTGGTGGGGTCACTAATGAAACTGCGGCATTGCTTGCGAAAACGAAAAAGGTCCGAGTTATGCATATTGGGTTTCAGAAGAAGATGCCGATTTTTTGGAATGCTAGGCAGAAACTGGAATCCGAAATGCGATTGCACGCATTGAGGTAAACTTAATTAAGTATTTGAATTGAAGATTAATATAGAGCAAATAGTGCAAAAATGTAGTATAGTATAGTTATACCCAACTGTTATCTAAGGTACACTACTTTAATTTCTGTTGATTTAAGTTACCAGACTTTCTTTTGAATTCGATCATACACATATAGGACTATTTGACTATTTGAGTAGGTAGCCGGTCAGCCACTACATTGGACCATGAGTTTTCGACTAATTTCTTGCATATGATTAACATATACCCTTAATCGATCACTATTCCTCATTTAATATAGAAAAACATTGAGTGAGAAGAGAAAAGTTAGAGTTAGAAGTGGTGGTTGTGCTTTAGAATCAGGTATAATAGTACATAAATATTGAGTTATTTATATATGTAGTTTCAAATTTTGTATTTTCAACAAGATATAATACCTAAGGTGCGAAATTTTTAGGTGCCGTACTCAAGAAGTCAAAAGTTCTTTCTCTAATGACCAAAAGAAGGTTCAATACCCTTAAAGCGAAAAGAAAAGTTTTGTAGTTAATTAGAAGTTGTGTACAAGTACATTACATTTTTATTCAATTTGCTCACTGAAACTGTATATGTTAATTGTCATTATGATGTGATCAAATTTATAATAGATGTATATTGTTGATAAATCAGAGTTGTGAGAGAAGAGAAGCTAGATGGGATTGTTATGTTCGCTGATGATAGTAATATTCATAGTTTGGAACTGTTTGATGAGATACAAAATGTTGAATGGATTGGTGCTGTTTCAATTGGGATTCTTGTTCATTCTAGCCGTTCTGATGACGACCCTTTGGAGGTTCCGATAAATTTGGATAGAATGAATGAGAAAAATTCATTATTTTCGATTCAAGGTCCAGCTTGTAACTCATCTGATCAGTTAATTGGTTGGCACACATTTGATTCAATTGCCTACGGACAAAAGAGTGCAAATTATATTGGTGATATGGCAATTGTGTTGCCCAGGAAGCTGGAGTGGTGTGGATTTGTGATGAACTCGAGGCTATTATGGGAAGAATCTGAGTTCAGGCCTGAATGGATTAAGGATTTGGATATTGTGGTAGCTGATGGCGGAGGTGATGAAATTGAAAATCCTCTTTCTTTTCTTGAAGACTCTTCTATGGTGGAGCCGTTAGGCGGTTGTGGGAAAAATGTGATGATGTGGTGGCTCCGTGCTGAGGCTCGTGCAGATAGCAAGTTTCCTGCCAGGTAAAATTTTTTTACTTGATTTGGATATCTTTGATAAATCCTGTTCATTAATTGAAAAATATTGTGCTAAAGATCACATTTTTGGTCATATTAGGTCACTTGGCAAATATCTGTTGCTTGGTCATATTAGGTTACATGTGAAGTTGTGAACATATATTCAAATATAAAAGTTGACAAATTATGTTTTGTATACATGACAGCGTATATATTAACAAGTTTAATCTAAAGAATTATCCTATATTCGTATATAATTACTAAAGTTATATCTTCTGTAATAGTCACAATTCAATCTTGTGTTAGAGGACAAAGGGGTAAATAAGTAACCTTAATATTACTTGAATAATCAGTCTTGTTGCAGCAGGACAAAGGAGTAAATAAATAGTACACCTTCACTATATCGGAATATTAATGACAAGTTATTACAACTTCACTATATTCTATTAGGTAGCTATATAAAGGACATCCAAACACATAAACATCAGTCTTTTGGCCATAAATAATACAGGTGTTAGGATATAGTAGCAATTCTTAGTGGGTTAAAGTGTAACTTAGTTTAGTATAGGGATTTAATTGTACTTAGTAGATAGAGTTAGTATTAGACTTGAATTAGGATTAGGATTGTTGGTTCAGGCCCTTTGAAAAAACTCACAAATATAATGAACGAGAGGAAGTTTGCAAAAGAAAAACACACACAACTTACTTACATTCATTCATACCATAGATGCCCCTATATATAGGCTTACAAAGACTCCAAACTAGCAACAGGAAAAAAACGTGGGTACATGCTTTCATCCTAAAAAACGGGTACCACTACTTGACCCACTCTCCCTCACTCTAGCTCTTCAACGTACACATGAGATTTGGTCAAACTAGTACAATTTAAACCAATAAACTATTAATTAAAACATAACTAATAAAATACTAATAATACTTGACCCATCAAGATTAAACCCAACATTCACCCCCTTAATCTTGATGATCTCGATTCTTCAACTTGCTACTTCTTGATTTGATTTGACTCTCTTTCTTGCTAACATCAAATCTTCTTGCTTTCTATCTTGCTATTCGAACCATAAAGTCCGGTCTTGCTACTTGCTACGAGCCACACATGACCCGGTTTTTGCTTCTTCTTTCTTGCTTACTTTTGATCACCAAAAGATGATCAACTTTCTTCTTCTTTCTTGCTGCTTACTAATTGCTATTACTTTCTTTCTTTCTTCCTTTGTCTTTCTCACGGCACCTGACTTTCTTTCTCTTTCTTGTGGCACCTGATTTTCTTTCTTTCTTCTTTCTTGCTTGCTTTCTTTCTTTCTTTCTTGCTTTCTTTCTTTCTTTCTTTCTTTCTTGCTACTTGCTTTTAATTCTTGCCAACAAAAAACTGCTACTGTCCATCCTTACAATCAGGACTTCCAGATCTCTAAATGAAGATCTGAACGGTCAAAACGTTGGCCCAGATGTCAGGAAGACACTGTCCAAAAATGAGAACGATCCAACGGTTCAATCTCCGGGGATCGTCAGTTTTCCGGCCTGCTGCAGTAAAAAAAATGGCAAAACCCTCTTTTTCTTTCTTACGGTCTGCTAGCTTGCTAGTGTATTCGTTGCCTGCTAACATACAACAAACTGATGCTGCTGTTTCTTGCTTTTGATTAACTACTGTAATCAGGCTTGCTTGCTTTCTTGCAGTCTGATAACTTGCCATTGTATTACATGCCATACGACAAGCTCATGCTTTCCTGCTTGCTGCTTGCTCTCGACTCGATTACATGGGTTTGTAATCTGCTTGTTGCCTTGCTACCTTGCTACTTTCTGCTTGCTTTCCCTGCTCCGTCTGCCCTGCAGCGAAAGGGCTACACCTTTCCTTGAAACCGACTCTCAAACCGGCTACCTCGCTCTGATACCAAATGTTGGTTCAGGCCCTTTGAAAAAACTCACAAATATAATGAACGAGAGAAAGTTTGCAAAAGAAAAACACACACAACTTACTTACATTCATTCATACCATAGATGCCCCTATATATAGGCTTACAAAGACTCCAAACTAGCAACAGGAAAAAAACGTGGGTACATGCTTTCATCCTAAAAAACGGGTACCACTACTTGACCCACTCTCCCTCACTCTAGCTCTTCAACGTACACATGAGATTTGGTCAAACTAGTACAATTTAAACCAATAAACTATTAATTAAAACATAACTAATAAAATACTAATAATACTTGACCCATCAAGATTAAACCCAACAAGGATTAGGATTACTTGTTGCACAAGTAATTGATACCCCCTCATCTCTATAAAAGGAGGTGAAGGGGTGAGGCATAATCATTTTTCATGTACATATTCTTCCTTGCTCATTCGTTGGTTAATAAAGTTTAATGTTTGAGGTCTCATGTGTGGTTTCTTTGAGTTAATTTCCGCGCTAGCTTTAAGGGTCGTTGGATTTCTTCCAACAACAGGAGTTCTGGTTGTGCATTGTGAAGTGAAAAACACTAGAACTGCACACAGAAAGAACACTGAAATGTACATGGTTTGCTGAGTGCATTTACCATGAACTTCAAAATCGAGATTTGCATGATGCTTGTATAATCTTTTAAACTTAATTTCCATTTGAGTGCAGATGGACAATTGACCCACAATTAGAGGTGACAGTGGCAGCAAAGCGGACACCATGGCCTGATGTACCCCCTGAACTCCAATCCAATACAGAGAAAGTGATCACAGGTGACATTCAAGTAAACAGCCTGAAAAACTCAACATATACCAGAACATCATAATCAAGACGCAAATTCATGAGGCAAGAGAAAACATGAACTGAGAAACACTGATGCACATGTCTTGCCCAAGAGTTCTCAAGAAAAAAAAAATGAGAAGTAGATATTTTCTAAAACGATTAAGTGTAAACAGTTATTGGTTGGATACATACTGTTTCTTATGTAATTCTTTTTTTGTAACATAATTCAATTCAATTGGTTATTCTTCGGTTATTCTCGGGAACTTAAAAATGCTTTATTTGTGCCATAATTCTTGTGTACCTGAAACTTCACAACTATGATTGCCTGGAGTATAACTTGTACACCTTATGATGCAGACTGATCAGCTCACTTGCGAAGGATTTACGGTGGCTTCATTTACATATATATATATATAAGTAATTGTTCATAATCAAACTTATTTCTATACATACACACAGCAACATACTCACATACAGAATGTAAAAACTAATCAAGTGGCATTGGACTTTTCTAAGGTGAGCCCAAACTTTTCAGTCAGGTCAAATGCCTTAGGTTCCTGTTTCAAGTCAACACTCCAGTTGAAATTATTGAGTAATGAACCCAACATCACTGGGATCATACGAATTGCAAGTGGCAAACCAGGGCACGTTCTTCGTCCAACACCAAACGGAATTAGCTCAAAATGATGACCTCGGACATCAATTTGAGACGACAAGAACTTTTCTGATTTGAACTCTAATGAGTTTTCCCATATGGTTGGGTCCCGACCAATGGACCATGCATTCACAAAGACAAGTGTGCCCTTTGAGACGATGTATTCATTGAGTTTGACATTGTCCTCAAGTTTTCTAGGAAGCAAGAACGGAATTGCTGGGTGCAATCGTAAGGTCTCTTTTACGATGCATGATAAGTAAGGTAGCTTCAAAGCATCATCCTCTTTTACAACTTTTCCTTTACCAATAACCATTTTAAGCTCCTCTTTGGCCTTAGCCATAATCCGTGGGTTGAGGAGTACTTCTGTCATTGCCCATTCTAACGTGCTTGAAGTCTTATCAGCACCAGCAGCAAATAAATCCTATATCATCATATCGCAGTTACATGTTAAAATTGAATTTAATTATTAGAAAGGAATTAAAGACTGTACTCACCAATAACAACATTTTGAAGTGTGATTCGTTCATCTCGTCTGGGTTATCTTGAAGGATTTTCAAACACACATCCAACACATCATCTTGTATCAGTCTTCACGAACCTAATCTCTCTTTGATCAACTCATCAAATATACCAAGAATGTTCCCAAAATAACGAGTCATTCTCTTTCTGATCCCTTGTGGATCAATCTTCTTCAACACAGGAAAATAGTCCACTAGATTTGGCTTCCCAGCTTCCTCCATCATGTTGGCAATCAACTCCTTAAATTCTTTACCCGAATCCTCATACGGGTCAGATAAAATCCTTAGAGAAAATGGCGTTCGATAAAAGATTTAACGAGGTTCTAAAAGCAGCACGTCCAATGTCCACAGAATCATTGGACAAACTGGCTTTTTGGCAGTATGCTACTAGTTCTTTCACTTTCTGACTCCTCAAGTATTGGTTGGCATCAAGACTTTTCACAGAGAACATGTTGGAGTTGAGAATCTTGCGTAGGGCCCGCCACTGGGCGACAACAGGGAGGAAACTAATGGAGTACTTGTAGTGATTGTGGGCATGTAAGGCATCAGGAAAATTACGAGTAGAAAATGCAAGGTCTTGGTTTTTGAGTACTTCTTTGGCTGCATCAGCAGAGGAGATAACTAGAGTGTTAATTTGACCAAGTTTTAATGACATTATTGGGCCATGGATTTTGGCTAGGTTAGCTAGGGACCGGTGTGGTTGGTCACCGAGCAAGTGGAGGTTTCCGATAATAGGTAGGCGGGTCAGGCCTGGAGGCAGGTTTTTCGGGTTTTTCGACCCCAAAAACTGTCAAAGTGGCTTGAATAAGTGCATAAAATATGCTCAATAGACCAATAATAACTAGAAACTCCATTTTGAGATATTGGTTATTTTGTGTTGTGTTGTTGCTTAGTGTTTGTTCTACAGATAATTGTAAATGCATATTCTGTAATAAGTAAAAACCTCATCCTTAATTATACACCTCTTTGGGTTGAAAGGCTACAATGGTATGTTAGTAAAAATATAATTGTCACTTTTGTAAGATTAATTTATTATCCAGACCATGAAATAATCGCTTTGGTCAAGCAAATACTAGTATTAATCTTTCATCTCTTAGTTCAAATTAGTTATTTCCTAATTTTCATATGTAACAAGTGGATATATTGAATACATTATATAATTGTTTTTAAAGATAGATTCCTATGTACTGTATATGATGATTAGATTGATAGTGATGATTTATATGAATATGATAGCTCCAAATAGCGACTGATATAATACAGGCGGCTTTTGTCAACAGTTTTTATGTGCTAATTAAGGACGATAACGAGTAAGACACTAAGACTTCTTCTTAATCACGTCTTTGGCTATATAAAAAAAGTTGCAAGTGGTAATTAGATTGTTAAATTACTATCAGAAGTAACTTTCCGCAGTTTAGTCTCCCTTACCACAGCAGCCGCCAGGCCCACAATCTCCTTCATCTGATTGCGACTTCAAAACTGTAACTACATTTTTAGTTCCTATACAGGTGTCTTATTACGTTTTAGTAGCTTAATATTACAGGTTCAACACCAATACGAACGTCTAATTTTTTTCCTCCCCTGTTCAACTCTGCTTTAGCATCCAATGACACGATTACCTCTTGAACAAAAATAATTGTTAGTGTAGTTTGCTGCTATGTACTTACTCTCCTATACGTATCAGCAGAAAACAAACTTAACTGTCACATTAGTAATACCGATGAATGTTACATCATCACTGATAGGGTAAAAAAATCGAATACAATTTAAGAATGTATAAAAACTAAAAATAATCTTAGAAATAAGGAAACAAGGTAATGTATTATTACAATAATAGTCATTACAATTGTCATAATCTTATTTAAAAAGCCATTCATTCATAAACAATAAAACGATTGAATACTAGTTAAGTGGTATTGGAACAGCACAAAGAGGGTTAGCCTTTTCTACAGTGATGCCAAACTTCTCAGTCATGTCGAATGCCTTAGGTTCCAGTTTCAAGTCAACACTCCAATCGAAATTATTGAGTAACGAACCCAACATCACTGGGATCATACGTATGGCAAGTGGTAGACCAGGACATATTCTTCGTCCACCACCAAACGGAATCAACTCAAAATCTTGACCTCGGACATCAATTTGAGACGCTAAAAATCTTCCTGGAATAAACTTTAAAGAGTCTTCCCATACGGATGGGTCTTGTCCTATGGCCCATGCATTCACAAGCACTAGGGTGCCCTCTGGAATTGTGTATTCGTTGAGTTTCACTTGGTTCACAAGTTTTCGAGGAAGTAAGAAAGGGATTGGTGGATGCAATCGTAACGTCTCTTTTACAATGCATGATAAGTAGGGTAGCCTCGAGACGTCTTCCTCGTTTACAATGTTTCCTTTACCAATTACCTTTTCAAGCTCCTGTTTAGCTTTAGCCATAATATGTGGGTTGAGTAGTAATTCGGTCATTGCCCATTCCACTCCGCTTGAAGTTGTATCCGTTCCAGCAGCAAACAAATCCTATATCATTTCAAGTAATTTCATGTTATCTTTGAAATAACTGAAGTTAATATAAATGTGATCAATGATTTATTTATTCTTGTTAACTCTGAAAAATTACTGCAATTGATCATAAAGAAAGAAAATGATGAGAAATTCTCATTGCACAACCTCAAAATCCTGTATACACATCCCTTTCAAATAAGTTCAATATATTAGTCACTTCATTTTTATTTATTTTTTTCTATTTCATATCTTAATGTATTTAACGAGAATGTTCGCATCGCGCTTCGCTGCGAGGTATTTGGGGCTAGCTTTATATGGATTTAGCAAATTATAACTTTAAATAAAAATATAGCACTAATTAAAAGTAAATAGTAGATAATAATCGAAAAATGGAAGTTTTAAGTTATTTTTATTATATAAAAACCAGGGGAAGTTTTTATTAGTTCGTGATAAAACAATTTAATTCATATAAATTAAGAGAAGAATAATAATAATAATTTAAAATCTCATCCAAATTTAATTATATTTTCTTTACAAAAATAATAATTTTATAAAAGAACTAACATTAAATAAACCTGATAGCAATAAGGACTAGGGGTGTACATGGTTCTAAAACCGCACCGAACCGCACCAGAACCGCACCGAACCGCGAACCAATAAATGAAAAATTAAGAACCACGAACCGAACCATATAATTACGGTTCGGTTCCGGTTCGGTTCCGATTCGGTTCTTGCGGGTTTGGTTCTAAACCGAGAACCATATAAAGTAAAAGTCCACAATCAAATAATTAAACACAAAACCTTAAATTAACTAACAATCCAAACATGAAACATTGATAACATTCAAACGTAGGATAATTGCAATTAAATATCCAATGAACGAAACGAAATGTGTATCCAAAAGCTGTAGATATCCACATAGTCGAATATTCTCTTGCAGCCTTACTTATGATGTTTCTACATTGTAATTGTAAAAGTTGACTATGTCATGCTATACTAAAAATCAACTTTGAATTTTATCATCGAAAGATGTAAAAAATAATATAATACGGAAGATTGAAATGTTAAGAGTAACTTGTGAACCAATTTCTTTGTGTGCCATTGCGGAAGATTGAAAAGTGAGTTTTTGCGTGTGCCATAGTGTGAATGAATACAAGATGGATGTATGAAGTTTGATTTCATTAACCCTAAAAGTTGATCATACACTGCCCATTAGGAATGGGTGGTGATTTGTACACCATCAACTTTTAGCCATACACCACTATTTATGCTTTAAATTGTTGTACTGTACAACAGACTGATGCATATTAATGGTGTATGGCTAAAAATTGGTGGTGTACAAATCACCACCAATTAGGAATAGCCCATAATTTTTTTGGAGTTAAAAAAATCCCATGAAAAACATATTTTTATAATATTAACGGTTCGGTTCCGGTTTTATACGGTTTTAGCGGTTTTAGCACCGAACCGAACCGCGAACCATTAACACTAAAATATTAGAACCATGAACCGAACCGTTAAATTACGGTTAGGTTCGGTTTTGGTTCGGTTCCGGTTCGGTTTACCGGTTCTGACGGTTCCGAACCATTTATGTACACCCCTAATAAGGACCATATTGTTTTCAAAAAACATGTATTAAAATAAATACTATACCACTGAAACTCATTATAGTAAAAAGTGACTTGTTTTATTCATGGTGTGCATAGTCTATTGCATAATTTATTAAGAAAACAAAAAGTCAAGAAAATGCAAAAAGAAAAAATCTAAGTCTCATTATAGTAAAAAGTGACTTGTTTATTCAAGCAGTGCATAGTCTATGATAGGGGTGAGCATGGTACAGAACCGGTATCAAATCGGTTGGTACCGGTTTTATTTTTGGCCTTAAAGTGAGTACCGATTACCGGACCGTTTAAAGCGGTACGGTACCGGTACGGGTAAAAGTGGTACTATACCGCTTTTGTACCAAAAAATAGTAGAATAATAATTAAACCTATCTACGTATTTTGTACTCGATAAAATTCAAAGAAGATAAATATTAATGAATCCCAAATAAATAAAAACATCATTAAGTGACATAGATGGATATTGACGAAGAAAAACAAATATATACAACGACGTTATTGTACTGCGTTAAGTGATTTGGTAATGACACAAGTCATGATCCTTACCTTTATATTAACAAGCAATATGTTTGGAATCCGATTAAACTAGGGTGCTAAAAATGTGATTGTTTGTGTAGCAAAGAGTACTAGCTAGACTTCTATAAAATTATAATTGTATTCATACGCGAGAGTATAACTCTATTTTATACTTTTCTTAATTACCCAAAAAATATCATTTTTATATTCATAGACATATCATATGATCATAGAAATGATGTTTCAAATAAATATTTATAACATATAGAAAGAACCTACGGACCTATAACAAAAAAAAATGTATATTTCAGATATGGTACCAAAGCGGGAAAAGTGGTAAAATACCGGTACCGAACCGGTTGGTACCGGTTATCTTTTGGCCCTAAAGTAAGTACCAAATACCGGACCGTTTAAAGTGGTACGGTACCGGTTCGGTACGGTTCCGGTACGGTACCGGTACGGGATCGGGATTCGGGTACGAATGCTCACCCCCAGTCTATGATATAATTTTTAATATATGAGAAAGAAAACAAAAAGTCAAAAAAATACAAAAAGAAAAAATCTAAGTCTTGCAGCAGGTGATTTGAACGTGTCAAAATTATATATAATCAAATTATTCGAATCATGCATCCTAGAATTCTTCAATGACTATTATTTAAATTCTTTTTGTTAAAATTGATAGATTTGAGTGGTGTTAATTTTCTTGATCAACAAAGTTGGGCTATACCTCTTGGCTATTAGACCTTCATAATTTGTTTTTACACCAACAATTTGCTTTATCTATGTCAAGTTTTGTGTAAAGTTTCAAATTTTGACCTCAATGACATTTACAAAACGACAATTTGCAATATCAAAACCACAATGAATCAACGGCTAATGTATATAAGGTAAATTTTGTTGGTATTTATTTTATTTTATAACGCCGCCCACTCCACGTGCTCTAATAACTTTTATCACAATAATTTATTTAATATTTCATATGAAGGGCACGCAAGTTAGGAACACTTATTAAAGTTTTATATTTTTCATAAATAATAGACTTGATAATTAATGCACACATAGAAATGAAAGTTTTAGTGTATTTAATAAGCTTTATCCTGTGTCCTTTAGGGTACAAATTAGCCAAACCCTTAATTTATTTGCGCTAACTCCAAAGAACTTACTATAATACAATGAGAAGATTCGGAATAGTTGGAATCAATCAGATTCTGTAAATTACTTGTAATTTTGTTTTTTTCGAAGTAACCAGATCCGGACAGGACGCTTATCGCAGATCGAAAACTTGATATTTTAATGTCCTATTAGCACAAGGGTCAACCATCTAATAAGAATTAATCCGAATCTATTTATTAAACAATTTATATTCTAATTTACTGCTTAACTAACTTTAGTTAGTTAGGAAAACCATCTAATAAGAATTAATCCGAATCTATTTATTAAACAATTTATATATTCTAATTAACTGCTTAGGAAACTACTCGTTGAATCACAAATGCAAAGAACCGCTTAATCACATAACAAAAAAAGCTAAAAGAGTTGCGAATTTACTCACCAAAAACAAGCTCTTGAAGTGTGATCGTGTGATTCCGTCTTCGTTATCTTGAATAATATTCAAAGAGACATCTAATACGTCGTTTTGCTTCAGTTCTCCCATCCCCAATCTTTCTTGAATCAACACTTCAAATATGTCCAGAATCGTCCCAAAATGACGAGTCAACCTCCTCCTAATCCCTTGTGGATCCATCTTCTTCAAAAACGGAAAATAGTCCACTAGATTTGGCTTCCCAGCCTCAACCATGATGTTACCAACCACCTCCTTGAATTCTTTACCCGAATCCTCCTCATACGGGTCAGTTAAATCTTTAGAGAAAATGGTGTTGGATAAAAGATTCAACGAGGTTCTAAAAGCAGCACGCCCAATATTCACAGAATTATTGGACGTGCTAGCTTTTTGGCAGTACGCTACGAGCTCCTTCACTTTTTGGCTCCTCAAGTGTTGGTTGGCATCAAGGCATTTTACTGAAAATATGTTGGAGTTGAGAATCTTGCGTAGGGCCCGCCACTTGGTGCCGACCGGGAGGAAACTGACCGAGTACTTGTAGTGATTGTGAGCATGCAGGGCGTCGGGGATATTACGTGTGGAAAAAGCAAGGTCTTGGTTTTTAAGTACTTCTTTAGCGGCAGCCGCTGATGAAATGACTAGTGTGTTGATTTGGCCAAGTTTTAAGGACATTATTGGGCCATGGATTTTGGCTAGTTTGGCTAGCGATTGGTGTGGTTGATCACCGAGTAAGTGAAGGTTTCCGATGATTGGTAGCCGGGTCGGGCCTGGAGGCTGGTTTTTCGGGTTACCCACCCCAGAAAATGAGAAGGTGGCTCGGATAAGAGCATAGCATATGATCAATAGACCAATAATAACTAGAAACTCCATTGATGGGTTTATTTGGTGGTGTTCTCTCTATGCATTTAATAACTAGACACTCCAGTGTACATTATTTGTATGTATTGTATTTTAATCCAGGTAATTTAAATATAATTATTTTATTAAATTAAATAATATGTATATCTCTATCATCTTTATATATAAATAAAGCAGTTGTTGGCTTTTCAACTGCTTCATGATTCGTCCTATGAAACTATGAATGGCACGTCAGATGGCATAATAGCCTTAAAAAATACAAGTATGTTTTCAACTATTGTATGACATAAATGTAACGCCCCAAATTTTTGTAAGTTTAAATTATATTATATACGTTTAGTTATTTAATTATATGTATATAATATTATGTTATGTGAAATAATTGTTATGTGTTAGAATTAGTTAGTGAAACTAACTATGTAAAGAACTTGAGTTAGAGGGTAGAAAATGTCATATTAGTAAAGATGAAGGGAGTAATGTGTAAATAAGATAAATAAAATACAGAATTCAGTAACTTCTACTGTATTCTTGTACTGCAATCAGAAAAATCACGTATGAGGTTTTAGAGAGAGACAGAAATCGAATTAGAGAGAGAGGGAAGGAAAGAAGAAGAACAAGATCAAGTTTTGGGCTAGGGTTTTGATTAATTGAAGTTTCTAAGCTTCAATTCAGCTTTCTAAGGTAAGAATTCAACTCTTTACTTGTTTAAATTGATGTTAGGGTTTAAGTTACATAAACCCTAAGTTAGTGATTTTAATGGTTAAGTGGGTAAGTAGATGTAATTAAGCTTTATACATGTGTTTGAGTTAGAAAGAATGATTTAATTGTGTTAGTTATGTTGATAAACTTATAATCATGTGTTTATTGGGTAATTGAATTATTATGAGTATGTTTGATCACTAGTTAGTGATGTTTATGATGTATGAAAGTGTTAATGATAAGAATTAGTTTCAATTACCCAAATACATGTGATTATGTAGTTATGTGTATGGAACTTATGTTAGATAATTGGAGGTTATGAGATTTAACTTCTAATTTACATGTGAGAAGTAAGAAAGAGTAGTTAAATATGTAAATGATAAGTGTTTATGTGATTATGTGAATAGGTGATCAAGTGTGAAGAGTTCAAGTTATTGTTTGTGCAAGTGATAAGGTAAGTATTTGGACATGTGGAACCAAGGAGTGATTTATCATTCGTTTGGTGGTATCTAAGTAATGGCTTTGTCATTAGCTTAGTTTGATGTCAATTCTTCGGAATTTGGCATGTTAGATGTTATGGATCCTTAACTTGTTGCAGATTTTGATTGTTAGAGTCCATTACTTACTAAGCATTTATGCTTATGTGTTATGTTTAACATGTTTCAGGAAGTTCAAGTAAGGTAAAAGAGGAATCGGGAAAGAAGGTTATGGAAAGCTAGTGGTGGAGCTCATTGCTTGGTTGGTAATGAGTTTTATCCCTTTTGATCATGCTTACGATACAATAACACCCCCGTTTGTAAAGTTTAAGATTTAAGTCAATGTTTGTAAAAGTTAGTAAGTCTCACTTGTGAAAGTTGATGTTTTGGTTAAAGTTAAATGTAGTGAGACTTGGAAATGTTAAAGTTTAAGTGAATGTGAATGAAAAGTGTTTTGTTTGACTTTGTAAAGTCAACTGAGTAAAAGTATAAGTGATTGAAAGGTTAAATATTGAAATGGGTCAATTTGGTGCCCAAATGGGTCACTAAGTGTTTAAGTGTCAAAATGGGTCAAAGGTGTCGAAAGTCAATGGTTTTGGTTTACACAAGTTCTAAAGTTCAGTTGAAAGGTGTAGTCAAGAGTTGGAAGTCAGAATTGATGTAGTTTAGAACTTGACATGTTAACATTTTGGTTTAAAATGGTCGAAATTTAGTCAACGGCTCAAAATGAGAATTATTATGAAATTTGAAAAAGTGCAAAAAGGGAAGTCTTCGTTTTGGTCATATAGACGTGCACGCAAAATTTCAGGTCAAACGGACTCCCGAGTCAAAAGTTATGCGCGTTTGAATTTGGTCAAAATTATGATTTTTGCTGAGATCGGATTTTCAAAGGAGTACGCGATCCCAGCATCTTGTAGGATCGCGTACTATAGTGAAATTTTACATCCGTAGGTTTTTCAAAGGAGTACGCGATCCCAGACTTCAGGTTAGGATCGCGTATGTGTGTACAAAATTGACTTTTTCATTTTCGGAGCAAAATTTGACCCAGAACACAGTAGAAAGATATTTCATGAGCTATAGATCATAAATTGGGACCTATTATAGTATGTTTACAGTTTAAACAAAAAAAAAAATTTTTTGTTCACGTTTCGGGGTGTTTCAAGTTGGTATCAGAGCACGGTTTAAGGGATTCGGGTATTAACCATTAGTGGGTACTTGATCTTAGACCACTTTAATTATTGTATTGAGCATGATTTAGAACTGTTATGTGTACAGGGTTATGTGTGCTAATGATTTTGAATCAAAGTGTGTCGTACAGACTTTGGATATATTATAATTTAATACGGTAATTAATGCGCCTGGCCAACGCAGTGATTATCATATTACATTATGGGTATCCATGGAAACTACGAGACATTAGAGGATAAGTTATTAGCTATTGTTAGTGTTAGATGTTAGAAGTACAGATAAAGTAGACTTATGATTGTTAAGTAAGTTGAGTTAATTATATTATGTCTACTTTCAGTAAAGATGGATGAGCGAGAAATAGATCTTACTCTTGGTTTTAATCCGGGTAATAGAGCCCAAGATGATGAGGCAGGAGGCAGAAATGAAAGACCAAGGTCTCCTATTCCTGACACCGAATTGTCATGGGAAGGTATAAAATCCCTTGTGTCTAAAGAGATTAGTCAAGCTCAAGAAGCATCTCTTCCTTTCTTGGTGACTACGATTACAGATACAGTAAGAAAGATTGTAAGTGAAGAAATGCAGAAAGGAAGAGGAGAAGTAGTTATGCCCAGATCAGAGGTAATTCCTCAACCGAATATTCAGGAGGAGCCGAAAAAGATCAGTTATAGAGATTTCTCAGCTTGTAACCCACCAGAATATGATGGTGATTTAGATCCAATTAAATGTTACCGTTGGATCTCAGAAGTAGAAGGGGCATTCGCTACTGTGGATTGTCCCAACAAATTTAAAGTAAGGTATGCAGCTAACCTTTTAAAGAATCGTGCTAAGTGGTGGTGGAATGTACAGTGTAGAACTAAAGGTGATGAAGTTATTAGCAAGTTAACTTGGGAAGAATTTAAAGTGATGTTTGAAAGCACGTATTCTCAAGATGCAGATTTGAATAGAATTCGTCAAGAGTTTCTTGCTATGGAGCAATCAAATGAATCAGTGAATGAGTTGGTGGGAAATTTTCTGGATAGAGCTCGTTTTTGTCCAGAGTACATGGATAACCCAAGAATGCTTATGAATCATTTTCATAAGGTTTTGAGGAAGGAAATCAGAAAGTATGTACTTCCAAAGAGATGTCAGACACTTGAAGAGATGATAGATGAAGCGAGATTCCAGGAATTGGAATTAAAGAAAGATGAACAAGTGGCAGCTGCTAAAAGAAAAAGTGAGCAAAGTTCCGGTTCATCAAAGAAGTTTAGACCGAGTGGGAATACAAAGAAGGATGATAGACCGGTGCCAGCTGAATGTAAGAAGTGTCATCGAAAACACTTTGGAGAATGCAAGTTTGGCACCAACGCATGTTATCAATGTGGACAAGAAGGTCACTTTGGCCGAGATTGTCCAAACCCAATTTATAACACCCCTCATTTCATACTGATAATATTATATAAAATACGGAAGCGAAGATTAATAAAACACAATACTTGATTACATAATCTACTAAAATATTAAAACCGTCTACATGTTTAAGTCACTTCAATTTAAAACTTGTTCAAAAGATTAGCATGACGGGGTATTATATGAACTAAACCGAGTTATTACAAAATAGTCAGAGTAGCTTGAATACCAAACATTCCATTCTTCCAAAGTTTGACCTTCCTGCTACCCACCCTCATGCTCAAAACAAAAGTCTGCAGGAAGTAACAACGAGGGATTAGCACATAGCTAAGTGAGTAAATCCAACACTCAACATTTAACTTAGCTAAACCAATTAACAACAACAAGTATTCGCAACTACAACAATCAACAACAACTTAATGAGGATCGGTGGATCCGGGGATAACCTTAGCACCCGGGCGGCTCCCCAAGACCACTTATCCAAACATATCCATATGGCCATAACGGACGAGACCGATAGCTAGTGTTTATCGTACTTAGGTACAGTTCAGCACACACAACAAATGAAGTACTTCCCTGTACCGTTCACACAACAACTCACTAGCCCAACCAACAGTTCATCAACTTGTTGACCTCATTAACAACGATGCCCGAAGGCCACACAAAGCACATATAGGCATATGATCAACAATAACCAATAATCAACTCAATAATCAAGTCTACGTTTACCCGTCGTAATCAAATGATTACAACTAAGCCAAACGGTGAGTTTTGAATCCACTCACCAATACCTTCGTCTTCAACTACTCAGATTCTCGGAGCAACTTTGTCTTTTGGAGGATCTGAGATTCAACACCAATAAAAAGTTAGTAATCAAGATCGTCCAATTATAACTTATAAAAGTTCGACACATTTGGAACTCATTAATATAAACATCTAGATTACTAGCTACTAATTATGCATATTCAATCATAATGCATCAAATAATTATCGTATAATAACACTTAAAAGGTTTTTAAAAACTAAAACTGAAAAATCCCTGGAAACAGCCAGAAGCCGCCGGCTTGACCATAGAAGCCGCCGGCTTCCCATGGTCAACCGCCGGGTCAATCCCTTCAACCGCCGGGTGAATTACGTTTTTCATCAACAGAACTTAATTGGGTTTTAAAGCCTCTAGTGTCCGCCGGTTTGGGTCTACTGCCCGCCGGTTGGGGGTCACAAGCCGCCGGCTTGGCATTGAAGCCGCCGGCTTCCCCATCATTGAACAGAACCCGCCGGCTAGGCTTATGAAGCCGCCGGCTTCTCCTCCAGTTCAAGAACAGCAGCAGCAGTTTATGAAAAATGCACGAACCAAAAATTTCCAAAACCTCAATTTCGACTCAAATATGCATATAACTCGATTTCTAATCCAACAACAACTTCATACAACATCTATATAACCTTATTCAATCTCCATAACATCCAAACATCCAAATAACCAAGATTTACACCAAAATCATTAAACCTATTCATATTATCAAACTAATTCAAATCTTAACCCAATACTCGAATTCAATGCATTTAACTAGTTAATAAGCATTACCTATCATCATATGTCACTAACAATCACCATATAAACTTACCAAGATCATTCAATTCAACAATTTCTTTTCCTAACCACCATTTGAAATAAACTTCATTACTTTTAAAAAAAATGGAGATGATGATGAATAGAAGAAGAAGGAGGTGATGATGATGATAATAGCTAGTAGATTCCAACTTCCAAACACTTTCTAAATTGATGATTAACCTTGAATATCACTAGCTAGGTTTTTGTGTGTTTTATTTGAAAGAGAAATTGGGAAAGTGATCAAGAGTTAGGTCGATGCCCATTTTAACCAACCTACAACATTGGGTAATTAATACCCACTCTAAATCTATTGTCTGGCACTTAATTACTAAATGCGAGAAATTTATTTTATTGTTCCGTCAACTTTAATAATTTAAAACGAGCAACATTTCATCATTCACCTTAAGTCCTGAGACTTATTTCACCAACTTTCACAATTAAACAATTATATCGCAAAAACTATTTAACACAATTAAATACGCAAATATAAATAGAAAATACCAGGCTATTGGAGAGGATGTTACACAATTCGTGTATGTTATAATTGTTATGAACATGGGCACATAAAATCAGAATGTCCGAAACTTGGGAACCGGCCTACTTCTTCAGCACCTCGAAGAACTTCAGAAAAGAAAGTTGTAGAAGTTCCAAAGTCTAAAGGCCGTTCCTTTCAGATTACTGCTGAGGAAGCTCAGCGAGCCCCCGATGTCCTGACAGGTACCTTTCTTGTAAATTTAATGCCTGCACACGTATTATTCGATTAGGGAGCTTCGCGATCTTTTGTGTCAGAAAAGTTTAGTCATAAATTCTCTATTCCCCTTAGTGAGTTAGACACTCCACTGGACGTTGAGGTTGCAGATGATAGAATAGTTTATGTTGCTAATGTGTTCCGTGGGTGTCAATTACAGATTAGTAATGAATCTTTTATTATTAATCTCATTCCAATGCCAATGGGTGAGTTTGATGTAGTAGTGGGTATGGATTGGCTAGGTAGATACAATGCTATTATTCAGTGTGAGAAAAAGATTATTCGTATCAATACTTCAAGTGGGGGAGTGATTGATATTTATGGGGAAAAGAAAAAGCCTTCCTTATCCATATGTACCTTTGCTCGTGCCAAACGTCATTTGTCACGTGGTTGTCAAGCCTTTTTGGCCCACGTGATAGATCTTCAGAAAAGTATTCCAAAACTCGAGGAGATTCCTGTTGTAAAGGAGTTTCCCGATGTTTTTCCTGACGAGCTACCGGGTATTCCACCCGATAGGCAAGTCGAGTTTCGTATAGATCTTATCCCTGGAGCTACTCCTATTGCTAAGACTCCGTATAGACTTGCCCCTTCAGAAATGCAAGAATTGATGAAACAGTTACAAGAATTGTTAGATAAGGGGTTTATTCGTCCGAGTAGTTCTCCATGGGGTGCTCCAATTTTGTTTGTTAAGAAAAAGGATGGTACAATGCGCATGTGTATAGATTATCGGGAATTGAATAAAGTTACCATCAAGAATAGGTATCCCTTACCTAGGATTGATGATTTGTTTGACCAGTTGCAAGGTGCCAGCTATTTTTCTAAAATTGATTTACGTTCTGGTTATCACCAACTCAAGGTTCGAGAAGAGGATGTGTTTAAAACAGCTTTTAGAACTAGATACGGTCACTATGAGTTTGTGGTGATGCCATTTGGTTTGACTAATGCACCAGCCGCTTTTATGGATCTTATGAATCGGGTATGTCGTCCAATGCTCGATAGATCTGTAATTGTGTTTATTGACGATATTCTTGTTTATTCTAAGTCTGCTGGTGAACATGAACTTCATTTAAGGCAAGTTTTGCAAATGTTACGTAATGAAAAGCTTTATGCCAAGTTCTCTAAATGTGAATTTTGGCTCCGTGAAGTTCATTTTCTGGGTCATGTTGTGAACAGTCAGGGAATTAAGGTTGATCCTACCAAAGTCGAGGCGGTGATGAAATGGGAACCCCCAACCAATCAGACTGAGGTAAGGAGTTTTTTGGGTTTAGCCGGGTATTATAGACGGTTTATCCAGGATTTCTCCAAAATTGCTACTCCACTCACAAAGCTTACTCGTAAGAATATTAAGTATGAATGGAAAGATGAACATGAACAGGCCTTTAGAATTATTAAATTAAAGTTAAGTCAGGCACCTATCTTAGTACTTCCCGATGGTACTGAAGATATGGTTGTATATTGTGATGCCTCTTATAATGGATTAGGTTGTGTATTAATGCAACGTGGAAGAGTAATAGCTTATGCCTCGAGACAATTGAAAGAACATGAAAAATGATATCCAGCACATGATTTAGAACTTGCAGCAGTTGTTTTTGCCCTTAAGATATGGAGGCATTATTTGTATGGAGTAAAGTGCACTATTTATACCGATCATAAAAGTCTTAAGTATTTCTTTGATCAGAGAGACCTTAATATGAGACAGAGACGTTGGTTAGATTTGGTGAAGGATTATGATTGTGAAATCCTTTATCATCCTGGAAAAGCGAATGTAGTTGCAGATGCTCTCAGTAGAAAGGCAATGCATCATGCCTTGATTGTTAGATCTCTTCGAATTACAGTCTCTCCAATTTTGTTCGATCAGATTAAAGAGGTGCAGCAGAAAGCTTGGCAGAAAGGTGATTGGAAAGTGGAACGTATTAAAGGTCAGATTCAGAATATTGTTGAAGATTCCTGAGGATTAAAGACTCGATATGGCAGAATCTGGATTCCAAAGTCAGCAGAGTTAAAGAAATTATTACTTGATGAGGCGCATAGATCCAAATATTCTATTCATCCTGGTGCCACTAAGATGTATCATGATTTAAAAGCAGATTATTGGTGGCCAGGTATGAAGAGAGAGATTGTTAAATATATCGAGCAATGTTTAACTTGTTTACAGGTAAAAGCAGAACATCAAAAGCCAATGGGAATGATGCAACCCTTGGATATTCCTGTTTGGAAGTGGGAGTATGTTACTATGGATCTAATCACCAAATTGCCAAAGACCCGACGTCAGCATGATACAATTTGGGTAATTGTGGATCGATTAACAAAAAGTGCTATATTTCTGCCAATTAAAGAAACGTATACTTCAGAAGCACTTGCAGATTTGTATGTTCAAGAAGTGGTGGCACGTCATGGAGTACCTCTTTCCATTGTTTCTGACCGGGATAGTAGATTTACTTCCAGGTTCTGGAACAAGTTTCAAGAAGATTTGGGTACTCATGTTAATTTAAGCACAACTTTTCATCCGCAGACTGATGGTCAGAGTGAAAGAACTATTCAAATGTTAGAAGACATGTTAAGAGCTTGTGCTATTGATTTCGGTGGTAATTGGGATGAACATTTACCTTTGGCAGAGTTTTCATATAATAATAGTTACCACGCGAGTATAGGTATGCCACCTTATGAAATGCTTTATGGAAGAAAGTGTAGGACTCCAATTTGTTGGGGTGAGATTGGTCAGCGAGAATTGGGTAATACTGATATTGTACAGAAAACGGCTGAAAAGATTGATCAAGTCAGAGAACGGTTGAAAATGGCACAGGACCGTCAAAAGTCTTATGCCGATGTTAGAAGACGCCCAATTGAATTTCAAGTTGGAGATAGAGTAATGTTAAAAGTATCTCCATGGAAAGGCATCATACGTTTCAGAAAACGAGGGAAGCTAAGTCCTCGATTTATCGGTCCTTTCAAAATCTTAGAAAGAGTAGGAAATGTAGCTTATAGACTTGAGCTACCGGAAGAGCTAGTAGGAATCCACAGCACTTTCCACGTATCATACTTAAGAAAGTGTTTAGTGGATGAGGCTTCATATGTACCTTTAGAAGAGATAGAGATTAATGACCAATTGAATTATATAGAACAACCGATAATGATTCTAGAAGAGAAAGTTAAGAGATTGAGAAATAAAGATATTAAATTGTTCAAAGTTCAATGGAAGCATAGAAAAGGGTCAGAGTTCACGTGGGAGCCGGAGCATGAAATTGTTAAGTATTATCCGGCTTTGTATCAAGAATGGATTGTGAGGACACAATCCTGAATAAGTGGGGGAGAGTTGTAACGCCCCAAATTTTTGTAAGTTTAAATTATATTATATACGTTTAGTTATTTAATTATATGTATATAATATTATATTATGTGAAATAATTGTTATGTGTTAGAATTAGTTAGTGAAACTAACTATGTAAAGAACTTGAGTTAGAGGGTAGAAAATGTCATATTAGTAAAGATGAAGGGAGTAATGTGTAAATAAGATAAATAAAATACAGAATTCAGTAACTTCTACTGTATTCTTGTACTGCAATCAGAAAAATCACGTATGAGGTTTTAGAGAGAGACAGAAATCGAATTAGAGAGAGAGGGAAGGAAAGAAGAAGAACAAGATCAAGTTTTGGGCTAGGGTTTTGATTAATTGAAGTTTCTAAGCTTCAATTCAGCTTTCTAAGGTAAGAATTCAACTCTTTACTTGTTTAAATTGATGTTAGGGTTTAAGTTACATAAACCCTAAGTTAGTGATTTTAATGGGTAAGTGGGTAAGTAGATGTAATTAAGCTTTATACATGTGTTTGAGTTAGAAAGAATGATTTAATTGTGTTAGTTATGTTGATAAACTTATAATCATGTGTTTATTGGGTAATTGAATTATTATGAGTATGTTTGATCACTAGTTAGTGATGTTTATGATGTATGAAAGTGTTAATGATAAGAATTAGTTTCAATTACCCAAATACATGTGATTATGTAGTTATGTGTATGGAACTTATGTTAGATAATTGGAGGTTATGAGATTTAACTTCTAATTTACATGTGAGAAGTAAGAAAGAGTAGTTAAATATGTAAATGATAAGTGTTTATGTGATTATGTGAATAAGTGATCAAGTGTGAAGAGTTCAAGTTATTGTTTGTGCAAGTGATAAGGTAAGTATTTGGACATGTAGAACCAAGGAGTGATTTATCATTCGCTTGGTGGTATCTAAGTAATGACTTTGTCATTAGCTTAGTTTGATGTCAATTCTTCGGAATTTGGCATGTTAGATGTTATGGATCCTTAACTTGTTGCAGATTTTGATTGTTAGAGTCCATTACTTACTAAGCATTTATGCTTATGTGTTATGTTTAACATGTTTCAGGAAGTTCAAGTAAGGTAAAAGAGGAATCGGGAAAGAAGGTTATGGAAAGCTAGTGGTGGAGCTCATTGCTTGGTTGGTAATGAGTTTTATCCCTTTTGATCATGCTTACGATACAATAACACCCCCGTTTGTAAAGTTTAAGATTTAAGTCAATGTTTGTAAAAGTTAGTAAGTCTCACTTGTGAAAGTTGATGTTTTGGTTAAAGTTAAATGTAGTGAGACTTGGAAATGTTAAAGTTTAAGTGAATGTGAATGAAAAGTGTTTTGTTTGACTTTGTAAAGTCAACTGAGTAAAAGTATAAGTGATTGAAAGGTTAAAGATTGAAATGGGTCAATTTGGTGCCCAAATGGGTCACTAAGTGTTTAAGTGTCAAAATGGGTCAAAGGTGTCGAAAGTCAATGGTTTTGGTTTACACAAGTTCTAAAGTTCAGTTGAAAGGTGTAGTCAAGAGTTGGAAGTCAGAATTGATGTAGTTTAGAACTTGACATGTTAACATTTTGGTTTAAAATGGTCGAAATTTAGTCAACGGCTCAAAATGAGAATTATTATGAAATTTGAAAAAGTGCAAAAAGGGAAGTCTTCGTTTTGGTCATATAGACGTGCACGCAAAATTTCAGGTCAAACGGACTCCCGAGTCAAAAGTTATGCGCGTTTGAATTTGGTCAAAATTATGATTTTTGCTGAGATCGGATTTTCAAAGGAGTATGCGATCCCAGCATCTTGTAGGATCGCGTACTATAGTGCAATTTTACATCCGTAGGTTTTTCAAAGGAGTACGCGATCCCAGACTTCAGGTTAGGATCGCGTATGTGTGTACAAAATTGACTTTTTCATTTTCGGAGCAAAATTTGACCCAGAACACAGTAGAAAGATATTTCATGAGCTATAGATCATAAATTGGGACCTATTATAGTATGTTTACAGTTTAAAAAAAAAAAAAAAATTTTGTTCACGTTTCGGGGTGTTTCAATAAATAAGCATCGTATGAGGCGGATGTAGAAGGGGCAACTAAGTCTGCCATCTCAAGAATTTTCATATCTTGTAAAGATTCAAGGTTTATGGATTATATAATATGGGTGGGTTCAAATGAGAATATGAATTTGTGTGAGAATGAGGAAACCAATGATATTGTGCCATGTGTATAATGAGAATGCTCCACATGTACAAAACCCATTTACCCCCAACATCAATTATCTCACAAACGACAAATCAAAAAATTATGAAAATTGCACCATTAAATTCAGCGTTTTATCCTCTTCGATTTTCCGTCCCTCAAGACATACTTTTGACAACCTTTTTTAAAAATTTTTTTGGTGGGTTTTACAAATTAGTAACACATGTGTTAGTGTTGCGTTTAGGGTTTAGGGTTTGGGGTGGTGGGTTTAGGGGTTAGGGTTTAGGGTTTGAGGTTTGGGGTTTCGCCCCGAAACCCGAAACCTCAAACCCTAAACCCTAACCCCTAAACCCCAAACCCTAAACCCTAAACGCTTTACAAAACTTCAAACCCTAAATTATACTAAACCCTAAACCTTAAACCCTACTAAACCCTAAACCCTACTAAACCCTAACCCTAACCCTAAACCCTAACCTTAACCACAAATTAAATATATAACCAATCACTAACACATGTGTTACTAATTTGTAAAACCCACCAAAAAATGGAAGAAAAAAAAGTTGTCGAAAGTATGCCTTGAGGGACGGTAAATCGAAGAGGAGAAAACGCTGAATTTTATGGTGCAATTTTCATGATTTTTCAACTTACCGTTTGTGAGATATTTAATTTTCAAAAATGTGGAGGAGAGAGAATAAAGTGACACATGACATAAATCTATTGGTTCCCTCATCTACATGTAAACTGTAAAACACAAAACGTTATATTAAAACGTGATTCAACTTTTAGAAACAGTAATCATACTCATGTACGATGAAAAAGGTCACGATAATGAAATGGAATATGTTATTCGTAAATTAAAGCTAGATACGTAAAAGTAAACGCAGTTATTTATACACCACCAATTTTTTATCATACACCACTAATGTGTATCAAACCCGTTGTACAGTACAACAACTTAAAGCATAATTAGTGGTGTACGGTTAAAAATTGGTGGTGCACAAATCACCACCCAAAAGTGAATTTGTTTAGTCAACCATGTTTTGCGTTCATGCACAATTATTTACTTGATGACAATGATATTAATATATTTTAGTTAATTAATTTTATGCAACTATCTCATGTGTTTAGCGATTAATGCTAATATGCTATAGTATATAGGGACGAAAAGAAACTTAACCGAATAGTAAAAATCACATAATAAGGAAGAGTGGGTCATTTTACCGTGTTTGGTACCAAACAGGACCTAATAATACTCTCCCTTTTCTTACCATCTTTTACTCGTCGATAGTAACTTTACTAATCAAGACTCTAATCAATTTATAAAAACTACACAATTATGATTACGATGTTAATTACATAATGTTCAATGAATAATGTTTTTCTTTTTTGGGTTTTTTAGTAAAATATTTTTAAATAATATATTCAATTTCACGGAAATTAAGATCACACTACTGCCAAATTCAAGACTTGCATGCTTCAGGCCTTCAGCAACTTTGTTCAATTTTTAATCAAGGGCTCGGCCGCTCGGGTCAACAGATTTGTACCTTGCATTCAGCCCACTCTCTATGGTAATTACGGCCCAAATGGCTCCGGTGGGCTCTTTCTATTTAGGGAAAATTACATGGGAAAAGCTAACTACATATTAACCTTCTTTAATACACTAAAAATTGCGATGAATAACATTAAAGAGAAGAGTTCAATTGAGACAATTTATTTTGTGTGAGAATGGAGAACCAACCACAATATGCCATGTGTCACTTTTTCTCTCTCATCCACGTTTTTAAAAAGTAAATATCTCACAAACGACAAGTCGAAAAATCATGAAAATTGCACCATATTTTTTAGCGTTTTATCCTCTTCGATTTGCCGTCCATCAAGGCATACTTCCGACGAACTTTTTTTTTTTCATTTTTTGGTGGGTTTTACATATTAGTAACACATGTGTTAGTGATTGATTATACATTTGATTTAGGGTTTAGAGTTAGGGTTTAGCAGGGTTTAGTGTTAGGGTTTAGCAGGGTTTAGGGTTTAGTATGATTTAGGGTTTAGAGTTTTATAAAGCGTTTAGGGTTTGGGGTTTATGGGTTAGGGTTTAGGGTTTAGGGTTGGGAGTTTGGGGTTTCGGCCCAAACTCCCAACCCTAAACCCTAACCCCTAAACCCCAAACCCTAAACCCTAAACGCAACACTGTAACACACGTGTTAGTTATGTGAAACCCACTAAAAATAATGGAAAAAAAAACTCGTCGAAAGTATGCCTTATGTAACACCCGCCAAATTAGGACTAGTAATTAGTGCCTAATCATATGTTAATACATGTAATTAGTTCCTGGTTAGGCTAATTAATGTATCGAATTATATATATTGTTGAATATATACGAAAATGCGATTTGATGAAATCGTACGCAATTTAAATCGAATGTATTTCGATTCAATTTAATACGGACGTTGGTGATCAACTTTATTAAATAACGCTTTTATGTCAAAAAATATTATTTTGATAATATTTCGTATTCATTCGTATTGTACAAACCAAACTTACACGATTTAAAACATTAAACTGCGCAAACTAAATAAACAAACTTATATTTTATAACTACAATATAAATTAAATTGTAAAATATTTAAATAAAACATCGCGTAATAAATTGTATTTTGGACTTATAATTAAAATGTAAATTATTATTTAACGTTAAATGACGGAGCAAACGAACACCACACGGGACGCGAGGCGAAAAACTGGAAAAGTGGGGATAACCCCCACCTCCCATTTTCTTTCTTCATTTTATCTTCTTTCTTCACTCTCTCTCTCTTTACTTTTCTCTCTAAACAAACAAACCACCAATCCACCTAAATCGCAAAATACTACGACCAAACGCAACCGGATCATAAATATTTTTAGAGATTCACGACCACCTCGCGACGATCTACAACGCTACCTTTCCGGATTTTCATTTCGGTAAATTGTAAGTTTCCGACAAAATCCCGAAATCACTCGATTCTTAGTATTTTTCACTTGTGGTTGTTTATATAACATATATATGTCCATTACTAAGTATATAACACGATTTCATAGCTTAAAAACGAGTTCAAAACGGATTTTTGGTCGGAATTAACGTTGACAGCCGGATTTCTGGGCTGGTGTTCATCCATGCGACACAAGCCTTGTGTCGCATGTTGTGTCGTATTTTACCCTTAGTGTCGCACGTTATGTCGTATTTCCCATGTTATGTCGCATAAAATCCCTTGTGTCGTACCTTATGTCGTACCAAAGATTTAGTGTCGCAAATCTTGCGACACAACCACTATGTCGCATACCCCATACGACACAATCACTATGTCGCTGTTGAATCAGCATTTCGCATCCATGCGACACAACTCTTGTGTCGTATGGACATTGTGTCGCACTCCTATGCGACACAACCTTTGTGTCGCATAATCCATTTGGTGTCGCATGATTGTGTCGCATAAAACAGCAGGTTTTCAAATCTCAATTTCACTAAGTGTTGGAACTATATAACCTCAAACCCTTATACGATACGACTTATAAAACACTTCGGGACACACTTTTAAGTGCAAAACGCCAATTACAAAATAATAATACTTAAAGTTTATTATTCCAAACCCATCACCAACGGGCCGTACACATTTTCAAACGCTTAACGAATCAACCAAATCGAAGTAATTTGGACATATATAGTTGTGTAACAACTACAAGGGTGATCTTTTGAGATACCCAATCATGATTATAACCATCGCGTGTCGTGGACACCCTCAGGTTACAAGTCGTTGGACTTCATTATTCGCTAATCAACTTACGTTTGTTTAAACGCTCTCAGACTCAGGTGAGTCTCATAGCCCCTCTTTTACTATTTTACTCAGGGGTGTGATATACTGCTCAAACTTTTAACGTGTGAACGCAAGTACCAACTTTTCATATACTACATGAGTTTTTCGAAACTAATCATTTAAAGTCCTCCGTCAGCATAGTTGTTAATACGTTGTAGCGTGAATATTAGTATATGGTACCATATAGGATTGACCCTCCTCGTCCGGGTTAGCAAGCACTAACCGGGTAAACGGACGTACTAATATTTGGGAAGACGAATGTTGATTAGGCATTCGTGGAGGCACCTCGCCCGGAATTCTCTATAGGGGACCCGGCCCTCGAGTTAAGCTCAACAATGTGCTCATGGCTGTATACACGATGATTATCATTTAATTGCTGGATGCAATTCATTATTTAATTGCTGGATGCAATTCATTATTTAAATCTTGCGGTTCATACGATATTACTTGATTTCAAACCTGTGAGCTCACCAGCTTTATAGCTGACCTTTTAGCATATATCGCAGGTACCCAGCAGTAGGATGTTTCTGCTTCAGGATTTAGCTCGAGTCAGCATACAGACGATTGAGATTTTCTTGCATTAGTATATTTTGTATAAGTACTTATGTACTGAAATCTCATTATATTTAACTCGAGCTATGTAAAGCTTTGAATGTTGTAAACATTTCAATTATCAATATATTTTGTTAAAACGACGCATATAGAGTCGTTTGCTATTTATCTTTGTGCTTTGTTATTGATTAGTAACACCCAAATCAAGCTTCCGCAAAACATTAAATTTGGGGGTGTTACACCTTAATGGACGGAAAATCGAAGAGGATCAAACACTGAATCTAATGGTGCAATTTTCATAATTTTCCGATTTGTCGTTTGTGAGATATTTAACTTAAAAGGTAAATGGGTTTTGTATTCTCTTTGTACACATGGCACCATATCATTAGTTCCTCTATTCTCACACAAATTTTTAGTCTCATTTGAACCTTACCCTAACATTAAATGCAATTGATATAAATATATAAAAGGAAATTAGAGAGTTAATTAAATACATTTTTGAATATTTTTATAGAAAATTTAAATGCATTAAATGAAGATTAACATGTGCCCTTAGGACATAAGTTAGCCAAACCCAAATTACATATATATCTATGTAATTTTCCCTTCTATTTAACAACTTTAAATCAATTTATATTTAGCACCACATAAAATAGGTTACAAGGCAAAGTTTACGGTAATTAATTACTCTAGCTCTCTGTTACATTTTATGCACCTGGAGTATGTATAAGATTTTAACTTCCATTAAAAACCGGTTAACTTTCTTAAAGCGGCGTATGACCGTTAATCATATGTAGATAAATAGCCAATATAGTTAGTTTTTTAACCGTAATTTAGCAACCACTCATATATGGAATTTTAGTTGTTATCCATTGCTTTAAGGGTTATGTTTAGCAAAATTCATACTCGAATTGTATGTCAACGTAAAAGTCAAAAGTCAACTCTAACTTTGGTCAAGATAGAACTGTGTGAATTAACTTAAATAAATAATTTTTCGTTATGAATAATAATAATTCACACATGGCTAAATCATGCAAAAAAATGAAAGCAAATCATTTTCATAGGTGGGAATGGATTCTTAGTGGAGGGAATGAAAGTTCTGATTTGTGTAGTAGGGCCATGAGGTTGGATCATCCAGCTGTTTCGTGGACCCCATTAGAATAGATCTTAGTTAGAGTTGAATCATGCTATGCAACGTTTTAAAACCCGGGTTTTTAGTCGACCCGGAAAAGTGTTAATTTCTGGTCGGACCGGTTGGGCCGGAAGGTCGGACCGGAGTTAATAATAGTATACAGTTTTAGTATTTAGTGACTTTTTTATTTTTTTTATAATTATAAATATAATTATTAATTATATCATGTATAATAATTATAATCCATAGAATAATAAAGGGTGATGACACATCGATTCCCTTGTTATTCTTGGAATATACATCAATATAATAATTATATAATCCATAGAGTAATAAATAGTGATGACACATCAGTCAAAAATTCCCTCATTATTTTTGAAATACACAATTAATCAATATTCCCTAATTATAAATGATTAAATGTACATAGATATTGTAAAAAAAAATATATGAAACCCGGGTCAATGCACCGGTCCGGGTCCCGGTCCAACCCGGTCCGACCGGCCGGGTCAACCGGGTCGTTGACTAGTCAACATTTTGAAAAACCCGGTTTTTTTTCGCCCGGAAATCTTTAAAAATGCGGTCCGAAGTGGTTATATGCTAAACATGCTCCAACCACTTGAACAGTACAACCTATTGGAGCAGTTTAAGTTATTAAAGTCAGATAAGCATGTTGTCTTTAATTAGAGTTTAATGCTTTTTAAGGCTCTAATTAAAAACTATAATCTTTTTTAATCCTAAAAGTCAATAGGGGTTGCTTCTATATATGCATTCTATTCTATTGGAGAAAATCAGATCTAATTAAATATTCATTAACTGTGCAGTTGTAATGTCACTTTCTTGCCATCGTCCTAATTTAGCATGTTGTAGGAATAAAAAATCTGAATGAAGTCCTTTTTTTTTTTTTACTTGTAAGCATTGGTTTCTTGAACACAAAAAATGGTGGCTGTGTTCAACAAGGAACTGTTGAGTTGGTATCTAATTACTCTAAAACTCAAAGAAACAGTAGATGCCGGATTGATCCCAAGTTCTAGCCGATCGATCGAGTCTCCAAACCAAGAGACACAACAGTCGTCCGATGCACTGCAGATTGAGGTCAACGGTGATTCTGAGAACCCAAAAGAGGGTCCAAAATCACCAGAATCTGAATGGATCATTACCGTCAGAGAAAAACTCGATCTTGCACAGAAAGATGATGTGGCAGGAACTTGGGGAAAACTCTGCATCTATAAAGTTCCTCAGTATTTACGCGACGGCGAAGATAAAGCTTATATACCAAATATTGTCTCATTAGGCCCGTACCACCATGGAAAAAAGCGTCTTCGGGCCATGGACCGCCATAAATGGCGGGCATTTTACCAGATACTTAAACGTGGGGATCAAGATGCTAATTTATATCTTGATTCAATTAAAGAACTAGAAGAACGAGCACGTGATTGCTATGAAGGACAGATTACTGTTAGCAGTAACGATTTTGTAGAAATGATGGTTCTTGATGGCTGTTTTGTTCTTGAGCTTTTTCGTGGGGCAACAGAGGGGTTCATGAGGCTTGGGTATTCTCGTTGTGATCCTGTTTTTGCAATGCGGGGATCTATGCATTCCATTCAAAGAGATATGATAATGCTTGAGAATCAGATTCCTTTATTTATACTTGACCGATTACTCGGGCTGCAGTTTGGTCAGCCTGACCAGAAAGGTTTGGTGGCAAAACTAGCTCAACAGTTTTTTGACCCATTAATGCCAACAGACGAACCGTTGACCAAAAGTGAGCGCAATAGAATGGAATTGACACTCGGGCTCACCAGCCCGTTTGACCCGTTGTCTGATTCTTATCTTCACTGTCTTCATGTGTTTAGGCAGAGTCTGTTACGCACAGGACCACGGCTCGAACCAAGAAGATGGATCAAGAGATGGTCTCATAATAGCCGAGTTGCTGATAAACGCAGGACACAGCTTATACACTGTGTAACAGAGCTTAAAGAAGCGGGAATCAAGTTCAGAAAAAGAAAAACTGATCGTTTTTGGGATATCAAATTCAAAAATGGGATTCTAAAGATACCCCGGCTGCTAATCCACGATGGAACCAAATCACTATTTCTCAACTTAATAGCATTCGAGCAATCACATTTAGATTGTGGAAATGAAATTACATCTTACGTGATCTTTATGGACAACTTGATAAACTCACAAGAAGATGTCGGGTACCTCCACTATTGTGGGATTATTGAGCATTGGTTAGGAAGTGATGCTGATGTAGCGGATCTGTTTAATCGACTGTGCCAAGAGGTAGTTTTCGACATCAACAACAGTTATCTTTCAGAGCTTTCAGAAAAGGTTAATCGGTTTTATAACCACCGATGGAATTCTTGGCGTGCAAGCTTAATGCATAATTATTTTAGCAATCCTTGGGCTATTATCTCGTTTTTTGCAGCCGTGATTTTGCTGCTTCTTACTTCTGCACAGACGTTTTATGGTGTTTATGGGTATTACAGACCACCCTAATGATGTTCTTGCATATAGAGAAACTGCTATGATTTGATTGATTTGTTTTGTCAGATAAATTGAGGTATCATTAATTATCTCCATGAGGTTTGCAAGAAGGATGTCCACCTTTTGTTTCTTTCGGGACGTAAAATAAGTTGAATAAATGTAATACTTAAAGAATCTCATACATACAATTGAGGAAGGTGTGAATATAGTGAATTTGATATATATACTGCATGTGTATGTAAGCAGATAGACAGACAGATTGAATAACCCGTATAAATAAAACTTCAGATTCATTCATCTATCACATTACGACTAATGGAAAAACCTATACGAAAAGAATCTTCTAAATGAAACAATATGAAAATGTTAAAGTTAACTGCAATCTCTCCTAAGATGTATGTCGGAGGGTGGGATACAAGAAATGAAAACTACTAAATAGTTTGATCTTTCAATCTCTGGGAAGAAGACCTGCAGTCTCAGTTGAAGTTGCCCTCTTTCCATCGTACCTCTGTAGATGAAAATACAAGTTAAATGATTGTATAATGAAGTAGCTGCAAGGTTGAGGTAGAATGGGAATTAAGATTACCTGTTTCCCAAAGGAAAATGGGACGTATTTGTATTTGACCATATGCAGTATCTGCTTCTTCATAGTGAGAGCGAATAAGATGACCCAATAAAAAAGTAGTATAGGCCAAAAAACAGGCACGTCAAACGCACTGAAGAATGTCAACACGAAAGCAATGCAAAAGGCCTTCATTATTGAGTACCTATCACACGGAAAAAAAACATTATTCGGATCATCAAACTGAAAGGACAAAATTTTGCAGCCTATGGCATCAGGGTAGGTATGATTCAAGCCACACATGGATCGCTTGGTATTTATGCTATAGATCGCTTGGTATTTATGCTATAGATCGCTTGACTCATAAAGGTTTATTTCAGTTGAGCTTAACTCGTCTATAAGTTCCAAACTTTCCAAAAACTAAAACCATACAAATATAATAGGTATCATGCATTTCACAAAGCTCGTACGGAAACCCAACAAGAACATTGCAGTAAAATTGAGGAGAAGTTTGTGACTGCAAGAAACTATAGACATGTAATAATGCATGTTCTAAGCTATATAAACAAGAAACTTGTCCTAACTCAAGCACTTAATTTTATCGCAGTCTCGTCTACAGATTTCAAGGCATTGCCATTGATGTGTTACGCCATACTTATATTTATGAGCCCGGTTAGTTAAGTGGATAATCAACTACCCTCCGTTGGAATGCTAAACATCCTGATAAATCAATATTCCCTCCGGTGATAAACCTACTAGTGTAAACAAACATATAGATCTTTAGCCTAAACCAGTATTATCAAATTACCTTGCAAACTTTAAAACTAGCGATCTCATTACTCAGGATATACAAACAAGACTCTGAGTGTCTAATAACACAATTACCAGACAACTACTTGTATCTTCTAGGTAATGTTGATTTATTGCACAAATTCACTATTTAGAGTAATCGAAACAGATTGCTCAAAACCCTATCAAGACAAAACGTGTAATCATCTTGATTCTCATCATCAGCAGCAATTACAGAACAAACATCCACAATTCTAACCCTAATTTCAACACTCGATCCAATCATACCTAAACCTAACCCTAACCTAACAAAATTTGTTAATCATATAGTTAGAAATCAAATTCAAATCACTAAATAAGCGAAAACGGACCAAAATTGTACTACCTCCGTCCCAAAATTATAGTCCATCTTTCCTTTTTGGGACGTCCCAAAATAATTGTCCACTTCCCATTTCAACCAATAAGAAGAGAGTTTAGTGGGTGCAGATTCTATTTGAGTGGTTGAAAACTGTCGTGGTCCCACTTTTATTAAACTGTGTGCTTTTTGTTGGTGGACAATAATTTTGGGACGGAGGGAGTAACAATTAACAAAAAAGAACTCCGTAATTACCAAAACTTAAACTCCGGAAGACGGCGAACAAACGGCCGGAACTCATCGGAGCTCCGAGACGGTAACGTCGGACCATCGGAAAGGTCCTGAAATTCCGGATCAACTTGAGGAGATAGAAACCCTATCAAGAGATTAAGGATATAAATCCCCAACGCATATGAGACAACGTAAAACCCTTGCACGTACAACACGCGAATAGTGTAAACGATCGCGATGACACAGAAAATGATCCATCGGTAAAGTAAAAACGGCGTTGACTTGTCAAGCAGATGTTGGTATCGTTGTGAGACCACAAAAGCCCAGCGTTGTACGGCTGCTGCAGGAGTGTCGGTAGAATGTAACGCGCCGGAAGACGGTGGAACGTCGGTATTGGGCGGAGTAGTGGTGGTAGGGTTGGTTCCTGGATCCATCATCTTAACGTTGAATCAATTACGTGAAGAAATTTAGAAACCGATTTGGGAATATAGTTAGAGAAGATACAGGAGGAATATGTCTGTGATTTCGTTCGGTAAAAATCTTATTTAATTTAATTTATTTTTATTTTATTTATTTATTTATATAGATGGATTGGGAATTTTGATTGGTTACGTTTTTACCTTCTTTTTTTTTTTTTTTTTTTTTAAGGAAATTGATAAAAATAGCCCTACGGGCTTCCTTTAACATACATCAAAATAAGTACATTCAAAAATATATATTCATTGTCCTCCTGAATTTTCAATTTGTCCCCCTAAATTTTAATTAAAGTACAATGGTTTGATGCATGTCCAAATAGCTTAAACAATGCCCTTAGGGCTCTTGTTAACAAAACCTTTTTTTTTTATTTTAATTTGATGCGTGATTATCCTTTAATATCAATGGAGTATTAGTTATGAATAGTAACTACTTTGTCTTTTTGTGTCTTAAGTATTAGTTATGAATAGTAACTACTTTGTCTTTTTGTGTCTTATATTAATAAATAAATAATTATCCCTTAATATCAATTGAGTTATAGTTATAAATAGTACTTTGTCTTTTTGTGGATTATATTTATAAATAAATAATTATACATTGTAAAGTTATACAAATTGAATGGGTAGAGTAAGTGGTGATTAGCATTCATTTAAAAGCAAATAAATTGATGATGATGCAACTTTAATTCTTTGCTTCTATATTCTTTCTCCAAAAAAAATTTTCTTTTATATTCTCATTAAATATTTATATACATCATTACAATGAATACAACCAAAACTTGAATGTTTGTAAGATCACTTTAATACTATTAGATAGATCAATTAAAGTTCATTTGAAATATTTGTTCCATTTTATTTTTCTTTCTAAAAAAGCATGTCGACTTCATGTTAATTTAGAGTTTTCTTATTTTATCTCACAAAAAAATAATTATTGAATATATCTACACTTTATAAAGTGACAGTTTTTTGATTTATTCAATTCATCTTTTATTAATGACGACAAATATTTACACATAATCACCACGAAATTATTTACATCTACTTCAAGTGAAACGTGAACTCACAACCCAATATTTGCAAGACAACCTCGATATCATTATGTTGAAAAGCATTTGATTTAAAATAAACTATTATACATTAAAATCGTACTACACGGTAATTTATCCCGTCGCGAAGCATGGGCAAACAAAACCTTGTTAACTATCAATCTGTAACCTTTTAACTGTGGTGGCTCAAGAATAAGGCTAGTGAAGCTAGGACTTTAGGTTCTCCGATTTTGTAAGGCCTCAAAATTTAAATGTCATGTATTATGTATATGATAATGATTAGAATCTTCAACATTTCATAGTTTTCTAAGGCCTCAAAAAGTATATGTTTAAAGACTTAATACCCACTTTATGTGAAAAAAATAACATTATAATGCCTCACAAAATTTAATTCGTTAATTAGGCAAGTTTCATGTGAAAAAAGCTACTAGGCTCATCTTTTGTCGGTCAACTATGAGCTACTCCCTTCGTTCCAAAATAAGTGTCATGTTTCAGTTTTTAAAGTCTTTATTTTTCAACTTTGATCGAAAATATCTTTGTTTGTGTTATATAAAGTTTATGAAAATTTAACTAATGAAAATACATTTTAAACTCAATCCATTCATATATTTTGCATCAAATATTATATATTACAAAAAAAAAATATTTAAGGTCAAAGTTGAAAAAGAAAGACTCGAAAAGTCAAAACATGACACTTATTTTGGGACGGGGGGAGTATTTCATTAGAAAGGTTTCGTGTTATAATTTTTTTTCCATAATTGAATTTCCCAGTTATCTATTATTATATTGATCAAATAACCATATGACTTGTGGTTAATTTGATAGGTTATTTTGAATTGTAAAATGTGTTTAATCTAATGTTTTACTTAATATATGATCGTTAAATGTCACATAAAATTAAACATTAATTATATCATGTAATGTTATTGAAGAATAAAGTACGAGATATATGATATCAATATAAATAAATTTGTAACATATTTATAGATTATATGTAATAAGATATGTTAAAGTAGTGTTATATTTAGGAGTAAAAAATATAGATTCGAAGTCTATAATTAGTTGCTAACTCGATCTATTTTCAAAACATTATATTATATAAGTAAAAAGATTGAAGATGATCTTCTTGAAAAACAACCCTTAATTTGGTAGATGTTTTTTCATCAAATTGTACTAAATCGGCAATATATTATTAAAGTCGATGTGCTATATTACAAATAAAAATGATTAATTGGGCTTTTTTAGTTTTGAAAAATAAATTATTCATACTAGATCGAATGCATTTTATCGAATTAGCTTAAAAAATGATTGGAAAATGAGTAAGTATATCGAATCGATAAGGCCTCATAATTTATACTCCCTTTAGGCCTCGTAATTTCTTGAGCCGCCCTTGTTTTATGTAATTTTGTTTATGTGTGCAAAAATCGCTTTTTGATGTATGTGACCTTATTAGACTTTTTTATGTTTTTATATATATTTTTTTACAAAATAAGTTTGAAACTTTTTACTTTTGTATGTTGGTGTAACTATGATCAAAAGTATCATATATAATAATAATATATGTAAGAGCATTTTAGTGTAAAAAGATACTAATGAAGAGAGTTCGTATTGATATATGCTAAAAATAGTAGTCCATACCCAGATCTTTGTCATTCTTTAACACTTTTGACACATCTACTTGGTCAAAATTTCCTTAATGATTATGGAGAGCCAAAGTTAGTCTCACACTTGGTGTTAAATAGCCTCTTTTTTTTCTTAATCAAACTCGTATACATCATCAATCAAATTCTCTTAAACTCGAGTGACTAACATTTAAGTGTTTGGATAAGTCCATTTTTTAAAGCTTATTTGCTTAATGATGTTTCGTTGTGAGGGAACTCAAAATAAGTCCAAAATTTATAGCTTATTTGCAATAAGCACTCAAATAAGATCCTCAAATATCAGTCACATTTCTACACTTCTTCAGCTTAATCTTCACCAGCTATTACTTCACATAATCTTCAACGCAACACATTTCGCTGCAATACCATGAAATTTCCACTGCAGCTATCGTCACAATTCCACATAAAGCTACTTACAATTTGTAGTAACTAATGGAGAGATCTCAGTCAACTCCAATCAAAACCCGTTCTTGTAGGTTCACAATAAGTACTTGATTTTTTGTATGCATTTTCTTTAATCATCTCAGTTTTGCTGTTCATGTCAAAGATCCAGGCTAAAGTCCCGCAGAAAATGGTGTGAAAATGGAGCCAAACAAAGATTTTTCAGAGACCCAGAGGCCAGAAGTTGTGAGTGCGACATCCAGGTCACAGCCTGCAACAAGCCATCAAAAAGGGGCAGAATGTTGAAAATTTTAAGACTTTTGTTGCACCCTGGGATCCTGCTACAAAGTTACAAAAAGACTACTATGTTAGTTTCTTCTTTCTTTTAATCTCTTGAACCTAGCCTGCAAGTGCATCTTTTCAAACCCGCAACAATTGGTCGCACCCTTGCACCATCCAAAGTTCCAAACACATTAAGGTCCGCATTTACACACATGCAAGTCTGCAACAAAGATACTTAAAGTTTGGTACCTACTGTTTGGTTTTTGACCACTTTTCACACCCTGTGCGCAACCTGCAACTATGGTTTTGCAGGTATGTGGTGGCCTCAAATTGGTTGCAAAGGCAACACTGAGAATTCTCGTTTTTAAACATTCGTGTTTAACATTCACTTCAGCAGAATTACATCAAGAAAATCTATAAAAACATAATACTCTATTAGATCCTGCTATTGAACTCATAAACATGGTTGTGCAACTTCTTATACAGCAATAGGATGTGCAAATGGCATATACCGATATCATACAGCAAAAATACCCCCTTCAACTTCATTGTTTAAGATAGCTCGATTTGTCAATCAAAACAAGTTGCCCCTAATAGCGCATATGAGAATACTAATCAAGAAAAAATGGATAATTGTAGTAATATGGAAAAGATGCAGTACAGTACATAGCAATGTAATAATATCTAGATGGGCACTATCAGAATGTCATAAGGGGTGACCCACTGCAGTGAACATCAGAAGCATCAGATAACCTTTGCCTTGGAGATAATGTAGCACTTGCCGCCACATCAACATCAAGATTGATGAAACTCTTTCTCTTTTGAGTCTTGAATTCTTCCACATCCTGAGATGTCTGATTCATAGGCACTCCTTGTTTTTCTTGGTTCAAAAGCATGGCTTGAGCTTCTTCCACTATTGATGCATCCTCTTCAGCTGCATACAAGATCCTTTTTATGGCATCAATAATCTGCAAGGATATAAAAGATGAACATATTGAGGGAATAAACTTGCATTAACAAAAAAGTGAAACTAAATTAAACTGAGACAATACAGGCAAGTTTGAGATAGCAGGGGACTGGCATAAGATTTCAATATCCCTCAGCTTTGCAAAGTAAAAATCTCTTTCTTTCTCAAGACTGTCCATAGTTAGCTTCAATTCAGTGATCTGCAACAAAATAGAATCTATAAATTTAAGCCTCTTGTGGTATAACTTCTTGGATCACCATTTTTGTAATCCTCTACCTGTTGATCATATACAGTGACATTTGTAGCTGAAGAGGGCTTAGAGGTCTTGACTGGTGGACCTGTTGAGTGGACAGGAGGTGCATCACCTCTTCGAGAAGGGTGAGCTTTAGGTGCATTTGCTGAGCCCCTGGTTGATTGTGTTGTTGCAGATTTCTTGCTCACATCTTTCCCTCCTTTGCAAGCTTCTCTTCTTTCCATAGGATTGTAACTATAGAGTGAGATGGAAGAAGATAATTAGCAAACTTCAAGAGTTCAAGTGACCATGTTAGCCTGTTAGGTGCTGAAAGTAATTCCAACTACTAGAAAAATAGCCTAACCTGATTTCACATGTAAATTGTACATACAAAAACATCCATTTAAATGGTTAATGCATAAAAATGTAAGAAACTGCAGTAGTGGTACTATTTCTGGGCCACCATGACTCATACTCTCACAGTTACTAAAGAAGTGGACAAGCTGCCTACTTCTTTACAATATGCAGCCATGGAAAAAATGCAGCTTGTGCCATCACTCTAATTCTTTTGTAACACAAAACTCATACATCAGTATCTTGAAAAACAAAGCAAAATACGATAAAACAAATCTAGTCCAATTTCAATGCAAATACAAAACACATCTCCAATTGAAAAATAAAAGATTCAAGATATGAAATGAAAATTCTATATTCTGCTTAATGTATTTGGCTGTAAATTGTATATGGTTAGCAATTTTTTCCTTGAATTCTCAAATCTTTAGCTAAGAAAACAATGGTTTAGGGAGTCATTTACCTAAACAACACATTGCAGAAACAAGTTAGATACATTCATACATATATGCATGACAGATCAGAAGAGAGCTTACTTGTGATTGCCACCACCACTAACAGAATCACAGTATCTCTTCATCCATTGCATGAATTCAAGGTTATCTAACGGCCTTCCCTTCACTAGCTTGCTCACCTCAATGTGCTGTGTAACATAAATCACATAGTACTTGCATCACAAACACAGCATTTAACTAATAAAACTAAAAAAATCGGATTGCTTGCACTTTTACCAAACACATATACAACCGATTATGAAACACAATCCAGTAATCGTAAATAAAATTAGATGATGAATCAGAAACAGGGATAAACCTTGGTAATTTTGAGTTTGTTGAAAACATCCTGAAGAACCTTGTAATTCTGAATCATATCATACTCCGTCTTAGCATCGAAATTGACCTTATGCATCGGTACCATTCCAGGATGTGCAACATCCATAAGCTGACAATGAACAGCTCCTGAACATGCCTGCATCAAATCAGATCCAATCAGATCGCTGAAATTGGGCCATTCCAGTAAACGTAATTTCACAATTTAAACAGTAACCTAAGTACTTAATCATAAAATATATTAATCAATCACACTAAATTGACAGACGATAACATGAAAGAATAACATACAGAAGATAGAAGTAATTGAATAAATTGAATCTAGGGTTTTAAAATTTGGGGAAAAACTAACCTCTTCAACTTTGGAGAGATTGAGTTGGAGAGTAGAGTTGATCCAGGATAAGATCTCCGATCGGCCAACGAAGTAAGCAGAATCCATCATTCCGATGTTAGTCGCCATCTCCGATTGTTGTAGAGAGAGAGAGGCGACGCTCCTGTTAGTGAGAGAAAGATAGAGTGATAACGGTGTGTGTGTTTGAAATGAGGGTTGAAGGCGGGATTTTTTGGCTTTATAGAATTTAAAAAGAGGGGATTGATTAATGGGCCCAACGGCTCCTGAAGTTAACATGAAGACCAAATTACGCTCCTGTGTTGGATTGATTGGCCCATACTTTTTTTACTAATTAAATTAATTAAAAATAAGTTATTTTCTGGTTTAAGTAGACAAATACTTTTTACTTTCTAAAATAAAGTATTGACATACGGGTTGTCTATTTTAAGTTGTCTTCAAATATGTGTCTTTCAAAATCAGAAAATAAATATATTTTCATTATTTTTTTATTACCACTACACTACATAGATTTTTCTAAAAGCGTTAAGCGTTTAAAAAAAAAACAAAATTTATTATTACATTTTATATAAAAAATTGTTATTGTACTTATATAAAACTAATGCGACTTGTTTGATGAAAATTATTTTAAGATGGATGAGCTACTATTTTTAATGTTAAAGCAAATTTTTATTTTAATGGTCTATTTCACACATAATCACGGTTAAAGTCACTACTTTTAGTCCTTGAATAATTAAAGTTTAGTTTTTTGTGAAAATAAACGACTCATGATTAATTTATGGGATAATATCATATATCCTCTATTTAAATAACCAAATTACAAATTTCCTCACCTAAACATCTTAATATCATATATCCCCATTCTAAATTCTAAATTAACAATATCTCATATTTACGCATTTTATTAATTGAATTAAAAATTAAAAATTCTAAAAGCATAAATTAAGGAATTAATGACCATTGTAGCCTTCTCTTTCTCCCTGCAACTTTTTTTGTCCTATCAGCCTCTCTTTACACATAAAATAAGCAAACCCGTACACGATCATAGCTTTCAATATCAAATGTATTCATCTTACTAGTCTCTCTAGAATTCTTCATATGAGAAAACATTGGAAGGCCAGTTACGATAAATCTTTAATTGGTTTTTTGTGGGTTTTCTTTTTTGATGAGAATTTAATTTATCTAAAAGTTTTGATAAAGATCTTGCTGATTTATGTTAATAAAACAGTTGATAATCCAATTGATATTACTGATTTTGTATGTCTACATTAAGAGCCCGCTCCCGAGTTATTTATTCGAAAGAAGAGAAGAGAAATGGAAAGTATAAAAAATACATTGTGTTCCCGAGTTTTATTTACGGAGAGAATAGAAGATAAGCGGGAGGAAGATTCATGCTTCTTTTCTCTCCAAACTTTCTCTCCAAAATTTGGAAAGATTTGAAAGGATGGAAGATATTACAAGCTATAAATGTCACTTCCTTCCATTTCTCTCCAACTCGGGAACACAAAACATACAAATTTCAGTTCTTTTCTTTCCAACTCGGGAACACAAAAACTTTTTTCATCTTCTTTTCTTTTCTATCATTTTATTTTATATTCTCTTCTATTCTTTTCTTTCGAACAAAATCTCGGGAGCAGGCCCTAAATGATTGGAACATTGCTTGACGTATTTGACGATGGATTGATTGTTCAAATACTCTGATCATGCATTATTTTTTGAGGTTAATGCGAAGGGTAAGATGGACATTGGTTTTTTAATTTATGCATTTAAAAGTATTAATTATAATTAAAATGAATGAAATGGGTAAATATGAGAAATTGTTAATTTAGAATGGGGATATATGATATAGGGTGTTTAGGTGGGGAAATTTATAATTTACTTGTTTAAGTAGGGAATATATGATATTATCATTAATTTAATTATTCAGTTGATAATAACAATCTCTTATATAAACAAATATAAATATAAATATTGAAGTGATTAGTTACGCTCTAATTAGTTGCTTTTATTCACGAAAATTGGAAATGTGCCAACTTTATATTTTGAAAATAATTTTCTTGAAGAATAAAAGTTCATGTTTTCCTTAGAAATGCAATGAACTCAGTCACTCAACTATGAAGATATACAATTTGTTCAACAATATATACATATTTTAACCCATGAATTTGAACTAAGTCACTCACAACATTATAGTTTAAGGGTCATCTCGATACTTATTGTAACACCCCAAATTTTAAAAGTATTATTTTGATAAAGGTAAAAGTAATTGTTTTAAATTATTATTATTTTAAGTAAAATAAAATAGTAATAATTATAAGTCGGTTTTAAAGTTCCAGACAATAGTAAGTACAGGGAATGAAATTAGACTAATATATTATTATACATATATGTACACATTCTTTCACCCTCTAAATTATATCAGAGAAGTAGAGACGGAGGAAGAAAACGTAAAGAACCAAAACAAGAATCAAAATCATCTTTCAATCTTTAATTCAAGCTTAAGAAGTCCAATTCATCAATATATTATTACTCTTAATCCCAAGTAAGTGATCTTGTTCTTCATTCAAATAATCTAGAAATGGGTTTTTATGTGTTCTAAGTAATTAGTGAATTCAAATCCGAATCTAGGGTTTGTGTATGTTAAATTGGTGTTAGTTAAGCTTATTATTGATGATGATTAACCTAATCACAAGTTAAAAGTAAATAACCCTAAATTGGTTAAGTATTATTGATAATCATGGTGATCGTGATGATTATGAGAAGTTGTAAGATGAAATTAGATGATCAATTATGTTAAATTGATGGAAGTAAAGCTAGTGGTAATTGTATTATTGTTAATACAAGTTAAAGACTGAATTGATGAAGTTTTCATTAGTGATTAAATTGGGTTATGTTTAAATTATTAAGTTATGAAGATTATTATGATAGTTAAAGTGGTTATTCAAGTAAATTGATACTTAAGTTAAACATGATCAAGTAAAGTTATGTTTAGTTGATTTAAAGATCAACTTGTGAGGGCAAAGAGTGATAATGATGATTAGTTGAATTTAATCATCATGTGATACTAAGTGTATTGTTACATTTATATGGTTATTATGTAAAACAGGTTGAAAAGTGTCCATTTGGGTTTAAAATGGGTCAAAAGGTCAAAATGGGTCATGGTATAAGTATGTAACTTGTTGCTATTGGCTTAAGTGTCAAATGTAAGGTAGAATATGTTGGTAAAAGGTGGAAGTCTGAATGTGAGTCATTTGTGATATGGTTTGATCATTAAAAGTGTCCGAAATGACCATAAACTAGTCATACGTCAGTTTTCTCCGTTAATGTGTATTTTGAAAAAGTGCAAAAACGAAAAGTTTCATTTTGATATAGTGGAGGTGCATGCAAAATTTAAGGTCATAACTCATAACGCGTAAAAAGTTATGCGCGTTTGAAATCGGCTCTAAATCTGAGTTTTGGTGTAGTTCTGCTGCACGTGTAAATACGTGATCCCAAAGGTTTGCTTTGATCGCGTAATATAAGGTGTTTTGGTTACAGCCAAAATTCTCTTGTTAATACGCGATCCCACTTCAAGTCCTGGATCGCGTAATACAACATAAAACGTTCACAGTCGATTTCTTAATGTAAATACGCGAGTCCAGGATCTTTCCAAGATCGCGTACTTGTGAAGGAATTTGTGCAAAATCTGAAAATGCATAAGTATTTAGTAGTACTTTAGAGACCTCTTATATTTCACAGTTTTTGGTTGTGTTGTGTTGAGTCTGGTATTAACCACAGGTTTCGTTATAAAGGTTGTGTATACTCTATAAGTTGCGTTTAAGTACATTTCGAGTTATAAACTCTAGATTGGTGTAAAAAAAAAAATCTCAAAAATTTTGGAGCGTTTCACTTATTAATCCAATAATCATAATCATTTGGTATAGATAAGAAAATTATACTTTTTTGTTTTGTATCATGTGCCAAGAGCATGGATCCAATAAATTTCCCTCCTAGATTAATGTCCCACATCCATCAAAGTGAAGTGAGTTTTGGCTATAATTTTGAAATGGTAAATAATTGATCGTAGGAATTGCTAACTAGGGTGAGTGAGAATGGAGGAACCAACCAGAATGTGCCATGTGTCACAAAACCCACTTTTCCCCCACGTTTTTAAAACTTAAATATCTCCGAAACGATAAGTCAAAAAATCATAAAAATCAACATTTTTTTTCTCTTCGATTTGCCGTCTCACAAGGTATACTTTCGAAAAAAATTTTTGGGTTTTACAAAATTAGTAACACATGTGTTACTAGTTGTTAACACATGTGTTAGTTGCTGTTAATACATGTGTTAATCGCTGGTAACACATGTGTTACTAGCCTGTAACACATGTGTTACCAGTGTATAACACATGTGTTAGCAGCGAGTAACACATGTGTTACCAGCTTCTAACACATGTGTTACTCGATTTCAAAACCCATCAAAAAATGAAAAAAAAAAAATCGTCGAAAGTATACCTTGTCACATCTCTAATCGAAGAGAATAAAATGCTGATTTTTATGTTGCAATTTTTATAATTTTTCGACTTACCGTTTAAGAGATATTTAATTTTTAAAAATGTGAATGAGAGAGAGTAAAGTGACACATGACACATTAGTGTTGGTTCCCTTATTCTCAACCAAAGTAGCTTTACTCATTTGAACCTTACTAGTATTAAGGGTCATGAAAAACAATAAAATTGTTATAATTCAGTCAATAAATGGTGGTTAAATAACCCATCTACACTATATATTATAAGAGAGTGTGAATTAGGTAGTCATTTTATTTTTAGTAACCTATAAACTAATCTCCACCATTAATAAATTAAAACTTTTAATTTAGACCATTGATTTTACCTTAATAAAATGACTACCTAAATAGTGGAGAGAGAATTATCAAATGTCTAAACTACCCCTTTATTCTTATTTCATAAATCAATTAAATTTACTTTTCAATTATTTAAGATAAATACAAATCAACGTTTAATTCACATAATGATTGTCAAACAATTCATCATTTGTAAATTCGAATTGGAATATTTTCTTTAACTTTTCTATTATATATATGCACTATGTATTGTTAAATTGCTAATAGTCGTTTTTAATTTTCATTTTCAATTTATTTTTCCTCCGATCATCAAATGTACTTTTCAATTATTTAAGATAAATACAAATCAAGGTTTAATCTTATTCACATAATGATTGTCAAACAATTCATCATTTGTAAATTCGAATTGGAATACTTTCTTTAATTTTTCTATTATATATATGCACTATGTATTGTTAAATTGCTAATAGTCGTTTTTAATTTTCATTTTCAATTTATTTTTCCTCCGATCATCAAATGTATTTTCAACGATTAATTATAACTTTTCAAGTTTCGTGAATGCACACGAGATGTTCGACTAAATGTCTTTAAAGATTTCAACAGTTCAATCCCAAATGTAAGATTTATAATTTTAATTTAATTAGTTGTTAATTTTTTTTATAAGTCTCAAACCCCACATATGTGACCTATAGGTCACAGGTTTGAATTCGTGTCTTGGCATATGTGGGTGATTTGTGGACACGTGATTTATCCGGCGTTGATACTTGCATTGCGGGGTAGGGAGGACACGTACCATTAAAATATGGTACAGGAGTCGGGGGTACCCTCCAAATTACCTTTTTTCCCAATTTATTATTTGGTTTAAGTTTTTTCCTAAAAAAAATATTTTACACTTATAGTCGATAAATTTAGGATAGATATTTGTTTCCTTTTTTTTTGGTTATATTAAATTTAGTTTTGTTTCTTGCTAGGATTTAATACAATAATGTGATATCGCAGTGTAGTCTTTGTATTTAATCATTTGGAAAGCGGGTTTTTTTTCTATCTTTTTTTTTTGCAAATTATGAACTTTGTTATTATATACAGCGGCCTCAATTCATCATTTATAAATTCAAATTTTTATTTTTTCTTTAACTTTTTTATTATCTATATGCACTATGTATTGTTAAATTGCTAATAGTAGTTTTAATTTTCATTTTCAAATTTATTTTTTCTCCGATCATCAAATGTATTTTCACCGATTAATAATAAATTTTCAAGTTTCGTGAATGCATACGAGATCTTCGACTAAATGTCTCTAAGGATTTCAACGGTTCTATCCAAAATGTGAGATTTATAATTTTAATTTGGTTAGTTGTTCATTTTTTTTTATAAATCTCAGACCTCACATATGTGACCTATAGGTCACGGGTTCGAATCCGTGCCTTGACATATGTGGGTGATTTGTGGACATGTGATTTATCCGGCGATGATATACGCCTTGCGGGGTGGGGCGGACACGTACCATTAAAATATGGTACAGGAGTCGGAGTACCCTCCAAATTACCCTTTTTCCCAATCTATTATTTGGTTTAAGTTTTTTCCTAAAAAAAAATATTTGACACTTATAGTCGATAAATTTTGGATAGATATTTGTTTCATTTCTTTTTTTTTTTATATCAAATTTAGTTTTGTTGTTTGCTTGGATTTAATATAATAATGTGATATTGCAGTGTAGTATTTGGATTTAACCCCATGGAAAGCGTTTTTTTTTTCTATCTTTTTTTGTGAATTATCAACTTTATTATTATATATAGCGGCCTCAATTCATCATTTATAAATTCGAATTTGAATTTTATTTTTTTTTACTTTTTTATTATATGTATGCACTATGTATTGTTAAGTTGCTAATAGTAGTTTTAATTTTTAATTTTCAACTTATTTTTTCTCCGATCATCAAATGTATTTTCATCGATTAAGTATGAATTTTCAAGTTTCGTGATTGTACACGAGATGTTCGACTAAATATCTCCAAGGCTTTCAACTTTCTATCCCAAATGTAATATTTATAATTTTTATTTGGTTAGTTGTTTATTTATTTTTTTATAAATCTCAGACCCTACATATGTGACCTATAGATCACGGGTTCAAATCCGTGCCTTGGAATATGTAGGTTATTTGTGAACATGTGATTTGTCTGGCGTTGATGCTCGCCTTGCAGGGTGGGACGGATACGTATCACTAAAATATGGTACAGGAGTCATGGATCCTCTCCAAATTACCTATTTTTTTCTCAATTTATTAGTTAGTTCAAGTTTTTTCCTAAAAAAAAATTAACTTAGAGTCGATAAATTTCTGATTGATATATTTTTCCTTTCTTTTTTGTTATATAAACTTTAGTTTTGTTGCCTGCTTGGATTTAATACAATAATGTGATATTGTAATGTAATCTTTGAATTCAACCCCATTGAAAGAGTTGTTTTTCCCCTATCTTTTTTGTGAATTATGAACTTTGTTGTAAAACATCCTTGCACAATAAAAGAGTTGCATTTTAACTTTTGTTAACAAAAAACGAAACATTAGTTTTTTTTAAATATGAGTGTATGGTCCGTGAAGAAAATCATAATATTGCCGTGACATATCATTTTTATGATATTTTTTTAACCAAATACAACATGCAACTCATATACTGTGCAACATCATCTTATATTACTTATCAACTTTTTAGTATTAAATGTTTCTCTTTATCACATACTCATGGTACCAAGTAGTGTTGATCAACTCTTATAAACTATTTTTCTATATATAAGTTTTGATTAAAAAAATATGTGAAAGAATATTTTTATAAGCTTGAAAAAATTAGGTTTTCAAGTTTTTGTTTTTTCACGTTATAAAGGAAATTTGATTCGGTGTCGTGCATTAACGTAAAAAATAATTTACAATAAAAATACCATTCTTGTGGTAAGAAAAAATTAAGATACCTTACATTAAAGATAAAAAATTGAGTACCTAAAAATTATTTTACTATCATTGAGATCTACAATATGTAAAGTACTATTATTAATAACAAATAAACAATGTTTCGATTACTTTAATTTAATCATATTAAATTAAACTTAAGACATATACGTCTTTCTTTCCAATTAAAAACATTTATACAATGTTAGCCACATAAATATGTTAATTAAAATTTGCGTAGTTAAATAAAAATATAATATCAACTTTGTATAAAAATTATGTGGTAGCCCGCGAATTCGCGGGTTATAATCTAGTTTATGGTTAATATCACATTACAATATTTTTTTGTAAGACAATATTTGGATCACAGAAAGGCTTATTAGCCAACCCGATCATCTCCATGCGGTTACTCCCCGATATGAGAACCGCACCCAAGTTCGAAATCTCGACGACGCTCTATAGGGATTGCTCTCTCATGTCTTAGATGGGTATCGCGCCGCGGAGTTGCCCTCCCCCAGGCGAAATGCCATGGGCGAGATTCGAACTTGTGACCCCCCAGGAAGAAGCCACATATTGGAAAACTCTCTGACCACTGGGCTAAGACCCTAAACTAGTGGTAATCCTGTCCGATGGACGGGTTCTGAAAAAAATAGAATTACTAAAATATATTACATCAGTAATAATATTTACATAATAAATTCGAGTATATCTAATATTCAATAAGTGAAAAATATTGTAAACTTCATACATCTAGATTGAATAGTTGTTTCTTGGTTTGTCATATTTTCGTATAAATATTTTTATCATTGTTGTACGACGAAAACGTTCAATTATATTATAGCTTAAGATTGTAATTATTATATTTAAACATCTGGTCTAATATTACTATGAAGACTTAGAGTACAGCTTAAAAATAATTTTTGGACATGATCACTTCGAAGTTCACAAAATACACAATCACCATCAATCATCATTTGCACCGACGACAAGCGATGGTTGATTTAATGGAAATTATCTATCAACGAATATTAATCTATTGAATATATGACGATGATGATAATAATTATAAAATGGCGTTACGGGATGCAAATGTGTAAATATAATATGCTCATTAGTAGATGATTATACAAGTAGTAAACATATACAATGGTGTTGCGATGTTTTATTTTTGAAAGTAGTTGAATATATTGAAAAAATGTCTACTGTTATAGAAAATCTAAAATCCGAAATCAGAGGGTATGCTCATGTGATCAAACATAAAAAAATATCTTTATCAATTTATAGATGCTCAATGTATTGTAAATTTCAACCATATCTATTTTTAATTTCATTGATAGTTTATACATTATTTACTTCATTTTATTTCAATAATAAAATTAGTTAATATTAATACGGATGGAAGATGAATGGATTTTATATCGATGACATTTTAATTTGATTTAATATTAGACTTTAAGTGGGATAAATGAGTTCTTACATGGCATACTTAACCTTAGAGAATTCACCAAATAATACCACATCATCTTTTAACTTCTAAAAAACATCCACATAGGTCAGGGGTAAGGCAATTAGTATATAGGTAAGATTGTGTATCCCCCATCTTACTTGGCATCTTCTCCTTTCAACTCACAAGTTTAAATCCCTTTGGCACTATCATGTAAAGTTTTGTTATTTGGTTGTGCCAACTCAATAACATTAATTTGTTAAATGTTTAATAGGAAAATAAGTTTTTCCTTTAGGAGTATTCAAATAGTTAACCTTTAATTTGTTAGTAGTTAACTCATTCATTCACTCTTATTTTAAATCCAATAAATCAATTATTCTTTGGTGAGTGAATCACGAGTTTACTCACGGTAGTTTAAGTAATTTACTACTTCGATGAAACGTATAAGAGGCGAAAGAATATTATTATATAGAGGGAACTATTTCATCTATGTGTTATGATGTTTTAAGTACATTTGTTGTACTCAAGAAGTCACATTTGGTAGCTCAAAAAAGGTTCATATAAATTTCATTTGATGTTTTATTTATTTGATTCTTTTGTTACCGGAGCGAATATCACAAAATACTTTAACAACAAATGAAAAGAAAGTCAAGTATTAAGGTATTAAAGTATTATTTTAAAATGAAAGTGATTATTCATATTGTTTGCAATTATAAGAGAGTTAACACATATGTTGAATTGGTTTAAGTACGTCTATTGTATGTTGGTTCTTTATTGACTGTTTGTAAATATTAAAATGTCAATAAAAATGTATAAGCGTCCGTCACCATTTACCAAAAAGAGGTTGGCATTCATATTTATATATTGTGCATTCATTCTATAATCATACTTATTATTTTATACTTATAAATATATAATATGTCATGTTATATTTTATGATCATGGATAATCTATGATTTTAGTAATTGATAACTATAGCTTTATCATGGAATATGTTTAGAAAAATCATCAATTTTATATCGATTAATGTTTTCTAAAATAGCATATAGTTGAGAAATAAACATATATTCAATTAATATTAATCTTAAGTTTACTTTGAATCTTTTTTTTACAATAATAAAACAAGTGTAAATTTAGTTTTTTGTTATACAAAATAAAGTGAAACTTTTATTATTAAGATAAGGGTTCAATGAAGAATGGTAAAAAAAAAATGAAGAATGAGAGAACCATAGGAATGCTCCATTTCCTTTAGAACCTAATTTCACTCGAAGTATTAAAATCAAATATCTCATAAACGGTATGTTTAAAAATTATAAAAATTACATATTCGGAATCAGCGTTTTTTTCTCTTCGATTAAAGATCGCACAAGCTATACTTCTAACAAACCTTTCTCTTTTGTTTTTTTTCCATTTTTGCCAGGTCTTAAAAAATACAACTTATATAATCACATGTGATTTTATGTATAATCACATGTGATATGATAAAAATATAACATTGGTACATGATTATTCATCAATGGTGCACACATGATTACAACTTAATGTTCATTCAAATAGATAGCTATAATAAAATTTTAAGAATTGCATTCGTTTACAACAAAAATCACATGTGATTATTGATTTGAAGATTAATTACATGTGTTTTTCAAATGAAGTATGTGATAATAACTTATAATTCATATGTGACTTCACCTTAATATTTATTTATATGTATAATTATAGAAAATTATTTGAAATTCGTATCTATTTACTCTCGAATCTCATGTGATTACTAGTTTAATGTTTAATCACATGCGATTACAACTAGATTTTTTTCTATAAATTTATTAGATTATCAAATAAATTATTTTTATGTAGCTTTTAACTTATCATTTATAAAAGTGATTATTCACGTGTGATTATAATAATTGATCTAAAACTTATAATTGATTGTAAATATAATCACATGAAAGTCCCTTTGCTTAGATCTGATCGGATCGATTACAATCAAACGTGCGGAATCCGTTTGATTGATTATATGAACGTTAACAAATCACACGAACAATTCTATAACGTTTTCTTTGTATTCACAATTGAAGTATAAACGTTACAACCTCTCAAACTCTGCCTCTCACACACAAAAATGCCTCTCACAAATGCCTCAAAAGTCTAACCTACAAATGAACCCTAACACGCCTATTTATAGGCTATCCAAACCCTAATGCGACACTAGCCAAGTGTCGCATTCAGCGACACTGACCAAGTGTCGCTAAACTATACTTGGACAAAATCGTATTCACTGATCTCACTTCTCGTTTACAACTCGATTATACAAACTTTAACACCTCACAAACTAAGACTAATTAACTTTGACAAGTACAAACGTTGACCAACTGACTGACACACATAAATGCACCAACAAACTCCCCCATGTCAGCAGCTTAGTCAAATAAGTCTTCAATTAGTCTTCACCAACAAATTCATTCATGTCTTCAACAATCAGAATCTCCCCCATTGAGATAGCATGGTCTTCAGAAAAATCTTGATGTCTAGATTCATGTGACTGACACACATTTATCATACAATATGATCTTCAAACTCAGTGACCATCTCTCAATCATCAGTAGCATCTCCAATAGAATTTATCTTCACAGTCTTTGGAGAATAACCGACATCCTTTACATCTTCAATGTTTTGACTTTAACAAGATATGTGATGTTTGAAGAAAATAACATAGAAATACAATCTTTTTGTATTTTCTTTATAAAGGAAAAGTAAAGAACGAAGATTAAAATAAATTGGGTATAGGATTGTTTTAGGTCTGCTTAGGGATCATATCAGGCCAATATGCAATTATTAGGAAATAGTAAGTGTTATCTCGAGTATCAGTATATTTGTCCTCTTTAAATTTACTTAGCATATTTAAAACACCTCTTATAAAAATTATTTCAAGACGATTACTAGTATTGTTTTTCCACTTAAACATGTTACATCCATGTCTGCGAGCTAACCTTTTATTGTTAATATGAATACTTCTCTGTGGTCCCCACCATAGACATACCCCTATAACCTAGACAAGAACATAGTTTTCATATTCAGAAAAGATAAAAGAAGATCATTTTTAAGAATCAAGCCAGCGGTGACAGGTCTGTACCGACGTACAACAAAGCAACATACACTTGATTCAGGTTTAAGCAAAATCAATCTTGGTCAAACCTTTTGGCGACCTCGTTAGGTATCTTAAGATTTAAGACTTTTCAAGTACATTGACTTGCGTTTGCTTAGTTTTGAGTTTATACTAACTGAGACCAGGTCTGTACTTACGTACAACAAAGGAAACAATCAGCATAAACCCCTAAATGATTTCAGATAAAAATTCCAAAGATAGAAATATGTCAAGCTACGCTAAGGAATTAAGACATTCAGTCGTACATCAAAAGATGTTGTACCACAAGATAGTATGCATGTATTAGATTTACTTCTTAATAACTCAGAGACTGGTGTGTATCATGCCTACCAGTACATCATATGATGAAGCTAGTTTTATAAAAACTGTAGTAAGTATGCTTAATAAACCTACTGATACATCAAGGATAAACCTTAAAATTTTCATTTTGTGCATGTTCCCTAATGTACTATCATATCCCAAGTTGTTTACAGACACAATCCCACATCTTTTCAAGAAATAAGAATCTTGTTGTTCACATTTCTGATCCAAATACTCAGAATTTTTAATATTCAAAATTACTCCCCCCGAACAGCAAATTCTTAATATTCCAAAAATACTCCCCTGAAACACAAAACATATTTTTGTATTTTTAATTTAACAAATTTCGCAACATTGCATTTCTTCAATAATAAAAAGTATAAAGAATGGCTGTTGCATTCATAACAAAATTTAAAAGAAAAAATATCAAAATCACATATCAAGTCAAATCAAATCCTAGTAATCACGTTATACCATCTCGTAACTCAAGAAATTCTATTCACCCAATCACAAATCATGACACATAACCACCTTGAAAAACAATCTTTCAACAATATTCACATTCTTGCAGTCACTAAAAATATTAGCTATCAAAAACCTGACTACATCACCACAAACAATCAAACATTAGTACTTATGGGACACCCAAGACTTGATAAACTTGGGTTGTCCAAGATCATCCATAACCATCACATCAATGAGTTTATGATATTTTAAAAACTCAGAAGATTTCATTGATGTGTTGTTTGTGGATTTTGGTTTCCAAACCTGCTTAGGTTCGGATGATTTATTTTCAACAATGTTATGCTGTTGAACTTGAGGTTTACTAGGCACAACTTTGTTTACTCTAGCCACGGGTTTGGGAGAAGAGGATGCATATCTTGACATAGGCGAATACGAGCCACGCCTAGAAAAAGATTTTGAAAATGAATTCCTAAAAGAAGAAGTTCTTGGTATCCCTCTACCAAACCTATCTAGGGATAATAACCTACAATCCCTAATTATATGTCCTTGTTGTCCACAATGGAAACAAGAACGTCTCTCAACATACGATTTATTTCAATGAGTACCCACGAAAGGTTGAGGTGGAGAACGAACTGTAGGAGGCTGAGGAGATGAAGCATTTACATGACGTGAATATTTGTGTGTACACGTTGATGTAGATGCCTCAGAAGTTAAACAAGTTGATGTTGAAGGTTGTTCATTTTTACAATATAAATTTGAATCCTTCATTTGATTTTGAACATTTTTGGATCCATTTTCAACCTTGTTTTTACCCTTTTTATTTGAAATCTTTACAGTTTCATTGGTAAGTATATGATTTTCAGACTTAACATTAACTTTTTCAACTTTAATTTCCGCCTCTTCCGGTAGATCCTCTATCTCAACACCCTCCTCTACACTAACTGGAGGTGTACTATCAGACTTAACAAACTTAGGCAAAGGATACTCTGGCCTTTTCGTTTTCTCCTTTGCATGTTTCTTAGCTTCTTTAGATTTTGTAGCTGACCATGATGAGTAGTCAGTATAACACCCCTCATTTACACTCATTTAAATATAGTAATTCGGAAGCGTAAGTCCAAATAGATAGTAATACTTTACCTCATTTTATCAACTTATAAAATCCAACCTTTTCAAAACATAATTTCGTCTGAATCGGTGTTATATAAAACATGGTAAGACATTATTTTATACAAATCGAATATCAGAGTAACGCTTCACGTCAAACATTCCTTCTAGTCCAACTTCTTGCTCACCCAAATATATCAATAACCTGCAAGAAGTGTTATGTGGGGGATTAGCATAAAGCTAAGTGAGCAGATAACTAATCAACATCATAACTTAGCTCAACAACCTTGTGTACAACACTTAACACTAAAACAAGCAAGTACACAATACGACACATCAACAATGCATCAGTTCAACAATGCAACATTTCAACTAATCAACAACACCATAATGAGGATCGGCGGCTCTGGGGATAACCATAAACCCGGGTGGCTCCCCAAGAACACTTATCCAACCTAGCCGTATGGCCATACGGACGAGACCGATAGCTAGTGATTATCTTCAACTAACACAGGAGGTGTGTTAAACTTTAGATAACCAACTAGCCCAACCAACAGTTCAACAACTCGTTGCCTCATTAACAACTGATGCCCGAAGGCCAACAACAAGTCAAGTGATCACATAATCAACAAGTCACATATTCAACTAGTCAACATATCAACAGTATTATTACTATCAACATAATCATCAATGCAACTAATAAAGTAATAATACGTTACTTGTTGTAACCAAACTTGTTACAACCAAGTTACGCTGAGGATTAGAGATCCACTCACCGAATACCTCAGCCATCCACTCAGTAGTCTAATATCACTGAGTCTTCTGCACATCTGAGAATACAACATAATATCACAAGTTAGTTACATGCCTCAAAAGTATACACACTATTCCAACATACTTGTATCAACAATTTCAATTACCAATTTCAAATTCATACTTCTTGGATTATCACCTTTAACATCATTAGCTCGACATCATTTATCAAATTATGATGATTATGACCATCTTAACACATTAATCCACTTCAATCATCATTAATAATCAACTATTATCAATTATTCACTAATAACATCAACTTAAAACATTGATTCTTCCAAAATCAACTAAACCCACAATCATCAATAATGATCATATATCAACTTCACCCTTTTTAGTTTAAAGATTACCTTAAAGTCATGATTTCATTATCAACTAATCATTCTAAAATGACTACAAACTATAATTCATATATACACAACTAAACTCATTACTTTCTATATATATATTCATATCAAATTCTTCATTTATAGCTTAGAGTTTAACATGTAATCAAGGAATACTCATCAACTAGTAACTATATGATCATTGCAAGCCCCACTTTCATAATAATTCAACTAATTCAATCAAATACCCAAAACCCAATTTCTAGGGTTTATATATATATATCAAGAATTATCAATTACAACATGTTTATAATGAAGATGGATGATTAATACATGTTATTGAAGCTTAACTAACCTTAATTTACTCTTTTAAAGCCCTAATTTCGGATTTTGATCAATAACCCACAAAACCCCAAATTTAAGTTTATGAAAATCAAGAAATAAAGACTTACAAGATGACTAGGAAGATTAGAGAGTGATAATCCATATGTTTGAAGCTTGAATTCATGTTTAACAACTTCAATTTGATGTTTCTTCATGAGTTTGATAATTGATTTTGAGATATAAATGTATATGTATGTTTATACGTATGTATGCATATAGATATATGAGGAAAACAATAAACCGACTCAAACATTTGAGTCTATCATATAATTGCCCAATTATCTTTCCCCGTACTTATCATTGCCTGGAACTTAAAAACCATTTGCGGGGAAACATTATTTTATTTTACCGTCAACTAAGTTAATTTAAAACAATCAATAATTTATTAGTCACAATAAATTATTCGACTCTTTTACCCATTTATTTTCAAATAATACAACACACCTATTTTCTGACACACTTAATAATAATTCACAGTCAGAAAATATTAAATACTACTAGACCCAAATACTGGGTGTTACAAATCTCCCCTCCTTAAAGAGATTTCGTCCTCGAAATCTGATCACACTTATATGATCTAAGAACACAACCACTTATTACTCACATTCCCCATGTGAGATTTAACTCACATTTTATTTCTAGTTTGCTAATATTTATCCTTTCATATTACACTAATTGTATACTACTCATTAATATATGCATCCAATTTAATTCACTAATGCATATAACCATCATGCATATCAGTAATCACACAACCCCCGAATCAACTTGCATATATTTAACCACTAAACACAAAATGTATATACATATTATCAACTTACACACCACCAGTAAGTTGTGTTTTACCTCTATTTAATTTATTGGCACAAAATGTTATTTTCAGCACCCAATGTAGCATCATCAACTGTTTAATTACAACATATACGCCCATCATGTATTATTCCCTTTGAGTAACTCATAATATTTATACACTTGTTTTCAATTTTTTCCACATGCACATATCCAAATGTACATGATCTCTGCACCAATACTGTGCCTATACCCTGCCTCTAATGAGTTAAATCAACCACTTACATAGTCAAGTAAAGTATCATCTTTATCACAACAGCAACTATAGCAGCAAGTCCAACTATAACGACAACGACAACCACAATAACAACAAGTGGTACTGAACACTACTACATGCATTTTAGCAACAAGTTGTAACTCGATCCGTCACTAGCAATCTAACTAATAATTATATACTTCTTTAGTTATCACTTTGCTAGATTTTCAAATTTTAGCAACTCATTAATTACTACTTTACAACTTGTAGTTATAAATACAACTCGATTATATGAAATCCTTTATTTAACAGGAATTCACAATCATATAATCATCAACATATAAGATTAACTAATAAGCATTATGTAGAGGTCCATTTCTATAGTTAAACTTATTATCATGTAATCAACTAACATCACATCATACAATTTGGGATGCTAGACAACACCTGTTAATACCAAACATCTTTAACAATGGTATTTCAACAACACAAGGTGTTGTCATTAATCATCCATTCAACAATATTATTCACATTCAACTGACCTCTACTTTGCTTATATCATCTTTTAAGTTTTACAATTAACCATGCATCACACATACACTTCAATTGTACAATAGATACCACGTTAGTAACAACAACTTAGTGGTTTACTACCATTCCACTTTAGTCAATATCTGACTATTTCTCAGCTACATTTCAACATCCGATTATATTAAAACGGTTAACTTTATTTGGTACTGAGTAGCCTCAACAACTCCATGTGAAATGGCATAATATAAATACGTTGGCCAGACGTCGTCATATTATGTCAGTCACACTTTATTCTCAGGCCACTTCATACCATTTATCTCATAAGTAATTATCTTTGCTCTCACATAATTCTCAACAGTAATATCAACACTTTACACAATTATAACAACCTGTAATGGCAAGTATATTCCCAATTATTAACCTGCTACTATTTTCAACTTATCACTTTTAGTATGAACTACTCATATTATCATGTATTTATTAACAATATAAGCGTACTACACCAATGTCTGACACAAATACATCAATCAACTCCCTTAATACCCAATTCACTATCCAGTATTATTTATACAACTTAATACTTATAGTACTTTTAGTACTAAACAATTCATCAATAATATAAGTAATATTCAACACATAATCATCAATCTATATACCTTTAATCAAATTACAATTGAGTATTTCATGCTCAACTATTACATCTATATAAGCTCATGTGCTTATTTCGTATTTCGTAATTTCTTAAAACGCTTAATTCAACATTTTATATTACTCTAAGTAATTTAACTAATTCATCACCTTTCAATTAGTCCACATAATATAGTTCATATGATTATCTAATCAATGTTTACTAATTCTTGCTAGTAGCAATCAACAATACCATTTACTGGTATACTTTGTAGTTAAGTAAACCGCCTACAATCAACTCATACACAATGAACCATATAGACCTCTTAAAACAAGTTTTAATATTACATATAGTCACAGGAATGATCTCTGGGCTCAATAAAACAAAAGCCCAATACAAAACGTAAACTGAAAGTTCAAAATAAGGTCCGAAAAACAATAAAACGCGATTTTCGAGCCCCAAACGACCCCGAAGTGCCGAAAACTGACAGGGCTCATGGCTAAGCATGAGCTTTGACCGTTGGCCCGTTTTTGAGTGGACATGTAAATTTCGTCTGAATCGGACACCGAAATTTCCTAGCGGAAATTTCTACGTCAAACGTTACGTCGAACGTCGAAAAACGTAAAAATTTTATTTTTCACAGAAAAGAGCCACAAGCCGCCGGCTTATACAGGGTAGCCGCCGGGTTCCATATAGGAGCCGCCGGCTTCTAGATCCCAGCCGCCGGGCGAATTAAATTTTTGGTAACAGAAAAATTTTGCCGTATAAAAGCTATAGCAGCCGCCGGCTTGGGTGACCAGCCGCCGGTTTACACCCTCCAGCCGCCGGGTTTACACCCCCAGCCGCCGGTTCCTAGTCTGCACAGCAGCCTGCACAACTTAGTGCAAAAATGCGAAATTCAAACGCGCATATCTCGCAAACCGTAAATAGTTAGGGTCTGAAAATTTGCAGGCATCTTTATATAATCAAAATGCAACTTTCTATTTTTCCACTTTTTCAATTTACACGTTTTACGAGAAAACGGACGTATAACCAATTTTAGGCCATTTTAACCATTTTCGTTGACACGCCATATTCCAAATGGCTTGGTTTCTGGTTTCAAGCCTTTGCTAACATGCTTATACATATATTTGTGACGTGTGGGCACTTTCATCACACTCATATACTTGTTCTATCATGTTTTAACTAGTCGACCCGTTTAAGGGTTCAAATGGGCAATCTTAACAAAACAACCACATTGGTTACTCAAAACACTTTCAACACATAAACCTACTATATGTAGGGTTAAAATCACTATTACATTGGTTATAACCAAACCACTACTCATTTTAACCGTTTACCCATCAAATGACCCATTTGGGCACTTTAACAACCCGTTTGGGTTTCAACCCATATAACTACCATTTCATCACCTATTTCACATTACGTTGACTATTATAAATCAAACCAACCTACTTTCACTATTGGTGTTCTATTATACTTTCAAATCACCAATTTTACATATGATCATCATATATACACAATTTACCACAATTTTTTTCAACTTTGACTTTTACAAACTTGTCAACACATATCAAGACTCGTTGACCACTTTGACTTTCTACTTTACCATTTTTAACACTTAGATCATAATTTAACCAAAATCATGATCAAGGCAAAACACTTAAACATTTAGTCACATTTATCACTTTATAACATAGTCATTACACAATTTGACTTTACCAATTTCAACTTTGACTTTTTCCTAGTCAAAGATACACATTCAATTCAATGGATACTTTCTAATTCACACAATAACAAGACTCCAAACTTATTAATCGAGATTACCAACATCTCATTAAATTTACTATATGGAGTCATATCAACAATTCTATCTTGTATCAAATAGTTTCTTAGCAAGAATTCATACTCACACCTTGCATTTATCAAATCATAATCACATAATGATTTATACTCTACTTTCAAATTGTAGACACACTTAATTTCCAGTTAATCCAACTATTAAACTTTATATAACAAGGTGTCTACAAACTCCATTTCTAGTTCATTATGAACTACTCATGATGCTAAATATCTCAATTAACATTCCTAGCATCACATTAACAAGTAATAATCACCAAGGACTCACAACTGGGGATTCATATTAGTCTGACTCAATTTACTTCACTATTAATCATACCATAGCAAAGTAAACAATTCAAGCTTATTTAAATTCAACAAGCTTATCGGAAGTACCTGATACTCTTTTGCCGACGAATATCGAGGAATCATTGAGAATACCTTTAGGTTCCTCATGTTCCTCCGTCTCTGCAACTAAAACAACAATCTTGGAACTTGTTATAGGTTAGTACACATTCAATAACCACTAATCCCACACCCACTGGAATGTTTGACTTGACACATCTTATAGATTTGGGATTGAACATAACCAATGTCCAATTCACCCAAACCTATGCTCTGATACCAACTTATAACACCCCTCATTTACACTCATTTAAATATAGTAATTCGGAAGCGTAAGTCCAAATAGATAGTAATACTTTACCTCATTTTATCAACTTATAAAATCCAACCTTTTCAAAACATAATTTCGTCTGAATCGGTGTTATATAAAACATGGTAAGACATTATTTTATACAAATCGAATATCAGAGTAACGCTTCACGTCAAACATTCCTTCTAGTCCAACTTCTTGCTCACCCAAATATATCAATAACCTGCAAGAAGTGTTATGTGGGGGATTAGCATAAAGCTAAGTGAGCAGATAACTAATCAACATCATAACTTAGCTCAACAACCTTGTGTACAACACTTAACACTAAAACAAGCAAGTACACAATACGACACATCAACAATGCATCAGTTCAACAATGCAACATTTCAACTAATCAACAACACCATAATGAGGATCGGCGGCTCTGGGGATAACCATAAACCCGGGTGGCTCCCCAAGAACACTTATCCAACCTAGCCGTATGGCCATACGGACGAGACCGATAGCTAGTGATTATCTTCAACTAACACAGGAGGTGTGTTAAACTTTAGATAACCAACTAGCCCAACCAACAGTTCAACAACTCGTTGCCTCATTAACAACTGATGCCCGAAGGCCAACAACAAGTCAAGTGATCACATAATCAACAAGTCACATATTCAACTAGTCAACATATCAACAGTATTATTACTATCAACATAATCATCAATGCAACTAATAAAGTAATAATACGTTACTTGTTGTAACCAAACTTGTTACAACCAAGTTACGCTGAGGATTAGAGATCCACTCACCGAATACCTCAGCCATCCACTCAGTAGTCTAATATCACTGAGTCTTCTGCACATCTGAGAATACAACATAATATCACAAGTTAGTTACATGCCTCAAAAGTATACACACTATTCCAACATACTTGTATCAACAATTCCAATTACCAATTCCAAATTCATACTTCTTGGATTATCACCTTTAACATCATTAGCTCGACATCATTTATCAAATTATGATGATTATGACCATCTTAACACATTAATCCACTTCAATCATCATTAATAATCAACTATTATCAATTATTCACTAATAACATCAACTTAAAACATTGATTCTTCCAAAATCAACTAAACCCACAATCATCAATAATGATCATATATCAACTTCACCCTTTTTAGTTTAAAGATTACCTTAAAGTCATGATTTCATTATCAACTAATCATTCTAAAATGACTACAAACTATAATTCATATATACACAACTAAACTCATTACTTTCTATATATATATTCATATCAAATTCTTCATTTATAGCTTAGAGTTTAACATGTAATCAAGGAATACTCATCAACTAGTAACTATATGATCATTGCAAGCCCCACTTTCATAATAATTCAACTAATTCAATCAAATACCCAAAACCCAATTTCTAGGGTTTATATATATATATCAAGAATTATCAATTACAACATGTTTATAATGAAGATGGATGATTAATACATGTTATTGAAGCTTAACTAACCTTAATTTACTCTTTTAAAGCCCTAATTTCGGATTTTGATCAATAACCCACAAAACCCCAAATTTAAGTTTATGAAAATCAAGAAATAAAGACTTACAAGATGACTAGGAAGATTAGAGAGTGATAATCCATATGTTTGAAGCTTGAATTCATGTTTAACAACTTCAATTTGATGTTTCTTCATGAGTTTGATAATTGATTTTGAGATATAAATGTATATGTATGTTTATACGTATGTATGCATATAGATATATGAGGAAAACAATAAACCGACTCAAACATTTGAGTCTATCATATAATTGCCCAATTATCTTTCCCCGTACTTATCATTGCCTGGAACTTAAAAACCATTTGCGGGGAAACATTATTTTATTTTACCGTCAACTAAGTTAATTTAAAACAATCAATAATTTATTAGTCACAATAAATTATTCGACTCTTTTACCCATTTATTTTCAAATAATACAACACACCTATTTTCTGACACACTTAATAATAATTCACAGTCAGAAAATATTAAATACTACTAGACCCAAATACTGGGTGTTACAAATCTCCCCTCCTTAAAGAGATTTCGTCCTCGAAATCTGATCACACTTATATGATCTAAGAACACAACCACTTATTACTCACATTCCCCATGTGAGATTTAACTCACATTTTATTTCTAGTTTGCTAATATTTATCCTTTCATATTACACTAATTGTATACTACTCATTAATATATGCATCCAATTTAATTCACTAATGCATATAACCATCATGCATATCAGTAATCACACAACCCCCGAATCAACTTGCATATATTTAACCACTAAACACAAAATGTATATACATATTATCAACTTACACACCACCAGTAAGTTGTGTTTTACCTCTATTTAATTTATTGGCACAAAATGTTATTTTCAGCACCCAATGTAGCATCATCAACTGTTTAATTACAACATATACACCCATCATGTATTATTCCCTTTGAGTAACTCATAATATTTATACACTTGTTTTCAATTTTTTCCACATGCACATATCCAAATGTACATGATCTCTGCACCAATACTGTGCCTATACCCTGCCTCTAATGAGTTAAATCAACCACTTACATAGTCAAGTAAAGTATCATCTTTATCACAACAGCAACTATAGCAGCAAGTCCAACTATAACGACAACGACAACCACAATAACAACAAGTGGTACTGAACACTACTACATGCATTTTAGCAACAAGTTGTAACTCGATCCGTCACTAGCAATTTAACTAATAATTATATACTTCTTTAGTTATCACTTTGCTAGATTTTCAAATTTTAGCAACTCATTAATTACTACTTTACAACTTGTAGTTATAAATACAACTCGATTATATGAAATCCTTTATTTAACAGGAATTCACAATCATATAATCATCAACATATAAGATTAACTAATAAGCATTATGTAGAGGTCCATTTCTATAGTTAAACTTATTATCATGTAATCAACTAACATCACATCATACAATTTGGGATGCTAGACAACACCTGTTAATACCAAACATCTTTAACAATGGTATTTCAACAACACAAGGTGTTGTCATTAATCATCCATTCAACAATATTATTCACATTCAACTGACCTCTACTTTGCTTATATCATCTTTTAAGTTTTACAATTAACCATGCATCACACATACACTTCAATTGTACAATAGATACCACGTTAGTAACAACAACTTAGTGGTTTACTACCATTCCACTTTAGTCAATATCTGACTATTTCTCAGCTACATTTCAACATCCGATTATATTAAAACGGTTAACTTTATTTGGTACTGAGTAGCCTCAACAACTCCATGTGAAATGGCATAATATAAATACGTTGGCCAGACGTCGTCATATTATGTCAGTCACACTTTATTCTCAGGCCACTTCATACCATTTATCTCATAAGTAATTATCTTTGCTCTCACATAATTCTCAACAGTAATATCAACACTTTACACAATTATAACAACCTGTAATGGCAAGTATATTCCCAATTATTAACCTGCTACTATTTTCAACTTATCACTTTTAGTATGAACTACTCATATTATCATGTATTTATTAACAATATAAGCGTACTACACCAATGTCTGACACAAATACATCAATCAACTCCCTTAATACCCAATTCACTATCCAGTATTATTTATACAACTTAATACTTATAGTACTTTTAGTACTAAACAATTCATCAATAATATAAGTAATATTCAACACATAATCATCAATCTATATACCTTTAATCAAATTACAATTGAGTATTTCATGCTCAACTATTACATCTATATAAGCTCATGTGCTTATTTCGTATTTCGTAATTTCTTAAAACGCTTAATTCAACATTTTATATTACTCTAAGTAATTTAACTAATTCATCACCTTTCAATTAGTCCACATAATATAGTTCATATGATTATCTAATCAATGTTTACTAATTCTTGCTAGTAGCAATCAACAATACCATTTACTGGTATACTTTGTAGTTAAGTAAACCGCCTACAATCAACTCATACACAATGAACCATATAGACCTCTTAAAACAAGTTTTAATATTACATATAGTCACAGGAATGATCTCTGGGCTCAATAAAACAAAAGCCCAATACAAAACGTAAACTGAAAGTTCAAAATAAGGTCCGAAAAACAATAAAACGCGATTTTCGAGCCCCAAACGACCCCGAAGTGCCGAAAACTGACAGGGCTCATGGCTAAGCATGAGCTTTGACCGTTGGCCCGTTTTTGAGTGGACATGTAAATTTCGTCTGAATCGGACACCGAAATTTCCTAGCGGAAATTTCTACGTCAAACGTTACGTCGAACGTCGAAAAACGTAAAAATTTTATTTTTCACAGAAAAGAGCCACAAGCCGCCGGCTTATACAGGGTAGCCGCCGGGTTCCATATAGGAGCCGCCGGCTTCTAGATCCCAGCCGCCGGGCGAATTAAATTTTTGGTAACAGAAAAATTTTGCCGTATAAAAGCTATAGCAGCCGCCGGCTTGGGTGACCAGCCGCCGGTTTACACCCTCCAGCCGCCGGGTTTACACCCCCAGCCGCCGGTTCCTAGTCTGCACAGCAGCCTGCACAACTTAGTGCAAAAATGCGAAATTCAAACGCGCATATCTCGCAAACCGTAAATAGTTAGGGTCTGAAAATTTGCAGGCATCTTTATATAATCAAAATGCAACTTTCTATTTTTCCACTTTTTCAATTTACACGTTTTACGAGAAAACGGACGTATAACCAATTTTAGGCCATTTTAACCATTTTCGTTGACACGCCATATTCCAAATGGCTTGGTTTCTGGTTTCAAGCCTTTGCTAACATGCTTATACATATATTTGTGACGTGTGGGCACTTTCATCACACTCATATACTTGTTCTATCATGTTTTAACTAGTCGACCCGTTTAAGGGTTCAAATGGGCAATCTTAACAAAACAACCACATTGGTTACTCAAAACACTTTCAACACATAAACCTACTATATGTAGGGTTAAAATCACTATTACATTGGTTATAACCAAACCACTACTCATTTTAACCGTTTACCCATCAAATGACCCATTTGGGCACTTTAACAACCCGTTTGGGTTTCAACCCATATAACTACCATTTCATCACCTATTTCACATTACGTTGACTATTATAAATCAAACCAACCTACTTTCACTATTGGTGTTCTATTATACTTTCAAATCACCAATTTTACATATGATCATCATATATACACAATTTACCACAATTTTTTTCAACTTTGACTTTTACAAACTTGTCAACACATATCAAGACTCGTTGACCACTTTGACTTTCTACTTTACCATTTTTAACACTTAGATCATAATTTAACCAAAATCATGATCAAGGCAAAACACTTAAACATTTAGTCACATTTATCACTTTATAACATAGTCATTACACAATTTGACTTTACCAATTTCAACTTTGACTTTTTCCTAGTCAAAGATACACATTCAATTCAATGGATACTTTCTAATTCACACAATAACAAGACTCCAAACTTATTAATCGAGATTACCAACATCTCATTAAATTTACTATATGGAGTCATATCAACAATTCTATCTTGTATCAAATAGTTTCTTAGCAAGAATTCATACTCACACCTTGCATTTATCAAATCATAATCACATAATGATTTATACTCTACTTTCAAATTGTAGACACACTTAATTTCCAGTTAATCCAACTATTAAACTTTATATAACAAGGTGTCTACAAACTCCATTTCTAGTTCATTATGAACTACTCATGATGCTAAATATCTCAATTAACATTCCTAGCATCACATTAACAAGTAATAATCACCAAGGACTCACAACTGGGGATTCATATTAGTCTGACTCAATTTACTTCACTATTAATCATACCATAGCAAAGTAAACAATTCAAGCTTATTTAAATTCAACAAGCTTATCGGAAGTACCTGATACTCTTTTGCCGACGAATATCGAGGAATCATTGAGAATACCTTTAGGTTCCTCATGTTCCTCCGTCTCTGCAACTAAAACAACAATCTTGGAACTTGTTATAGGTTAGTACACATTCAATAACCACTAATCCCACACCCACTGGAATGTTTGACTTGACACATCTTATAGATTTGGGATTGAACATAACCAATGTCCAATTCACCCAAACCTATGCTCTGATACCAACTTATAACACCCCTCATTTACACTCATTTAAATATAGTAATTCGGAAGCGTAAGTCCAAATAGATAGTAATACTTTACCTCATTTTATCAACTTATAAAATCCAACCTTTTCAAAACATAATTTCGTCTGAATCGGTGTTATATAAAACATGGTAAGACATTATTTTATACAAATCGAATATCAGAGTAACGCTTCACGTCAAACATTCCTTCTAGTCCAACTTCTTGCTCACCCAAATATATCAATAACCTGCAAGAAGTGTTATGTGGGGGATTAGCATAAAGCTAAGTGAGCAGATAACTAATCAACATCATAACTTAGCTCAACAACCTTGTGTACAACACTTAACACTAAAACAAGCAAGTACACAATACGACACATCAACAATGCATCAGTTCAACAATGCAACATTTCAACTAATCAACAACACCATAATGAGGATCGGCGGCTCTGGGGATAACCATAAACCCGGGTGGCTCCCCAAGAACACTTATCCAACCTAGCCGTATGGCCATACGGACGAGACCGATAGCTAGTGATTATCTTCAACTAACACAGGAGGTGTGTTAAACTTTAGATAACCAACTAGCCCAACCAACAGTTCAACAACTCGTTGCCTCATTAACAACTGATGCCCGAAGGCCAACAACAAGTCAAGTGATCACATAATCAACAAGTCACATATTCAACTAGTCAACATATCAACAGTATTATTACTATCAACATAATCATCAATGCAACTAATAAAGTAATAATACGTTACTTGTTGTAACCAAACTTGTTACAACCAAGTTACGCTGAGGATTAGAGATCCACTCACCGAATACCTCAGCCATCCACTCAGTAGTCTAATATCACTGAGTCTTCTGCACATCTGAGAATACAACATAATATCACAAGTTAGTTACATGCCTCAAAAGTATACACACTATTCCAACATACTTGTATCAACAATTCCAATTACCAATTCCAAATTCATACTTCTTGGATTATCACCTTTAACATCATTAGCTCGACATCATTTATCAAATTATGATGATTATGACCATCTTAACACATTAATCCACTTCAATCATCATTAATAATCAACTATTATCAATTATTCACTAATAACATCAACTTAAAACATTGATTCTTCCAAAATCAACTAAACCCACAATCATCAATAATGATCATATATCAACTTCACCCTTTTTAGTTTAAAGATTACCTTAAAGTCATGATTTCATTATCAACTAATCATTCTAAAATGACTACAAACTATAATTCATATATACACAACTAAACTCATTACTTTCTATATATATATTCATATCAAATTCTTCATTTATAGCTTAGAGTTTAACATGTAATCAAGGAATACTCATCAACTAGTAACTATATGATCATTGCAAGCCCCACTTTCATAATAATTCAACTAATTCAATCAAATACCCAAAACCCAATTTCTAGGGTTTATATATATATATCAAGAATTATCAATTACAACATGTTTATAATGAAGATGGATGATTAATACATGTTATTGAAGCTTAACTAACCTTAATTTACTCTTTTAAAGCCCTAATTTCGGATTTTGATCAATAACCCACAAAACCCCAAATTTAAGTTTATGAAAATCAAGAAATAAAGACTTACAAGATGACTAGGAAGATTAGAGAGTGATAATCCATATGTTTGAAGCTTGAATTCATGTTTAACAACTTCAATTTGATGTTTCTTCATGAGTTTGATAATTGATTTTGAGATATAAATGTATATGTATGTTTATACGTATGTATGCATATAGATATATGAGGAAAACAATAAACCGACTCAAACATTTGAGTCTATCATATAATTGCCCAATTATCTTTCCCCGTACTTATCATTGCCTGGAACTTAAAAACCATTTGCGGGGAAACATTATTTTATTTTACCGTCAACTAAGTTAATTTAAAACAATCAATAATTTATTAGTCACAATAAATTATTCGACTCTTTTACCCATTTATTTTCAAATAATACAACACACCTATTTTCTGACACACTTAATAATAATTCACAGTCAGAAAATATTAAATACTACTAGACCCAAATACTGGGTGTTACAGTCAGCTACAAGTTCTTCGGTGCCCTCCTTAACAGGCGTAAGATAGTAGTTAGTAGGAGGTGGGACTCCTTCATATCCCAAACCAGCCTTACTATTCTTGTCTGTCCTTTGCTTGTTAACGATTTCATCGAAAACGTCAAGAGACTCTGAGAAACTTGAGATTTTTCTATTGAAATCCACAGACTAAGACTTTAAATCAGAAAGTTCTTGGTTTAACAATTCGATTTCTTTAAGATAGCTATTTATAGCATCTTGTTGACTAAAAACTTTTGATTTATAAGTCTGCGTGTCTAATTTATAAGCCTCGATTTTCTTATCATAAAGTTTCTCATTTGCTTTTAAAAACTTGTTTGACTCAGTAAGTTTAACAACGTTTTCTCTCAAGTCTTCATTATCTATTTGAAAACATTTTAAAGAAACTGCCAATTTAATACAGGATATGCAAGTAAAAGGTTCTTCAGGTTCTGTTTCTACCTCGTAATTTTGCCAAGAGAGCACTATGTTGAACCGTTCCTTGAACCGCACTCCAATCAAATATTCCTTGATTAAACACCACCATCGCCTATGATGTTTTGCTGTTCTCTGCAGTGTTGGGGGCTGAAGGTGTGGTGAAACCAGATGATGGATATTTATTCTCCACACATTCCTTAGCAAAGTATCCATAAATCTAACAGATTTTACATTTCACCTTGCTTTTATTAAAACCAAGACCTGTATCACCATCATCATCCAAATCCTTTCTACCTGTTTTCTGAAGAAACTTATTGGTTCTTTGGGTTATCATGGCCATACTCCATTTGATATCCATTTGCTCTAGATCATCAGCATCGATCTGTTCAAAGTCTTCCTCAGTAACCTGCAGAGTACTAGCCTTCTTTGAAAGAAAATTCTCATAAGAGTTGAGGAAAGCTGCAAAGATTGTGGCATGTTCCTCTATAGCCTTTGAAGGAGCTATATGAGAAGTATAGGAAGCATATGAAGTGCTGCCAGAAGGAGATGTAGCTGAATTGAAATCGGGTCTGGAAGTGTCATTCAGACTAGGATTGTTAGCTTATGACATTTTTGCTTTCTATAAGCCTGTAAGTTTTCAATAAGATCTTCCAAATCCATAATTTTAATTTCTGAATCTTGTTCAAAACATTTCACCTTGATATCCCAATCCTTAGGTAATGCACCTAATAACTTCTTATTTACTTATCCATTATTAAGCACTATTCCTCCATCAGCCATTTCACTTACAAGTTGGGAGTATCTTTTGAAAAGTTCTTCCAAAGATTCATTTGATAGTAAATCAAATGTGTCAAACTGTTTGATGACAAGTTCCAATTTACATTTCTTGTACTTTTCATATCCAACACATCGTTTTTCAATTGCATGCCAGATGTCGTATGCAATATCATAATGTTTGAAAAATAGCTGAACTTCCGTTGGTAAACATTTGATAATTGCTGCATGAGTTCTCTTTTCAGTATCCCAAGCTTTTCTCTCCTCGAGAGACATGCCTTTGTAAGACTTACGGGGTTTTTCATATCTTTCAACCAATGAGTTCCACATATCTGGATCATTTAACGATATGAAGGCTTCGAACGCAGATCTCCATGTAGCATAATCAGTATCTGATGAGAACATTGGGGGTTCATTATCACTAATAACTCCACTATTGTAAAACATCAGAGCTTTAGAAGACATCTTCAAACCAGAAAGCTATTTGCGACTTTTCCCTCCAGAATTGAATTCGAAAAAAAATTGAAAACTGCCCGAGTATAGCGAAACTTTTCCGACACTAAAATTAAGCGCTTTTAAACTCAAATTTTTTTTTTGGTAATGCGAAATTTTTCGCAAAATTCTCGTCAAAATTTTGTGCGAAAACGTCCAAAACAGGCCGGGTAAAATGAAACTTTTTCCAGGCTAAAATTGAACACTTTTAAAGCTAAGAAAAATTTTTGGAAACGCAAAAAATTTCGGAGACTTTCCCGCCAAAAAACTCCTTTTTTTTTTCTTTTTTTTTTTTTAGAGCGACATTAAGGTAGTGTCGCTAGGAAGTGTCGCTGAAGGGAAGTGACGCAGGTAAGTGACGCTGGTAAGTGTCTCTGATAAGTGACGCTAATAAGTGTCGCTAGTAAGTGTCGCTAGTAAGTGACGCTAGTAAATGACGCTGGTAAGTGACGCTAGAGGCTAAGTGTCGCTAAATCGCGGCTGTCAGCTCCAAAAAACTTAAAAACAAAACTTTTCGAAACCCTAACGAAAATTGACGAACGAACGATGAACATGGCTCAAAAATCAACCCAAAAAACGATATAATCAACACAAATAACCCATAAACTAATTATAATTGATTAATACCTTCGCGAATCAACCGAAAACGCTTAAAATAACGATCTGAAACCGTCGAATCCCTGATTCACGGCTCTGATACCAGTTGAAAGTCCTGTTGCTCGGATCTGATCGGATCGATTATAATCAAACGTGCGGAATCCGTTTGATTGATTATATGAACGTTAAAAAATCACACGAACAATTCTATAACGTTTTCTTTGTATTCACAATTGAAGTATAAACGTTACAACCTCTCAAACTCTGCCTCTCACACACAAAAACGCCTCTCACAAATGCCTCAAAAGTCTAACTTACAAATGAACCCTAACACGCCTATTTATAGGCTGTCCAAACCCTAATGCGACACTAGCCAAGTGTCTCATTCAGCGACACTGACCAAGTGTCACTAAACTATACTTGGACAAAATCGTATTCACTAATCTCACTTCTCGTTTACAACTCGATTATACAAACTTTAACACCTCACAAACTAAGACTAATTAACTTTGACAAGTACAAACGTTGACCAACTGACTGACACACAGAAATGCACCAACATCACATGTGATTTAAACTTACGAATTCTAAATACCCATTAAAAAATGAAAAAAAGTTCGTCGGACATATATCATGTATGATCTCTAAAAAGACGTTCATTCCAACAGTATAAGGGTAAAAATGATAATTAAAATGGAGTAATTATATTAGTTCCTCTATTCTTGAGTTTTTTTTAACAACTTTTCTCTAATAACAAAAATAAAATTTGTAACATTATGTCGAAATTTTTTGGTAAATTGTTTAACTTAATATAAACCCTGATAAAGAGTAAGAACGAAAAAACCGGAAACCAAATCATACTTGTTGCGCTATTTGGTCGATCGCTAAATAAGTTAATATAAACCCTGATAATTTCACTTAATTATAAAAGCTTCCCTTTCCTTTGGTCGCCCGCTATTTGTTGCGACTGTTATATCTCGATTCACCGGTAAGTATTTTGTTGTAATCTTTCATCACATTCATTAGCTCGAAGCTTACTATCGTTAATAACAGGTTAAAAATTATTGTTTTATTTGATATACTTCTAATTGATTTCGCATATATTTCAATTAAGTGAATTTGTTACATTAGCTTGATTGATTGCTTGAAGCCTTTCAAGCTCTTTTGCTATTTAAAGATGGATTTAATATGATGTTTTCAAGCCAATCTTATCTTATTTATATATATATATATATATTTGATATATCTATCAAAGAAGCAAGCACAATCCATTTGGTACACCTTCACCTAAACGATGCTTATTTTTACTTCATTTTCGTCATATTTAGCTAATCGTTTAGGATTCTGATAGCTAAAGACTCATTTTTTTTAGAGCTGAAGTTTAAAGTATAGACTTATTGTATAACTTTCTAATGTATAAGGTCCAAGGTGGAGAATTGCATTACTTTTATTATCTTGTACTCCGTATAATTTATAAACCTTTTGCAACTGTTAAGCATCGTGATTGATTCCAGATTATGTCTTGAATCCTGATTGAAATTTCATACAAGCTTTTAAATGGTAGTTTCAAATTTGTTTTTGTTAAGACTTAAGACACTAATCTCGGATTTTCGGTCTAGTAGTGACAGGTAGTTTTAATAAAAGTGTTGTTCCAGTGTATGTAGAAGTTAATACGAAATCATTGGTATCCTGGTTGTACTGTTTGAGAAGTCGAAGAGCATAGATATACACACTCAATCTGATTACAGTGTCGTGTAATGGATGAGACGAGTCATCTTAAGTACTTACCTAAACAGGTCGAGTGTGCTTCGCGAGTAAACATTGTTAATAGTTAATGCCTTAAGTATGAATGCTAAATGATCATGGTCTAGCAAGCTGTATGCATTACCACAATAGTAATACGTCTTTGGTGACTTTCAACATGTCTGACCTATTATAATATTTGCTCAAGTTTTTGAATGGACACTTTATAGATTAACCAAGGCCAATTGAATAATCATAAGTAAATGGGTCGTAATTACCATCTTTAGATTCCAGCAGATGTGGTTCTTCGAAAATATTCTGAACATATGGTTGTTTAGCCGGATTATATAATCATGTGATTCAACTACATGATTCACGTACTGTTTTTAGATATGGTCTTTATCATTCTGAAATATTTCAAAATGGTGGCTTAAGATGTCCAATCTCATTTGTTGATATGCTGTTGTACTTTGTCATATAGGCTAAAGCGTAATCGGGATTCTTTGTAGGAAACTGGCATGGCGATGAACTGCATTAAGTCATTGAGAAATCTTCCTGTTACAGGTGGGTTAGGAAGCTGTAGAACATTTGCTGTTGGTGGTAAAGCCAAAAAGAGCAAAGGTGGTGGAGCTGCTGATGCTCCAAAACAGTCAACTTTATGCAAAGAAGTTAAGTCCACCACAGTTGTCGGGGCAAATATCCTTAAAGAGGGAACAGACCCCAAAATACTGGCCGATTCTGGATATCCCGAGTGGCTATGGCATCTTCTGGATAAAAAACCAGCTCTGAGTGAACTTAGAAGGAAGAATATAGAAACTCTCCCTTATGAAGACCTCAAACGCTTTGTCAAGTTAGACAACCGATCAAGGATCAAAGAAAACAACTCTATCAGGGCCAAGAATTGATTCATGTTTACGATAATCAAGATTTCTCCTTTAGTATTTGATTATGTTAGGTATCTCATAGTGATAATTCCATATCAGAATATAAACTTGGTACTATTCGGTTGGGTTCATATGAATCCAGTGTAACGATTAATGAAATATGAAATTTTCTCATTGAGTAGTAGGAAGTACCATGTTATTTAATTTTGTTTACCGAATACTGGGTGGATTTGGGAGTCTCTTTCATACCCTCATGTGAATGTGAATAGGCTGACCTGCATAAATAGGTTGTAATTCATCTGTGAAATTTGATATTTTTCATTTCTGTGTAAACTGTGTATTTGTTTGGATGGGCTATGACCATGGAGGTAAAGTATTGATCTTTATAAGTCCATTTCTAATAACTCTGTTGGTCTAATATGTTTTTATTACTGTTTAGCAACGAGCTTGATGACAATATATCACGTGAAACTGTTACGTTAATATACTATGCAATGCTGTAGTGTCTCGCTCTCCGGGCTTTGTACATTTTTCACACATTCTCACTTCTCGTGTTAAATAATTTCCAATTTACATTATCTTTTGTGATTACTTTCTTTTACCTTTTGTTTTACTACATGGTTTCAAAAGTCTTTGTTTGCCGTGTGGTTTTGGGAAATCATCCAAACACCCATTCCTTCTCACACCCTTCTCACACACCATCAGTCTAGACCACACTTATTCTCTCATGACCTTTTACAAGATTTTGGAACCATCGGATGATTCTTCTCATCCATCGCTGTAAGTTATCAGTATAATATTGATTCCATAACTATTCGTCTCGTTTAGAGAGTAGTCGATGTATGTTTAAAGGCGGAAGATCATCTTTTTTCTTTATCATTAGGTTTAACTTTTATATTTTAGTTATCATAGTTTAACTTTTCTATTCAAAAATTCAAATTATAAACAGTTAATCCACTAATATTGCTTTGGTAATCAGATATAACACATTAGTTAGAGGTCTATATTAATTTTAGAACACCTAAGAAAATGTTTGTGGTTCAACTGAATCGGACCCGACCTGTTTCACATGGATTAAATAATGATATGTACGGCAGGGAAGGCTTTCACCTTGCATCCATTTTATTGTCTTTTCGTAAGAGATTTATGATGACATGTACTTGGGTTATTGTTTCATCTGTGATGGGTTAAGGTAGAACAAATCACTAAAACAAAATAGGTCAAATTTGGTCCAATGTGTTATAAGTTTCTAACATGTGCGTCTTAATATGTCTGCTTCTATATTTTGGTCTTTTTATTAATTAATTCTTTCAAGTTCTTTGATCAGTTATGCACTAATTGCGTTGTGAGTGTAGGTTAAGCTTCCATTGTTAGAGTAGGTATTTGACCTTTGATCGGTGTCTGCATGAATTCTAAAAAGGGAAGTTATGCATCTTTTTTAAGGATAAAAGTGAGGAAAGATTTTTCTGCTGAACATGTTTTAACTTATTTTTTGAACGTGTTACTGAAGAGTTATGACAACTGAAGTTCCAACTAAATATAATCAGCAGTCCAGATGGTTGCAAATCACTAATTCTGACCTAGGTTTTTCATCAAGTTGTAGAGTGGAATCAAGTTTGATCAAGCCTTAATGAGTGTTACATACAGACTCTTAGATCAGGATCAACTGATTGACTTTAGTCAATAGGTAATATGGCTTCTTTTTCTGCCGTTTAGTATTGCTTGCTCCTAGCATCCTACTATTCATGCATAAAGTTTAGTTCTGTTTATGATTTTTGTAATGCCTTTTCAATCTATGATTATCGGTACACATATTCTACTTTTTGCCTTGAAGTTCCGAATCATGTGTTCTCAACGTTTTAATTGCATCTTGGGTTAAAGTTCTTTGGTGCAGTTAGTCTATTTCATATACCCAAATACAGTGATTCCATTTTAACTAATTTGGTTATTTCAAGACATTACTAATGCGATTTGAATGTGGTAACATGAGTGTATTAGCATGCCACAAGGTTCTTTATTAATATGATCTCTGTATATTCACCATCTCTATGTTTAATTGTTTTTAGAAATTATATTATAGAATTTAAGTTACTGTTATTGTTACTAAAGAATTTTTTCAAAGTATAAATTTGTTTAAGCACTCTAGCTGCAATTGAACCAGTTATCCTAATAATATTTTGGTTGCAGCTGTACTTGAAATATGCTAAATTGTACTATCCCAAGATTTACTTTTATACACATGTCTAAGGTCAATGAGCACAACCAAATCTGCAGGTGGGGTTCACGGAATTCTGATGATAGAAATTAAAACTGACTTATGCATGAAGTTCGTATTTGATATCAATGTCTTAAAGTGTGTAATCTTTGTAACCCCGCCGCAACGCACGGGTTGAAAAAACCTCATTATTCTAGAAAATACAAACTTTAACACACCTTTTAAATTCAGGGAGATATCAGATATCAGGTCTTTCAATGAAGAAACTTGGGTTCACCCTCTTAGTTGGAAAGTATGGATTGAAAACCTGTAATGGTAAGTTCACTCACAAACAAACTTTAATGAAATGATAGATCACTTTCGACCTCAATTATGAGACTTTTATTTTTAAAACGGTCTTCAAACGTTTACTTCAACATACTATAATTTCATATTACTATTCAAACAATCTAAGTTTCTACATTCAAAGGCAACTTCCAATATCATACGGAGTAGTATGGATTCATACTATTTTGTTTGTATTTAACTATTTATTTATAGCAGACAGACGTTCTCGTAGCACATACTGTAATTATTACTTTTGTCCAAACAAACAATTAACCAATAGTTTGAGGGGTCAATATGTAACAATGAAATCAAAGTGAGCAGCGACCGTTTTCAACCAACAATACTTATACTCCGTAACTTGCAAGTCAAATTAGGGTTTTTACAAAGCGGCAGCGCTCTTTTGCGCGAAAATTTCAACTCAATCACAATGGCAGACGACGGCCTGCTACAGGTTAACAACTTAACAATCTCCGATACCGTCGAAGAAGCCGAGTTCTCCCAACGCGTTAGAATTCGATCAATTTTAACACGTCCTGACGGCGGCGCCGGCCTCGCCGGAAAAACCTTAAAGGTTGGAGGGTGGGTGAAGAAAGGGCGAGAACAAGGCAAAGGCTCCTTCGCTTTCCTTGAACTTAACGACGGATCATGTCCGGCGAACCTGCAATTGATTATTTACTCCGATGTAGCGCCGTTAAGTCAGTTCACTCCTACTGGCACGTGCTTGCACGTGGAAGGTGTGCTTCAAATGCCTCCTGAAGATAAACAGGGGAAACAGAGTATTGAACTTAGGGTTTCGAGGGTTCTAGATGTTGGTCCTGCGGATCCGGCTAAGTATCCGTTACCGAAGACTAAATTGACACTTGAATTCCTTAGGGATTATGTTCATCTGCGTCCTAGAACTAACACTGTAAGTTTGCTAATCGATGATTACGATACATACGCTCGTATATAAGTATGTCGGTATATTTATTACGGAGTAATAATGAATCGTGTTATCTAATAAGCTTCTAGCTTCAGGATCATATCGAATTGGTTTGGGTTTGTATAAGGCCACTCCCAACCCTAAAACAAACCGACTGAAACGGACAGAACCACCTCAGCGTCACGTCAGTTTTTTCAAAAACTGACTGACCACTCCCATCCCTACCCCGTCACTTTAATTTTTGGGTCCCGCATTTACCAATTTACCTTTCATTCTATACACACAAAATAAAAAGAAAAAAAGAAAAAAACAAACCGACAAACCCGTGCAAACTTCGGATATCCGACGCGGAGCAAACCGACGGACAAGTGACAAGGTGGTGCCATCCCTGTCACTCTTCGTCGGTTCCCAACCGACCACAACCGACGATATGGGTTGGGAGCGGTCTAAGATATATGAGAAAGTGGTGATGTTACTAACATTTCTACAGGTTTAATCATCTTATTGTGATTTAGTGGTGGAAAGTTTTATGTTATAATTGTTTTCTTGTCATTTCAGATTTCTGCGATTGCGCGAATCCGTAATGCATTGGCCTATGCGACTCACACGTTTTTCCAAAAGCATGGGTTTCTATATGTGCATACTCCGATCATAACGACTAGTGACTGTGAAGGTGCTGGAGAGATGTTTCAGGTGACTACACTGATAAACGAAGCGGAGAAAAATGAAAAGGAATTGCTTAAGAATCCTCCTCCATCGCAAGAGGATGTGGATTTGGCTAAGGGTGTGGTGAAGGAGAAAGGTGAGATTGTTGCAAAGTTGAAGGCTGATAAAGCTGGTAAACCTGCAATTACAGCTGCAGTTGTGGAACTTACCAAAGCTAAAGAGAATCTTGCAAAGGTTGAAGAGAGATTTAATATGAAACCTGGTATTCCAAAGAAGGATGGGAAGGTTGACTACGCTCAAGATTTCTTTGCACGTCAGGCGTTTTTAACTGTCTCGGGTCAACTTCAAGTTGAGACTTTTGCTTGTGCTCTTAGTAGTGTTTACACTTTTGGGCCAACTTTTCGAGCTGAACATTCTCATACGTCGCGCCATCTTGCTGAATTCTGGATGGTTGAGCCTGAAATAGCATTTGCTGATATCGAGGTATAATACTTGTGTAGTACACTTATTTATTGAAATTTGAAGCAAACGGATATGATATTGATATATGAGTTTAAGTTGGTCTGAGTGTGTGACTTCGAATTATTGGTAAAGGCTTCACCTTTAGAAAAGTCTATCCTTCTACAATTCTAGTAATCGTTAATTAAAGTTTGTCAAGGTATTTTCTTTAAATCTACCATCTGTTTTTCTTGACCTTATGATATACATATTCAAACACTTTTGCAGGATGATATGAAGTGTGCTGAGGCGTATGTTAGGTTTTTGTGCCAATGGTTGCTAGACAACTGTGTTGATGATATGGAGTTTATGGTTGAAAAGTTTGATAAAAATGCTATCAAGCGGCTCCAAATGGTTGCTTCAACGAACTTTGTACGCCTTTCATACACAGAAGCAGTGACAATACTCGAGGAAGCTGTTGCTAAAGGTCACAAGTTTGAGAATAAAGTTGAATGGGGAATTGATTTGGCTTCTGAACATGAGAAGTAAACTTTTTTGCTAACTTTGGCACTGTCACGTGTATATTTTCCGTAGTATCTGATTAAGTTCATTAATATCACTATTTGCATTGTGTAGATACTTGACTGAGACGAAGTTTGAGTCTCCTGTGATTGTATACAACTATCCTAAAGGGATCAAAGCATTTTACATGAAAGTTAACCCAGACAAGAAAACGGTGGCTGCTATGGATGTTCTTGTGCCAAAGGTACAGTTTTCATCCTTAATACGGAGTAGATGCTTGGTTGCTTGTTACAAGCATATGTGTTTATAAGGAATGTATATTTGAATTATGTACATTATGCAATATTCTGTACGAAACACTAATTTTCAGTGCTTTATTCGATAGGTGGGTGAACTGATTGGTGGAAGTCAGAGAGAAGAGAATTTTGAGGTCATCAAAGAAAGGTATGTGAAACAGAAACTGGCTCTCTCAATGAATTGATTCTCAAAACTAGAGGTGGCGAATTCAACCGATGCAACTAAGAAGTGGCCTAATTTGGCTTGTGTTTTTCTTAAATTGGTCATGCAAAGGAATTAGCTTAAATAGGGCCAAGTGTGTTAAAGTTGCATACCAAATCCTAAATTTAAATAATCGGATATTTTAATTGTTATTGTATAAGATTTAATATCAGTAAAAAAGATGATCAAAGAAGTGTTAGCGAGTCAAGTCGTAAACACAACCCCAGCCATCCTGTTTTGACTCCTGGTAAAATTGACATGTTTCAACCCAAACCCTTTTTGACACGATACACAACCAGATTTAGTCATCTATCTTGCCACATCCACTTATATTTTATGGCTATGCAGGATTCTTGAAATGGGATTGCCGCTTGAGCCATATGAGTGGTACCTTGATCTGCGTCGCTATGGTACTGTGAAGCATAGTGGGTTTGGTCTAGGATTTGAGAGGATGATTCTTTTTGCCACTGGGATGGAAAATATTAGGGATGTTATCCCTTTTCCAAGGTTTCCAGGAAGGGCAGATCTGTAAGCTACATTGGAAGATACAAATACACAGACCAGAATCAAATCATTCCTTTTGCTTTAGTATTTATTACTTCGATTATTAGCAAGTTAGTGTTTTCATTGGTAAAGCCAATTTGGTACACATGTAAGATTCTGTTGCTACAATTGCCTTTTATTTTACTAGTGGGTGATGTTTAAAGACTTTTTTACTTCCCTACTGTGACAATCTCAGTTGATAACTAAGTACGACACTTTCTAATTTCCATGTCTGTCTACAACTGAAATAGGTCAAGTGGCATTTTGCAGCTGATTATAAACTGTCCAAAACTGAAACCAGAAACAAGCACAGATTATTTGAACTTCAAATGACTACATTATACTTAAAAATTTCACAACAGACATTGTCTGAATGCATTTATAACAACTCATATTTGGGTTCTGATAAATCTAGCAGGATTGAAGTAACCAAGGTCAATGATGCTAGCATGACCATCTAACACAAGTTCCGCCATAGCTGAGCCTGTGGCTGGACCAAACAAGATCCCCCAGCAACCATGTCCACAAGCCACATAGCAGTTTTTCATCCAAGGAACTTCGCCCATGATTGGTAGTTCATCATCTGTGCAAGGCATGTAGCAAGCTTGCTCTGTTTTCACTGTTACATTGTCTTCTTTGAGAAAGCTCGAAACTATACCTGCCACTTTTTTGAGCACTCGTGTGGATTCAGGATCTGGAATGACCAGCTCTGGTCCATCAGGAATCTCGGCTTTCACAGACGGTCCGCATATATAAACTTCTCCTGTATCAACAAACGAGCTATTGGACCCGCTCCATTAAAACGAATCTAAATAATGTAATTCCAGAATAATTTACCATTAGGACGTGGATAAACCTCCGGATCAATTGGGCCCGCTCCATTGACCGGGTAGTAAGTACCAAACAGCGCATGAGGAGTAATTGCATCACCATCTCTCGGTTCCAGTACCATGCTGTGTACCTTCTTACCATACACCCTAAACTTAGACGATACTTCCGGCAGCATACTAGTCCACGGCCCAAGAGCCAAAACCACCGAATCTCCACCAATCACCCCACCACTATCCACCTTCACCACCACACCCTCATCCCCCACCGCCACACTCTCCACTTTCGCGATCACAACCTCCACCCCATACTCTTCCACCCCCTTATCTAATAAAGCACGTGTGAATAATTGTGGATGAATTTGGGCCGAATTCTCCACAGTACCAATAATTTCTCCAGGTTTAATTCCCCCGTCAACCCACGAGGGTAGAACAAGGCTTTCATGATGTGGTTCAGATTCGTTGATGGAGACAGTGAGTGCAGTAAGTGGACGGTAACCATAAGATCGAGATCCGTCTAATTCCAAAGCTAATGAATGGTGGAGATTGAAGCTGGCGTGAGCTAAAGATGAGAGAGGCCCATCATCACACATGTGAAGTGCGAGGAAGCCGCCAGCTTTTCCTGATGCTGCACAGGCTATGGCTGATTGCTCAATGAGTGTTACATAAGCTCCTTTTTTGGCTAAATAATAAGCCGTACAAACTCCGATGATTCCGCCACCGCAAACCACCACACGCTTCCGTGGCTGCCGGGTATTGTCCATGGAGTGATTGGAGTCAAATCGGTGATGCTGACGTTGTTAACTTATTATGTGGATATATTATTGGGGAGAAAACAATTAAACGAATACTATACTATTTATACATATAGAATTTTAGGGCTTCTCCAATGTTCACCTCCAAAATCACTTTTACTTCGTAAATAGAGATTTGAAGTAAGATTTACGAAGAAAACCCTCTCCAATGGGTACTTCAAATATGGAGAAATTTTTGAAGTATTGAAATTTTACTCCATATTTGAAGATTTTTTACCCCTCCTCCAAAACCACTTTATCAATATAAACTATTATTTTAATTTGGATGAACTCAATAACATTATATACTTATATTATATATTTATTTCTATTAGTCACTAGTAAAATGTAAATAATAACTTAATATAGTAGTATTATATCAAAATATTTAACATACATAAAAAAAAAAGTTACATAGAGAACATTGATTGAGAAATATCGAATATTCCAATATTACATAAAAATTACTAGAATTAAATAAAACTACGGTTACAATATATTATATAAACTAAAACTTAGGAACATAACCGACATTTCCATCTATATCAAAAAATTGACTTAAATCATCCAACGAGCCAACCCCTTGATGTTTTTGTTGTTCTCGTTTTGCCATAATTCATGCGTGTTCAATTCTTGTTGTTCTCGTTATTAATTATAAGCTTGAAAAAATATTCAAATGTTTATCCTTTTCTTATTATGGTATTGTATAAAAGTTACATTATTTTAACATAAAAGTTTTTGGAGTTGAGATTTTGAAGTAGGATGGTTGGAGAAGAAAAGTTTTGAAGGAAGAATATTTTAAAAAGATGCTGTTTTTTCTGCATATTTGGAGATGGAGGAATGAAGATAATTGGAGAAGGCCTTATAATACTACAACATGAATAACATTTGCAGTAAAGATTGCAAAATGTTGTTTAGAAAACTAAAAAATGTTTTTCAGTGACAAGAGAATCGTCACTTAGTGTATCAGTTGTGACACCTCACACTTCAAAACTGACATACAACCGACACAATGGTACCAACAATGACCATATCATTTCAATTTTTGAACTACACATTTACCAATATATCTCCAATTACATACAATAAACAAAAATTAAAAAAATATTAAAAAATGAGATGGCCCCACTCCTCCTCATCCCCCCTCCATCGACGAGCCAAATAGAGGAGGTCGTGCCTACGGTGTCAGTTGACCGACTCTCATCAGTTTGGAAGAGAGGCCGTTGACACCGGTCTAATTGTCCCGTATATTGGTCCATATCAATTTATATAGCCTAAATGCGAAAGTATTTCTTCTTTTTAGTTAATGCTTTTCTTTTATATAAAAAATAAAAATAACAATAACAATTAATGTTGACACCTTTTATTTTCTAAGCAGATCCAAAACATTCCCCAAAAACCAGGTGACATATTAGCTGAATATATAATACTTCGATCTAAATGTGCACAAAGACATCTTGTTAAGTTGGGCAAATGGCCCAAAAAGGTAACCAATTTGTCAAAATTTGCCAATAAAGGGAATATGAGTTTTGTTGATGCCCAAAAAGGAGTGACATTTTAAATTCGATGACCAAAAAGGATTGAAGTTGTCAAAAAAGTCCAATTAAGGATAAAATTACAGTTTCATTTTTAAAAAGTGTCAAAAAAGGATTAAACTCTTTTAAATCGTGCCCTAAAAGGATTAAACTTTTTAAAATCGTGCCATAAAAGGATTTAACACTAAAAATGAAATTCGGGTTTAAACTCTTAAAAAGTAACATTAGTGTTTATATCCTTTGTTTTCTAGGTAAAAAAATGTTACATATTAATTTAATATTCGATATTTAAGCCTCGCATTAGCTAAAATCGATGAAAAATTGAACGACAAAAAATGTAAAAATAATTGTACCTTTAATTGAACTTTTTTGACAACTTCAATCCTTTTTAGGCATCGAATTTAAAATGTCACTTTTTTTTGGGCTTCAACAAAACTCATATTCCCTTTATTGGCAAATTTTGACAAATTGGTTACCTTTTTGGGCCATTTGCCCATAATTATAAGTTTTAGGTAGTCTTGACTCTTGAAGTGTCGTTTTCTCTTGGTCCATTCTGTTGTACGGTGTTGTCTCCGAGTGTCATCGATTTAGGCTCTTCGTCGTGTGGGATTACAAAGATAGGACATTTGAAAAGTTTGATTTAATCCCTACTGAAATCAATTAAGGAGATCTAAGAAAAGTATCCATTGATGATCGATGATGAATTGGTTGATCGGATTATTATCTAACAAGGTTGCTAGTTGAATAGTGAGCTTGATTGCTTTTCATGTGATAAAAGTTTGAAATGTGAATCAGTTGAGATTAATGATTCTTGTTAACTATTTATCTATACATATGTCATTCATGAAATGGTGATTGGCTTTATGCGACAAAAGATTAAATTATACGGTAACTACCTACAGTGGTCGATGTAAACTTGATACACAACTATATACACTTGATGCATCGATATGAACTTGTGACACCCCCATAGAAAGAAGAGTAAAATATCATGAACAAACACGAAATTGTAACTAACGTACAGTTGTGCACGTTGACGCTCTTAAAAGTGGTCAAAATGGTTATTTTCTGGATTTAAGTCCAATCGTTGTTAGCGTGAAATATGGAAAAGTGTCAATTGAAAAACCTTTATTATGTTATATGAAACGTGTCTGCAAAATTTCATGGGTTCAAATATGATTTTAATTATGGTTTTATGACATGAAAAGAACTTCATAAACATCACTACAGTTTTAATGACGAACTTGTCAAGGTAGGGTTTGCATACTCGGTTCATAAGTCCATGAACACTGCTGGTGCGTTTGTCGGTCCAAAAGGCATGACCAGGTGTCACACCCCAAAAATCGGTAATCGCGTTTATGAAATACTTAGCGGAAGCATTTTATAATTATCGGAAGCTTTAGTTATTTATTTGAGTAAACAGCGGGGGTGCTGACGTTAGCAGTATGCATTCATCGTATCAGAGCTTATGATCATTGCAGAACAGTAATTAAGATGCCATTAATATAAAAGTATTTACAAAAACTACAACTTGTCAAGTCGTAGAAGTAGAGTGTTGTAAAAATACATTTGTCCCAAAAGTAGCATCCTAATCGTCGTGGGTAACTTACGTCCTTTATGCATGCATCAGTACCTGAGTCCTAATTCCCTGAAAAACATAGTAAAACGTCAACATTGAATGTTGAGTGAATTCACAGGTTTGTTTATAGTGGTCAAACCAAGTTATGAATAAGTCATTCATTTACAGCAAAACATAATGTTTATAAGTTTAGTAGGAAATACAAGTTATTCTAGTTAAAGAAAACATTTCCTATATAAAGTAAGAATGTCATTCTTACTACAAGTAAATATTTGTGTAGGAAACACAAGTTTAATCATAAACATTTCCTACCAGTTGTATATTTCCAAATTAGTAATCTCAGCAAAATACCTTTTCCAAACTAAGTTTGTAGTTTAATAATCGTTGTTAATACAAGTTAATCGTTAAATAGGAAAACATGTCTATTCAAATATGATAAACATTTCCCATATACTTTGTAAGAAACAACAGTTTATCCAATCAAGGAAAACATTTCTAATTAAATAGTTTGTAGGATATACATGTTTAACATTTAAGTAAACATTTCCATTTCAAATGGTTTGGTAAAGAGAATCACATTCTTTAATATAATTAATCGTTTTGTAGGAAATACAAGTTAATCTATTAAGAGTAACATTTCCAAAAGTAGTAATTGGTAGGAAACACATGTTAATTCAATTAAGGATTAACATTCCCTAAATAGTAGTAGTTGTTTGTCATGTAGGAAACACAAGTTTATTCAAAATCATTTCCTATAAAATAATTGCAGGAAAACCAGGTTTATCCAATCAAGGTAAACGTTTCCTTCGAGTAGTCATGTGTCTCGGGAAATACCCTTTCCAAATCAAGTTGTAGTTTTTTTGTTGTGTAGTGGGAAATATAGACTATGATCCCTCTAAGGTGAGCTAGACCTTTAGAGTTAAAGTAACGACACCTAGTACTATAACCAAACCACGACTAGTTGTTTTGTTGTTGCCTCAGTAACACGGTAAGTATACACTCCTCGTTACGACTGCCGTCGTGTGGTTGGAATGACCAACGAGTTATATCCTAGGAGGGTTGTCAAATCGATAGTACTATCTGTATACTCAGTGGCTAGAGTCACCTAGCTAATGGTTATAGGTTGTAAGCACTGGGACTTATGTGCACTACAACTACCTCACGTAAACCTAGGATCGTACCAAGATTCGTTGTCTTATTCCCAAAAAGTTGTGAAAACGTTTCATATAGTTAACAGTTGATTTATAAAGCATAAAACATTTATACAAATCAATTTGATATATCAAAGCATGTCAAACAATTATGTAAACAAGTAGCATGTTTTAGCACATAGTTCTATGTTTTCCACCCCTGGTTTTAAAAGCATTTAAAACAAGTAAAAGGTAGGGGCTGTGAACTCACTATTTGCCAGTCTTCAGCTAGTAATATACAGTAGTCCGAAAGCGTCCCTCAAATACCTAGACGCAAATAAATATACCTTATATAAGTACTTGATCTATTCGTTTAGTGTAAGTAATTGTACAGTTTTGTCGTTGGCGATAATTAGGTTATACAACGTATTGTGTATAAGTATATATTTATACGCTTATTAGTTGAATATATATATTCGTATATGTATAAAAGTCATCGTCGTCGTATATATATAAAAATAGTTGGCGTCCATGTACATATATATATATATATACATACAAAATATAATATTTGTACTAATCGTGTTACTCGTTCATTTTTACTCGTTCCAAAAATTGTCGTTTTCGAAATAAATAATTATTATTGTCCCAAAGTTTGTCGCGTCCATTTTATAACATTAATTGAATAAATATCGTATAAAATAATGTCCCGCGGTCGTGTACAATTTTAGTACCAATGTTCGTGTCATATATTTTAGAACAAAATATAACTTGGACAATAATTTTTATGTCATATAGTCGTTAATATCTTGGTACCATTTATCGCAGTGTCTGGGTTTGTTTAAAAAAATACACCGTGAACAGTTCGGGTATATGTACAAATGCGTAAGTTTTATTTATCCGAACGTATATATATTTATACCCGTATTATTTGTCGTGGTGTATATATATATATATATATATATAAACATATCTAATTTTAATAATAATAATTATCATTAATTATAATAACAATAGATGATACCTATTAATTACTTTGGCATCTTTTGGCACCACATATAATTACATAATACGGTGCCATACATTAATTATTATTAATTATAATAACAATGACACTAATCTGGTACCATACAAAGTATAGTTTTTCTCGAACACATCCATTCTGCATTCATGGATCTAACCGATCATTTATCTATCTATAGCCGTACGGCTATCTACTTTGAGCCTTTCGGGTGTCGTTTGTTCCTGTACGATCTCAGTTCGCAACCCAGTTTTATCCGTATTATTCTAATTTTTAGCTATGATATTTGAGTTAAACTTTTATCAAATATATACATATATTAGGTTATGTTAACAATATATATCAAAAAGAGTAAGAAAAACAAGGAGTTAAAGTTTTTCCTCACAATGATTATGATGATGATTTTTCGGTGGATGACGATGGTGGCCGACGTTGATGATGATGATGAGTTTTATTGTTAAGATTTTAGTTACAAAATTGTTGTTGCTACCCTTGCTGCTCCAACTTGTTTTTGCCTTTAGATTGTGAAGGTGAAAGGAAAAAGAAGAAGAGATGATGAACAAAATAAAAAGTGGTGATGCTCCTGTGTTTTACCCCCGTCGCTTGAAGCTCCAGAGAAAAGGAAGGAGGTGATTCAATTATTGTTGTTTGGTGTACTAGAGGAACAAGAGAAAATATATATTTTAAAACATGGCACGGTTTAAATTTCAATGGTATGGGACTACACATTATGTTGTCACCCAAATAATTGAGTTATATTGTAGTATTTGACCCGTTAATTTTGGGTACGGGTATAATTAGTGGTACCTCGTGTACCAATCAATTATGTGTTAGTTTAATTTATATTTTAAACTTAATAATTGATAGTTATAAAAATGAAATATTTTATTAAAATGATAAATAGAATTATTCATAGTTGAAGTACTGTACGGTGAAATTGCGTGCCAGATTTCAGTTGAATTTGGAAATTATATTTTGAAGTAATGTTCCAAATACTAAAACAGGATTGGGCAAAATATTACTTTTAGTATTTTTGACCTTTAGGCACGTTTTATAATTGTTTCTGTTCGTATATAACTCGTCCTAAATAGCAGTCTAAAGGTTTCCGTTTTATTTTTGTTCTAATACTTTTCTATAATAATTTCAAACAAAAATTATTCAAAAGTATTTTGAAGTTCTTTTTGGAACTTTATGATTCGTGTTTGATACGTTTAATATAAAACGTTTAAGTTATTATATTATTTCAATAATATAAATATCTAATATTTGTAATTAATAATTTTCGTATTATTAATTATTTCGTATCACCAACTATATTGTATTCAGTTTGTCGAGTTTAATATGTTCATTTCGTACGTAATTATATATACATATAACTACAAGTCTAATACGTCACGTATCACATAGTAAGTTTCACAAAACTTTACACATAAAAATCGTTTTGAATTCACTAATCAGGGAATTACTCTAGGTAATGCACGAAATTAAGAAAGGATTAATACCCTAAATGGAGGATTGTCACATTCTCCCCCCGTTAGAGAAATCTCGTCCCGAGATTTAAGTTGAGTCGTGAGTCTCGGTCACGTTTTTGAAAAGTTAAGGGTATTTCTTTCGCATTTCATCCTCGCGTTCCCAAGTAGACTCAGGACCGCGCTTCGAGTTCCAACGAACTTTGACGAGTTTGATCCGACTGCGTCGGAGTTTGTGGGTTTCACGGTCAATTATTTCGATGGGTTCCTTCGCAAAATTTAGTTTTGAGTCAATAAAGACCTCGTCAGGAGGAATGATGAGTGTTTCGTCCGACAGACACTTTTTAAGATTACTGATGTGAAAAGTGTCGTGAATGTTACTAAGCTCTTGTGGCAATTTGAGCTTGTAAGCGACAGGACCAATCCTGGCAAGGATTTCAAAAGGTCCAACATATCGCGGGTTTAGTTTTCCTCGTTTGCCAAATCGTGCTATCCCTTTCCAAGGCGACACTTTGAGTAGGACCTTGTCACCTACTTGAAATTCTAATGGTTTACGGCGGTTATCGGCGTAACTCTTTTGTCTGTCTCTCGCCGTTTTCAATCGGTTTAGTACTTGAGATATCTTGTCCGTAGTTTCTTGGACAAGTTCAGGTCCGGATAGTTGTCTGTCACCCATCTCTGCCCAACAGAGTGGTGATCGGCATTTGCGCCCATACAGTGCTCCGAATGGCGCCATCTGTATGCTGGTGTGATAACTGTTGTTGTAGGAGAATTCTGCTAGTGGGAGATGAGTATCCCAGTTTCCTCCAAAGTCGATCACACATGCTCGTAACAAGTCTTCGAGCGTTTGAATCGTTCGTTCGCTCTGGCCATCGGTTTGTGGATGATAGGCTGTACTCATGTCAAGTCGAGTACCTAAAGCCTGTTGTAATGACTGCCAGAAGCGAGATGTAAATCTGCTATCTCTATCAGATATAATGGACAATGGTACACCGTGTCGAGAAACGATCTCTTTGATATAGATCTTTGCCAGTTTCTATAGTTTATCATTTTCCTTGATAGCAATGAAGTGAGCTGATTTCGTCAATCGATCGACAATCACCCATATTGAATCAACTCCCGTTGATGTCTTTGGTAGCTTAGTGATGAAATCCATCGTTATGTGTTCCCATATCCATTGTGGCATCTCCGGCTGTTGCAAAAGTCCTGAAGGTTTTTGATACTCAACCTTGACCTTTGAACAAGTTAGACACTTGCTGACATAAGTAGCGATGTCTCTTTTCATGTTAGGCCACCAATAGAAACCTTTCACGTCTTGGTACATCTTGTCTGCACCAGGATGAATCGAATAGTTGGACTTGTGAGCTTCGTCCAAAATCAGTTTGCGTAAATCATCGTCGCACGGTACCCAAATTCGATTCATGAAGTATAAAACTCCATTTTCTTTAGTTTCGAGCTGTTTCTCCATTCCCTTCAGGGATTCATCTTTCATGCGCTCGGCGGTGAAAGCTATTCGTTGTGCGTCACGAATTTGAGTGATGAGATTCGAGTGGATTGTCAATACCAAAGCTCGAACTCTGCGAGGTTTAACATTCTCTTTACGACTCAAGGCATCTGCTACTACATTAGCCTTGCCCGGGTGATATTTAATCTCACAGTCGTAATCGTTCAGCAATTCGACCCAATGCCTCTGTCTTATGTTGAGCTCTTTCTGGTCGAATATGTGTTGTAGACTCTTGTGGTCAGTGAAAATCGTACACTTTGTACCATATAGGTAGTGTCTCCAGATCTTGAGTGCAAAAATGATTGCTCCCAACTCTAAGTCATGAGTTGTATAATTCTTCTCGTGAATCTTCAATTGACGAGATGCATAAGCGATAACTTTGTCGTTTTGCATGAGAACACAACCTAAGCCTTGGTGTGAGGCATCACAGTAAACGATGAAGTTCTCTGTTCCCTCAGGTAAAGATAGAATTGGTGCGGTGCTCAACTTTTGTTTCAACAGTTGGAAGGCGTTCTCTTGTTTCTCTCTCCACTCAAATTTCTTATCCTTCTGAGTTAAGGTGGTGAGTGACTGGGCCATTTTGGAAAAGTTTTCGATAAATCGCCGGTAATAGCCAGCCAAACCAAGAAATTGTCGAATCTCGGTTGGGGTCCTTGGAGCTTCCCAGTTTTTGATCGCCTCTATTTTGGACGGGTCCACATGAATCCCTTTATCATTTATCACGTGACCAAGGAAATGAACCTCTCTAATCCAAAATTCGCATTTGGAGAACTTAGCATAAAGCTTCTCGTTCTCGAGTATTTGAAGGATAAGTTTCAAATGCTGTTCGTGATCCTCTTTCGTCTTTGAGTAAATCAAAATATCATCAATGAACACAATGACAAACTTATCTAAATATGGTTTGCACACTCGGTTCATGAGATCCATGAATACTGCAGGTGCGTTAGTCAATCCAAACGGCATGACTAGGAACTCATAATGACCATAACGAGTCCTGAACGCGGTCTTCGGCACATCCTCTTCTCGAACCTTCAGTTGATGGTAACCAGAACGAAGGTCGATCTTAGAGTAATAACTCGATCCTTGTAGCTGATCGAACAAATCGTCAATGCGTGGTAGTGGATGTCGGTTCTTGATAGTCACTTTATTCAACTCTCGGTAGTCAATGCACATCCGCATGGATCCATCATTCTTCTTGACAAACAAAACCAGAGCTCTCCAAGGTGAAAAGCTCGGTCGGATGAATCCTAAGTCTAAGAGCTCCTGCAACTGTGTAGACAGTTCTTGCATTTCTGATGGAGCTAGACGATAAGGTGAGCGAGCGATTGGTGCAGCTCCGGGCACCAGATCGATGCGAAACTCGACTTGTCGCGGAGGTGGTAATCCTGGAAGATCGTCAGGAAACACTCTAGGATAGTCTCGCACTATAGGTATATCATTCAAGCGTTGCTCTTCGGGTTTCTTTTCCACAACATGTGCCAAAAATACTGGATATCCCCTTTCGGAGATATTTACTGGCTTTTAAGCAAGTAATCATCTTTACGGCACTCTATCTCTTATCTCCTTTTATCCCAAAGTTTCTCCTCTGTCGATGATGGTAGACGTACCAATTTATCAAAACAGCAATCTTTGCAAGATTTCCTCGACAACTAGTCCATACCGACTACGATGTCGAAATTTCCCAACTCTACCGATAGCAAGTCTATTTCGAAGAAATGTCCCTCTAACGTTAGGGCACATTCCGGTACTATTTTTCCTGATTCGATCAACTTACCACCAGTTAGTTCTATAGTGTACTAGTTACCTAACTTACGGGATTCAATGTCTAATAGTGGTCTAACTTCACTAGACCTAAACTCAATTTGACATCCGAATCAAATAGTATAGAGGCATAATGGTTGTTGTTGCAATTGTTGAGCTTTGGGCACTGGTTTCGGTAGTGGTTTTGGGTCACTACACTCGAAACACCCATTGCTTTGTCGCTCCTCGTTGGTTATTACACTTACTACATTTGGGTTTGTTACCCCAGTACGGTTTCGGTTCCACAGTGGTGGCAGCATATGACTTTGGGTTTCCCAATTTCTTCCTGTTTGGTTGACCCTCACGGTCACCTCCTCCGCTATTCCATTTGTGTTTTGGTAGTTCCAGGGCTACCAACATCAGTATTACTTGGTTCACCTTTCCTTGACCCAGCATTCTTAGTCAATGTCTCTATCATGACCGCATCATTGGTCAAACTATGTGCCAATGTCATTGCACTTCTGAATGTATCCAGTTTGGTTGACATTACCATATTCCAGATTTGTGGTGCTAAACCCCGGTTGTACCGCTCAATGCGCTTGTACTCTGGAGTCACCATATGAGGGACTAGACATGTTAGTTTTCTTGAAATTTGGTTGTATAACCAGTGATGTCAGCTTCTACCATTTTGATGTCACAGAGCTCTGTTTCAATCCTCTGTAGCTCATTGCGGGGAGAGAACTCTTTCAGTATCGTAGCTTTCAGTACTTCCCATGTGATGGCATGGGCAGTTTCTCCTCTGAGAGATTGGATTTGAGCATTCCACCATGTTAGTGCCTTGTCAGTAAGAGTGTAGGTGGCATACTTTACTATACAGTCACGTGCACAATCACTGATATCCAGCACAAACTCCATCTTTTCTATCCAACGGATAGTACCAATAGCACCCTCTGTGCCGCGGAAAGTAGTTGGCTTACAAGCCAGAAACGTCTTATATGAACACCCGCGTCTAGTATTCACAGGTGTCTCATCATCAACAGGGGTAGACCCGTTGTTATTTATCACATTATCGCGGTTGCGGCTTGCCCCATATTGGGCAATGCCTTCAGCCACTCGCCGCGCGATAATCTGTTCAGTATTTTCAACGATTGGAGGTGTAGTCGCTCGTTGACTATTCTTAGTTTTTCGGTGCTTGGGTGACATGATTCAGTTTTGCGATGAATAAAACACGGAAATCAATGCCAAGATAAGGAATGTGAAGAACAAGATTTCACATTGTTTAGTCAGTGAATGATATGAAGGAATTTTGGTATCCCCATTACGTATCTTACGATTTTGAAACACCCGTATGTACCTAGTATAATATAATCACGTTGGCCAGGCGTCATTATATGATGCTAAATACATACTTCTTTTCATCACCGCCTAACACGATTAAGTTCATACGAAATCCATACAAGTTACGGATATAGATGTGGAGTGATTCAAGGAATGCAAGATATAATCAACTAAGCTTTATATCCTGCAAGAAGTGAAGATGTTCATGCTATAGTGTTCGTCTAAAGTGTGATGGGATTTATATATATCCATCGAATATAAGTTTTAGTATAGTACATCATAGACACAGCCCGCCATTTGTAAGTTTAACGAAGATAGGATAAGTACGTTCCTATAACTACCCTATTATAGTCATCATCATGCTGACTCCAGCTACACTCTCTGTCACTCGAGCACGCTCTTCTAGCGTCTGTACTCGGGCACAGGTAGCATGGTAATTTTGAGTTTCTTAAGAGGTAGTCCCTTCAGTAGTTCCTCAAACATGATCGTTGTTTCATATACACTAGGTGTCACATTGGACATTGAAGCAATCATAGTTGTTAAGTTTTCGTTGACAAATGCAGCATCGACGTCATAGTTGTGCTCGGACGGTTCCTCGTCGGAGTCGATCACTGTGACACCCGGTCAAAATAACCCAAAATTTGGTCCCAATTTAAACTTTTAAAACATGTATTATATACGTGTTAACACTTAAACATTCATGTATTATATATATATATATATATATGTATATATATATAAACCGAAACGATTATTCAAATAATCGCGAATACACGAATCTAACAAAACGTATAAACCCAAAATAGAATTTGGTGAAATTTTTTTTTAAACAAAGTATTATTATTGGGAATAATAATTATATGCTTCGTTTGAAATTTAAATACATTTTAGACACAGAAAACTATCCGTACATTTTAAGTAAAACAAAGATATATTTTATATCTCTTTAAAAGTATTTTTATAAAATACTTTGATTGAAAACATATACGATTACGTTTTTAGAAATTTATCATTCTAAAAGATTTTATTAATTTACGATCGGGTACGCGAACACGGGACGAAAAATACACACCACCTCAATAATTGAGGCCGGTGTATATACACCGACCCCAATTATTTCCCTCTCACAAAACACATACCCGATTCAATTTCTTTCTCTGCTCTACTCTCTCTCGCTCTTTGCTTCATCAACAACAACAATAACAAACAACAACAAGATCAAAATCATAATCATCATCTTCTTCCTCCTTCTTGATCATCATCATCATCGTGATCTTCATCATCATCAACATCCGTTCGTTTTCAAAAATTGTAAGAAATCGTTTCGTTTTTCCTTTTTATTTCATGTTTAAATTACGTAGTATAACGTATACTAGCTTGGTATTAAGTTATTGGTTGCGGAATTTGGAATTAAAATCGGTTTTGTAAACTTTCTGCACGAACAGACCAAACCCAGACTCCGGAATCCGGCGGATTCGGGTGAATCCGGCGGATTCCCCATACTTTGAGCTCAACCCGAACGGCTTCATCAGAAGCCGAACGGCTTCCCCTTATTTTCCATTGAATCCGGCGGATTGGATTGAATCCGGCGGATTCCCAACCCTGAACCGAGAACTGACGCGATCGCGTGATGATCTTTAGCCGATCGCGTGAAACCGAAATCCACTCGAATCCGGCGGATTCGATTGAATCCGGCGGATTCCCCTCCTTAGCCACGAATCCGGCGGATTCGGGTGAATTCGGCGGATTCCCCCAATTAACACTTGATCCGGCGGATCTAATTAGGGTGCCGGCGGATCCACTTCTCAGACCAACAAAATTCGATTTATAAACTAAGTATCGACTTATATAAACTCACTACTTATTGTAAACAATACAATGGTAAAATATACGAAATACAATTTTACAAAGTATATTTCCTTGGAACATTTGTAATTATATTTTTCAGATATAATTGTAACCCGACACCAACGGGCTGTACACTTTTACAAAATACAAACTTAATTACTTTTAAACGTGTGAACCAACACTTGTACATAAATAACCAAACAAGCAATTATACGAATGAACTACTAAGCGTACACTTACAAATATGTAATCTCGCGTGTTTAGGGCATTAGGAGGTTACGTTTGGTACACGCGCACTTTAGGAATTGCTTGCTCCACAGGTGAGTCTCACGGCCCCCTTTTTACTGTTTTACTACTTTGGGGGAGATGCATTACTTGTTTACTGAAATTTCCTGTTTTACTTGAATACATGTATATATGTATTGATTACTTACTTGCATTCAATGTGTTACAAACTTACAAACAAAATACTTTACTGGTTTACAAATTTACTGAATACTACTTTACGACCTTCGGGGTTTATTACTTTACGGAGTTACTACTCCATGAAAATACTACTTTACGACCTTCGGGGTTTATTACTTTACGGAGTTACTACTCCATGAAAATACTGCTTTACGACCTTCGGGGTTTATTACTTTACGGAGTTACTACTCCATGAAGATACTACGTTACGACCTTCGGGGTTTACTACTTTACGGAGTTATTACTCCATGAACTTACTACTGTACAAACTTACAAACTTGCTGTTTACTACGATACTGAATTACTACTCACTGATATACTGAATTACATGAGTTCCTTTGAATCCAATGAAGTCCTCTGAAATCATAGTTGTTAGTTAAGGATAAGCGCGAGTTTTAGTATATGGATCCATATGGGACTGACAATCCCCGCTCAGGGTGGTAGCTCCACCACGAACCGTACTCGTATAAATGGGCGTTTTCTACTCGTTTCATATGAGTGTTGTTGGATTGCACTCACGAGGGGCAAATTTACGGTTAATCTTCGACTATGATGGCTCATGGTAGACCTACCTTACTTACTTAATTACTTGGATGTAATTAGGATTACTTACTAAATTATCTGGGAATAATTGATACGTACTTACATAATTTCTTGTATGAAATTGATACTTACTTACTAAATCACTGGTTTGAAAATGTTGTTTACTTACTAATGTTGTACTAAACTTTCTATTACTATTTACTACAAACCTGTGAGATTCACCAACCTTTTGGTTGACCCTTTTAGTAATGCATTCTCAGGTACTCAGCGTCAGTAGTGACGGCCCGCAGGATATGCTAAGCTAGACGAGTCGCATGCATACACCCTTACGAAGATTTTATTGGCATTATCTTTTGTAGTTGATTATGTGTTTAAAATCTTCTGAATCATTTTGCGAACTCGCTAATGATGTATTACTTAAGACTTAATACCTTGTACTACTTTTGAAAACTTATGTAATGTAATGTATTTTCTAAAACGTCTCATTTAGAGTCGTTTGCTATTAATCTTGGTGTTTTGATATTTGATTAGTGGCACCCAAAACTCGCTTCCGCAAAGCATTAAATTTGGGGGTGTCACAGATTGGTATCAGAGCCTAAGGTTATAGCGAACTAGGTTGCATTTAGTGGGCCTAGACTATGACCGTTAGGCAGTATTCCTCATTAGATATAACTGGTTCAGGGATTTCGTCATACAAGTTTAATTTAACATAGCCTGATCAACTATGTACAATTAAATGAATATGATGTAAGATCTGAAAGGGGTTATGTTGAACAGGAATGCACTAGTTGACTCTGACCACGAGAGAACCGTGACTTGTACTTGTTTTGCGCTAGATACAACTAGGTGGATCAGATGTACGTATACATGGGTTATACATATATGATTAGGCCTAGTAATATCCTCGGATATTTGGTAACGAACTTAATGTTCATATACGTCTTAGAACTCGCCAACGGTAAGTTGATCGAGTCAGGAAAATAGTACCGGGATGTGCCCTGGTAGAGAGGGTCATCTCTTCGAAATAGACTTACCCTAGGTAGAGATTAAGAACTTCGACATCTTATTCTACACCAACTGGTCATCAGAGGACCATCATTCTTTCACCTATCAGTTTTAACTTTCGAATACAATATCTCTCTAAGTACAAATCCTTTCCTAACCCTTATCACATTCCGCAAAACTACTGATACATGTACGGATGTAATATCCCTTTCACTTTTGTAAACCTTAATTCTTGTAATCATTTGAACTCGCATGTTAAATGATTACAATCTTCTTTATTCTACGCCGTTGATTGTCATTTGTGTTGTATTATATTACGGTTATATATGCAACTGAGATGATCATATTCTTGTACGAAATTCTGACATGTCCCTTATCTTCATTGAAGGAACATGCCTCCACGTCGCCAATTCACTCAAGCTCAAGTCGATCGACTGGTTGCTGACGCAGTCAGTGCTGAGCGACAACGATCCAGCGGCACTGAAACACCACCAAATACTACTGTAGTGAAACCCTGCACCTACAAAGACTTCATTAACTGCAATCCTTTGAGCTTCAAAGGCACAGAAGGTGCCATTGGGTTGTTGCGATGGCTGGAGAAGACAGAGGCAGTCTTTCGCATCTGCAACTGCGCTGAGAACTGTAAGGTCAAGTTCGCCACCTACACTTTCATGGATGATGCTTTGACATGGTGGAACACCTATGCTGACTCCATAGGCCAAGACATTGCTTTGGAAACTCCTTGGGATGAGCTGAAGAAAATGCTCAAGGATGAGTATTGTCCCAGGGATGAAATTCAACAGCTTGAGGCGGAATTCTAGAATCTTTCCACTCAAGGGAACGACATTGCCAGCTACACCTCCCGATTCAATCAGTTGGCACACCTTTGTCCATCTATGGTCGATACAGAACCTAAGCGAATTGAGCGCTATGTCTGGGGACTTCCTTCTCAAATTCAAGGAATGGTTACTTCGGCCGATTCTTCTACATTCCACGGCACTGTGCGCATGGCGCATAAGTTGATGGCGCAAATTGTTCGCCAAGGAACAGCTGGCGACAAAAGTTCTGGAAACAGCTCTGGAGACAACAAGAGGAAAGCTGATGGAAATCAGAGCCAAACTAACAAGAAGCCTGCAACTGCTAAGGCTAACACCTCTGAGTCTGATGACAAGATAGGGTACAAAGGAAGCAAGCCCTACTGCTCTAAGTGCAGCCTTCATCATGATGGTTCATGTCCTTGTCCCAAATGCAAGAAATTTGGGCATGTAGCCAAAGACTGCAAGGCAGTCACAACTAGTAACAACCCCTCAGCACCTAAGACCTGCTACGAATGTAATGGTACGGGGCACTTCAGGAGGGACTGCCCAAAGTTGAAAGACAAGAACAGCAACACCGCTAAGGGCCGGTTCTATGTGCTTAACGCTGAAGGTAAACATCAGAACCCGAGACTTATTGACTTACTTAACATGGGTATGATTACTTACAGATGAACCGACCGCCCGTAAATTTTTTTTTACCTTAGTAGATTTTACTTACTGTTTGATAGCTTCCATATTTTCCTAGATTCCATGTACTTGATAGAATTAGGAAAATGATGACTTACTCTAAAAACCGACCGACATGTACCTACTGCTTGATACTCCATTTCGTACCTTAGATCCTATGAGTGAGATAGGATTTGGAAAGCGGCAATTTAGATTCTATAGTTTCTTTAAGGGACGATGTTTTAGCTTGCATAAGTATTGGGATAACAAATCCTACATTGTGTTATACCGGAAAACATACCGGTTAATATTTTTATGAATACAATGGGTCACATCCCATGTAAAGCTAATGTAGAATGAAACATTTAGTTTCTATAGGAGACTGATAGAGTCTAGTTTACGCCACGATACTACTATTCGTTACAAACTTTGTGAACACAATGGAAGTTACTACTGTACTTTAAGTTCCTAGTACACATTATAGATACCTCCTAGTGATCGACTGGACTGATCATGTAGGCACAATAGTTAAAACATCTTGAAACTTCATTTCGGACTCCTTAGTTGCCGGAAGGGCACTAGTTCAACAAGGGGAGATAGACAACTCTAGATAGGTGTTGTCAGACTTATGTAGATAACACGCAATCTACAACTTGAATACAACGATAAATACTACGAACAAATTTCGGGACGAAATTCTCCTAACAAGGGGAGAATGTGACACCCGGTCAAAATAACCCAAAATTTGGTCCCAATTTAAACTTTTAAAACATGTATTATATACGTGTTAACACTTAAACATTCACGTATTATATATATATATGTATATATATATAAACCGAAACGATTATTCAAATAATCGCGAATACACGAATCTAACAAAACGTATAAACCCAAAATAGAATTTGGTGAAAAATTTTTTTAAACAAAGTATTATTATTGGGAATAATAATTATATGCTTCATTTGAAATTTAAATACATTTTAGACACAGAAAACTATCCGTACATTTTAAGTAAAACAAAGATATATTTTATATCTCTTTAAAAGTATTTTTATAAAATACTTTGATTGAAAACATATACGATTACGTTTTTAGAAATTTATCATTCTAAAAGATTTTATTAATTTACGATCGGGTACGCGAACACGGGACGAAAAATACACACCACCTCAATAATTGAGGCCGGTGTATATACACCGACCCCAATTATTTCCCTCTCACAAAACACATACCCGATTCAATTTCTTTCTCTGCTCTACTCTCTCTCGCTCTTTGCTTCATCAACAACAACAATAACAAACAACAACAAGATCAAAATCATAATCATCATCTTCTTCCTCCTTCTTGATCATCATCATCATCGTGATCTTCATCATCATCAACATCCGTTCGTTTTCAAAAATTGTAAGAAATCGTTTCGTTTTTCCTTTTTATTTCATGTTTAAATTACGTAGTATAACGTATACTAGCTTGGTATTAAGTTATTGGTTGCGGAATTTGGAATTAAAATCGGTTTTGTAAACTTTCTGCACGAACAGACCAAACCCAGACTCCGGAATCCGGCGGATTCGGGTGAATCCGGCGGATTCCCCATACTTTGAGCTCAACCCGAACGGCTTCATCAGAAGCCGAACGGCTTCCCCTTATTTTCCATTGAATCCGGCGGATTGGATTGAATCCGGCGGATTCCCAACCCTGAACCGAGAACTGACGCGATCGCGTGATGATCTTTAGCCGATCGCGTGAAACCGAAATCCACTCGAATCCGGCGGATTCGATTGAATCCGGCGGATTCCCCTCCTTAGCCATGAATCCGGCGGATTCGGGTGAATCCGGCGGATTCCCCCAATTAACACTTGATCCGGCGGATCTAATTAGGGTGCCGGCGGATCCACTTCTCAGACCAACAAAATTCGATTTATAAACTAAGTATCGACTTATATAAACTCACTACTTATTGTAAACAATACAATGGTAAAATATACGAAATACAATTTTACAAAGTATATTTCCTTGGAACATTTGTAATTATATTTTTCAGATATAATTGTAACCCGACACCAACGGGCTGTACACTTTTACAAAATACAAACTTAATTACTTTTAAACGTGTGAACCAACACTTGTACATAAATAACCAAACAAGCAATTATACGAATGAACTACTAAGCGTACACTTACAAATATGTAATCTCGCGTGTTTAGGGCATTAGGAGGTTACGTTTGGTACACGCGCACTTTAGGAATTGCTTACTCCACAGGTGAGTCTCACGGCCCCCTTTTTACTGTTTTACTACTTTGGGGGAGATGCATTACTTGTTTACTGAAATTTCCTGTTTTACTTGAATACATGTATATATGTATTGATTACTTACTTGCATTCAATGTGTTACAAACTTACAAACAAAATACTTTACTGGTTTACAAATTTACTGAATACTACTTTACGACCTTCGGGGTTTATTACTTTACGGAGTTACTACTCCATGAAAATACTACTTTACGACCTTCGGGGTTTATTACTTTACGGAGTTACTACTCCATGAAAATACTGCTTTACGACCTTCGGGGTTTATTACTTTACGGAGTTACTACTCCATGAAGATACTACGTTACGACCTTTGGGGTTTACTACTTTACGGAGTTATTACTCCATGAACTTACTACTGTACAAACTTACAAACTTGCTGTTTACTACGATACTGAATTACTACTCACTGATATACTGAATTACATGAGTTCCTTTGAATCCAATGAAGTCCTCTGAAATCATAGTTGTTAGTTAAGGATAAGCGCGAGTTTTAGTATATGGATCCATATGGGACTGACAATCCCCGCTCAGGGTGGTAGCTCCACCACGAACCGTACTCGTATAAATGGGCGTTTTCTACTCGTTTCATATGAGTGTTGTTGGATTGCACTCACGAGGGGCAAATTTACGGTTAAGCTTCGACTATGATGGCTCATGGTAGACCTACCTTACTTACTTAATTACTTGGATGTAATTAGGATTACTTACTAAATTATCTGGGAATAATTGATGCGTACTTACATAATTTCTTGTATGAAATTGATACTTACTTACTAAATCACTGGTTTGAAAATGTTGTTTACTTACTAATGTTGTACTAAACTTTCTATTACTATTTACTACAAACCTGTGAGATTCACCAACCTTTTGGTTGACCCTTTTAGTAATGCATTCTCAGGTACTCAGCGTCAGTAGTGACGGCCCGCAGGATATGCTAAGCTAGACGAGTCGCATGCATACACCCTTACGAAGATTTTATTGGCATTATCTTTTGTAGTTGATTATGTGTTTAAAATCTTCTGAATCATTTTGCGAACTCGCTAATGATGTATTACTTAAGACTTAATACCTTGTACTACTTTTGAAAACTTATGTAATGTAATGTATTTTCTAAAACGTCTCATTTAGAGTCGTTTGCTATTAATCTTGGTGTTTTGATATTTGATTAGTGGCACCCAAAACTCGCTTCCGCAAAGCATTAAATTTGGGGGTGTCACAATCACGTATATAGGACGTTCGTTATTCACACTCGTAATATATTTAGTAACTACGTAGTGAACTAGAGTTATGCAATGTATGAATGCATGAGTGTTCTAGCCAAGGCTATAGTCTAGGTCTCTAAGGCTTTCAGGTCGCTTAAAGACTTCTAGTTCGCTATAACCAATGGCTCTGATACCAAGTCTGTCACACCCCAAAAATCGGTAATCGCGTTTATGAAATACTTAGCGGAAGCATTTTATAATTATCGGAAGCTTTAGTTATTTATTTGAGTAAACAGCGGGGGTGCTGACGTTAGCAGTATGCATTCATCGTATCAGAGCTTATGATCATTGCAGAACAGTAATTAAGATGCCATTAATATAAAAGTATTTACAAAAACTACAACTTGTCAAGTCGTAGAAGTAGAGTGTTGTAAAAATACATTTGTCCCAAAAGTGGCATCCTAATCGTCGTGGGTAACTTACGTCCTTTATGCATGCATCAGTACCTGAGTCCTAATTCCCTGAAAAACATAGTAAAACGTCAACATTGAATGTTGAGTGAATTCACAGGTTTAGTTTATAGTGGTCAAACCAAGTTATGAATAAGTCATTCATTTACAGCAAAACATAATGTTTATAAGTTTAGTAGGAAATACAAGTTATTCTAGTTAAAGAAAACATTTCCTATATAAAGTAAGAATGTCATTCTTACTACAAGTAAATATTTGTGTAGGAAACACAAGTTTAATCATAAACATTTCCTACCAGTTGTATATTTCCAAATTAGTAATCTCAGCAAAATACCTTTTCCAAACTAAGTTTGTAGTTTAATAATCGTTGTTAATACAAGTTAATCGTTAAATAGGAAAACATGTCTATTCAAATATGATAAACATTTCCCATATACTTTGTAAGAAACAACAGTTTATCCAATCAAGGAAAACATTTCTAATTAAATAGTTTGTAGGATATACATGTTTAACATTTAAGTAAACATTTCCATTTCAAATGGTTTGGTAAAGAGAATCACATTCTTTAATATAATTAATCGTTTTGTAGGAAATACAAGTTAATCTATTAAGAGTAACATTTCCAAAAGTAGTAATTGGTAGGAAACACATGTTAATTCAATTAAGGATTAACATTCCCTAAATAGTAGTAGTTGTTTGTCATGTAGGAAACACAAGTTTATTCAAAATCATTTCCTATAAAATAATTGCAGGAAAACCAGGTTTATCCAATCAAGGTAAACGTTTCCTTCGAGTAGTCATGTGTCTCGGGAAATACCCTTTCCAAATCAAGTTGTAGTTTTTTTGTTGTGTAGTGGGAAATATAGACTATGATCCCTCTAAGGTGAGCTAGACCTTTAGAGTTAAAGTAACGACACCTAGTACTATAACCAAACCACGACTAGTTGTTTTGTTGTTGCCTCAGTAACACGGTAAGTATACACTCCTCGTTACGACTGCCGTCGTGTGGTTGGAATGACCAACGAGTTATATCCTGGGAGGGTTGTCAAATCGATAGTACTATCTGTATACTCAGTAGCTAGAGTCACCTAGCTAATGGTTATAGGTTGTAAGCACTGGGACTTATGTGCACTACAACTACCTCACGTAAACCTAGGATCGTACCAAGATTCGTTGTCTTATTCCCAAAAAGTTGTGAAAACGTTTCATATAGTTAACAGTTGATTTATAAAGCATAAAACATTTATACTAATCAATTTGATATATCAAAGCATGTCAAGCAATTATGTAAACAAGTAGCATGTTTTAGCACATAGTTCTATGTTTTCCACCCCTGGTTTTAAAAGCATTTAAAACAAGTAAAAGGTAGGGGCTGTGAACTCACTATTTGCCAGTCTTCAGCTAGTAATATACAGTAGTCCGAAAGCGTCCCTCAAATACCTAGACGCAAATAAATATACCTTATATAAGTACTTGATCTATTCGTTTAGTGTAAGTAATTGTACAGTTTTGTCGTTGGCGATAATTAGGTTATACAACGTATTGTGTATAAGTATATATTTATACGCTTATTAGTTGAATATATATATTCGTATATGTATAAAAGTCATCGTCGTCGTATATATATAAAAATAGTTGGCGTCCATGTACATATATATATATACATACAAAATATAATATTTGTACTAATCGTGTTACTCGTTCATTTTTACTCGTTCCAAAAATTGTCGTTTTCGAAATAAATAATTATTATTGTCCCAAAGTTTGTCGCGTCCATTTTATAACATTAATTGAATAAATATCGTATAAAATAATGTCCCGCGATCGTGTACAATTTTAGTACCAATGTTCGTGTCATATATTTTAGAACAAAATATAACTTGGACAATAATTTTTATGTCATATAGTCGTTAATATCTTGGTACCATTTATCGCAGTGTCTGGGTTTGTTTAAAAAAATACACCGTGAACAGTTCGGGTATATGTACAAATGCGTAAGTTTTATTTATCCGAACGTATATATATTTATACCCGTATTATTTGTCGTGGTGTATATATATATATATATATATATATATATATATATATATAAACATATCTAATTTTAATAATAATAATTATCATTAATTATAATAACAATAGATGATACCTATTAATTACTTTGGCATCTTTTGGCACCACATATAATTACATAATACGGTGCCATACATTAATTATTATTAATTATAATAACAATGACACTAATCTGGTACCATACAAAGTATAGTTTTTCTCGAACACATCCATTCTGCATTCATGGATCTAACCGATCATTTATCTATCTATAGCCGTACGGCTATCTACTTTGAGCCTTTCGGGTGTCGTTTGTTCCTGTACGATCTCAGTTCGCAACCCAGTTTTATCCGTATTATTCTAATTTTTAGCTATGATATTTGAGTTAAACTTTTATCAAATATATACATATATTAGGTTATGTTAACAATATATATCAAAAAGAGTAAGAAAAACAAGGAGTTAAAGTTTTTCCTCACAATGATTATGATGATGATTTTTCGGTGGATGACGATGGTGGCCGACGTTGATGATGATGATGAGTTTTATTGTTAAGATTTTAGTTACAAAATTGTTGTTGCTACCCTTGCTGCTCCAACTTGTTTTTGCCTTTAGATTGTGAAGGTGAAAGGAAAAAGAAGAAGAGATGATGAACAAAATAAAAAGTGGTGATGCTCCTGTGTTTTACCCCCGTCGCTTGAAGCTCCAGAGAAAAGGAAGGAGGTGATTCAATTATTGTTGTTTGGTGTACTAGAGGAACAAGAGAAAGTATATATTTTAAAACATGGCACGGTTTAAATTTCAATGGTATGGGACTACACAGTATGTTGTCACCCAAATAATTGAGTTATATTGTAGTATTTGACCCGTTAATTTTGGGTACGGGTATAATTAGTGGTACCTCGTGTACCAATCAATTATGTGTTAGTTTAATTTATATTTTAAACTTAATAATTGATAGTTATAAAAATGAAATATTTTATTAAAATGATAAATAGAATTATTCATAGTTGAAGTACTGTACGGTGAAATTGCGTGCCAGATTTCAGTTGAATTTGGAAATTATATTTTGAAGTAATGTTCCAAATACTAAAACAGGATTGGGCAAAATATTACTTTTAGTATTTTTGACCTTTAGGCACGTTTTATAATTGTTTCTGTTCGTATATAACTCGTCCTAAATAGCAGTCTAAAGGTTTCCGTTTTATTTTTGTTCTAATACTTTTCTATAATAATTTCAAACAAAAATTATTCAAAAGTATTTTGAAGTTCTTTTTGGAACTTTATGATTCGCGTTTGATACGTTTAATATAAAACGTTTAAGTTATTATATTATTTCAATAATATAAATATCTAATATTTGTAATTAATAATTTTCGTATTATTAATTATTTCGTATCACCAACTATATTGTATTCAGTTTGTCGAGTTTAATATGTTCATTTCGTACGTAATTATATATACATATAACTACAAGTCTAATACGTCACGTATCACATAGTAAGTTTCACAAAACTTTACACATAAAAATCGTTTTGAATTCACTAATCAGGGAATTACTCTAGGTAATGCACGAAATTAAGAAAGGATTAATACCCTAAATGGAGGATTGTCACACCAGGAACTCGTAGTGACCATAACGAGTCCTTATTTTTCTCAAATAGTTCGATAGCAACATAAATCTTATTTTTGATTTACATTAAACACGGGAGCAACCAGGGCCATACACGGCCTGGTATTTTTACTCTGTTATTCAACTTACAATACAAAGGCAATGTGGAATAGTACCGGTCATTTTGACTTTTGATGGCCTTTTGGAGACAACATTACAATGTGGGCAATAACAATTGTACTCATTTATTTTTTCTTGCAAACCTAGTAGGACTGAAGCAATTTAGATCAACAATGCTAGCATGTCTATCCAACACAAGCTCTGCCATGGCGACACCGCTTGCCGGACCAAATAGAATGCCCCAATAACCATGTCCACTAGCCACGTAACATTGTTTCATACCAGGAACTTCACCCATGATCGGTAGTTCATCATCGGTGCAAGGCATCAAGCCAGCTTGCTCACTTTTCACCTTCACATTATCATCATCAAGATGACTCGAGACAATACCTGCAACTTTTTTAAGCACCTCTATTGATTCCGGATCAGGGAAAACCAACTCCGGCCCATCAGGGACCTCGACTTCAACAGACGGTCCGCATATATACATTTCTCCTGTATCAAATGAATTAATCGATCAGTATAATTCATCATAATTAAGGTAATCCATCTCTTAAAAGCCCAAATGAAAAAAATTAAGCTAGGCGGGATAAGATATGATATTTACTTGTTGGACGTGGAAAAAAGTCCGGGTCTATTGGGCCTTTATCTTGGGCAGGATAGTAAGTAGCAAATATCGCATGAGGTGTGATGGCATCAGCATCTTTTGGTTCAAGTACTACGCTGTGCACCTTCTTACCATACACCTTAAATTTAGATGATAGTTGGGACAACTTGCTAGTCCACGCCCCAAGAGCCAAAACTACTGCATCACCACATACAAATTCACCACCATCCACCGTCACAACCACCCCGTTTTCTACCACCGCCACATTCTCCACTTTCGTGATCACAACCTCCACTCCATACTCGGCCACCGCCTTGGCTAATAACGTTTGTGTGAATAATTGCGGGTGAATTTGTGCCGTGGTCTCGGTAGTACCTGAAATTAACACAAGTTGTAATGTACAACAATTATACTTAGCTACAATTATGGTAGTAATGATCAATTATGACCCCCAAGTCCCTAACATGTTGAGGATATGAAACCTTATTAAAGAAAAATTAGTTCTTGGACGAAAAGGTGTTTGATCTCAAGGGGATCGTGCTAACAGGATGTTTAATCTCTATGGGATCTACAAGTCGGCCGGGAAAACCAAAGTTCTTGTTCCTAAAGCTAATTCGATCCTCCTATGTGTTAACCCTTACTGATTTTATCGGGTTTTAATATTGAATTGTTTCAAAATTTGGATCGACAGACTACAGAGTAGAGCTATAACTTCATATTTCTTTTGCTAACGAGGATCAAATTTTCTTGATCCACCACTATAACGCTAGCTCATATATTTCTTCATATAATCATAAAACTATATAAAATTTTAATGTAATGTACCTATGATTTCACCAGTTTTGACTCGGCCGTCTACCCACGAAGGAAGAATAGGAGTTTTACATGGCAGTTCCGATTCACCAACCGAAATAGTGAGGGTAGTAAGTGGACGGTAGCCATAGGATTGAGTTCCATCGAGTTCTTCAGCAAGTGAACGATGGAGATCGAAGCTGGTTCGTGCTAAGGATGAGAGCGGCCCACCATCACACATGTCAAGTGCGAGGAAGGCGCCTGCCTTGCCTGTTGCAGCCCCGGCTATGCATGATCGCTCGATGAGTGTTACATGGGCTCCTTTCTTGGCTAAATAGTAAGCCGTACAAACTCCGATGATTCCTCCACCACAAACCACCACTCGTTTAGGTGGCTGATTATCCATTAATTCATTAACAAAGTTAATTAGCAGCAGGTTATTTGATACAAAAGTTGTGTTTTGCAATGCATATGTTAAGTTTGATATGAAGGGAAATAGTTGAACGCTTGGACAAATTATATATCATATGCATTGCATTCTGGAGTATTATTAATCGTCATTATTATATTATTATTTTTTAAATATAAGATATATATGAGATTGATTTTTTAATTTAATTATTAGTGTGCAAATTGCTCGTGAAACTCACGTTTTTTTTAATTTTAATTATTATGAGTACTCAATCAATTCAGTAGTACTTGAATATTGCAAATGCTTCCCTGTCTAGTTAGTCAAGCAAACACGTTTTATTTACTTGGTATAGTAACAAAATCCTATCCTATCCTATCCTATCCTATCTTATCTTATATATACAGAAAAACCCAAATACGAGCTTATCTCATTAATTTGTTATTCAATTTCGTTATTTTAATAACTACACGCTAAATAAATTAGTACATTATTTTAATTAACCATAAGTTGGTAAACATTACAGGAGAACGGTTCTTTTGGTAGCAGTGTCGAACAGTTGTATATATATATATATAAGAATATGAATTAATTGAGTTAAAAAATTATTAAAAAATGTGACAAACAGACCACGCTTCGATCGATCTCTTAAATTATGATTTTTCCTTTGATGCTACATAGGCTATGGATGACTACTTAATGAGTGTTACAAGCTAGGGTAAACAATACAAAAAAAATGTACTCACTCCAATGATTCCTTCACTACACGCTTCTGTGGCTACAGGGGCAGACATGTAAAAGTTAGGGATAACAGTTGTTACGGGTCCTTTCGCTATTCGCAGTGTAAATTTACAGTTTTTATTGCATTTCTTCTTTGTGCTAAGGGTTAACAAAAATTAAATTATTCCTGCTACTGGTCACTCTAAATCATGAATCCGCCACTGTGTGGCTACCGAGTATCGTCCATGATATTACATATTGGTGATGTTATTAAGTGCTGTTTTCGTTTGCTTTATTTGTTAGTTGTTGTTGCCTATTTGCCTTAGAGTGTCATCGTCTTATGATCGTTGTCGTATGGGCCAAGGGGTTATATTGCATTTATTTAGTTGATGCTAGATTGATCTTCAGAAATTTATAGAGGTGTCTAGAAAGAAAGTCTTGTGACCAGCACTGAAGCTATAATTGAATTGAAAATGTATGATAATGCTGGTCATAAAGACTTTATTTTTAGGCACCTATATTAATTTCGATAGATGAATCTCTTTATGGATTTGGTCAAAGGTCCAACATAACAATTACCAAAAATAAATAAATTGGGCAGATTAATTACTTGTGCAAATAAATCCGTGTTAAAAATGGAGAGGGTATTTACTTGTGGAAATAAATCTTGTCTAATGGGCCTATTATTGGGCCTGATAGTAAGTTGTGCTTAGGGATGGCAATGGATCGGATATGGATCGGATGATCCCATATCCACATCCATATCCATTTAAATATTTTCGTCCATATCCGTATCTATATCCATTTAATTTCAATTCATCCATCCATATCCATATCCGATGGATTAAGCGGATTAATGGATATCCATTAGATATTCAAAAAATGTTAGAAAATTTTTCCTAATATGAAATGAAACTGACAAATATTGTAAAAAAATAAATATAACTTAACATACAAAAATCTATTCACAAAAGTGTTCAAACATTGTCAATCAACGAAGCATAATTTATTGCACTTACAAGTAAACATATATTTAGACAAATGTAAATGTACGTGTTCTCCTTGTTTATAGGTTAATCACACGTGTTTTAATTGTTATATATCGTAGATTGTGACTTCAATATATGGTTGTAAGCAGAACTTCGCTCAGCACGATATATTCATGCATTAAGATTTGCTATATAAATCAAAATACAAAATAAAACCCCTCAAATATACATTAGATATTTAAAATTTACGAATCTATATATTCAATAACACCTTAATTGTTTATGGTTTATATGTTTAATAACACCAAAATAATTGTTTATGGTTTATATGTGGATATGTAAATTTACATGTGTATATATGTATATATGTATTATTAAGGAGTATATATATATATATATATGTATTTCGGGTGAAATGGATAAATCCATGGATGATAAAATTTCATCCATATCCAATCCACTATTCATCCACATTCATATCCATATCCACTATTCATCCATTTAGATCGTCCATATCCACTAAATAGTGGATGGATCGGATGAATATTTCATCGGATCGGGTGACCATTGACATCCCTATGGTCCTTCTTACCATACTTCCTAGTTCCTAAGGCCAAACTGAGGACGATTGATCCGGCGACTCATTAGTGCACGGCCCAAGATCCGAAACCACCGTGGCACCGTATATGCAAGTTTATTTTGGTCTAAAACCAAACTATAAGCAGCACCAAAACAATGATGACGTAGGTAAATTAATAAGGAGGAACATCGCTTCCGTTCCTACTCGAATATTTTGTACGACGAATAATATTTAATGAAATTGAATTTTCTATAAATAATATAAGTTGTAATTAATAAAGATGTATAATTGGAAATTAGTGAGTTTAATAAATGAATTTTATGATATATTTAGGAAGTTCTAATGAATTAAATGAAGCTTATCTTAGGGCCAGTGGCGGATCCATGATTTTATATTATCCGTACAATGGTATTCCAATTTTACAGAACTCGTAGTACAAACAAAAAATGCAACTAAAAATGCTATTTTTCAATAGATTTTACACTGCGTATTGAGAATGGACCCGTAGCAACTGCTACCTCTACATTCTACATGGCTCCGCCCCTGCTTAGGCCACAAGTTAGCCAAACCCGTTGTATAAAAATTGATTTATATATTAGACTGATGAAGCCATTGCTTTATTATGTCACATATATCAACATTTGAAAAGAGTCGTAACTTATGAAAAGTTCACCTAAATTATTGTGCTAAAAGTTAGAGTTAATTAGGACGTATAATTTATTTATTTAACACTGAATTATTTACGCGCGCCATATAAGTATCTCAATATTTTTGTTAACTTGGCAATCGATGACAATGTACTACTGTATATACTGGCCATGGATGGATATTAAGCACCCAAAAAAAATGTGTAGGTGGCTGTGTGGGATCCATGTAAGCATATGACGTGCACATTATGAGTTTTTGACGGTGCCATTTTCTACGATATAACAAACCACCGATCCGTCCACATTGGCAACAATAAAACTGAGACTTGTACCATTTCCCATGGCCGCGTGGATCCTTAGCTCACGAGTACACTCTTGCTGTTTCTCACATTCCATTGTTAGTTGTGCATCTCCCACCTCTTTTTGTTGACTTCAATTCTTAGATAAACCAACTTTATGAGCCGACAAGATAGTAGTTTGGAGGATCCTCAAATGCTAAAATTTCATTAAGTTGATCTGATCATATACGAGTATCATATAAGTTATATAAAAAAATGCTGTCTTACTAGATATTATAATATTATATAGCAAATGATAGGTAATCGAAAGAGGTTGCTTAGTCATTTCGAGTTGTAGCAAGTACAAATGGAATATTGTTGTAACCAGAAAATGTAGAATTAAATTGGGTCGTACCCACATACTATAACAAATCTAAGCGAAACCATTGTATGCAACTTCTATTTCTAGCATATACCATTCAAATCCAAATACATATCTATCGTCCATAGACGAGCATTCTATGTCGAAATAAACACATATGAATAACAAATACTCCGTAAATAGAAATGTATCGATGGAATGGTTGTTTGCTTTTCCTTCAATTGTAATCTCAATACATAGATGTTCTTGATCTAAATCAATGCAATTATAATTTCGGCAAAGATAAATAAATAAACTATATAAGATCTTCGGCCCAGGGCCTGGCCCAGATTCAAATCATCACTGGGCTCGTTTTTTCGTCAAGGTCGTTGTTGGGCTTGGTGTGTATCATTCTGAATTTCTGACAAATATCGCATATGTTACCGATAAATCATTTTATTCCTTTCCTTTATATATAAAAAAGAGCAATTCTAGGTTCACTAAATTTTTACAAAAAAAAACAATTCACAAAATGATGTGGAATTAGATGTGGACCAATCAAAATCAATTATGTCTTCTCTCTCATCCTTCTCTCTCCTCACATGATTGGTACATGTCATTTTGTGGTTGATTTTTTGTAAAAATTATGTGAGTAAAGTATTTCTCTATAAAAAATATAAATTGTGAAAAGTTAAACATGATGTCATATTCGAATTTACATGTTATATTGTGGTTTATAAATGATGTCATTAATCCAGGCTCATAAAATGTAATATTGTGGTTAATGAATGATGTCATATTCAAATTTACATGTCTAATAAATGTATAATTTTTTGTTTTTTTTGAAGGATATAAGTTCTGGTCTATAATTAAAAATTGTTATGTTTAGTAATAAAATGTGAAAGAAAAATACTAACTGTAGCCTAAGGTGAATAGGTTCAATGGGTAGGGTTCAAATGAGAATAGGAATTTGTGTCAGAATGAGGGAACCAATGATATCAAGCCATGTGTACAAAGAGAATGTTCCACATGTACAAAACCCATTTACTCCCAACATCAATTATCTCACAAACGACAAATCGAAAAATTATGAAAATTGCACAATTAAATTCGTCGTTTTCTCCTCTTCGATTTGCCGTCCCTCAAGACATACTTTCGAAAAGTTTTTTTTTTTTCATTTTTTTGGTGGGTTTCACATTTACTAACACATGTGTTAAAGTGTTGCGTTTAGGGTTTAGGGTTTGGGGTTTAGGGGTTAGGGTTTAGGGTTTGAGGTTTGGGGTTTCTCCCCAAAACCCCAAACCTCAAACCCTAAACCCTAAACCCTAACCCCTAAACCTCAAACCCTAAACGCTTTACAAAACGCTAAACCCTAAATCTTTCTAAACCCTAAATCTTGAACCCCTTCTAAACCCTAAACCCTTATAAACCCTAAACCATAAACCCTGCTAAACCCTAAACCTAACCCTAAACCCTAACCTTAACCACAAATTAAATGTACAACTAATCACTAACACATGTGTTACTAATTTGTGAAACCCACCAAAAAATGAGAAAAAAAAAAGTTGTCAAAAGTATGCCTTGAGGGACGGCAAATCGAAGAGGAGAAAACGCTGAATTTTATGGTGCAATTTTCATGATTTTTCGACTTACCGTTTGTGAGATATTTAATTTTTAAAAATGTGGAGGAGAGAGTATAAAGTGTGGAGGAGAAAGAATAAAGTGACACATGGCAAAAATCTGTTGGTTCCCTCATTCTCACTTAAAATTGGTGTACTCATTTGAACCTTACTCTAGGTTCAATATATCCATGCAAATAGTTCACGTCTAAAATATTTTATCAACGAAATATAAAAATGCGTAAATTATAAGGTCTGGGTAAAAACAAAATATTAAAAAGATTTAAATTTGAAAACTTAAAAACTAAGATAGACACAATAACTCTATTTGATTCAACCAATATATACATTTTCATCACGAATATCTACGTGAATTCATAACTTGAACTCACAAGATCAAGGTTGTTCGACTACTGCTATGTACTAAATTAATTTCTAAACATAACCCTTAAAGTTACATGTATAAATTAATAATATAAGATTGCTAACAATGTATGTAGTTGATTCTCGAACGTTTATTATTATACAAAATGAAAAGGGAAAGTGTAGAGGATAATTAAAATGAAATATAATACGTAGTAATTAAGGAAGGTCCCCGGAGTGTTCAACCACGTGCAATTAGGTATTAGATCCACCGTACAAAACACCGTATAATCTCAAAGCACATCGTGATTCGTACCATTATAAAATTACTTTATTATCCTTGGGGTTCACCAACACGTGGATAACTAGATAATAAGGGTTAGAATACGGATATTTTAGTCGACGGTTAAATTTTGACTGCCGCACCACAGGATGCAAGCCGCACGTGTGTCTCTTAACCCCCACGTGATTATGTTCACTTCCCACATGCCTCGTAACCATTTGAGCCGTAATATTACGAATTACGACCACTTTTCATTTAACCAGAGATTTTTGTGTAATCACAAAAATGTATTTCGTATATCCTTAATTTCTTACAGAATACTGCAAAAAATTTTACTATTAATGGAAACGGTAAAATAAAAAATGATACTCTCCAGGAGTTAAACACTAACCTTAGCAGTATATACTTTTAAAATGGTACACCTAAAACTTAACTCACATGTTATATGTGACACCCGGTCAAAATAACCCAAAATTAGCACCTAATTTAAACTTTTAAAACACGTAATTACATACGTGTCAATACTCAAGTACACAAGTATTATATATATATTTATATATATAAACCGAAACGATTAATTAATAATCGCAAATACACGAACCAAACAAAACGTAGAAACCCAAAATAGAATTTGGTGAAAAACATTTTCAAACAAAGTATTATTATTGAGAATAATAACTACGTACTCCGAAAATTATTTAAATACGTTTTAGATACTGAAAACTATCCGTACATTTTGAGTAAAACAAAGATATATTTTTATATCTCTTTAAAAGTATTTTTATAAAATACTTTGATTAAAAACGTATACGATTACATTTTTAGAAAATTATCATTTTGAAAGATTACACTATTTAACGATCGGGTACGCAAACACGGGGCGAAAAATACCACCAAACTACAATAATTGAGGCCGGTTTATACACCCGACCTCAATAATGCAAATAACACACACGTACACATTTTCATTTTGATTTCTCTCGGCTCTCTCCATTTTCTCTCTTTCGATTTCACTTCAAGCAACAACAACAACACAAACATAATCATCATCATCTAGCTACTTGATCATCATCATCTAAAACACCCCTCGTTAATTATAAACATTTAATATAATATTTGCGACTCGGAAGCGTATATTTAAAACATACTATCAATGTACTCAAAATGTCGATAAACTTTTTCAAATCCAATACATGACATTTCAACAAACTCGGTGTTATATAATTCAAATACTTCTTTGATTATCAAAATTAAATCAGAGTAACAGCCTGTCAAACATTCCATCCAGTCAACAACCTCCTGCCCTGCCCAATATGTCCCATCTATTTTAACCTGCAGGAAGAACTGTGGTGGAGTTAGCATAAAGCTAAGTGAATGAAACTATAAGCAACAGTCCAACCTAGCATAACAATCTGTTTACATCAATTAACAATAAACAGAAAATCAATCAATCACTCAACATCCAATCAATGTCATACACGCAACATCATGAGGATCGGTGGTCCCTGAGACACCCTAATACCGGTTTGGTACTCAAGGAACTCTTATCAATCATCTGTATTGGCCCATACAGAACTACCGATAACTTGTTGTCAATCACACACGACCTAGATCTCTAAACCAACATTTCAAGTTTCCGAGATCTCCTGTCGTCTACAACAACAACAAGTCCAACCATCAAATCAAGTTGACCTCAAAATCTTACATACTAGCACAATCAGCCAAGTAAGCAACTAATTAAACTATCATGGCAAGATATCTCTACAGATGTATCATATCAAAGTAATACTATAAATTACCGGTTGTAAATCAAATCAATACAACTAAATCACACTGAGGTTACAGATCCACTCACCGACACCTCAGCTGCAAGCTCAGAAGTCTAATATTACTGAGCCTTCTACACATCTGAGAATACAATCAATAAACAATGAGTTAGTAACTTGTATCAACTGATAATACTTATGTAATTAACATCGTTACACAATCATAACATAATTACATGTATCAAGTGATCCCTAAGATCACAGCAACAAAAGTTCAATTCGGAACATAATCAAAAAGTCCCGAATTAAGGTCCAAAAACAGTAAAATGCCATTTTCGACCCCTAAACGACCCCGAAAGGCCAAAAATCATCTAGACTCTTAGAATAGAGCTTTGATCATTGGGCCGTTTTCGAGTCACCATGTAAATTTCAACCCAATCCGAGTTAATGAAAATTTGTCAATTTCAAGTGTCGCTAAAAACACCACCTTCTAAACACTTATGCATTTTCAAAATTTACAAAACGCACTAACAAACGCGATCCAGAAAACAATGGTGGGATCGCGTTCCTCTTTGTAATTTAATTCTGTGACAAATTATAACTAAGCAACGCGATCCAGACAAATTCTTGGGATCGCGTTCCCAATAACAAAACTCGTCCGATTCCTTTTATAACTAACGAACGCGATCCTGGCTAGGGTTCTGGGATCGCGTTTGAACCTTTTTCAGCTCATCTTCATCCCTGATCAAACCCTAACTCGCGATTTTAATACCCAAATCACCCAAACTCGATTTCTAACTGTTTTAAACACCTAATAACTTCACATAATCAATATGCAACAGTTATAACGAAGTTCTAACATTAAATTCATGTTTTTCAATCCAAATCAATCATTTCAAAACTTATAAACTATTTGATTCGATTCAAACTTACCTCTCAATTGAAGAACACTGAATTGAAAGATAATAATGGTGAAACTAGAATCAATCATAGCTCCAATTCGTAGGTTTCAAGTTTCTGATTTGGATTTCATAAGGTTTATGTGAGTTTTGAAGTTTCATATGAAACTTTCCTTAAATGGAAAGTGATATATAAGTCGGCCCAACTTAAACCGCCTTCAATATACGGGTATAATTTGATACCCCATCTCAATCTATTGTCTGGAACCCGAAAACCATTTGCGAGTTCAAACATTTTATTGCACCGTCAGCTATATTAATTTACAACAATTAATAATTTACTTATCACATTGGAATATTCGACTCCTATTCCAATTATTTCAACTATTTCAAACAATATTATTTCCAAACACGTTTAAATACATATTTAAATCAAGAAATAATATATAAACAACTAGGTCCATTTCGAGGATGTTACAACTCTCCCCCCCTTAAAGAGATTTCGTCCCCGAAATCTAACATCTATCAGTCTGACTAATGTGATATAATCACATATATCTTATCATACCTTAATCCTCAATAGCAACTTACAACTATACTTAGAATTTTTGAATTCTTTCCACATGCACATATCTAAATGTACATGCTTCTGTCTTTTCCTACGCACACATACAGTGCATCTAATCAATATCATCAATCAGATATATCTTATAGACAAACACTTACTTCAACAAGTGAAACCTAACATCACTTAATAGGTCTATGCAACCAGAAATTAGCAACATGCTAAAATCTTTAACCTATTCTCACTGTTCATCACTGTTAACAATAAAACAGAAACAATAACAATAACAGTGGTTATAGAACCACAACACACTTAACAACACTGAAAGTTAATTTCAGTTCACGACTAACAATCAGCCTAATATACAAATCATAATCTTAAATCTCTACCATCAAAGATCTGAAATTCAAATCTAGGTCAACTTTTCATCCAAAAGTTTCATACCTATACTCTTTTGAATACCCAATCATATTTACATATCATTTCAATTTACTTAAAAGTAATTCAGATTCATATCACCTTAATAAGCAAAGCAGAGGTCAAACTCAGTAGGTAAAACCACAATCAACAAGTACTTTGCTCAATCAACAAAAGTACTAAAATCAAATATTACCTACATTCAATCAACCTCTACATTGACTTATTTCTGCTTGTAACTCCTTTTATTACAACCTATCAATTGTCAACAACAACAGTTGTCCACTCAATAATCACAGCACTAATGATTATATATTTCAATACACTTATCAATACTTACTATTTATTTTCAAAATCTAACTAACCATCAAGTTAGAATTCATATATTACTTAAACTGGTAAGACATCCATAATCTTATCTTAGCAACCAATTAATTACTTTACAATCTTAAGCTACTAATCACAAGCTTTTAGAATTTATATGACTTTAATCACCCAATCACTTAGTACTAAATTCCATCAATCTAGCAGCTAAGTCAACATTAATCAATATTATGATACTACAGGTCAAGCATCATAATATCACAATGTGCTACTTTTCAACACACTTCTAACAAAATCTACATCAAGTTAATCACAATTAACTAACTTTACACAACTTATGGCATATTTTAATTCATTCTATTAAAATTCATCCTGCCATTTATTTTCATGTATACCACACATACATACACAATTTCAGGCAACTCTCTAAAATGGACACTTACACCTCAATTCCATTTAATTCCATATCCTAGGCCATTCAGACTGTTAAAGTTTTTATCAAGCCTTCACATTATTACCAATCATCATATATCCATACCACAGGACATGGAACAATTATCAATCAACAACTCTATGTTTCACTTATATACTTACCAACTCGTATATAACTTAAACAATTCAACTTCCAGATATCCTTTCATATCATTTCTTATTTGGATCTAATCCCAATTTACTACTTTATCACTTACTTCATTTGTATACAATCAACAATTAACTAAAGAATCCATTCAATTCTTTCAATACTTAAGTAACTCACCATGAGGTACCCAATCAACTTATGCCACTATTAATAATAACTTTCAATTATTTCTTATCTTACATTCTTACCCAATCAAAGCTATCATCACAAGCCTCATACACTGGTAAGAAATTTCTTATCACAATTCTAATCAATGTAACTTAATTTGCACCTTTCAACAAATTATAACTGTCATATCATAACATGACTTCACATCTGTATAATTCCTTAACATATATTCAGCTCAAATATCCAATATTACTTAATTGAATACTCAATTACAATTAACAATATTTCAATTACTTAATACTAGCTTTAAGTAATAATCAAGTTTCACAAACTTAAACAATTCATCTATCTCCTTTGGATCTTAAATGACCCATTTCAACATGTTTTGACTAACCAAGGAATTCAATCACATTCCACACAATCATAACATTTCAATCTAGGTTAGACTATTTCAACACACACAGTTGACTATATGTCAACTTTGATTTCAATCAACAAATCAATAAAACTCTCTAACTGCTTTTCTCAAGTTTGACCCAAACTCAAACCAATCACAAGCAATTAATTTTATACACAATTCTCTATTCATGGTTTGACCTTCAAAGTTAACATACCATCAAGTTAACTCCCAACAAACCATTTCATATTATATGTTTACTTTCAAACATATTATTTAAATTATTACTTTCAATAATCTTATCAATCCTTCACAAGGACAGAAACAACCTACATCAGTCTTGGCTCTATACAAGTCATTTCATATTTTATGTTTACTTTCAAACATAAACTTCACATTATTACATTCAATAATGCTAGGAATTCCTCAAGCAAGACAATATCAACTTTGGCTTCATACAATCCAGATACCAAATAGTGATTCATTTAAACACTATACAAATCCACCTATGGACAATTTGACACAATCAGTCACAACTATATTTTCAACAACATCAAATTAGTCAACTAGGTTTATCATCAAAACCTCTATCAATGACAAATATTATTTACACTTACATCCTCAAAGTCTACATGTCACAGTCCCATCACTGATCGTTTCCTTATCAAAACAATATTTAAACGTTTTAGCACACTTTCATGCTCAACTTTCCAAAATTACACTACATTTCTTTTATACCAAGTAGCCTCAACAAGTTCATGTGACACAACATAATATAACAACGGTGATCAGGCGTTGCAAGATTATGTTCTTCACAATCCATTCTCAGGCTACTCTACATTATAATTATCAATGTGATCTCCTCTTATCTCATAAATATTAAATACTTTATGATTTCAAATCAATCAACATCTATTTAATAGTTTCTAACAGCTGATACATACTCAAAATCAGCTTACTACTTACATATTTAACCTTACATATGCAAGCCATTTCACATACACACAATGTTCTAATATTCAACACTGAATTACTCAGTATATCACTTATCTGAAACCTCAAACACATGATAACTCATCATCATTGTTTCAATACTTAACACTAATCAATGTCCCTATTTACTTCCAAATTCAGGACACATCTTAATTAATTATCATCATTTTGACATATGCTATACCATCAAGCATCACTGTCACAACAAACCTACTCAATCATGTTACTACAAAACATTTCATTTATTAATTTACAATTGATTAGAAAGATCTATCACTTCCCAAATCAATTTCACCTTATTATTTTCTACTTTTCTCATAAACATATTCATCTTGGTTTAGATCAACTGTTTAGCTATAATCAAAACGTATCATATAGCCACATAAACTAAGTATCCGGCGGATCCAACTCGCAGTTAAACAAACTTTTGTTTTATAAACTAAGTATCGACTTGTACAAACTCCATACAAATTGTAAACAATACAATGATAAAATATACGAAATACAATTATACAAAGTATATTTTCTTGAAACATTTGTAATTATATTTTTCAAATATAATTGTAACCCGACACCAACGGGCTTTACACATTTTACAAACTACAAACTTACTGGATTTCAAACGTAATCACGAATCAAATACTTTGGACCAAATTAATCAAACAAACAACAATACGAATGATTAATTAAAGTATTCACTTACACTTATACAATCTCGCGTGTTTAGGGCATTAGGAGGTTACGTTTGGTACACGCGCACAACTTAGGATTGCTTGCTCTACAGGTGAGTCTCACTGCCCCTTTTTACTGTTTTACTTTGGGGGAGGTGCATCACTTGTTTACTGAATATATTGTTTACAAAAATATATTTGTTACTGCTATTACATGTTTACTGTGAGTAATTGTTTACTGAAATTACTTGAAATATTAATATAAGTACAAACTGTATTACTTTACTGACTATAATACAAGTACAAAATGTATTATTTTACCGATTTGAATACAAGTACAAACCGTATTTATTTACTGATTTTAATACAAGTACAAAATGTATTATTTTACCGATTTGAATACAAGTACAAACTGTATTACTTTACTGACTATAATACAAGTACAAAATGTATTATTTTACCGATTTGAATACAAGTACAAACCGTATTTATTTACTGATTTTAATACAAGTACAAAATGTATTATTTTACCGATTTGAATACAAGTACAAACTGTATTACTTTACTGACTATAATACAAGTACAAAATGTATTATTTTACTGATTTGAATACAAGTACAAACTGTATTTCTTTACTGACTTTAATACCAGTACAAAAGGTATTATTTTACAAACTATAATACAAGTACACAATGTATTATTTTACTGATCTGAATACAAGTACAAAATGTATTCTTTTACCGACTTTAATACAAATACACAATGTATTATCTTACCCACGTATTGCCTTACTGAACTGCATGAGTTTCTATTTAATCCAATGAAGTCCTCTGAATTATAGTCGTCAGTTATACGATAAGCGCGAATTTTAGTATATGGATCCATATGGGACTGACAATCCCCGCCTGGGGTGGTAGCGCCACCACGAACCGCAAGTGTCTAAACAGGCGTTTCTTATTCGTTTCATATGAGTATTTTTGGATTAGTACTCACGGGGGCAAAATTACTGACGTGTTAAGCTTCGACTATAATGGCTCATGGCATGGCAATTGATTGACCGACTACACCCACTGTACCATGTTTGTGAAATACTTGATTACTGACTTACTACTATTGTACAATTATACATTACTGTTTTACTATCGTAAATGATTTACTTACTGATTTACGCAAACTGTTTACTACTGTACATACAAACCTGTGAGATTCACCAACCTTTTGGTTGACCTTCTTAGTGATGTATTCTCAGGTACACAGCAACAGTAGGGTTGCTCTGTAAGGATGGCCGCAGGATATGCTAAGCTAGAATGAGTCGCATGCATAAACACTTGAAGATTTTATTGGCATAATCTTTTGTACTTTGATTATGTGTTTAAAATCTTTTGATTAACTTTGCGAACTCGCAATGATGTACTACTTATAACTTAAAACCTTGTATTACTTTTGTTATAATGTAATGTATTTCTAAAACGTCTCATTTAGAGTCGTTTGCTTGTACTTTGGTGTTTTGATATTTGATTAGTGACACCCAAAACTCGCTTCCGCAAAGCATTAAATTTGGGGGTGTCACAGATTGGTATCAGAGCCTAAGGTTATAGCGAACTAGGTTGCATTTAGTGGGCCTAGACTATGACCGTTAGGCAGTATTCCTCATTAGATATAACTGGTTCAGGGATTTCGTCATACAAGTTTAATTTAACATAGCCTGATCAACTATGTACAATTAAATAAAGATGATGTAAGATCTGAAAGGGGTTATGTTAAACAGGAATGCAATAGTTGACTCTGACCACGAGAGAACCGTGACTTGTACTTGTTCTGTGATAGACACAACTAGGTGGATAATAAGTATATATAGGTTACACCTATATAATTAGGCTTATTAAGATCCTCCGATCTTTAGTAACACACTCACTGTACAAACACACTTTAGAATAGGCCTGTGGTAAGTTGATCGAGTCAGGAAAATAGTACCGGGATGTGCTCTGACAGAGAGGGTCATCTCTTCGAAATAGACTTACCCTAGGTAGAGATTAAGAACTTCAACACCTTATTCAGCACAAACTGGTCATTAGAGGACCGTCAATCACTCACCCATCATATTTAATATCCTGATTTCGTATTTTTCTAAATACAAATCTCCTCCTACCCCAATCACATTCCGCATAACTTCTGATATTTGTTCGGACGTAATATCCCCGACAGCTCTTGTAACACTCAAAATCTTGTAATCTTTTGAACTCGCATGTTAAATGATTACAAACTTCGTTATTCTACACCATTGATTGTCATTTGTGTTGTATTATATTTTTGTTATATATGCAACTACGATAATCATACTCTTACACAAAAACTCACATTTTTCCTGGCTGTTATTGAAGGAACATGCCACCGAAAAGACAAACTTTCAGCGCGGCTGAACTCGCACGATTTGTTTCTCAAGGAGTGGCCGAAGCTCTAGCTACCAGATCATCACCGTCTGTGAACGACACTCCTGTTGCTAAACCCTGTAGCTACAATGACTTTCTCAAGTGCAAACCTCTGAACTTCAAAGGCACGGAAGGTGCTATTGGATTGGTCAGGTGGTTTGAAAGGATGGAGTCAGTCTTTAGGATCAGTAACTGCTCGGAAGACTGCCAAGTTAAGTATGCCACCTGTACATTTCTGGAAAGTGCTCTGACATGGTGGAACTCGTATATTCAGTCTGTGGGAATTGATGCTGCATATGGAATCCCATGGGAAGAACTGAAAAGGATGCTAAGGGATGAGTACTGTCCCAATGAGGAGCTTCAGAGGCTGGAAGATGAATTCTGGCACTTGACAGTTCAGGGAAATGACATCATCGGCTATACAACCCGATTTCAGCAGCTCGCTCTTCTCTGCCCATCTATGGTAGATCCTGAACGTAAGCGGATTGAGAGGTACATCCGTGGACTCCCGAAGGACATTCAAGGGAATGTTACTTCGTCAAAACCTGGAACTATTCAGAGTGCTATTCGTATGGCACATGAGCTTATGGCGCAAGTTGTCAGACACGAGACCTCTGCAACATCTACTGGGAACACTGGCAAGCGTAAGTGGGAAGGAAACCCCACCGCCTCTAACAAAAAGGTTGAGATTGCTAAAACCTACCCCACTGGCTCGGGCGACAGGAAGGAGTATCAGGGCAGAAAACCCTTTTGCTCAAAATGTAGCCTTCATCATGATGGTGCGTGTCCATGCACCAAATGCAAGAGATTCGGGCATCTGGCCAAGGATTGCAAGACAACAGCAACTGCTACCAACAATTCTGCACCCAAGACTTGTTATGAGTGCAATGGTACTGGGCATTTCAGGAAGGATTGCCCTCAGCTGAAAAACAAAAACAACAATCCTGCTCGAGGAAGAGCCTACGTACTCCGTGCTAGGGAAGACCCAAACCCTAGTCTTGCTGATTTACTTAACGATGGTACTTTCGCTTACCGATAACCCTACTACCTCAATGTTGTTGGCTTTACTAAAATTTTATTTATTACTCGATACTACATTCCGTAGCTTAGATCCTATGAGTGAGATAGGATTTGTATACATATCTGATTTGACTATTATGTGATATAGGTATATATACATATATAAGTCTCAAATGCGTACTACTCAATGGGCTATTATATACTGAAGGTATATGAATAGGCCTTATCTGATGATACCTTAGTTACTACTTACTCTACTGAAAACGAAAAATATAGCTACTTCGGTGTCCTCTGAGATAAGGATCGAAACTTTGTAATTGCTTACTACTGCTACCTACCTGATTATACGTCAAAGACTTTTTGAAACTCACTCTACTATACTGTTAGGTATTCTTTAGGAAAACTATTTCAACAAAATTTTAACAAGCTTTTACTTTGAAGTTTTCATAACTCCTGTTTATCGACAGACTTTTCTAAACAAAATTTTCAAATCATGATCACTGACAATGATTTCAACTGAACTACTTATCAAATCAACTTTTCAACGGATTTCAAGTTTCAACAGACTATCACCTTCATAGTTCTGACCAAATGAATTTCTGATAAAAATTCTACAGGAAATTCTCACGAAATGTTTTATAAAAATTTCAAAATTTTATAAACATGTAAACTTATTTATAGTGCACAGTTCTGAACAAATTTCAAACTTTGAATGGTAAACAAAGTTACATAGTACACAATGACCTCCTTGCTATTATAGGAACAAAACCTACCAAAAATCTAAATAGGGATGCGATTATGGTAACTCGCTAGCAACCTAGCTGTTTTCATACTACTTACTTGATAAACTTTACTTGCTATTTGATACTCGTTGGATTTTTCCTAGATTCTAAGTTCACTAAAGGATTAGGGAAAGAAGACAATTTAGATTCTATAGTTTCTTTAAGAGACGATGTTTAGCTTGCAGATATATAGGAATAACAAATCCTACTCTGTTGTATACCGGGAAAACATGCCGGTTAAAAGTTATTTTTATATACGATGGGTAACATCCCACTTGAAACAAATGTAGGCTGAACCATGTAGTTTCTGTAGAAGACTGATAGGGTCTAGTATTGTGTGGACATAGTGAAAGATACTACTTACTTTAGGCTACTAGTACCAAGTGTAGCTACACCTTAGTGACTGACTGACCTTGTCCTACCGACAAAATGGTCAACTACTTTACAACACACTTCCTCTATTCCTTTAATGGCCAGTAGGGCGTTAGCTTAACAAGGGGAGAGAGGTAATATTAGAATGAGGTTATAGCACTCACAGTAGACTCACACACTTTCTTAGAAAATACACAGACAATTACTAAGCACAAATTTCGGGACGAAATTCTCTTAACAAGGGGAGAATGTGACACCCGGTCAAAATAACCCAAAATTAGCACCTAATTTAAAATTTTAAAACACGTAATTACATACGTGTCAATACTCAAGTACACAAGTATTATATATATATTTATATATATAAACCGAAACGATTAATTAATAATCGCAAATACACGAACCAAACAAAACGTAGAAACTATAACACCCCTCAATTTTCATAATATTATTATATTGAAAACACGGAAGCGAAGAGAATTAAAACATATTTAATTACTATACGTTAGACAAAAATCATAAACCGATCATAAGTTAAGTCGTGTCGAGTTAAACAGGTTTAACAAACACATAATACGGGGTATTATATAAAACTTAACATTAATTGTTACAAAACATAATCAGAGTAGCAAGCTGTCAAAACATTCCCCAGCTCCTAGAGCATCTACTTTCTGCTACTCACCTATTCAAAATATAATCTGCAGAAAGTAAATGCGAGGGATTAGCACAAAGCTAAGTGAGTGAGTTCATAACACAACATATAAATTAGCATAATCATATAATTGCTTCAAACAACCGCAATACGATATTTAACAAATCAACAACAACTTAACGAGGATCGGTGGCTCTGGGGATAACCGTAATGCCCGGGTGGCTCCCCAAGAACACTTACCCAACCATATCCGTATGGCCATACGGACGAGACCGATAACTAGTGGTAGTTGAACTCAAATACAGAATCAAACACACAACAAATGAAGTACGACTCTGTATCATTCATTCAACCCCTGCCTAGTTCAACCAACCATTTAACAACTCGTTGACCTCGTTAACAACTGATGCCCGAAGGCCAAACACGTAGCACATAGGTTCACAGTCAACAAGATATATCAACTAATCAACAAAACATATTCACGTTTATTCGTTGCAATCAAATGATCACAACTAAATTTAAATGGTGAGCTCTGAATCCACTCACCGATACCTCTGAAGTATCCACACTTAGCTTCTAATCACTGAATCTTTGGTTTATCTGTAAGTACCACATAACATCAAGTTAGTAACTTGTTTCTAACTAATAATAGTCAACTTCACAATTCAAGTTACAATGAGTAACAATAATAACTATTTATATTATATAAACTCAGGTTCACAAACTATCATAATCATCAAAATTTAACAGACAAACGCGATCCGGCTACTGGTGATGGGATCGCGTTCATAATAAGGAAAAAGTTCTGTAACCAAAATACGCTAATCAACGCGATCCGGTAATTGCGGCTGGATCGCGTTTCGAAGAAGAAAACATATCCAATTTCTTTTATAACAGAGAAACGCGATCCCGGCAAGGGTTTCTGGATCGCGTTCACACGCGTTCCATCTCAGGTCAGACCTGCAACTACATTTCAGCTCGAACTAAACTCAACCAAATCACTATTTCGAGCCTAGTACACAGAAAACTCGACTTTTAAATTTGCAACAACTTCACACAATACTTATCTAACATATATCAACTTCCATAACATCTAACAATTCAAGATTTCACCAAAGTTATGAAATCAAAATAGCTTTTACAACTTTTCTCAATCAAAGCTCATAATCATGGATTTGATGCATATAACTAGTTAAGAAGCACACATATGATCATATATCACAAGTAATTACCATCTAAACTCAAGAATCATCTCAAATCATCAATTTCATCATTCATTCTAAAATGGAGTTCATGAGCTAAGAATCACTTACAAAAGGAAAGGAAGATCAATAGGAAGGAAGCTAGATGATGATGATAATGATACAAGTAAAGAATTACACTTCAATTCCACTTCCAATGGATGATTAAATCTAAAGTTGTAAGTTAGGGCCTGTTTGGTAGGGGGAGTTGAGGGCTGAGAAATGGAAATGGTTCCATTTCCATTGTTTGGTAGGTACCGAGAAAACAGAAACACGGAGAAAAGGTTTTCTCTGAGATATTAAAATACACATAACCCTTTTCTCTTCTTTTTGGATGGAAATCAATTTCTCTTGATTTTGCCTATGAAAATAAAAACACGGAGAAAAGGCTACTCCCCTAATTTGTGGGCTTTATTTGACGGTATAAAAACAAAAGCTATCACGTGACTTCCACATTACACATCAAAATTGAAAACACCTCCAAACCCTAGCCCATTCCCTCTTTGGCGATTTTAGCGATCTGTTACACTACCCATCGTTGACGTCGTCGGTTCTTCCTCTACGTCCACTACCCTCCTCCGTTTATCTCTGCTAACCATCTCAGCTACGCTAATGACTACTTGACAGGTTCCTCTCTTTGCTCTGTTTATTTCAATTTTACATGTGACTGTTATTATTTTGTAAGGAAAAAAAATCGAAAAATCTATTGTATCTTCTCTTGTTCAATCATCTTGGTTGTTTGTCTAAGAATTGAGATCGAAACACAGTTCGATAATAATGGCAAACATGAGTTATTACTTTAGGATATGCCTTAATATGAGTTATAAGCACCAATTGGGCCTCACTTTTTGCTAATTAAGTAGAGCTTTTTTGGAGAAAATATGTAAAGTAGTATGTTAGATTGTTTAGTGTTTTTCAATTAACTTTTTTAAAAAATCAGTTTTGAAAGCATCTGTATAATGTGATGTATGAAAGAGTTTGAAGCAAAGAGTGAGGTTAGTTGAATTCATGTTGTTTAGTTTGAATCAAGTAATGCAACAATGTTTACGGATAAGCCATTCCCCCTATATCATAATCTTTGCACCATCTTTGGTAAAAACAGAGCTAATGGTTCTCGAGCTATTGATATTGGGGAGGAAGAGGTTGTACGGGAAACACAAGAGAGTATGCCAATCGATTTTGAAGATGTTGGTATTGATACGGGTGTTGATTCACCACAAGGAGGCAAACGTACCAAACGTAAAATAAGCAAGAGCACTGATGATTTAATTAACGCTTACTAGTATGTTTTGCAAGGAATCGTGTATATTCTTGACAGCTAGTATATCTTGGTTGCAAGAAGGCACTCGATATTATCTTTTGGGAAACTAAAATGTTTAGTTAGTTTTTGAAATCGAATGTTTGATTATCACGTTTGTCTGATGTTTCATCAACTCAATGTAACCAATTCTGCTTGCTTTAACTTTTTGCGATTTGATAGTTTATGTTTATGTAGAATGTGTCTTGATTGATTATGAAGATTGGTGGTGAACAGCGATTATCTTCCTAAATATACTTTCATGCATTGCTATATGTGATTTATGTTATATAATTAATGAGTTTCATGAATCAATAATTTTATAAAATGAACATGTTGGGCAACGAATTGTATACAGTTGGAATTAAAATTGTGGTCAGGTAAAGATATTTCGACGTTAATTACGTGTTGTATCATAACAAATATTCAATTTCATTTCTCTATATTAGGCTACCAAACAAAGGATTTGTTTTCTTTACAATTTCTCAGGTCAATTCTCTGTCGCTACCAAACAATGGAAATTTTCAGAATTTCTCGGCAATTTCATTTCTCTACATTTCATTTCTCTGACCCATTTCATTTCTCTAAAATTCTCCCTACCAAACGAACCCTTAGGGTTTATGTGTTTAGAGAAAGGGAAAGATGAAATGAAATTGGTAAAGTGATCCAAATAAAGGGATCGGCCCTTTATTTAACCGGCCTCAAACAATGGGTATTTTATACCCGCTCTAAATCTATTGTCTGGCACCTAATTGCTAGATGCGAGAAATTCATTTTATTGTACCGTCAACTTTAATATATTAAAACAAGCAACATTTCATTATACACAATAAAACCTGAGACCTATTTCACCAACTTTAATAATTAAACAATTATATCACAAAATTATTTAAAACTATCAAATACGCAATTATAAATAGAAAAATACCAGGCTATTGAAGAGGATGTTACAAATCTCCCCTCCTTAAGGAGATTTCGTCCCCGAAATCTCAACACCATCAAACAATCCAGGATATCTGGATTTCATAGACTCCTCAGTCTCCCAAGTCAGGTTGGAACCTAAACTATGTTTCCACTTTACAAGCACCATAGGAATTTGTTTCTTCCTAAGTTTGGTAACCTTCCTATCTAGGATTTCTACCGGTTCTTCAACTAACTTTTGAGTTCTATCAACTTTTAAATCCTTCAAAGGAAGTATTTGTGATTGGTCCTCAATGTTAAACCTCCTCAAATAACACACGTTAAACGTACTATGAATACCCGAAAGCTCAGGAGGAAGATCCAACGTCACTGACTGGTCGTTAACCACTTGTCGAATCTTAAATGGACCAATGTATCTAGGTGCCAACTTTCCCCGTTTTCCAAAACGAATTACACCTTTCCACGGGGAAACTTTAAGGTAGACTAGTTCACCTTCAGAAAATACAACCGGTCGCCTTTTCGGATCCGCATACTTTTTCTGTCTATCGCGCGCGGCTTTCAACTTTTCACGTGCAATTGTTACCTTATCCGCGGTCATTTGTACTATGTCGGGTCCAGCAAACTGTTTCTCACCGACTTCCAACCAACATGTCGGTGTTCTACAACGACGACCATATAACATTTCATACGGAGGCATACCGATACTCGAGTGATACGAATTGTTATAAGCAAATTCGACCAACGGAAGATGTGAATCCCATGAACCTCCATATTCCAACACACAGGCACGAAGCATGTCCTCTAATGTTTGAATCGTTCGTTCTGATTGACCATCTGTTTGAGGATGATACGCTGTACTTAGATTTACACGGGTACCCAATTCTTGTTGAAGACTCTGCCAAAAATGCGAAACAAAACGGGAATCTCGGTCTGACACAATTGACACTGGAATACCATGTCTTGATACAATTTCATTAAGATACAACTGGGCGAGCTTAGTCAAAGAGGTGGTCTCACTCGCAGCAAGAAAATGCGCACTTTTTGTCAACCGATCAACAATAACCCAAACCATATCATTACCTCGAATGGTACGCGGCAGTTTAGTTACAAAATCCATAGTTATATGTTCCCATTTCCACTCGGGAATTTCCAACTGTTTCAGTGATTCGTACGGCTTTTGATGTTCAGCTTTAACTTGCGCGCAGATATGACAATTACCAACAAACCGTGCAATGTCAGTTTTCATCGTGGGCCACCAATACAAAGGTTTTAAGTCGTTATACATTCGTGTACTACCGGGATGAACAGTTAACTTAGACTTATGAGCTTCATTCAAAATCGTATCCCGAATTCCGCCAAGTAAAGGAATCCACACCCGAGACTTAAAAGTTTTCAATCCTCTAGAATCGTCCACTAATTCATCTTTTCTTTTCAACATAATTTCGGACTTTAAGTTGTGATCCAACAAAGCTTCTAATTGTACAATTTTTATTCGATCAATCAAGTCAGAGGAAACATTTACCTTGAGATAAAAGATTCGATCAGAAGCACCCTTTCGGCTTAGAGCATCCGCAACCACATTAGCTTTGCCTGGGTGATATATAATTTCACAATCATAGTCTTTGATTAATTCCAGCCATCTTCTCTGACGCATGTTCAACTCTTTTTGGGAAAACACATACTGCAGACTTTTATGGTCAGTACAAACAACACATCGAGTCCCGTACAAGTAATGTCTCCAAAGTTTTAAGGCAAATACAACCGCTACAAATTCTAAATCGTGAGTGGGATAATTCTTTTCATGCGGTTTTAACTGACGAGAAGCATAGGCAATAACTTTATCCCTTTGCATAAGAACACAGCCCAAGCCCGAAAAAGAAGCATCACAATAAACAATGAAATCATCTGAACCCTCCGGTAATGCTAACACCGGTGCCTGACACAACATTTGTCTTAACGTTTGGAATGCATGCTCCTGACGATCAGTCCATACAAATTTCTCATCCTTACGGGTTAATTTGGTTAACGGACCCGCAATCTTAGAAAAATCTTTTATAAACTTCCGGTAATAACCCGCTAATCCAAGAAAACTCTTTATTTCCGAAGCAGACTTTGGGGCGTTCCATTTCATCACAGCCTCGACTTTAGTTGGATCCACTTTCACACCATCCTTACAAATTACGTGACCCAAAAACTGAACCTCCCGAATCCAAAATTCGCACTTAGAGAACTTGGCATACAACTGTTCTCGTTTCAACGTATCAAGAACCAATCTTAAATGCAGAGCATGCTCATCTTCGGATTTCGAATACACGAGAATATCGTCAATGAAAACAATAACAAATTTATCCAAGAAAGGTCGACAAACCCGATTCATTAAATCCATAAATACAGCTGGAGCATTCGTCAAACCAAAAGGCATAACCAAAAATTCATAATGACCATACCTAGTACGAAATGCAGTCTTTGGAATATCCTCCTCACGAACACGGACCTGATGATAACCCGATCTCAGATCAATCTTAGAATACACTGAAGAACCCTGCAACTGATCAAATAAGTCATCTATTCTAGGAAGAGGGTACTTATTCTTTACCGTTCTCTTGTTCAACTCTCTATAATCAATACACATGCGCATAGACCCGTCTTTCTTTTTCACAAATAATACTGGTGCACCCCACGGCGAAGAACTAGGTCTAATAAAATCCTTATCTAACAGTTCCTGTATCTGATTCATCATTTCGCGAATCTCAGAAGGCGCTAACCTATAAGGAGCTTTAGCTACAGGCAACGAACCCGGCACAAGATCAATACGGTACTCAACTTCCCTAACTGGTGGCAACCCAGGTAACTCATCAGGAAATACCTCAGGGTATTCACACACAACCGGTACATCGGAAATAACTTTTCTTTCAAGTTTAGCATCAACTACATAAGCTAAGTAGGACTCGCAACCTTTGGATAATGACTTCCTAGCCTTCATCATCGAAATCAGGGGAATAGACATACCATCCCGTTCTCCTCGAGCCACAACGTATGACCCGTCGGAGATTGGGATCCTAATCAACTTTTGGTGGCAATCAATGCTAGCCCTATTCTGACTTAACCAATCCATACCAACTATTACGTCAAAACTAGGGATTGGCATCAACAAGAATGAAATAGGGAAAGTTCGATCATCAATCACAATATTAGCTCCAGTCACCGAGGTGGTAACAGGAACTAATTTACCGCTAACAATTTCTACTTCTACGGGTTTGGTTATCACAGTAGGCACTAATTTCAACTTGTCGCAGAAGCATACAAATATAAAAGTACAAGTAGCACCAGAGTCAAATAAAACACGAGCCGGTACAGAGTTTATAAAGAATGTACCAGTTATAACATCTTCTGTATGTACAGCCTCATTGACTGTCATTTGAAAAGCCCGACTGGTTGCTGGTGGAGGATTCTTCCTTTTCTGACCGGAAGATGCCGAACTCCCGACCGAACCAAGCCCCGATTTCCCCGCCTCTGGACATTGACCCACTCGATGTCCCTCCTTTTTACAAGTCCAACACACAAAGTTCGGATAACGACAATTTCTTATCTCATGACCAAGATCACCACATTTTAGACACTTATTTGTTTGCGGAGTACACGGCCCTGAATGTCTAGATTTGCATGTACTACACCAGTTCGAACTTCCCGACGAACTACTCTTACTAACATACTTCTTTGTCTGACGATTCCCTTGCCAATTTGATTTCCCTTTACTAAAGGAATCCGCTCTAGACTTTGAAGAATTATCTCTAGATCGTGTTTCACAAGACCCTCTAATGTCACTATCCACGGATCGAGCAAGATTAAAAGCCTGAGATAAACTAGTGGCTAGTCTCACGGTAGTATGATAGTTATGGGGTAAAGTATCCACAAACTGCTCTATCTTCGTCTTCTCCTCCGGAACCCATTGTTGTACAAATCGAAGTTTTTCTGTAAATTGAGCTATCAACTCCTCCATGGTCATACTATCCGTTAATTGAAGATTCACAAAATCCCTCCTAATTTGTGCCATATGGAAATCAGAACAATATTGATTACACACTACTTGATGAAATTCATTCCATCGTATAGATTCCTTTTGTTGTGGATTAAAATGCCCAGTAATTGAATCCCACCAAACCATGGCATCATCCTTCAGGCACTGCACATCAAACTTGACCTTGGATTCTTTCTCACAACTAATCACATCAAACTTGCGTTCCATATCTCTTAACCAATTTAAAGCCACAGTTGGATTGGTACTTCCATGGAACTCCGGTGGTTTGCAAGACATAAAAGTCTTAAAAGTACAAATCTTATTAGTCTGAGAAGATGGACTAGCACCAAACACCGAAGATTGTTGTTGCAAAAGTTGCCTAGCTGCAGCTTCCTCAGCTTTCCTTTTAAACTCTCTCAGAAATATCAATTCATCTTCTATCTCATGTATATACTCATCTCTATTGGTTTCTTCACCGCCTTGATGAGATGTACCTTCACGATTATTAGTCACAACAGGAGGAACAACATACCGAGAGGCATTATTGGGGTTGGGGATCGGTTGTTCGTCATCTGCCATTTCTGAAATCAACACAACACTTGAAACTTGTTAATCGTTAGTACCTATCTACTAACAATTTCACAACCAATGCTAAATCCCATACCCAGGAATGTTTGACATACCACGCTACAGTTTTGGGATTGAACATTCTACAATGCTCAATTTCCCCAAAACCATGCTCTGATACCAACTTATAACACCCCTCAATTTTCATAATATTATTATATTGAAAACACGGAAGCGAAGAGAATTAAAACATATTTAATTACTATACGTTAGACAAAAATCATAAACCGATCATAAGTTAAGTCGTGTCGAGTTAAACAGGTTTAACAAACACATAATACGGGGTATTATATAAAACTTAACATTAATTGTTACAAAACATAATCAGAGTAGCAAGCTGTCAAAACATTCCCCAGCTCCTAGAGCATCTACTTTCTGCTACTCACCTATTCAAAATATAATCTGCAGAAAGTAAATGCGAGGGATTAGCACAAAGCTAAGTGAGTGAGTTCATAACACAACATATAAATTAGCATAATCATATAATTGCTTCAAACAACCGCAATACGATATTTAACAAATCAACAACAACTTAACGAGGATCGGTGGCTCTGGGGATAACCGTAATGCCCGGGTGGCTCCCCAAGAACACTTACCCAACCATATCCGTATGGCCATACGGACGAGACCGATAACTAGTGGTAGTTGAACTCAAATACAGAATCAAACACACAACAAATGAAGTACGACTCTGTATCATTCATTCAACCCCTGCCTAGTTCAACCAACCATTTAACAACTCGTTGACCTCGTTAACAACTGATGCCCGAAGGCCAAACACGTAGCACATAGGTTCACAGTCAACAAGATATATCAACTAATCAACAAAACATATTCACGTTTATTCGTTGCAATCAAATGATCACAACTAAATTTAAATGGTGAGCTCTGAATCCACTCACCGATACCTCTGAAGTATCCACACTTAGCTTCTAATCACTGAATCTTTGGTTTATCTATAAGTACCACATAACATCAAGTTAGTAACTTGTTTCTAACTAATAATAGTCAACTTCACAATTCAAGTTACAATGAGTAACAATAATAACTATTTATATTATATAAACTCAGGTTCACAAACTATCATAATCATCAAAATTTAACAGACAAACGCAATCCGGCTACTGGTGATGGGATCGCGTTCATAATAAGGAAAAAGTTCTGTAACCAAAATACGCTAATCAACGCGATCCGGTAATTGCGGCTGGATCGCGTTTCGAAGAAGAAAACATATCCAATTTCTTTTATAACAGAGAAACGCGATCCCGGCAAGGGTTTCTGGATCGCGTTCACACGCGTTCCATCTCAGGTCAGACCTGCAACTACATTTCAGCTCGAACTAAACTCAACCAAATCACTATTTCGAGCCTAGTACACAGAAAACTCGACTTTTAAATTTGCAACAACTTCACACAATACTTATCTAACATATATCAACTTCCATAACATCTAACAATTCAAGATTTCACCAAAGTTATGAAATCAAAATAGCTTTTACAACTTTTCTCAATCAAAGCTCATAATCATGGATTTGATGCATATAACTAGTTAAGAAGCACACATATGATCATATATCACAAGTAATTACCATCTAAACTCAAGAATCATCTCAAATCATCAATTTCATCATTCATTCTAAAATGGAGTTCATGAGCTAAGAATCACTTACAAAAGGAAAGGAAGATCAATAGGAAGGAAGCTAGATGATGATGATAATGATACAAGTAAAGAATTACACTTCAATTCCACTTCCAATGGATGATTAAATCTAAAGTTGTAAGTTAGGGTTTATGTGTTTAGAGAAAGGGAAAGATGAAATGAAATTGGTAAAGTGATCCAAATAAAGGGATCGGCCCTTTATTTAACCGGCCTCAAACAATGGGTATTTTATACCCGCTCTAAATCTATTGTCTGGCACCTAATTGCTAGATGCGAGAAATTCATTTTATTGTACCGTCAACTTTAATATATTAAAACAAGCAACATTTCATTATACACAATAAAACCTGAGACCTATTTCACCAACTTTAATAATTAAACAATTATATCACAAAATTATTTAAAACTATCAAATACGCAATTATAAATAGAAAAATACCAGGCTATCGGAGAGGATGTTACAGAAACCCAAAATAGAATTTGGTGAAAAACATTTTCAAACAAAGTATTATTATTGAGAATAATAACTACGTACTCCGAAAATTATTTAAATACGTTTTAGATACTGAAAACTATCCGTACATTTTGAGTAAAACAAAGATATATTTTTATATCTCTTTAAAAGTATTTTTATAAAATACTTTGATTAAAAACGTATACGATTACATTTTTAGAAAATTATCATTTTGAAAGATTACACTATTTAACGATCGGGTACGCAAACACGGGGCGAAAAATACCACCAAACTACAATAATTGAGGCCGGTTTATACACCCGACCTCAATAATGCAAATAACACACACGTACACATTTTCATTTTGATTTCTCTCGGCTCTCTCCATTTTCTCTCTTTCGATTTCACTTCAAACAACAACAACAACACAAACATAATCATCATCATCTAGCTACTTCATCATCATCATCATTGTGATCTTCATCATCATCATCATCCGTTTCGTTTTCAAAATTTGTAAGAATCGTTTACTTTTTCCTTTTGATTTTAGTGTTTATGAACTTAGTATAACTATCTATGCATGTTACATAAACTGATGATGTCCGAAAACTTAGCTTAGAACCCGTTTGTGATTTTGATGTTCAAACAGACCTGGAAAAATAGACCAGGATCCGGCGGATCTTCATTTGGATCCGGCGGATCTTCATAAAACCTCGTGATCCGGCGGATCTACCCAAGGATCCAGCGGATCCTCTTTAGGATTTCCCATGATCCGGCGGATCAACCACAAGATCCGGCGGATCCTTCAAAACTCAACATGATCCGACGGATCAACCATATGATCCGGCGGATCCTTCAAAATTTAGTACGATCCGGCGGATCCTAACACTGATCCGGCGGATCCTCTTCAAACCCAATGGATCCGGCGGATTGTTATAAGGATCCGGCGGATCCAACTTGCAGTTAAACAAACTTTTGTTTTATAAACTAAGTATCGACTTGTACAAACTCCATACAAATTGTAAACAATACAATGATAAAATATACGAAATACAATTATACAAAGTATATTTTCTTGAAACATTTGTAATTATATTTTTCAAATATAATTGTAACCCGACACCAACGGGCTTTACACATTTTACAAACTACAAACTTACTGGATTTCAAACGTAATCACGAATCAAATACTTTGGACCAAATTAATCAAACAAACAACAATACGAATGATTAATTAAAGTATTCACTTACACTTATACAATCTCGCATGTTTAGGGCATTAGGAGGTTACGTTTGGTACACGCGCACAACTTAGGATTGCTTGCTCTACAGGTGAGTCTCACTGCCCCTTTTTACTGTTTTACTTTGGGGGAGGTGCATCACTTGTTTACTGAATATATTGTTTACAAAAATATATTTGTTACTGCTATTACATGTTTACTGTGAGTAATTGTTTACTGAAATTACTTGAAATATTAATACAAGTACAAACTGTATTACTTTACTGACTATAATACAAGTACAAAATGTATTATTTTACCGATTTGAATACAAGTACAAACCGTATTTATTTACTGATTTTAATACAAGTACAAAATGTATTATTTTACCGATTTGAATACAAGTACAAACTGTATTACTTTACTGACTATAATACAAGTACAAAATGTATTATTTTACCGATTTGAATACAAGTACAAACCGTATTTATTTACTGATTTTAATACAAGTACAAAATGTATTATTTTACCGATTTGAATACAAGTACAAACTGTATTACTTTACTGACTATAATACAAGTACAAAATGTATTATTTTACTGATTTGAATACAAGTACAAACTGTATTTCTTTACTGACTTTAATACCAGTACAAAAGGTATTATTTTACAAACTATAATACAAGTACACAATGTATTATTTTACTGATCTGAATACAAGTACAAAATGTATTCTTTTACCGACTTTAATACAAATACACAATGTATTATCTTACCCACGTATTGCCTTACTGAACTGCATGAGTTTTTATTTAATCCAATGAAGTCCTCTGAATTATAGTCGTCAGTTATACGATAAGCGCGAATTTTAGTATATGGATCCATATGGGACTGACAATCCCCGCCTGGGGTGGTAGCGCCACCACGAACCGCAAGTGTCTAAACAGGCGTTTCTTATTCGTTTCATATGAGTATTTTTGGATTAGTACTCACGGGGGCAAAATTACTGACGTGTTAAGCTTCGACTATAATGGCTCATGGCATGGCAATTGATTGACCGACTACACCCACTGTACCATGTTTGTGAAATACTTGATTACTGACTTACTACTATTGTACAATTATACATTACTGTTTTACTATCGTAAATGATTTACTTACTGATTTACGCAAACTGTTTACTACTGTACATACAAACCTGTGAGATTCACCAACCTTTTGGTTGACCTTCTTAGTGATGTATTCTCAGGTACACAGCAACAGTAGGGTTGCTCTGTAAGGATGGCCGCAGGATATGCTAAGCTAGAATGAGTCGCATGCATAAACACTTGAAGATTTTATTGGCATAATCTTTTGTACTTTGATTATGTGTTTAAAATCTTTTGATTAACTTTGCGAACTCGCAATGATGTACTACTTATAACTTAAAACCTTGTATTACTTTTGTTATAATGTAATGTATTTCTAAAACGTCTCATTTAGAGTCGTTTGCTTGTAATTTGGTGTTTTGATATTTGATTAGTGACACCCAAAACTCGCTTCCGCAAAGCATTAAATTTGGGGGTGTCACATTATATACAACAATATATACACTCACCGCTTCATGTGAGGTTTAAACTCTCAATCTATAAGTTGAAGAGTTACTCTCAGACCGCTAAATCAAATGCTCTTTGATCCTTAAAAGTATCTTCTATTATAACTAAGGTATGAGACTCCCAATTATTTGTCAAATTAATAATCATGCCAACTCAGCTTCTTCCAAGTGTCCTTAAATTATACTAATGATCCCACCTGTTGTCTCCACGTCAACCAACTACGACTCAAAATCAAAATATGGTAATAGTTACGTCTTTGATGATAATAATCATCATGATAATACTGAGTAATACATAGATCAATTCCTAATTTGATGCAATTCTGGTTTTCGGATTTGAATTCCTATTACTAACGGCATTCAATTTCATCTTCTTCCTCATCTCCATCAAACTTCTATCATATTTTCAAATTCGATATTTTGATGCTAAGTTCAATTTTGATTTTATTTTATTCGATTGGTTGATGAATCCTCGTCAACTTATGGTTCGGTGTAAACTTTAATTTCTTCTATATCTTTCCTTAAGTAATTCATTAGAAATTTACTAATGTTCAAAGCAATCAAAGTGGTTTCAACTTTAAATAATTAGCAAGTTAGTATTTGATTATGTTATAGCGATTCTATTACAATTGTTTTAATATTCTGATTGTTATTATCTTTTACGCTTCTCCTAATTCTACTATACATATATGTCCACCCCTCATGTGAATTTTATTGGATCATTTGACCATATGAAATTATGAATACTGATAAAACTAAGTAGCTGAAATATTTTACTATCATTTTCATCAGTAGAATATCCAACATTACCAACTTATAATTGTATTACTATAATTTATATAATAGATAAATTTGTCTTTATGATAGTGTCAATAACTTGGAGATTATTTACCCACTGCATTCTACACTTTTGGGTTGGGCACAAGCAACAGAAAGACAAGTTTATTCTAGATCTAGACTCTTAAGTTGACATGAACTAGTGAGAGTATGCTATTAATAATCCAATCCCTCATGATACCATTTGAACTTGATTGAAATCTAGCTATAAGGTTTCCTTCTTGCTATTATGTAGGAAATCGATTGGAGATACTTGATCATGCTTAAAGTAAACGTTCATGCTTCGTGGTTTTGTAGTAGTGCTCTCTTAGGTAGTGACACCATTAAAATGACATCTAATAGGTAAATGCATGACATGTTTTGTCATTTTTATTTTGTTCCTTTCGATCATATGAGCTAACGCTTTGAATTTGCCATAATAGATTGTCTTGACGTCTTGAACGAACAAGATTTATTGTGGTAGCAATTAACTTATGGGTGATGATTATATATGCAAGTTTTATTAAGCTCTAATAAGGTAATCATTTTTGGGTTAGGCCGGTAACGTACGTATTTTTCCCTAGACGTTGAAATTGGTTGGGTTAACTTTCTCTGGTTCTTTATTAGACAAAAGTTAATAACTTTTTATAAATACTTAGTATATAAGTATAACACCCCTCATTTAATATCACAATATTATATTAGGGTTCACGGAAGCGTATTCTTACAATACATATGTTATTAGAATTCTGCTAGAAATTTTCGCAAACATTTATACAAAATGTATACTACTAAACCAAACACAGTTAACTTGTTTACAAACCGGGGTATTATATATTTCAAAACATTTTTTATAACAAACTGGATCAGAGTTGCAAGTTTCAAACATTCCCAGCATCAAAACTTCCTTTCCTGTCTACCCACATAACAAACATAACCTGCGGGAAGTAAATTGAGAGATTAGCACGAAGCTAAGTGAATGGATAATCAATCACAATTCAATTTAACTAGCAATTTGTTCACAACCAACAATGTAACAAATATCGTCAAGAGGAACGGTGGTTCCTAAGGACCCTGTGCCGGGTGGCCCTATCAGAACACTTAAATCAACTGTAGGCCAAAACAGTGATTAACCGCTAACTAAATGCTAATCTCCATCAACACATGTACGCAACCCTGTGTTGACCAACATTAGCGATCAAGTCCAACTGACAATCTAGTTGACCTCTGGATTCATCAATCAAGCACACAGGCTAATCAAACTACCAATCAAATGGCATTTCATTTCAAAGTTAATATTTTATCAATAGTAATCCTATAATTACTGATTGAAATCAAACTAACACAATCAAATCAAACTGTGAGTTTCAAATCCACTCACCGATACCTTTGTTTTCACAAGCTCAGAATTCAAGTATCACTTATCTTTTGGAGTATCTGAGAATCAACAATCAAATATAAGTTAGTAACAACATCCTTAATTCATAACTTATATTCGAATTCTATATTGAAATAAAACATCATATATACAATTATTTCAATCCACAACAATAGGAACTTAACATTATCAATATTATAAAAGTAAGTTCCTAATTATAATTATTACTCAGAATATTACTATTGATTTATAAGTGCTACACATAATTTGAACATAATTAACTGAGTCCTGTACATGGACATAGCCGTTCAGTTTTGGGCAGTAGCCGATCGGCTATACACCCTTAACCGACCGGCTTTGATTAGCCGATCTGCTTTCTTCATTAATTTCATACTTTGGTTCAAGAGGTCAAGTTCTGTGGTGATTTTGAACTGGAATAGCCGATTGACTAAAAATAGCCGTTCGGCTTTTATACAGTAACCGATCGGTGTATCATAGCCGATCGGCTTTGCCATGAAACCCAGCAATCCAGTTCCTGTTCTGCACATTTCCAGCTCGTTCAAACTTACCAAAACCTCCATTTTAGCATACTAATTCACTTTGGCAACTTTTCTATACCAAGGAAACATCATATAACAGCAAGTTTACATTAAGCAACTTAAACCAACAACAATTTAAGCCATTTCCATATCAAAATTATAACTAATTGCATAACCCACAAACTTGAGTTTTAGACCTTCATTCAAAATCATAAATTCAGTAAATTAAGTTATATGATTCAGTCCTTATGATCAGTTAATAATCATCATATAACATCAAGAATCATCATCAATTCATCAAGTTCATCATTTAATCATACTTTCCACATAAAGTATAATAAACACTTAGAACATAGAAACACTTACAACTTGAAGATTAAAAGGTGATGATAATAATTAGATGATGATTATGCTAGCAAGAGATCACAATTCCAAATCAACAAGTTTTGTTTGTGATTTAACTTTGGTTCTATTTTAGGGTTTAAGTTTAGAAGAAGTGTTAAGTTTTCAAAAGAAATGAAAACTTTCCCAAAAAGGAAAAATATTTAAGTCGGCCTAAACTTTTACACCGACTCCGTTTCCACTTAAAACTAGTCCCTTTCAATCTATTGCCTGTAACCTAAAACCCATTTGCGGAAAACTTATTTTATTGTACCGTCATCTATAGTAAATTACAAAAATCAACAATTTATTATTCACAATAAGTCCTAAGACTCATTTAACTATGTTTCGCAATAAAACAAATAATATCAAATAATTTCTAATACATTTAAATATATCAATTTAAAATTAGAAATTACCAGACCAGAAGAGAGGATGTTACAATAAGTATACCAACCAAATCATATTAAGGAATGACAAGGTAGTTCTTACAAATCAAAGCTCCATTGACTAGGTGTCCAAGTTCAAAATTCAAGGTTCCTTGCTTGAATAACTGAAAGAGTTTTTCTATAGTTGGCCAAATATTTGATGCTACTTTTAATCCTATAAATGGTCCTCATATTTAGTTTGGTTAAATGCCCATTTATTTGTAGGGGAATGTTCAAATGAGAACCACTTTAAAGTTGAGAACTGTGAGAACCACAACGAATACGTGTTTGTTCACATGTGATTAACTTCAATAATATGTGAACATTGATGTACGTTTAATTGAAAAAGAAAAAAGTCAAAAAAAATCTTAAAATCATATCGAAAAACGCAAAAAAACAAATACATGTTCACATGTGAACGATAATGTGAACAAATCGGTTAAAATGTGTTTTAAGACGTAAATTTATGATTTTTTTTACTTTTTTCTTTTTCAATTAAACGTACATCAATGTTCACATATGATTGAAGTTAATCACATGTGAACAAACACGTATTCGTTGTGGTTCTCATAGTTCTCAACTTTAAAGTGGTTCTCATTTGAACCTCCCACTTTATTTGTAATTGTCTATCAAAAGTTGAATCACCGTATATGTTTCATATTGTCGTCGATTGAAAGTTATTTGGAGATGTAAATTTTATCAAAATTTCTTTATTATTGTGTTATACATCCCATAATTCCATAATAGAAGACACATCATAATTATGATATTGATCATACGTTATAATAGAAGACACATCATACGTTATAATATTGTCGTCGATTGAAAGTTATTTGTTTACAGTTTCATTGACATGATCTATAACAAAAACTCCATATTACTATTATTCCAACTCTAATGATATCCACAAAAATATCAAGCTATAAATACTAAGTTTAAGTTGCACAGCCGTGCATCATACGGGTCTAACACTAGTATACATATATGTTTAGATTAGATGATTTTGTTTTCCTAAAACATTTACCGAGCTCACAGCTTTCCAATCAAATACAATATGTGAAATGTAAGTGACTTTGTTAACAAAACCTAAGCGACTTGTTAACAAATGTGCATAAAAGTAAAAACAAATCAAATTGTAATATGAAAAAACGAAACAAAGGAGATATCCATGATCTAATATTGAAAATGCAATTATTGAAAGGTTTCGTTTCGATTCGGGTATACCTAAAAATGAACCGTTAATAACCAAAAAGACATTAAGTTACGAATTAATTAGATACATTTGTGTTACACTCTACTATACGGATTCATATAATATTACAATATACTTAGTTTTTTTAAGTATAACATTAGCTACCTACAAACTTAATAATTAGATACATAATGTCATGATAATTTACTATTTCTATCATAAAATTATACTTCTAACTTATTTTTGAAGTAAAACTCCAAATTGTTACATTACACTCGACTTGAATTTTTTTTTTTTTTTGAAATCATATCATATTGAATTTTAAATGGTGTGCTCAAAAAGAAAATCTATAGGTTTAGTAGACAACATTTTTAACTTTGCAAGCGTTACTATATTATTTGATTTTTGTATTAGAGTTTGGGAGGTGCACTAAAAACCTCCCCTAGAGGTATGCCTCTAGAAATTTTGTAGATATTTAGTTTTATTTTAATGCATTTTGTCGGGGTTTTGTCCCCTTTAAAAAAAAAAGAAAAAAGAAAATCTACAATTGTACTTGCTCTACGTGTTATATCTCTTTGCAAAAATAATAGAATTTTGTTCACTACTGTAAAACGATAGAAAATCAAACTGAAATCAAAATAACAAACAACCGAACCATAGTGAAGCCGAAATCGAACTATTGTAATTATTGAAAAACTGAAATATTCGAATAATGTTTCAATTCGCGTAGAATTTTTAATCAAACCAAGCCAAGTTGTGAACGTCCTTAAACAAATGTACACCCATACAAAAAATTATTATTAATGCATAGAATGGTTAACTTGCACCTTCTAAAATCAAGGGTCCTAACTTACAATATGCAAGAATTGAATTTCGATGGCTACTTCATAATGTTTTGGATAAACTTGTAGGATGATATATATATATAGTCCTCTTTTTATTCAGAGTCATCTTGTCGGGGGGGGGGGGAGGCGATTTTGAAGAATTCTGTCTCGATGATATACAGCCTCATTTAACGTTATCTTTATTTAAATAAATAAATACAGTATAATCTTGTTAAAAAGAGTGTATATATAATGAATGGATCAAATAATAATTTTACAATAAAAATTTAATGATAATAATAAGTTGATGGTACAGTACGTGACACGGTAGGTAATAACGGCTGACAGCTGTGAAGAGTATATTATAGTACAGTACAAATGATTCGTTTACCAACGGTGACGTAACCTCTTGACAACAAGCAATATGCTTAAGATTCTCCTTTTATTTTTAAACTAGCTAATTGACCCGTGATTACACGGGTTTGACAAAAAATATAATTATAATATTAATTGATTGATATATTATGTAAGTATATTAAATGTGAAAATCATTTAGTAACATATTTATGTAATCATCAATAATAGTATAGATATAAATATTAATATAGTCCAATTTATTAATATTACTTCATGAATAAAAAACACTATAAGATAAGATATTTTATATTGCTATAATTTGTATACAACTTACCGGAACAACTTATAGTAATCAATTTTCCGATCTTAATAAATTATATATAGGAAACATGTAATGATGTCATCAAAATTTCAATTAGCCAATCAAATTCGTTAAATTTATCCAATTAGTTAAAATTTAGGATATGATTATGTAATAAAAAATATGTAATTTAAGTTTTTGTGTTTATTATTATTTTATTTTATTATATTTTTAATTTTAATGAATTTCTTCTTTATTATTTTACATACGAAGGGATTATATACATACATGACAATTTGCATTACACGTGGAGTACTATTTTTAAAGTAATTAAAATACTTATCAAAAACATTTATTATTATTTTTAAGCTATGATAAGCACCATACTAAATTCTGAACGTATCCTTTTGTAACCATACTAGTTGAAGACCCGCGACAACGCGTGATTAGTCATGAAATTGTATAATAATAATGTTATTAGAGATGTTGTAGCTTTTGTCAAGGATTCTTCATATAATTACAATTCTAGACATTCAACATTAATAGACTACACTTCTCAATATTGATCCCCACTTTTTCTACCCTTTATTATATACTACATAATGATGATAATAATAATAATAATATTGTTAGCAAATACTTGATGAATATCACCTAGGAAAAATTCTAAAGAATAAATATACAATGACGCATAAGAAGTCGTAGTACTTACCATTCTTGCAAGGCGATATCTCCCAAAGGAATTTTTTATTTTTAAAACTAAGAATGATCTATGGACCCTAAAAAATTAATTAATCTAATATACTATATTAATATCCTAGCTTGGTTTTCAATATTCCGATGACACATGCATATTTTTTTTATAATCTCAGTAAAACATGTCGACTACTTGAATTTTTTTTTTTTTTTTTTTTAAGGCAGAAGTTTATTAAGAAACTAAAAAGACAAGCTCTAAGGAGGAGAACACCAAAAATACATGTTGAATACTCATATTAAATAAGTGGATACGATATGATGTTATTAAGATTCGATTTATCAACTCAATCGTAATTGTTTTATTAGTTCATCGACCCTTATTATAATTAAATTAATTACATAAATATATTTAAATTAATTATAATTATAATTATTTATTTATTATCTACTCTATCTAAAAATCCGTTCCAATCCCTTTTCAATTCTTGGAGTATTTGAAATAAAGTAAAAAGCTTTGTTTTTTATACAATTTTATAATATTTGTTGTAATATTACCTTATCATTTATAAAAATAAAACTTCCGTTCGTATAATTGTTTTTGGATTTGGAAATTTAATATAAAATGTGTTTTTATTTGGTGGGGTAAATTGTAACATTATTATTATTAATCTAATTTAATTATATATCGTTGGATCAAATTGAGAAACTCCATCAAAGGGTCCAAATTCCTCCATGGGATTTTGGTTTATATATTTATAAGATGATTATCATAAACATTATTCAGTTATGTACGAATATAAAAATTGCATAATAGCTTATAAAAATCAAATACGAATTCAATTGTCCGTGTGTATACACGGGTTTATAATCTAGTTCCTTTATATGGTATGTTACTTATATATGAATTATGTACAACAAATTATTGAATTTTTCCAAAAGAATTATTAAAACTGCTATTAATGTGCGAAATATTAGGAGTAGTTAAATATGTAAAAATAAGATCTTAGTATCTCGAATACTAAACACTATAATAGTATTTTCCTGCACATAATCAAACATGCGTACATAAGATCTTAGTCCATGTGGGCACTCTCCTGACCATTCATATTTTGCCTAAAATAAACCAGACGCATAAACATCTCCATCTTCCGGCCCAAATTCTTTTTTATTCCCTTCATATTATCCATTATCTGATCTTGGGACAATCTTTTATCTGCACCTCTATTATTATTCAAGACTACTCCGTATATTACACACAATTCCTCCCAAAACATTACTATCTAGATTTAGAGCATACTGCATTTGACCAATTTCTAAAGAACTGCACTTGTTTGTAGTTTGATTAAATAAGGTCAAGTCACTGCATTGATCCAAAAAAAAAAAAAAAACCACAATAGTCATCTAACTCAAAATTCTGACAAACTATCTTGATAACTCTCCACACCATTGATCATCACTCTTCGAAACTAAACTTTATAGGAACACAAATAAAACATATGCTAACTGTATAACTTAATCGATCTAATCTTATGTTTTTTAGGATTCTTTAACACTATGCCAAATTCTAAATCCAAGTGCATTTTCTGAAGGCAAAGCACAACAAAAGATTAAAAAGTAATAATAATACTTGGCCTCAATCTTTGTTCCTTGGAATTAAGCAACAATAGAGCCGCACACAAATGAGGTGAAGGACTAATAATGAAACTACAACACTAAATGCTCCCCAAGCAATACACATCTCTCAGACCTGTAAATAACAAAGAAAAATATGCTCGTTTAAATAACTATATAAGAGAAACAAAATTGTGGGTCAAACTTGCTACCTTAAATTAGAACTAAAATTGTCCATTATTTTTTTTTTTTTGTTGATAAATGAACTACAAGTAGTTGTGCAGCTAATTGGCTGCATTTTACAGCGCTAAAACTTAGGAATTTTGAGAATTAAATATAGGACAAAAGCATAGCAGAGTACTTACAACCGTAATAGATTAAAAAAACTTGACTACTGTAGCTACCAGATTTAATCCAATAGGGCTTACCCAGTTATTACTTCGACACAGTTTCCAGGAGCTCCGACAACTGTACGGGCATATCTAGCTTTTGGAATAGCCAAACATCCTGGCATAATGATACAGATACAAGCTGACCCGCCCATTTTCCACCCTTAAAAAATCATAATGCTCAAGAATGTTATCAAAGTGACTAACTTACAAAGAAGGTACTTCATACTCTGAGTGATAAAGTGGATACAAATTTAGATACCCCGATTGATGCCATATTAATTGACAGATTGGAAGACTTTAATTGCCATATATAGTTACTTCATTGATACAGGCATAAAAAATGGCAGAGACCACTACAAACTAAACAGATAATATTTTAAGACCCATTGTATACACTCGTGCCATATTAATACTATCTATACTTCTTGACGGACCAGTTGTGCTTATTTTAAGCTTGCAACTTCACAACATTTTTAAGGGTTTAACTGATGTCATGCCTGAAGATTAAATTCAAGCAGTAATGTTAAAGCAACTTAAGTACCAATATCGTTTCCTTCAAAAAATGATTGAATAGCCTAAATTCAGTTTTCAAAAAGGAGTAACTTTAACATCAAACTTTGGGTCCCTCTATATGATTTTCGTCTTTTTAGTGCAAGAATCAGACACATGCTTCTAATATAGGACTCAATATCGAATCATTAAGATGTAAAGCAATATCAAATATCAAAACACTATTAGGACTCAGAATTAGAAGTTGTTTCTTACATGTTGCAAGAATCAGACACATGCTTCTAATATACCCATCTAAGTGGTTTTTTATATATAATACCCACTGCTCACATGCTAAGAGACCATCATCAAAATATAATACCCAATTTAGTGTCGACTCCGGATATAAAAGTTTCATCTTATAATGTTAGATGCCAGATCAATTTTATAGCCAGCATAAAACCTACCTTTTAACCTTAAGTAGAGTTAATGCAACATCTTATATGCTTCACGAAATCAGTAATGAACAGCTGGTTATGTACGAAAACAATATTCAAGCTTGTAGTTGTATTTATTTCTTCGATTAAAGCAAACTTGTTTCTTACATGTTGCATATACAGACCACGATACGCAGTCTTGTTTCTTTGATTTCGTTATCAGTCTGCTCACAAAAAGCAAATTCATATTTTTCATTCCATCGAACATCTGGTATGCGTATGAGAAGATGTCTTTCTTTTGCCTTAATTAACGATATTATAACGTTTTCAATACATTAAAGACGAAGAAACTTACAGAATACCAATTAGAATGATACATAATCAAGCAAGCAAGCCATTCACACTCTTTCTTCATCTGAATATTACTCCCTCGGTCTTCCCTGTCCAGCGCCATATTCCTTCCTCAATCTGAAAATTAGGAATATCAATATCAACCATTCTATAAAACACAACAACATGAATGAACAATTACAATGAAGATGATTTAATCATTGAATGGTAACATATAATATTCTTCATGATGAATATTAGATTAACAACAGAAAAATAAAAACTTACAGGAGAAATAGAATCAAGGAAAATTGATGGAGAAAAATATGTAACAATCTTGCTTGAAGTATTCTGTTTCTTCGATCAAGGAAAATTCGAGATAAATCTGACGAAGGTGAAGAATCAGATGAAGATTCGAGATAATGAATTGAAAGAAGAAGAAGAAGAAATGTAAGAGAGATGAGCTATTTAATTTTTGGGCGGTGGAAGGAGGAGTGTGGTATTGGACTATTGGTAGGAGATAAAAAAAAAAAATAGAGCGTGTAAAGGAAGGAAAGAAGGGTAATTATTGCAAATCTTTTTGCAGATATCTTGGAACTTATGTAGATTTAAATAATACAGTATACAAAAACACATATTTAAAACAAATCATTACTTCTGTTTTTTGCTTGTACGGGAAAACGCACAAATCTCAAAAAAAAAATCCACCATATCTAATTTCCCAATAGATATACATGCAATCTAGGAAACCACAAACTTTCTTTTGTGCAAGCAAAGTTATATAGGGAACTAATCCACAAAAAGGCATGATGACGATGAAGGGAGCTGCATATTTTAATCCACAATAATCAAGACACACAATAAGCTAACCAATCCACAAGAAAGCTACATATCTCAATCCACAATAACCAATCCACATATTTATACTAAAGGGCCAATTTGAATATTTAGGAAAAAATTCAAAATCACAAGAAAAATCCTTAATTCTTAAGCTATCCACGTCAGCAAGATTTCTTGCTCACATTGGGCCATGTCAGCAGCATTAGGGGTGTTCATGGTCCGGTTTGGGCGGTTTGATGATTAAATTTCAACCAAACCGGTAAATACGGTTTGACATTTTTCAAAACCAAACCGGCCAATTTAATGTGTTAAACCAAACCAATTAAAGCGGTTGAAACGGTTTGGTTCGTACGGTTTGACGGTTTGAACCAATTTTATTTTATATAATTTTTTTAATAAAAAATAAACTAACATTTAAATTACATAATACGAGTAATCGTTCGATTCTTAATATTTATTAGTTATTAAAGATATAAATAAGTACATTGTATAATATTGGCAAAAAGAAAAGTTTGACAATATCATACAATTGAAATTATATTTCATAACAATGTTAAATAATCATAAGTTTCGTTATGATTAGTTGCATAATCGGTCTAGTGTTTTGCAAATTTGAACACTTTGGATATTATATAAGAAGCAAATTTGAAGTTAAGACATACTAAATCCTTTAAATTAAACGTATGTACCTCATGATTTATATAAGAAAATATAATGCGGCCCGGTTTGGTTTAAACGGTCGGTTTTAGCCTTGAAACCGTAAACCGAACCATATATGACGGTTTGAAAAATTTAAAAAACCACTAAACCAATTAAGAGAAGTGAACCCGGCCAAACCAACAAAAACAATTCGGTTTGGCCGGTTTAAACGGTTTCGGCCAAACCATGAACACCCCTAAGCAGCATGACATCAGCTGCATTTGCCCTTTAGTATATAGTATAGACTTGTGCACCCAACTTCTCACTTTTATTCTTTTGCCACCCTTCCGTATTACAATACGTGACTGAAACTGATTGAGCGTCACATTAGCTTTTTCAAAAACTGACTGAAACTAACCGACCCCTAGTGACACCGTCACTTTAATTTTTAGGTCCCACATTTACCAATTTACCTTTATTTATACACACGCGCAAAAAAGAAAAAAAAAAGGAAGACGTGCTTCGATTTTCCTATGGGAAAAACCGACGGACCGAACTGACGGCGCAGTACCATCGGTGTCGATTCCGTTGGTTTTAACCGACGGAAGGCGACACATACCACTGGGAGTGTTCCAACATCTTCAAATATATAAACTTTAAGCTAAAAAGGTAAATTTATTATGAGGATTTAAGATTAACGATAAATAAACCATTTTAGAGGGGAAGACTTCATTTCATTACAAGTCACTTTACTTAAAATGTCTCAAAGTTCCGTTTCAAAGTTTGTCGTTTTCTTTTTATATTTTAAGCATTCTTTTCAACCTAGCTTTCATCGTAGTTGTATTGACTATGAACTTTGAAATAAGGTCATATAAACAATAACACGATAGCATTTTTTTTTTATTAAAATCAAAATATTTACTTTATCCCCACTTCCGCAATATATTAATTAATTAAACAAATGCTAAAACATCAATCCACTATCTAGGTTCTCACTTTCACTACGCTCTTTGTCAAAAATAATGTTTAATAATTGTTTGTCAAAAATTGTACAAATATAATTTTTTTAATTAAAAATGTGAAGTCCATAAAAATACTACTATATGTCTACATCATCAACTAATGTATACATATGTTATATCGACATAACATAATTAAATATTTTCGGAAATAGAAGAAACATTTTATTTTATTTATAATAAAAGGTGCTTAGAGCTTAAAAACAAAATGCTTCTCCAAGTTTATTGTTAATAAAAAAAATAATGATGATTGCCCTGCATTTGAAAAATTATTTAATTATAGGTGTTATTTAGCAACAAACATATTGCTTTTCATCTAACCTTATATATTATTTTATACTAGAAACAAAGAGGTAGTTCACATATTGATGCCAAGTTGCTCATATTTTAAGGGTAAACTTGGATGGTTATGATCGAAACCTACTTGAAGTCTCGTTGACGTACATAACATTGGTAACTTGTTTTTTTAAGGGAAAAAGGAAATTACTTCCGGCAAAAAGTTAATAAATGACAATTTTAATGGGCTTACTATCAATTATCTATGAATAATGTAGGAGCATACATGATTCACCTTATACTATTTGTGGCAAAGATGCCTTACCTATCAATAACTGAGCTACGCACAAAACTAACTTACTAAGTAAGGCCACTCCCAGCAGTGTTTTCGTCACTTCCTTCTTCCCTTGTGCCAGCTCAGCGCCACGTCAGCACATTCAAAACTGACGAAAGACCGACAAAGCACTACCAACAATCATTTCTTCCTTTAATTTTTGGGCCTTACATTTACCAATATACCTACATTTACGAACTCTGAACAATAATTAACAATACATAAAAAATTAAGCTGGCCCACATACAAACTCATTTCCATTCTTCGGTTAGCCGAAGAATCCAAGCGACGAAAGCAAAGGAAGAAAGCCGTGCCATCGGTTGCTTTAAGTGACGAAAGAAAATGGATTAACCTACGAAACCGTTGACACCCACGTAATAATGAATAAAAATGAGATTATTCATGCTAATTTTCATATACTCGAACAAATATCAACAGAAAGCAATTAAAGTCTTAACGTGTTCGTCTTTTTAATGGGTAGTTCGAAACCATATAAATGTTTTTACGTATCAAATGTATTCTTAAATTTTAGGAGTAGTATTTAATTAATTAGATTTGGCCTTATTTAAATGGATTTGGATATGTTGGAAAACTACTTAACATCTGGCAAGCAGTACCCGTGGACCTAACTAACGGATAACGGATAGAATTGAATTGCATCTTGGTGCATGTATGTACAACAAAGGGTTAATGGTCTCTAAATGTATAAACTGACCAAAAAATGCTTTTGTATGCATCCAACTTTTAAAAATGTTATTGTGTGCATCCAACTTACTAATTAATGCTATTGTGTGTATTCATTAACACTAATTACGTTTGACTGGTCATAAGCATCCTACGTGACATTTTTGTCTAACGTGGCACTGCCACGTAAGCTCCTATCATGTGGTTACTGTAACTTTATTCTTCACTTCCCAAAACAAAACAAGAAACCTCGATCACGTTCATAACTTTAAATACTTCATCATCATCATCATCATCATCATCATCATCATCATCATCATCATCATCATCATCATCATTATTTACTTAGACTCACCACCACCACCACTATCACCGAATTTCCGCCGCCAATCCGATCTGCCACCACCGATTCCCTACCGCAACCCCTCCACCGCAACCATCACTGGACCGCTCATCTCCCCCAACGCATTTTCGTCATTAGCGGCCACCGGATTCCGCTACGTTCGCCAGATTCCTCTAGATTCGGCCGTTCTTCGTAGTTCTACGGCGGATCTGCGTTTTTGCGCCGGCGATTGGAGATGCTGGTTTGGTATACGGTCGGTCGTCATTTTCAAACCTAGATCCGAAGATCAATTGGGTTTATGAACTTGAATTTTTCTTATTTTTTTAACTTTGGAACCGATTTTGGGGTTCTTTTTGTGACAAATTATTGGGTGGTTCATGGTGTTCAGTAAGGGTTGGTTTTATGGTGATTGGTATTATGGTATATTAATTGATTTTTTAAGTCTTGAGTTCATTGTATGAATTTGATTATTTGATGTCAAATGAAGAAAATGAAAATTTGTTGTTTCATGATGTTGATTTAAAATAAACAGGAGATATATGATAATGAAATGGAGGTTTTTGTGACGTCGTTTGAAAATTGTGAAGATCATGTGTATGTATGTATTTGCAGGAAATAAATTAGGGTTAGGTGTTAAAGAAGAAAGGGGTTGTTGTGTCTAGAAAGAAAAGGAAGGGTATTTTGGTCATTCTTTGTAACATAACGGAGAAACTTAATATAAGTGATGTAGCATGTAAGTGGGAAAAAATGTAGCAAACTTTTTAGTTAGGCGGAGCTTACGTGGCAGTGCCACGTCGGACGAAAATGCCACATAAGATGCTTATGACCAGTCAAACGTAATTAGTGTTAATGAATACACACAGTAGCACTAATTAGCAAGTTTGATGCACACAATAGCACTTTTAAAAGTTTGATGCATACAAAAGCATTTTTTGGTAAGTTGGATACATTTACAGACCATTAACCCTACAACAAATGACAGTTGCTACCCTTAAAATTATAAGACAAATGTTACAAATGATTATAAGTAAATAAAAGATTACCAAATCATATATTGTTTTACAAAGAAAATTGATAACCAGCAACGCTGACAGATCTACACGTCACACTCCAAGGACAATATGTGACAGACAATGCTGAGCATACGTTCCAGACTGACTCAGCAGCCCGCTAAGGAAGAGTGTCATCCCCCTATGAGAAATGTGACCATTTTCTTGCAAAGTACTCCCTTCCGGAACCGTCTGGGTTACGCGCCTGAAGGCTGGCCCCAAAGTTGTAGCTAATGAGAATTGAACTTTAGTCTCCTTTATATTTTTATCAGACAAATACATAATTGATAAACAACATCAATTAACTCGAATTTTTCAAAATTAAGATTGTTAAGAGGTAATATGTTGATTATCATTGAAAATATATATAACACCCTTCTTTTTCAATACATTATTTAAATATGTATAATATCGGAAGCGTAGGTTAAATAAGCTTTAACAATTCACTTTACATATTATGTATATATTTAAACTCATACTTTTTCAAAACGTAGTATACTCAACTGGGTATTATATAAATCAAAACACAACTTTTGGTTATCAAACCAATATCAGAGTTTACGCCTGATCAAACATTCCATCCAATAAACAAGCTTCTTGCCCGCCCATTGTATCAACATAATAACCTGCAAGAAGTGGGGTGGTGGGGTTAGCATAACGCTAAGTGAGTGAATAATAATCAACAGTCCAACTTAGCATAACAACCTTGTTTACAATAAATAATCGTAAACAAAAAACATCACAGTAGATCGATGGTTCTTGGGAAAACCTTCAGCCAAGAATACCAACAGTAAACACATAATATCAATGAGGATAACATCTTAATACATGAGGATCGGTGGTTCTTGAGATACCATAATACCCGAGGATTCTCCAAGAACACTTATCGTACATATCCGTATGGCCATAACGGACGAGTCCGATAGTTTGGTACTAATCTCATACGACCTAATTTCCTATTAACGATGAGTACAAGGAAATTCATGTCGTCTTACAATAGTAACCAAACCCAACCATCAGGTTGACCCCAATACACTGATGTCCGAAGGCCAAATATCAAGTGATCACATATTCATCAGGTCAACATATCAGACTAAATAGTCTATCAACGGTATTATTACTATTTAAACCAAAATCATCATGGCAAACCAAAAGCAGTAATAATACGTTTACTCGTTGTAACCAAATCTGTTACAACTAAATCACACTGAGGATTAAAGATCCACTCACCGAATACCTCAGTCGTACACTCAGTAATCTAATATCACTGAGTCTTCTCCATATCTGAGAATACAATTGTGACACCCCCAAATTCGGTCAACGCGCGATTAGCGGAAGCATTAGTATGTGCGGGGGTGCTGACGTTAACGTTGAACATCATGCCAGATCAGAGCTTATGATTATTGTTGAACAGTAAATTAAGATGCCATTTATGAAGTTTGTTTGTAACAAAAAGGACTACAACTCGCTAAAGTCGTATAATAGTATTATAAAATACAATCTGTATAAAATACACAGTCTCCGAAAGAAGATTTCATAAATATGATTAATGTAAATCATTTATACAAAGAAATCTTAAGTGTCCCAAAATGTGGCATCCTAATTAGTCGCGGGTCGCCTAACTCCATATGCGTGCAGTCTTATCTGTGCTGCTAGTTACCTGAAAAACATAGTAAAACGTCAACAAAATTGTTGAGTGAATTCACAGGTTTTATGTTTGTAAAGTGGTTTGTTTATCCATGTTCGTTTGCGAGTTGTTGACATGAGAGTCAAATAAGTTTCGTACGTAAAGGTTTGTAGGAAAACAAATATCCTATCGTACAGTTCGTACAAGGGCCTATAAGTATCCACATATAATCAGTAGCACATAAGCACCAAAGCAATTTAAATAACACATAGGCACTAAAGCAATTATATAACACATAGGCACCAAAGCAATTATAAACAGTTATTGCATGTTATAGCAAAAACGTTAGCTATGTTTTTCACCCCAAGTTTTAAAAGTAATTATAACAGTAAAAAGAGGGGCTGTGAACTCACAGTAATTGCGTAGATGTGATAGCTAGCGGTGAGAAGTCGTGTAGTCCGAGGTACGTCAACCTATACGATGTAAACGTATTAACATAAGTGATTGATTATTTTTCAAATCACGTTAATAGTTTGTTTGTGTTGAAGAAATCGTTGATTTCTTAATTTGTATTGTTCGTTGGTGACGATGTTTTGAAATACAAGTAATGTTTCTCGAGTCACAATCTCGTTAAGTATACATATACATGTATGTAGTTGTGTGTATATATATATTTATATACATTGTCACGTTTCCTTTGGGCATATATATATTTGTCATATATATATGTATAAATATACTTGTCGTATATTTTAGATCGTACATTTGTTAAACGTGTTTTCGTTTCAATAATCGTCGTATATATATATATATATATATATATATATATATATATATATATATATATATATATATATATATATATATATATATATATATATATATATATAATACTGTATATACACATGGTTCATCGTTCGAATCTATATATATATTATTAGTCATCGTCTAAAAATATATACATACTTAGTTAAAGTTTATGCCCAAAACTTTAGCTCGTTCAAAACATATTTCGTTTATTTATTTTAGATATTTAATAGTCGTGTCCAAACTGTTAGTTTCATTTGGAGTAGATATTCGTTCCAAAATTATTAGCTCGAGTCGTGTTTATGTTTTGAACATTATATGGTTCATCAGGCTTGGCCCAAATTGGTCACGGCCCATTATTCGTTTGGTCTATAATTATTTCGGCCCAACAACATTTATGTTTTAAAAGTCTCGGCCCAATTTATGTTTCAACGTCCGGCCCATCAAATTGAATTACCCGGCCCAATGGTGCTACCCGTTCGGGTATACCACCCTCACCCCATCGGGTAAGAAATCTCACCCTAATAGGTATAAAATCTTACCCTGATGGGTATGAAAACTTACCTTGATGGGTAAGGAAACTTACCCCGATGGGTATGTCACAATTTTGGTCTCTACCCGATCGCGTATGAGATCTCACCCGTTCGGGTATGGTGTCTCACCCGATCGGGTGTCTTCACTAACCCGTTCGGGTATGGTTGTTCATGTTCCGGGTTCAATTCGTAGCTCAGTTTCAATCCGAAATCATCACAAGTTTTTGTTATGTCTTATACCAAGGTTGTAGATGAATACATACAAAATTTCACCAAGTGATTTTTATACATTTATTTTAGTTATACTTATGCTATAAATTTTGTACAGACTTTGTTTTAGGGTCAAAAATCATCATCACCAACATCAATAATTTATTTAGTAGTTGTTAAATTTCATGCAAAATCTTCCATAATTATGAAGTTATTTACGTACTAAAATTACCAATTTATGAAAGAAATTTAAATGGAAGATTTCTCCTTACAGTGGTGTTAAAGCGAGGATGATGATGATACAGAGATGATGATGCTGATGCGATGATGATGGCGAGATGGTGATGAAGATGAGTTGATGATGAAGAAGAAGCTGTGTTGTTGCTTCTTTCTGCTTCCCTTCCGAGAGTGATCACATACCAAATTTTTAGGTAGTGAATTATTGGAGTGTATGTGTGTGTACTGAGTGATGGAGGGAGTATATATATAAAATGATACGGGTTACAAATTTCAACAAGTGCGTATGGTTAAGTACCATTTTTGTCTGGAGATATTTTTGGTGTAGTAATAGTTTAGGTTTTTAGCCCGTTAATTTTGTGTACGGGTTCAAATGTGCGCCAATTTTCGTTTAAATTTCGTAATCATATTTTGAGGTAATTCCCCAAATACTTTATTATGAAGGACAATGATGAACGCCAAAATGTACTACATTATAGTACTAATTACCCCTTTGTTTAATAGGTTTCTAATGCATTTTGTGTGAATAAGATACTTATTTCGTTCATATTTGCATTTAGAAGCTAATTTGAGCTTGAATCGGAAAAGGAACGGAAAACGAGCTAAATCGTGAAAAAAATAAGCGAAAAGAGTGAAAATAGACATGAGAAGATTGGATCGGAGTAAAAGATGATAAGTTTATGGAATTATGAAGATCGCGCCGCGACCAATATCCATCGCGTGGCGATCTGAGTTCAATCGCGCCGCGACCAGAACCCATCGCGTGGCAATCTGAGTTTCTGAAGATCACGCCGCGACCAAAACCCATCGCGTGGCGATTTAAGCGTGGTCGCGTCGCGACCATATATGGTCGCTGCGCGATCCTATGTCGGCCAGAAGGTTTTAAATCCGATTTTTCTCATTTCAAACCAAAACTTTTGCATAACCCTAAACCTACGACCAGCAGCAATCAGAGGGGGTTTTTTCCCTCATTTTGGGAGCATTTTGATGGTAGAAAACAAGAAGAATTGAAGGCTTTCAATTATTTAATCATTATTTCGGTTTTTCGGTTCGAATACATTTCTTTCTTTCATTTGATTATGACTATTGATATGTTATTGAATCTATTATCATGATTGGCTAAATCTTTTATGTGTTTGCTTGGATAATGATACTTAGATTACGGATTGATTACTGATTTGCGGATTTAATTGGATTTATTGAAAGTTTATGTGTTTATTTGACGATCCTTGGTTATTGAATGATTATTAGTAATTACCTAACGTGGTTTTATAGTTAATTGAGATTGATTTCCGTTTAATTGTAAGATTATTAATAATTGTTAGTTTCAACTGATGATTGTTACCGAATATATTGAGTTTGACGGGTTAGGGTTAATAATTGGTAATGGTAATTGATAAACAAGATAACTTTTATTAGTTATAGACTTTGTTGATTCAAGTCAATAGAATAAATCACATAAACGGTGTTGGTTTAATTTAGAATACAATTTGGTGGGCAACGTTAAATTGAACTGTTAGCGTGTTGAAAACAACCTTGTGTTTATATCAATTTATCTTGTAAGGAAGATTGGTAATATTTGTCAAATCACCAATAAATCCATATGTTAGCAAATCAGTAAAATGATTTCCGGACTCTAAGGAAAGTAATCCAAGCAAATGCATTTCTTCTATCATCTGAATTAAGTCATTATTTGATTATTTGTTTATTAATTATTTTCTTTTAAGTTTTATTTAATCAATCACTTTTCATAATTGTTAGTCAATTGTTCGATCGGAACTAAAACGCCCCCCAATATTTACTGTTTTCATTATTTGTATCAATTTCCAATTTGTTGATATTGACATCCGTTCCCTGTGTTCGACTCGGACTTACTGAGCTATACTATATATGATCAGGTATTCTTGCCTGTGTTGTGTGTAGTAAGTTAGGTATTTTCCATTTTAAATTAAAACCCCGTTTACACGACATCAGACAAAAATAAGACTTTTATTATTTTCGACCTTTGGGTACGTTTTATATTTGTCGCAGTCTTGTACGATACGTTTTAATTAAAACGTATAAGGTTTTATATTATAACAATAATATAAATTTAATAATATTCGTAATTAATAATTTCGTATTATTAATTATATGTTCACCAACATTTGTATTTTATTTTCGTCAGGTTCGTTCCGATACATTTGTACGTAGCTTTAAACAACTACGTATTAAGTAATACTTTTTGGTTTAAAAGTACTGGGCTTGCTATGCTTACATCACATCAAAAAGTTTTGTTTAAACTTAACCAGGAAATTAGCGTAAAATTCACGAGTTTGCTGTACTTAATTGTACTCAAATTTTGTAGGGTGTCACATTCTCTCCTTGTTAAAGAAATTTCGACCTCAAAATTTAATTTATGTAATGAGTTATTTGCATATGCACTTTACTTCATGACTCAGTTGTAGCTAAGTCTTTTGACTAAGAGTAGGCCTACATTGCCTAGATCGAGTTTGAAGGTAGTCATTCCTGGACCGTTTCGTAGCTCACAAGTGTAGTTGGGAGTGGGGTCTATATATTAATATACACATATATAATAGCCTAGTGTGTCGATTGGTGTATCACCCACTGATAGCTAGGTATGTGTCAAGTAGTGTGACATTTAGTCGGGTTTGTCTTCCTCCCCTTGTTAGGCTAGTGCCCTGCTGGCAACTAAAAGAAAATAGAGAGAAGGCTTTCTACGTGATGACCTTTCACATCCGAAGTGTAACATCCTCGAAATGGACCTAGATGTTTATATATTACATTTTGATTTAAATTAATATTTAAATGAGTTTGGAAATAATATTGTTTGAAATAGTTGAAATAATTGGAATAGGAGTTAAATATTCCAATGTGATAAGTGAAATATTAATTGTTGTAAATTAATATAGTTGTCGGTACAATAAAATGTTTGGACTCGCAAATGGTTTTCGGGTTCCAGGCAATAGATTGAGATGGGGTATTAAATTATACCCGTATATTGAAGGCGGTTCGTGAGGCCGACTTATATATATCCTTTCCTATTTAGGAAAGTTATTTATTTTCATTTAGAAACTCATAGAAACTCTCTGAAAACTTCCAAATCAATCCAGAAAACAAATCAGGAAGTTGTGATTCTCGTGAAACTTCATAATCATCAGATTACCAACGTTAGATTCTTCAATCAGTAAGTATTCTTGAGTATTTAAGAATTTGATTTTTGATTGAATTTGGGTAAATTGATGATTTGAGAGATTTGGATGTTAGAAACAGGTTATAAGTGTTACATATTGATTATGTGATAATATTTGAGGTTTATAACCGTTTAAAAACGAGTTTTTGGTGTTTTGGGGATTAAACCCGCGAGTTAGGGTTTCTGCTGTTCGTGCTGGGCTGGGACGAGGCCAGAAGCCGGCGGCTTCTTTGGCCAAGCCGGCGGCTTGTTCTTGTTAGCCGAAGCCGGCGGCTTCATAGGGGTAGCCGGCGGCTTGTGTTGTGTTTGTAGGAACCGGCGGGTATAAACCCGACCCGGCGGGTAGTGTAAGCTTTAAAACCCATTTTAGTTCTGTTACCACAAATAGTAAATTACCCGGCGGTTTGGGAAGGGGAGCCGGCGGGTGGTGGATTGAAGCCGGCGGCTTCTAGGAGGAAGCCGGCGGCTTGAAGGGCTGTTTCAGCATTTCTTGTTTGATTTCGATAGTAATGTGCTTGATATATGTTATAGGATAATATATGATAATGATTATATTGTAAATCATTAATACACAATTAGGAACTAGTAATTGTAATGTTAATTATGTTAAGTTCCTAAATGTTAAAGATTGATATAAGTTATGTATTGATGATCTGGATTACTAACTTATATTTGATATTGATTCTCAGATGTGGAGAAGGCTCAGTGATATTAGACTACTGAGTGGAGGCCTGAGGTAGTCGGTGAGTGGATCTGTAACCTCAGTGTGATTTAGTTGTAATGATTTGATTTACAACAAGTAATTTATAGTATTACTTTGATAGGATGCATATGTTGAGATAACCTGCCATGTTAGTTAGGTGGTTTGCTTACTTGGCTGTTTGAGCTAGTATGTAAGATTCTGAGGTCAACTTGATTTGACAGTTGGACTTGGTTGTTATTGTAGACGACAGGAGATCTTGAAACTTGTAATGTGTGTTCAGAGATCTAGGTCGTGTGTGATTAACAACTAGTTACTGGTAATTCTGTATAGGCCAATACAGATGATTGATAAGAGTTCCTTGAGTACCAAACCGGTATTAGGGTATCTCAAGAGCCACCGGTCCTCATGACGATTGATAATGCTTGATTGGTGTAGCTTGACATTGATTGGATGTCGAGTGATTGATTGATTTTCTGTTTATTGTTATTTGATGTAAACAGATTGTTATGCTAGGTTAGACTGTTGCTTATAGTTTCATTCACTTAGCTTTATGCTAATCCCACCACAGTTCTTCCTGCAGGTTGAAATAGATGGGACATATTGGGCAGGGCAGGAAGTGTTTGACTGGATGGAATGTTTGACAGGCTTTTACTCTGATGTTATTTTGATAACTAAAGAGATGTTTTGAATTATATAACACCGAGTTTGTTGAAATGTCATGTAATAAGTTTGAAAAAGTTTATTGACATTTTGAGTACATTGATAGTATGTTTTAAATATACGCTTCCGAGTCGCCATTATTATATTATTGTTTATAATATGAAACGAGGGGTGTTATACGAAGGACTAATGTCTGCTCATTAGTTCACAGGTGCATAGTTACCATTGGTATTGGTAGCTTACATCGACGTTGTTAATCATCCATGACTTATGTTGTTGTCCATCATAATAGTTATATCATAGTAGTCGTGTTCCGACCATTTCATAGTTCGAATCATAGTTATATCATGATTACAAGGTAACCATTTGTAAGATAGTCATTTCTTGGCTAAATAGTTGTCATACGATGGTTGTTTACAGTGTAGTTCTATCGTGACTAATCGGTTGACAACCTAGTGAGTTGGCTCGTCTGCTGAATGCAGACCCTAAGTTTAACGTTGATCTAAATATGTCATTCCTATGATGCTCTTGATGTTAAATCAAAAGAGGTGGCATCGAGGAAAGAGTAACATGCGTTTAGTGTCAACCAAAATTAACGAGTTAAGTTCTCTAGAGAATACGAGATTGCCATCGTGGCGTTCAAAGTTGTCTAAGTTTCCAAAGTTTGCATATGTACCGAATCAAAGTATTCCAAATCTAAACCATAGATGGGATCGTAGTTGTTATCATAGTGGAATTTTTTAGTTGTTATCATAGTTGTTCCCATATTTGTTATTATAGTTGTTCTCGTAGTGGGACTCGTAGTTATCCCCATAGTTGTTATTGTTACGTCACGAACTTCGTCGAGCAAAATGATTAATTTATCGCTGGAGAGGCACTTTTCCAAATTAGTGATTTGAAAAGTGTCATAATGTTGTTAAGCTCCTGAGATAGGTTTAGTTCGTGAGTCTAGGACCAATCCTTACAAGGATTTTTTAAAGGTCCTAAATATTTCGTGGGTTAAGTTTTCCCAAGTTGTGCGACCTCATTCCAGGGCAATACTTTGTGTAGAGCTTTGTCACCTACTTGAAATTCAAGAGGTTTAAAGTGGTTATTGGCGAAACTCTGTCAGTCTCACCCTGTTTTCAGTTGGTTAAGTATTAGAGATATCTTTTCCATAGTTTCCTTGATAATATAAGAACCAGGTAGTTGTCTGTCACCCAACTCTGTTCAACAGGGTGGTGATTGGCACTTGCGTCCATATAACGCCTCAACGGTGCCATTCATATACTGTTGTGATAACTATTGTTGTAAGGAAATTCCTGCTAGAAGTTGGTGAGTATTCCAGCTACACCCCAATGTCAATCACACATGCTTGCAACAATTAGTCGAGCGTTTGTATCGTTCGTTCGCTCGGGCCATCGATTTGTGAATGGTAGGCAGTACTCCTATCAGAATGAGTACCCAGTGCCTGTTGCAGTAACTGCCATATGCGAGATGTAAAGCGCTTATCTCTGTCGGAGATAATGGATAGTGGTAATCGTACCAACGTATCCAACATACAACCTCAGTTTGGTTCCTTGACAACTAGTCCATATCGACTATGATGTCGAAACTTCTCAACTCTACCGGTAGTAAGTCTATTTCGAAGAGATGACTCTAAAACGTTAGGATACATCCCTATACTATTCCTCCTGATTCGATCAACCTACTATCGGCTAGTTCTATGACGTGTTTTTGTCATCTAGTTTACATGAGTCAACTTCTAAAGGTTGAGTCATTGTTTTCCATGACATCCCGGTGATGGATGTTAGGATTTAATCAGTTTCGTTTTGTTGGTATGTCGTCCAAAATTATAATTTCGTTGGGATGTTACCCAAAATACAGTTTAGTTGGGATGTCTGCCCAAATAATAGTTTAGTTGGATCACTAGTCCACATATATAGTTTCAATTAGGACGTTACCCAAAATATATGGTTTCTGTTGGGACGTCACCCAAAACTTAGTTACTGTTGGGGTGTCACCCAAAATACATAGTTTCTGTTGGGATGTCACCCACAATACATAGTTTCTGTTGGGATGTCACCCACAATACATAGTTTCTGTTGGGACGTTACCCAAAATATATTTTAGTTTAGTTGGGATGTTACCCAAAATATAATTTAAAACACTTTGCTGGTCGTTCCCGGGCGTTTCCAAGGTCTACCGGTCGTTCTCTGGTTTAACACAGTGCTAGTTGTTTTCTAGCAAATTATAATACTGGTTGTTCTCCAGTTCATCTACTGGTCGTTCTCCGGTTTGTAACACTGCTGGTCGTTCTCTAGCGAATCATAGTACTGGTCGTTCTCCAGTTTTAACATCACCGGTACGTTCTCCGGTTTCTTATCCAAAGTGTTTGTTGGGATATTATCCAAAGTTATCGTTTTTTTGTTGGAACGCTATCCAAAGTATAGTTCTTGTTGGAATGTTATCCAAAATATATCATTTTCATAAAAATTGTCATATAAAGTTTGTTAATTGTGGGGAGGAAATTTGTTTCACGGAATTGGGTCTGACTACCCTAGTGGTTGTTTAAAACTCTGTCTCGATTAGTGTATAGCGACACCTTACTATGTTTTGTTTGTGTGTTACTTACAAGGCTCGTTACTCCAATATGTGTCACACTTCCATTTGTGTTCTCCATCCATTCGACTGATAAGTTGTCAGTCCTAATCGTTAAATGTTTAGTGAGGATTTGTTCGATCCTTTAGAAAGTGAGAGTTTGTTTGCATAGCAGTCAACTATGACTAAGTAGTCGTCAAACATGACTTTCGTACGATAGTGTTCATATAAGATGTGATGGAATTTGTATGTATGTGTTGAATAGAGTTTTAGTATAGCATAGTAGGGGCACAGCCCGCCGTACGTAGTTTTTACGCAGTTACGATAAGTACCACTTCTGCCGTCATGTAGTCATCATCATGTTGATCTCGGCTACATTCTCTGCCACTCGAGCACGCTCCTCTAGAATTCGTACTCGGGCACAAGTAGCATGGGAAATTTTCGTTGTCCAAGTTCCTACGGCCTTCAACATGCTCGAGACGTTTTATATGTGGAGATCATGTCTCCATCCATTCTGGAGATACCGCATTCTAAGAAGTCATTTTTGTGTGCGTCAGGGAGTTCCCTGAATAGTGTGTGGGGTACGGCAACCATGGTAGGAACCATTAGTTTTATATATGTTTGCTCGTAAAAGTGGGAGCTGTATGAATGAGAAGAGTTCCAGACTTTTAATATGATATAAGTGCCCTCAAGCATTCTTCTACTGTTCAAGTAGGATTGACTGTCTCAAGTGTGGTTTGTTTCAGGGAATACAAATCAGGTTAACTCTACATCAGATAATAACGTTCGGATAAGTTTCTTGATGGTGTTGGTTGATGGTTTCTCGTGTATCGAGTTGCCACTATTATCCCAACCATATTTGAGATGTCACGTGTAGGAACACACACTTATTCATCTAAACGCATTGCAACAGTAGTTGCCATATAGTGAGTTAGGCGTATGCATATGTGTGCATGCATGTTCTAGCCAAGGCTATAGTCTAGGTCTCTAAGGCTTTCAGGTCGCTTAAAGAACTCTAGTTCGCTATAACCAATGGCTTTGATACCAATCTGTGACACCCCCAAATTCGGTCAACGCGGTCAACGCGCGATTAGCGGAAGCATCAGTATGTGCGGGGGTGCTGACGTTAACGTTGAACATCAGGCCAGATCAGAGCTTATGGTTATTGCTGAACAGTAAATTAAGATGCCATTTATGAAGTTTGTTTGTAACAAAAAGGACTACAACTCGCTAAAGTCGTAGAATAGTATTATAAAATACAATCTGTATAAAATACACAGTCTCCGAAAGAAGATTTCATAAATATGATTAATGTAAATCATTTATACAAAGAAATCTTAAGTGTCCCAAAATGTGGCATCCTAATTAGTCGCGGGTCGCCTAACTCCATATGCGTTCAGTCTTATCTGTGCTGCTAGTTACCTGAAAAACATAGTAAAACGTCAACAAAATTGTTGAGTGAATTCACAGGTTTTATGTTTGTAATGTGGTTTGTTTATCCATGTTCATTTGCGAGTTGTTGACATGAGAGTCAAATAAGTTTCGTACGTAGTTTGTAGTAAAACAAATATCCTATCGTACAGTTCGTACAAGGGCCTATAAGTATCCACATATAATCAGTAGCACATAAGCACCAAAGCAATTTAAATAACACATAGGCACCAAAACAATTATATAACACATAGGCACCTAAGCAATTATGAACAGTTATTGCATGTTATAGCAAAAACGTTAGCTATGTTTTTCACCCCAAGTTTTAAAAGTAATTAAAACAGTAAAAAGAGGGGCTGTGAACTCACAGTAATTGCGTAGATGTGATAGCTAGCGGTGAGAAGTCGTGTAGTCCGAGGTACGTCAACCTATACGATGTAAACGTATTAACATAAGTGATTGATTATTTGTTGAATCACGTTAATAGTTTGTTTGTGTTGAAGAAATCGTTGATTTCTTAATTTGTATTGTTCGTTGGTGACGATATTTTGAAATACAAGTAATGTTTCTCGAGTCACAATCTCGTTAAGTATACATATAACTGTATGTAGTTGTGTGTATATATATATTTATATACATTGTCTCGTTTCCTGTGGGCATATATATATATTTGTCATATATATATGTATAAATATACTTGTCGTATATTTTAGATCGTACGTTTGTTAAACGTGTTTTCGTTTCAATAATCGTCGTATATATATATAATACTGTATATATACATGGTTCATCGTTCGAATCTATATATATATTATTAGTCATCATCTAAAAATATATACATATTTAGTTAAAGTTTATACCCAAAACTTTAGCTCGTTCAAAACATATTTCGTTTATTTATTTCAAATATTTAATTGTCGTGTCCAAACTGTTAGTTTCATTTGGAGTAGATATTCATTCCAAAATTATTAGCTCGAGTCGTGTTTATGTTTTGAACATTATATGGTTCATCGGGCTTGGCCCAAATTGGTCACGGCCCATTATTCGTTTGGTCTATAATTATTTCGGCCCAACAACATTTATGTTTTAAAAGTCTCGGCCCAATTTATGTTTCATAATCCGTACGGCCCATCAAATTGAATTACCCGGCCCAATGGTGCTACCCGTTCGGGTATACCACCCTCACCCCATCGGGTAAGAAATCTCACCCTGATGGGTATGAAATCTTACCCCGATGGGTATGAAAACTTACCCCGACGGGTAAGGAAACTTACCCCAATGGGTATGTCACAATTTTGGTCTCTACCCGATCGGGTATGAGATCTCACCCGTTCGGGTATGGTGTCTCACCCGATTGGGTGTCTTCACTAACCCGTTCGGGTATGGTTGTTCATGTTCTGGGTTCAATTCGTAGCTCAGTTTCAATCCGATATCATTACAAGTTTTTGTTATGTCTTATACCAAGGTTGTAGATGAATACATACAAACTTTCACCAAGTGATTTTTATACATTTATTTTAGTTATACTTATGCCATAAATTTTGTACAGACTTTGTTTTTGGGTCAAAAATCATCATCACCAACATCAATAATTTATTTAGTTGTTGTTAAATTTCATGCAAAATCTTCCATAATTATGAAGTTATTTACGTACTAAATTTACCAATTTATGAAAGAAATTTAAATGGAAGATTTCTCCTTACAGTGGTGTTAAAGCGAGGATGATGATGATACAGAGATGATGATGCTGATGCGATGATGATGGCGAGATGGTGATGAAGATGAGTTGATGATGAAGAAGAAGCTGTGTTGTTGCTTCTTTCTGCTTCCCTTCCGAGAGTGATCACATACCAAATTTTTAGGTAGTGAATTATTGGAGTGTATGTGTGTGTACTGAGTGATGGAGGGGGTATATATATAAAATGATACGGGTTACAAATTTCAACAAGTGCGTATTGTGACACCCTCAAATTTCGGTTTGCGGAAGCTGTCGGGTCGGGTGTCACTAAATCAAATATCACAGCATAAGATACATAATGAACAACTCTAAATGAGACGTTTGAAAATAATTATACATTTCCCAAAATAGCACGTTTACAACGTTATGAGTTTGACAGTAAATTCCAAATACATAATTTGAAAATACTAAAGTAGATGCAGAGTAGTCCCAATTGTTGAAAATATGCGACTCGAGCTAATTAAGCCTTGAAGCAATCCTAATCCTGCTGGGCAACCTGAGAACACATGCTAAAACAGGTCAGCTATAAAGCTGGTGAGTTCATAGGATGGTTAGTTGAAAACATAAAGTAATAAAACAATTTATGTTTTGTAAAGTTGTTTCCAAAATCAGTGATTTTTGATATGTAATACGTTGAAGTTTGTAGCACCAATGTGTAAAAGTCTAATCGAGGTCTTCCATACCTAACTAGTTGGAATTGTAAGTCTACCATTGAAATTGTTTATCTAACTTAATGTTCAAAATACCCCGATTTGGTTGATTGTATTGTTACAAGTTACTCATACTTGTTTGTCTTAAATTGATACAAGTTACAACGACTTGTTTGATTGAATACTGATACAAGTTACAACGACTTGTTTGATTGAAGTTGTGCCCACTGCAATACCGTGGCATCGTTTTGTACCCACTTTACCGTAGTATCGTTTTGTGCCAGCTGCAATACCGCGGCATCGTTTATGAAGTGCTCGAGAGCATAGTTGAAATGTAGAGCCAGCAGTACAACGACATACTAGCTATTGCAAATAAGAGCCGACCGTACAACGACTCGTCAGGCTTGAATGTGTGTATGATTGTATGTATACTAATATACATAAATATTATTGAAGTTAGCACCAAGTGCTAATGATAATATATAAACATGTAGATATATATATATATAAATATATATATAATTGTCGAATGAGCAAACGTAAGTAACAATCATGACACGCATGAAAATAATTGATTTTATCTAAATACGTATAAGCAAATATTTAGATATTAAGTAGTACGTTGGTCCTAGGTATGAATGCTCATTACCTAGTTGAATTGTATTAGTATGAAGAATCTATACTAACATATTATGTTATCGTATACTTCTAGCCTAAGGCCTAGCAAGTATATTGAGGTTCTGAATTGTATTGGAAATATTAGTTCCTAAAAGAGAAACTAATCCTGTAAATGTATATATGTCGTCTAGTGTAGGTAGAACTAACCAGTTCTAATGTATATGATAATATTGTCCCGCGACAATATGGCCAATGAATAGTACCAACTATATCAAGTTACGTCTAGGTAATTGTTTTCCAACAATCTGATAGTGTACGATTGTGACCTATCTAGGTTAGGTCTTGATATTGTTCCAAAACGACGTGTTGGGTATAATTTCTAAGTATTACACATTTGTCTTACATACAGTAATATAATTGATTGTGAATTATAAAAGATTATTAATATAATTCGAAAACAGTTATTGTGCATGTGTTTCACCCAAAAAAAAAACAGTAAAACAGTTGAAAGAGTGGGGCTATGAAACTCACCTGAGGAGCTAGCGTCCTAATGCAGCGAATCGTATTGATAATAATCTCCTAGTGTCCTAAACACGTGAGATTTCGTATAAGTGAATGGATATTTATATAAATCATCCAAGTTTGTTATTTATTTGGGTTGTTTGTACTTGACGTGTTTGTTATATCTTTACGTTTGAACTTCGTAAAGAAATTGCGTGTCGTTTGTCTCGTATTGAAATTATATTTAGAAAATATAATTAAGTTGTTTTCGTATAAAAAGTGTATATAAACGTGTCTCGGTTCATATATAAGTTGCGTATACGTTTCCGGATAAGTTTGGTACTTTAAAAATGAGTTTTTGGTCTAAAGACTGATAATAGCGACACTTCATGCGTCACTGGTTGATTTAGGGCGTCACTAGGCTAGTGACTCAAAAGATAGGAAATTTCTGACATTTAGCGACACTTCAGAAGTGTCGCTATAGGGTTAGTGACGCATATAGCGTCACTTATCAAGTGACGCAGAAGGCTAGTGACGGGGTTTAGCGACACTTAGTAAGTGACGCTGTTGCTGGTTTGCGGGTAGTACGCACCGCGTACTGGAGGACGCACCGCGTCCTTTGGATCCAGCCAGATCTGATCGAGCGAAAACCACAGATCGCCCCCGATTCCCATATTTTGACACAAATCCGCTTATACAATGATACAATATGATGAACTAAGTTATATTAACATAAATTTAGAGATAGATTCGAGGTTTTCTTACAATTTTTGATGAAACCCCAAAATGGGTTTTGAAAATGGTGATGAACTAGGATGATGATGATGATTGCTCGATGATGATGATGGTGGTGGCGTGCGGCGGCGGTGGCTGGACGGCGGCGGTGGCCGGCGGTGGTGGTAGATGGTGTGAGGTGGTGATGAGTTTAGAGATGGAGAGATTGAGAGAGAATTGGGAGAGTGTGTGTTTTTATGAAATGAAAATGAAGAAAAATGGGAGGTGGGAATGGTTTTATCCATTTCCAGATCCCGCTTCGTGGACTGTGGTCTCCAACCACAGTGTAAAATACCCGCGTTATATTTGTCCAGTTATAATATAAAATAAAATATTATTTAGATTATTTTAAAATGTTTTCTAATGAAAGTATTTTATAAAAATTCTAATTGGAAATAAAAGTCAAATCATTTATTTGAACTTAAATTCGGCGCGAAATATTGTCTTTTTGACTTTTTGACGAGGTGTTACATTCTCCCCTTGTTAAGGAAATTTCGTCCCGAAATTTAAAGTAATGTCGTAGTCGCGTGGGGTTTGGGGAGCAATGTACGTATGTGGCGTTTATCGCGTAGATATTAGACATATCATGTCTAAAACGAGTTGGGGAGCAGTCAATCCATGACTGTGTCGATGTTCATTGTCGTAGTCATATTCTGACTATATTGTTTGGTTCGAGGTATGATTAATTTGTGGTTATTAGTTAACCGTTTACGTCGCGGTCCATTCAGGACTAGATGGTTGTCATATGGTGATCGTTTTGTAAGTCGTCCTATCAGGACTAAATATTTGGTGCACGTGCAGTAGATCAGTCTGCTGAAAGCAAACATTGAGTTTTATGTGGCCTAGGTCAGCTAGCCCTAAGATGCAATCAATATTAAGTTGATAAAATGATATCGGAGATAATAATTACGCGTTTAACGAATCTATAATTGAAGAGTTATGTTTTCGAGGAAAGGTTGTACTTACATTATTGTTGGAGATTTATTTGATTTAATCGGAGTCGATAAGGTGAATTTTGCGTCTTTTTGGGCAGTCCTTCTTGTAATGACCAGGTTCCTTACATTTGAAGCATATCCTTCGAGAGTCGGGATTGGCGGGAACTCTGCAGTCCCGGATTACGTGTCCATATCGTTGGCATCTTTCGCAGGGTAATCCGCAAACTCCGTCATGATGACGTTTGCAGCCGTGACAAAATGGTTTTTTACCCGCATAGCTTTGTCTGTCGTTGGGTTCAGCAGCGTAGGACCTCAAGGGTTCAGGTTGATTCGTTGGATTTTGGCTAGAGCTGGAACTTCCATTCCCTTTTTCTTGATTGTTTTCTGTCGCAGGTGGCCCGCATCGAACCACCTGTGCCATGAGTCTGTGGGCCATGCGAATAGCCTCTTCAATAGTAGTGGGTTTAGAGGCGGTGACCATTCCCTCAATTAGCAACGGGAGTCCACCAATGTACCTCCCGATTCGTTTGTTTTCAGGGTTTACTATGTTTGGGCAAAGGGATGCTAGTTGTTGGAATCGATTGGTATATGTTTCGATGTCGTTGTCTTTTACGGTGAGATACCAAAGTTCGTCCTCAAGTTTGTGAAGTACTTCGAGGGGGCAATACTTGTCCTTCATGATTTGTTTCAGGTCTTCCCACGGAAGTTCGTGAGCAGTGTCGATTCCTATATTTCGGGCGTGAAAATTCCACCAGGTAGAGGCATCATCCTGTAGGGTGGATGTGGCATACATGACTTTGCAGTCGTCGGGGCAGTTGCACATGTGGAAAATAGATTCTATTCTCTCGAACCATCGAATTAATCCGACAGCTCCTTCAGTCCCGACGAAGTTTGGGGGTTCGCACCTCAGGAAATCCCTAAAAGTGCAGGGCTTTACTTGGTTCTGAGCAGCTAGGGTCGCAGTCACTGCTTGATTAATGATTTGATCTTGCTCAGCTCGAGTGAAAGTTGGTCGTTTAGGAGGCATGATTCTTGAACAAGAATGAAATGACAAAGTGTGAGATCTTTAATCAAAGATGATGATTATTACAATGACATAAGTAGTTAACTTGAGTTGAAATTTATGATACACGGGATCCTACGATCCTTGACGTTGAAGTTTTTGATATTGTAGGTGGCAGGCGCATCACTGCCCTTTTGTATTGTTGGTACAACAGTTAAGTAACCGTTGTCTAGTTTTCTTTAGTTAAGTTATCATGAATCTCATGTTTTTCGAGTGTTGTGACCAGTTGAGTTGTAGTTTCTAGGTGCGGTCGTACCATGACCGATTTGTGTTTTCTATGTAGTCAATCCAAGACTATGTTGTTGTGAGTAGTCCAATGGACTATATTGTAGTACTAGAATATCGTACGGCGATTCATGCCTGTGTATGTGACAACTACAGTGTCCTCGGTGGTGTTGAAGCAGGGGCCACCAACACAACCCATGTGTGTGGTGACATCATTCTGTATTTATTGATTAAAGCATTACATGCTTAATTGGTAGTATATACATATATGGTGTACACGTAACTATACAAGTATACGTACATAATAAGAGTCAAGTGTGGCACCTCTTGCCCAGTTAAGTAAGTGTAAATGTATATAAATAAGTCGTACATGCAACTATAACAAGTCCACATGCATAATTGAAGTAGCACCTAGTGCTATAATGCAGTACTATCAGCACAGTAATTGAAATACTAATGTTTTGTAATTGTAATACCAAAGTACCATGAAACGCAGCACCACGTGCTGTAATGAAGTGCCCGCGGCATTGAAATTGTAATACCCATGTATTATGAGTGTGGCATCAACATGCCATGATTGTAGTATCGAAGTATTGTGAAGGTTGCACTAACGTGCTCAAGTTGTGGTATTAACATACCTTGAAATTGTAGCACTATGTGCCATGTGTTGTTTGATTTGTAGCCCTAAGGCCAAAATGTGTTTGAAGTTCGAATTTCTCAGTTGTAGCACAAAGGTTAAAATGTGAGTGCCAAGGCACTAAAGTATTGAATTGATTGATCTACATGATCAAGTTGTGATTCGAAATGATTTTTGTTGTGGACTTAGTCAACACTAATCCGATTGTGATTCATATGGTCAAAGTTGAAAAGTTGTCAGTTTGTTTTAAGTTTCATGAAGGTTTAGCATGTGCGGGTTTCCATTCCCATTGATGGCGTTTGTACCTCCTTCCCGAGGCTTAGTGATATAGGTGTCGAGTCGCGATGGTGAGGAAGACGGCGATATGCCTCTTCACGGATTTATGTCGGTACAACGGAATTGATTGTCTATATATACTCGATATATATATAGGTATGTAATAGTAGTACACATGTAAGGCCTATTCATATATACCTACAGTACATATAATAGCCTAGGGTGTCTAGCACGTAACAATCAGAGTCAACTACGCATTCCTATTTCAGTATAACCCCTTTCAGATCTCACATCATCTTTATTTAATTGTACATAGTTAGCTACGCTGTGTTAAATTAAACTTGTATGATGTAATTCCTGAACCAGTCATACCTAATGAGGAATACTGCCTAACGGTCATAGTCTAGGCCCACTAAATGCAACCTAGTTCACTATAACCTTAGGCTCTGATACCAATCTGTGACACCCTCAAATTTCGGTTTGCGGAAGCTGTCGGGTCGGGTGTCACTAAATCAAATATCACAGCATAAGATACATAATGAACGACTCTAAATGAGACGTTTGAAAATAATTATACATTTCCCAAAATAGCACGTTTACAACGTTATGAGTTTGACAGTAAATTCCAAATACATAATTTGAAAATACTAAAGTAGATGCAGAGTAGTCCCAATTGTTGAAAATATGCGACTCGAGCTAATTAAGCCTTGAAGCAATCCTAATCCTGCTGGGCAACCTGAGAACACATCCTAAAACAGGTCAGCTATAAAGCTGGTGAGTTCATAGGATGGTTAGTTGAAAACATAAAGTAATAAAACAATTTATGTTTTGTAAAGTTGTTTCCAAAATCAGTGATTTTTGATATGTAATACGTTGAAGTTTGTAGCACCAATGTGTAAAAGTCTAATCGAGGTCTTCCATACCTAACTAGTTGGAATTGTAAGTCTACCATTGAAATTGTTTGTCTAACTTAATGTTCAAAATACCCCGATTTGGTTGATTGTATTGTTACAAGTTACTCAGACTTGTTTGTCTTAAATTGATACAAGTTACAACGACTTGTTTGATTGAATACTGATACAAGTTACAACGACTTGTTTGATTGAATACTGATACAAGTTACAACGACTTGTTTGATTGAAGTTGTGCCCACTGCAATACCGTGGCATCGTTTTGTACCCACTTTACCGTAGTATCGTTTTGTGCCAGCTGCAATACCGCGGCATCGTTTATGAAGTGCTCGAGAGCATAGTTGAAATGTAGAGCCAGCAGTACAATGACATACTAGCTATTGCAAATAAGAGCCGACCGTACAACGACGCGTCAGGCTTGAATGTGTGTATGATTGTATGTATACTAATATACATAAATATTATTGAAGTTAGCACCAAGTGCTAATGATAGTATATAAACATGTAGATATATATATATATATATAAATATATATATATATTTGTCGAATGAGCAAACGTAAGTAACAATCATGACACGCATGAAAATAATTGATTTTATCTAAATACGTATAAGCAAATATTTAGATATTAAGTAGTACGTTGGTCCTAGGTATGAATGCTCATTACCTAGTTGAATTGTATTAGTATGAAGAATCTATACTAACATATTATGTTATCGTATACTTCTAGCCTAAGGCCTAGCAAGTATATTGAGGTTCTGAATTGTATTGGAAATATTAGTTCCTAAAAGAGAAACTAATCCTGTAAATGTATATATGTCGTCTAGTGTAGGTAGAACTAACCAGTTCTAATGTATATGATAATATTGTCCCGCGACAATATGGCCAATGAATAGTACCAACTATATCAAGTTACGTCTAGGTAATTGTTTTCCAACAATCTGATAGTGTACGATTGTGACCTATCTAGGTTAGGTCTTGATATTGTTCCAAAACGACGTGTTGGGTATAATTTCTAAGTATTACACATTTGTCTTACATACAGTAATATAATTGATTGTGAATTATAAAAGATTATTAATATAATTCGAAAACAGTTATTGTGCATGTGTTTCACCCAAAAAAAAAACAGTAAAACAGTTGAAAGAGTGGGGCTATGAAACTCACCTGAGGAGCTAGCGTCCTAATGCAGCGAATCGTATTGATAATAATCTCCTAGTGTCCTAAACACGTGAGATTTCGTATAAGTGAATGGATATTTATATAAATCATCCAAGTTTGTTATTTATTTGGGTTGTTTGTACTTGACGTGTTTGTTATATCTTTACGTTTGAACTTCGTAAAGAAATTGCGTGTCGTTTGTCTCGTATTGAAATTATATTTAGAAAATATAATTAAGTTGTTTTCGTATAAAAAGTGTATATAAACGTGTCTCGGTTCATATATAAGTTGCGTATACGTTTCCGGATAAGTTTGGTACTTTAAAAATGAGTTTTTGGTCTAAAGACTGATAATAGCGACACTTCATGCGTCACTGGTTGATTTAGGGCGTCACTAGGCTAGTGACTCAAAAGATAGGAAATTTCTGACATTTAGCGACACTTCAGAAGTGTCGCTATAGGGTTAGTGACGCATATAGCGTCACTTATCAAGTGACGCAGAAGGCTAGTGACGGGGTTTAGCGACACTTAGTAAGTGACGCTGTTGCTGGTTTGCGGGTAGTACGCACCGCGTACTGGAGGACGCACCGCGTCCTTTGGATCCAGCCAGATCTGATCGAGCGAAAACCACAGATCGCCCCCGATTCCCATATTTTGACACAAATCCGCTTATACAATGATACAATATGATGAACTAAGTTATATTAACATAAATTTAGAGAGAGATTCGAGGTTTTCTTACAATTTTTGATGAAACCCCAAAATGGGTTTTGAAAATGGTGATGAACTAGGATGATGATGATGATTGCTCGATGATGATGATGGTGGTGGCGTGCGGCGGCGGTGGCTGGACGGCGGCGGTGGCCGGCGGTGGTGGTAGATGGTGTGAGGTGGTGATGAGTTTAGAGATGGAGAGATTGAGAGAGAATTGGGAGAGTGTGTGTTTTTATGAAATGAAAATGAAGAAAAATGGGAGGTGGGAATGGTTTTATCCATTTCCAGATCCCGCTTCGTGGACTGTGGTCTCCAACCACAGTGTAAAATACCCGCGTTATATTTGTCCAGTTATAATATAAAATAAAATATTATTTAGATTATTTTAAAATGTTTTCTAATGAAAGTATTTTATAAAAATTCTAATTGGAAATAAAAGTCAAATCATTTATTTGAACTTAAATTCGGCGCGAAATATTGTCTTTTTGACTTTTTGACGAGGTGTTACATTCTCCCCTTGTTAAGGAAATTTCGTCCCGAAATTTAAAGTAATGTCGTAGTCGCGTGGGGTTTGGGGAGCAATGTACGTATGTGGCGTTTATCGCGTAGATATTAGACATATCATGTCTAAAACGAGTTGGGGAGCAGTCAATCCATGACTGTGTCGATGTTCATTGTCGTAGTCATATTCTGACTATATTGTTTGGTTCGAGGTATGATTAATTTGTGGTTATTAGTTAACCGTTTACGTCGCGGTCCATTCAGGACTAGATGGTTGTCATATGGTGATCGTTTTGTAAGTCGTCCTATCAGGACTAAATATTTGGTGCACGTGCAGTAGATCAGTCTGCTGAAAGCAAACATTGAGTTTTATGTGGCCTAGGTCAGCTAGCCCTAAGATGCAATCAATATTAAGTTGATAAAATGATATCGGAGATAATAATTACGCGTTTAACGAATCTATAATTGAAGAGTTATGTTTTCGAGGAAAGGTTGTACTTACATTATTGTTGGAGATTTATTTGATTTAATCGGAGTCGATAAGGTGAATTTTGCGTCTTTTTGGGCAGTCCTTCTTGTAATGACCAGGTTCCTTACATTTGAAGCATATCCTTCGAGAGTCGGGATTGGCGGGAACTCTGCAGTCCCGGATTACGTGTCCATATCGTTGGCATCTTTCGCAGGGTAATCCGCAAACTCCGTAATGATGACGTTTGCAGCCGTGACAAAATGGTTTTTTACCCGCATAGCTTTGTCTGTCGTTGGGTTCAGCAGCGTAGGACCTCAAGGGTTCAGGTTGATTCGTTGGATTTTGGCTAGAGCTGGAACTTCCATTCCCTTTTTCTTGATTGTTTTCTGTCGCAGGTGGCCCGCATCGAACCACCTGTGCCATGAGTCTGTGGGCCATGCGAATAGCCTCTTCAATAGTAGTGGGTTTAGAGGCGGTGACCATTCCCTCAATTAGCAACGGGAGTCCACCAATGTACCTCCCGATTCGTTTGTTTTCAGGGTTTACTATGTTTGGGCAAAGGGATGCTAGTTGTTGGAATCGATTGGTATATGTTTCGATGTCATTGTCTTTTACGGTGAGATACCAAAGTTCGTCCTCAAGTTTGTGAAGTACTTCGAGGGGGCAATACTTGTCCTTCATGATTTGTTTCAGGTCTTCCCATGGTCGTTCCCGGGCGTTTCCAAGGTCTACCGGTCGTTCTCTGGTTTAACACAGTGCTAGTTGTTTTCTAGCAAATTATAATACTGGTTGTTCTCCAGTTCATCTACCGGTCGTTCTCCGGTTTGTAACACTGCTGGTCGTTCTCCAGCGAATCATAGTACTGGTCGTTCTCCAGTTTTAATATCACCGGTACGTTCTCCGGTTTCTTATCCAAAGTGTTTGTTGGGATATTATCCAAAGTTATCGTTTTTTTGTTGGAACGCTATCCAAAGTATAGTTCTTGTTGGAATGTTATCCAAAATATATCATTTTCATAAAAATTGTCATATAAAGTTTGTTAATTGTGGGGAGGAAATTTGTTTCACGGAATTGGGTCTGACTACCCTAGTGGTTGTTTAAAACTCTGTCTCGATTAGTGTATAGCGAAACCTTACTATGTTTTGTTTGTGTGTTACTTACAAGGCTCGTTACTCCAATATGTGTCACACTTCCATTTGTGTTCTCCATCCATTCGACTGATAAGTTGTCAGTCCTAATCGTTAAATGTTTAGTGAGGATTTGTTCGATCCTTTAGAAAGTGAGAGTTTGTTTGCATAGCAGTCAACTATGACTAAGTAGTCGTCAAACATGACTTTCGTACGATCGTGTTCATATAAGATGTGATGGAATTTGTATGTATGTGTTGAATAGAGTTTTAGTATAGCATAGTAGGGGCACAACCCGCCGTACATAGTTTTTACGCAGTTACGATAAGTACCACTTCTGCCGTCATGTAGTCATCATCATGTTGATCTCGGCTACATTCTCTGCCACTCGAGCACGCTCCTCTAGCATTCGTACTCGGGCACAAGTAGCATGGGAAATTTTCGTTGTCCAAGTTCCTACGGCCTTCAACATGCTCGAGACGTTTTATATGTGGAGATCATGTCTCCATCCATTCTGGAGATACCGCATTCTAAGAAGTCATTTTTGTGTGCGTCAGGGAGTTCCCTGAATAGTGTGTGGGGTACGGCAACCATGGTAGGCACCATTAGTTTTATATATGTTTGCTCGTAAAAGTGGGAGCTGTATGAATGAGAAGAGTTCCAGAATTTTAATATGATATAAGTGCCCTCAAGCATTCTTCTACTGTTCAAGTAGGATTGACTGTCTCAAGTGTGGTTTGTTTCAGGGAATACAAATCAGGTTAACTCTACATCAGATAATAACGTTCGTATAAGTTTCTTGATGGTGTTGGTTGATGGTTTCTCGTGTATCGAGTTGCCACTATTATCCCAACCATATTTGAGATGTCACGTATAGGAACAAACACTTATTCATCTAAACGCATTGCAACAGTAGTTGCCATATAGTGAGTTAGGCGTATGCATATGTGTGCATGCATGTTCTAGCCAATGCTATAGTCTATGTCTCTAAGGCTTTCAGGTCGCTTAAAGAACTCTAGTTCGCTATAACCAATGGCTTTGATACCAATCTGTGACACCCCCAAATTCGGTCAACGCGGTCAACGCGCGATTAGCGGAAGCATTAGTATGTGCGGGGGTGCTGACGTTAACGTTGAACATCATGCCAAATCAGAGCTTATGATTATTGCTGAACAGTAAATTAAGATGTCATTTATGAAGTTTGTTTGTAACAAAAAGGACTACAACTCGCTAAAGTCGTAGAATAGTATTATAAAATACACAGTCTCCGAAAGAAGATTTCATAAATATGATTAATGTAAATCATTTATACAAAGAAATCTTAAGTGTCCCAAAATGTGGCATCCTAATTAGTCGCGGGTCGCCTAACTCCATATGCGTGCAGTCTTATCTGTGCTGCTAGTTACCTGAAAAACATAGTAAAACGTCAACAAAATTGTTGAGTGAATTCACAGGTTTTATGTTTGTAAAGTGGTTTGTTTATCCATGTTCGTTTGCGAGTTGTTGACATGAGAGTCAAATAAGTTTCGTACGTAAAGGTTTGTAGGAAAACAAATATCCTATCGTACAGTTCGTACAAGGGCCTATAAGTATCCACATATAATCAGTAGCACATAAGCACCAAAGAAATTTAAATAACACATAGGCACCAAAACAATTATATAACACATAGGCACCAAAGCAATTATGAACAGTTATTGCATGTTATAGCAAAAACGTTAGCTATGTTTTTCACCCCAAGTTTTAAAAGTAATTAAAACAGTAAAAAGAGGGGCTGTGAACTCACAGTAATTGCGTAGATGTGATAGCTAGCGGTGAGAAGTCGTGTAGTCCGAGGTACGTCAACCTATACGATGTAAACGTATTAACATAAGTGATTGATTATTTGTCGAATCACGTTAATAGTTTGTTTGTGTTGAAGAAATCGTTGATTTCTTAATTTGTATTGTTCGTTGGTGACGATATTTTGAAATACAAGTAATGTTTCTCGAGTCACAATCTCGTTAAGTATACATATAACTGTATGTAGTTGTGTGTATATATATATTTATATACATTGTCTCGTTTCCTTTGGGCATATATATATATTTGTCATATATATATATGTATAAATATACTTGTCGTATATTTTAGATCGTATGTTTGTTAAACGTGTTTTCGTTTCAATAATCGTCGTATATATATATAATACTGTATATATACATGGTTCATCGTTCGAATCTATATATATATTATTAGTCATCGTCTAAAAATATATACATATTTAGTTAAAGTTTATACCCAAAACTTTAGCTCGTTCAAAACATATTTCGTTTATTTATTTCAAATATTTAATTGTCGTGTCCAAACTGTTAGTTTCATTTGGAGTAGATATTCATTCCAAAATTATTAGCTCGAGTCGTGTTTATGTTTTGAACATTATATGGTTCATCGGGCTTGGCCCAAATTGGTCACGGCCCATTATTCGTTTGGTCTATAATTATTTCGGCCCAACAACATTTATGTTTTAAAAGTCTCGGTCCAATTTATGTTTCAAAATCCGTCCGGCCCATCAAATTGAATTACCCGGCCCAATGGTGCTACCCGTTCGGGTATACCACCCTCACCCCATCGGGTAAGAAATCTCACCCTAATGGGTATGAAATCTTACCCCGATGGGTATGAAAACTTACCCCGATGGGTAAGGAAACTTACCCCGATGGGTATGTCACAATTTTGGTCTCTACCCGATCGGGTATTAGATCTCACCCGTTCGGGTATGGTTTCTCACCCGATCGGGTGTCTTCACTAACCCGTTCGGGTATGGTTGTTCATGTTCTGGGTTCAATTCGTAGCTCAGTTTCAATCCGAAATCATCACAAGTTTTTGTTATGTCTTATACCAAGGTTGTAGATGAACACATACAAACTTTCACCAAGTGATTTTTATACATTTATTTTAGTTATACTTATGCTATAAATTTTGTACAGACTTTGTTTTTGGGTCAAAAAACATCATCACCAACATCAATAATTTATTTAGTTGTTGTTAATTTCATGCAAAATCTTCCATAATTATGAAGTTATTTACGTACTAAAATTACCAATTTATGAAAGAAATTTAAATGGAAGATTTCTCCTTACAGTGGTGTTAAAGCGAGGATGATGATGATACAGAGATGATGATGCTGATGCGATGATGATGGCGAGATGGTGATGAAGATGAGTTGATGATGAAGAAGAAGCTGTGTTGTTGCTTCTTTCTGCTTCCCTTCCGAGAGTGATCACATACCAAATTTTTAGGTAGTGAATTATTGGAGTGTTTGTGTGTGTACTGAGTGATGGAGGGAGTATATATATAAAATGATACGGGTTACAAATTTCAACAAGTGCGTATGGTTCAGTACCATTTTTGTCTGGAGATATTTTTGGTGTAGTAATAGTTTAGGTTTTTAGCCCGTTAATTTCGTGTACGGGTTCAAATGTGCGCCAATTTTCGTTTAAATTTCGTAATCATATTTTGAGGTAATTCCCCAAATACTTTATCATGAAGGACAAAAATAAGACTTTTATTATTTTCGACCTTTGGGTACGTTTTATATTTGTCGCAGTCTTGTACGATACGTTTTAATTAAAACGTATAAGGTTTTATATTATAACAATAATATAAATTTAATAATATTCGTAATTAATAATTTCGTATTATTAATTATATGTTCACCAACATTTGTATTTTATTTTCGTCAGGTTCGTTCCGATACATTTGTACGTAGCTTTAAACAACTACGTATTAAGTAATACTTTTCGGTTTAAAAGTACTGGGCTTGCTAGGCTTACATCACATTAAAAAGTTTTGTTTAAACTTAACCAGGAAATTAGCGTAAAATTCACGAGTTTGCTGTACTTAATTGTACTCAAATTTTGCAGGGTGTCACAACAATAGAATAACACAAGTTAGTCACTTGTCTTAATGTGAATATAACATCTATCACTTACTTATCGTACTTTAAAACCAAGATTATGAATAACTGCTTTAAACATCAACATTTCATAATCACTTACCAAGTTATGATTCTTATGATTACAACATCACTTTAATTAACTTTAATTATCACAATTTAATATGGTTAGACCTTTAACAAGGTCATTAACCTCAAATATCAAGAATTCATCAAAACCACAATACTAGATTTTACGACTTCTTAAGCAACCATGTTCTAACTTTATCATATAACCCATGATAATCATCATAATCAATATAATAATTCTCAATAATACTTAATCATGATTATGACTTTTATCATGAACAATGTTAATCATCATCATTAATCACCCATATAACGATTATTAACAACACTTATCAATCATACATCATTAACTTAAGCTTTAAAATCATAATTCATGAATAATCAACTAAACCCACCACTTTTATCATGATCATAATTGAATTATACAATATCTAGTTTAGGGTTTCACTTATAATCATGAATTGAACATCAACTAACAATTATACAAGCATAACAAGCTTCAATTTCATATTAACCATCCTAATTTTATCATTTACACAAAAACCCATTTCTAGGTTTATAAATAATCAAGAAATCAAGACTTACAAAGTGATTAGAAGGATGAAAGGATGATTAATTCCTGTTTTAGAAGCTTAAATCGAAGTTCCCTAAGCTTAATTTGATCTTAGACCTTGTTTTGCAAAACTTGAAATCGTCCCTGTACGTGGTTTAGCTCGACCAGAGAAGAACAAGAGAGTAGAGGATGATTTCACAAGAATTTGATTATTTAGGGCTTAATTAGGGTTTATGATTTTTTTCTCTCGCGATGTAATCGACTTCCTGGAATTATTTTGAAGTTTCTGTCATCTTCAAGGCATATATTAGGATATATGCATACTAGTTTTGTCCCCTTTAATATATATTGTCTGGAACTTAAAAATCAATTGCGAGGAAAAACTATTTTATTTTACCGTCGACTATTTTAATTTAAAACAGTTAATAATTTACTAGTCACAATAAATTATTTGACTCTTTTCCCAGTTATTTTCAAATAACACAACGAAACTATTTTTCCGACACATGAAATAATAATTCAAAGTCAGAAAACATTAAAATACTACCAGACCCGAGAACTAGGTGTTACAATATAGCTGAAATTGATTACTGAACATGATTTTGATAATCTGTTTTGCAATATATGCCTAATTTGTAGACCTAAATCTATGTTTACTCCATACAATAATCAATTATTCTTTAGTTATCTCACGTTGTATTTACCAATCAATTCAATATGTGTAACGATGGATTATTTTAGCACAAATTTAGACATATATTATTGGGCCTATTAATTATTATTTATTCTATATTCGATTGAAACACGACGAATTGCACAACAGTGCTAGTCATTTAATCAAACTTGTGCACTAAACAAAGATGATAAGTACATACTATAAACTAGCCTTGAAACCCGTGTATACACACGGGCCGGTGACTATATATTTGATTTTTAGAAAATATTTAGCAAATGATATATATTGTAAATTAAAATATAATATTTATATGAATTCAGAGATATATATAAACCTAAATATGAATATATCAACATTTATGATGATCATATTGATCGTGGAGGAGGGTATGACACCAATTGAATCAACTTTTTAATTAGGTGCTACTATAAATTAAATTGAAGAGTTTTGCACCTCTGTTAGCATATTATTATATATTACATGTTGGTATTTGGTTTTCTTATGACAATTAATAAGTTAGCTATTGAGAATGCATTGCAACTTTTGTGAACATCTTTACAAATTCTTGAGAAGGTGTTTGTAAAGCAAAAACATTAAACCAAACATCTTTAGCCGTCATCAAAATCTAAATGACTTCCGAAATCACAATAAAACGACTAAAATAATGTCTAAAATATATACAATAATACTTGTAATCGGTAGAAAATATAAACACCAACCATGAAAACTTATATTATGGTCACTTTATCAAGAGTGTAAATATATTACTTATTCGTAATATAAATTAAAATATTTTATTAAATGTATACGATACAAAGTTCTAAATTGTTATATACTATTATTAGAAAGTTACACACAATGTAGAACTTTGAAAACTTGGATGGATAAAAGAATAAAAAGTATAATATTTGATACATTTACGAAATATTAACCCTAAAACTACGTAATACACAATGTATAAATAAAAGTATAACGATGATGCTCTCGACTTGAAAAATTGGAAAATTATAAACTCAAAAAAGATGAAAAATAGAAAGAAAGAAAAGAAACATTGAATATACAAATAGAGAAGAGTTCAATTGAGACCATTTATTTTGTGTGAGAATAGGGGAACCAACCACAATATGTCATGTGTCACTTTTTTCTCTCTTATCCACGTTTTTAAAAATTAAATATCTCACAAACGACAAGTCAAAAAATCATGAAAATTGCACCATATTTTTCAGCGTTTTATCCTCTTCGATTTGCCGTCCATCAAGGCATACTTCCGACGAACTTTTTTTTTTTCATTTTTTTGGTGGGTTTTACATATTAGTAACACATGTGTTAGTGATTGATTATACATTTGATTTAGGGTTTAGGGTTAGGGTTTAGAGTTAGGGCTCAGCATGGTTTAGTGTTAGGGTTTAGCAGGGTTTAGTGTTAGGGTTTAGCAGGGTTTAGGGTTTAGTATGATTTAGGGTTTAGAGTTTTATAAAGCGTTTAGGGTTTAGGGTTTGGGGTTTAGGGGTTAGGGTTTAGGGTTTACCGTTTACTTAAATTTTTCATATATATGTTACACTTCGTATAAATTTTTTTTTTATGCAAATCAAAACAACTTGAAGTACGTATGTTAAGTTGCAATATGGTAGCACACAAAATTAGTTGTTCGTATACTTAGCCGCTTAGGAAATTTGATTTTGTTAGTTTTAGATAAGGGAAATTAATAAAAATACTCATTTTTTCGCAGCTATAATTGATTTTGTCCCTTTCAAAAAAAAATTGCCGTTTTGCCCTACCCGGGCGCAGGTCGCATGATGCGACCTGCGACCCGTTCTTTGAGACCTGCGACCAAAAAAATGCACGAGTAAAAGACACGGCAAGCCAAGTGTCTGCGACCTGCGACCAAAAAAATGCACGAGTAAAAATGCACGATTAAAAGACACGGTCGCACCTCGCATCCAACGACATGCGACCCATAGGCTGCGACCTGCGCCCGGATTCTCCATCTCTTTGACGACCTTCGCGGCATAAACCACCTATTACGTTCCATTTTCTATTGTGCGACCCGATACCCCATCACGTTCACCACCCGACCGGCCCACTACGACCACCCGACACCGACCGATTCCACCGAACATCACCGACACCACCCTACGCCGCCAATCGATTCACCACCAACCACCACCTAACCCACCGTGAACTGCCACCAAGCTCGAACCACCACCAAGCCGTATCCCCGCACCACCTCCGTACGCCACTCCCGAACCAATTTCGAAGCCAAAAAAAAATGTGATGCGACTTTGAAGGTTGATTGGCTCCCATCATGTCCTCTCAAACGGTACTAACTCGATTATACTCGATTTATAAGCTTTATTCTTTAAATTTCTTTGCGGCATTTCATCGAACACTTGGTGTGCTTTCTGATTTTCGATATTTAGACAACTACATTGCTTCGTTTGATTGATATTACCGTGTTTTGATGTGTTTGGTAGGTTAGAATAATGGATAATATAGTTTATACTCGATTCCTATTTTTTTATTTTTAAATTTCTTTGGAGCATTTCATCGAACACCTGGCGTGCGTAGTGTTCACTAGTCGTAAGTCTTGGTCACTAGTCGCAATTCTTGATCACTAGTCGTAATTGTTGGTCACTAGTCGTAATTGTTGATAAATAGTCGTATATGTTATCATATGTATATATACTAATTATTAGTATATATATATATACTAATTGTATATATATACATATATATACATATATATATACATATATATATATATACATATATATATATATATATATATATATATATATATGTATATATATATATATATATATATATATATATATATATATATGTATACAATTACGACTATATATATATATATATATATATACATATATATATATATATACATATATATATATATATATATACATATATATATATATATACATATATATATATATATATGTATACAATTACGACTATATATATATATATATATATATATACATATATATATATATATACATATATATATATATATATACATATATATATATATATACATATATATATATATATACATATACATATATATATATATATATACATATATATATATATATATATATATATATATATACTAATAATTAGTATACATATACATATATATATATGTATGTATGTATGTATATATACAATAATTAGTATATATATATATGTATGTATATGTATATGTATGTATATATATAAATATATGTATATGTATACAATTAGTATATATATATATATATATATATACACACATATATATATATGTATATGTGTATATGTATATGTGTACATATACATATACATATGTATATATATATATACATATATACATATACATATATATGTATACACATATAATTAGTATATATATGTATATGTGTACATATACATATACATATGTATATATATATATACATATATACATATACATATATATGTATACACATATAATTAGTATATATATATGTGTGTATATATATATATATATATATATATATATATATATATATATATGTATACACATATAATTAGTATATATATATATGTATATATATGTATATATATGTATATGATTAAGCGTTAGACGTTTATGTACATGTGTATTTGTTCCCTTTTATTTTTTACTAATAGTGATTGGTTTATGTTTTTTCAGCAGTTTACTCATGCGAAGTTGACATTGAAGAGTCAGTTGAGTGTAATTAGTGATTTTAAGCGTTTTATGACAAGCGAGCAAGAAAAGATATTTCGAGAACATTGTTTAGGTCATTGGTTGGATTTGAAGACAATAGATAATGACCCTGGCTATGTACATCATATGCTACAATTGCGCAGCAATCGACCTAATCTGGAGCATCCTCGGGAGGAGACTGATGAGTTGTGGTTTAAGATCACCCGGGAACATTCGGATGTTCACTATGATTCTAACTTTCATTCGGATGTTCACTATGATCATTCTAATCCAAAATACTATGTGGAGGAGCCAGAGCTAGAGGCAGATCTACATCCTCATGATTATGATGAGGAGAATGTCAATCCACCAAAGGATCATGACCATCCATTTCGTAATCACATTGTTACCGATGATGAGGAGGACGAGGAGGAGGAGCCTGATCCAAGAGATATATACGATAAACCAATAGCAGTAAAACCAGCCGAACCTGATATATTCTGGAATATACCAACGCCGTTAGGAGAGGAAGAGGAAGAAGTTCCAAAACGACCAGTTACCATGTATGAGACATCTTGTCGGATTCGAGAGGGCCAAACATTTAGAAGTAAAGAGGATTTTCTTCTTGAATTGCATACCAAGTGTCTCGAAGAAGGTTTTCAGATTAAGCCAAAGAAGTCAGACAAAAAAAGGTACACAGCAAAATGTATTTTGCCTAATTGTGATTGGAAGATAAGTTCAGCGTGTATCCAATATTGTGACAACTTCCAAGTTCGGAAGTTACATGACGTTCACACGTGTTCTCGTACTCAAGTCTTGTCAAATAGCCGTCATGCAACCAAGAAAGTGCTCGGTAACCTATTAAAAGAGGCGATGAATTTGGAAGGACGTGTATACAGAGGCAAAGAGATCAAAGTTGATATGACTCAACGATTTAAAATCAGCCTTACATACAACCAAGCATGGAAAGCAAAGTGTTATGCTATAGAGCTGTTGAGAGGTAGTCCCGCTGAATCATTTAACAAGCTTCCCATTTACCTGCACAACCTAAAACTACATAACCCGGGGAGCACTACGAATCTCCGTACAGACAATGAGGGTAAATTTGTTATGTGTTACATGTCCATCGGTGCAGCTGTAAGTACCTATTATTACTGCCTTTATTACGTGCACATATATATTTGTTATGTGTAAGTACCCATTTATATATATTTTTATATCTGAACTTTGCAGATACGTTCATTTGTCAACCATACACGCCCAATAATAATCGTAGATGGGGCACATTTGAAGGGTGGGTACTTGGGTACTAACTTAATTGCTGTGGCGATGGACGGTAATAATGGCATCCTGCCACTGGCTTATGGAATTGGAGCGGGAGAGACGTCAGAGGTGTGGACCTGGTTCTTAGGAAACTTACGTGACGCACTTGAATCTGCTGGTGGGATTGACAGCCTCACATTCATCTCTGATAGGGCTCCAGTAATTGCAGCCGGAATTTCTGATGTATTTCCAGAGGCATTTCATGCCCTCTGTTGTCGTCATTTATTGATGAACCTGAAAAACAAATCTTCAAAAGTCAAGCACTTTGAATGGCATTATTGGAAAATGTGTAAGGCTTACCGAAAGTCAGATTTCGATGAACATTTTGATGTCATTTCTAGACATTTACCAACTTCATCAAAGGTCCTTACAGACGTGGGGAAAGAGAGATGGTCAAGGCATCATTCAACAAAGACACGATATGCTTACCTCACAACTAACAGTGCGGAGTCCATTAATGCCATGAGCAAGCATGCAAGGAAACTACCAGTGACAATGTTATTGGAGTTTTTTAGATCTTCAGTACAACAATGGTATTTCAAACATCGAAACACAGCCGCTAATGTTAAAACACCTATCACACCATATGCCGAACACAAAATTGGTAAGAGGGTTGGCAAATCGCTTAGCTGGACGGTCAAGCCATCCACAAACATGATATGTGAGGTGGTGGATCGGAAAAAGAATGGTACAGTCAACTTGGAAGCAAGAACATGCACTTGCAAGCAATGGCAATTGTCTGGTTTACCTTGCGGACACGTAGCGGCAGTAACTCGTTACTTTAAAATGGACAATGTGACCAGCTTTGCAGAGAGGTATTTCACTACGGAAACATATCGGGCAGCCTACAGTGAGGCTATAAATCCAACGCCTCATCCTTCAGAATGGGAAGATCCAGGTAATCTGCAGATTTGCTTACCGCCAATACTGGTGAAGCGGCAATCTGGTCGTCCACCAGGCCGTGCGCGTATTCCTTCAAAAGGAGAGGAGAAACGGGAATACAAAAATCAATGTAGTCGTTGCAAGGAACGCGGTCATAGTCGAGTTAATTGTACAGCTCCTTACGATAGAACAGATGAGCCAAGCCGATCAAGAACCACCGTAAGATCAAACTCAAGGTCAAATTCAAGATCAAAATCGAGATCGAAAAAAGTAAGTTGTTACTTTTATTCATACAAAATTAATAAGTTACATTGTATTATTAAGTCCCTATTATTAATGCACTCGTCATTATTTTGAATTGCAGAAAACGTCCAAAAATGCCACGTCAAGCAAATTCGAGGAGGAAGGAGAACCGTCACAGGCAACTCAAACTTTTCCAAGTGTACATTTAAGTCACCCTTGAATAACACTTGAAATTGTTGTGTTGAAAATAACTATGTTATGTACTTGTTAAAAATGTTATCTACGTTTGCATTATCGTGGTTTATTGGATTCAATAAGTTTGCTTGAACATTACTAAACATTTAATTACAAAAGGATTAAAAATAATAAAAGTAGATTCACAAAAAAACGTACATAATTGGCCAACTATAAAATTTATTAAAGGGACAGAAAAATACGAATTACAAAACAAGTAAAAAATAAAGTATTGAAAAAATCGTGTGGTCATAACAAAAATAAAGTACAAAAAAAAAACAAGGGAAAAATAAAAGTAATCAAAAAACATGTAGAAAAAATAAATAAACATATAAAAAAAAGTAACAAAATTAAGTTAAAAATAAGAATATATAAAAAAAAAAAAAAAAAGGTAAAATTTCAGCCCGCAAGTCGCAGCCATCGGGATCGAGCTATTCCGTGTCTTTTACTCGTTAGTCGCAGCACGCAGCCACTGGGTCGCAGGTCGTCATCGAGCAGGGTTAGTGTCTTTTACTCGGTAACTCTTGCACGGGTCGCAGGTTTCGGTGAACGGGTCGCATGTCGTTGGATGCGAGGTGCGACCGAGGGATTTGGGCTTGGCGTGTCTTTTACTCGTGTATTTTTTTGGTCGCAGGTCTCAAAGAACGGGTCGCAGGTCGCATCATGCGACCTGCGCCCGGGTAGGGCAAAACGGCAATTTTTTTTTGAAAGGGGCAAAATCAATTATAGCTGCGAAAAAATGAGTATTTTTATTAATTTCCCTTTAGATAATACTAATATTACTTCATGGTCATGTTGGTATCTCTTATTACACACTTTTATTCAAATGACTTTTTTTAACAAATAATTTTCGTTATCTCAAAGAGTTGATAACATTCTAGATGAATAAAAATTACATAAATCAAAATTGTCGTACGTAAGTATATGGAAGAAGTTTCAGTTTAGATAAAATACCATCTTTAATTGTTATAGACTTATAGGGCTTATCTTTATCAATTCTTAGAATAATTAATTAAATCTAATATATAATTATTTGAACGTAATTATTTTTTGATTATGATGATGTCATAATATCATTAATTTTAGTTGATTTATCAAAATTAAACATTCTTATTGGCTAATTGAATTTTTGATGACATCATCAAGGGTTTCCTAACGGAGTGGTATGTAATTAATCGTCTCATTTTTAAGAGCTAGGATATGTTGGTTTTGATATGAAACTTCTTAATCTCTTACATCTTGTTTCGATATGGACCTTATTAAACCATGAACATCTTCATATTTTCCACTCAAAACTAGCAAAATATAGTACCTATTCAAATATAAAAAAAAAACACTAAATCCATAAAAAATTATTTTAAAGCATATATTTAAGTATATATAATGCTTTAAATCTTAGATTATACGGTAAATAAATTGTTCATTAGAAACAAACACAAAGGGTCAAAGTATGACAACTGGACAAACTTTGAGGTGGTAAGTGAATAATATATACAAAACTACGAGTAATTGGCAAAGCGTGTGGGAATAATATCCGATATCTGGTATCCAATTATTCAATCCATTATTATTCCAGTAAACCTCCGACTGTAAGCTAGAAGTCAATATAAACGTAACATAAAAATACCAGAAATACAAATAAAAATATTGGAATAAAAACAAAGGAAGGCGCTTAACACTTAATTACTACGTATTACTTAGTATTTGCAATAAAAATTAATTGTAATAATTCGGCTTTAATGTTTGTAATATAGAACAATAATAGTTGAACTGGTATATTTTGTTCAGGACATCTTTTTATGTCCATATATATCATTGTACTTTAGAAAACTAACGTTACGTTTAGGTCGTCAAATGTTTTTAATTGAACTGAAATTCATCAAAATTAAATTTGAATTCGATTAAATGAAGGAATTTGATGACTTATAAATCAATTATTTTGTAAATGCATTGAATTCCGCTAAATGCATTGAATTCCGCTAAATTGAGATTTTAATTCCATTGAATTCCGCTAAATGCATAAAGCCACTTCATACTGATGAATATTCGTGGAGACTAGATGTATATATAAATTGAAAATTGAGATTTTGTTGATATTAATTATTCAATATAGCATCAAATACTTCGACAATGACATAAAAATATCATATATGTATCAACCACATTAGCTTGGTTGACGACGAAAAAAATTTGACGGAGTATATATATAAAAAAAATAACGTTCTTATTATGCAGTAGTAGTTTTCTTATTAAATCTTTATTACCGTAAGATAGGTTAGAGGACAAAACTAGTTAAATGGGTTTGTTCTTATAATAATATAATAAATAAAAAAAGATCAATTAAAACTCAAAAAAATAGTTAATAATTGACAGTCATGAAAAAAACATGCAAAGTGCAGGAGGTCCTACGATATATATTATGAGACCAAGTTGTGTAAGTCACTTTCTTCCTACTAGTTCATAAGATCAATGATTGAATAGCTCCTAGCCATTGGGCTTTTTGTTTTTAAAAGCATATATATTCATTGTATATATAAAGTTTTTCACAATTTTAATGATAATAAAAATTGTTAACCATGTCTAACTTCATAAATATGTAAAATATGCCTTAAGTAATGACTTGTGAACATGAGAAAATAAGTGATGATGATAATGAAAAAGAGAATAAGTGAGACACATATGTTACCGATTGTAATGATAAGATCGGTTTTCAGAACACATATAACAACACTCTTTTTATTACGTGAAACTAGCGTATTTATTTTAAATAAGACGTATATGAATTAGTTTCGCTTTTTGACGGTTCTCTTTTATTTAAAAAAAAAAAAAAAAAGATTATGTACAAGATGGAGTGATTAAGGCATGTTTTTCTTTTCATGTAAAGTGATAAACTGATAAAGGCCTCCCTAATGAGCTAATGACAATAAGTTTACTTAATTAGGCATAAAATAAATATAAAAAAAGGAAAATAATTTAAAAAGAAAAAGTTGGGAGGTAAAGTGGGGAGGAAGGTGTGAGGAAAGTCGTTTGCACGGTCTGACGTTTGGGGAGTTGTGTGGGTCGGTTGGATGTGAGTTTAATGACTCCGTACGCTTCAAAATCCGGACGGACAAAAGGTCTAGGTAACCGATTCAACGTGTGAAAACGGCAAACTGCCATCACAAGAACACATATCAGTATGGCTCAACTTTTTTTATTATTAATATTGTTTTATTTATACTAACTCTTTTGGTTTTTTAATAATTAAACTAGTATTACAGGGTAGGGTTCAAATGAGAATAGGAATTTGTGTAAGAATGAGGGAACCAATGATATCAAGCCATGTGTACAAAGAGAATGTTCCACATGTATAAAACCCATTTACCCACAACATCAATTATCTCACAAACGACAAATCGAAAAATTATGAAAATTGCACCATTAAATTCGTCGTTTTCTCCTCTTCGATTTGCCATCCCTCAAGACATACTTTCGAAAAGTTTTTTTTTTTTTCATTTTTTTGGTGGGTTTCACATTTACTAACATATGTGTTAAAGTGTTGCGTTTAAGGTTTAGGGTTTGGGGTTTAGGGGTTAGGGTTTAGGGTTTAGGGTTTGAGGTTTGGGGTTTCGGGGAGAAACCCCAAACCTCAAACCCTAAACCCTAACCCCTAAACCCCAAACCCTAAACCCTAAACGCTTTACAAAACGCTAAACCCTAAATCTTTCTAAACCCTAAACCTTGAACCCCTTCTAAACCCTAAACCCTTATAAACCCTAAACCATAAACCCTACTAAACCCTAAACCTAACCCTAAACCCTAACCTTAACCACAAATTAAATGTACAACTAATCACTAACACATGTGTTACTAATTTGTGAAACCCACCAAAAAATGAGAAAAAAAAAGTTATCAAAAGTATGCCTTGAGGGACGGCAAATCGAAGAGGAGAAAACGCTGAATTTTATGGTGCAATTTTCATGATTTTTCGACTTACCGTTTGTGAGATATTTAATTTTTAAAAAAGTGGAGGAGAGAGAATAAAGTGTGGAGGAGAGAGAATAAAATGACACATGACAGAAATCTGTTGGTTCCCTCATTCTCACTCAAAATTGGTGTACTCATTTGAACCTTACTCTAGTATTACATCATTAAACATCACGTGAATGTTTTTGTTGCTTAAAAATGACAATTTCTATTGTAGGAATTCCTACATGTAGTAATGCAATAGTATCACTAGCAAATTTAACAAGTTCGAAACTCGGATATCTACAATTGGATTTAAAAATTATCTCGAAAAGTCAATATGTTGAGGATGAATCAAACGATGAAGATGTAACAACAAAGTTTAGCTTGGTGGTAGGATAATCGGTCATGAATGTAGATTAGTTGATTGAATGACAACATAAGAATCTATTTGGTTAAAGCCAAAGAGATATTGACACAATTTAATACGCTACCAAACTTGGATACTTAGATATGAGTTTCCAAAATTATCTTAAAACATCAACATGTTGAAGATGAATCCAAAGTCAAGATGCAGTAACAAACTTTAGCTTGGAGGTATGATAATCGATCTTGAATGTAGCATAGCTAATGAGATTACAACACAATAATCTATTTGGTACATGAAGGCAAAGCATAATTGATGGTCAAACCAACGATGAATGTTGATTAAGCGGTAAATCCACGAAATTGCAAAAATGTGCTTATAGTTATTACGATTTTAGTACTATTATCTCTTTAACAACATATCATTGCATATGTGTTATAACTTATAACAACCCAAAAAAAAAAAAAAGGGACAGACAGATATGTCTGATAACGTCAATTATTTTGATATTTATTTGACACTTATAAAAAAAATTATAACGCGAGTATGTTACAGCACTACTTATAAATTGGTAATTCATAAAACAATTATTGTCAAAGTTTTATATATAACACCCCTCGTTTCATTATAAACAATTAATATAATAATGGCGACTCGGAAGCGTATATTTAAAACATACTGTCAATGTACTCAAAATGTCAATAAACTTTTTCAAACTAAATACATGACATTTCAACAAACTCGGTGTTATATAATTCAAAACGTCTCTTTAGTTATCAAAATAACATCAGAGTAAAAGCCTGTCAAACATTCCATCCAGTCAAAACACTTCCTGCCCTGCCCAATATGTCCCATCTATTTCAACCTGCAGGAAGAACTGTGGTGGGGTTAGCATAAAGCTAAGTGAATGAAACTATAAGCAACAATACAACCTAGCATAATAATCTGTTTACATCAAATAACAATAAACAGAAAATCAATCATTCACTCGACATCCAATCAATGTCAAGCTACACCAATCAAACATTATCAATCACTAATTCACACAACTTCTAATCAAGCATTATCAACCGTCATGAGGGCCGGTGGCTCCTGAGACACCCTAATACCGGTTTGGTACTCAAGGAACTCTTATCAATCATCTGTATTGGCCTATACAGAATTACCGGTAACCAGTTGTTAATTACACACGACCTAGATCTATAAACCAACATTTCAAGTTTCAAGATCTCCTGTCGTCTACAATAACAACCAAGTCCAATTGTCAAGTCAAGTTGACCTCAGAATCTTACATACTAGCTCAAACAACCAAGTAAGCAAACCACCACACTAACATGGCAAGATATCTCAACAGATTCATCATATCAAAGTAATACTATAAATTACTTATTGTAAATCAAATCATTACAACTAAATCACACTGAGGTTACAGATCCACTCACCGACTACCTCAGCCGCCAGCTCAGAAGTCTAATATTACTGAGCCTTCTCCACATCTGAGAATACAATCAATTAAACAATAAGTTAGTAACTTGTCTCAACTGATAATACTCAGGTAATTAATATCGTTACACAATCATAACATAATTACATGAATCCAATGATCTCTAAGATCACAGCAAACAAAAGTTCAATTCGGAACAAAATCAAAAAGTCCCGAAATAAGGTCCAAAAACTGTAAAATGCCATTTTCGACCCCTAAACGACCCCGAATGTCCAAAAACTGACTAGGCTATAATATATAGCTTTGATCAGTGGGCCGTTTTCGAGTGACCATGTAAATTTCAGCCCAATCGGAGTTTAAAGACAATTTGTCAATTTTTCCGTGGCAAAAATCACTACTAAACACTTATGCACTTTTGAAATTTTACAAAAAGTACTGACAAACGCGATCCAGAAAACAATGGTGGGATCGCGTTCCTCTTTGTAAAATTATTCTGTGACAAATTATAACTAAGCAACGCGATCCGGACAAATTCTTGGGATCGCGTTCCCAAGAACAAAACTCGTCCGATCCCTTTTATAACTAACGAACGCGATCCTGGCTAGGGTTCTGGGATCGCGTTTGAGCCTTTTTCAGCTCATCTTCATCCCTGATCAAACCCTAACCTACGGGTTTTTAACAAAAATCACCCCAAACTCATTTTCTAACTGTTATATGTCACAAATACTTTCATATAAACACTATATAACAGTTATTACATGTTTCTAACATCTAATTCTTCAAAATCATCAATTCACCCTATTTCAATCAAAATCATATTCTTAAATACTCAAGAACACTTACTGATTGAAGAACATATCGATATTAATCTGATAGTGTTGAAGCTTAGCAAGAATCACAGCTTCCTGATTTGATTTCTAGTTTGATTTGAAAGTTTTCTGAGAGTTTCTGTGAGTTTTGAAGTTTTATAATGAACTTTCCTAAAGAGGAAATGATATATATAAGTCGACCTCATTAAACCGCCTTCAATATACGGGTATAATTTAATACCCCATCTCAATCTATTGTCTGGAACCCGAAAACCATTTGCGAGTCCAAACATTTTATTGTACCGTCAACTATATTAATTTACAACAATTAATAATTCACTTATCACATTGGAATATTCGACTCCTATTCCAATTATTTCTACTAGTTCAAACAATATTATTTCCAAACACATTTAAATGTTTATTTAAATCAAGAAATAATATAAAACCACTAGGTCCATTTTGAGGGTGTTACAACTCTCCCCCCCTTAAAGAGATTTCGTCCCCGAAATCTAACCTTACTCAATCAGTCTAACTAATGTGATATAATCACATATTTCTTAGCATACATTAATCCTCAATAGCAACTTACAACTATACTTAGACTGTTTGAATTCTTTCCACATGCACATGTTCCCATGAACATGCTTCTGTCTTTTCCTACGCATACATACAGTGCATCCAATCAATATCATCAATCAGATATATCTTATAGAACAAACACTTACTTTAACAAGTGAAACCTACAATCACTTAATCAACAAATAAAACTTAACATTACTTAATAGGTTTATGCAACCCAAAATTAGCAACATGCAAAAATCTTTAACCTATTCTCACTGTTCATCACTGTTAGCAATAAAACAGCAGCAACAATATCCCAACAATAGTGTTTATTAAACCCCAATGTACCTAGCAACATTGAAATATAATTCAGCTCACGACCAACAATCAGTCTAATATACAGATCACAATCTTAAGTCTTTACCATCAAAGATCTGAAATTCAAATCTAGGTCAGCTTTTCATCCAAAAGTTTCATACCTATGCTCTTTTGTACAATCTATAATGTTCACATATCATTTCAATCATATGAAATTCTTTACTTAAAAGTAATCCAGATTCATATCACCTTAATAAGCAAAGCAGAGGTCACACTCAGTAGGTAAAACTACAATCAACAAGTACTTTGCTCGATCAACAAAAGTACTACAATCAATCTTACCTACAATCAACCAACCTCTACATTGACTTATTTCCACTTGTAATTCCTTTCATTACTACCTATCAATTGTCAACAACATCAAAGTCGATAACAACTACTGCTCAAACAATAATCACAACACTAGTGATTATACATTCTAGTACACCTATCAGTACTTTAATATTTGTCTTCAAACTCTAACTAACCATCAAGTTAGAATTTATATACTATTAAACTGGTAAGACATCAAAATCTATTCTTAGCAACCAGTTATTTCAACTAAACCTTACAATCATAAACTACTAATCACAAGCTATTAGAAAATTATACAACTTTAACCACCCAATCATTCAACACTAGATCCCGTCAATCTAGCAACTAAATCAATCTTAATCCACATATTATGATACTACAGGTCAAGCATCACAATATCACATTATCAAAATGTGCTACTTTCCAACACATTTCCAACAAAATCTACATCAAGTTAATCACAATTAACTAACCTCCACATATCTTATGGCATATTTTAATTCATTCTATTAAAACTTATCATGCCATTTATTATCATGTATACCACACATACATACCTACACAATTTCAAGGTTTCTCTTACTCTCTAACACATACAATTTCTTAAAATATGAACAATCATTCAATTCATATTTCCTCAATTTATCAAACAAAGATCAACTAAATCTTTAACACCATCCAATTCCAGATATACTTTCATATCATACCTTATTTGGATCTAATCCCAGTTTTTCCACTTTATCACTTACTTTACTTGTATACTATCAACAAATAACTAAAGAATTCATCCAATTCTTTCAATACTTAAGTAATTCACCATAAGGTACAAATCAACCTAGACAACTATTAATAATAACTTTCAATTATTTCTTATCTCACCTTCTTACCTAATCAAAGCTATCATCACAAGCTTCATACACTGGTAAGATTTTCTTATCACAATTCTAATCAATGTGATTTAATTATTCTAACATATCTTAGCAAATTATAATTGTCATATCAAACAATGGCTTTATATTCGTATAATTCTTTAACACATATTCAGTTCAAATATCAAATATTACTTAACTGAATACTCAATTATACTTAACACTATTTCAATTACTTAATACTAGCCTTAAGTAATGAATCAAGTTTCACAAACTTAGACAATTCCTCTATCTCCTCTGGATCTTAAATGACCCCCTTCAACATAATTTAAGCAAATTTAGGAATTCAATCATATTCCATACAATCATAACATTTCAATCTATGTTAAACTATTTCAACACACACAGTTGACTAAATGTCAATTTTGATTTAAATCAACCAATCAATAAAATCCTCTAACTGCTTTTTCTCAAGTTTGACCTATCCTCAAACCAATCACAAGCAATTAATTTTATACACAGTTCTCTATTCATGGTTTGACTTTTAAAGTTAACATACCATCAATATTAACTCACAACAAACCATTTCATCTTATATGTTCACCTTCAAACATATATTTTAAATTATTACTTTCAATAATCTTATCAATCTTTTACAAGGACAATGTCAACCTACATCAATCTTGGCTCCATACAAGCCATTTCATATTGTATGTTTACTTTTAAACATATACTTCAAATTATTACATTCAATAATACTAGAAATTCCTCAAGCAAGACAATATCAACCTATTTCAACTTTGGCTTCATACAAGCCAAATACAAAATAGTGACTCATTTAAACACTATCAAATTCGCCTACATGTAATCTATCACAATCAATCACAATTACATATTCAACACAATCAAATTAGTCACTTAGGTTTATCATCAAAGCCTATATCAATGACAACTATCATTTACACTCTCACCTTTACAGTCTAAAGGTCACAGTTCTATCAACTTATTGTTTTCTTATCAAAACAACTATTAAACAACTTAGCATACTATCATGCTCCATTTCCAAAATCACATTACATTTCTTTTATACCAAGTAGCCTCAACAAGTTCATGTGACACAACATAATATAACAACGGTGATCAGGCGTTGCAAGATTATGTTCTTCACAATCCATTCTCAGGCTACTCTACATTATAATTATCAATGTGATCTATTCTCATCTCATATGATTTCAAATCAATCAAAATTCATTTAATATTTTCTAACAGCTGATACATACTCAAAATCAACTTACTACTTACATATTCAACCTTACATATGCAAGCCATCTCACATAATTTATTTTCAACAACTTAATTACTCAGTATATCACTTATCTGAAACCTCAAACACATGATAACTCATCATCATAGTTTCAATACTTAACACTAATCAATGTCCCTATTTACCTCAAAATTCAGGACACATCTTAATTAATTATCATCACTTTGACATATGTTATCATATCAAGCATCACTGTCACCACAAGTCTACTCAGTCATGTTACTGTAAAACATGTCATCTATTTAATCACAATTGACCAAAAAGATCTATCACTTTCCAAATCAATTTCACCTTATCATACTCTACATTTCTCATAAACCTATTCATCTCGGTTTAGGTAAAGTGTTTAACTATAATCAAAACATATCATGTAGTCACATAACCACATATTTTCTCATTTAGCAGTCATCCTCAAATCAAATGACACAACCTTCCTTAACAAGGATTTAGATCACACCTTGTGATCAATCCATTAACATAATACTATCAATTATTTTGTATCACTAATAAAGACACTCTTAGGTTCTAACATCAATCTTGTTAAACCTTTATCAACTCTCTGTCTACTTAAACCTATTTCTGCATTTACAATTCAATCAGAAATAACCACAACAATGAACATCTCATTCAATATTGCTATCCTCATGTCAACCTATAGCAATCATTAGTTGACTCAAAACTGGGGAATCATATCAGTCTGACTCAATTAACTTCACAACAAAGCTTACTCAACATAACAGAGTAAACAATTTAAGTTAATGTAAATTAACATAGGCTTATCGAAGATTACCTGACAAATCTTAAACCCACAAGTGTTGAGGAAACATGAAATATACCAATCAGATACTCATGTCCCTCCGTCTCTGAAATCAAACAACAACTTCACAACTTGTTAAGGGTTAGTACATATTCAACTAATCACTTTTCACACATCAACTAATCAACTAAACCCGCACCCATTGGAATGTTTGACTCAACTCAATCAAAGTTTAGGATTGAACATTCTATCAAGTCCAATTCACCCAAACTATTGCTCTGATACCAACTTATAACACCCCTCGTTTCATTAAAAACAATTAATATAATAATGGCGACTCGGAAGCGTATATTTAAAACATACTGTCAATGTACTCAAAATGTCAATAAACTTTTTCAAACTAAATACATGACATTTCAACAAACTCGGTGTTATATAATTCAAAATGTCTCTTTAGTTATCAAAATAACATCAGAGTAAAAGCCTGTCAAACATTCCATCCAGTCAAAACACTTCCTGCCCTGCCCAATATGTCCCATCTATTTCAACCTGCAGGAAGAACTGTGGTGGGGTTAGCATAAAGCTAAGTGAATGAAACTATAAGCAACAGCACAACCTAGCATAATAATCTGTTTACATCAAATAACAATAAACAGAAAATCAATCATTCACTCGACATCCAATCAATGTCAAGCTACACCAATCAAACATTATCAATCACTAATTCACACAACTTCTAATCAAGCATTATCAACCGTCATGAGGGCCGGTGGCTCCTGAGACACCCTAATACCGGTTTGGTACTCAAGGAACTCTTATCAATCATCTGTATTAGCCTATACAGAATTACCGGTAACCAGTTGTTAATTACACACGACCTAGATCTATAAACCAACATTTCAAGTTTCAAGATCTCCTGTCGTCTACAATAACAACCAAGTCCAATTGTCAAGTCAAGTTGACCTCAGAATCTTACATACTAGCTCAAACAACCAAGTAAGCAAACCACCACACTAACATGGCAAGATATCTCAACAGATTCATCATATCAAAGTAATACTATAAATTACTTATTGTAAATCAAATCATTACAACTAAATCACACTGAGGTTACAGATCCACTCACCGACTACCTCAGACGCCAGCTCAGAAGTCTAATATTACTGAGCCTTCTCCACATCTGAGAATACAATCAATTAAACAATAAGTTAGTAAATTGTCTCAACTGATAATACTTAGGTAATTAATATCGTTACACAATCATAACATAATTACATGAATCCAATGATCTCTAAGATCACAGCAAACAAAAGTTCAATTCGGAACAAAATCAAAAAGTCCCGAAATAAGGTCCAAAAACTGTAAAATGCCATTTTCGACCCCTAAACGACCCCGAATGTCCAAAAACTGACTATGCTATAGTATATAGCTTTGATCAGTGGGCCGTTTTCGAGTGACCATGTAAATTTCAGCCCAATCGGAGTTTAAAGACAATTTGTCAATTTTTCCGTGGCAAAAATCACTACTAAACACTTATGCACTTTTGAAATTTTACACAAAGTACTGACAAACGCGATCCAGAAAACAATGGTGGGATCGCGTTCCTCTTTGTAAAATTATTCTGTGACAAATTATAACTAAGCAACGCGATCCGGACAAATTCTTGGGATCGCGTTCCCAAGAACAAAACTCGTTCGATCCCTTTTATAACTAACGAACGCGATCCTGGCTAGGGTTCTGGGATCGCGTTTGAGCCTTTTTCAGCTCATCTTCATCCCTGATCAAACCCTAACCTACGGGTTTTTAACAAAAATCACCCCAAACTCATTTTCTAACTGTTATATGTCACAAATACTTTCATATAAACACTATATAACAGTTATTACATGTATCTAACATCTAATTCTTCAAAATCATCAATTCACCCTATTTCAATCAAAATCATATTCTTAAATACTCAAGAACACTTACTGATTGAAGAACATATCGATATTAATCTGATAGTGTTGAAGCTTAGCAAGAATCACAGCTTCCTGATTTGATTTCTAGTTTGATTTGAAAGTTTTCTGAGAGTTTCTGTGAGTTTTGAAGTTTTATAATGAACTTTCCTAAAGAGGAAATGATATATATAAGTCGGCCTCATTAAACCGCCTTCAATATACGGGTATAATTTAATACCCCATCTCAATCTATTGTCTGGAACCCGAAAACCATTTGCGAGTCCAAACATTTTATTGTACCGTCAACTATATTAATTTACAACAATTAATAATTCACTTATCACATTGGAATATTCGACTCCTATTCCAATTATTTCTACTAGTTCAAACAATATTATTTCCAAACACATTTAAATGTTTATTTAAATCAAGAAATAATATAAAACCACTAGGTCCATTTCGAGGGTGTTACATTATACATGCATTACAATATTCTTAAGCATTTGTTAAAAGAATTATTCCATATCACCCGATATTTATTTATATTTGATAAAAAAAAAAGGGATAGACAGAGATGTCTGATAACGTCAATTATTTTGATATTTATTTGGCACTTATAAAAAAATTTATAACGCGAGTATGTTACAACACTACTTATAAATTGGTGATTCATAAAACAATTATTTTCAAAGTTTTAAACATGCATTACAATATACTTAAGCATTTGTTAAAAGAATTATTCCATATCACCCGATATTTATATATATATATTTGATAAAAATAAAATAAAATAAAAAAGTGAAAAAGTGGAGTGAAAAAAAAGACAAAATTGGTCGCTGAATCGGAGAGCGAATCAATTTGTAGTAGTTTAGTGTGGCCAGCCAGCCAGCCTGTATCCCACTCATTCCTCTTTACTGTTTCTATTTTTAACTCTTCTTTACCTACGTCATCTCTTAACAATATATCCTCCTCCTACTTTCTATTTTCGGTAACATAATAAATCATTAAATTCATGAATCAATAATAATGTTCATGTTATAATTAGGTGGAAGATTTGTGTGAAATTTTAATAATTTTTTGTAATTTTTACGAATTATGTTTTTATTTTCCTTCTTTTTTAAAGTAAAGTTTCATATACACAAAACTAATTATATTATTTTAAAAGTTGAATTCAATATCAATTAGACCACTCGCAACAGGGATTTCTTCACTTCTTTCGTCACTTGTGCTAGCTCAACATCATACCAGCACACCCAAAACAGACACACCCATGCCAACACTGTCTTTCGTCACTTTGATTAAAAAAACATTAATATTTAGTGGGTCCCATCCCACCCCTCATTCCTTTCGTTGCCAAACCGACACAAGGGATTCGACGAAACCCGAAGACGAAACGGTACCAACAGTGTCAGTGCCAAACGAAACCGTTTGTACCATTGGAGTGAATAAACATTGATTGTATTACTACGTCGTTAATTAATTAATATATACTTACAACAAGATGACATGCATCATTCGTTTAATCGTTTTCTACTCTTAGACATACGATGTGATTTAGTTTATAAATGTGAAATGTCTGTTTAAGAGAGCTAGCGTGTCTTGTGTCGATATCATATATGTTGATAATCCGATTTTAAGGTATATTGTATGGTAAAAATGCACTAACTAATTTAGAGTAACACATTTTACTTCGATAGTTTACAACATCTACACACTAATTTAAATTCTAAATTGTTTAGACCACACCCAACGGTGGCGTTGGTTGAAACCGACGAAACCGACACTGAAGGCACCGGCTTGTCGGTTTTTTCCGTTGGATATTCGACTGCCCGTCATTTTTTTCCAGTGTGTGTATATAAATAAAAGAATATTGTTAAATGTTGGCCCAAAATTTAAAGTGTCACTGATAGCAAGGGTAAGTCAGTTTTAGTCAGGTTTTGAAAAAAGTCCAAGTGATACTGACGTGCTCAATTGGTTTCAGTTTCAGTCACCATGGGTACGGTTTATTAGTTTGGTTCAATATAGAAACGGGACCATATATCATATTTCAAAGTATTATGTATCGGCTCCTATACTTGACCACCTGTCAACGTATCCAAATTGATTAGTACCTCTTATTTGTTTACAAGAATGTGCATTGTGATAATTTCTCCTCTTATGACTCGCCAATCATATATGCACTCTTTTATCAAGATTATATTGTGATGTGATAATTTCTCCTCTTAATTGTTAAACCAATCACTTTCAATTCCTAATTACCGATTTACACCGGCCAATCGGCCATAATATTATTATGCCCATTGTTCTTTCATATCAACACCAATCAATTGGTTTTATTACCCAAACACGAAGCGATTCTAAATTTCTATAAACTTTATTGTCAAATGAACGATAACAAACGACAACACGTAGAAACACAAGAAAGCTACATCCACTTATAGGTAAGATGTTAACCATGAAAATTGACAAATATGTGACACATGTACGTACTTAATTATCGACATCAATATTACGGAGTAATAGACAACTCCTTTACTTGATACTTAATTAGTTGATCGATTAAGTTGTAGTTGACAACATGCTTACAAAGATATATAATACCATTGCCCAATTTAGATAACATTAATTAAAAATTATGTCGTACTTTATAGTAATGTGTTACATGTTGTGTTAAATTCGAGGCTGTTGGATCCAATTTTGTTTATCTTTGTGACTTTGTGTACGTCTTGTTAATTATATAGATACACCGGAAATACGTACTTATAGAAATAATAACGGTTCAAATATATATGTTCAATGAATGCTTAACATGATCAATATTATTATGTGATATACAATTAATATTATGATAGAATAAAATACACTCTTGTCCCCACTTATATACTTTTCTCTTGGTTCATGAATAACGTAAGAGACTTAATGAACATTTGAAATATAATAAGAGTATAAACAAAGAACCCAAATTTAGCAATTAATTTGTAACTTCAAAAATTTAATGGACAGTTGAAATATCAAAGCAAATCACAGTTACAAGTTATAGCTAGAAATCTATATTTCTACTAGACATTTATTGGAGTTCCGTTTGTATCAGATAATTTGCACTTGGACATACGCAATATCTATAACTAAAAAAAATGAAGATAAAAAAATCAATTAAAAAAACTTAATTACTTTCCCACACACACCAAAAAAAAAAAACTTTCCTTGTGATGTATAAATTGAAATATTTGATTATTAAGGAAAACAAAAGTTCAATAAATACATTATATTAAGGATGTTATTATCGATTCCTTTTCAAGATTTATAAGTTTCTTAGAGTGTGTTTGACACACATGCTTATTGATGATTAAGCTTATTTTTTATATAAGCACAAACTTCTATTCTTATTTGATAGACAAAAGTTGAGGACCTTTTTGAAAAAATAACTTCCAGCTACCAGATACGGTTACCAGTTAATTTTTATCAAACACATCCTTAAAAGAAGTTTTCGTAACAAAAGAAATTCGTACACCATAAAAAAATTTCATATACTATTAATTATGTTTTACAATCTTAGGTGATGTACGAAATCTAATTTGACGTGATTTAATTTTTAAGAATTTGTTTTAACGTTTTCTTTTCATTAATTTTGTAACTTAACTACGGAGTACTAACGAAACATAAATATCTCGTACGGAATACTGGTATTGTTTAAATTACATATAACACGACAAAAGACTTGTAGGCACGCACCGTAACGGAGAGTTACGAAAAAGAAATGTGAAAGAAAAGATTACGAAGATGAGAGTAAGTATCAGTGTAAGGCCATGATGTGACGCGTGTCCGTTAGCCAGCTGTATTCCAAATTATACCAAATGCAACCGCTTGTTATTCTCACTGCCCGTCACCCTCACCCTCACCCCCATTCACCGGTCCGACCGGTCGTCCTCACCCCCATTCCCCATATAAATAAACCACCATACGTATCACCCTTTTGAAACCTTCATCCAAACTTCCCTCAACTTCGACTTCCTCTCTCTAGAAATCTCTACAACTTTCAAAAACCATTTCATGATTTCTTTTTAAATAAAATCTCACATTTTTTAATAAATCTGTGATGATGACTAGTAATAATTCAAAGAAAGACATGGATCGGATCAAAGGTCCATGGAGCCCCGACGAAGATGAAATGCTGCAACAACTCGTTGAAAAACACGGCCCCAGAAATTGGTCACTTATTAGCAAATCAATTCCGGGTAGATCCGGTAAATCTTGTCGGTTACGTTGGTGTAACCAGCTGTCACCACAAGTGGAACACCGTGCTTTTACACCTGAAGAAGACGAAACCATCCTTCGGGCACATGCCCGATTCGGAAACAAATGGGCCACAATTGCCCGTCTGTTATCGGGTCGAACCGATAACGCTATTAAAAACCACTGGAACTCGACTTTGAAACGGAAATGTTCGTCTATGACTAACGAGGAGTTTAATGAGTTCTCCATTCAACAACCGTTATTGAAACGGTCCGTTAGTGCCGGTTCAGCCGTTCCGGTTTCTGGTCTCTTTTTGAGTCCGGGTAGCCCGACCGGTTCGGACGTCAGTGATTCAAGCGTGCCTGCACTCTCTTCATCGCACGTGTACCGTCCTGTTGCTCGCCCCTGCGTCGTCTCCGTCGTTCCACCGGCGAACGATCCTGCGACATCCTTGAGCCTCTCGCTTCCTGGAGTTGATTCGATCGATCCGGCACCGGCGACGCCGATGCAGTTAATGCCGCCGTCTCCGACGGAATTACCTCCACCTCCTCCGCCGTCACCTGCTCCGATATCGCCGATGCCGTTGAATCAGGTTCCGTTAAATCTCAACGATGCTGATGTCATGTCGTCGATTCCGGCGGCGATATCAACGGCGATGCAGCAGTTGCATGTTTCGAGACCACCGGCGCCGGAGAAAACGTTTGTGCCGTTCAGTGCGGAGTTTATGTCAGTGATGCAGGAAATGATACGGAAGGAAGTGAGGAATTACATGACTGGTTTAGAGAAACGAACCGGAGGGGGAATGTGTAGTGGGTTTAGGGATGGACCGGTGGTGAACCGGACCGGGATTAGTAAGATCGATTAGGATTTTACTTTTTTAAAATCAAAATGCTGGAAACCTTGGGATCGGACGGCTGAGATTTCTGGATCTGTTGATTTTATAAATATTTGATCCTCTCTGTTTAAAAAAAAAAAAAGAAAATAAAAAAGTGTACAGAGAAGGGATGCGGTAGTTTTAATGAGGAAGGAAAACATAAAAAAAATGTTTTTGTTGTTGCAAATTGTCGTTCTGAATTTTTATTTCACGTTTAATTAATTAAAACATAAAAATAAACTAAAATTATGTTCTAACTGTGAAAAAATTAAGGAAATGTTTGGTAGCATGCGTAACGAATTTAATGGACATTTGAAATTTGTAAATCAGAGGTCATGTCGATATGAAAAAAAGTCAATGTGTAGTTGGTTGTTGATTTAGTTTTGAACCGGATTTTCTGTTTTTAGTTAAAATCTATCAAGAAGGAAAGGCGAAAATATGTCTATCTTCGTTATTCATAGTTACGGACTGAGAGTAAATGCAAAAAAATATCTCGTAATTTTCAAAATTTTACATTTTGAGGTGATTAAGATCACTCTCAATCGTTATTTCGTCATTTCTTTCATCAGTTGTATCACATTAGCACATCGAAAATCGACGAAAGATAGACACATGGGTGCCAATGTTGGTTTCATCACTTCAATTTTTGAACTCCACATTTATCAATATACCTACATTTACATACACTAAACAAAAAATAACAATACATTAAATATAAGCCAGCCTTTACCAAAACTTTATTTCATTTCTTCGGTTAACCGAAGAATTCAAAGTGACGAGGCAACCGCACAAATGGTGTCATCAATGTTCCTTTCGTCACTTCAAACCGAAGAAATCCGATTCTAGTGGTCTAATATAACAAATAAAATGATATATTTGCCTAGTGTTAAAATTATGCGTCAAAATTATTGGGAAAATCACAGAAATGATCCATTGACCATACCTGTTTAAACAAATTAATCCGTTGACCGAAGGATTGAACAAACTAATCCACCATTTGGCGCCAAAAATGACGCCCCGGCACCCCACCAATTGTTAATACGTTTTTAATCCGTTAGTCAAAGATTTATTAGTATTTAAACCCGTTAATCACATTAATTAATCCTTAAACGCAATTAATACGTGGGACCGGCGCCAAATGGAGTGGACCCGGCACCCATTCATTTAAATCGCACCACGTGTTCATACCCCGTGACATCCAGCGCCATGCATGGACCCGGCGCCCCACCTAATGGGCCCGGCGCCCCTCCTTTTTCAGACCTCGTGTTTGGGAAAAGAATTAAGTCACATCGGCGCCCCTTGGTTGTCACATCCGGCGCCCCACTACTCACAAACATCACCATCATTGGCGCCATAACCCTAAATACATTCGGATTCCGCAATTACATTATTATATAATTCAGGGGCGCCATTTTTCATTGATCCGGCGCCGAAGGTTTTTTTTTTTTCACATTATTATTTATTATTATTATTATTATTATCACAGATTTTATTATTACTAGCTATTATTATTTTATAATAATAATAATAATAATAATAATAATAAATAATAATAATAATATAATAATAATAATAATATAATAATAATAATAATCCATTTTAATAATAATAATAATAATAATAATAATATAATAATAATAATAATAATAATATTATTATTATTATTATTATTATTATTATTATTCCATTTTAATAATAATAATATGAATAATAATAATATTCCATTTTAATAATAATAATAATAATAATAATAATAATAATAATAATAATAATAATAATAATAATAATCCATGGCAGATTCTTTAGCGCCATAATTTATCAAACTTCGATCAGCGCCCTATGATATATTTTATTTATATCAATTGCGTCCCTGATGTCATTGGATTCTTGATTTGTGGACGGTAGATAAGGGAAATTTAGTACATTATTATTATTCGCTTATTGTTGCGTTCTCCTTATAAAAAGAATGACTGTTAACTCCTTTCAACCCGTCTCTCAAAAACGTTGTATGTTTGAAAAAATGAGTTCAGAGAGTGTTAAAATTCTTTTGTGTTGGGGTGGATCGTGGGAAATTGTAAACGGCGTGTATGAATATTTGCCGGTCGGATTACCTAGACGAGCCATTAGTTTGCCAGAAAATGTAAAGCATTCGAAGTTGAAAAAATTGATAGCTAAAAAGGCTCGTTTAGATGTTCAACTAGAATTCAAATTATGTTATAAAATGTCAACTTTCACACACCCGGTTGATATTTTTGACGACGAAGATGTCGGTTTTCTAATGGAAGTTGTTCGTAATAACTCATATGGTGATCTAACATTATTTGTAGTTCATCAAATGGGTCTCGGTAGTGGAAGCAATCAACCTCATGTTCTCGGTCCTTCAACGGGATATCATCCCCAACAGATCAACGATTACCCATCCCAACAAATAAATACATTTGACCTAAATACATACCCTACCCCAGAATTAAATCAGTATCACACCCCTCAAAGTAGCCAGTACCCAATTCATAATCCATTCGTTTATTCACACGATCACATTTCTCAGCATGTTAGTAACCGTCAAGATTTCTTTCAACCTTCGTTTGAAGTCGAAAATGAAAAGCCTCAAAGTACAGTTGAACGGTTTGGGTCTAATAAAGAACATGTGGTTTACGTCGATCTAAATTATAACCCTTTAACCGATCCAGAGATGGCAAAGGAACTTGGTATATCCGAGTCTTCTGGCAGCGAACGAGAGGACGATGTTAAAAAGGGTGATGATAATGAAGATGAAGATGATGTTGGCCAGGAAGAAAAAGTAGGTGTTCCTCCTCAAATGCAACGTAACTACTTCTGGTCAATGCCCGAATCACTAAAATGCCCCACTTTTCAACAAACACCCGCAAAACCTAGGAGCTATGTGCCATCTGCAAAAATTTATGAAGGTCAGTTCTTTAATAACAAAGACGAGCTAAAAGTTTTTTTAGGTATTAAATGTCTGGAAGATGGGCGTGAATTCAGAGTAACTCAATCATCAACCACAAGATTTGAAGCACATTGTGCCAAAAAGGGTTGTGATTGGTTCTTCAGAGCTACAAAGCTACAAAATGATGATTCAGTGTTTCAAGTTAAAACCCTAAAAGACCACCACACATGCTCTAAAACGCAAACTAATCCGAATCATCGTAATGCAAACAAACATGTATTGGGTCACATACTTCGTGATCAATTGAAAGATAGCAGTAGGGTATATCGTGGGAGCGACATCATGATCGATTTAAATCAAAGATTTCAAATAGATGTGTCTTATTCTCAAGCTTGGCGGGGAAAGTGTCGTGCGATAGAATTGTTAAGGGGGACCGATGAGGAATCATTTTACAAGCTACCCATTTATTGTCACAATTTGAAGAAGGCTAATCCTGGTACGGCGACCGAAATTAAGACCGATAATCTAGGGAGGTTCGAGAATCTTTTTGTTGCTATTGGGGTTGCGGTTAGTAAATGTTTATCCTTGTTGTACTTCTTTTTTTGTATTTAATATAACTAACAAATTTGAATTGCAGCTTCGAAGTTTTGTTTACTACTTAAGGCCAATACTCATTATAGATGGTGCACATTTAAAGGGCCGTTACTTGGGAACAAATTTCTTAGCAGTGGGAATGGATGCGAATAATCAAATATTTCCTGTGGCATACGGAGTCGGTAAAATGGAAAGTGGCGAGACTTGGATATGGTTTTTGTCAAAGCTTAAGGAGTGCATTGGTGAAATACCTGGTTTGGCATTCATATCTGACCGTGCAGCATCCATCGATCTAGCAATAAGGCAAGTTTTCCCGCATGCTTATCATGGTTTATGTTGTCGACATTTGATGGTAAATTTAGGGTTAAACACAAAAGAGAAAAAAATGTTCCAAAAATTATACTGGAAGACATGCAAAGCATATAGGGTTTCAGACTTTGAGGAATGGAAGGCGCGCCTTGAAGCAGCGGTCCCTACTACTTCTCGTATTATGTTGCAAGCCGGTGTGCATAAGTGGTCACGAGCACATTTTCCTGGTGAACGTTTTAATATAATGACTTCAAATAGTGCAGAGTCCATTAACGCCTTATCTAAATATGCACGTAAACTTCCAATCATTATGCTAGTAGAATTTTTTCGACAATCTGTGCAAGATTGGTACTTCGTTCGGCATGAAACTGCAGGTAAAGTTTCAAAATTAGTTAATTCAGTTTACCGTAATGTGACCATTTTTATATAATTTTTGTTTGTTCAACATGTTTGCAGTTCAACTCCCAAGTGAATTTACACCTTGGGCAGAAGCTAAATTTGAAAAAAGAAAGTTTCACAGCTACAACTGGAAAACACGTGGCATTAGTCAAACACAATTTGAGGTTGATGACGGAGGTAAAAATGGTCTTGTTAACTTTGGTGATGGGACGTGTAGTTGTAGAAAATGGCAACTTTCTGGAATACCTTGTGGACATGTTATTTCGGCTGCACGGTGGTTGCGTATTGATGATTGTAATCAATATTTCTCGGGTTGGTATTCTAAACGCGTATATCAACAAACATACGAAGACAAGATTTTTCCATTACCGGCTCAATCAGAATGGGAACAACCAACTGGACTGATGCATGTGCATCCACCAGTGATGGATAAAAGACAGAGTGGTCGACCACGTGAAATAAACCGCATTCTATCCCGTGGAGAGGAAAAAAGAGAGATTGAATGTAGCAGGTGTCATAACAAAGGACATATGAGAAATAAATGCACTGCATCTGTTCCTAGCGAGTCGAAATGGCTATCTAAGACGCGCAAGTTCTTCGGGAAAAAGAAATCACAAGCATCCGAGAAAGCACATCACCAATATGATACCAACGAGTCAGATGACGAGATGTATGATCCCGTTAATTTGGGTGATTTGTAGATACATATTTGTGAAATTAGTTGGATTACTTTGTGTGTAACATGATGTTGTTGGTTTACGCATGTAAAATAATGTTGTTGGTTTACGCATGTAAGATAATGTTGTTGGATATATTAAATAAACTTTCAAATAAACTAAGTTTGTATCCAAAAATTTTATACAGACCTCTAGAAAAATATACCCCTCGTACTACAACAACTAACACCAGCTTATTCATCTTTTTTAACACGTAGATTATATAATTCAGTTGCCATTCTGTCTCGATAGTTTTTCGCCCAGGTAGTGGAGTCGCCGTCTATATGAAATGGTAAATCTTCTAACAATCTTTCCATAAAGTGACAAACAAAAACCCCACAATCCACTGAATTTGACTGCTGTGGCACATTAACGGCATACCCAATTGTCACCTTGATCTTCTTTTTCGCTGTCTTCTTGATTTGTTTCCAGTAGCCAATGCTATTTAAAAAACCTGGAAGATACGTCTCAAAATCTTTCTTGAGAGTCGTTAGGTATTTGCTTCGAGCGGATGCCATGCTGTCATATACAGTCAACGTCCACGTCGACAATTGCATCTCCCCAAGCAGCCAGTGACCAGTAGGGTGTAAAGGGATGAGAACCTGCAAATATAAAGCATTTTTATATCTGTTATTTATGAAGTAATTTGTTATTTATGAAGTACTTTTTGTTGTATAAAGAATGACCAATTATATATATTTACTTTGATGTTCTATATTTACTTACACGATCGACATCCCACCATGCATGGTATATATATCTACTACCGTTTGCATAACTGGCAACCACAGCAGGGTTAGAGTCTTCTTTAAATAATATTTGTAGGAAATAGTCTGGAACCACAGCGCAACGCTTGTCTCTTGAAGTCGAACTAAGCATCAAATGCTGCATCCATGCGTTAATATGCTGATACAATTGCAAAAAAGAAAAAAGTTTAAAATTAATAATAAAGCAATGGTAAAAAATTATAAGGTAAACGTGGCTAAGAAATTACTGCGGAATCAAGCCAATGACTTCCATGTATCCCAAGAAGTAATCCCCAAAATTCCTTATTGTAGGGAAAGTTCGGGGGATCTAAACTAAGATAGCACTCTTCCCTTTTTTCGAATGAATAAAACTCCGTGGGAGTTTGTGCCCAAGTTTCTTTTTCTCTGTCGAGATCAAACGGCACTGTCTCAATATCAGCCCGGTCTGTGGTATACTCTGGAGATCGGATGGCAGCATCAGTGGACTGGAATGCCATAAAAGGTGTAGAAATTTGTGGGCCTTTCATCTTCTCCCTCGGACTTCGTCTCAGTGCCAGGGGAGGTGTCTAAGAAGTTGAACAACTTACCATTATTAGTGAATTGGCAAAACTTAGTAATATATGTTCTACGTACTTAATAGTGTGTATATATATATATATATATGTATAAAAACATAAATATATATAATTAGGTTAACTAATATACCTCCATGATAGTCACGGACGGTGAGTGCAACCCCTCTGTAGCATCATAACCTGCAAACCAGTCGTGTGTTACATTCTCTTCCGGCACCACGTTGTCGAACGGGTTGGCACCAAACCTAAATGCTGGCGTGTCCTCAGGCATGGGGCCGTGACCAGTGTGAGAAGCACCGCGAAATTCCTGTACATATTTTACAAAGAATAAAACATAACACCTTTTGTAACAGGTTAAATAAAAATAACATTGAAACACTTACATCAAACTCAAACCGCAGATCCTTAAGCTGTTTTTCAAGGGTCGACACCCTCAAGTCAAGGCTTGGCTCACTATATGTCGGCGGGGGGACGAACGATGATTGTTGAAACCCAGGCATGGTTCCGTATGACTGTTGGAAACTAGGCATGGGGGCAAATGGTGGTTGAAATCCTCCCATTGGTGTGTACGAATCCCCAAAACCAGGCATGGGGCCATAGTGAGATTGCTGAAATGTTGGCTTGGGTGGCGACTGGGGTCTAACATCAAAGTGTGTTGGTGGGGGCCGTGGCTTCTTTGAACGAGGTCTGACGTCCATACCATTAAAAAAACGTTCACTAGCTATCCACCAGTCCATCTGTTGCTCCTCATGTGTTGGCACCAAACCCAACAGTGGTAAATGTCCGGGCTGATTACAACCAAGTTAATGTCTTATTAAAAAAGTAAGTTTACATATTAAATGTGAGGCTAATTTATTTTTTAGAATAACCTAAAAAACTGTAGTGAGGAATCTCCGTGTAACCTCCCACGGACAGCCAATGATGGTCCTCCTCCAAGCAATGGCTCTAGGGATTACACCTTCACTTTTCGTACAGTACCCAGAAAGTTGGCCGTGTGGAAATACCTCATAAATCCATATCTTTTATACAGTACCCAGAAAATGTAGGTATAAATAAAAGTTAAATTCGTCAAGTATAAAACAGAATAACTAAACAAATGTAGATATAACTAAACAAATGTGGACATGTTACCTTAAAGGCCCAAACAAAGCCGGCTAATGAGTAACAAGTGCGCGACTCTGAAGTCTTATCTGTATGATGTAACTTCTGACGTTTTCCAAGCGCATTACGTAGTCTGGGGAAGGTTTCATCCCACAAGTAAGACCCCCACGGAAATTGGTTCCATGCATTTAAGTCTTCGAGAAGGACTAAGACGCTGTCTTTAACTGTATTCTTAACCTCGCCACCAGCGAACCCAAAATGAAGTAGGTACAATAAGCACAATCGCACGTGATCAACATCACCTAATGAGTCACTATCTGACTCTAACACATCTTTAACATCACGACCCTTAATTGAATGACCAGCTCTGAATGGAAAAACTCTATCTCTAAATGGATTGCCAAATCTGTCAGGTAACCAGTCCTGCCGACCGAATCGAAATCCTGTAATGAGACAAAAGTCCCGGCGTGTGAATGTAAGTTGCTGGCCTGCAACGTTGAACATCAAACAATCGAATTGGTTGTCTGGGACAAACTCAGTCTGTAGTATCAAATGTATCAAACTCGGGTCTCGGTTATCGCATTGAAGATCCAGCCATCGTCCGAAACACGTATTTCTAAACAACTGTAGTCTATTTGGGAATTTATATAAGCTTTTAATAATTAGTTTGACCGCCTTCCCAGGATTACATCTAATAGTTAAGTGTGCATCGTAATATATCTTCTGCAAACCCAAAAAATTCACCTAAAATGTGTTAGTTACTAAACAAACAATATACATAAGTTAAAAGAGGGGATATAAATTACTTAAAATGTGTTAGTTATAATTATAATTATTATTATTACTACTACCACTACTACACAACAACTATTATTATTACGATTACTACTATAACTATTAAATTGGATTATTATTATTATTATTGTTATTATTTCTACTACTACAACAATTATTATTGTTATTATTGTTATTGTTATTATTACTACTACTACAAGTTCTACAACTATTATCATTATTATTATTATTATTATTTCTACTACTACGACTATTATAATTTATTATTATTATTATTTCTACTACTACAACTTTTATTATTATTACTACTACAAATATTAAAATGGATTATTTATTATTATTATTATTATTATTATTATTATTATTATTATTATTTCTACTACTACATCTATTATTATTATTACTACTACAACTATTATCATTATTATTATTATTATTAGTTCTACTACTACAACTATAATTATTAATACTACTACATCTATTATTATTGTTATTATTATTATTCTTATTTCTACTACTACAACTTTTATTATTATTACTACTACAAATATTAAAATGGATTATTTATTATTATTATTATTATTATTATTATTATTATCATTATTATTATTTCTACTACTACATCTATTATTATTATTACTACCAGGGGCGGATCCAATGTATTAGGTGTGGGGTCCCGGGCCCCCAGTCACTTCAAGCCCACTAGTATAATTTTATGAAAGCCCAGCCGGAAGATCCAATAAAAATTAATCAGGCCCCCTTAACAATCTCATGCTTCATCATCAGGGACCCCACTTTTATATTTATTACTGAAAAATAAGACATGCTAGCTTTCTTTTTATAAATTATAAACATATTTATATCTGGACATATTTTCTTTTCCCCAACGATGTGGGATAAGATCACATCCCTTGTTATTTTATTCCAAAATTTTGTTACACATTTTAAGTACTAAATTTAATAAACATGTTATTTAATCTTTTGACACACTTTTATAATACATTTTTTTGACCGAATTTCTTTCTTTTTGTAGTGTTTAATAAATATAATATGTAACTTAAGGGTATCACTAAGAATGGTGCTTAAAAAAAAATTGTAGGTAGTTTTAATGGTTAATTCAGTTATGATTTACCATTATTTACTCGGTTTTCATGTAAAATAGAAAATATCAACACATGAACCGACCCGTTTTGAGGCGTTAGATATCAACACGTGACCCGACCCGTTTTGAGACGTTAGCTAACCCGTCTATATTGCCTTTTTAAACGTTTGGTGCCCCCCACGAATCAAATTCCTGGATCCGCCACTGATTACTACTACAAATATTATTATTATTATTATTATTATTATTATTTCTACTACTACATGTACTATTATTATTACTACTACAAATATTATTATTATTATTATTATTATTATTATTATTATTATTATTTCTACTACTACATCTATTATTATTATTACTACTACAAATATTAAAATGGATTATTTATTATTATTATTATTATTATTATTAATATATAAATTATTATTTCTACTACTATCACTATTATTATTACTACTACTACTACATCTATTATTATTCTTATTATCATTATTATTATTATTTCTACTACTACAATTATTATTATTATTATTATCATTATTATTATTATTTCTAATACTACAACTATTATTATTATTATTACTACTACAAATATTAAAATGGATTATTATTATTATTATTAGTATTATTATTATTATTATTATTATTATTATTATTATTATTACTACAACTATTATTATTGTTATTATTATTATTATTATTTCTACAACTATTATTTTTATTATTATTATTATTATTATTATTCTTATTATTACTACAACTATTATTATTGTTATTATTATTATTATTTCTACAACTATTATTTTTATTAATATTAATTATTATTATTATTATTATTATTATTATTATTATTATTATTATTATTATTATTATTATTAGTTGTACTTCTACGACTATTATTATCAGTATTTCTACTATAACTATTATTATTATTATTATTATTATTATTATTATTATTATTATTATTATTATTATTATTATTATTATTACAACTATTATTATTATTATTATCATTCTTATATTACAACTATTATTATTATTACCACAACTATTAGGCCTATTATTATTATTGTTATTATTGTTACATCAATAATTATTATTACCACAACTATTAGGCTTATTATTATTATTGTTATTATTGTTACATCAATAATTATTGTTATTATTAGTTCAAGTGAGGCAAAAGAATAAATGTCTAAAAGATTAAAACTAATAACTTTTCCTAAATCTCATAAACAATTTATACTAACATCTACCTTTAAAAGATTGGGATATATAATCTAACATACATAAAAACATCAATAACTTTACTAATCTAAAAACATATAAATATATGTAATTGTGACGGTAGGAAAACATATAAATATATAAAACATACATAAAAACATATAAACCATAATCCATACTAAACAACAAGTGAACAAATGCAACTACAATTTAATCAATGTAGTCTTCAAATAGAAATATTTATTCACAAATAACTCATTACAATCAAATCCAAAAATTACTCCTAATCAAACCGCATACACACAGTAAAATCATATTCAAATTGAGAATAAAAACTAAAGTATACACAAAACATGAAAACAAATACGAACTATGAAAATCAATACCTACTCATACAACAAAACATATAAATATATAAAAACATAAAAGAAACTTACATTCACATCAAAATTAAGATCAAAATCATCAAGTTCTTCCATGTTGTCGTTGTTTTCTTCTTCTTCTTTCCCCTTCGTTGCTCTCGTTACCGGCGCCGGATTCGGATGATGGAGACGGCGTCAAAACCCGGCGGTACAAAACCCTAGCGCCCCTTATTTTTTTTTTATGGTCCCTTGATGGTGACGGCAGTAAACCTAGCGCAAAAGAAGTGAAAAAAAATAGTGTAAAAATTAATCCGGCGCCAATGAATTATTTATGGACACGAATGAAGTGGTGAAAGGGGTTAGGGCGCTGTTGATGGTGACGTTTGTGAGTATTGGGGCGCCGATTTGACAACATCGGGGCGCCGCACGTGGTTCTTTTGTGTATTTATTTGGTTTGTGAAACACGAGGTCTGAAAAGGTGGGGCGCCGGGCACATTTGGTTATTGGTGTAGGGTTTATCCACGTGTCGGGATTAAAAGGGGGGGCGCCGGGCGCATTTGCTATTTTGCGTAGGGTTTATCCACGTGGTGCGATTTAAATGACTGGGCCCATTAGGTGGGGCGCCGGGTCCATGCATGGCGCTGGATGTCACGGGGTATGAACACGTGGTGCGATTTAAATGAATGGGCGCCGGGTCCACTCCATTTGGCGCCGGTCCCACGTATGAATTGCGTTTAAGGATTAATTAATGTGATTAATGGGTTTAAATACTAATAAATCTTTGACTAACGGATTAAAAACGTATTAACAATTGGTGGGGCGTCGGGGCGCCATTTTTGGCGCCAAATGGTGGATTAGTTTGTTCAATCCTTCGGTCAACGGATTAATTTGTTTAAACAGGTATGGTCAACGGATCATTTCTGTGATTTTCCCAAAATTATTTCTGCTTTTGTTATAGGAAAGAGTTTTTTTATATATTTATCACATCTCTTCTCTACAAAACATACAAACGAAAACCAAGTGAGATGCAATAATGTAAGGTCATGAAGAGTTGTTTTGTCAAATTGAAGTGTTGAGTGAGGTTATACACTTAAGGTAGGGTTTAAATGAGAATAAGAATTTGGGTGTGTTTGGCTTTAGGGGATTATTGGGGATTTTAGGGGATTGAGATTCTATTTTTAAGAAACTTCATCTCTTACATATTTATAATCTTTGTTTGGCATGAAAAATGATAGAGGGATTCTCTAAAAAATAATCCCCATAAGTACAAGCTCCTAAAACTAGCTTCTACAAAGAATCCCCATCTCCTTGTTATTGAATTACTAAATTACCCTTTTATAATTATTATAAAAAATGAAATCATAAACCATCATGTCCATTTATGTCATTTTACACAAATAAGCTCCATCTCCAATTAGTTTGCCAAACACGAATCAAAAAATAAAAGTTCCAGCTCCAACCCCAAATAAAAGCTCCAGCTCCAGCCCCAAACTTCCATCTCCAGCTCCAGCTCCAACTCCAGCTCCATCTCCAGCTCCAGCTCGTTTTGCCAAACACACCCTTTGTGTGAGAATGAGGGAACCAATGATATCAAGCCATGTGTACAAAGAGAATGTTCCACATGTACAAAACCCATTTACCCCCAACATCAATTATCTCACAAACGACAAATCGAAAAATTATGAAAATTGCACCATTAAATTCGTCGTTTTCTCCTCTTCGATTTGCCGTCCCTCAAGACATACTTTCGAAAAGTTTTTTTTTTTTTTCATTTTTTTGGTGGGTTTCACATTTACTAACACATGTGTTAAAGTGTTGCGTTTAGGGTTTAGGGTTTGGGGTTTAGGGGTTAGGGTTTAGGGTTTAGGGTTTAAGGTTTGGGGTTTCTCCCCTAAACCCCAAACCTCAAACCCTAAACCCTAACCCCTAAACCCCAAACCCTAAACCCTAAACGCTTTACAAAACACTAAACCCTAAATCTTTCTAAACCCTAAACCTTGAACCCCTTCTAAACCCTAAACCCTTATAAACCCTAAACCATAAACCCTACTAAACCCTAAACCCTAACCTTAACCACAAATTAAATGTACAACTAATCACTAACACATGTGTTACTAATTTGTGAAACCCACCAAAAAATGAGGAAAAAAAAGAGTTGTCAAAAGTATGCCTTGAGGGACGGCAAATCGAAGAGGAGAAAACGCTGAATTTTATGGTGCAATTTTCATGATTTTCCGACTTACCGTTTTTGAGATATTTAATTTTTAAAAATGTGGAGGAGAGAGAATAAAGTATGGAGGAGAGAGAATAAAGTGACACATGGCAGAAATCTGTTGGTTCCCTCATTCTCAATCAAAATTGGTGTACTCATTTGAACCTTACTCTATACACTTATACTCCGTACTACGTAATATTTTCTGAATTAATTATGCAATTAAATGAGCGGCTCACGTTTTTCTGTTCCAAAATATTGTAAACAATTCTTTAGAGAAATAATAAAAATAAATATATATGTTATGCTATACCAATAAGAGTATAATGGCGGAACCAGAATAAAATGTCGATGCACTACATTTTCCCCCTACAAAATAACAGTTATTGCCAAGGCGTTAACAAGCAAAAAACAATACTAACAAGACATAGTTCAAAGTATTTGTTGTTTCCTGTTCAATGTTCGTTTCTGAAAAACAAATTTAGCTAGCCTCAACAAACGATAGACAAAATGGAAAGAAATATGCATATTTATTTCACCATCAAACGAACAAGGTTGCCGATGTTATTCACGTAAGCAATCTATCGTTGCTACTAATAATCCGGATGCAAACATCATCTTGAAAGAGGATAAATAGCCGATTGTTGGTAAAATACAATTTGATCGTTGAAAACCAAAAACGAATTACGTTTACATGGGCTCAAAGCCTGAAATCCTGAATTTTTCTAGAACTTTGATGCTTATCTACACAAATAATATCTACGAACTATTGAATTTGTATATCCAAAATCGTGTTAAAAATCCCGACAAACAAATGATATTGATTAGCGAGTTCTGTCCTCATAAGTTGGATGCCTACTTAATCTCCAACTCTCTCTTTAAATGTATATAAAGAACAATTAATAGTCAACTAACTACATGTCTGAAAACTCCAGTGCATACTCTTACCAACAAGTGATTTGAGTTATGTATGAATTTATCTGTTTTTATGTATAGATCCTTTTAGTTATTATATAAAAAAAAAATGTTTTCAACACTAATTAAAAGAACTGTTAGAACATTAAAATATATATTTGAGTTATTGACCATAAAATTGGGAAATGATTGATCAAGGGGACAAAGGTTGGCAATCATAAAGTATGATAGTTACGTCTAACGGTAAGCACCAAAACTCCATTACATACATTTTTTATATAATAAAAATTAATAAATATCTGAATTTTACAATGTCGTACCTATTACCAACTAAAACAGTAGTATCAAATATCTTTTCCCCTATCCATAAATGTCCTTTAGATCCAACCTTTTTTATTTTCACAAGCTGTAAAGTCATCTAAAGTCATATCATCGACATAAAAAAACCAGAAATCTTAGCCAAACTACTTGAATATATATCTTATAATGAATTAAAAAACCATATAATATTCACTAAAGTGTATGTTTTTATACACATCTCAAAGATCTTCGATTCTAATCTCCCCAGGTTTCTTTTGCTTTACCAAAGTTTTCACTAATTCCCGTATCCTTTTGTGTTAGATTTGCTATTTCATCGCTCGATTCGTTATAGCTTTGTATCGATCACATTTTAATGGTCGATCGATTCAAATATTGTATGGCATTAACTTTTTTGCATATGCATATTCTGTATTAAGTTAGTAATGTTGCATTATGTTCATCTTCAGGCTTTTATGTTGTTTGTTACAAATTTGTGATATATCTACTTTCAAACTTTTCAATTCATCTTCTTTTTTAGCAATCGTAACCCTTCCAAAGCACAAAGGAAAAAGGGGGCCCTTTTGTTTGACCACTGACCACTAGCCTTTTTGTCTTTTCAACAAGATAGTTAGGAGAAAAACAGAGCAATGTATGTGTGTATGAAGGGTCATTTTCGTCATCTAACACCCTTGTGATTCTTTCACCGGCCCATCCAACTCATGGGTTGACCTAACATCTCGTTGACCTAAAACTAATTTTGAATGAAAGTACAGTTCACATGGTTGTGAGGCTAATTCAAGAGTCATGTGATAACTAAAAGATTATGGCACCGTGGACAAATCTCTTCCTGATACTATTCCTGCACCGAAAAGATTTTATTGTTGAAGGAAGCATACGTACACATAACCGTGGACATATCTATTCTCATACGTAGCAAAATGGACGGGTTGGATAACGGATAAAAGTAACTTCATTTGTCATCCTTGATGCTTCCATAACAATTTGTGGGGGCCACGCGAATTTCACTAGAGGAGAGTTTTGTTCGGTTTAGTTGTATATGACCATAAACTCATACCATAATGAACGTAGTCAGCGTAAGATAAGTAAAACAAGTGAATAAGAAATTCAGAGCTAATGCAATCATAATGAAATGGAGTCTTCACTAAAATTATCAAAATCATTCTATATTATGAGAAAGCTTTTGGTAATGCATACTAATTTTCCAACACATTGCTGTACAACAAAACTGGCACATGAATTGTTTGTATATGCAAACTGTGATGATAACTAACGTTTATAAAGATGATCAGATAACCTCTCTATTCTCGACTACTTTTCTCCCTCAAGCTTTCTGAGACATTTGAGCCATCATATGAAGAAAGGAAAAACGAGCTTTGATTCTTTTGCAGAAACCTACATAATAACGAAGAGGAAATATAAGTTGACTATATTCATATCATATACAAGATGTAATTGATGAAAAGAGATAGAAGAAGAGTCCTACTGGAGAAAGTCGAGAAATTTTTGCTGCAATTGCGTCATCAGATCTTCTTCTATGTTTACATATGGCAATAACTCAGGCAGCTTAACTACATGGCAAAAGAACACATCATATCAGAAAAGCTTTGAACTAATTAGAAACATTAATTATTATTTTAATAACTGCTTTCTGAGAAATTTATGGTTGATATTTTTCATAATTGGTAGAACTAGACTAATACGTTTTGTTTCGGTTAGGGAATAAACAACTACCAACAACACACATAACTTAATTGATCCGGACTTGATTGGATTAGCTCTAGTGACGTGATTACATCCATAATCTAATTCATACATCAAAACTTGACCTAGCTAAATGGATCATGATCCGGCTTTAGATCAAACGGGTAAACGGATGAGATTTTCCCCTGTTCAGGTTACCCGGAGAGGGTGAGTATTTTTACTCAGCTGTACGTGGCCTAACCGGGTTATCCCGTGACCGTTTCCAACCCTTTTCCTGGCCACCCTAAGATGTGCAGCTGGTGAGGTTTGAACCTGAGACCTCTTGTGAGGATATCAGGACGCCAACCACTAGACCATCTTAGTGAGGATATTTGGCTTAGATCGGCATCCTTTATGACCTTTGATCATATAACTAGCTTTTCCTACTGCCTAAATAAAAAGCTTATACTACATAGTTACACATATACAAAGTACCCAAAATCATAACACCTCAAATTTTATAATATCTTATATGTTCTCGCAAGTCTTGCAGTAACCAATTACAATTGTACATATACGAGTGCAGAAAACTTTAGCATAGCAACTCAACATTCATCATAGAATCTTTTTCTCACTGCACATTGTAGTATCAGACAGCTCGAGATGAACTCTTGAACTGGGAGAATATCTAATAAAACGCCTCAACTTTCATCATGAGATAGATAACTTGCAAACTTAAATGTACTTCTAGGATACAAATCTTAGAAACATCAAACCTCAATTCTAAAGATAAATGCAACAATAAAAGGGTGTTGTATAGCTGGTAAACTTTACATAAAATATGCATTGATACAAGAATATAAATCCTCCCCTAAAAAGCCATGTATTGGTTTTAGTTCGTTCTCATTAATTTTCTAGTTTCAAGATCTAGCAGAAGATCATGTATATCTCAATCTAGAGGATTTATGCCTTGCCTAGTTTTTAGTTTTTAAACATTAATCTACTGTTTATGTCCATACTTTCATCATTTCATGTTCCTATCCATTCTAATATTACCCTAGTACATTGAATCAACGTAAAATCGATGTTGTAGTGCTCATCTGTTACAGGGTGCAAGTAATTTTACAAAAAAGTCTTATACAGTAAAAGCACAATAGCTTTTTGGTACTGGTAGTACAAGTTGTATAATAATGCATGTTTGACCACTGATTAATAAGATGAAACATTGAGGTGCTATGTTTCAGAGTCCTTTATGGTATGAAATGAATACAAGTATAATTGTAGCAGTATTATACAAGTACTAACGTAGAGCATGCAGTTTAACATAGATATAAAATGCGTTCCATTACAAGCTTGTATGGTGCAAGCACAAGTACATTAATACATCATACGGGTACAGTTTTATCGAAGTAATGTGTTCAGTTTTATAAGTTGAGTTTTTGCTTTTTAACATGTAAGGTGGAAAAGTACAAGTGCAGTTGTAGTTTCTAAGGTACAAGTGCATTGATTATTGATAATTTTTAAAAATATCTGGATAAAAAAAACATACCAAAGAGGCGCAGTAGATGTTCAGCACCATATATGCTTGAAGGGGAAACATCATCTTTAACATTATCACGATATTGTTTCCGTTCTTTATTGTATAAAAGAATAACCGGCAAGGCCCGATCAAAGTAACACCTTAATCCCTTCAAAATCTCTGCAACCGAATCTGTCATCCTATATTCAAGACAATATTATTATGGATTAAACACTTCTTGTACCAAAATAAGGGATCACTGCAATTCAGCTCAATCTGGAATTGACTAGAATTATTTTAAGAACAGTAACTTAGTATATGTACAAAAAAAATCGTACATGTCATCCTTCTTTGACCTGTATTCGAGGTACTTTTCCAATATTCCATCAACGTTTGGGGAACGCGGAAGATTAACAAGCTGCAACGTGATATTACTTTCCATTAGCTCAAATCTATTTGGTATTAGTCAAAGAAATCAAAGTATGCACTAGTATATAATTCAGGTAGTAAGAATGTCAGCATTAAAAGACAGACCAAATATGATGATAAAAGAAATTGAAAGCACGCATCAGTCACAGTAAACCTTTTTCTCTCATATTGTAGAACACTGCTAAAATGTTATAATATATTTATAGACAGAAATGGCAGTTACTGGGTAAACATACCTTATCCTTCTTGTTGACAAATTCCCAATCATCCACAAGTTGCTGCTTCAGAATTGATGAAATTAGAATGTTCACCGGATTTTCAGTTGATGCACTCGCCTTCTACAAATAACCCCAAAAACACATATTTATGAGATAGGTCCTATATATTGGAAATTTTATACATGTTGCAAAGTGGACCCTGAATTTGGAATGTTGGAACTAATGTCAAATACGAGTACATTAAACTATTATAGCATCAATTTTGAAACAGTGGGAATTACCTCAGTGCTAGAATCATTATTTCGTTTCTTCCCTTTTGCCCCTACAACAACAATAGGCAATAGACCACAGTTATGGTTACGTAGTTATTAAAGTACAACATTTGCAAACAATTATCAGAGGTAAATAAATTGAGAACCAGAAAATTCGAAAAAAAAAACATATAATTTTAGCAATGCTAGCTTCTATTATTAATTAAGTTCAGCAAGGAGCAATAAGCGTTTAACTTAACAATGTTATATTATATTCTTTCAACTGGTAAAATTACATAGGAAAATTTTATTTTAACCTTCTTATTTAATATTGTAGTCACATCTGGATTTGGCATCATATACATTTGATCCTATAGATGACAGCAATGTTTAACTTGCTTTAAAGAAATAAAAAAATACCAGGTCTTGCATAAAAAGAAAAAATATCAGGTGCAACAGAAATGATTTAACACTCATCTCCCTAGGAAACATTTCAACAATCAGACAGAAATTACACAAATATAAATAATGATTACTATAATCCTATGTGATCACCGCAAATATGATTCAAGAAGCATACATATTAATCGAAGATTTCAACATCTAAACTTGCAAGAAAGAATTTAAAATAAATGCAATATAATTTGTTGATTGATTCAACACAAATGTATGGTAATTAGTTGAAATTTGAGTTTAGAGGATATACCATTACTCTTTAAGTCCTCCTTGTCCACCTTTGATTCTGGAAGGTTTAAAACAAAAGGTTTCCGTTATAATCATTATCACCAGTATTATTACAAAACAGAATAGTATCAAACTTACCACTTAGATTCAGACCAAAGCTAATGGAACTATGTATTTATAAACAATATATCTTTTCCTAATTATGACAGAAGTGATCAATGAATACTAATATAAATTAAGTAACTAGCACTAACTCCTACACAATGGACTAGTTGACCACATAGTTTCACAGTTAAGGGCTGTAAGACTTGATTAATATGTCGTTTGTCATTAAATAATATCTAAAGATATGACACATTATAAGCTAACGAAAGAGGGAATACCATTTGATACTTTAGGCTTCTTTTGATTTGAGCGTCCTGACTTCGGATTCGCCTCGACACCCTGTTTTTTGTCGAGGGCTTGCTGTTTCAATTTGTTTTCCTCGTTGTCCTTCATCAGGCGGTCAGCACCTACCCATTCATCCCAACTGTCATCAAGATAACAAATCTTCAATAACCATTTCTGCACACATTTTAGAAAATGAACAGAAACAAAAACAAGCCTGTATTATATTTCGGTTTTACCTCAAATTCCCCCATGATGGTACTCTATATAAATCAATGTTTTTCCTCATCATATTATAATCCTTATCTCTACAGAACTTAGAAATTATGTTTATATTAAACCTTGTAAAAATTTAATAAAACCTGTGCATGATGTCACAACAGCTATACACAAGTTACAGGTATTGTTGTCTCTTAGCAATCAATGTTTCACTCACCTCCACTATAAAACATACTCCGTATGTTTTATTCTTGTAACCAGCAATCTACTTAATCTAAATTTATACCTCTTTCCATTCTGTCACCTGTACACATTATGGTATGTTACAGCCTACATGAGAGTTTGGCTATCTAAAATTCATTAAGAGTTTAAATGACCAAGATTAATACATAAACATCTGATTTCTTGCCAAAAAATAGGCCTAGCAGAACTTTCCAAATCTCTAGCGTTTTGCAAAGTCAATGCTAATTGTAGCGTCTTATGACTTTGTCATTTATAGGTCTAGATTGTGCGGTAGCGAATCATTGGCAACTTTTTTGAAGTGCAGTGTTGATCTTGTGTTTAACAAGGCTCTAAATTAGACAACTCCATTCATCAAGACTTACATTTAAGTATGTATATAAACTCATATACAACCTATATCACGGTATGTATTTTAAGGTATTTAACCCAGACACTGTTCCAGTACCAGACAACTTCACTTGCAGGGGGCTTAAAGGGGAACACTTTAAATTGATATCTTCTGAAGCTTCTGCAGTCTGCTTGTTAACATATCACTAAAGGGAGGAAAACACACTGAAGGCGATTATATAAAAGAAGTTAGAATGTAACCAGTATCCCCTATGACACACCCCTACCTCTTCCCTGTAGGTGATAAAAATAAACATGCTATACTGGTTAACCACCTAATGTCATCTTACAAAACTAATGTAACCGCAGAAGAGAAAACCACCATCACTTGTCCTTAAAGTGAAAGTTGAAATACTAATATACCTAAAACAACTCCATTACATAAATGAAGGAGCATAGTGCAACTGCCTAGTTGAGCAACCATTAAGCAGAAGATCTTCTTCTAGAAATGGAACAACTCTTATTGAGAATAACTAATTCTTTGAGAAAGGAAGTTTATTAAAATAAACCAATTAATGCACTAAAATTCAGAATAATATAACAAACCAAGTTACAAAATGTGAATGTTTGCAACATCAAGTAAATAGGTTTACTCTATATCTGTGGTTATTTGATAGGTCAATAATCAGACCCATGCACTCAAATAGAGATTTTAAGGAATGTAATGTACTACGTAGTAACATATAACATGATGCATGTTTACGCCCAGTCACACATTGAGTTTCAATTTCTTAAAATATGAGCATCGCATAATATTTTAATCTCACATTTATCTCTTACTCGTGAGACAAGCTAGATTGAGCTGGGCATAATGTTAAACCTTATCTATAAATGTAACATTCTCATCTCAAAGCTCGATATGAACTTGGAATTTCTATAACAGCAACACGTATATGAAACGAAACCATACTCACGTTTTACTCCAACCCTACAAAACAAATGAAAAGTGTATGTCAGTTAATATCGCAACATAAATGCAAATAGAAATTATGGAAAATTGGGAAGCTAACAGCATGATTAATCATTGCTGAAACATAACTAGCAGCTACACGATATATAATAAAAGACATTATTCGTTGAACCACTGAGGCAGAGTCGAAATCAACCCTTTAACTTACCAGATAATGAACGAAATATCTCCATTCTTTCTTGCGAAGCTCAGATTTTTGAACCTTCAAGATAGATAAACAAAGAACAAAAGCATAAACAGATCAGATCGAAATTACTTGAATCAGTTCAGTAAAGTTATAAAAGACCCAACTAAAGGATAACATTTCCATACTTAAAAGTTGAAATTAAGTTATACAAAACAAGTGTTTTTGGAGAAACAATACCTTTGCATCTGCTACTGTAAGATTAATATAAACTTACGTCATAATACATAATGGAGAACATAGTACGTAGTTAAATTTTGAAATAAAATGATACAGAACAAGTGCTTTAAGGGGAACAGAACCTTTGCATTCACAATTCTAATATGGGTAATTAAATTAAGTCATGAAACATGATGCAGAACATAAAAATGTGGTGTATGATAATGCCAGTTTAGTAGATGATCACGAATCAGAGTTAACAGCATGATTCTTGTAAACAACACTAAACATATGCATGTGGGTATGTGTGTTTTCAGTTGCCAAATGATCATTTATCTGTTATTATCTAGTACAGACTCCTCCAACTTCCACATTTTTCTTGTTATAGAATGTATATGTAATTCCTTCACTTTATTTAAAAGGCATCTTGAATGCTATTACAAAATATGGTTATTTAAGGCACTTGCCATTATTAACCTTGTTCTCTCATTCTCTACAACTGCAATAATCCTTCCAAAGTTAACTTGAGATAGTAACTAATTACAATGGTATGTTTATTATACCCCAGATGACCAGATTGCGATATTTTGATAGGAAGTAACAGTAAGCACAACAAGTATTTCAAACTCTTTTACCAAACTGTTGACTGATTGAATCAGATCATAAATGGTAGCCCTAAGTTAATCGAACATTAAGTATATACACCATGTTACATGAATCATCATGGGCTCATGGTGTGCAGTCATATCTGATTGCATTCCACGCATATAAATCTTACGACACGGATGAATACAGAGTCTAACGAATATGTGCTCTTTGTTTTAGTTTACCTATATCAATAAAAGCGTACTAACTACAAAACAAATTCCGAGGTTGTTGCACATAAATTACTACACATTACAAAAGCAGCTTACTATAAACCAACAAAACAAAGTACAGCTTCAATTTGCTGTGCAAAAAATCACAAGTTCAGCAATGATTGAACTCATCTGATGGTTTCCACACCATTAATCTATAACTGCAAAACATTTTAATACTACGTAATATATACTCGTATAATCCAAATACCATATATATACATACACACACATTCATATAAATACATATATACACACACATTCAAATAAATACGGAGTATTAAATACATACACACACAATAATGCAAATGCCTTTGCTTCGTATATGTGAAACCCTAACATTCTGTTCAAGCCCGAAAAACTTAATCAAGTAATCAAAGCTTATCTATTATGTATTCTTCATAAATAATAAATAATAACATAACAAGTAGCTAGCAATAAATTACATCATATTATTATTTTATCATCCTCGTTACCACGATTTGCTTCAAGTCAATTAAGTTACAAACTATCAATCAATCGCATACAATAACTGAAACTAAAACTGATAATCGAGTTAAAGATTAAATCAAACAAAAAAAATGAACACCTTAGCTTCGTATATGCGAGGTCCGTGATACGCGAGAACTCTCTCGCCGTCGGTAAATAAGCTGATTCTCGAATCAGACCGACGGCGATTAGCGTCGGTATCGGTAGGGGAATTGGCGTCTCTGGAAGTCGCCATTAGCGAAGTGGCGGTTTGTAAACCCGCCTGTTTTTTATTTCGTGGGCTGTGTATTTGTGTTTGCTTCTTCTTTGTCTGCCTTGTTTCTCTCATTTTTTGCAAATATAATTATTTTTATTTATGTTATTTTCAGTTTCTCATTTAGAATGTTACTGTTACATTTTACATCTTATATACAGGTAATAAAAATTGATGAATTTAGAATTTATATATTTATCTTTTTCTAAAAAAAGAAATTATATATTTATCACATATGTGATACAATACGATATCACCGTATGATATGTAATACTATTCGATAGGGTATATAATACGGTACAATATGATACTACGTATGTAATAGGATACGATACGATACTATATCATATGTAATACAACGCAATAATATATATGTAATATAATGCAATAGATTATGTAATATGATACAATGTTAGGGGTGGGATAACTTTATAAATTATGATAATTAATTTGAAATATCATGCTGTCCAAATTTTTAATTGTTAATAACAATTGAAGGACAACACCAAAAGTGAAGTTTTTACCATAAATGTACAATGATAATATGTTAAATCATGGTTTAACATCTTAACAATATTATTAAAAACTTTAAAGAGTGAGTAATAATGTATTTTATTTTCTTCATACTATCCCCGGCGTGATATAATTAATTAATGCATGACATACGATAAAACGAATCAATTATAGACCATGGCAAGTTTTTACATATTGTTTCAATTTGATTCCTATTCCCAAACCCATATTCATACCATCCAATAAACCAAACATCCCTTAAAATACTACTAATATTTTGGATAGGGATGGCACTCACGGGTCGTGGGTACGGATATGCCAAACCCATCATCCGTCCGCGACGGGTTTTTTTACCCGCAAACCCTTGAATACCCACTAGCGGGTTTATTTTTACACCCATACCCGTGCCCCGCGGATACCCGCGGGTCGCGGGTAATCCGCGGGTATTTAATAATATAAACATTTTATCTAAATATCAAAAGATTTTATATAATTTTTATGTATAAAAATGTTTTAAAACATATTCAAATCAATGGATCGTAATTTTAAACGAATTAAATTGTTAAAATTTAAGGCATACGGACTAATAGTTTGATAACTATCAATTTATTTGATAAATTTTTTCTTGATCATTTGATAAGTTTGCTATTCGAAACATGAAAACTTTACTTTTTGTCTCTATATGAATAGTTTTATTTTATATAGTTAATATTAACCATTATATATACATATATATGCAATAGAAGGTATCTAACTATCTATAATGTGTTTTGTAGGTTCGCGGATCGGGTTTACCCGCGGGTATAAATCTATACCCATCACCCGACCGCGACCCGCCAATGGGTAGAAGTTCATACCCGTAACCCACCCATGGGTAAAAATTTCACTGGTTTACCCACCCACGATGGACGGGTACCCACGGGTAGCGGGTTTTTTCTCGCCCATTGTCATCCCTAATTTTGGAAAGTGAAATTACAAGTACATCAAATGATAAATGAATTCTGACAATTTAAAACATCAAAAACAAGCACATTAGTCGTGCTATAATTTTGCAAAAATATTTAACTTTTTGAAAGATGTACATATATAATCCGCTAATGATGAAATTAAGTTACAAAATCAATCAATCGCATATAATAATTGAAGCTAAAACTGATAATTGAGTTGAAAATTAAATTAAAATAAACATGGACATGCCTTAGCTTTGTATATGTGAGGTCCATAAGACGCGAGAACTCTCTCGCCGTCGGAAAATAAGCTGATTCTCGAATCAGACCAACGACGATTAGCGTCAGTATTGGTGGGGAAATTGGCGTCTCTGGAAGCCTGTAAACCCGCTTGTTTTTGATTTCGTGGGTTGTGTGTTTGTGCTTGCTTCTTCTTTGTCTGCCTTGTTTCTCTCATTTTTTGCAAATATTATTCTCTTTATCTTTGTTATTTTCAATTTTTCATTTGAAATATCAATGTTACATTAAATTACATATATATATATATATATATATATATATATATATATATATATATATAGAGTTTGGATCAGATGAGAACATCAACGAAATAAGAACAAATAAGAACACATCTGAACCACACAATATTTTAATCTAAGGCTTGCAAAATTTTAAGGATTTATCATTTTTTTTAAAATCAAAAAGGGTAAAAAAGGAACAAAATTATTGATCACCCACGTGATCTCATTCAACTCAAATTAATCTCCTAGAAACTCTCATCTCAAATTCTAACTCTCTGCAATTCGTTTCTTTCTTATACAAAACTATTAAAATCTTATATTTTTGTTATATTTTTGAACGGCAGTGTTTTACGTAATGAATGCATCTAGCTATACTTCTAAATATATCCATATATCTTCTTATTGTCTTTTAGGGTATATCGACATGTGTTTTACGTAGTCTGTTATTTTTTTCTATTCTTTTAAAAAATTTGGTGCATCGAAGCATATATGTGTTCATCAAAGCACTTTTGTGAATCTATATTTGCAAAAGTTTGTGGTTTGTGAATCTGTATTTGTAAAAGTTCGTGAATTTGGGTTCGAAGATTTAATGGATATACAATAATTGGATGTACATCCATATGCTTTTTTGTAATATGTTAAATTTTTATAAAATGTGTTACGAGCAGATACACAAAAATATTCTTGATCATCTGTTTTATATAAAATGGCTTATGCGTTCATTAAATGCACAAAAAAATTCATGTGCATCTTTCACTAAATAATCAAAGATTCGTCACATAAAATAATTGACGATGATGGGTATAATTAAATAATCAGAAGAGCTAAACATGAATTAAAGATAGATTTTAGTAACAAAAATATGAATAAAAACCTTGTTTATTTTTGAAACTAACAGAATATTCTTCAGGAGAGAAAATTTGGGAAAAAGAAATAGATGAGCCAAAATGACCATTGTACCCCTTGTTCTCATTGTTCTTATTTATATGATGTTCTTATTAGAACCTTACCCTATATATATATATATATAAATTCATGTGCATCTTTCACTAAATAATCAAAGATTCGTCACATAAAATAATTGACGATGATGGGTATAATTAAATAATCAGAAGAGCTAAACATGAATTAAAGATAGATTTTAGTAACAAAAATATGAATAAAAACCTTGTTTATTTTTGAAACTAACAGAATATTCTTCAGGAGAGAAAATTTGGGAAAAAGAAATAGATGAGCCAAAATGACCATTGTACCCCTTGTTCTCATTGTTCTTATTTATATGATGTTCTTATTAGAACCTTACCCTATATATATATATATATATATATATATATATATATATATATATATATATATATATATATATATTGTAACACCCCGCAAATTTGAACGCGATTATTAATATTAACCACTTGCATTATTAGGCTAATTCCCTACTTGAGTGAATTCACAACACATTTTAGAGGTAAGTCTAGCAAAGCCCAACTAGTTAATACGCGTAGTATCACTTATTTGTAATTAGACATAATTATATACGAAACGAATTGAGCGAACGCGACAAAAATATACGATTGTTGGTGAACGAATTTATTTAATAAAACGAAAATTATTAAATAACATAAACGTTTATTAAATATTATGTTGATAATATTTACAAATAAGTTGTAACGAATAACGTATAAATTGTACATTTAAAATAAAACAAAGTATGAAATTTTATAAATTAATTAAAATGGTCTAATAAAATACCCTAATTAAAAATATAACAAAATACGAATTAAAAAATATACATGTTAAAAAGATTTGTATTTAACGATCGGTTAAACAAACACGGGTAAAATACCGCAAAATGGGACTCATTTTGGTTCCCAAAAATCTGCCCCAAACCCCCACCCAAACCCCATTTCTTCCTCATTATTCATTTTTCACCACCAAAAACACCTACAAACTCTCTCAATCCAATCCACATCAAAAAAAATCGGATTCGCAAATCAACCCACGAAATTTACATTTTCGGAATCCTCTCGAGCTAAGGAACAACATTAACAAAAGCCGTATCATCATCTTCTTCCTCATTTGGTCCCGATTCGCAATTGTAAGAAATTCCTAAAAACTTAGATTTACTCGTTTTTATGTATTATATGGGTGTAATATTGAACATACAACTTTGTTTTAACTATATAATGGAAGAAATCAAGGTTTTATGGCCGGAAAACATGTTAAAATCGGGTTTTGACCGGAAAAATCGCGGCAGTCGCTGCTACTGTCTGGGTGTTCATCTTTGCGACACAACGACTGTGTCGCATACTGTGTCGCAGAAATCAACCATGCGACACAACCCTTGTGTCGCACTCTTGTGTCGTATAAACGGTATTGTGTCGCACCTTGTGTCGCTGTTGACTCAGCACTTCGAATCTCTGCGACCCAACCCTTGTGTCGCAGAATTGTGTCGTATCATGCGACACAACGATTGTGTCGCATCACTATTCATTGTGTCGCAGAATCAGAAATTTTGAAGGATTTTTCACTATAGCAAAGTCAAATTTTACTGTAGCAATTCACTGTAGCACATTTACTGTAGCAAAGTCAACATTTTAGAATTTTTATTACAAACCGTCACCAACGGGCCAAACATGTTTTCTCAATAACAAACAATTACATACATACAGACAAACATTGGACGTACTAGTTGTGTACAACTAAACGAAATGTCTCGCGAGACACATACTTATTAAATCTCATACGTTTAGGACGTTAGGAGATCTCGGACTGTACTTGGGCTTAGGTTTGCTAGCACTCGCACAACTACATAACTCAACAGGTGAGTTCACAGCCCCTACCTTACTGTTTTAATTACTTTTGGGGTGGAAAACATAGTCAATCATTTCTATACAAAAATGTATGTATACTACTTTACTCAAACAAGTGGAGTACATTGAACTGATATACTGAAACGCAAACTGATGATTTTGAAATAACATTTTCATACTATAAACACTGTAAACGCATAAACATGTTTTGGAAACGTTGGAAAACAACCAACACGCTTTACGAAACTGATTGGGTAACAAATGGGTCCTACTGACATGGATCAAGGGACACTGACACTCCCTACTATTGAAAAGTCCCTACTGACATGGGCACTGGATCCCACTGACACGGATCCACTATTACTATTAAACTGCTAAAAAGTCCCTACTGACATGGGCACTGCATCCTACTGACATGGATCACTGAATGACTATTAGGATACAGACATTCCTACAATGACGATTAGGATACAGACATTCCTACAATGACTATTAGGATACAAACATTCCTACGATATCTATTAGGATACAGACATTCCTACAATGACTATTAGGATACAGACATTCCTACGGAACTATTAGGATACTGCTTTCCTACAATGCATTTTCATACAAAACAATTGGGCAACATCCCACACTGACAGATTTGGGTGACATCCCACTATGATTGTACTTAAACAAACGACATAAATGAAACTATTTGACCTCCGAGTCAATAAACTTACTCGAACTTGGTTCAACTACTACAAATATAAAACCTGTGAATTCACTCAACCTCGTTGTTGACTTTTACTATGTTTTTCAGGGAATTAGCTGCGCATGTAAGAATCGCCAACACATGGAGAATTAGGCGACCCGTGAAGCTTTAGGATGCCAACATTTTTGGAAAAACACATGGATTTCTCTAGTATAACTGAAACCGTTTTGTCATATTCTAGAAATCCACTTTTGTATACATATTACTTTTAACTTGTACGATTTGATAAATCGTAAATCTTGTAATTAACATTTTGGCATCTTAATATATATTATGTTATGTTGTAATCATAAGCTCTGATACGTATGCATGCTTTATTATTGTGACACCCCAGTACTTAAACTAAATGCTTCCGCTAAACAAATTTGGGGGTGTTACAGATTGGTATCAGAGACATTGGTTATAGCGAACTAGGAAACTTTAGGTGACTTAGAAACCTAGAGACCTAGACTATAGCCTTGGCTAGAACGTACATGCATACATACATTTGCATACATCTAAACTATCGATGCGATACCTCGATACGCGTGAACTGTTCACCACATTCGACTCGTTCATTTTGCTCAGATCTCAAATGAACTTGATCGTATTAAACGGCTGATGAGAAGAAGTATGTATTTAGTATCATATAATGACGCCTGGCCAACGTGATTATATAATACTGAGTACATATGGGTGTTTCATAGTCGTAAGATACGTGATGGGGATTCAACAATTTTTCTTGATACTCGAAAACTTGAAATATGTGAAACTTCATTCCTCACATACTTTACATTGGCATTGACTTCTGCATCTTTTCATCGCAGAACGTCAGCATGCCGCCTAAACAAAGAAATACTCGAAACAGTCGACGAAATGTTCCTCCTCCACCTCCGCCTCCAGAAACAACCGAACAAATAATCGAACGCCGCGTGGCTGAGGCTATTGCTCAGTACGAGGCCAGCCGCAATCGTGAAAATTTGACCAACAATAGCGGAGCCACTCCAGTCATTAGCGAAACCCCAAACAATACCCAACAGGGGTGTTCCTACAAAACCTTTCAGTCTTGTAAACCCAGCACCTTCACCGGGACCGAAGGGGCCATTGGCCTGGTCCACTGGATTGAGAAAATGGAATCGGTGATTGATATCAGCGACTGCGCCACCGACAAAATCGTGAAATACGCCACCTGCACTTTAGCCGATAAAGCGCTAACCTGGTGGAACGCTCAAGTCCAGATTATGGGATGCCCAGCTGCTCATTCCATGACCTGGGTAACTCTGAAACAGATGATGATGGAGGAATTTTGTCCTCCCAACGAGATGCAGAAACTTGAAAACGAATTCTGGAACATACAGATGATCGGCGCTGACATTACCGGTTACACCACTAGATTTCAGGAGCTTGCACGACTGGTGCCTCACATGGTAACCCCCGAGAGCAAACGCATTAAGCGTTACAACAGGGGTTTGGCCCCACAGATCCGAGGCATGGTAATGTCCTCCAAACCAGCTACCTTTAGGAGCGCGGTAGACCTGGCTCAAAGCTTGACTGATGACGCCGTTTTGATTGGTACTTTGAAAACTACCCCGGTGAAAACAGAACCTACCCGTACCGATGCGGGCGACAACAAACGCAAATGGAATAATGAGGGTAACGACCGCCAGGTTCAACAAAACAGAAACCCGGGAAACACCCGAGCCTTCGCTACGATCACCAACACTGAACAGAAACCCTACCTTGGTAACAGGCCCAAGTGTGGGAAATGCGGAAAACATCATGAAGGAGATTGTTTCTTCTGCGATAACTGCAAACGATATGGGCACAAAACTCAAACATGCCGAACCCACCCTGCAAACAATGAACAGCGAACTTAGGGGTGCTTTAGGTGTGGTGATCCTGGACACCACCGAAACCAATGCCAACAACCGAACAACAACCAGAACAACCCTGGGAACAACAATCAGAACAACAATAACCGCGTCGCTAACAAAGGCTACACCCCTAGCCGCGCGTACATCCTTTGTGCACCAGAAACGGTTGCGGATCTCAACTAGCACGGTACGTCTTAACGACTATTGCTACGATTTAACATACGTTTTATTCGAATGTCGATTCGAACACAACACTCGATAAACTCTGACCACGAAACGAAACACACAACATATTGAACTATGCCGCGAGCATACTTAAACTGATTGAACTTTAATGCAAACTATTACTATTGTTCACAACATGACTTATCGGAGAACATACGCCGCGGGCGATCCGACTTGATTTAAATCTCGGGACGAGATTTCTCTAACGAGGGGAGAATGTAACACCCCGCAAATTTGAACGCGATTATTAATATTAACCACTTGCATTATTAGGCTAATTCCCTACTTGAGTGAATTCACAACACATTTTAGAGGTAAGTCTAGCAAAGCCCAACTAGTTAATACGCGTAGTATCACTTATTTGTAATTAGACATAATTATATACGAAACGAATTGAGCGAACGCGACAAAAATATACGATTGTTGGTGAACGAATTTATTTAATAAAACGAAAATTATTAAATAACATAAACGTTTATTAAATATTATGTTGATAATATTTACAAATAAGTTGTAACGAATAACGTATAAATTGTACATTTAAAATAAAACAAAGTATGAAATTTTATAAATTAATTAAAATGGTCTAATAAAATACCCTAATTAAAAATATAACAAAATACGAATTTAAAAATATACATGTTAAAAAGATTTGTATTTAACGATCGGTTAAACAAACACGGGTAAAATAACGCAAAATGGGACTCATTTTGGTTCCCAAAAATCTGCCCCAAACCCCCACCCAAACCCCATTTCTTCCTCATTCTTCATTTTTCACCACCAAAAACACCTACAAACTCTCTCAATCCAATCCACATCAAAAAAATTCGGATTCGCAAATCAACCCACGAAATTTACATTTTCGGAATCCTCTCGAGCTAAGGAACAACATTAACAAAAGCCGTATCATCATCTTCTTCCTCATTTGGTCCCGATTCGCAATTGTAAGAAATTCCTAAAAACTTAGATTTACTCGTTTTTATGTATTATATGGGTGTAATATTGAACATACAACTTTGTTTTAACTATATAATGGAAGAAATCAAGGTTTTATGGCCGGAAAACATGTTAAAATCGGGTTTTGGCTGGAAAAATCGCGGCAGTCGCTGCTACTGTCTGGGTGTTCATCTTTGCGACACAACGACTGTGTCGCATACTGTGTCGCAGAAATCAACCATGCGACACAACCCTTGTGTCGCACTCTTGTGTCGTATAAACGGTATTGTGTCGCACCTTGTGTCGCTGTTGACTCAGCACTTCGAATCTCTGCGACACAACCCTTGTGTCGCAGAATTGTGTCGTATCATGCGACACAACGATTGTGTCGCATCACTATTCATTGTGTCGCAGAATCAGAAATTTTGAAGGATTTTTCACTATAGCAAAGTCAAATTTTACTGTAGCAATTCACTGTAGCACATTTACTGTAGCAAAGTCAACATTTTAGAATTTTTATTACAAACCGTCACCAACGGGCCAAACATGTTTTCTCAATAACAAACAATTACATACATACAGACAAACATTGGACGTACTAGTTGTGTACAACTAAACGAAATGTCTCGCGAGACACATACTTATTAAATCTCATACGTTTAGGACGTTAGGAGATCTCGGACTGTACTTGGGCTTAGGTTTGCTAGCACTCGCACAACTACATAACTCAACAGGTGAGTTCACAGCCCCTACCTTACTGTTTTAATTACTTTTGGGGTGGAAAACATAGTCAATCATTTCTATACAAACATGATTGTATACTACTTTACTCAAACAAGTGGAGTACATTGAACTGATATACTGAAACGCAAACTGATGATTTTGAAATAACATTTTCATACTATAAACACTGTAAACGCATAAACATGTTTTGGAAACGTTGGAAAACAACCAACACGCTTTACGAAACTGATTGGGTAACAAATGGGTCCTACTGACATGGACCAGATCCTACTGACATGGATCAAGGGACACTGACACTCCCTACTATTGAAAAGTCCCTACTGACATGGGCACTGGATCCCACTGACACGGATCCACTATTACTATTAAACTGCTAAAAAGTCCCTACTGACATGGGCACTGCATCCTACTGACATGGATCACTGAATGACTATTAGGATACAGACATTCCTACAATGACGATTAGGATACAGACATTCCTACAATGACTATTAGGATACAGACATTCCTACGATATCTATTAGGATACAGACATTCCTACAATGACTATTAGGATACAGACATTCCTACGGAACTATTAGGATACTGCTTTCCTATAATGCATTTTCATACAAAACAATTGGGCAACATCCCACACTGACAGATTTGGGTGACATCCCACTATGATTGTACTTAAACAAACGACATAAATGAAACTATTTGACCTCCGAGTCAATAAACTTACTCGAACTTGGTTCAACTACTACAAATATAAAACCTGTGAATTCACTCAACCTCGTTGTTGACTTTTACTATGTTTTTCAGGGAATTAGCTGCGCATGTAAGAATCGCCAACACATGGAGAATTAGGCGACCCGTGAAGCTTTAGGATGCCAACATTTTTGGAAAAACACATGGATTTCTCTAGTATAACTGAAACCGTTTTGTCATATTCTAGAAATCCACTTTTGTATACATATTACTTTTAGCTTGTACGATTTGATAAATCGTAAATCTTGTAATTAACATTTTGGCATCTTAATATATATTATGTTCTGTTGTAATCATAAGCTCTGATACGTATGCATGCTTTATTATTGTGACACCCCAGTACTTAAACTAAATGCTTCCGCTAAACAAATTTGGAGGTGTTACATATATATATATATATATATATATATATATATATATATATATATATATATATATATATATATGCAGGTAAAATTTATGAATTTATAAATTATATGTTTATCAAATATGGAGTACGTAATAGAATATAATATGATATGTAATATGATACGATAGGATATATAATACGATACAATATGGTAGAACATGATATGTAATACAATGGAGTAAGATATGTAATACCATACAATATGATACCTTATAAAATGGAGTAGAATATGTAAAATGGGATACACAATTAGAGTTGGATAATTGTATAAAACATTGATAATTATTTTTAGACATAATGTTGACCAAATTTTAATCGTTAACAAATGAAAGACATCACCATAATTGATGTTTATACTAATAGTGTACAATGATAATATGTTAATCATGGTTTAACATCTTAAGAAATCAAGTTAATTAAAAGAATGAGTTTAATTACAATATTTATTAAATGCTCAAATCTAGATGTTTCATTAAGAGTAATAATGTATTTTTTTTCATACTAATAATTATCCTCCTGATAATTAATGCATGATATACGACAAAAAGAGAGAATAAATATATGAAACATGATATAACTTGAAGGTGTTAGAGCACCTCCAATGAAGGCTTTATTTAAAGCTTTTTTATGCAAAAAAATCTTTGGAAAAGCTTTTCTTCATTGGAGGAAAAGCTTTTTTATGCCAAAGCTCAATAAATATCAAGTCTTCCATGTAAAGCTTTTTTAGAAGTTTCTGTGTATGAATTTTTTTAAAAAAAGCTTTACAAAGCTTTTTGTCATTGGAGACAAAGCTTTTATAAAAGTTTTTTTTATTAAAGGTTTGATGTGGCAAGCAAAAAAGCTTTTAATGACTTTTGTTCGTTGGAGATGCTCTTAGGACTTAGGAGGATGAAAAAGATTAGGGTATGTTTGGCACAAGGCTTCTCATGACTTTTAGGGATTTGAGCTTCTACTTTTAATAAGTTCTACCTTATAAGTCTTGTTTGACATCACAAAAAAAATGGGGCTTATTGAATAAATAAGCTTTCAGAAGTCTTTAAACAAGAAGTTTTTTTAAGTAGCTTATGAATATAAGCCCAAGCCTCAACTCCAACCACAAGCTCCAGCCTAAACTCCAGCTCCAACTTCAACACGTTGCTGCCAAACACACCCTTAATAGACTTAAGATATGGACGTATGACTAAGTCTAACAATAGGAGATAAAAATGTGGAATATGTCATGTGTTATAATCAATAACTAATGAAAATGAGAGATAAATGTGTTATATCCTGTGTTACATGTATATAACTATGATATAGAAAAATTGATAGACAAGTAAGATAATAAATTATATTCCTTTTACTTATACTATTTTCATATAACTTATAGCCAATGGTAAGTTTTTACATATTGTCCATTGTACTTCGAGGGTGCCAAAGCCGTATGCTTTCACTGGCTTGTTGGTATTATCTGTTTTATAGGAATAATAATGAATCTATGAGTTTCACTCCCATTCAATATGTATAAATTACGAGGCTGGATTAGAAAAATGGAATCATACCCAAGAAAATAGACTTATTTTACCTATCTAAAGGGTTGGGTTTCAATTCGATTCCTATTACCATACCCTTAGTCATACCATTACCATTCCCAACCAACAAACCAAACATATCCTAAAATACTAATAGTTTGTAAAGTGAATATACAAGTACTTCTGATGATAAATGAATTCTGACAACTAAAACAGGCATAAACACAAACACATTAGTTGTGTTATAATATGTGAAAGTGTTTAACCCCTTTCTAAAAGATATACATATATATACTCCGCTAGATGAAATTAGATACTAACAATTTAAAACAAGCTGAAATTATAACCAAAATTTTTCATGACGTAATTGCACTTTGAATTTATATTATAACTCTTGTATAGTTTAGTGTATGAATTTTTTTAATTTGATTTTGTAACATCCTCGAAATGGACATAGTTGTTTATATATTATTTCTTGATTTAAATATATATATTTAAATGTATTTGGAAATAATATTGTTTGAAATAGTTGAAATAATTGGAATAGGAGTCAAATATTCCAATGTGATAAGTAAATTATTAATTGTTGTAAATTAATATAGTTGACGGTGCAATAAAATGTTTGGACTCGCAAATGGTTTTCGGGTTCCAGACAATAGATTGAGATGGGGTATTAAATTATACCCGTATAATTGAAGGCGGTGTGATGAGGTCGACTTATATATCACTTTCCTTATTTAGAAAGTTTCATAAGAAACTTGAAAATCATCCAAAACCTTTAGAAATCCAAATCAAAACTCAGAAACAAATTGAAAGTGAATTTGGAGCTGTGAATGATTCTAGTTTCATCCTAATCACTATCTCAATTCAGTGTTCTTCAAATTAAGAAGTAAGTTTAATTATTTCCATTTGATTGAAATTGGGATAATTGATGATTTGGAAGAATTTGATGTTAGAAACATGTTATAAAGGTTTTATAATGATTATGTGAAGTTATTAGGTGTTTATAACTGTTTGAAATCGTGTTTTGGGCGATTTGGATATAAAATCGCGAGTTAGGGTTTTGGCCAGTTCGTACAGGGCTGGCACGAAGCTTGAAGCCGGCGGCTTCGTCCCCAAGCCGGCGGCTTCCCGTGATTTTCGAACCCGGCGGCTTCTGAGCCAAGCCGGCGGCTTGTGCAATATTGTGGGTAACCGGCGGGTATGGGTCTTACCCGGCGGGTAAGGCTGACTTCTAGCAAATTTTCAGAAATTTTGAGTTTGCAAATTTCAGAAGTGCATAAGTGTTTAGTAGTGATTTTTGCCACGGAAAAATTGACAAATTGGCTTTAAACTCCGATTGTGCTGAAATTTACATGGTCACTCGAAAACGGCCCACTGATCAAAGCTATACACTATAGCCTAGTCAGTTTTTGGCCATTCGGGGTCGTTTAGGGGTCGAAAATGGCATTTTACAGTTTTTGGACCTTATTTCGGGACTTTTTGATTATGTTCCTAATTGAACTTTTGTTGCTGTGATCTTAGGGATCACTTGATACATGTAATTATGTTATGATTGTGTAACGATGTTACTTACATAAGTATTATCAGTTGATACAAGTTACTAACTCATTGTTTATTGATTGTATTCTCAGATGTGTAGAAGGCTCAGTAATATTAGACTTCTGAGCTTGCGGCTGAGGTATCGGTGAGTGGATCTGTAACCTCAGTGTGATTTAGTTGTAATGATTTGATTTACAACAAGTAATTTATAGTATTACTTTGATATGATGCATCTGTTGAGATATCTTACCATGATAGTTTAAATGTTTGCTTACTTGGCTGAGATTGTGCCAGTGTGTAAGATTCAGAGGTCAACTTGATTTGATAGTTGGACTTGTTGTTGTTGTAGACGACAGGAGATCTCGGAAACTTGAAATGTTAGTTTGGAGATCTAGGTCGTGTGTGATCGACAACAAGTTATCGGTCGTGCTGTATAGGCCAATACAGTTGAACGATAAGTGTTCCTGGGTGCCAAACCGGTATATGGTTTCTCAGGGACCACCGGTTCTCTTGACGTAGCTTGAATGACATAGTGAATGTAGGCTAGTGATTGAATGATTATTTCATTGTTAATTGTCTGTTTATTGTTATTTGATGTAAACAGATTGTTATGCTGAGTTGGACTGTTGTTATTGGTTCACTCACTTAGCGTTGTGCTAACCCCACCACAGTTCTTCCTGTAGGTTGAAATAGATGGGACATATTGGGCAGGGCAGGAAGTGTTTTGACTGGATGGAATGTTTGACAGGCTGTTACTCTGATGTTATTTTGATAACTAAATAGATGTTTGAATTATATAACACCGAGTTTGTTGAAATGTCATGTATTAGAATTGAAAAAGTTTATTGACATTGTGAGTACATTGATAGTTATGTTAAATATACGCTTCCGAGTCGCAAATATTATATTAAATGTTTATAATTAACAAGGGGTGTTTTAAGATTTGGTTATTTCTTATGGATTTTCCCTTTTGGAAAGTAGTTACTTTTTAAAAAAGCTTACAAGTTGAAAGTAGAAACTAATTATTTTATCTCCAATAGTTAAACCGTTAATCAGTTGTAAGAAAACAATTTACGATATTTAATTTTAGTGTTGGTATTTCTTATGACATGATTGGTTACATAGGTTTCGATGGATCTCATATTCTAGCTAAGATTTTAAAACTTGCTTCCACCCGGCCGAATAAACTGTTTTGACCGTGACCTGGATAGTGGAGCGGGTCTTAAAGTAGCGAGTCAACCCTAGTTAGTGATCCAGTTTGACCTGATGGGTTTTCCGGTCAGACTTGTGATCCGGAATACCCGGGATCAGGGTGGGTCAATTAACACACAATATATAATCACGGAGGCGAAATCCATTCTTATGAAGTGTATAATTTGTATTGTATTACATATCTTAACTATCTTTAAAGTATATTTATTATTGTCTTAGAATTTTGACTCAACAATATATAAAGTCTAAATTACCCTTACAACACTAATTATAGAATTCCATTATTCCTAATTAATTGTTTGACCATTAAATCAAATTATTTGACAAAATTATAACATAAATTTAAAACTTATATCACCAAATCTTTATCGTCAATAATCATACAATTTTAACTATATAAATATTTTTACTTTACAAACATAGCTTGACTATTATCTTTAAATTTTTATCATGTCAGAAAGCGAAAACCTCAATCAAACATCATAAATAAAAATAATCATCCGTTGCTTTTGTGCGAGTATAATGCAAATTAAAAAAAAAAAAAAAAAGTTATCCGTACTTTAAATCTAATAGTGTAGTGCTTTTGAGTTTTGATTATCTATCAACCTGTCCAACAAGTTGTTATCATATTATGTGTGACACATTTAATTGTTTATAGACCAAAAAATAATCATGGAGGGACGGTGAACTTTTTGGTGGAGCGTTGATTAAAATGAGAAATTGGAAACACAAATACAAAAAATCAGGAATAGAATGTTGTCGTGGAATTTAGGAAAGACACGTGCATGGTACATGGGACGAAATAGATCTCAATATCTCACTCACTCACCAAATTCAAGATCTGCCATTTTTATGCGGATGACTTGGCTCGGCATGGCTAAATGTCAATTCAATTTTATATTTGGATTTTGATTCTGATAACAAGTGCCCTAAGGATACTACTTAAGGCCACCATAAATAATACATAAACATTAGATGAACATTTAACATTTCATGTTTATAAGTAATTACAAAGTCAATTTTCATATATAATTTATAGATGAGTGATTATAATGGTAACAATATTGTTTATTTAGTGTTTGAAACTATTTTTAGTAATCTTAACCAATGCCCTATGGGCAATGGTTATCAAAATCCTTTATATATATGTCCTACGGGAATTAATATATAATTAAATATATCGATATTTTTTAAGTAAGGCAGCAGCCACTCACACACTTATATCACGAATATAAACATTCATTCACGAATATTTATAAATAATCACACTCCGAGGCTTGAACAAACATTCTCAAAGTTGATGGGTTACCTCGATACCGTTAGATTAATGGTTAATTGATAAACAAACAAATAAATAATCATGTATAAAAAAAAGGAAAAAAAATATGAACTAGTACTTTCGGTATATTATTATTCGAAGTAGTACACGTGCATTATATTTATTGATAAATAAAAATTGTTATAGACACCTCCAACCATAAAGATTCAATAAATAATTGATGTAGTTTTGTCAATTTTTCACTAATAAAAGAAAGGTTATAAAGAAAAGGGAATCCCAAATGCATTGGAGAACAGTGTAAAAGTTGACGATGCAAATTTCATTCCCAAAACTCCACCAACCAAATTGTAATCCCTTTCAATTTTTGGTCAAACATAGTATTTGAACGTACCAAATTAAATTACTTTTTTGTTGGACCAGAATAACACTAAACTTGGTGTATCAGTAACTCACTATATGTATGCATTACTTTTTTTATTATTTTAATTTTTAAAATCAATGTGTATGTATAACATTACTATATACTACCTCATAACAAAATGGATACACATAATAGATCAAAATAGAGTTAAATATGGACTATAGATATCTTAGAAATTAATTTTTTATGATGATAATAAAAATAAAAACCAAGGGTGAAGTTCAAATGAAAATGAGATTTTTGATGAGAATAGAGGAACCAACCCGAACATGCCATGTGTCATAAAACCCACTTTCCCCCGCATTTTTAAAACTAAAATATCTCCCAAATGATAAGTCGAAAAATATCCCAAACTCGATATCCCAAACTCGATGGTAACTGGTAACACATGTGTTATCAGCTTTTAACACATGTGTTACTCGTTTTCAAAACCCACTAAAACATGGGGGGAAAAAAATTCGTCGAAAGTATACCTTGTCACATCTCTAATCGAAGAGAATAAAACGCTGATTTTTATGGTGCAATTTTTATAATTTTCCGACTTACCATTTGAGAGATATTTATTTTTTAAAAATGTGAAGAAGACACGTAGCAGATTCCTGTTAGGTCCTTCATTCTCACCCAAAATTATTGTACTCATTTGAACCTCTCTCTAAAACCCAATGTAAATGTAAATAAACAATAATATATCACATAAAATCTCCATCATTCAAACAAACATCAAAAAAGACCCTACATTCCAAAAAGCTCTTCACCGTCCTTTAGTCACCCCCGACCCCTTTATATATATTAAAGAAATGAAGCGTATCTTCTTCCAACAAACTACACACCATTCTTTCCCTTCCCTTTTCTCCACCACCCCTTAATTCCCTTCTTAATATTCCCCATTATTCACACACAAGACTCACTATTTGTAACACACACTAGTCTCAAACATACCATCATCGATGACAACAACAAGAACGAGCTTTTGCTCGTTCGCATTGGTGTTCATGATCATGGTGGCTTCCACCGTCTCAAGAATCATACCACCACCTCAACCTTTGTTTGAAACCACCACAAATAACGACAATAATAGGAAGGTCGTTGTGACAACAACTTCAATACATCGAGTTACTAGAAAAGTGCAAGTGTACAATACAGCTTCTTCCGGCCCTAGTGAAAGAGGACCCGGCCATAAGTAAGCGCAATAGATTGCCTATTTTGAGATTCGATCAAGTGGGTGAAACGTTTTATGGTAGAGACCAAACATGCGTTAAGAGCACAAATATGACATGTTCGTATTGTCTAGTGAAGAGTTTTTTTTTTGCCAAGATCGAGTTTCATCCATTTGATATGATTCGTGTGATTATGTCTTGAAGAAGAAATTAAGTAGTTATGTATCATTATGTGTCTTAGGTTATGATTTGTCAATGTTCTTCATGGAACATATGTCATTCTTGTATCATATGGTATGATTGATGTTTCGATTAATAAGGAAATTCATATTCATTTGTACGGTTTGTTTCAAATAGACTTTCGTTCTATGTATCGTTGCATAAACTCATGATGACTTCATCAATGTATAAGTTGGGTTGGTCGGTATTGACTTGATTTTGACTTCATTATCATAAAGGTGGTGATATTTCCACCAAACTTTTTGATAGATCCACTATATTTATGTACAGAAAGCTTATACCGTACAAATTGAAACTACACAGTAATGGTTGATTTATCAAAAATTTTGGTGGATTTATCATCACCCTTATCATAATGGTTTTCTACTGATTAAAAGTTAACGAAAATTGATATAAAATACCAAGATGGGATCGATCTTTCTAAGATGCAGAATAAATTTTAACGTGTGGTAACATATGCTAATTAAGATTAAGATTAAGATTAGGATGATTAGATAATGAGCCATTAATGATGCATAGAATGACATAAATATTTGGCTCACTTACAAACCAAAGCAATCTATAAATCTAAACAAGTGATAAACTAATTAGTTAAACGCCCTGAATCTGAAATTTTTTTTTTTTTTAACACTGAAACGTATTTCTATTGGTCCCACTATCTATACTATTGAATTTGTATTCTATTCTTGTGGTCTGTATTACTTTTTAAAACTTTAAAATAAAAGTTTGCTGAAACCACATATACCCGCCGGGTAGATGGGTCACCCGTCGGGTACCCATAACTAGCCGCCGGGTTCTGACTATAAACCGCCGGGTAAATTAGTTTTTCGGTAACAGAACTTAACTCCCCTTTTAAAGGCTACAGAAGCCGCCGGTTAAGCTTGGGAAGCCGCCGGCTTGTTCCTGGTTTTAGGTTTACCCGCCGGGTACTCCGGCTGCCCGCCGGGTACTCTGGCGTCTACAGTGCCTGCAGCCAGCTTTCAAACTATTTACCATTTTTCTAACTTTGAACGTGCATATCTTTCAAACGACAACTAATCAAGTTATGAAATTTTGCAGGCACCTTTCTATGGTCAAAATGACACTTTCCCTTTTTCCACTTTTTCAAAATACACAATAACTAAAAATCTGAACTATAAGTCATTTTTAGGCCAGTTCGGCACTTTTTCTTGATATGTCAAAACACAAACCATATACTTTCTGACTTTCATACTTTACTAACATTTCCGACTATACATTTGACACTTAAACCAATAGCAACAAGTGTCGTATCTATACTGTGGCTTGTTTTGACTCTTTGACCCAAAATGTATCCATTTGGACACTTTTGACCCGTTCCTTCCTTCAAGACTGTTCTAAATCTTTCACTTACATCTTTCACTCGATTTTGACCAACTCAACATAGTTGACTATGGGTCAACACTAAATTCAATCCCAAAACACATTTTCAATACTTTACACTATTACAATTCTTTACAATTTATGACACCTTTATGATTACTAATCATTTCTTCTTTTTTCTTTACTTTGACTTTATTAAGTCAAAGACTTACATACTACATGTCACAAAACTCTTTTGGGCGATTTACACAGTGGCTAATCATAACGATAATTCAAAAGAATAAGAAGCTCATCTAACCATAAAGCAAGCTACTTATCCACACTATCTTCTTGCAAGCAACCTTTATAACTTCTATCCATTGTGTGTAACCAAATCGAGCACCTACAACATAAACACTAATCGGGTTAAGCATAAAGCTTAGTGAGCACATGATTATCTAATCAACATAACTACTAATAAAAAAACAATGCATTATTATAACTAAACAATAATAAGCAAAGTATTAAAGACTCGTCCCTTTCTTGAATTCACTTTCACTTTCACTTTTACTTCCACTTGAGCTTCCACTTTCTCTTTCACTTGAACTTTCACTTTGACTTTCATATGTGCACATCTATCATGATTATACTAACTAATATCTAACTAGCTAGTATAATCATATTCTAGCCAATATCTAATTAGCTAGACTAATCACATATGAGCTAACAAAGTTAGCTACTAATCACATCATGGCTAACCTTGGTCAACCATTCTAATCATCACATGGCTAACATGAGTTAACCATTCTAATCACATGAATCTTTTCATATTAATTAAAGCTAATCAATTTACCTTTTTACCCAATTAAGTGAATCTCTTGCCTAAAAGCAATCCAATTCACTTAATATATATATATATATATATAATCACTTTCATATAACTCACCTTGATGAATTAAACAACTTGTGGCTAATTGATCACTTGAGGATGGCACATCTTTAACACCTAACACATGAACACATATCATAATTTAGTACCACTAATCACACTTTCACTAATAATCATCTAACACCTCTTTCTTACTTTAATTAACTTTCCTTTACTTTAACTAAACTAGCTATTTACACTTTCATAATTCTATTCATACTATACTTATTCTTTTAACTACTAATCATTTAAGTTATCACTAATTCATGAATTCATAATCACTTTTCATTAACTAATCACTTTCACCTTTCATATTCATAATCAAGCTTTACTCAAAACATCTCATAATCAACTTACTACTTTAATTACTTGTTCTATCATCATAATCATAACCTACTAACACCTCTAAGCACACTTTGAAACTTATTACATGAATTTACAAGGATTTAGCAAAACCCCTAAATTCACTCAAGAACACTAATCATGATTTCATCACTTTCACCATGTAATATGGTTACTAATGATCATAATAATACTAACTAACATCAAACTAATCAATTACTAATCTCAATTTCGAATTAAAACTAACTAATCAACAAAAACCCATTTTCTAGGTTTAGGAACTTGAAGAACACTTACTCTAGAGCTTGCAGAATCAAAGGAAGATGAAGAGAGTGATTAACTTGAATGATTCTAGCTTCAATTCGATGTTTAAAAGGTTTTCCTGTGATCTCTTTCCCCATCTCTCTCTGTATCGATCTCTCTTTCTTTCTCTAAATATTTCTGGAACCAAATGGAAATGGATATGCACGTATGTGTATTTAGATAATTATGTTTTTAGTTTACACTCCGTACTTATCATTGTCTGGAACTGAACAACTATTTACGTTTTCCATTATAACTTATTATTAAAAGATCTACAATTAAAAATAAGTATATATTTTTGTACACTAAAATAATACCTTGAAAACTGGGGTGTTACAACTCTCCCCCACTTATCTTATTCGTGTCCTCACGAATGTCATTCTTATCTACTTAATCTTATCACTTTCTCTATTTGTGCTGAAATATTTACTTACTCCGATATACTTCTTTACTTTGTAGTTCCAGACCTAAGCATCTACTATCCAAACTTCACTTTCTATCTTTATCTCAACTATTCACATATATCTGTTCGATCTCATAACTTTCAGCTATACATATAATGTAGCTAACATTATTACTTAAACAACTAATCAACTTTATCACTTAACCATCTAATCAACTATTACATATATCTGTACTCATACTACTGAAACGATTTATGCACCAATGTGCATATTACTTTTTCAACTTACTTAATTCATTTTAGCTACTAATTACTATTCACTGTTTACTGCTAACTATTCACTATTCACTGGCACACTGTGCAACATCAAGCATAAAATGTAATACTAACTACTATCAGTTTCTACTGAATCAATCTTTGCACTATAACAAATGCTTTCACACTTTCATAACTAGGAGATGTAATCCACAATCACATAATCCTTACTTATCTGATCATTAATATAACTAATGTAATTTAGCAAATCTAATCACATTCTCAGCCAATATAAATTAGCTATCTAATCATGAATATAGCTATTCTTAATTATCCATACTAATCACTTTCACAGCTAATTTAAGTTAGCCGTTCTAATCGATTAAACTTCTTTCATATCCTTCACTACTAATCACTATTATCATAACTAATCAAATAAGCTAAATTGTCAATACTTCACATGATTAATTGACTAATTCACAACTTAATCAACATATAGCAAATATCAATAATTACATATTTGCATAAATAACTGACTACCAAGAAATTATGGAATTAAATCTTTCGTTAACCTAATCTGCTTTCATCTTTCTACTAAACAACTATACTGAAATCTCTAATCATCTAATTATCATTATAACTAAATTGAATTAGCTATTCTAATTACACTTGCTAACATAAGTCAACAAATCTAATCACAATAGCTAATATAAATTAGCTAATCTAATCACGTAGTTAACAAAAGTTAACTAGTCTAATCACATAGCTAACCTTGGTTAGCTATTCTAATAACTACAACATCTAATATAAACTAGCAAATCTAATTATCGGTTATCACTAAACAACTACTTTCAACTTCTTTAACAACTATTAATCATTAAAATCAACTAATCAATTCAGTAACCCAATTGGGTTACTTAGACTAAACTTTCAATTAATTATTCTTTCATCACCACTATCATTCTTTTCATATACATTATTTTGTATATCTTAAAATTTTCTCCCCCACTTAGGAGTTTAACACTTTCTGAAATCATAATTACATCACTACTAAATCTGTATTAATTAAACTACTCACAAGGTATAAACACCACATATTTAACAACTATGGAGTCAAAGAACAATGGCAGGTATAAAAGTTATCATATGGTACCTGACTTCATGCCTCATGACTCCCTTTTCTAGTTTCACTTTCTAACCTTTCTTTCAAACTAAAATTCTATTCATTATTGAAGGTTAACACATTGTCAATATTTCTACTTTCATTTGACTACAATAGTAATCCCATATAAACTGAGCCTAATCTAATCTTTCTAATTCATACTAACTTTCATTAAACTATTCACTTACTACTCCACTTCTACTTCCATCAAAGCTAACCATCACTAATCCCACTCTATATTTAACAGGTATGAATCACTCATGTGTCTTAATATAATAAAACCACGTTGGCCAGACGTTGTTCCATTACATCAGTCTCACACTTCTATTCATTACTATCAAATATATACTGGTTTGAGTGTGGCTAAACTTTGATATCACAAAATCTGAATACTCATAAAACACTTTAGTCTGCGCAAATAAGAAATCATGAAGATTTTAACTGAACACATAAAACTACAGCTAACACATACTTTCATGCATATATTCACATAAATTCTTAATACAATGACTGACATAAGTCAGTACTTCTGATTACCTGAAACTATGAACACAAAATAAATCTACTATCACTTTTCAAATTTTTGAACTCATAAATCTATTGCCAATGAACTTGGCAATTATCTGAACATCTGAACATACAGCTAACACAAGTTAGCTTATCTAGTAATCTAAACCTCTAATCATAACTGAACTCTTTCACATAACTGAACATCTGAATATAACTAAACATCTAATCAAACTAAATCTTTGCACATTTCTAAACAATTAAACACATATCTGTACAGCTATTCACACATTTGTCTGAACAATTATCTAATCACATAATACACATACTATTACATTTCTAATCATTTGAGCATCTAAACATATAATTTGCATCAATTTTCTTATCTAAACTTCTGAACTTTCTGCTAACATAATCTAGTTTATCTGAACATCTGATCATAACTAAATCTCTACACATATAACTGAACACTTACTCATATACTTTACACATATCTGTACGGCTATCTGTACCTTTATCTATTTTCAAATTCATAACTAATCATTTTAAACTCAAACAAAACTATTCGGGATGCTAGCATCGCATCTACTAATTTCATCTACTAATAAACTAATTACAACTGATAACAAGGTAACATATCAATCTAATCAAATCTACTTTACTACTACGCATACTAATCATTGAAAACTAGACATTTCATAGTGGTTTAAGTTTAGGCAATCCTATTGTGGATTACATAAATCTCTTAAACCATCGCTCTGATACCAACTTGAAACGCCCTGAATCTGAAATTTTTTTTTTTTTTAACACTGAAACGTATTTCTATTGGTCACACTATCTATACTATTGAATTTGTATTCTATTCTTGTGGTCTGTATTACTTTTTAAAACTTTAAAATAAAAGTTTGCTGAAACCACATATACCCGCCGGGTAGATGGGTCACCCGCCGGGTACCCATAACTAGCCGCCGGGTTCTGACTATAAACCGCCGGGTAAATTAGTTTTTCGGTAACAGAACTTAACTCCCCTTTTAAAGGCTACAGAAGCCGCCGGTTAAGCTTGGGAAGCCGCCGGCTTGTTCCTGGTTTTAGGTTTACCCGCCGGGTACTCCGGCTGCCCGCCGGGTACTCTGGCGTCTACAGTGCCTGCAGCCAGCTTTCAAACTATTTACCATTTTTCTAACTTTGAACGTGCATATCTTTCAAACGACAACTAATCAAGTTATGAAATTTTGCAGGCACCTTTCTATGGTCAAAATGACACTTTCCCTTTTTCCACTTTTTCAAAATACACAATAACTAAAAATCTGAACTATAAGTCATTTTTAGGCCAGTTCGGCACTTTTTCTTGATATGTCAAAACACAAACCATATACTTTCTGACTTTCATACTTTACTAACATTTCCGACTATACATTTGACACTTAAACCAATAGCAACAAGTGTCGTATCTATACTGTGGCTTGTTTTGACTCTTTGACCCAAAATGTATCCATTTGGACACTTTTGACCCGTTCCTTCCTTCAAGACTGTTCTAAATCTTTCACTTACATCTTTCACTCGATTTTGACCAACTCAACATAGTTGACTATGGGTCAACACTAAATTCAATCCCAAAACACATTTTCAATACTTTACACTATTACAATTCTTTACAATTTATGACACCTTTATGATTACTAATCATTTCTTCTTTTTTCTTTACTTTGACTTTATTAAGTCAAAGACTTACATACTACATGTCACAAAACTCTTTTGGGCGATTTACACAGTGGCTAATCATAACGATAATTCAAAAGAATAAGAAGCTCATCTAACCATAAAGCAAGCTACTTATCCACACTATCTTCTTGCAAGCAACCTTTATAACTTCTATCCATTGTGTGTAACCAAATCGAGCACCTACAACATAAACACTAATCGGGTTAAGCATAAAGCTTAGTGAGCACATGATTATCTAATCAACATAACTACTAATAAAAAAACAATGCATTATTATAACTAAACAATAATAAGCAAAGTATTAAAGACTCGTCCCTTTCTTGAATTCACTTTCACTTTCACTTTTACTTCCACTTGAGCTTCCACTTTCTCTTTCACTTGAACTTTCACTTTGACTTTCATATGTGCACATCTATCATGGTTATACTAACTAATATCTAACTAGCTAGTATAATCATATTCTAGCCAATATCTAATTAGCTAGACTAATCACATATGAGCTAACAAAGTTAGCTACTAATCACATCATGGCTAACCTTGGTCAACCATTCTAATCATCACATGGCTAACATGAGTTAACCATTCTAATCACATGAATCTTTTCATATTAATTAAAGCTAATCAATTTACCTTTTTACCCAATTAAGTGAATCTCTTGCCTAAAAGCAATCCAATTCACTTAATATATATATATATATATATATATATATATATATATATATATATATATATATATATATAATCACTTTCATATAACTCACCTTGATGAATTAAACAACTTGTGGCTAATTGATCACTTGAGGATGGCACATCTTTAACACCTAACACATGAACACATATCATAATTTAGTACCACTAATCACACTTTCACTAATAATCATCTAACACCTCTTTCTTACTTTAATTAACTTTCCTTTACTTTAACTAAACTAGCTATTTACACTTTCATAATTCTATTCATACTATACTTATTCTTTTAACTACTAATCATTTGAGTTATCACTAATTCATGAATTCATAATCACTTTTCATTAACTAATCACTTTCACCTTTCATATTCATAATCAAGCTTTACTCAAAACATCTCATAATCAACTTACTACTTTAATTACTTGTTCTATCATCATAATCATAACCTACTAACACCTCTAAGCACACTTTGAAACTTATTACATGAATTTACAAGGATTTAGCAAAACCCCTAAATTCACTCAAGAACACTAATCATGATTTCATCACTTTCACCATGTAATATGGTTACTAATGATCATAATAATACTAACTAACATCAAACTAATCAATTACTAATCTCAATTTCGAATTAAAACTAACTAATCAACAAAAACCCATTTTCTAGGTTTAGGAACTTGAAGAACACTTACTCTAGAGCTTGCAGAATCAAAGGAAGATGAAGAGAGTGATTAACTTGAATGATTCTAGCTTCAATTCGATGTTTAAAAGGTTTTCCTGTGATCTCTCTCCCCATCTCTCTCTGTATCGATCTCTCTCTCTTTCTCTAAATATTTCTGGAACCAAATGGAAATGGATATGCACGTATGTGTATTTAGATAATTATGTTTTTAGTTTACACTCCGTACTTATCATTGTCTGGAACTGAACAACTATTTACGTTTTCCATTATAACTTATTATTAAAAGATCTACAATTAAAAATAAGTATATATTTTTGTACACTAAAATAATACCTTGAAAACTGGGGTTTTACATTAATGTTATGTTGTTTACCTATATTGATTACTGTGTGCAGGATCGGCTTTTAACCAAGGCTCATGCAGCACCAGGTGGTCGGTCATCCTTGCGTTACTTGTTTGGTGATGGTAACAATTGATATCGTTAATTGAGGAAGATAAGCAAAGAAGTGTTATTTAATGTCAATGTAGACCCTGGTTATGGTTTAAAGTTAAACCAATCATGCCCTCCATTTCCTGGTACATGTTGCTGTTGACTTCAGATTGGTAATACATTTGTTGATTATTGCAATTTTGCACATCTCATGGTGTCTCTAAATTCAATGTCTTTTTGTTAACGATATTTAACTTGTGTGTTGAACTAATTCAGTCCCATTCGAGCAACGTAGTTGCATTTCATAACAATTTTGGTAAAACAAAACTTCACAACCAATGCACCAGATAAAAGGGCTCAAGAATAAGGTGTAACAATTGCTCAGTGTCACACTAATAGCTAGGTGATAAACTTGATTAGAAAATAGAAATCTAAACTGTCGTCCTACATTTTTTTTGTTAAGATGCAAGCCGAGTCCATGCCTTGTTGTGGTTTGGATTTGTTGTCATGGGTCAAGACAAGACAACAGTGTGAATGACCGCTGCCCATTTGTTTCTAGCAACCAAGGATCTAGTAAAAGCCCAACTTTGAGACTGCGAGCAGATTAGAAGCCCAACAAGGAGACTGCAAGCAAATTAGAGACTTTTGGTGTATCCAATTACACCAAATGATAACATTCATTCAGGTGAATATTATTTTTAGCTGAATATCAAATGATAACATTCATTCAGGTGAATATTATTTTTAGTTGTTATAATTTAATACTATGTTTGATCTCGTAATAGATGTTCTATTGTTGCATTATTGCTTTAATTCTTACTAATAAGTGCCCGACAAATTGAAACTAGAAGCACCTCATGAATGTGTGATAGTGTTTAAACTAGGGAATTACGTTTAACTTGGAGTGTAGAAAACTAATGAATATATAATAATTTAGAAAGCTAATGAAATAAGAAGCTACAATGCAAAAGCTCAAGGAATTTTGTACAGTAACATTCATGAAGATGAAACAATTATGATGTTGTACAATATGTCACCCATATTCTTTATTTTACTTACAGGAGGAGTGGTAATTTCACATATCCAAGATGGAGAGGCTTGTGTTAATAGTACTGATTTGCCTGTAGGAGACTTGCTTATCGTTGCTGCTATGCTTCTTGTAGCTCTTCTTGGTGAAACCCACATTTTAGTGATTTTATGTGTTTGATGCTTTATAGTTCTTTGAATATATTGGCATTTTACACTAATGAATCTGAGTATTTGATACATTTATGTGCTTCTTATTGCTCTTTGTTGGTTTACGTACACCTTAAGATCCCATCTTTATGTTTTTTTTTTTTTTTTTTTTTTTTATAGTTTTGCTTCCTTAAAAAACTGATCTTCTTAAAACATTTCAAATAACTTCTCATGGGAAACATGCTCGTATATATTTTAAGGAAATTGCGTTCAATGCAAGCTCCCGCCCACCTTCTATTTGTTGTCGTTAATTTCATTTTATTCGCTAACGAGCATGCTTTATTGTACAGATACTTAATTGATAACAATACCAACTTTGTATTCTGCAAATCATTACTTTACTATTAATTTAACGTGTAGCGTTAATTTTCTATTTCAGTACTAAATTTCAGTTTTGTATGTGAAAGCTAGTTCCTACAAACTGTATATCACATTCTCCCGTTTATATTTTGTAGATTATGTATGTCTATTAAAAATGTGACTCTTAAGCTTCAAGAGCCTGATGTTCTTGATTTAATTTGGGCGAGAGATGGTGAAACTGTCAACAATTACAAATGGGCGGATAACGATTTGAAGTGCTACTTGTGGTTATTTTGTGAAGTCATATTGTTGTGGGAAATTGGCATTGAGAAATTGCAAATGAATTGGGAAAGATTAATAAAGCAATTGTTGAGGTACACATGGTTGGGAACTGAAATAACGATTGCAATTCTTAGACTATTCTTGGTTGCTTACAAGAAACTCATTTAGCTCATATAAGGATGAATTATGCAAGTAGCGGAAGTCTATGGCTTGCTTTGATTATGATTTTCACTTTCGGCAACAAAGATTTAGCCAAGGATTGTAATCGGACTTCAAAAACAGGTGAAAGTCATATGGTAAATGGTAATGAATGGGTGCCAAAAGAGTAGCAGTAAAACAGGACATAAATATTTCATAAACGACTACGTACACCTGGAATTAGTGTATGTGGATTATATTTGCTTGATTACAACTCAGCTGAGAAATGCTAACATTTATGAGGTGGCTTATTGGTCTCTATTTGGGCCGGTTCATTTGGTTCAGCTCGAGCACTTGGGTTTATTATCGACCCATGTAAATTTACAACATTGATGGATGTTGAGCTTTATACGATATACTAGTACTAAACTTTTTTTTTATTTGCATTTGTAGGTTCCAATCTGAATTTAGCAAAGGAGTTTGTTTGTGGTCAAGCTGCATTGTGGGAGGGTTTAGTATTTACTTATAAAGCAAACATAACGGATTTGAAGAACTTGAATTTCTTTGTAAATGATTATCTTAAGCTAATGAGTTAGTTTAGATTATGCTGGACTTCGAATGTATGAGCCAATGACTCCTTAAACAATTCTAGTGGCTACAAGTCTACAACTCAATTTATGTGTAGTTTGTATAAAAACTTCAAATGCTCGATAAGTAACATTCAGTGATAAATGTTACATTTTTAATTTCAGTTGATATAACCTAATAATTTAGTTTCTTTGTTCAACTTAACATTCATATTGATGAATATTAGTTGATATATTCATCGGGATGAATATTAAATGACAATAATTTATTAATAAATGTATAAACATAATTTTAATTGTTTTAAAGTTCATTTTTATTAATATTAAGTGATAAAGTTCATTTACATGTATACTAATTGATAACATTTATTGATAATGAATATTAAGTAATAACATCCAGTTTGAATTGTTAATAATAAAATTCATTTTGATTGATATTAAGTAATGATGTTCATGGAAAAACTTAATCATTCAATTTTAGTTGTTATTACTTAACAATCATTTTGCAAACTTTAAGTAATAACATTCATTGATAAACTTTATAATTTAAATTGTTATAACTTGACATCTATTTTTATGAATATTAAGTGATAACATTCATTCGCTGAATATTAAGTGATAATAATCATTCGGATGAATATTAAGTGAAAATAATCATTCGGATGAATATTAAGTGATAACATATTCCAATCTTGAGAACAGGGTACTTGATTTTGGACTTAATTTAGTGAATGAAATAATTAAGGATGTTTTATGCTTTAAAAATGTGCAAATTGGACCTTTTTCACGTACTACCTGTTTGAAGTAAAACATGATCATAATCAACCCATTTATAAGTAAATATGTCAAAATTGCTCTCTCTAATGAAATATTAACATTCATTTTGATGAAAATAAGTGATAAACTTCATACATGAATATTAAGTAATAACATTTATTTTTTCAGTTGTTATAACTAACGTTCATTTTGATGAATACTAGGTGATAACATTTCTTGATAAATGTGTTAGATTTTAATTTCAGTAGCTAAAACCCTAACATTCATTTTGATGAAAATAAGTGATAACCTTCATTTAGGTGAATATTAATTGCTTATAATTACTGATAAAATGATACAATTTAATTTCACTTGTTATAACTTGACGTTCATTTTAATGAATACTAAAGTGATAACATTCATTTCTATATATAATAAGTGATCACATTCATTGATAAATTTTTTATAGAGTAGTATAATTTCAGTTGTCGTAACTTAACCTTCATTTTGACGAATATTAAGTGATAACATTCGTAGTAATGAATATTAAATGATAATATTAATATTAGTTTAATGAATATTAAGTGATAACATTTATTTAGATGAATATTAAGTGATATCATTTATCTATAAATGTTACAGTTTAACTTCAATGATTTTTGTGCCCATATACTTTACGTATTCACTATAATATATTTGGTACATCCTTGCTTTTGTACAACAACATAAGTGCTTCATCCTCATGGATGTTATTGTACAACATTCCTTGAACTTCTATATAGTGGCATCTTAATTCACTAACTTGAACTTCCGCATAAGTATTTATTCAACGGAATGTATACATGGCATTTTTGTGCGTTGCCGTTAAGTTGATTAGGTGCACTCGTTCCAAGAGTATCACACATTCATGACGTGCTACTAGCTTATTTTGTTGGACACTTACTCGTAACAACATAATCAACAATGCAACATTAGAACATACTAAGAGATCTAAGCAACAAGATTATCACATTCATTCTCCTCCTATAATCGATACAAAGAGCTCAGTCAACATATAGTCTAGTTATGTCACACTTCATAATATCAGTTGCTATAATGTTAATATTCATATTGATGAATATTAATTGCTAACATTCATTTTGACGAATATTACGTGATATCATTCATCTATAAATGTTTTTTGAAACCAGACCTGCTTTTGTTAACACTTGTTGAATTTGTTGTTATCTTTCAACTATACTTTTAAATCTCAACTCCAAGCATTCGATGTATCCTTGTAAATTTTGCATTTCTATTGTATCACTATATATTTCAAGATAATATTTATCGCGTACAATATAAACTATTATGCATTAATTTTGTATTTTTAATCTACGAATATCGTATGAATATTCATATAGCCACTAATAATTATTCTACTAGTAAGCTATTCTCAAAGTCTAAACTTTGATCTTAATACTGTCTCTCTTGAATATACCTTGTATGCATTTTTGGGAGTAATTCCACCATCTACCTCCGCCCTGCAAAATGAAACAAAATGGACCCACATTCTAAGGAAATGAGCTGAAAATCGCTACACAAATGTGCCCAGAAAAATCCTAAAGGTAAACAGTAAAACTGCATTTATGATCCATTTACTTATGAACGAGTCAAAATGGGTCATAAGTCATTCGAAGTGTATGTTTAAAGCATACCACCCCCTAGATTGCTTTATATACATTTACAATATTATTGTTGCATAATGCGGTTTCCTGTTATCATATTTAACAGGCATATTGTTACAAACTTTGGACATAATGTGTTTCCGATCAAGCCAAGCCACCCAGATGAAATATACTCATCTTGACTTGTCACCCGACCCACCCATTTTGCCTCTAGTATACTCCTTCTAGACCAACATTTAAGCCTTTATCTCATTTAATCGTTGCTAATAATGGTGGCTTTTGACCCAAAACCCACATATATCAATTCAATAATCTTGTGTCCCTTACATGAATCAAATTTAGGGTTTTGAACATAAAAGTGAGAATAAAATACCTTCTCAGCACACCTTCTCCTCAACTCTGATATCTTTTTTACTTGGCTTTTAATAAAGCTTGGCCTGCCAAATCCAGGATTTACAGACATAATCAACACCAGATCAACCACTATTCAACATGAAATGTAAAATATTATTAACTCATTAAAATTTAACCTAATCAAAATTAGATTCTCTAGCAATCCAAATAGCTTCTATATAGCCAGAACTTTCTATATCCAAGAAACATTGCCCTCAAACTTTATCTTTACATGAATTAATACACAAAGTAGAGTAACAGTTAGTACTATTTACCATCAAGGACGTATTCTATCGTTGTTAATGGTGTCCTAGGGTTAAGGACTACTCCAGCTTTTGCACTAAGACTTTTAATTTGAATAAAGAGGTATACCATAGAGTGGTAAATAGAACATAAGAAGCAAAATACTGACAACATTATAAACAAAAGTAACAAAAAAAATTATCAAATACAATCTTAAAATCACATAAGCTTACTTGATTAAGAGTGCGGTGTAAATGGATAGTAGAAGATTGCTCACAATGAACACCGATAATATCAGCTCCAGCTTTTATAAAGTCGGGCACTCATCGTTCAAGTTTCTCAATCATCTGCCATTTTTAAAATCCTCATTAATATTTATTCCCTTGCAACATTATAATATATATAAAAAAACCCTACTATCTGCAAAGTGTTACCAAATGTGCGTCCAATAGGAGGTCTGTGACTGGGCGCAATGCATCCACAACCAGTGGTCCAACTGTTATATTAGGAACAAATCGACCATCCATTACATCAACATGAATCCAATCACAACCAGCCAGTTCAACAGCCTTCACCTACGAATACAAACACATATTACACAAAGAACAATATCTAAAATATGAGGAAGGACTCCTTCTAGCAAATGAGAGAAAATTACCTACTCTCCCAATTTTGCAAAATTTGCAGAGAGAATAGAAGGAAAAACAACAACATCACTCTTTGAGAATCTATCGACCCGAGAGATAGCCTTCACGACGTTTCTAATACCTTTCCTATATTCATGAATTGTAATATGTCAAACTTACAGATATAACATTTTGCATTCACTTGATGCTTAACAAATTTAACCACAGTCATTGAATCATTGATCACTTAGAAACATATTACAATTAAATCAAATTTCACATAGAACCAAGATCAAACTTTATACATTATGTACTGACCACGTAATTAAAATACTGCACCAGAAGCATCAAGATATAACCTTTCTTGAAAATGCAACATTTTCAAGAATATAATCATAAACAAGATTAATTTTTTATCAAAATTTAAACATTATGCTCAATATACACCAAAATCCAGAGTTTAATTAAGGGACCATACCTTGTGCAAGTAAAGACATTATGTTGAGACAGAGCCAGCTTGACAAACCCATTAATCTGTGATTGAATTAGTGTCAATGAACCCAAAGAAGCAGTCACCATTTTTTTATAAAAATTTTACCAAAATTCTTGAATCAATGTTATTATTCATCAAGAAGCATATTACCTTCACCCATACAAATCTCACAAAAAACGAACTGAAATTTAGTAAATGTTAATCAGAATCAATGTTATGAATGTCAAGCTTCATTGATAAATTCTTTCTACAAGTTATAACATAAATTTATGAATACTAGACCTAAAATCGTTAATATTCATCGCGGTGAATATTAGTTAACATTCATTGTGATGAATGTTAAAATTTAAAAAAAAAATTCAAATGATGTGAATTTTTAATATTCACCGTGATGAATGTTTTCATCGTAATGAATGTTAGTTAACATTCATCACAGTGAATGTTAACAATTTTCTTAATAAATATTCATCAACTAATTTTATGTCTTAAAAATAAATTTTATTCGTTAATATATTCTTAATAGTATTAATTTTGATTACTACTTATTGGTAAAAATAATTTTTTGTTGACGTTTTGATTGATACTTAAAAGATGCTTCATGATGAATAATAACGCTTCCCCCCTTTCCCCAAAAAATACACTTACCTCTTGATCACTACACTAAAAAATTTAGTATTCATCATCAATAGTTATAATATTCATATTGTTAAACTCATCACCTCGGCATCAGTAACAAAACTACCTTAGTAATGGAGTATTTTTCAATATATGCATATCACATTTATAAAATTCATTATGTTAAACTCATCACCTCAACATCAATGTTGTGTTACACAGGAAGAAAACAACTTTGAGTAGTCGTCAATTTTTCATTATAACAATATAGCGTATTTTACGTTCACGGTCTAAAACTAACATTCATCATGATGAATATGTCACTTTAAATGATCAATGTTAGATGTGGGATCTATATATAATGTAGATAGTACGTGTTACACATTTTTAAAACAACTTGCAAAATCAATCTAGCATTATATAGATCACATATTTGACATTCATCATTTAAAGCTACAAATTCATCAATTTAAGCTAAAATTACCTCTACTGTAATAAACCTTATTTTATATTCATCCTTTTTTTCAGGCCATTTACAAATTCCTAATGCACAAAGATGAAAATGAAGAATCATTGACGATAAAAATTAAAAACAATTTACAAAAACATGTAATTGCTAAATTTCTTACCTTTCGTTCTCGTTCGATTTCGAATTCATTTTCTCTTTTTCTTTTGCTGCGGCCAGTAGGTAGTAGCATCAACCATTGTGTTTTCGATTTAAGCGATCATTCATGAAATTTGTTCGATAACTTGTTTTTGGATCATGATTTCAGTTGGATTGAAGCTAAGCCCTAATTTTGAAGAATGAGCGTGACTTTCAGTCTGCTCTATTATTTTTTGCACTTTTTTTAATAAGCCTAATTGCTAAATTACTAGACTGCCCTTCCACCCTTTTTTTTAATGAATAAATCTAACGGTTCGGATTAGCTTCCCCCTTCCCCCTAGATCACCCCTTCCCCATTGAACCCTCCCCTATATATATATATATATATATATATATATATATATATAGATAGGGTAGGAATCCAATGAAAACCAATTATCGGTGAGAGCTGTGAGAACAAGGTGAAAAGTGTGAGAACAAAGTTATCCGATTTACTAGTATATATACTAAATATACTCAGTATACTAAAAAAAGAAAAGTATAAACTCCGTATATTTTGTTATTTTTACCAAAAAAAATGTATATAGAATGTAAAAAGTCTTCATGCTTTTGACATGGGTATACGTACATGATGAAAGGAAAAAGGACTCCGATGTAATAAAATATCAAAATAAATTCCATATATTCTGCTATATCTTAGGCTTTCTTTTAGACCCGAAATATATTTTCCGATATCACTCAACAGAATTAAACCGCCCATTTTTTTCGGTAGCTAGGGTTTAGAAACTTTATAAAGAACGGCGATCAAAGAAACTCCTGTTTCATTCAATCTCCGATATTTTACATAAATCTTTCATCAAATTGCATCAAGAAACATGATTAATATCAATTCCGACGAACTGAATTACATGATCTTACGTTACCTTCACGAATCAGGTAAACTCAGCATGATTATACATATATGTATACATTTATGTTAATGACGCTAAATTTCGTTCATCCATGCATACGTTTAACTGTTTGATCATGATTAAACACATATATGTTAGTTGAAATTGCGTTATTCCATCTTAAAACATGTAATTCTGATATCGGTTAGTTATAGAACTCGTAAGTTGTATTCACGGATCTGTTAGGTTTTGCAAACGATATCTTTTCTGTTAATTTTACAGTCTGTCAGTTCGATCTAGGGTTTGTATAAAGATTATTGTTCTTATGTATAGCAGAATTCAGTTAAGTAAACATTTAGATTTTTGAGACATGGTGTTGAATTGATCTGTTGATTTATCTTAATTACAGGTTTTGAACATGCAGCTTTTAATTTTGCACATGAGTCAGGTCTGATGAAGGATGCTAGTATTGATGCAAATTCGGTTCCACCGGGAGCTCTTGTCACTTTCGTACAGAAAGGAATTCAGTATCTTGAAATGGAAGCAGATTTAGTTGTTGTAAGTCTGTTAAGTACTATTCGCTGAGTTTCATGTGTTTTGTTTAAATATTTATTACAATGCTGATACTGTTTTATCAAATTTGACAGAATGATACAGATGTAGAAGAAGATTTCACATTCATTAGTCCTGTAGATCTCCTCACTAAGGATGTATATGAACTAAAACTAATTGTTGAAGAGAAAAGGAAACAGAAGGCTGCAGAGGAACATGAAAAACGAAGTAAGGAGAAAGAACGTGACAAGGGTAAAGCCATAGTTGTTCACGATAACGAAAGTGAAAGGAAGCGTAAGGTTAACTCGAATCTTGCAGACAAGTTGACATTGGGAGGTAAGGTTTCTTAAATTGGACAAAGTATAAGCATATAAAAACATATGCAACATCTATTGGAATTATTCCATACATTTGTGAGTCCACTTCTAATTTATTGAATCTGAAATATAGTATATTTTCAATTTCAGAAAACTGATATAGACGTTGTTGGCTTTGTATCCACAGAATGGTTAGATTGTAATTTATTATTAGAGGAAAATCTATACCACGTTGCGAGATTTCATACTTTTCGTATGACAAGTTCAACAAACATTTGTCAATCCATATTCCAATTCATGCATGTAAACATGCCAAGCTTCCGGAGTCTTTTGTCTTTAAACGAGTAATATCATCGTTGTAGAAAACTGGGTCTTCTTTGTCTTGTTGTACAGTTCAATGTAGTTTTCAAAGTTATCTCCACAAATTAAACAATCCTTCCAAAATTATTAGAACCAAGTAGCACTTATAGTCGTATTGGGAAGGAGGGATTATAATTTGGCAGAATATTTATCTTACACGTAAAAACAGTGATTTCTCTCCCCCTTCCTTTCATCTGTTGCCCTTTTGGTAAAATAATTATCAAACCAATTCGAAATGCCTTTTGAGGAGGTTGATAGAGTATCTACTTTGGAATTGTTTTTGGGCGCCATGGTAGCGGAATTCAGAAAGTTTCTACATAAGGAAGCAAAAGAAGAATTTAGATTAGCTCTTATCGTGTAATAATTACGCCTTCAATTGTGATTCGAGCCTGGGATTGGGATAGAAAGAGAGATATGAACCAAAAATGATTCATAAACTGTTCGATGATACTTCTTTCCACGGCAATTGGATATTCACTGTGCGTTTCTATCATCTTTCTCATTATTTATTTATTTATTAATTTATTTACTTATTTATTAATTTATATACTAACATGATTGCTTAGTTTCTCTATCATTATGTTGACACGGTATCTTTCTTAGGCTAAGTGTGTGCATTTTGTGTCTTTGTAAGTTACTATTTTGTGAATTAAACTGACTACAGTTTTGTATTCAATAGCTTTTTATACTGTATATTGACTGGTAGTAAGATTTGGTATGTTTGAACTACAAATGTTTATCTCAACAAGTTTGTGCAACACGCACACATACATACATGCATAACTTACTTATATATAGCAACAAATTTAGATACTTTCAGCTTCTGCACTCACCTTTTCACATATCCAAAGTGTTGCAACATCAGTAAAGGGAGGACGTTCATGTACACTGTTGGATGTGTACATGTACAGCAGAAAACAAAAGATAGAAACCATCATAAGCGGGCATGATGTTGCATTAATCACAAGACTATTATCTAATGACTATCATTGGTTTATGCAAAGTATGTAATCCTTCGGGGGGGTATGTTTTAGGACCTGTACCAATGGAAATTTCTGCCTCTTCAAGACCTCGACCTCGTGGGGTTCGTAGTTCAGATGTATTGGTCTTGGAAGGTCATACTTCTGAGGTTTGCGCATCTTCCTCGTGGTCATAACTTAATGACTATTACTCCTAACCCACCGTTTCTTGAGCAGTGAATGTGCCCATTTTCTATCTTCTTTTAGGTCGGCGCTTGTGCTTGGAGTCCAGCAGGTTCACTTCTTGCATCAGGGTGGGTGTGTTATTTATTAACCCAAGATCTTTTTCGATCTTTTGTTGTTGTAAAAAGTCAAACGTATTTCATTATACCTTTATGTTTGATCAAATGTACCGTTCTAACGTTATATATGCTCACTTCCTAATTCAATTTTTTGTGATGATTCTTAGGTCAGGAGATTCTACAGCTAGAATTTGGACCATTGCTGACAGGACTAACAGAGCTAGTGTACAGAATAGGATAACAAGCGTGTGTGTACTGGATCATGCGAAAGGTAGACCAAATGAGAAAGGCAAAGATGTCGCAACGCTTCATTGGAATGTGAGTGCCATTACATATTTGATCAGAATTATAATTTTTTGGAGTTTCTAGTTACTTTTTTATTGAGACAGACAGAGAAAGAAACGGAAATCCAATAAAACTTAAATCATCTCTTAACTTGTCCGTTGTCCACCAAATATTAAAATATATACATTGTTGATTAAAAGCACTATTTGTCCTCTTTTTTACCATATAAAGGTTCCTTCTAAATGTTGTGTACCGCCAATGAACATATTCTGCTCTTCTTTGCAGTTGGATGGAACACTTCTTGCCACTGGTTCAAATGATGGGATCACTAGAGTATGGCATCCAAATGGTGAGGTTTTAGCTGTATTCACATCTTTCTACAATCACCAGGTTAACATTTTGGTGGGGTGTCGATAATCCAGGTGAACTGAAGAGTACTTTGAGTAAACACAGGGGACCCGTAGTTTCTGTTAAGTGGAGTAATGATGGTGATTACCTTCTTACTGGAAGCTTTGATAAAACTTCCATTGTGTGGGATGTTAATGCAGATGAACTGAAGCAACAATTCAAATTCCATTCAGGTACTATCTCATATATTTGCTGTTGAATGACTTGTGTAGCTTCACAAATTTCTGTCCATGTGTTAGTCTAAACTAAACTCCCCGTGTCACAACCTGATAGGTCCTGTTCTTGATGTTGATTGGCGGACCAATTTCTCGTTTGCCTCGGGATCAGCTGATTCTATGGTTTGTGTTTTCAAGATTGGAGAGAATCAACCCGTCAAACTGCTATCTGGTCATAAGGTTTGTGATATAAACTGCATGTTTTTTCTGATTGTTTCTATATAAGTTTCTGGATCTTTAAAAGTGTACTAAAGGAAAGTGCTCATGTGTTATAGCACTTGCACTAGTGTACAATATGATACAAATAAGGGGAAATAAATTGGAATTGCCTAGGTTATGAAGTAGCATCTAACAAATTTACACATATAACTAAACTATTTGGATCTTTGACAGGCTTTATGTTGAGGTTATAGTAACTTAATAATTTTGCAACAATCATTGATATATTGAACTGCACTTGATTTCAGGGTGAAGTTAATTGTGTCAGATGGGACCCAACAGCTTCGATATTGGCTTCCTGTTCTGATGATAACACTGTAAAGGTTATGCTTGCTAACATTTAAACTTTATCGTAACTGGGAAAGCGTCTTAGATGGTATTGTGGCTTAACTTGGAATTAATAATCGTTCAGATCTGGACTTCAAAGCAGGACAAGCACGTTCATGATTTTAGAAATCATACTAAGGTGATTAATTCATGTTATTGTAGATTCTTTTGATTATTCCCCCTTATGGATAAAAGATCTTCTTTTCTGGTATGTTTGGAGAGATAATGTATCCAGAAAAACTGTTGGTTTTGAAAATTTTATCTTTGCCACCAAAGAAGTATTAGTTTATACTTCTTGCTATGGCACTTGCTTGAATAGAGAATCTTTAATTTCATATGAATTATTTGCAGGAAATATACACAATCAGATGGAGTCCTACTGGACCTTCAACAGCCAATCCGAATAAGCAGTTATTGTTGGCAAGGTATGTTGCTCCTGTTTACCCACTTCATCTCGAAATAATATCTTATCCATGCTGTTTGATAACCAAAATTATTATTATTTTCTTTATCTGCAGTGGATCATATGACTCCACAGTGAAGCTATGGGATGTGCAGTCTGGAAAACTTCTCAACAGCTTGAACGGTCACGGGTATACAACTTCACTATAATCATTTTCTCATGATACATACTCCGTATATTATAATTGACGCTTTATTAAACTTATCTTATGGTCTCAAATTGAGTACAATATTAATGTGTTCCATGTTATTAGGGGAGGTAAGTAACAAATACTCGCTCATTTTCTAATAAGCTATCATAACCATATGTCCAACTGACTACTATAAGTTATATTGATAAATGGTGTTATTTTTCTAGGAAATATCAATGCCTGCAGCGTAATGTACATAAAGGAAAATAAATAGAAAGCGATTTTTTGTTCCTGGAAATGTATAATAACATATACTTATTTTATTTATAGAACTACACGTCTGATATTAAAAGTGAAAGGATTACAACCTCACATATAACCATGGAGTATATGCTCTACTCGTGCATTGATTACGAGAAAATAATAATTTATTAACAGTAGAATTTTACTGAATAACAGGGAGGCTGTATATGCTCTGTCGTTTAGCCCAAATGGTGAATATTTGGCAAGTGGTTCTCTGGATAGGTACATGCATGTATGGTCACTAAAGGATGGCAAGATTATCAAAACATATTCCAGTAATGGGGGTATATTTGATATTAGCTGGGACAAGAAAGGTGACAAGATCGCTGCTTGTACTAACAACAACAGAGTTTTTGTTTTGGATTTCCGAATGTAAATCGCTCGCTTTGAGACCTTAGTTGTTTGTGTGGATTTAGGTGTGCTTCATGCATGATGTAGTAATGGTGAATGTTTAGTTGTGTACAGATTACATATCTCACATTCGACTGAAAGCTTGGACTTGTTACGTTGTTTTTGTTGAATATATGAATGGATAGCTAGCTGGGCTGGAGTTTGAGACTTGAGATATAGTCATATAGGCTTGTGCATGTATGTGTTGTGTCTGTGCTCTGGTTTTGTTGCTTTTACTTCAAGGTTTTCTCTCTTCTTTATTTGGTCTCTTAAGTTCATTATCTCTTAATTTTGTGAGCTTATGGGATGTATTCCTAAACTATTGTAATATAGGCTTATTTGTTGGTTTATTGTTGGGTGTTGAATGGTCAATAAATAGAACATATTGACAGGTTAGTAAGACCTCTCCCAAAATGTGACACAAACTGACGCATTAGTTGGTGCCACATCAGCACCACGTCAGCGTTTTTCAAAACTGACACAAACTGACGCTTCACTGCAAACATCACTTCAGTTTTTTATGGGCCCACATTTACCATTATACCTTTATTTTTATACAAAAAAAAACAAAAAAAAGCTGGTTCCACACATTTACCACCGTAGCTTGTCGCCAAAGCGACGCCTCCAAAACCGACGCTAAACTGAAGCTCTATTGCCTATGGCGTCACTTTAGGCAGCAACTTCAGTTCCTAACCGAAGCTGTAACCGATGATCCATAGGGAGGGGTCTAAGTATTGTACCTGTTGACAACAATGAATCTATAATTGTTAGATTTATTTTCTCAATTTATAGACCAAGTTAGGCATAGTATGCTGTAATAGAAGCAGTGAAACTGAGAAAAAGATCTGCATATTAGAGCACTCGGAGTGGACAGTGTTCTGACAAAATTCTCCATCCAGAACACTGTAACACAGTGTTCTGCCACTCCGCCTCAGTGTTCTCATCAGTGTTCTCGTCAGTGTTCTTCACTCAATGTCTAAAATGAGATGTTGAATTACTCGGTGTTCTCAGCTTTATTCCTTTTGCCCCACACAAAGAATTAATATAAAAACAAAAATAAGCTTTGAAAACACTGTCCAGAACACTGTTACCACTCCACAAAATCCTCACCACAAAATTCTCACCCAGAACACTGTGTTTAGGCCGTCACCACTCCGTGTGCTCTTAGGATATATGTGTGTATGTATGTATGTATAAATATTGTGCTAAAAGGGTTTTTTTTTTAAATAAATAAAATAAAAGAAAACATGTATTTATGATTACTGAACAGTGTTTTATTATAAAATCAACATAGAGAAAAGATACCAAGCCCAAGTGCCCAACCCAATATTGAGCAACCCAAAAGGGAGCAAATTAAAAAAAAAAGAGAGGAAAGTAGGAATGATAAAGTGACATTACAATACAATGCCTATCTGCACTTTAATCAAGTTCAAAAAGCAATCGTTAATTGCGCTCAAAACTCAGAAGGAAAGATTAAAGATATTAGACAAAAGACATCGTATATCAACTACGACTACAAAAGTAGGGAATAAAGACGACAATATAGTAATTTTTTTTTTTTTTTTTTTTTGGAATGGCAAATAACTCCTTCGGATCAGTAATGGAGTATCATCGTGCCACCACTACTGACCCCACCTTTTTGTCTCACCTAAGAAGAAACCCTCTGGAGAGGCTCGAACCCGAGACCTCTCCATCATTGGGAAAACTCCTTACCTCACTCTTACCACTTGGATAAGAGGTCATTGGCGACAATATATATAGTAATTAAAGTCCATTTTTTTCATTTAGAGATAGAAAGTCATTAAACTTGTAGCTTATTACCCTCTCCATTCTAGAATTATTGTCATCAGACAAGAAACACAGTCTAAGAAATATACATTTATTATTGTTGATTACCAATAAAATTTCATCTTTATCATTTTCAAACATTTTGATTGGTTGATTTTGAAATAGAACCATTATTTGATGACATATCAAAATGGAAAGTTGGACGAATAAATTGGGACGGATCACGGATGAAGTGTTACTATTATATTATGGGCTAATAAAGTTCACAAGCAATAAAAGTTGAGATTACTGACTTCTCTAATTTTCAATGAACCGATAAGTTGAGCAAAATACCATCTACATTATGATTGTCTTTTTATCAACTAAATGAAGAAAATGAAGTGCTTTAATCAAGCCATCGGGATCCTAATTAGATACTACTCCATTAACTTAGAAAATGGTGATCAACATGTTTAAAAATGATCGATTAACAATAAGTTCAAAAGATTTGACAATTACACATGTCCCTTAAATCTATATTCACGAATATTATATTATGACAAATGTTACAATTTTATTATGAAAGACGATGAACAGCTTTCTAAAAAGCCTATTTGGAGTTGCACTAAAAATAAACAACTTTATACTTTATCATGAAGGAATGGCGTAGCATTAACACGTTAAAGATCGATTAAAAATATTAAAATGATTTACAAATTATTTATATATGATACATACCTAACATTACTAGTGTCATGTGTAATGAAATAAATTCCAAGATGGATTAATCCAATCAACGATTAAACAAAAACCATTTTTAGTGAAACATTAAAGTTGTCGGTTTGTAAAGTTATATAAAGGTCCCTGCAATGGCTGTACGTTACCATAAAAGACCCTGCTATTGCTCCTGTTCTAAATTCTTTCCCAATTTCATCATGTTCATTTTAAAAAAATTAAAACCCCTTCAATTCATAACCAATATTTTACACTCCATACACTCACAAATCACTTCACATCCACTAATTTCTCTCTTCATATTCTCACTATTCATCGTCCAAATCCTCATATTTTGTACACACCCCCTGGACACGCCGCAAACGGTGGCGGTAGTGGTTTCACTACCGTCACCGTCTGTGGATAAATGCAAGGGTGGCAAAATTTACGTGTATGAACTCCCAACCATGTTCAATTCCGATTTAGTAACTACGTGTGGGAATCTAGACTTAGATCCGTGGCACTGGCAGTGTGGGGTGGCCGCCAATGATGGGTACGGAACCATTGCCACTGAACTGGTCGGGATTATACCGACTAGCTTAGTTGAAGCATGGCATCGGACGAATCAATTTTCGTCTGAAATTATCTTTCATAATAGGATCATGAGGCACGAATGCAGAACAATGGAGCCAGAATCAGCTACTGTATTCTACATACCGTTTTACGCTGGACTCGCTGTAGGAAAATATCTATTTTCTGAAAGTACTAACGAAGAACGTGATTTTCATGCTGTGAAGTTAATAGAGTGGGTCCAGTCACAACCATACTGGAACAAATCCAACGGTTCTGATCATGTTTTAGTTTTAGGACGGATCACATGGGATTTTCGTCGGTTAACCGACCCGGAAAAGAAATGGGGATCCAAGTTTTTAAACATGCCCGAAATGGAAAATGTCACGCGACTAACGATCGAGAGAGCGCCTAGGGACTACCATGACATCGGTATACCTTACCCCACTGGATTCCACCCTCGTTCGGTTAACGAAATCCTAACGTGGCAAAACTTTGTCCGAGACTACAACCGAACCAGCCTTTTCACCTTCGTTGGCGCGGCGCGTGATGATATGGGTGATGATATTAGAGGATTATTGTTACGAACCTGCCGGAACGAGTCACTCAGTGGCGGATCTAAATGTAAGTAATGGTATTCCACATATAATCCATATGTCCCAAATTATATTTATTGTAAGAAAATACAAAATGGTATACACATAAAGCTTAATATAATTCATTTATATTAGAGCAAATACTGGTCTGCATAGTTATGACTTATGGGGAGTTGAGTTGATCGTTCTGTTTTTTACTATATGATGGTTTATACTTTATAGTGCCCCTATGAAGAAAAAGGTAAAGTTACATCCATATAAAGTATCATATTGCTAATTTAGAGTTTTTTAAGTGGTTTAATAATTGATGATGATATAATGTGACATTTTTTTAACTAGATCCGTCTGGTACTTGTCGAGTGGTGGATTGTGCGGTGACTCTTTGCGCTAACGGAAGCTCGGCGATAATGGAGTCATTGTTAGGGTCCGAATTCTGTTTGCAACCAAGAGGTGATAGTTTCACTAGACGTTCCGTGTTTGATTGCATGATTGCGGGTTCAGTGCCAGTTTTGTTTTGGACCAGGACAATGTACGATCAGTATGAATGGTACTTGCCTGATGAACCAGAGAGCTACTCGGTTTTCATAGATCATGGTGATGTTTCAAGTGGAAAGAAATCAATAAAGGATGTGTTGGAGAGTTATAGTAAGGAAGAAGTACGAAAGATGAGAGAAAATGTTATCGAGATTATTCCGAAGATTGTGTATAGTGATGTTGGTAGTAGTAATGGTGAAATGAAAGACGCGTTTGAGATTGCGATTGATGGGGTTTTGAGGAGGTTTAAGGAGGAAAGAGATCAACGGGTACGAGAAACATCAGTTGATGTCACAGGAAATTGATTTACTGCGGCTAGTTCGCGCAAACTATAATCAAGTACATTTGGAAATTTGTCATGGTTATTACTACGCATTATTTTTTGCAGTGTAACCATATATATATGCTATGGATTATGGAACATCGTCTTCTTATTAGACTAATAAGAATAAGAATGCTCCCATCAGTCACATGAACTGACATGTCAGTTTTGCCAAATCAGCGCACGTCAGCAGTTTTCAAGACTGATACAAAACTGACATTACCCTACCAATAGTGAACATCACTTCACTTTTTTCCGAACCCCACACACTAGGGAATTGATAAATACAACAAAAAAATTGGTTCATACAATATACTGTACAACAGTTAAAGCATACTGTACAGGTACACAGAAGCATAATTTTGGTGTATGAAACAATCTTGATGTTGTATTTATCAGCACCCCACACACTATTTACTTTATTTATTTAACACACAACATTAAATAAAATATTTTCATTAAAATTATAAAATTACATTAAATAAAATTAAAACATTACAATTCCTACAAAAAAAAAATACATTTATTGAAAAAAAAATATAAGTAGCTAACACGATCGGAAATTTGGTGGGAGGGTCGCAATGTGTTGGATAAGAGTTTCGCGAAGTTGATGATGCACGTCACGGTCGTGTAATTCCTTGTCCATACGCATTTGCGTTGCAACCCTTTTTCCCATGATTGTTGAGGCATATTATCAGGGTATTCCGTATAGCCTTCCTCAAGTGGACACATGTTTTGTCCATTGTCTTCGGTTATCATGTTGTGTAAAATCACAAAACAATACATGATTCGGCGTATTTTGTTGACGCTATATGGTCGACTCTTCCGAAAACGTCGCCGAAAGTAATATGGAGGGAATGTCAGGTGCTCGGCAAAGTAGTCTTGACATAAACGCTGTCCGGCACCTTCTCGATCTCTAGGTAAATATCGTCTTGGTGATTGAGGTATACGGAATGTAAATTTGGTATCATCGTACGAATCCTGTCTTCCGCGTCAAGCTTATTGAGCTTAGCGCTCGGTGTAACACCTGGTCAAAAAGTCAACTTGCGCGTCTAATTTAAACTTTTAATCTTCGTACTAAATACGCATTATTACCACGGAATTTAAAAATTATATATAATGTATATATAATACGATGGATTACTCAGAAAAACGCATCCAAACTTCAATGTCGAAAAACTAATATTTTATTAGTTAGAATGAATATTATATAATTTGGGAAAAATATTAAACATTCGAGGGTATCATTCGTTTAGTGTCTTAAAACAAAATTTTATTTAGTTGGGACAATGCAGAACCGAATATAAAAAGTAAATTTTAACAAAGTATTTTTATAAAATACTTCCACTAATAAACATTTGGAAATAACATAAATAATTTTTAGAATTTAAAATATTATTTTGAACTACGAGCGGGTACGAAAATACTGGTATTTTGTACTGCGGTTGGAGACCACAGTATACAAAAGTGGGAGCTGAGTTTAACAAAACCCAACCCTCATTTCTTTTCTCACTTCATTTTTCTTCTTCTTCTTCTTTTTCCACCCCATTTTTCTCTCTAAAATATCACCATCAAACACCACCATCACCGCCGAACGCCACCACCACCATCATCAACATACATTTTCGGAATCATCATCAAGTGAGGAACAACATTAACAAAGGCAACACCCTCGTTTTCTTCCTCGTTTGGCCTCGATTCGCAATTGTAAGAAATTTCTAAATCTTTAGATTTAATCATTTTGGTGCAATGTTGAGGTGTAATAATGTTTACACAACTTAGTTATAACCTAAACAACCAAGAAAACACGATTTTACAGCTTGATAATGCGTTAGATTTGCGATTTTGGCCGGAAAAACGCGACAGTCGCTGGTTTCTGGGCTGGTGTTCATCTATGCGACACAACGCTTGTGTCGCATATTGTGTCGCAAAATTTCATTTGTGTCGTATCTTATGTCGTACTCTATGTCGCACCTTGTGTCGCAGACTCCATGCGACACAACCCTTATGTCGCTGTTGAATCAGCATCGCAAATTTTGCGATACAACCACTGTGTCGCAGAGCTCTTGTGTCGCACCCCATGCGACATAACCCTTGTGTCGCATGACACATTTTTGTGTCGCATGTTATAACACCCCTCATTTCATAATAATATTATTATATAAAGTACGGAAGCGAAGATGAATAAAACACATTACTTCATTACATATTTTTCAAAATCCCAAAACAGTTTAGATGGTTAAGTTACTACCACTTAAAACTTGTTCAAAAGATTAGCATGTCGGGGTATTATATAAACTAAACTGAGTTACAACAAAATAATCAGAGTAGCTTGAATATCAAACATTCCATACTTCCAAGGTTTGACCTTCCTGCTACCCACCCGCATGCTTGAAATCAAAAGTCTGCAGGAAGTAACAACGAGGGATTAGCACAAAGCTAAGTGAGTGAGTTCATAACACAACATCTAACTTAGCATAATCATATAATTGCTTCAAACAACCGCAATACGATATTCAATAAATCAACAACAACTTAACGAGGATCGGTGGCTCTGGGGATAACCGTAATGCCCGGGTGGCTCCCCAAGAACACTTACCCAACCATATCCGTATGGCCATACGGACGAGACCGATAACTAGTGGTAGTTGAACTCAAATACAGAATCAAACACACAACAAATGAAGTACGACTCTGTATCATTCATTCAACCCCTGCCTAGTTCAACCAACCATTTAACAACCTGTTGACCTCGTTAACAACTGATGCCCGAAGGCCAAACACATAGCACAAAGATTCACAGTCAACAAGGTATATCAACTAATCAACAAAACATATTCACGTTTATTTGTTGCAATCAAATGATCACAACTAAATTAAATGGTGAGCTCTGAATCCACTCACCGATACCTTTGCAGTCAACACACCCAGCTACTAATCACTGAGTCTTTGGGGTATCTGAAACATCACGCAACAACACAAGTTAGAACTTGTCATTAATAAGTGGTACTTAAGCAACTAACGACTTTACGCTAATACTTATACTATTAAACAATCAGTAATATAATTAGATCGTAACATAATTATCTTGTATATTCGGTTTCCAAATACACCTATACATTGCGATTACAATTCAAAGAATTTAACTATTTTATTTCAAAATTTAGTCTTAGCCGTTCAGCTTCAACTGTCATAGCCGATCGGCTTAATTCACATAACCGATCGGCTCATCATAGCCGATCGGCTTCTCTTGTTGATTTTTCAGACTTTTATTCGAGGTCCAAGTTCTGATGTGTTTTTGAACTAATAAAGCCTATCGGCTATACTAAGCCGTTCGGCTTTTAAATCATAACCGATCGGCTTTGTCATAGCCGATCGGCTTCCACATGAAAACCCAGCAACTTAGATCGATCAAGACACAGCCCAGAATTTCAAATCACAATCACCAAATACGAATCAATCATGCAGAACACATATGTAACAAGCTTCTAATGCTATACTAACATCTATTATAACAATAATATCCAAGAATAAATCCAATCATCATTTGGTTGGAATATGAACTTATACAACATATATTTACTTACAATCGATAGATGAACACGAAGCTAGTTACTAGATGATGAAGATGAGGATACTAGAAGAAGATCACCATTCGATTCACACTTCAAGCAAATAATTTGATCCAATAGTTAGGTTAGGGTTTTATGTTTGAGAGATAGATTAGGAAAGGAATTGGTAAAGTAAACCAAAAAAAAAGGGTCGGTCCCTATTTAAGCCGACCTCACTAAATGGGTATTTTATACCCGCCCTAAATCTATTGTCTGACACTTAATTACTAAATGCGGGAAATTTATTTTATTGTTCCGTCAACTTTAATAATTTAAAACAAGCAACATTTTACTAAACACAATAAGTCCTGAGACCTATTTCACCAACTTTCTCAATTAAACAATTATATTACAAACTTATTTAAAACAATTAAATATGCAAATATAAATAGAAAATACCAGGCTGTCGGAGAGGATGTTACAAATCTCCCCTCCTTAAGGAGATTTCGTCCCCGAAATCTCAACACCATCAAACAATCCAGGATATCTGGACTTCATCGACTCCTCGGACTCCCAAGTCAAGTTGGACCCTAAACTATGTTTCCACTTTACAAGTACCATAGGAATTTGTTTCTTCCTAAGTTTGGTAATTTTCCTATCTAGGATTTCTACCGGTTCTTCAACTAACTTTTGAGTCCTATCAACTTTTAAATCCTTCAAAGGAAGTATTTGCGACTGGTCCTCGATGTTACACCTCCTCAAATAACACACATTAAACGTACTATGAATACCCGAAAGCTCAGGAGGAAGATCCAATGTCACTGACTGGTCATTAACCACATGTCGAATTTTGAATGGACCAATGTATCTAGGTGCCAACTTTCCCCGTTTCCCAAAACGAATCACACCCTTCCACGGAGAAACTTTAAGGTAGACTAGCTCACCTTCGGAAAATACAACCGGTCGCCTTTTCGGATCCGCATACTTTTTCTGTCTATCGCGCGCGGCTTTCAACTTCTCACGTGCAATTGCTACCTTATCCGCAGTCATTTGCACAATGTCGGGTCCAGCAAACTGTTTCTCACCGGCTTCCAACCAACATGTCGGTGTTCTACAACGACGACCATACAACATCTCATACGGAGGCATACCGATACTGGAGTGATACGAATTATTATAAGCAAATTCGACCAATGGAAGATGTGAATCCCATGAACCTCCATATTCCAATACACAGGCACGAAGCATATCCTCTAATGTTTGAATCGTTCGTTCTGATTGACCGTCTGTTTGTGGATGATACGCTGTACTTAGATTTACACGAGTACCCAATTCTTGTTGAAGACTCTGCCAAAAATGAGAAACAAAACGGGAATCTCGGTCTGACACAATCGACACAGGAATACCATGTCTTGATACAATTTCATTGAGATACAACTGGGCGAGCTTAGTCAAAGAGGTGGTCTCACTCGCAGCAAGAAAATGCGCACTTTTTGTCAACCGATCAACAATAACCCAAACCATGTCATTACCTCGAACGGTACGCGGCAGTTTAGTTACAAAATCCATGGTTATATGTTCCCATTTCCACTCGGGAATTTCCAACTGTTTCAGTGATCCGTACGGCTTTTGATGTTCAGCTTTAACTTGCGCGCAGATATGACAATTACCAACAAACCGTGCAATGTCAGTCTTCATCGTGGGCCACCAATACAAAGGTTTTAAGTCGTTATACATTCGAGTACTACCGGGATGAACAGTTAACTTAGACTTATGAGCTTCATTCAAAATCGTATCCCGAATTCCACCCAGTAAAGGAATCCACACCCGAGACTTAAAAGTTTTCAATCCTCTTGAATCGTCCACTAACTCATCTTTTCTTTTCAACATAATTTCGGACTTTAAATTGTGATCCAACAAGGCTTCTAATTGTACAATTTTGATTCGATCAATCAAGTCAGAGGAAACATTTACTTTCAAATAGAAGATTCGATCAGAAGCACCCTTTCGACTTAGAGCATCCGCAACCACATTAGCTTTGCCCGGATGATATCTAATTTCACAGTCATAATCTTTGATCAATTCAAGCCATCGTCTCTGACGCATGTTCAACTCTTTTTGGGAAAACACATACTGCAAACTTTTATGATCCGTACAAACTACACATCGAGTTCCATACAAGTAGTGTCTCCAAAGTTTTAGGGCAAATACAACCGCTGCAAGTTCTAAATCGTGAGTGGGATAATTCTTTTCATGCGGTTTCAACTGACGAGAATCATAGGCAATAACTTTATCCCTTTGCATAAGAACACAGCCCAAACCCGAAAAAGAAGCATCACAATAAACAATGAAATCATCGGAACCCTCTGGTAATGCTAACACCGGTGCCTGACACAACATTTGTCTTAATGTTTGGAACGCATACTCCTGACGATCAGTCCATACGAATTTCTCATCCTTACGGGTCAACTTGGTTAAAGGACCGGCAATTTTAGAAAAATCTTTTATAAACTTCCGGTAATAACCCGCTAATCCAAGAAAGCTCTTTATTTCCGAAGCAGTCTTTGGGGCGTTCCAATTCATTACGGCCTCAATTTTGATTGGATCCACTTTCACACCATCTTTACAAATTACATGACCCAAAAATTGAACTTCCCGAATCCAAAATTCGCACTTAGAAAACTTGGCATACAACTGTTCTCGTTTCAACGTATCAAGAACCAATCTTAAATGCAAAGCATGCTCATCTTCAGATTTCGAATACACGAGAATATCGTCAATGAAAACAATAACAAATTTATCCAAGAAAGGTCTACAAACCCGGTTCATTAAATCCATAAATACAGCTGGAGCATTCGTCAAACCAAAAGGCATAACCAAAAATTCGTAATGACCGTACCTAGTACGAAATGCCGTCTTTGGAATATCCTCCTCACGAACACGGACCTGATGATAACCCGATCTCAGATCAATTTTAGAATACACTGAAGAACCCTGCAACTGATCAAATAAGTCATCTATTCTAGGAAGAGGGTACTTATTCTTTACAGTTCTCTTGTTCAACTCTCTATAATCGATACACATGCGCATCGACCCGTCTTTCTTTTTCACAAATAATACTGGTGCACCCCACGGCGAAGAACTAGGTCTAATAAAATCCTTATCTAACAGTTCCTGTATCTGATTCATCATTTCACGAATCTCAGAAGGCGCTAACCTATAAGGGGCTTTAGCTACAGGCGACGAACCCGGCACAAGATCAATACGGTACTCAACTTCCCTGACTGGTGGCAACCCAGGTAACTCATCTGGAAATACCTCAGAGTATTCACACACAACCGGTACATCGGAAATAACTTTTCTTTCAAGTTTAACATCAACTACATAAGCTAAGTAGGACTCGCAACCTTTGGATAATGACTTCCTAGCCTTCATCATCGAAATCAGGGGAATAGACATACCATCCCGTTCTCCTCGAGCCACAACGTATGACCCGCCGGAGATTGGGATCCTAATCAACTTTTGGTGGCAATCAATGCTAGCCCTATTCTGACTTAACCAATCCATACCAACTATTACGTCAAAACTAGGGATTGGCATCAACAAGAATGAAATAGGGAAAGTTCGGTCATCAATCACAATATTAGCTCCAGTCACCGAGGTGGTAACAGGAACTAGTTTACCGCTAACAATTTCTACTTCTATGGGCTTGGTTATCACAGTAGGCACTACTTTCAACTTGTCACAGAAGCATACAGATATGAAAGTACAAGTAGCACCAGAATCAAATAAAACACGAGCCGGTACAGAGTTTATAAAGAATGTACCAGTGATAACATCTTCTGTATGCACAGCCTCATTGACTGTCATTTGAAAAGCCCGACTGGTTGCTGGTGGAGGATTCTTCCTTTTCTGACCGGAAGATGCCGAACTCCCGACCGAACCAGTCCCCGATTTCCCCGCCTCTGGACATTGCCCCACTCGATGTCCCTCCTTCTTACAAGTCCAACACACGAAATTCGGATAACGACAATTTCTTATCTCATGACCAAGTTCACCACATTTCAGACACTTATTTGTTTGCGGAGTACACGGCCCCGAATGTCTAGATTTGCATGTACTACACCAATTCGAACTTCCAGACGAACTACTCTTACTAACATACTTCTTAGTCTGACGATTACCTTGCCAATTTGATTTCCCTTTACTAGAGGAATCCGCTCTAGACTTTGAAGAATTATCTCTAAATCGAGTTTCACGGGAACCTCTAATATCACTATCAACTGATCGCGCCAGATTAAAAGCCTGAGATAAGCTAGTGGCTAGTCTCACGGTAGTACGGTAGTTATGGGGTAAAGTATCCACAAACTGTTCTATCTTCGTCTTCTCCTCCGGAACCCATTGTTGAACAAATCGAAGTTTTTCGGTAAATTGAGCTATCAATTCCTCCATGGTCATATTATCCGTTAATTGCAGATTCACAAAATCCCTCCTAATTTGTGCCATATGAAAATCAGAACAATATTGGTTACGCACTACTTGATGAAAGTCATTCCATTGAATAGATTCCTTTTGTTGTGAAGTTAAATGCCCCGTTATTGAATCCCACCAAACCATAGCATCATCCTTCATGCATTGCACAGCAAACTTGACCTTAGATTCTTCCTCACAACTAATCACATCAAACTTGCGTTCAATATCCCTTAACCAATTTAAAGCCACAGTTGGATTGGTACTTCCATGGAACTCTGGTGGTTTGCAAGACATAAAAGTTTTGAATGTACACATCTTATTGGTTTGAGAAGATGGACTAGCACCAAATACTGAAGATTGTTGTTGCAAAAGTTGCCTAGCTGCGGCTTCCTCCGCTTTCCTTTTAAACTCTCTCAGAAATATCAATTCATCTTCTATCTCATGTATATACTCATCCCTATTGGTTTCTTCACCTCCTTGATGAGATGTACCTTCCCGAACATTAGTCGCTACAGGAGGAACGACATACCGAGAGGCATTATTGGGGTTGGTGGTCGGTTGCTCGTCATCTGCCATTTCTGAAATCAACACAACACTTGAAACTTGTTAATCGTTAGCACCTATCTACTAACAATTTCACAACCAATGCTAAATCCCATACCCAGGAATGTTTGACATACCACGCTACAGTTTTGGGATTGAACATTCTACAATGCTCAATTACCCCAAAACTATGCTCTGATACCAACTTATAACACCCCTCATTTCATAATAATATTATTATATAAAGTACGGAAGCGAAGATGAATAAAACACATTACTTCATTACATATTTTTCAAAATCCCAAAACAGTTTAGATGGTTAAGTTACTACCACTTAAAACTTGTTCAAAAGATTAGCATGTCGGGGTATTATATAAACTAAACTGAGTTACAACAAAATAATCAGAGTAGCTTGAATATCAAACATTCCATACTTCCAAGGTTTGACCTTCCTGCTACCCACCCGCATGCTTGAAATCAAAAGTCTGCAGGAAGTAACAACGAGGGATTAGCACAAAGCTAAGTGAGTGAGTTCATAACACAACATCTAACTTAGCATAATCATATAATTGCTTCAAACAACCGCAATACGATATTCAATAAATCAACAACAACTTAACGAGGATCGGTGGCTCTGGGGATAACCGTAATGCCCGGGTGGCTCCCCAAGAACACTTACCCAACCATATCCGTATGGCCATACGGACGAGACCGATAACTAGTGGTAGTTGAACTCAAATACAGAATCAAACACACAACAAATGAAGTACGACTCTGTATCATTCATTCAACCCCTGCCTAGTTCAACCAACCATTTAACAACCTGTTGACCTCGTTAACAACTGATGCCCGAAGGCCAAACACATAGCACAAAGATTCACAGTCAACAAGGTATATCAACTAATCAACAAAACATATTCACGTTTATTTGTTGCAATCAAATGATCACAACTAAATTAAATGGTGAGCTCTGAATCCACTCACCGATACCTTTGCAGTCAACACACCCAGCTACTAATCACTGAGTCTTTGGGGTATCTGAAACATCACGCAACAACACAAGTTAGAACTTGTCATTAATAAGTGGTACTTAAGCAACTAACGACTTTACGCTAATACTTATACTATTAAACAATCAGTAATATAATTAGATCGTAACATAATTATCTTGTATATTCGGTTTCCAAATACACCTATACATTGCGATTACAATTCAAAGAATTTAACTATTTTATTTCAAAATTTAGTCTTAGCCGTTCAGCTTCAACTGTCATAGCCGATCGGCTTAATTCACATAACCGATCGGCTCATCATAGCCGATCGGCTTCTCTTGTTGATTTTTCAGACTTTTATTCGAGGTCCAAGTTCTGATGTGTTTTTGAACTAATAAAGCCTATCGGCTATACTAAGCCGTTCGGCTTTTAAAGCATAACCGATCGGCTTTGTCATAGCCGATCGGCTTCCACATGAAAACCCAGCAACTCAGATCGATCAAGACACAGCCCAGAATTTCAAATCACAATCACCAAATACGAATCAATCATGCAGAACACATATGTAACAAGCTTCTAATGCTATACTAACATCTATTATAACAATAATATCCAAGAATAAATCCAATCATCATTTGGTTGGAATATGAACTTATACAACATATATTTACTTACAATCGATAGATGAACACGAAGCTAGTTACTAGATGATGAAGATGAGGATACTAGAAGAAGATCACCATTCGATTCACACTTCAAGCAAATAATTTGATCCAATAGTTAGGTTAGGGTTTTATGTTTGAGAGATAGATTAGGAAAGGAATTGGTAAAGTAAACCAAAAAAAAAGGGTCGGTCCCTATTTAAGCCGACCTCACTAAATGGGTATTTTATACCCGCCCTAAATCTATTGTCTGGCACTTAATTACTAAATGCGGGAAATTTATTTTATTGTTCCGTCAACTTTAATAATTTAAAACAAGCAACATTTTACTAAACACAATAAGTCCTGAGACCTATTTCACCAACTTTCTCAATTAAACAATTATATTACAAACTTATTTAAAACAACTAAATATGCAAATATAAATAGAAAATACCAGGCTGTCGGAGAGGATGTTACACATGTTATGTCGCATAAAATAGAAAACAGCCAATTCTTTCTAAGTGTCGGAAAACGTTTTCAAATGACAATTTAAATATAATACGACTTATACTCAAAACAAATATACTTTATAAAGTATACGAAAGTTCAAACCTAATAATAATACGAATTATTATTACGAATTATCAATAACGAACCGCACTTACAAACATACGAAATCTCTCGTGTTTAGGACACTAGGAGATTATACTTGGCACGACTTGCTACACTAGGACGCTAGCTTCTCAGGTGAGTTTCATAGCCCCACTCTTTCAATCGTTTTATTGTTTTTCGGGGTGAAACACATGCTCAATTAATGTTTTCGAATTTTATTAATAATCGTTTATAATTCACAACTATTTATATTACTACATGTAATACGAAATGTGTAATACTTAGGAATTACACCCTTAATATTGTTTTAGAACAATATCAATACCTAACCTAGATAGGTTGCACTTGTACCCTGTTAGGTTGTTGGAAAACGATTACCAATACATAACTTGATTTAGTTATCACAATCCTTTGGCCATATTGTCGAGGGACAATGTCATGGAATACATTAGAACTAGTTAGTTCTACCTACACTGGACAACGTCTATACTGTACAAGTTTAGTTATACTCTAAGGACTAAAACTGTCGACACTCTTCAGTATCTCTAGAACGGGAATTGGACTTAAGTGAACACTTTCCCGAGACTCCAATATATATACTTGCTAGGCTTTAGACTAGGAGTATACAATAGCATTACACGTTAGTACAGACTTCTTATATCAATACAACTCAATTGGTGACGACTCTTGCTCAGGATGTAATCCAACCAGGGATGGACCCCCGGCCCAGGATGTAATCCAACTGTGGGGGTGTCACCTGATGAATATCCATATCTAGGTTCAACGTGAAATTTGACATCTAAGAATTCGTTAATACAATTATATGATCTACTTAGTCAGGCATGTCGAGTACTGCTGGCTCTCAAACAACTTAGTCGGGCATGTCGTTGTACTGCCGGCTCAATCACAAATTGCTGCGAGCAATTCCAAAAACGATGCCGCGGTATTGCAGCGGGCACCAGACGATGCCACGGTAAAGTGGGCACAAAACGAAACCACGGTATTGCAGTGGACGAAATTTCAATGAAACCAATGGATCAGCGAGTGATACTCGGGATTCACAATAAGTTAACGGATCGGTGGTGCTGCCACGCGAGGCCGTTAGCTCAATTCAAGTCCGGGTTAGCTTATGCTAATCGGGTAAACGGACACGCTAAACATTTCAAACATAGATCTGCGGATCTACAATCACATGTTGCTGGATGCAACACATCATATATTAAATCATAGTTCTGCGGAGCTACAATTACTTGTTATCATATGACGCGGTCATACAGTCAATTAATAGTTATAGGCATGTATTGCCTTACGTTTATCGACACAACTACCGGTTAGGTATCAAGGCGTGGAATGCCACACTTATATGTATGTACTTAGGTACTCGACTCGAACACTTAGGTATAAGATACCTCGATTAGACGTATACACAATTGGTGTTACAAACTTTAATATAACACTTATCAAAATGGCTGAATTTGAAACAGTTCTTCAAAACACACAGGGTTTTATTACATCATGATTTCGACTAACAATCCTATGAACTCACCAGCTTTATAGCTGACCTGTTTTAGCATGTGTTCTCAGGTGCCCAACAGGATTAGGAATTACTACAAGGTTATGCTAGCTCGAGTCGCATGATTTCAAACAATTGGGACTACTCTGCATTTACTTTTGTATTTTCAAATTATGTATTTGAAATTTCTATTAAATTCGTCACGTTGTAAACGTTCTATTTGGTAAATGTATAATTATTTTCAAACGTCTCATTTAGAGTCGTTCATTATGTATCTTATGCTGTGATATTTAATTTGGTAACACCCGACCCGACCGCTTCCGCAAACCCAAATTTGAGGGTGTTACACTCGGATCGAAAATTTGTGTGACGGCATCAAATTATTCCTTATCGGAATCCGACGGCATTTTAATTTGGAGTAAATTGTAGAAAGTGTATGAAATATTTAGATAGAAGATGAAAGTTGTGTGTTTATTTGAGTTAATGTGTATGTGTATTTATAGTGTATTTGGGTTAGGAAAAAAATAATTTTTTTTATTCAACGGACATATGACCGTTTTTATTTTATTTTTTATTTTATTTTTTTTCAACGGCTAGTAATAAAAAAAACAAAAAAAGAAAATTAAATAAAGCATTGGCCCCACACCTCGCATCTCTCTCATCCGTCGCAAAACCGACGCCAGGAACCAACGACCCCGTGCCAATGGCGTCTGTTACGTCCAATGTTCGGCGAACACAACCATTGGGGACGAGTCTTATGGTGTTAAATATTTTGATACTAATCAGGCATATTTGATTTGTTGTGCAGAGTTGGTAGATATGGAAAATTAGAGTTGAATCCTAAAGAAAATTGCATTCAAAAGGATATTACTTACACATAAATCAAAGCTGTAAATGAGTGAGTTTGATTTGTGATATTGGATTTGTTGTGCAGAGTTGGCAGATATGAAAAATTAGAGTTGAATCCTAAAGAAAATTGCATTCAAAAGGATATTACTTACACATAAATCAAAGCCGTAAATGAGTGACTTTGATTTGTGAGAAATTTTTACATTCTGAAAGCCCAACTTATTTACATGTAACTAAGGTAAAAAAGAGGGGTAATAACAATAAGTTAGACAAAAAAATTGTGAGAAACATTAAAAGACACAAAATTAATACTCCATCCGTTCCAGTACAGTTTTAAAATTATCTACTAACTACACTTTTCACCTATCAAATAATATATCTACCCACTAAAGATTGTTTCAATTGGTTGAAAGATGGAAGTACACTTATTTGGAACAACCCAAAATAGATTCGTAGACACTTAGGATGAGATAGAGGTAGTAGTATATTAATAAATTTAATCGAATATTAAAATTTTGGATAGTAAAAGTAAGTATAAAAATACTCTTAACTTTAAAATATTGGAGTAATATTTCTATATTATACCGAAGACTTGGACATTGACTTGGGAAACGGACAAATAATAATTTGGGTATAACCAGGTACTCCGTATGTAGCAGTTCAAAATATCAAGTAATCATTTTTTCAGTCTTCAAATCTGATTCATACATCCATATCCAATACTCCATTAATCAGTCCTCATGTGATCTTACACGGAGCTACAGAGAGGTATTATCGCACATCCTTTAGTTATTTGGTACTAATTAATAAAATGAGTTTTTGATAATCAACCATAAAATGGTGTGAGTGTGCAGATATGAAGAAACCAGCTGATCAAGTAGTCTCAAATGGCGAGAACAACAAATCCTTGAGCCAACAGGATATCAGCGCCGTTGCTTCCACAAGCCTAACACAACCCCCGATTCCACCTACTTCAACTTCAAATCTAGTTACTGGTAAATGTTACTACATTATATGTTATTTTGAGTTGTTAGCCTCAACAACACGAGATTTAGCATTGGGTGTTTGTGGAGCTTATTTTACAAGTTAAGCTGTTGCTTAGAGCACATAGAGTATTTGATTGAGTTTCAATGTTCACTTCAGTGTTAAGTGTTCAACTGAACACGGAACAATGAAGCTGAAAAGTGAGTCAATGGTTTAACTTGAGGTTTAGTGTTCAGTTTATTTTATTAATTTTTTTTCGTAAAACAAATTAAATAAAAACAAATACATTAAATAAAAAAGTAATTTCATAAAATAATTAAAGTTCCTACAAATACATAATTAAAATACGAAAATTAAAAAACAATAATTTAAAGACAATTATTAAAACTACTAAAGCTTAAACGTCTTCCGATCCCGAACCCGATCCACCTCCCGAACCCGATCCATAAATTAAAAGACAATAAATTTAAAGACAATAATTAAAAGACAATAAATGAAGTTTATTGTTTCGTTATGTAGTATACTTTACATTTTTTACTATTGTGTGAGTCGAACTTTGAAAACTTATATTGTATGTATTGAAATTGTAAATATCGTCTATTGTATATACACTTACCCTTTTGACATTGACAAAAATGGGAAAATTTCCAATTTTAGCCTTACCCAAAACGGAAAGTATACATACAATAGACGATATTTACAAGTTCAATACATACAATAGAAATGTTCAAAGTTCGAGTCATAAAATAGTAAAAAGTGTAAAGTTTTATACATAACGAAACAATTAATCCTTTATAGTATATAATAGCCAAAAAGCTAGAAAATGTTGGGCAATTAAGTAAGCTGTAAGCTAAAAAGCCCTCTTACAGAGCTAATTAGTAGCTAACCCAACCACATAACTATATAAATTCATTTCTGAGTAGATTCTATGAGTTATATATAACTTTGAATTATATAAGGTAAAATTTCTTGTAAAATATATATTCCACAAAAGAGGAGTACATAATTTCTAATGTGTAGAATGTAGAACAAAAAAACTTATGTGAAAAGGTAAGGAGATTGAGTAAACGAGTAATAACAAAAATAATAATAATCTAAAATCAAAGGCTATATAGATGTAGTTATAAGATTATTCATGATAGCTAAAGACGAGATTAGTATGATGAAGTGATCTATAATACTGAAACACTTTAACATTTACTTCATATTTACGAGTATTTGTTTTAGTTTGTAAAGTTTTTGTGTTAGTATATTGTTGAGCTTTATGCGGTTGATTGGACGGTCTGGTCGTATAACATGTCACGATGAATGTGAATCAAAACTAATTACTCTTTGTACCGAGCCGAATGTGAAGGACATATCAAGCAAGGGGTATTATCATCAGCTGCACTTGAGCCAAATAAATTCCTTAATCTTATATATTAATTACTACTAGTAATATATAATGAAGTCTAATCACTGTGCAGATACAAAGCAACCAGCCGCCCAGCTAGCCTCTATCGATGAAGATAAACCCTTACACCAGCAACAGTATATCAGCCCTGCAGTTGTGACACGTGCTTCCTCAAGCCAACCTCAAGCGAATAAACCGTGTCCAGATCTACTTACAGGTAATTCATGCTATCCATGTTACTACGTTCTGTTTATTTTTTCAGCAGATCATCCATACTGTTAAGATCTTTCGCTGATGTGGTGACATTTTGTTGGTTTACTAGTTGTACAAGGTAACATCCATAGACTAGTAGTTAACTGAAAGTTTACTTTGTTACATCGACACAGAGAAATGAAAGTTTAATACAAATGAATTAGATATAATAGAAAGATGGTGAGTTGAGTACATATTCTTGTAGTTAGCCCTTAGCTTTGACATAAGTAAAATCAAATTAACAATGTGTTGGAATATTAATGACAAATCAGTAATATGATTTTATATGTATGATAAAATTATGTTATTTAGTTGGGTCAAGAACTTGGGCCATAGGCCAACAAGTTTCTGTTCGAAATAAGGGCCCATGTACGACAGTTTAATAGGAGTCGGTTAGAGCAACAAAGTGATACGGTGCAATTCAAAACGAGGTGTCGATCAATGAAGCAACACACCCACGCAGGCAACAAACCCGTACATTAAGGGATGCATCAATTCAGTAGAACCTATTAGAATGGACAGACCTGTTCATGGTGTATGTTTGTGTAGTATATATATGTGTATCGATTTAACAGTTAGATGTAACCCCAGATATCAGATTAATATATTTTTGGGTTCATCCCTTTGTTTCATATTGTTATTGTTATTCTTAATTATGGATTGGCATCAATGATTTCTGGGACAAGAATTGGTATCAGAGCCGAGGGTTCAAAGAAGATCGAAAATCATTGTTGCAATCCAAGGAAGAAGAAGGCGATGGGACTGTTCGTGATAAACAACAATCAGAATTACATAAATCGAGTGATTCGATTACGAAAGGAACAGAGAGAGAGAGACATAATTCGATTGAATGTTATATCGAATCATAGAAATTAAAGATAAAGAGAGATAGACATACCGGTAAGCGCCGTTGTGTAGGTGCCAGGAAAGAAGAAGAACCACACCATAATCAAAACCGGAGAAGATTAACCGGAAGAGGGTGAAGCACTGGCAGTCGCGAGAAAAGAGACAAACGGCACAGTCGCAAGTAAAGTGACACCAACCAGAACCGAGAAAGAAAGGGCATCGGGTCAAGTAACCCACCAAGTTCCATGTTTGATTGTTAACGAAACCTCTTTTTTTGAAATTTTTTAATTAGAACATAAAATAAAGATGGAAAAGAAGGAAGGAGTCTGTATTTTCTCTGTTTTGTGTTGGAGGCTGAAGAAGAAAAAAGAAGCCAGTCGCTGGCTTTTGAGATCAGGAAGAAAGAAGAGGGATTTGGTTTTGGGCCCAATACACAAACAGGAAAACGTAAGAATTGGTTGAGAATTATTGTGGTTAGACAAAAAAGTTAAGTTGAAATATTAGATTTATATTGGTTTTAGAAGAAAACCAAATTGGAAGAAAATTGATCGGGAGTAGATCATTTTCAAGAGAGAAAAGAAAATTGATCGCGATTAGATCGTTTTCAAGAGAAGAAAAATTGATCTGGAGTAGATCAATTTCAAGAGAGAAAGAGAAGAATCAATCGGGATTAGATTGTTCTTCAGAACGGGTTAGAAAAACCCAAATTCGATTCAGAAAAATCGAATAGAGAGACAAAGGAGTTGTGTGAGGCAACCGCAAAGAAAAGTTGTGAGAGCTGCAAAGAAAAGTTGTGAGAGGCAACCGACAAAGGAGTTGTGTGAGGCAACCGTTAAGAAGTTGTGTGAGGCAACCAAAACAAAAAAAAAAAAAAAAAAAAACAATCTGTGATATATAGATTGAATGGAAACAAGAAAGATCATGTGATATGATCAAGTTGAAGAAGATAGGTGTGATGCCAAGGATAAAGACCGATAAATGGGTGTTGGATTGTTTGAAGAAGACAACCGTGAAGGTGGAAAGGAAAAGATTGTGAAAGTCTAAAATAGAAGGCAATGAAGAACAAAGAATTACTGACTTTGTCATTAGGGGGGAACTGTTGGAATATTAATGACAAATCAGTAATATGATTTTATATGTCTGATATAATTATGTTATTTAGTTGGGTCAAGAACTTGGGCCATAGGCCAACAAGTTTATGTTCGAAATAAGGGCCCATGTACGACAGTTTAATAGGAGTCGGTTAGAGCAACAAAGTGATACGGTGCAATTCAAAACGAGGTGTCGATCAATGAAGCAACACACCCACGCAGGCAACAAACCCGTACATTAAGGGATGCATCGATTCAGTAGAACCTATTAGAATGGACAGACCTGTTCATGGTGTATGTTTGTGTAGTATATATATGTGTACCGATTTAACAGTTAGATGTAACCCCAGATTTCAGATTAATATATTTTTGGGTTCATCCCTTTGTTTCGTATTGTTACTGTTATTCTTAATTATGGATTGGCATCAATGATTTCTGGGACAATACAATGTGCTTGATTAAAACTGGACATATGCGTTGGAAATTATCTTTAACTGTAGTGAAAGGTAATATGCAATTATAACTGGATGAAAACTTCCACTAACTATTTGCACTGGAACTACTATACTTTAAAGGGCCTAGAGCAGATTACATCAAATTTGGTATCCCGCTATATGAAGCATCCATCAAAGGAGACTGGAAAGCTGCTAAAGCCATTCTTGCTAAGAAACCTGAGTTAATAAGGTTTAGTATCACTGAAAATGGGGAAACAGCACTTCATATTGCAGCCTCCTCTAGCAGAAGCAAACATCTAAAAGATTTTGTGGAAAATCTTGTGGAAATGATGGAAAAGAACGACTTGCGACTTGAGAATAGTAATAACAACACCGCCCTCTATTTAGCAGCTGTTGCTGGAAACATTGAAACTGTCAAGATTATGGTGGAAAAGAACACGCCATTGCTGACCATTCCTGGTGCAGGAAAAATGATGCCATTGTATGCTGCAGCCTTATTTGGAAATCATGAAGTGGTGAAGTACATGTATGGTAAGTCCTACAACTTGGGTGATGATGGTTGGACATCCCAAAATCGTGGTTGGCTTCTTGAAAAATGTGTCGAGAATAATATATTCGGTAAGCAGTTTAGTTATTTATATTTACATACACTGACATACATACATATTGTCCCCATCAATGCTTTCTTGTTTTTATTTTCATTGTTTATTTAATGAAATATTCCCTCACAAAATGATTGTCATACGTTTTCAGATGTTGCACTACTGATAGTGAAAGCACACCCAGATCTTGCTAGTAGCCGGAACGTACTTAGAGTTTTAGCTCGAATGCCTGATGTATTTTCTGAACCACAATCTAATTGCATCTTTAGAACCATTAAGTCAGGTATAAATTGCTGCTCCTTTATGTTTTTTACACATCAACCGTCCCAAAATTTTATATGTATATGTGTGTAGTGTAGGGACAATCTTGTAGTAAGCGCTCCTTAGCGAAAAAAGAGCAGATGCACATTCGTGTCCAATTTGTATAAAAAAGACACGTGTTCATTAGTGTTATGAATCTGGTGCATCAGTGTCGTACTTGCTTTTATATGCATTACTTTCATATCCATAACGCTCTAGTGTAATACCTTTATATGATAAAGTGCAATGTATTTGTCAAGTAGAAACCCTTTTCGAATATAGGATCTTGTAATTTTCTATGGAAAATATATTATTAATCCTGTATATTTTGTTAAGCAGCGCTATTAATCCAACTTCAAAGTTCAACCCTTATCATTATACTAGTAAATGTATGGTATCATCAATTTAACTTCTTATTTGGCCGTTCTTTTCAGTTTTTGCGTTCATTGGTTCAAAGATAGGAGCTGCTGAAAAGGAAAGTGAAGCATTGCAATTATTAAGAATCATTTGGGGAAATATTGCGCAACTCCCAAGGGCTGAAATTGATAACATAATCAGAGGTCCACCTGATCCGAAGCAACAAGAAAACGAAACTTTTGGAAAGGTCGCTCAAGTTCTACAATTGCAAAAGCTCATTTCTGAACATATCGTCAAGATTCAGATGGAAACCCAAAACATCATGAGAGAGCAGCCAGATGCAATCGAGAAGAAAAAAATATGTCAAGCTCAACAACTACAAAAACTCATTTCTGAACATATTGTCAACATGCATGCCGAAATCCATAATATAAGCGAAAGGTTTCCAGATTCATTGAAGCATGACACCAAGCCAACTTCAGCAACAGAAGATCAAGCTCAACAACTACATAAACTTATTTCTCAACATATTGTGAAAATGCATGTTGATACACAAATTATAGCCAGAGGATTGTCAGCTTCTGATAATGAAAAAGTAGCTTTGCGCCTACAAAAACGCATTAATGAATATATTACCATAATGCTTGCTGGAACCCAGAAGCCTGTTGTAACAATTTCAAAGGACACATACTCTTCTAGAATATTATTTGTTGCTGCGGAAACGGGCAACACCACGTTTTTAGTGGAGCTCATACGTCAATATCCTGATCTGATATGGAAGGTGAATGATAACAATCAGAGTATATTTCACATTGCTGTCAAACATCGTCATGAGGGTATCTACAATCTATTGTATGAGATAGGTGCAATGAAGGATCTCATTACTCCTCTCAAAGATAATAATGATAACAATATGTTGCATTTAGTTGGGGAGCGTGCAAAGAAAAAACGACTTGAGGATGTGTCCGGAGTTGCATTTAAGATGCAACGAGAATTATTATGGTTCAAGGTACAATATCTTTCTCCTAACTCATGGAATTCTTGAGTTGTAAGCAACTTATTTATTGAAGGCGGAAATATAGGACTCTAACTCGTACCTTTTTATCCAATAAATTGTTAGGAATTTGCAGCGGAAACATCCAACTAACAACACCTATTGTTAGCAAAAAACAAACCCAACAAACGCTCGTGTAATTGCGTTACACCCACACACAATAAACGGATAGACAAATCGCAAACCTAGCAATTAAACAAAGCAAACAAGATAATAAACAAGAACAATACGAACACAAGGATTTTACGTGGTTATGTCCAATCTTCAACTTGGAGATTGATTTAGTCCACGGGGCCAAACCAGAGAGTTTTTTTTTCTATATTTTTCGGAGTCCAAGGATTAAAATTACATGAGGTTTAATTATATAGGAAACAACCAACTTGCTCGCCAAGAAAACTACTTTTTTACCGTCCTAATTTTCGTCCGAAGGATTCCAAAGTTGCATCGTGGCTTCCAATTTTTCAGCCAATAAAATTCAAGTTTAATTGGCACAAGATCTTGTTCCACTTTGAATTAATTCCAAATCATGTCATTACATCTTCACCATGTATATTATATATTTATAATATATATCTTAACAATCTCCCACTTGAAGATTAATCAAACCACAAAATCAGTAACCCTTCACAATCTCGTCCCTTCACCAATGTCACTCGTTCAAACCCCATACCGCCGAAATACCATTCGGGACACGCCGCTCGACCACACAGAGTCGGAAGACTTTCGACACAAAGCTACCAGAACACTTACATCATGAAACTGGGACCACTCTCTAACCACCACCATCATCTTCTAGGCCCAAGAAGATTCGTTGAAGCGTGCGTAACTCCAACCACAGGATTCTATCAAGAGACATCTATCTCTTCAACCCGTCGATTACAGCCACGTTTGATCCTGCCACCGACGTGTCAACGACCATTCGTACAGAAATTTCGTTCATCCGATTTTCCTTCCCAGCAATCAGAAAATCGCCGATAGAACAACGCGTAGATCATCATCAAGGCTTATCAGTGAGAACGCAATCACAACCTTGAAATCTACTTCTTCATCATTCGCTTTCTCGCTGGTACACTGACCCAAAACATAGCTATGATTTCTATGAACACATCTTCTCCCACTCAGCTCGCTCCCACTGTACGAATCAAAATAACAACTGCGGCTCTCTGAGAAGACTCGGGTTCATAACACTCGGTCAGTCGCAAATTACTTTGCCATTGGAGAGTTAAAACGAAGGTCCGAATGCTCTAGTGTTTCCGGAATCCGCACACTAAACCTGTAGAAATTCGAGATCCATCAATCGCACAACCGTCTCAAGACTTCCACTAGTTGCCAAACTCCCACTAGCTTCGACACTTCCCTCGGTTAACAAACTCCCAAGAGTTTCCGACACTCTCAACAATATCCAAAAGCTCAACAGGACTTACAAGATTATCCGCCTCTAACCCACTTGAAAATTCCTAATTGATTCCTCCAGAAGATCCGCTCAATCGTTGAACCAAACTCATCAATCGATACCCGAGCCCAGTAAAACACGTTCTATCCAACATCTTCTAAAACCAATATCTCCAAGTGTAGAAGCTCTAACCTGCCTAAACATTCCAAACATATGGAATAATACCCGACCAAACATATGGTCTCCCGTTTAAACTCACGAGCAATAACTGAACTCTCTTGATAACTGTCACTGTCAATTTTCAAAACGGATGTGGTACCATTTATTACCCATCTACCCAACTCAGAAAACCATCCTCTTGAGCACCGTAACAAACCTCACATCTTTGAATAACCTAGTCCATATCAATGAAGTTCCCGAGACATCACGTCCCTACACTCGCAACATCAAACCCCTAAGTTTAATAACGTTCACTAATTCTTTTGCACGGGATCGCAAAGAATAAAGAACCCGAATCCATAACCCGGATCCCAAAACTCTCTCCGCAACAAATCACCAATCGAAAAAACCCGATCACCGACTTCATTATCGCCGTCGCGAATAATAACCGTCACAACGCGACCGGCCTCCCGCCGTGTCGTCATGTTACTACCCACCAGAAAAAAACCCTAACCTGTTTAATCTGGAGAAAACAACTCGCCGAACACATAAACTTTGCTTGCCGAGTTCATCGCGATCCAACAAAAAAATAAGTTAGGCGATCTCGATAACATGTTGCAACAAATCCTAACCGTGTCATTCCTACTGTTACCCCGATGATTATCTTCAACGGAATCTAGATCCACTGTGGTTATTTGGCCACAATAACCCTATCTCTCCATCTTCCAATAAAACCCTAATCATCAATAAACAATCTTGATCATGCTTTCATCCGCTATTGTTCCCAATCGCTCAACCTAGAGCTCTGATACCAGTTGTTAGGAATTTGCAGCGGAAACATCCAACTAACAACACCTATTGTTAGCAAAAAACAAACCCAACAAACGCTCGTGTAATTGCGTTACACCCACACACAATAAACGGATAGACAAATCGCAAACCTAGCAATTAAACAAAGCAAACAAGATAATAAACAAGAACAATACGAACACAAGGATTTTACGTGGTTATGTCCAATCTCCAACTTGAAGATTGGTTTAGTCCACGGGGCCAAACCAGAGAGTTTTTTTTTCTATATTTTTCGGAGTCCAAGGATTAAAATTACATGAGGTTTAATTATATAGGAAACAACCAACTTGCTCGCCAAGAAAACTACTTTTTTACCGTCCTAATTTTCGTCCGAAGGATTCCAAAGTTGCATCGTGGCTTCCAATTTTTCAGCCAATAAAATTCAAGTTTAATTGGCACAAGATCTTGTTCCACTTTGAATTAATTCCAAATCATGTCATTACATCTTCACCATGTATATTATATATTTATAATATATATCTTAACATAAATAGGTTATGTGTTAAATATGATTAATATAGAATGTATAATCAACATAATTTTTTTACTTTCTACATACGTATTATGCATTAAATGCACTTTACATGACTTTCAACATGTTAGAGATAAAACCGAATCCATTGCATTATGTGCAAATGGGTTGAAATTGCCACCTCTACGATTAATTTTTCTTTTATTCATGATTTTATAGGAAAAGCATTGCATTTAATTTTTTTTATTTTGCATTGTAGGAAGTAGAGGGTATGATCCCTCGTTCTTATGGGGATCGGAAGAACAAAGATGGCCTAACACCATATGAGCTATTCACCAAGGAACATAAAGACCTTGTTTTAAAAGGTGAGGCGTGGATGAAAGGAACAGCTAATCAATGTATGGTAGTTGCGGCCCTTATTGCTACCATAGTATTTGCTGCAGCTTTTACAATACCAGGTAGATACAAGCAAGACAATGGTAAGCCCATGTTCAAGAATAAAGTAACATTTATGGTCTTCGTAGTTGCAGATGCCATATCTTTATTCTCATCGTCAGCTTCCATCCTCATGTTCTTATCTATCCTCACATCTCGGTATGCTGAACGAGATTTCTTGGAATCATTACCCAAAAAGCTCATGTTAGGTCTAGCAACTCTTTTTCTATCTATAACAAGCATGACAGTTGCTTTTAGTGTCAGCTTTTTCGTGCTTTACCATCAGGGTTTGTTATGGATTCCGATTCTTATTGCTGGCTTTGCTGTGATGCCGGTCCTCCTATATTTTAGGCTGCAATATGCTCTGTTTTTTGATGCAATTAGGTCGACATATGGTTCTAGGTACCTCTTTAAGCCCCGGAGACATGTACTCTACTATGAAAACCCCAAGGTGTAACCATTATGCTCCTAAACTTAAATTTTCGTTACTTACTCGATGATTGTGTATTTACAATAATATTTAGCTATTCTATTAGAATTGCCTTTTTATGCTCCTAAGCAGTATATCTAGTGACTTCAAAAGAAGGAGATTCTGGCAATTCAGTTAGCATGTTTACTCATTTCATTGTTCAACCCAATTTTACTTGGATTTCTACCAAGTATCACTAGTTATTATGCACTACAACTCATCAAACTATGAATAAATCTACAGACCATTTAATAAACACCTTGATTCACGCAATTCTTGAAACACTTTATAGGAAAACTCGTGCATATTTTGGATTGAGTTGATGAACCTCGTCTCTGTTGGAAAATATTAAATTTTAATAAATTTAAGTTGGAAAAGTTGAAAAGGTCATTACTAAATGTGAACTCTAAGCTAAAATGACAACTTTTCATCTTATATTATAAAACTTTTAAAGTGTTTAACTGTCATTGATTCCATCAATTTGTTTTTTCTCTTTGTCCTATTATAGAGTTAGTTTTCTAAGTTGGTAGACACAAAAGGTGATACAGAAGTTTAAAACTTTGACTAAAAATTAAACACCCACAATTTACATATTAGCCGATAACCCGCGCAATGCGCCGAGAATATATTTGAAATTCATTAAAGAAGGTGGTGAAAGAGCAGTTGAAAAATCGATATAAAATATACGGGTTTAAATCAAACAAATAATAATAATACGAAGTAATATGATGAACAACACTATAACAAATTAAAAAAACACTGCATGTCTAAGATATATGTATTATAAATGTCATATTCATATGATTAATTGAAAAATTACATAACCAGATAGTTGAAAATAAATTTAAACTTCAAATAGCAAAATCCAAATGCACATGAATAGATTGGTATTTTTTTTATGAGTACAAGTGTGTTTATATAGTGTTAATTTTGCTATGTTTTTTTTGTGTAGTGATTTTGTAATTGATTGAGTAATAAATATTTTGATGTAATTGATTTTGTAGAGATTATTGTATGGTTGACTTGCCAAAATAGGTTGACATGTTAGGTGATTAAATAGAAGGGCATTATGGGGATTTTTCATATGACATAAGGTCAACATATGAGAATGCTTAATAAAGGGTTAGAGATTAGTAATTCATAGATTAACTCTGTTCTAATAATTTACAGAGCAAAAGATTTTGGTCAAGCTAGAAAAGATATTTTGTTATCTTACAAATAACGTGTGCAACTAGACAAGACGTCAAGTTCGGCGGTACCATTGTTTTGGTTGTTATACCATTGAGAAACAGACGATAAATCTGTGTTAAACACGTGCCTCATCATAACAATGAGTTACAATGAGGAAGTACCAAGGCAACACTTGTATACCCACCAATCAAGAGGTCATGACTTTTGAGTTGGCAATATCAATGTTAAAAAGGCAAGTATAGAGGAACCATACGGCTTATGAAAAATGTGACATTTTTACAATTGTAGTCGTTTATTACAACACTAAAACATTTAAGGGAAATGCTATTGACAGCCCTAAGGGCTGTCAATAAGAACTCTTGAACTTATTTATTAAACTCAAACTTTCCTTTATTATCAAAAATCATAATTAATACATCACATATAAAAGGAAAGTTTCAATGAATTATATACAAAACTTCAGTATATTAATTATAATTTTGATTATATAAGGAAACTTTGACTTCAATAAATGCATTTATTGACAGCTGTTAGGGCTGTCAATAGCATTTCCCAACATTTAATATGCTAATCCAAAAGAGTGAGGACTCATTTACTATTACAACACTAAAACATTTAATATGCTAATCCGGCTCAATTGTTAAAATCTACCAATCGCATCTTTAGGTTTATATTTAGTTCTATACATTTGGTCCTACCAATCGTTTTCCTTCTTAATTTTTAACAAAATCGCATACTTTAATGGGCTACTGGTAAATTGACCGGCCCAATATTATATTCTTCTAACTTCTAACTTTCTAAGTAACATGTTAAGCCCAAAATGACTACAGCCTTAAACCCTGAAATAGTTTTTCAAAACTTTCACACGCAGAAAACAATGGCTTGGCGCTGCGGATCGTTACCGAGATCGTTAATCTCCACCGCAAGATCTTCAACAATCCGTCGTTCAACCACCACTCCCCTTCCTCGTCTCCGTCCTCCGCTGTCACAAATTCACGGACACCGCCTCCATCCCGGTCCCACACCTTCAATCCCTAGTTTCCGGTATGATTGATTCTCAATTTCCATCACATTCAATCTAACGGACCAATTAATTTATAATTTAATGTTATTTATGTTCGTTAATCTATCTGGAAAAGGATTATCGGAGGAGTAATTGGTTGCACTCAATCGCTGCTCCCGTTACACAGTGTGGTAGCGGCTTCTCGCTTGACCTCTCATGTGGCTGTTGAGGCACGCGCTTGTTGTGAGCTTTCTCAAGGTAATAAAAATAATTCTTTTCTTATTTCATTTTTTTGTTTTCGAATAATTTATTGGGGAAATATAAGATTAATTATTCCTTAAATTGGACGTCTGCTTGAAATGATACAAGAGCTTATTACTGAAGTACAAATTAGAATGGTTATGACGTAAACTAATTACTCTCTTAATGACCGTATTATATTATCTCTAGGGTTTGATGCTTGCATTTCTGAATGTAGTTGCTTGACCTAATTTCTTTTTGTAGCCATAATCAAATACAAATTTAGTACCATTTTTCCCTATACAACATATACGCATCAATTAACTTGATCACCGATAACATGTGTAAGTTGATTTCATCTATACTGCATTAGCAAAATTCTCCACATATTGGTAACCATTAGTGAGGTTGGTATGCTAATCCATAACTATTGATAACTAGCATCGTAAGTGATTGTTAAAATTTGCAACTATAGTCCGGTTGGAAATTAGGATGGGGGAAGAACTGAACCTACGTCAATCTTCGTTATGATTGTGGCTACATGTTAGGCCTGATAGGTCAAGATAATTTATATGAATCCTGTTAACTTGTTCATTGCTAATTCCCTTTAACTTCTCGCTGCCAGGAAATGTTTATGTGTGGCTTTCGAAATTCCCAATTTTACATAGGAACAATATGTATTTATCTATGTAACATATTTTTCTCTCCCAATATTCACTTCAATAACCCAGTTCATCTTGCACTCTCATGTCATTTTTCACAATTTAGTCTCGAGAGTTAAATAACATGGTGTGATGTAGGTACTTAATGTACATATCTTCTATATTTAATCCAGTTTTCATTATTAATGCTACTATGCTGCTATATTAGTTGATTTGAGAGTCGCCGTTTAGCAATGTTTATGGAATCAAGTCCGTGACCTTTTAACTAACATAGCTTGTTGAATAAGTTTAGGCATATACTGTGTTGAAATATACGTGGTTTTGTTGCTCCAGCCATCATTGTTTGATTTGGTTAAACTCCTTTGGTAATGTAACTCTTACAACTTGGTGTGATGTAGGTACTTAATGTTGCTTCGTGATCCTTTGTGCATGCATTGCACAAGCATTCTGTATCATGAGGGTCTAAATATTCATGTGAAACTTCCCTTCAGAAGTGACACCGGCATGAGGTCCTTTCTCTTCAGATTTTATGGATCGTGAGCCTGATAGTTTTTTATTGTTAACATTTAAAATTTGTTTATATTAACAAAACTTTGTATCACTACTTATGCATTTGCAAGTTAGATGCAGTGCATGTGCTTTTTTATTTTGTAATTTTTTTTTTCTTTTTGTCCTTGTACTTGCAGTGGGCCTGGCTCTTAGTTGTAACGAGTCAAGTGCGCTACTCTATACAATTCATAATGCAATTTGTTGCAAATATTTTCTCTAACTTTTCACATTTTGTGTTTCTATGATCATTAATTTGTGTTCAATAATGATAGATTAATTACAAAACTGCAGCTCCAGACTCCCTGACCTGGCATAGGGAAAAATGTTGGCCTACGTTGTCTTCCACTGTTCCACAAATGTTTTATGACTTCCTCTCATTTTCAATCTGCTCAGATAATATAATTTTACTATTTTTATTTCCTGGAAGCCACTTCTGTTAAATAACCTTAAATCAAAAAGTAAGTTTCCATGGTGGTGGTTAATTAATCATGTAGACATTGTGTAATTTCTTAGATTCACATATAATGTCTGGAGAACCTGACTTGAACCTGCAGTTTTGATCATATCTGTTTCATTTGTGTATTGACATCACTATGAATCTTCACTGTACAGTTAAAACAAGCATTATGCAGCATGATTTTCTTGTTGAAAAGTGGATACTTCTGAATTCTGTCCATGTTTTATTCAGTAATCTTGAGCCACCCGTTTTTTGAATGAATGAATGCTTGTGTGACTCTTCTTTGTTGGGGTTCTCATGGTGCTTCCGGGATTGGTAAATATAGGGACAAAACTCATTTGCAGGATCAAAAAAGTAACAGGGTACGTTCCATATCTACAATAGCAAATACGGAGTGGCTAATGAGTTAGTCGGTGGTTGGTTTGTAAACATGTCAGACTGGTAATTTTGGTACGTGGTGAAATACATCCTGTTGGTTTTGCCTATAAGTGGTGAAATACACAAATGTTTCATCACCTCATAAATATTATCCTAACTTGATCTATAAATAATCAATGGGTCTAAAATTGTCACATCTATTTGACCAAGACACCTTTGCAACTAATAAATAGTGTTACACACGATTGGAATTCTTATATTAATTGAATAAACTTCTACAAGGTATATATTCTGAGTGAATTTTGACTGGTTTGATACATTTACCTGTTTCAGGTTAAATGGATCGGCTTAGCTGTTCAAAAAGAATAGCAATAATGTGATTCCTTCCACATGTCAATTAGAAATGCTTGCAGTTACACTTTATGAAAAATAATATGCAAACAGAGATTGGTTAAGCTCTTTGGGGAAACAAAGTTACTTTTGCTTATTAATGATTGTACTAGCAGACCATTTAGTCAGATTTGGGTAAAACATGAGCCTCTTTCCTGAACCATGAAGTCTAGGGTGTCCTATGGGCTAAGAACCAAAACAGACCATTGAACAATAGGTTGTAGGAAGGTATCTTTATAAGCGTGAAGTTGGTATTGGGTTTAGTTATTGTTCTTCTTTAACAACAACAAAAACAAAATTATGGAGGATGTACTCTACTTATTTGTCTGACTTTATTCTCTGTGTGTATCTTGCTGGAAATGGTGTGAGCTCTTTTAAGGTTGTTTTTGCAATAATGTTAAAGCATGTCAGATTTCGGTATTCATCTTCTAAGACATCTCAAATCATACACAAAAATTGTGTCTTCTTTATGCATCCTTCTTTTCTCTCCCGTCCCAGTCTTTTTGCATTAATTTGCTTCTGTGTTTCATGTGTTTTTTTTTTCTCGGTAACCTTCCAATTATTATTTACAGTATTAATTCAAAAATATAACCCTTTAATTGCTTGCTAAATCAACTTAAAATCATTATAGAAACTGTTATTGAAACATTATTTAGAAAAGTTATAGCTCTGAATTACACAAAATTGTAAGTATAAGGAATCGTCTGTCACATTAACCACGATACGGATTTGATTGACCACGATACGGATTTGATATGTGTTGTTCACGTGTTCTCATCCGTCCTTGGAATGAACTAAATTCATATAGAGCCGTGAAGGTATTGCTTTGACAGGTTTGTCGACCAAAAAGAGTCGGGTGCCATATTTAGTGTTATCAATCTTGGTGTGGATCATATAAAGTTCCGAACGTTTTATCTATTTCGAGTTTGTGTGATAATATACTTGATTCCAATATACTCGGTATTTAGTTGGCCAAGTGGATAACATAGTTTAAAAATAGGTTAGATACAGATTTGGTAGGCCTAGAGAATCTCTATAAATTCTTAGGTACCTTAAAATATTCAAAAGATCCATCCTCCTTTAGGCCTTTTATCCCCTTCGAGAATCCAATGTCACAAATGATACCTACAAATTGCAATTTCTCCACCATACGTCTTGTACTATGTTACTCTTTTTAGTCTTTTTAGTATCACGAACTAGTAATTATTTAACTTTTTATCTTTTTTTATGTAAATATTGAGATTATTATGTAATCATACTAATCATACCATACAATTTGAGTTACCATTCGAATCATTAAGTTAATCCTATACTCAAGGCTAAACGAGTTTCATTGACAAGTTAACCGAAAAAACTATCCTTTTTTATGAATAAAAGCAGTCTTAGATAAGAAGTTGTTCATTTTGGGCTTATGAACTTTCAGGGTTATAATGATGTAATTAATTAACTTGATGAACTTGAGTATGCCGTTAAAAAAATCTTTTGTTGAGATAATGAGATATTCAAACAGAAAACTTAAAAAGTTTTTTTTTTTTTTTGTTTTTTTTTGTTTTGTTTTGTCTATTTGCCTTTTGTATTAAGGAAATTACACGGATCCACTCTTTTGCTTATTCGGTGAACTTGCGAATCATGGTATCCCTTTCCTACGAGTATTTTTTAAAAACGGCAAACACACAATCTAACTCATATGCTATATACAACTATGAATATTATATACAGAGAGCCTCAAATGAAGAGTAAACTCGTCAACTTTTAAATAAGCGAAAGTCCCCCTGATTATTTAGGTTTGAACTCATATTTTATAGTTAGCTCTATGGTACCGATTTAAATTAAACATCAGTTACCTTAAGCCATGGAAAATTAACTAAAAATAACCTTAAAGTGTGTTTTTTTCTTTAAGGGCGTTGTTAAGCTTGTACCCTTTTTTTTTCTAGCATTTAAACTAATGCCTTGATTCCAATTTTTATAAAGTGAAAGAGAGCATGATCCAAACTAGATTCCAATCCCATCATCTAAAGTCTAATTAACAAATCTGTTCAAATCCCAAAAGGATGAGATTACAATACCACTCTTTTATTGAGTTCTACATGTAACAATTAAGTTAACCATCTTATTTATTTAGCATATATAATACATTTAAAGTTGTCTAAAAATGACTACAAAGGGCAGACAAAGCTTGTTAAAAGTCCATAGTAGTTAGACCCTTTTAAGAGAATATATGTATGTATAGGGTGGTTGTTGTTGTTGCTGCTCTTTCAATGTAGGTTTCAAAATAGATAAAAGGAGCTCACGAGAAGCTAGGAATCAAATAAACAGCTTGTTTCAAATCGTTTACTAAACTTTTATATATATAGGTAGCTAGAATCATCATGTTTTTTATATATCACTAGGTTAGAAAAATCAGAAAAAACCAATAATCACTTCACTTATTCTATAGATAGATAGATAGATACGTTTATGTTTATATCGAATAATATTCTAAATGATGATTTGTTACATTTTTTAATGAATGTAGGGCCCTAGAGGAAGATTTTTTCCAAATGCATCCATGATACTAGTAACAACTTACTACTTGTGCATCGACACTTGTTAGGCTATATAATAATTACAATCAATGTTTTTAAAACCGAAAACCAACTCGGACCGTTTTGCCCTCCAGTTCCAGTAGAACCGATCCGACCGGCGGCTCAAAACCGGTGAAAACCGGTTAAAACCGGTCAGTTTCCGGTTGAAACGTCCGAGTTTGACCAAACCGTCCGAGTCGTTGACCAGTCAAACCTTGATCAAGACCGGTTTTCACCCGGCCGGAAGGCCTCCGGTTTCCGGTTCGACCGATCCGAGTTAACCGGTTTTCAAAACATTGATTACAATCTCAAAATATAACTATTGATTTATCTAATCAACAGCCTAGATTTATTGAATCTTACATAAAAGACGGTGAGCATGTAAAATGCAAATGTGATATATTGATTACATAGATCAAACGACTGAGATCGTTTGTTATATTTCATAAAATCTTACACCAAATATAAAACTTAAAAATATTACAATTATTGAGAAGAGTTCAATTGAGACCATTTATTTTGTGTGAGACTAGGGGAACCAACCACAATATGCCATGTGTCACTTTTTTCTCTCTCATACACGTTTTTAAAAATTAAATATCTCACAAACGACAAGTCGAAAAATCATGAAAATTGCACCATATTTTTCAGCGTTTTATCCTCTTCGATTTGCCGTCCATCAAGGCATATTTCCAACGAACTTTTTTTTTTTTCATTTTTTTGGTGGGTTTTACATATTAGTAACACATGTGTTAGTGATTGATTATACATTTGATTTAGGGTTTCGGGTTAGGGTTTAGAGTTAGGGTTTAGCAGGGTTTAGCGTTAGGGTTTAGCAGGGTTTAGTGCTAGGGTTTAGCAGGGTTTAGGGTTTAGGGTTTAGTATGATTTAGGGTTTAGAGTTTTATAAAGCGTTTAGGGTTTAGGGTTTGGGGTTTAGGGGTTAGGGTTTAGGGTTTAGGGTTGGGAGTTTGGGGTTTCGTCCCGAAACCCCAAACTCCCAACCCTAAACCCTAACCCCTAAACCCCAAACCCTAAACCCTAAACGCAACACTCTAACACATGTGTTAGTAACATATGAAACCCACCAAAAAAACGGAAAAAAAAATTTCGTCGGAAGTATGCCTTGAGGGACGGCAAATCGAAGAGGATCAAACGCTGAATCTAATGGTGCAATTTTCATAATTTTTTCGATTTGTCGTTTGTGAGATATTTAACTTAAGGGGTAAATGAGTTTTGTAGTATGGAACATTCTCTTTGTACATGTGGCATGATATCATTGGTTCCCTTAGTCTCACAAAAATTTTTAGTCTCATTTGAACCCTACCCTACAATTATTATATTTGTAATGAGTTTGATTGATGAGTAGGTGATCTAATAACTTAATGAGTGTTACAAGTCATAATCGTTTCTTGGTATATTTTCGCACACCCAAGCCACGCATCCCACACTACAAATTATTAATTACATCTTCTCTCATTATTCAAAACAAATGTTTTATAATTAATTTAGAGTACCTGTAAAACATGGACCCATGTCCACTGGAAAACACTCACGTTTTACATCGCAAAAATTAAACAAAAAAATTAATTATTTGTTTCATCCTGTATAATTTTTTATTATTAAATACTGCAGGAGTTAGGAGAGTTGGTGGTAATAAATTCTTTTACCGATAAGTCGATAACTACAGTTAGTTAGGAGATGGTGTATTTTTTGAAATACGTACGATGACAAATATATTGGCGGATTCAGGATATGGCGTAACCTTTAGTACGATTATCTCAATATTTGTGAACCCATAGCACAAACAAATAATACATAAATTAATGCGATTATTTATAAGAAATTTACACCGTGTATTGTATATGAAACCGTAGCGACTGATACCCATACCTTCAATGTGCCTCCGCGCTTGGATATTTATTAGTTAGAATTAAGAATACTTTGGTTCCTATTTAGAACTTAATTTCATTATTCTTTCAACGTGACTTTGCTCCTGGACAAATAACGACATGTATTCTCATACAATATGTCGATTTCGAACTGCATTTATTTGGTTTGTTAAAATCCTATAAATATGTCATACTTTGCCTTTTCTATGAAGCAAATTAACTAAAATATAATACTCGGTATCTTAATTTCATAAACTTATGAAGACGAAGTCAATAAAATTAAAGTTTCACGTGTAGTTTGTTTCAATTCCATATAATCCTGAACCAGTGAAGTCGTCATGGAAAGGAAAGCACATCTTTTGATCCAGATAATTGGTGATAATTTAATGGGTCTCGTTTTATATTCTTCTATATTGTTTACACCTCGTTTGATTTTATAAGCTAATTTTTAATACTATGTTCACCTAAAAGAATTTTTAATACAAATATTAAAAAATATATCCCAATTCACCAATAACTATATATATCGTACTGTAGAAGTGTAAATTATCACAAAAATTAAAAATGACATTAGCGCTTTCATATTATTAGACCACTCCTAGCGGTACTCGTCGGTGGCCGTCGGTTCAAACCAACGAGACCGACGCCGATGGCACGGACTCGTCGGTTTGGCTGTCAGTTCCGGCCCTTCGGTTTGGCGACGAGAGGTGACGGTGAGGAGTGGGCCCATTTTTTGTTTTTTTTATAAAAAACTAGCCGTTTGAAAAATAAAAAATAAAAATAAAAAAAAAATTCCAACGGTTGGGAACAAAGCCGTTGGTTTTTTTAATTTTTTAATTTTTTTTAATTTTAAAAAATCCAACTTTTCAACTATAAATATACCTCCCATTTTCCAAACAATTCACACAAAACTCAATACAAATTCCATCTACTCTCTAAATTTTTATACATTTTACCACTTTCACATATTTATAAAATGTCTTCCGATTCTGATCTCGAAGATTTGCAAGCGCTTAATGACATTTTTGATCCGAAGTACGCGATCAATGTTATTAATGCCATATCCTCCGAATCGCCCGACGACAACGAATAAATAATTCCGATCTCGAGAGCTCCATGTCGATACTTTCTGAGAAATCGCGAAGCAATGGGGCAACGTTTGTTTCTGGACTACTTTGCCGACGAGCCAACATTTCCGGCGGATGTATTTTGACGCCGGTATCGGATGAGTAAGCCATTATTTATCAGTATATGTCAACGTATTATATCATACTCTCAAGAACCGGTCCCGAAATATTTTCAGTACTTTCATCAACGTTTAGATTGTACTGGTAGACCCGGTTTCAATGTTTTTCAAAAATGCACTTCCGCCGTACGTCAATTGGCATATGGTTGTGCGGCGGATGCTTTTGACGAATACTTGCATATGGGTGAAAAAACCTCATATTTGTGTTTGGATAATTTTTGCAAATGCATTTTTCATTTATACTCTACGGAGTATTTAAGGAAACCCACTGAACAAGATGTTATTCGTTTGCATCAACGACATGCCGAGTTGCATGGTTTTCCTGGTATGCTCGGCAGTTTAGATTGTATGCATTGGCCGTGGAAAAATTGTCCAGTTGCATGGCAGGGTCAATATACCAGAGGTGATCAGGGACGTCCCACAATCATGCTCGAGGCGGTTGCCTCTTATGATTTGTGGATTTGACATGTTTTTTTTGGTCCGGCAGGGTCGAGCAATGACATTAATGTACTTAATCAATCAGATTTGTTCTCCGATTTGATGCAAGATAGAGCTCCACAAGTTAACTTCACTATTGCCGGACAACAATTCACCAGAGGGTATTATCTAGCGGATGGGATATATCCAGAGTGGGCGACGATCGTAAAGTCGTTTAGGCATCCACTAACTGCAGCAGAGTCTCGTTTCAAGAGATACCAAGAATCGGCAAGGAAAGATGTGGAACGAGCATTCGGTGTGCTTCAAGGTAGGTGGCAAATCATCAAGAACCCGGCTAGGCCATATAGCACGAACAAGATCAAAAGAATCATGTATGCTTGTGTCATTATGCATAACATGATAACTGAGGACAACGGGAGAAGTATTTGTCAACTAGAAGAAGATTACCCCTCTGATCTGTCAAACAGGCCAAGAAAAACGTGGGAAGAAAGAGTTGAAACTTCATTGCGGATGGACAAGGAATTACGTAATCGGGACGTTCATCATCAACTCCGCAACGCGCTAATTATAACACCCCTCATTTCATAATAATATTATTATATAAAGTACGGAAGCGAAGATGAATAAAACACATTACTTCATTACATATTTTTCAAAATCCCAAAACAGTTTAGATGGTTAAGTTACTACCACTTAAAACTTGTTCAAAAGATTAGCATGTCGGGGTATTATATAAACTAAACTGAGTTACAACAAAATAATCAGAGTAGCTTGAATATCAAACATTCCATACTTCCAAGGTTTGACCTTCCTGCTACCCACCCGCATGCTTGAAATCAAAAGTCTGCAGGAAGTAACAACGAGGGATTAGCACAAAGCTAAGTGAGTGAGTTCATAACACAACATCTAACTTAGCATAATCATATAATTGCTTCAAACAACCGCAATACGATATTCAATAAATCAACAACAACTTAACGAGGATCGGTGGCTCTGGGGATAACCGTAATGCCCGGGTGGCTCCCCAAGAACACTTACCCAACCATATCCGTATGGCCATACGGACGAGACCGATAACTAGTGGTAGTTGAACTCAAATACAGAATCAAACACACAACAAATGAAGTACGACTCTGTATCATTCATTCAACCCCTGCCTAGTTCAACCAACCATTTAACAACCTGTTGACCTCGTTAACAACTGATGCCCGAAGGCCAAACACATAGCACAAAGATTCACAGTCAACAAGGTATATCAACTAATCAACAAAACATATTCACGTTTATTTGTTGCAATCAAATGATCACAACTAAATTAAATGGTGAGCTCTGAATCCACTCACCGATACCTTTGCAGTCAACACACCCAGCTACTAATCACTGAGTCTTTGGGGTATCTGAAACATCACGCAACAACACAAGTTAGAACTTGTCATTAATAAGTGGTACTTAAGCAACTAACGACTTTACGCTAATACTTATACTATTAAACAATCAGTAATATAATTAGATCGTAACATAATTATCTTGTATATTCGGTTTCCAAATACACCTATACATTGCGATTACAATTCAAAGAATTTAACTATTTTATTTCAAAATTTAGTCTTAGCCGTTCAGCTTCAACTGTCATAGCCGATCGGCTTAATTCACATAACCGATCGGCTCATCATAGCCGATCGGCTTCTCTTGTTGATTTTTCAGACTTTTATTCGAGGTCCAAGTTCTGATGTGTTTTTGAACTAATAAAGCCTATCGGCTATACTAAGCCGTTCGGCTTTTAAAGCATAACCGATCGGCTTTGTCATAGCCGATCGGCTTCCACATGAAAACCCAGCAAAAACAGTTCGATCATGGCACAGCCCAGAATTTCAAATCACAATCACCAAATCCGAATCAATCATGCAGAACACATATGTAACAAGCTTCTAATGCTATACTAACATCTATTACAACAATAACATTCAAGAATAAATCCAATCATCATTTGGTTGGAATATGAACTTATACAACATATATTTACTTACAATCGATAGATGAACACGAAGCTAGTTACTAGATGATGAAGATGAGGATACTAGAAGAAGATCACCATTCGATTCACACTTCAAGCAAATAATTTGATCCAATAGTTAGGTTAGGGTTTTATGTTTGAGAGATAGATTAGGAAAGGAATTGGTAAAGTAAACCAAAAAAAAAGGGTCGGTCCCTATTTAAGCCGACCTCACTAAATGGGTATTTTATACCCGCCCTAAATCTATTGTCTGGCACTTAATTACTAAATGCGGGAAATTTATTTTATTGTTCCGTCAACTTTAATAATTTAAAACAAGCAACATTTTACTAAACACAATAAGTCCTGAGACCTATTTCACCAACTTTCTCAATTAAACAATTATATTACAAACTTATTTAAAACAATTAAATATGCAAATATAAATAGAAAATACCAGGCTGTCGGAGAGGATGTTACAAATCTCCCCTCCTTAAGGAGATTTCGTCCCCGAAATCTCAACACCATCAAACAATCCAGGATATCTGGACTTCATCGACTCCTCGGACTCCCAAGTCAAGTTGGACCCTAAACTATGTTTCCACTTTACAAGTACCATAGGAATTTGTTTCTTCCTAAGTTTGGTAATTTTCCTATCTAGGATTTCTACCGGTTCTTCAACTAACTTTTGAGTCCTATCAACTTTTAAATCCTTCAAAGGAAGTATTTGCGACTGGTCTTCAATGTTACACCTCCTCAAATAACATACATTAAACGTACTATGAATACCCGAAAGCTCAGGAGGAAGATCCAATGTCACGGACTGGTCATTAACCACATGTCGAATTTTGAATGGACCAATGTATCTAGGTGCCAACTTTCCCCGTTTCCCAAAACGAATCACACCCTTCCACGGAGAAACTTTAAGGTAGACTAGCTCACCTTCGGAAAATACAACCGGTCGCCTTTTCGGATCCGCATACTTTTTCTGTCTATCGCGCGCGGCTTTCAACTTCTCACGTGCAATTGCTACCTTATCCGCAGTCATTTGCACAATGTCGGGTCCAGCAAACTGTTTCTCACCGGCTTCCAACCAACATGTCGGTGTTCTACAACTACGACCATACAACATCTCATACGGAGGCATACCGATACTGGAGTGATACGAATTGTTATAAGCAAATTCGACCAATGGAAGATGTGAATCCCATGAACCTCCATATTCCAATACACAGGCACGAAGCATATCCTCTAATGTTTGAATCGTTCGTTCTGATTGACCGTCTGTTTGTGGATGATACGCTGTACTTAGATTTACACGAGTACCCAATTCTTGTTGAAGACTTTGCCAAAAATGTGAAACAAAACGGGAATCTCGGTCTGACACAATTGACACAGGAATACCATGTCTTGATACAATTTCATTAAGATACAACTGGGCGAGCTTAGTCAAAGAGGTGGTCTCACTCGCAGCAAGAAAATGCGCACTTTTTGTCAACCGATCAACGATAACCCAAACCATGTCATTACCTCGAACGGTACGCGGCAGTTTAGTTACAAAATCCATGGTTATATGTTCCCATTTCCACTCGGGAATTTCCAACTGTTTCAGTGATCCGTACGGCTTTTGATGTTCAGCTTTAACTTGCGCGCAGATATGACAATTACCAACAAACCGTGCAATGTCAGTCTTCATCGTGGGCCACCAATACAAAGGTTTTAAGTCGTTATACATTCGAGTACTACCGGGATGAACAGTTAACTTAGACTTATGAGCTTCATTCAAAATCGTATCCCGAATTCCACCCAGTAAAGGAATCCACACCCGAGACTTAAAAGTTTTCAATCCTCTTGAATCGTCCACTAACTCATCTTTTCTTTTCAACATAATTTCGGACTTTAAATTGTGATCCAACAAGGCTTCTAATTGTACAATTTTGATTCGATCAATCAAGTCAGAGGAAACATTTACTTTCAAATAGAAGATTCGATCAGAAGCACCCTTTCGACTTAGAGCATCCGCAACCACATTAGCTTTGCCCGGATGATATCTAATTTCACAGTCATAATCTTTGATCAATTCAAGCCATCGTCTCTGACGCATGTTCAACTCTTTTTGGGAGAACACATACTGCAAACTTTTATGATCCGTACAAACTACACATCGAGTTCCATACAAGTAGTGTCTCCAAAGTTTTAGGGCAAATACAACCGCTGCAAGTTCTAAATCATGAGTGGGATAATTCTTTTCATGCGGTTTTAACTGACGAGAAGCATAGGCAATAACTCTATCCCTTTGCATAAGAACACAGCCCAAGCCTGAAAAAGAAGCATCACAATAAACAATGAAATCATCGGAACCCTCCGGTAATGCTAACACCGGTGCCTGACACAACATTTGTCTTAATGTTTGGAAAGCATACTCCTGACGATCAGTCCATACGAATTTCTCATCCTTACGGGTTAATTTGGTTAACGGACCAGCAATCTTAGAAAAGTCCTTTATAAACTTCCGATAATAACCCGCTAATCCAAGGAAGCTCTTTATTTCCGAAGCAGTCTTTGGGGCGTTCCAATTCATTACGGCCTCAATTTTGATTGGATCCACTTTCACACCATCTTTACAAATTACATGACCCAAAAATTGAACTTCCCGAATCCAAAATTCGCACTTAGAAAACTTGGCATACAACTGTTCTCGTTTCAACGTATCAAGAACCAATCTTAAATGCAAAGCATGCTCATCTTCAGATTTCGAATACACGAGAATATCGTCAATGAAAACAATAACAAATTTATCCAAGAAAGGTCTACAAACCCGGTTCATTAAATCCATAAATACAGCTGGAGCATTCGTCAAACCAAAAGGCATAACCAAAAATTCGTAATGACCGTACCTAGTACGAAATGCCGTCTTTGGAATATCCTCCTCACGAACACGGACCTGATGATAACCCGATCTCAGATCAATTTTAGAATACACTGAAGAACCCTGCAACTGATCAAATAAGTCATCTATTCTAGGAAGAGGGTACTTATTCTTTACAGTTCTCTTGTTCAACTCTCTATAATCGATACACATGCGCATCGACCCGTCTTTCTTTTTCACAAATAATACTGGTGCACCCCACGGCGAAGAACTAGGTCTAATAAAATCCTTATCTAACAGTTCCTGTATCTGATTCATCATTTCACGAATCTCAGAAGGCGCTAACCTATAAGGGGCTTTAGCTACAGGCGACGAACCCGGCACAAGATCAATACGGTACTCAACTTCCCTGACTGGTGGCAACCCAGGTAACTCATCTGGAAATACCTCAGAGTATTCACACACAACCGGTACATCGGAAATAACTTTTCTTTCAAGTTTAACATCAACTACATAAGCTAAGTAGGACTCGCAACCTTTGGATAATGACTTCCTAGCCTTCATCATCGAAATCAGGGGAATAGACATACCATCCCGTTCTCCTCGAGCCACAACGTATGACCCGCCGGAGATTGGGATCCTAATCAACTTTTGGTGGCAATCAATGCTAGCCCTATTCTGACTTAACCAATCCATACCAACTATTACGTCAAAACTAGGGATTGGCATCAACAAGAATGAAATAGGGAAAGTTCGGTCATCAATCACAATATTAGCTCCAGTCACCGAGGTGGTAACAGGAACTAGTTTACCGCTAACAATTTCTACTTCTATGGGCTTGGTTATCACAGTAGGCACTACTTTCAACTTGTCACAGAAGCATACAGATATGAAAGTACAAGTAGCACCAGAATCAAATAAAACACGAGCCGGTACAGAGTTTATAAAGAATGTACCAGTGATAACATCTTCTGTATGCACAGCCTCATTGACTGTCATTTGAAAAGCCCGACTGGTTGCTGGTGGAGGATTCTTCCTTTTCTGACCGGAAGATGCCGAACTCCCGACCGAACCAGTCCCCGATTTCCCCGCCTCTGGACATTGCCCCACTCGATGTCCCTCCTTCTTACAAGTCCAACACACGAAATTCGGATAACGACAATTTCTTATCTCATGACCAAGTTCACCACATTTCAGACACTTATTTGTTTGCGGAGTACACGGCCCCGAATGTCTAGATTTGCATGTACTACACCAATTCGAACTTCCAGACGAACTACTCTTACTAACATACTTCTTAGTCTGACGATTACCTTGCCAATTTGATTTCCCTTTACTAGAGGAATCCGCTCTAGACTTTGAAGAATTATCTCTAAATCGAGTTTCACGGGAACCTCTAATATCACTATCAACTGATCGCGCCAGATTAAAAGCCTGAGATAAGCTAGTGGCTAGTCTCACGGTAGTACGGTAGTTATGGGGTAAAGTATCCACAAACTGTTCTATCTTCGTCTTCTCCTCCGGAACCCATTGTTGAACAAATCGAAGTTTTTCGGTAAATTGAGCTATCAATTCCTCCATGGTCATATTATCCGTTAATTGCAGATTCACAAAATCCCTCCTAATTTGTGCCATATGAAAATCAGAACAATATTGGTTACGCACTACTTGATGAAAGTCATTCCATCGAATAGATTCCTTTTGTTGTGAAGTTAAATGCCCCGTTATTGAATCCCACCAAACCATAGCATCATCCTTCATGCATTGCACAGCAAACTTGACCTTAGATTCTTCCTCACAACTAATCACATCAAACTTGCGTTCAATATCCCTTAACCAATTTAAAGCCACAGTTGGATTGGTACTTCCATGGAACTCTGGTGGTTTGCAAGACATAAAAGTTTTGAATGTACACATCTTATTGGTTTGAGAAGATGGACTAGCACCAAATACTGAAGATTGTTGTTGCAAAAGTTGCCTAGCTGCGGCTTCCTCCGCTTTCCTTTTAAACTCTCTCAGAAATATCAATTCATCTTCTATCTCATGTATATACTCATCCCTATTGGTTTCTTCACCTCCTTGATGAGATGTACCTTCCCGAACATTAGTCGCTACAGGAGGAACGACATACCGAGAGGCATTATTGGGGTTGGTGGTCGGTTGCTCGTCATCTGCCATTTCTGAAATCAACACAACACTTGAAACTTGTTAATCGTTAGCACCTATCTACTAACAATTTCACAACCAATGCTAAATCCCATACCCAGGAATGTTTGACATACCACGCTACAGTTTTGGGATTGAACATTCTACAATGCTCAATTACCCCAAAACCATGCTCTGATACCAACTTATAACACCCCTCATTTCATAATAATATTATTATATAAAGTACGGAAGCGAAGATGAATAAAACACATTACTTCATTACATATTTTTCAAAATCCCAAAACAGTTTAGATGGTTAAGTTACTACCACTTAAAACTTGTTCAAAAGATTAGCATGTCGGAGTATTATATAAACTAAACTGAGTTACAACAAAATAATCAGAGTAGCTTGAATATCAAACATTCCATACTTCCAAGGTTTGACCTTCCTGCTACCCACCCGCATGCTTGAAATCAAAAGTCTGCAGGAAGTAACAACGAGGGATTAGCACAAAGCTAAGTGAGTGAGTTCATAACACAACATCTAACTTAGCATAATCATATAATTGCTTCAAACAACCGCAATACGATATTCAATAAATCAACAACAACTTAACGAGGATCGGTGGCTCTGGGGATAACCGTAATGCCCGGGTGGCTCCCCAAGAACACTTACCCAACCATATCCGTATGGCCATACGGACGAGACCGATAACTAGTGGTAGTTGAACTCAAATACAGAATCAAACACACAACAAATGAAGTACGACTCTGTATCATTCATTCAACCCCTGCCTAGTTCAACCAACCATTTAACAACCTGTTGACCTCGTTAACAACTGATGCCCGAAGGCCAAACACATAGCACAAAGATTCACAGTCAACAAGGTATATCAACTAATCAACAAAACATATTCACGTTTATTTGTTGCAATCAAATGATCACAACTAAATTAAATGGTGAGCTCTGAATCCACTCACCGATACCTTTGCAGTCAACACACCCAGCTACTAATCACTGAGTCTTTGGGGTATCTGAAACATCACGCAACAACACAAGTTAGAACTTGTCATTAATAAGTGGTACTTAAGCAACTAACGACTTTACGCTAATACTTATACTATTAAACAATCAGTAATATAATTAGATCGTAACATAATTATCTTGTATATTCGGTTTCCAAATACACCTATACATTGCGATTACAATTCAAAGAATTTAACTATTTTATTTCAAAATTTAGTCTTAGCCGTTCAGCTTCAACTGTCATAGCCGATCGGCTTAATTCACATAACCGATCGGCTCATCATAGCCGATCGGCTTCTCTTGTTGATTTTTCAGACTTTTATTCGAGGTCCAAGTTCTGATGTGTTTTTGAACTAATAAAGCCTATCGGCTATACTAAGCCGTTCGGCTTTTAAAGCATAACCGATCGGCTTTGTCATAGCCGATCGGCTTCCACATGAAAACCCAGCAAAAACAGTTCGATCATGGCACAGCCCAGAATTTCAAATCACAATCACCAAATCCGAATCAATCATGCAGAACACATATGTAACAAGCTTCTAATGCTATACTAACATCTATTACAACAATAACATTCAAGAATAAATCCAATCATCATTTGGTTGGAATATGAACTTATACAACATATATTTACTTACAATCGATAGATGAACACGAAGCTAGTTACTAGATGATGAAGATGAGGATACTAGAAGAAGATCACCATTCGATTCACACTTCAAGCAAATAATTTGATCCAATAGTTAGGTTAGGGTTTTATGTTTGAGAGATAGATTAGGAAAGGAATTGGTAAAGTAAACCAAAAAAAAAGGGTCGGTCCCTATTTAAGCCGACCTCACTAAATGGGTATTTTATACCCGCCCTAAATCTATTGTCTGGCACTTAATTACTAAATGCGGGAAATTTATTTTATTGTTCCGTCAACTTTAATAATTTAAAACAAGCAACATTTTACTAAACACAATAAGTCCTGAGACCTATTTCACCAACTTTCTCAATTAAACAATTATATTACAAACTTATTTAAAACAATTAAATATGCAAATATAAATAGAAAATACCAGGCTGTCGGAGAGGATGTTACACTAATCGAACACATTGCGCAACTACCACCAAATTTCCGTATTCGTTAAAATGTTGCACTTTTATTATGTAACGTTTAGTTTTTAATTATTGTACTTTTTTAATTTTTATGATTTGTAGTTTTTTATTTTAAAATTAATGTATTTTTAATTTTTAGGAATTTGTAATTTTTATATTTTTAATGAAGTGTGTTTTTATTTAAAATGTTATGTTTATTTGAATTATTGAATTTAAATTGATTAATTAATTATGCAGTGGGTCCCAGAAAATGAAGTGACGGATCACTGATGGGAGTGGTCAGTCAGTTTCAGTCAGTTTGGGGGAAAAACTGACGTGGCGCTGACGTGGCTCAGTCAGTTTCTGTCACTGATAGGAGTGGTCTTATTCACATCGTCCCAAATTATATATTCACAATTCCATCCGTTCCATTATTATTGTCCCATAGCAAATTTTATTGAATTTAAAATAGGTTAAATAAATGTTAATTTTGCACCTATAATCAATGCAAGTTTGACAGAAAATTTTCTACGAAATAAATGATTAAAAGTAATAACTTAGTGTAAATCGTAGAATTTAATGACGTGTACTAGTTATTTTTTGCGAGTAGATAATCATTTTGGGATAAACAAAAATAATAATGTGGACAATAAAGTTTGGATGGAGTATTTTGTTTTGTCCTAAAATAAATGTCTGCTTAAAACTTTTAACTAATCTAAAGGTTTTTCAATTGCTAGCATGAAATTTTATTGGTTTAGAATGTGATGATCTTCACTGTTCTTAAACTATGTACAAACTGATAGTTGACACTTATAATTTGAAACGAATGGAGTTTTTATTAATTATTATTTATTTATATTATATTGTTAAATATGATATGATATGAGAGTAGTTTAATTTTAGTTCCATACAAAACAAGATTTTATATTAATTTGTTACCGATTGTATGGTAGCAATATATATTCTGTTTGTACCAATAACAGTTTTCTTCTTCTTTTTTAATGTCACGATGTAACACCCCAATATTCGAGGTATTATTTTAGTGTATCCAAAAATATACATCTTATGAAATAATATTAATTAAATAAAAAGATATGATATAAAACGTAATCGAATTCCTCAGTTCTATACTGTAAATTAAATAAAAGAAGGGGATTTATATGTAAAATTCGTATTTATCCCCTAATTCTTCTAAAATCTTCCAGGAAGCATACGTATGAGGAACCAAAATCGCCATCTTCACTAACTCCTTCCAATTACTTAAATTAACTTGGATTCAAGCTTCAGAAATCTTTGATTCTTCATCTTAATCATTATCTTCAACCTCTTTGTAAGTGTTTCTTTATGAATAATTATCTAGGGTTTAAGTGGTTAAGGGGTTTTGGAGATTTTCATCAATTGGTTTGAATTAGACTATGAGATTGATTGAATTAGTGATTTCTAGTATGGTTATCACTAATAGAAATCATTTCAATTTATGAAAATAAAGACTATGAGATTGATTGAATTAGTGATTTCTTGATGAATTCATGGGGTTTTGCTAAAACCCTCTTAAATTGAGTTTACTAGTATAATAAGTAGTTAATTGTGATGATGGAAGTATGAATAGGTTAGGCAAATAAGAATCAAGTAATTAAGAACTTTGATTAGTGATTATTAAAACTAATCAAAGTGGGGGAGAGGAATTATGAATTATTGCCTAGTTGTTATGAGTTTTAGAATTTAAATATGTTATTATATATCACATGTATAGGTGATAAAGGATTGGAATAACTATTATCCTTGCTAAGTGAATTCATCATCAAAGACTAAGGTGAGTACATTGTGGATCAATTAGGTGAAGGTTATGTGATTTCGGATTGTTTATGAGCAAGAGATTTCACATAATCATGTTATTGTTATCATTATTGTGTTTATGTAATTGGATGATAAAGTGTAGGTTCATGATCACGAAATAATAACTAATGCGAAATATGTGCATTGCACAATTGTATCTTATGGGCCGCGGATCCAGTTGGTATCTATTACTATCTATGTTATTATTTGATAGTCTAAAGGTTTATATGTGATTGAATTGCTTAATTGATTTCCCATGTATTCACTAAGCGTTTTATGCTTACTCCGTATCATTTAAATGTATTGTAGGTAATACTTCGAAAGGAAATGATAAGGAAATCAAGAAAGAGTAGCGTGGATTGGTTTGCAAGTTGTAAGTGCAAGCCTTCTCTTTTGGTATCGTTTTGATGAACTTGTGTAATACGCCCTTAAACCAAAGTTTTTGAATGTTAAACAATATATGTGTAGTTGGTCGGATGGTTGACTTTGAAGGTCAACTCTGGTGTCGGGATGAATCATTATGTGTTTTGAACTTGTGGGATTATAAATATATGGATGTGAATATTATTATGTTTAAAGTGAAGAAATCTTGTGAGAATTAAGTAATCCGGTTAGTTTTAACTTGTACATATGGTTAAATAAGTTAAGGAAATCAAGTATAGATGAAATAGAGTTGTTATGGTGTCAATGTATGGTAAAAAGGGGAACGGGTCGAAAAGGTGTCTAATTGGGTCATTATTGGATAAAAGTGTCAAAATGGATCGGAATTGATCCAAAAGACTAAAAGGTGAATGACTAAGGTTATGAAGCTTTGGTCAATTGCCTTAAGTTTGTTGTTACCTTATGAAAAAGTGCTTAAAAGTGTATGACCTGAATTGGAATAGAACAAAATTTAAGTTGTTCACTAAAAGTGTCGAAAAACGGTTATAAGGTCATTTTGCGAGAAATTGCGAAAGTGTCTAAAGTGAATGCTAGATAATGTTATAGTGAAAGTGTGTACCAAATTGCAAGTCCTAATAATGTCTGAGTTAAAAGTTATGAAGATTTGAATTTGGTATTTTGGTCATAAGTTAAACAGGTTCAGGACCTGCTGTGCAGGGGGTTTACCCGGCGGGTAACCCCTGTACCCGGCGGGTACTCTTCAAATATGAATAAGCCGGCGGTTTGAAACCCTGACCCGGCGGCTGCTAGAATCTTTAAACGGAAGAAAATTTCTGTTACCGAAAAATTAAATTAACCGGCGGATTCTTTACTTGACCTGGCGGGTCTACCTGTTTACTCGGCGGGTAAAGGTGGTACTGATATCGCTTAAATTATACATACTTTTAGACGCGATATCATTGAGAATTGCGTGCCATTGTTAGTTAAATTCATGAACTTTCGATACTTATTACTCTGAAAATGAATTTAGGAACGAATGCAGCTGGAAGGATGAATTAAGTGAAGGAACGTGCTTAAAATGAAAGGAATCAAGAAATCTAGCTGGAGACACATGAATCCGGTCGGATTCATGGGAATCCGGACGGATTCCCCGTGCCTGAATGCCCAGCTTTTGTTTCTCTTTTGATCAGACCAAGCTTTTCTTAATCTGTTCTCAAATCCGCCCTTGAATCCGGTTAGGAATACGGACGGATTCACCTGAATCCGACCGTATTCATTGTTTTTGAGCAGAATTTCTGTGATTGTACCTTTGGCTTCATTGTGTGTACGTTGACCGGAATCCGACCGGATTCCACTGAATCCGACCGGATTCAACACTCGAAAAAGTCAAATACAGATTAAAAGATACAGCTCTCACCTGCTTTTCACAAAACAGAAAACGGCAGCAGCACACCATGGAGAGACTTTTGTGTTTTCTCAGCCTACAATCTCATCCTTTGTACACCAAATCAAGAAATCAAAGATTGCAAATATTTGTATGTGGTTGGGGGCATTTAATTCTTCAACCAACTTTTCCCTCTATAAAACCCAATTGGGTTTTCATCAAAAGGGCATCACGAGTTTGCAGGGAAAAATAGTTGTGAGGTGAATAATTGCTATTGGGTTTCATCACAAATCATCCATACATCCACTTTGTTAATCACTACAAGTATTAACATCACCAAAATCATTCATCTCTCACCACCCAAAAAACCAATTTCACCATTGTTACTATTCACCGAAGAACACACGGAGCGAAGGAATCGAGCTAGTATTTTGGAAGTTTTAATCTCTGTATTGAAATCATTTCAAGTTCATCATCATTTGTTGTAAGCAATCTTTAATTTATTCAAAGTTAATTTGATTAGATTTTAATATTAAGTGTTAATTTTATCATGAAATTAATATTGCATTATTATTGCTTAACAATGAATATGAGTGGTTAAATTCCTCAATACTTGCTTGGATGAAATAAACTAGTGATTAGGGGTGTAATTCCTAGAGTTTGTATAAATTCTAGTTTAAGCTTATTCATTGGATTTGCATGTTCTAGGTAAATTTGTTAAAGCTTGTTGGAAATGAAATTAATAGCTTAAACCAATGTTTGTTGTTAGATTACATTTCTAGATTTATATGTCTATGTATAAATCACCATTGAAGTAAAAACTAATTTGGTACAAGATTAAGCAAAAAGATTAGAAAATGCAAGTTTGTGAATATGCCAATGCTTTTCATTTGGATGAGTTATAACTAGAAACCAATGATTTATGCTTAATCAAAACCCCTTGTGTATTTGAGCTTGCAAAAGACTATAACTTATTGGGTAGATAACTAGTGAAGATGCCAACGTATTTCATTAAAGTTATTTGCTATCAATTGGTTTTGAACAAATATTGCCAACGTAAATTTGCAATAAGTTATACTCTTTAGGCTTAAATGTGTAAGATAGTAACCATGCCAACGTTTGTTACCAAGATTAAGTCATAAGCTCGTAAACTAAAGTTAATAATATAGGAGTTAGCCAATGTTACTCTTATGTTTTAATGTATATTTACCTTGCATGTTACAAACTGGTTTTAACTAATATGCACCCCGAAATTACTAGTGAAATAATCCAAGCAAGTATTCTTTGTATTCCTTGATAATCCATCAATTCAAATCTGGCTCTTAAAAGCCCAATTGCCTTAGTTTTCGATAAATCAGTAGATGTTAAGCAAAGCAACAATTCGGTTGCACAAAACCCACATTTTCTTTTCTTATTTTAAATTGGTTACACTACATTAAAGTTTCTTATAATAACATTCCCTGTGTTCGAACCTTAGACTTACCAAAACTATACTACTACTAAACAGGGTCCACTGCCCGGTTGTGTTTTAGTCTAATTGCGGTACTTCTTTTGTTCACTTTCAACGATAAATTTTAAGACTAGATTTTACACATCAAGTTTTTGGCGCCGCTGCCGGGGAATTGTTTTGTTAAGACTTGAATTTGGTGTAGTTAATTGATCCTTTCCGGAATTTATTCTTGGAAAGTTACCTTTCTTGCATTTAGTTGGATTGAATCGGTGCGTTTTATAGTTTTATTTTCAGTGTTTTTACAGGTTTATTTAGGTGATGAATGAGTACTAGGAATTCCAGAAAGGAACTCTTAGAACCTCTATCAAATCCTGAAAAAGCTGCAAGGAAACGTTGGAGACAAAAATCCGAGAACGAACCGGGTGAATCAACTAATTACCAATCTGAAACGGAGTCTTCTTCAACAAACAACACAATTGAGGAACCAAACGAAGAAGGAGATTCAAAGTACCGGGAAGAAGAAGAAGAATACGAAGAAGAAGATCAAGAATTTCCCGACGAACTAATGGCAAACGAAGATGACACTCCCATTTGGTCAAGAACAAGAGATGTTGCACCAACTCCTACTTGGGCCATTCAAAGGCCAAATTTCGAAAACAACAATTTCTCTTTAAAGGGAAATCATATGTCCGCTATAAGGGACATACAATTTGACGGAAGGGTGAGGGCCGATCCTCACAAACATGTAGCCGAGTTTCTTGAAATCAATGATATGTTCAAGTATGGCCCAAACATGGATGAAGCAATTAAGCTAAAGACATTCCCAATGTCTTTATGTGGAGAAGCCAAGGAGTGGTACGAAGAGTTAGAGCCAAACACAATTCAAACATGGGAAGAAATGCGTAAAGCATTTGTTAGTAGATTCTATCCACCCGCTCTAGCCGAAAGATTGCTCAATGAAATTCGAGCATTTAAGCAACAAGAAGGTGAAACATTAGTTGAAGCGTGGGTGAGATTCAAGAAAATGCTGAAAAATTGCCATGGTCATGGTCTAACAAAGGCGGAGAAGATTTCATTGTTCTATAATGGTGTTGATATACCAACCGCTAACGTTCTAGATGCCGCGGGAGGTGGAGTGTTTCTTTACAAGAGTCCCAATGAATGCTGGCAAGTTTTAGAAGATAAGGTTATTCAAAGCCTAAATTGGGGCAAGGATAACAAAGGGAAGCCTATAAGGAAACATGTTGCTTTTGTGGAAGATAGTTCAAGTTCGAGACCTAAATCAGAAAATTCAGACTTGATTGCTGAATTAAAAGCCTTGTCTTCAAAGGTCGATAGCAAATTCAAGAGTTTGAAAGGAGAGATTAAAGAACTTAGAGATGGATGCGGATATTGTGGTGGTAATCATGCCACCGTTCATTGCATGCAACACAATGATCAACCTATAATGAGAGAAGATGACGATGAAGACGTTAGTTACCTTCAACAAAGTAACTATCAAGGAGGAGGAAACTACCAACGTGGTGGTTTCCAAAATCGAAATTCTGGAAGTTACATGGGTAGTTATAACCAAAACAACCGATTCTCTCGTTCAAACCAAGGCTACAACCAATATCCGCAAAGGGAAAGCACATCATCAGGTCCTTCTTCTCAAAACCAAAAACAGGAGCAACCCTCATCATCACTTGAGCAAATGATGAAAGAATTCATCACGGAGCAAAAGGCAACAACGGAGAGGATGAAAACTCAAATAACAAGTTTGAGAGTTGGAATGGAACAAGGACAGAAAAACCAACAAGCGGCCATCCAAGATTTGGAAAGAAAGATGGATAGGTTATCGGAAGGGCAAAGTAGTAGGCCTAAGGGAGGTCTACCAAGCAATACTCAACAAAATCCGAGACAAATTCCGATTTCTGGGGGTTCTAGCGATTCAAAGCCATATCAACCCCCCCAAGCCAGAAATGAGCATGTGAATGCTATTACTACAAGGAGTGGAAAGGAGTTAGAACCACCTCAACCAAGGAAGCCAATTGCTACTAACTCTGTTTTGCAGGAATCGGATGATGAAAATAAAGAGGAAGAGGAGAATCTAAGTCAACCTATTGATGTTCCAACCACACCAACATCTTCCACCACTACACCGGTAGTGAAACCGTACAAACCAAAGATCCCATATCCACAAAGACTGAGAAAAGAGAAGATTGCAGCTCAATATGGGAAGTTTGTAGACATGATAAAGGCAATTCGAATCAATGTGCCTTTAGTGGATGTGCTAGCCGGAATGCCGAACTATGCCAAGTTCATCAAAGACTTGGTGAGCAACAAGGATAAACTCACGGAAGCATCGGCTATGTTTTTGAATGAAGAATGCTCGGCAATAGTTCAAAATCAGATTCCACCCAAGCTTGGCGATCCCGGAAGTTTCATAATATCATGTAAATTGGGTAACTTATTTACTTGTGATGCATTAGCCGATCTAGGAGCTAGCATTAATTTAATGCCATATTCATTATATGCTAAGCTTTCTTTAGGATCATTGACACCCACACGCATGAGTATTAGACTTGCCGATAGGTCTTTTCAATATCCCGTAGGTATTGCAGAAAACATGATGGTAGATGTAGGGCAATTTACCTTTCCCGTTGATTTCGTGATATTGGAAATGGAAGAAGATAGTAAAGTGCCACTAATCTTAGGAAGACCATTCTTACATACCGCGGATGCCATCATAGGGGTTAAAGATAAGAAATTGACCTTGGGGGTAGGGGATGAAAGGATTGCTTTCACGGTCGATAAGGCCATGAAGCATCCTTATTCTACTGACGATACTTGTTTTAGCATTGATGTTGTAGATGAAGCTGTTGATGAGGAATTCCAGAAGTTGCTGAATTTTGAAGCAAAGCTAGATGACATGTTGGAGTTATTTGGAGATGAAGACACCTTGGAAATGCTAAAGGGAATGGAGACAGATTTTGACGATGAAGAGCAACAAGGTGATGAGAGCTATGAGGAGCTAGTAAAGGAGGATCAAATCAGGATAAAGACATCCGTTGAAGATCCACCAAAAGACTTGGAGCTGAAACCACTACCGGAACATTTGGAATATGCATATCTTCACGAGGAGAACTTACTCCCTGTAGTAATCTCTTCCACTCTTTCAAATTCTGAAAAATGCATGTTATTAGATGTCCTGAAAGCTCACAAGAGTGCTTTTGCTTGGCGTACATCGGACATACCCGGGATAAGCCCATCTTTTTGCAAACACAGAATAAATCTTTTAGATAATGTAAAACCCGTTGTCCAAAGACAACGGAGGCTTAATCCCAATATGAAGGATGTAGTCAAGAAAGAAGTTATCAAACTTCTTGATGCAGGCATTATTTACCCAATTTCGGACAGCCCTTGGGTGAGTCCAATTCATTGTGTGCCTAAGAAGGGGGGAATGACTGTAGTGACCAACGAACAAAATGAATTAGTCCCAACTAGGACTGTCACAGGTTGGAGAGTGTGTATAGACTACAGAAAATTGAATGACGCAACCTTGAAGGACCATTTCCCTTTGCCCTTCATAGACCAAATGCTAGAAAGACTTGCAGGAAATGAATTTTATTGTTTTCTAGATGGTTTTTCGGGGTATTTTCAGATTCCCATTGACCCAAAAGACCAAGAAAAGACGACTTTCACTTGTCCATTTGGAACATATGCATATAGGAGGATGCCCTTTGGTCTTTGCAATGCACCTGCCACTTTTCAACGATGCATGATAGCAATTTTTCAAGATATGATTGAGACATCCATGGAAGTTTTCATGGATGACTTTTCTGTGTTTGGAAATTCTTTTGAAAATTGTTTATCTAACCTTGATAAAATGTTGGAAAGGTGTGAGAAAGCTAACTTGGTTTTAAATTGGGAGAAATGCCATTTTATGGTAAAGGAAGGGATTGTGTTGGGACACAAAGTGTCAAGTGTGGGGATAGAGGTAGATAGAGCTAAGATAAATGTCATTGCTAAGCTACCACCACCCACAAATGTTAAAGGAATTAGAAGTTTTCTAGGTCACGCGGGATTTTATCGCAGGTTCATAAAAGATTTTTCAAAGATAACGAGACCTTTAACTAAACTTCTTGAAAAGGATTCAACGTTTGTGTTTAATGAACCATGTTTAAATGCGTTTGCGATTTTGAAAGAAAAACTAACTGATGCACCCATTCTTGTTTCACCTGATTGGACCAAACCGTTTGAATTAATGTGTGATGCAAGCGATTTTGCTTTAGGGGCTGTTTTAGGACAAAGAGAAGACAAACACTTTAAGCCCATTTATTTCGCAAGCAAAACACTTAATGGGGCACAACAGAATTACACTACAACTGAAAAAGAATTACTTGCTGTTGTGTTTGCATTTGATAAGTTTAGACAATATCTTGTATTGTCCAAGACCGTTGTTTTCACAGACCACTCGGCTCTTAAATATCTCTTCAGCAAACAGGACGCTAAACCGCGTCTCATTCGTTGGATTCTTCTTTTACAAGAATTCGACATTGAGATTAAGGATAAGAAGGGAGCCGAGAACCTAGCCGCCGATCACTTGTCTAGATTGGAAAATCCAAACCTGGACAAGTTAGGCGATACTAACATTGATGATTCCTTTCCGGAGGAGTTTCTTTTGCAGGTTGATGAAAACAAGGAGAAAGAAGCACCATGGTATGCCGATATTGCTAACTATTTGTGTGCAGGAGTTTTAAGAAAAGGGATGACCCATCAAGAAAAGAAAAAGTTTTTCTCCAGCTTGAAGAGTTACATTTGGGAAGACCCTTATTTGTTCAAGGTTTGTGCTGATGGGATGATTCGGAGATGCGTGTCTGGAGGAGAAACTAGGGAAATTCTGGATGCTTGCCATCATGGACCTACAGGTGGCCACTATGGGCTATCCGTGACTGCCAAGAAAGTATTTGATGCGGGTTTTTATTGGCCCACAATCTTCAAGGAAGCAAATACACTTTGTCAAACTTGTGATGCATGCCAACGATCAGGGAGCATATCCAAAAGAGATGAAATGCCCCAACAAAGCATCCAGGTTTGCGAAGTGTTTGATATATGGGGCATCGACTTTATGAGACCATTTCCACCTTCATTCAAGAACGAGTACATATTGGTTGCAGTCGACTATGTGTCAAAGTGGGCTGAAGCAAAAGCTTTACCTACAAATGATGCACGTGTAGTTGTTGATTTCTTGAAAGGGTTGTTTAGTAGGTTTGGGATGCCAAAAGCATTAATCAGTGATAGAGGAAGCCATTTTGCAAATGCCCAAATGGAGAAGGTTTTGAAAAGGTACGGTGTTCAGCACAGGTTTTCAACTGCATATCACCCACAAACGAGTGGGCAAGTAGAGAACACCAACCGAGCTCTTAAAAGAATCCTGGAGAAAACCGTCAAAGATAACCGAACTATTTGGTCAAAGAAGTTGGACGATGCATTGTGGGCGTTCAGAACCGCTTACAAAACACCTATTGGCACGACCCCATATCGGTTACTTTATGGTAAGACTTGCCACTTACCCCTCGAAATCGAGCACAAAGCCTATTGGGCGTTGAAAAACTGTAATTTGGATTTAATAGAGGCTGGAGAGAAAAGAATGTTGCAACTTCACGAATTGGATGAACTTAGGTTGCAAGCGTATGAGAACTCGAGACTATACAAGGAAAGGACCAAAGTTTGGCATGATAGGAAGCTGCGGATGAGAAAGGAGTTCAAGAATGGGGATAAGGTACTCTTGTTTCAGTCTCGTTACAAGTTAAAACAACCAAAGTTCAAACCAAGATGGTCCGGGCCTTATGTGGTGAAACATGCCTATCCATCCGGGTACGTTGAATTGTTTGCTGAGAATGGCGGAAGTTTCATTGTGAACGGGCATAGGTTAAAGCATTACCATGAAGAAGATGTTGGAAACGAGTGGGAGGAACTCACCATGTTCCCCAAGAACAAGTAAATTCGGGGACGAGTCAAGCTTTAGACTCGAAAATAAAATAAGCATTTCACGGAAGAATCCGTGACTGTATCCTTTAATTATATTTACTAAGTAATTTATTTGTTTGTTTATGTGATTGCATGTTTAGGATAAAGTGTGTTTTGATTTTCTGCATTTGATTGATGATTGTTGGTACAACAAAGGTCCTGGGGATTAATTTGAACTCAAAAAGCGGATTTTTAATTTTCTGGGTTGAATACGACCGGATTCAGGGAATACGGTCCGGGAATACGGACGGATTCACAGGAATCCGACCGGATTCATCGTGTCACAAGGCATCCGTTTTTAAGTTTCTTGCTCAGACCTTGCCTGTAGGAATCCGGACCATGAATACGGCGTATTAACTTGAATCCGACCGGATTCTCCTTTTTATTAGGTCGCCCTGCTTCTTCTTCCTGCACATTCACGCACGAACCTCCACCATATTTTTCTCTCTACCAACGCCGGATTCCACCAAAAACACACCCCAAAAATCCCATTTTTCATCAAATCAAACCACAATTCGTCATCTAAATGGGTCCTAAGGTACGATTAACACCAAAACATCTTGATCTATTAACTTTTTCATGGTTTAATCTTTACTTTGGGATTTTTCGGGTTTACTAGAAACCAAGTGTGGGGATGCATTTTAATCCATTATTTCATGTTAATGTTGTTCGTTAATGCTTAATTACAGGTTATTAACATGATTTAATGTTTAGATTGCATGATTTGATGGTTTGTGAAATTAGGGTTCATGAGGCCAATTTGGGGAAAATGCTTAAAAGTGGTGATAGTGAAATTCTTTTGATGATTCACATGCTTATAATGTTAATATGATCACTTATTGTTCAAATGTGCTTAAAATTTTCGTTTTAATTTTTGAATGAATTATGTGATTATTTGAATCTTTGAGTTAAGTGTGCTTAGAATTGTTAGATAACCGTGGATTGTTCCTGACAAGTTTTAGGATTCAGTTTAGGGATATACATTGTTGAAGGTAGATCACTTGCATTCTTCCTGATTTTTTCTGAAATTTGTCACTAGTTGATATGATTAAGCATAAATGAAAACAGTTGTCACTCCCCTGAGTTGTTCTGTTATAGTATAGAATTGTCATATTAGATGAACAACTGGATGATTACTGGATTTTGTTGCCAAATAGTTTTTGATTAATGATTTAATGTTGGTTGAACCATGATGAATGCCAAGTTTTCTTTTTCAGCTAACGCTAACATTTCTATAAAACTTGGATTTTCTTCTGTTATTTCACTCTTTTGCAGACAAGGCACGGACCATCTACTTCATCTTCACGAAGAAGGCAACCTCCGCCAGTTCAAATGGAACCATTGGGTTTATTCGCTCTGCAAATGCCGGCTAATCTTCACCAATGGTTGAGGCTGGATCGACCGGGGGCTCTCTTTAATTCTTATTGTGAGAAGTACTTGAAAATACATAGAAAGCAATTCATGTGCCCGAGAACTCCCGATTGGGGCCCTTTAGATCAAGCTGGGGTTGGTAATGCTATTAGAGAAATTTTAACAACCCGCTATGATACTGACGAAGGACATATAGATCATGATGATTGGGTCCGATTGTTTGATCTATGGCATCCAATCTATAAGGAATTGTGCTTGGAATTTCTATCTACCGTCAGAATGAAAAAGAATGGGATACAAAACGCGACGGATAGAAGTTTCCTGTCATTCAGGCTAGAAGGAGAGGACCGTCATATGTCCTATCAGGATATAGCCATCAGTTTAGGGATATACACTGAGGAGGAGATCAGCTCAGACTATTTTGATGAATTCTTGATGTCGGGTGCAAGAATCAGGAATTTAACTGCTCAGCCATGGAGTCAATTGTCTGAAAAACCATACAGGACTAGTGAGAACCACATTTCGGAAGTTACAAATGTCAACTATCGGGTTATTCAAAGGTTTCTGTCTCACTAGATCACTCAAAGGGGTGAGAACACAGAAAGGGTGAACCTTCAAGATATGTGGTACTTAGAGCAGTTTGATGATAATAATCCGGTCAATATCCCCTATGGTATAGCTTGGTACTTGACAAAGAAAGCTGGGGGCAGGAAGGAGCAGTCGCCCATTTGTGGAGGGCATTTCATCACAGCTTTTGCCCGGTTCTTTGATATCGATTTTGCAGGATTAACTATGGTACGAGATCCTCGCATCCCAATTAGTGCGCCTATGTATGTGCAGGAAGAGGTAATCAAAAGAGTGGGAAATTCTTACATTCCATGGCCAAGAGAGGAAGGATCGCCACCTCAGCAGAGACAAAGAACTGATGAAGGGACATCAAATGTCCGAGACCAGGAGGAAGATATTCACCATCAGGGCGGCTTTCAGGGTGGATTTTCAGAGGGTTATGTGGCTCCATCATTCGAGCCCGAGTATATATATCCTGCACCTCCTTCATTGTTTGATATTATGCAGGGAATTAGCCGTTTGGGAGAGCGACATGATGACTTTCAGCAAGAGTTCCGTGATTTTCGACAGGAAACGAGGGAAGCCCATCAAGAATATGGGTATAGACTTGGGGCTCTTGAGTATGCATCAGACTGGAGGACCCATGACCAGGAGCGTTACCATGCCGATCCTTCAGGCTACCAGCCATACCCTTATCATCATCATCCTCAATGGGGGACTCCTGGCGCATCTTACCCACCACCAGCTTATCAGCGAGCGAGCACACTCGAGGAAGCCCAACGATTACATCAGGAGGAGTATGATAGGCAGCTTCAGCAGGAGCGCATGTACCGCGAGTCGAGCTCAAATCAAGAGTGGGGAAGTTGGCCAAGTCAAAGCTCTGGAGATTGGCAATTTCAGGATTCTTCACACGACTCGCAGCAGCAGGGACCTTGGGACAGTTTTCTTGGACGTCGCGGTGATTAGTAGACAATTATTATTAATATTATAACTTCTTCTTTTGGAGTGCCTGCGTGCCTCATTTATGGATACTTTAATTTCTGATTTAATTCCTCTCGTTATTAGGACATTATTACTGCTTAACGAATGGGTGACATTTGGGTACGGTTTGTACAATGTCGCCCAAAGACGATTCTCTATGTGTGTTTTTCTTTAGGTATTAAAAGTTCTAAACTGTTATGGATGAGGTTGTTGGGATGAGATCAAATGAGTAATGCTGGCAGTAAGTTCAGCGATGGGTTGCAAGCAAGCATTCTACCACTTCTAGCAAAAACCCCGGGGAAGTACTCGTTCCCTTTTCCTTTCCACTTATGATTTTTTTACTTACTTATCTCTTTTTGCATTGAGGGCAATGCAAAACTTAAGTGTGGGGAGAATATTCACTTAAACTTATATTCAAGTGAATCATTGTTTCTAACTTTTTATTGGGTATACTTCATTATTTCACAAAATTTTTCAAATCCCAATAACTAAGTTTAGAAATGGTAATTCATTTTGAAATTGCTTTGTCCTCAAAAGATTAGTTGCTTTGTGAAATATTTGGCCATAATTGTTATAAGTAACTTTAAACTCTTGCATTCTTAAAAAATTTGTCTAGAAGCATCCGCACTAGGAGAATTGCATAACTAGCACACTTATAGCCCCACTGAAAATTGTGAGAATTCTTGAGCCTTATTGAAAAAACACTGCCCTTTAGTGTTTATATATTTAAATCGCTATGAGTGTGCCGGTGTTTGTAGTTTATTCTAGAACTTGCCTTAATGATGCATTTCAGGGCCGCTGTGAGATCACATTCGTGTGATATAGGTAAAGTAGACGATGAATTGGTATTCCTTAGGACTTAGTTAGATTACATATTTTGACCCAATTTTTGAGAATTTCTAGCCAATTATGGAATTTGTGTTTGATCTTATAAAGGATTGCATGAATTCACTAATCGGCCAAGGAACCTTGACTGTTTGGGGTTTTGTTTTAATACCATTTATATCCAGTCCACCCAGGTCGTTAGCATTCATTTTTAATGCTAAGAAACCCCTAGACACCTTTCACTTACATTTTCATCACAATTACTACATTAGCCTTATTTTCGTGTAGTCAAAAAAAAAAAAAAAAAAAAAAAAAAAAAAGTTACCTTGTAACACGAAGACCAGTTTTCTAAAATGTGATTTCAAAACAACCTTTTGGAAATTGTCAAATGGAGCATATTAATTCAAGAAAGCAAGACCAAGGTGAAAAATTCACAAACTTTTAAGCAAATCGGAAACACAACGAAATCATGAGTAAAAGTTGCTGAAAATTGACCCAAGGAGGCAAGAAATGAAGAAATATGGTGAATTAATCAAAGTTGAAGCCTAAGGTTTATTGTTATCACATTTTCATTATAAGTTTCAAGGTAACACATCACAAAAAAAAAAAAAAAAAAAAAAAAAAAAAAAAAAAGCTTTTTGACTACCACTTTTCAACAATTAATATAAGAGTCTATCCTAACACCCTTCACCCTCACTTTATTATTTTCAACACATTTTTAGAATACCATTTTTGATACTTTACTTGGTGCTCACGCCTAATCGGTGGTGATTTGATCTTTTGGCAAGCTTATGGTAATAACGCATCACGACTTGGCTTGATTGAGTGATTATGTCGTTTATTCCCTTACCTTGTAGTTTATAGGTTGAGAGTGAGTGATTTAAAACACTTATCCTATTTGAGAGGTGCTAAGTTGTGCAAATTCATGCTTGACAAATTTATTTCCAGGTTTTATATGATTACAAACATGCTGCTAACATGATCGCTTAAGTGATTGTTGTTGGTTATATTTTGAAAACCTTATTCTTGATTTCTGGAATGTAAGAGGTTGTTTGTATTGAATCGAAAAATCATGATTTGCTTGAGGACAAGCAAAGTTCAAGTGTGGGGATATTTGATATCGCTTAAATTATACATACTTTTAGACGCGATATCATTGAGAATTGCGTGCCATTGTTAGTTAAATTCATGAACTTTCGATACTTATTACTCTGAAAATGAATTTAGGAACGAATGCAGCTGGAAGGATGAATTAAGTGAAGGAACGTGCTTAAAATGAAAGGAATCAAGAAATCTAGCTGGAGACACATGAATCCGGTCGGATTCATGGGAATCCGGACGGATTCCCCGTGCCTGAATGCCCAGCTTTTGTTTCTCTTTTGATCAGACCAAGCTTTTCTTAATCCGTTCTCAAATCCGCCCTTGAATCCGGTTAGGAATACGGACGGATTCACCTGAATCCGACCGTATTCATTGTTTTTGAGCAGAATTTCTGTGATTGTACCTTTGGCTTCATTGTGTGTACGTTGACCGGAATCCGACCGGATTCCACTGAATCCGACCGGATTCAACACTCGAAAAAGTCAAATACAGATTAAAAGATACAGCTCTCACCTGCTTTTCACAAAACAGAAAACGGCAGCAGCACACCATGGAGAGACTTTTGTGTTTTCTCAGCCTACAATCTCATCCTTTGTACACCAAATCAAGAAATCAAAGATTGCAAATATTTGTATGTGGTTGGGGGCATTTAATTCTTCAACCAACTTTTCCCTCTATAAAACCCAATTGGGTTTTCATCAAAAGGGCATCACGAGTTTGCAGGGAAAAATAGTTGTGAGGTGAATAATTGCTATTGGGTTTCATCACAAATCATCCATACATCCACTTTGTTAATCACTACAAGTATTAACATCACCAAAATCATTCATCTCTCACCACCCAAAAAACCAATTTCACCATTGTTACTATTCACCGAAGAACACACGGAGCGAAGGAATCGAGCTAGTATTTTGGAAGTTTTAATCTCTGTATTGAAATCATTTCAAGTTCATCATCATTTGTTGTAAGCAATCTTTAATTTATTCAAAGTTAATTTGATTAGATTTTAATATTAAGTGTTAATTTTATCATGAAATTAATATTGCATTATTATTGCTTAACAATGAATATGAGTGGTTAAATTCCTCAATACTTGCTTGGATGAAATAAACTAGTGATTAGGGGTGTAATTCCTAGAGTTTGTATAAATTCTAGTTTAAGCTTATTCATTGGATTTGCATGTTCTAGGTAAATTTGTTAAAGCTTGTTGGAAATGAAATTAATAGCTTAAACCAATGTTTGTTGTTAGATTACATTTCTAGATTTATATGTCTATGTATAAATCGCCATTGAAGTAAAAACTAATTTGGTACAAGATTAAGCAAAAAGATTAGAAAATGCAAGTTTGTGAATATTCCAATGCTTTTCATTTGGATGAGTTATAACTAGAAACCAATGATTTATGCTTAATCAAAACCCCTTGTGTATTTGAGCTTGCAAAAGACTATAACTTATTGGGTAGATAACTAGTGAAGATGCCAACGTATTTCATTAAAGTTATTTGCTATCAATTGGTTTTGAACAAATATTGCCAACGTAAATTTGCAATAAGTTATACTCTTTAGGCTTAAATGTGTAAGATAGTAACCATGCCAACGTTTGTTACCAAGATTAAGTCATAAGCTCGTAAACTAAAGTTAATAATATAGGAGTTAGCCAATGTTACTCTTATGTTTTAATGTATATTTACCTTGCATGTTACAAACTGGTTTTAACTAATATGCACCCCGAAATTACTAGTGAAATAATCCAAGCAAGTATTCTTTGTATTCCTTGATAATCCATCAATTCAAATCTGGCTCTTAAAAGCCCAATTGCCGTAGTTTTCGATAAATCAGTAGATGTTAAGCAAAGCAACAATTCGGTTGCACAAAACCCACATTTTCTTTTCTTATTTTAAATTGGTTACACTACATTAAAGTTTCTTATAATAACATTCCCTGTGTTCGAACCTTAGACTTACCAAAACTATACTACTACTCGACAGGGTCCACTGCCCGGTTGTGTTTTAGTCTAATTGCGGTACTTCTTTTGTTCACTTTCAACGATAAATTTTAAGACTAGATTTTACACATCAGGTACCCGGCGGGTACCACTTGTTTTTCAGAAATTTCTGGTTTGTTAAATCTGGGACCATTGTAGCAGTATTACAAATACATGTATCATTAGGATGAATCTGAAATTGTATTGTTCATGTAAAAAAATAAAAATAAAATAAAATTCCGGGCGTTTCAAGTTGGTATCAGAGCGATAGTTTAAGAGAATTACGTAATCCACATTAGGATTGCATAATCTTAAACTATTGTGAATCTAATATTATGTTTCTTATCGTATCTTGTAAGAATCTTGTTATGTGAAATTGTGTTGAACCTTAAGTGCAATTATTGCCTTGGTTGAATATGTTCAAGAGAAATGAATAGAAATGTGTAATTAGAATAATATGTCTACGTCTGGCCAACGTAGTCGTATTATACTATTGCACATGGGTGATTCAAGACCCTTGAATGTAAAATAGCTTTGGTGAATGATTGTTCTTAATGGTTGTATAGGATTGCTTTAATTTCTATTATCATATAAAATTTGGAATATGTTGATTAAATTGCTAATTCATGTAGTAAATGGAATCAATGGATCAAGGTGATAGACGTTTAAATCCTGATGATGAGGCAACGATTAAACAAATCGTTGGGCAAGCCCTTAAAGAGTTTGGCCCAACAATAATTGCCGAAGTAGATAACATAGTGACTTCTAAAGTTAATGAAGTAATGAGTGATAAATTAAAAGAATTCGAACAACAACATCCTATCTTGACGAATCCTCCAGTTACTGCGGGACTCTTGACTGCTCAAGGGTCGGCTGAAAGCTATGACTTTAAGAAATTCTCAAGCTGTAAACCACCTGAATTTGATGGTGAACTTAATCCCGTTGCTAGTCTTAGGTGGTTAAGTAGAATAGAAGAAACGTTTATGTTATCCAAATGTCCCGATGATTTGAGAGTGTTATTTGCGGCACACCAACTCAAAGGTGGTGCTCATGAATGGTGGAATTCAAAGACTGATGCATATGGTTTCGAGACGGCTTCTAAATTTTCTTGGGACATGTTTAAAGAAATGTTCAAAAGTGAATATTCACCACCCGCAGAAATGGAGAAACTTAAAGGTGAATTTCTTTCAATTGAGCAAGGAAAGATGTCTGTAACCGAATATTCTAAATCTTTCCATGAAAAATCCCGTTTCTGTCTGGAATATACCTCTAATCAGAAGTTGCTGACTGATCATTTCTATCGATATTTGAATCTTGAAATCCGTGAAACTATTGATCAGTCATTCTATAAGGATATTCCAACTATATTGAATCGAGCTTTAGTCAGAGAAAAAGATTTACTAGCTAAGCGTGCTGAGTATGCTAGTAAAAGAAAAGCGGAGCAATCTACTCCATCTCAATCATCATCGTTTAAGAAAACCAGAACTGATTCGAAATCACCATCCCAACAATCATCACAGAAATCTCAACAACAACCTCAAACTCATTTTCGTGAATGGCCTTTATGCAATAAATGTGGAAAGAAACATTTGGGCGATTGTAAATGTTTCAAATGCGGGAGGCCTGGACATATGGCACCGGATTGCCCTAGTCCTTTCCGTTTATGTTATACCTGTTTCAAAAGTGATCATATTCAGGCGGATTGTCCCGTTAAGAAAGAAGAGCAGAGAAAGCAACAACAAAGGAAAGATTCTGAGAAGAAAGGGGCAACTGCTGGATCGGGAGCCAAACCCCGTGCTTTTCAAATTACAGCAGAGGAGGCTAAGGAATCACATGATGTGGTGACAGGTACCTTTATTATAAATTCTATACCTGCCCATGTTTTGTTTGATTCTGGGGCTTCCAGATCTTTTGTATCACTTTCGTTTTGTAAATGTTTAAATATTTCTGTATGTAAACTTGATCATCCCTTAGAAGTTGAAATAGCTGATAATAAGCTAGTAATAGTTTCTGACGTGTATAAGGGGTGTATCATCGAAATAGGAAATGAGAAATTTAATGTTGATCTGATCCCAATGCAAATGGGGGAGTTCAACATAGTAATAGGAATGGATTGGTTAGGACGAAATAAATGTGTAATCAATTGTCACGAAAAGGTTATTTTCCTGAAAGCACCTAGCGGACAGGATATAACTGTTTATGGCGAACGTATCAATCGAACTATTCCTGTATGCACATATGCACGAGCTAAAAGATTGTTGTCACACGGGTGTCGGGCCTTTTTGGCACATGTGGTTGATAACTCTAAATCTGTTGCTGTTCTTTCTGATATCCCTATTGTTAATGAATTCTCGGATGTATTTCCTGATGAACTCCCTGGTCTTCCTCCGGAGCGACAAGTGGAGTTTAGAATTGATTTAATTCCTGGAGCTGTTCCAATTGCTAAAACTCCATATCGGTTAGCTCCGACCGAAATGCAAGAGATGATGAATCAACTGCAGGAACTCCTTGATAAAGGTTTTATTCGTCCTAGCAGTTCGCCTTGGGGAGCTCCAGTGTTATTCGTCAAAAAGAAAGATGGATCACTCAGAATGTGTATCGATTATCGTGAATTAAACAAAGTGACCATTAAGAATCGTTATCCTTTACCTAGAATCGATGATTTATTTGATCAACTGCAAGGTGCCAGTTTCTTTTCAAAAATCGATCTTCGATATGGCTACCATCAGTTAAAAGTAAAGGATGAGGATATTCCTAAAACAGCCTTTCGAACTCGCTATGGTCGCTATGAATTCGTTGTCATGCCATTCGGTTTAACCAATGCTCCAGCTGCATTTATGGACTTGATGAATCGTGTATGTCGTCCTATGCTGGATAAATTTGTGATTGTTTTTATTGATGACATTCTCATTTATTCTAAAAGTGGGAGTGATCATTCAATTCATTTGAGACAAGTTCTGGAAATGCTTCGATATGAAAAGCTTTATGCAAAATTCTCCAAATGTGAATTCTGGTTACGCGAAGTTCAGTTTCTTGGACATGTGATTAATGTCCATGGTATTCAAGTTGATCCATCTAAAGTTGCTGCAGTTCTTAAGTGGGATCCTCCTTCGGGCCCCACTGAGGTCAGAAGTTTTCTTGGTCTTGCGGGTTACTATCGTCGTTTTATTCAAGACTTTTCCAAGATTGCTACCCCATTGACTCAATTGACTCGAAAGAGTGTATCTTGGAAATGGGGTGAAGAACAAACTAAAGCATTTCAATTGTTGAAGGAAAAGCTCAGTCAGGCTCCTATCCTTGTTTTACCGGAAGGTAATGAGGACATGGTGGTTTATTGTGATGCTTCTAAGCTTGGCTTGGGCTGTGTATTAATGCAACGTGGGAAGGTTATAGCTTATGCTTCGCGTCAACTTAAATCTCATGAACAAAACTATCCTACTCACGATCTTGAATTAGCAGTGGTGGTCTTTGCATTGAAGATTTGGCGACATTATTTATATGGAGTCAAGTCTACCATTTATACTGACCACAAAAGCTTGAAATATTTCTTTGATCAGCGAGATTTGAATAATCGGCAAAGAAGGTGGCTCGATCTGGTCAAAGATTACGACTGTGACATTCTTTACCATCCGGGTAAAGCTAATGTTGTGGCTGATGCTCTTAGCCGAAAGGCTACTCATTATATTCTTTCTGTGAAATCTCTTAGTATGATTGTATCTCCTCAGCTGTTTGATTCTATAAAAGCTGCTCAAATCGATGCATTATCTTCTAATGACCTGAGTAAGCAACGCTTAAAGGGTCAACTTTCTGAATTAATTGAAGATTCTCGAGGGCTGAGAACTCGTTATGGTAGGATATGGATACCAGTAACGAGTGATGTAAAGAAATTATTGCTGAATGAAGCCCATAAATCGAAATATTCTGTTCATCCAGGTGCCACCAAAATGTATCGTGATCTGAAATGTGATTATTGGTGACCTAGTATGAAACGTGATATCATTAAATATGTTCAAAATTGTCTCACTTGTCTGCAAGTAAAAGCTGAGCACCAACAACCATATGGAAAACTCCAGCCATCGGATATTCCAATTTGGAAATGGGAACACATCACCATGGATTTTGTTACAAAGCTACCAAGAACTCCTCGACAGCATGATGCCATTTGGGTGATTGTGGACCGATTAACAAAAAGTGCTCTTTTCATACCTATTAATGAAGCATCATCCTCGGAAGTATTAGCAGAAATCTATATTCGTGAAGTTGTTGCTCGTCATGGAGTACCAGTTTCTATTGTTTCTGATAGAGATACTCGTTTTACCTCTCGATTCTGGAAGAAATTTCAAGAAGATCTGGATACTCAACTACACATTAGTACGGCTTTTCATCCTCAAACGGATGGACAAAGTGAACGTACTATTCAAACTCTAGAAGATATGCTGCGAGCATGTGTCATTGATTTTGGTGGTAGCTGGGATTCTCATCTCCCATTGGTGGAATTCTCATATAACAATAGTTATCATTCTTCTATAAAGATGCCACCATATCAAATGCTTTATGGTCGAAAGTGTCGTACTCCCATTTGTTGGGGAGAAGTCGGTCAACGTGAAATAGGCAGTACCGATGTAGTTCAAATGACTACTGAAAAGATTGATCAAATCCGTGAAAGGCTAAAAATGGCTCAAGATCGACAGAAATCTTATGCTGACAAACGTAGGCGACCAATAGAATTCCAAGTTGGTGATAAGGTAATGTTAAAAGTTTCTCCTTGGAAGGGTATCATTCGTTTTCGAAAGAGAGGAAAGTTAAGTCCAAGATATATTGGACCCTTTGAAATAATTGCTCGTGTCGGTCGAGTAGCTTATCGGTTACAATTACCGGATGAGCTTGGTGGTATTCATGATACATTCCACGTGTCACAGCTTCGAAAATGCCTTGTTGACGAAGCTTCATACGTGCCTCTCTCAGAAATCCAAATCAATAATAAATTGAATTATGTTGAAGAACCCGTCCAGATTCTTGACCAAAAAGTTAAACAATTACGTAATAAGACGGTTTCTATTGTTAAAATGCAATGGCGACATCGAAAATGTTCTGAATTTACTTGGGAACCTGAAGAGTGGATGATTGTGTACTACCCTGCAATACATCAAGAATGGTTCGTGAGGACACGAACAGAATAAGTGGGGGAGACTTGTAACACCCCAATATTCGAGGTATTATTTTAGTGTATCCAGAAATATACATCTTATGAAATAATATTAATTAAATAAAAAGATATGATATAAAACGTAATCGAATTCCTCAGTTCTATACTGTAAATTAAATAAAAGAAGGGGATTTATATGTAAAATTCGTATTTATCCCCTACTTCTTCTAAAATCTTCCAAGAAGCATACGTATGAGGAACCAAAATCGCCATCTTCACTAACTCCTTCCAATTACTTAAATTAACTTGGATTCAAGCTTCAGAAATCTTTGATTCTTCATCTTAATCATTATCTTCAACCTCTTTGTAAGTGTTTCTTTATGAATAATTATCTAGGGTTTAAGTGGTTAAGGGGTTTTGGAGATTTTCATCAATTGGTTTGAATTAGACTATGAGATTGATTGAATTAGTGATTTCTAGTATGGTTATCACTAATAGAAATCATTTCAATTTATGAAAATAAAGAATTCATCATTTAGTTCTTGATGAATTCATGGGGTTTTGCTAAAACCCTCTTAAATTGAGTTTACTAGTATAATAAGTAGTTAATTGTGATGATGGAAGTATGAATAGGTTAGGCAAATAAGAATCAAGTAATTAAGAACTTTGATTAGTGATTATTAAAACTAATCAAAGTGGGGGAGAGGAATTATGAATTATTGCCTAGTTGTTATGAGTTTTAGAATTTAAATATGTTATTATATATCACATGTATAGGTGATAAAGGATTGGAATAACTATTATCCTTGCTAAGTGAATTCATCATCAAAGACTAAGGTGAGTACATTGTGGATCAATTAGGTGAAGGTTATGTGATTTCGGATTGTTTATGAGCAAGAGATTTCACATAATCATGTTATTGTTATCATTATTGTGTTTATGTAATTGGATGATAAAGTGTAGGTTCATGATCACGAAATAATAACTAATGCGAAATATGTGCGTTGCACAATTGTATCTTATGGGCCGCGGATCCAGTTGGTATCTATTACTATCTATGTTATTATTTGATAGTCTAAAGGTTTATATGTGATTGAATTGCTTAATTGATTTCCCATGTATTCACTAAGCGTTTTATGCTTACTCCGTATCATTTAAATGTATTGTAGGTAATACTTCGAAAGGAAATGATAAGGAAATCAAGAAAGAGTAGCGTGGATTGGTTTGCAAGTTGTAAGTGCAAGCCTTCTCTTTTGGTATCGTTTTGATGAACTTGTGTAATACGCCCTTAAACCAAGGTTTTTGAATGTTAAACAATATATGTGTAGTTGGTCGGATGGTTGACTTTGAAGGTCAACTCTGGTGTCGGGATGAATCATTATGTGTTTTGAACTTGTGGGATTATAAATATATGGATGTGAATATTATTATGTTTAAAGTGAAGAAATCTTGTGAGAATTAAATAATCCGGTTAGTTTTAACTTGTACATATGGTTAAATAAGTTAAGGAAATCAAGTATAGATGAAATAGAGTTGTTATGGTGTCAATGTATGGTAAAAAGGGGAACGGGTCGAAAAGGTGTCTAATTGGGTCATTATTGGATAAAAGTGTCAAAATGGATCGGAATTGATCCAAAAGACTAAAAGGTGAATGACTAAGGTTATGAAGCTTTGGTCAATTGCCTTAAGTTTGTTGTTACCTTATGAAAAAGTGCTTAAAAGTGTATGACCTGAATTGGAATAGAACAAAATTTAAGTTGTTCACTAAAAGTGTCGAAAAACGGTTATAAGGTCATTTTGGTCATTTTGCGAGAAATTGCGAAAGTGTCTAAAGTGAATGCTAGATAATGTTATAGTGAAAGTGTGTACCAAATTGCAAGTCCTAATAATGTCTGAGTTAAAAGTTATGAAGATTTGAAGTTGGTATTTTGGTCATAAGTTAAACAGGTTCAGGACCTGCTGTGCAGGGGGTTTACCCGGCGGGTAACCCCTGTACCCGGCGGGTACTCTTCAAATATGAATAAGCCGGCGGTTTGAAACCCTGACCCGGCGGCTGCTAGAATCTTTAAACGGAAGAAAATTTCTGTTACCGAAAAATTAAATTAACCGGCGGATTCTTTACTTGACCCGGCGGGTCTACCTGTTTACCCGGCGGGTAAAGGTGGTACCCGGCGGGTACCACTTGTTTTTCAGAAATTTCTGGTTTGTTAAACCTGGGACCATTGTAGCAGTATTACAAATACATGTATCATTAGGATGAATCTGAAATTGTATTGTTCATGTAAAAAAAATAAAATAAAATAAAATAAAATAAAATTCCGGGCGTTTCAAGTTGGTATCAGAGCGATAGTCTAAGAGAATTACGTAATCCACATTAGGATTGCATAATCTTAAACTATTATGAATCTAATATTATGTTTCTTATCGTATCTTGTAAGAATCTTGTTATGTGAAATTGTGTTAAACCTTAAGTGCAATTATTGCCTTGGTTGAATATGTTCAAGAGAAATGAATAGAAATGTGTAATTAGAATAATATGTCTACGTCTGGCCAACGTAGTCGTATTATACTATTGCACATGGGTGATTCAAGACCCTTGAATGTAAAATAGCTTTGGTGAATGATTGTTCTTAATGGTTGTATAGGATTGCTTTAATTTCTATTATCATATAAAATTTGGAATATGTTGATTAAATTGCTAATTCCTGTAGTAAATGGAATCAATGGATCAAGGTGATAGACGTTTAAATCCTGATGATGAGGCAACGATTAAACAAATCGTTGGGCAAGCCCTTAAAGAGTTTGGCCCAACAATAATTGCCGAAGTAGATAACATAGTGACTTCTAAAGTTAATGAAGTAATGAGTGATAAATTAAAAGAATTCGAACAACAACATCCTATCTTGACGAATCCTCCAGTTACTGCGGGACTCTTGACTGCTCAAGGGTCGGCTGAAAGCTATGACTTTAAGAAATTCTCAAGCTGTAAACCACCTGAATTTGATGGTGAACTTAATCCCGTTGCTAGTCTTAGGTGGTTAAGTAGAATAGAAGAAACGTTTATGTTATCCAAATGTCCCGATGATTTGAGAGTGTTATTTGCGGCACACCAACTCAAAGGTGGTGCTCATGAATGGTGGAATTCAAAGACTGATGCATATGGTTTCGAGACGGCTTCTAAATTTTCTTGGGACATGTTTAAAGAAATGTTCAAAAGTGAATATTCACCACCCGCAGAAATGGAGAAACTTAAAGGTGAATTTCTTTCAATTGAGCAAGGAAAGATGTCTGTAACCGAATATTCTAAATCTTTCCATGAAAAATCCCGTTTCTGTCTGGAATATACCTCTAATCAGAAGTTGCTGACTGATCATTTCTATCGACATTTGAATCTTGAAATCCGTGAAACTATTGATCAGTCATTCTATAAGGATATTCCAACTATATTGAATCGAGCTTTAGTCAGAGAAAAAGATTTACTAGCTAAGCGTGCTGAGTATGCTAGTAAAAGAAAAGCGGAGCAATCTACTCCATCTCAATCATCATCGTTTAAGAAAACCAGAACTGATTCGAAATCACCATCCCAACAATCATCACAGAAATCTCAACAACAACCTCAAACTCATTTTCGTGAATGGCCTTTATGCAATAAATGTGGAAAGAAACATTTGGGCGATTGTAAATAACATAAGAAATGATGAAACCTTATATGTTATTAATGTGTGGTTACGTGTTAGTTGATTGGAGGCAAGTATAAATGCCTTGTGAAGATGTTTATTGTGTAGGGAATATTACTTCCTCATGTTGAGTTGATCATTTAAATAAATCGGCCATGGATGACTGTATTAGCAAGTAAATTTGATTATTATTAAAAATGTGCTTGGAATTGCATGAAATGTTGATAAAGTACTTAGTACTTGATGTTGTACTTTGTACTGATTGTTAATGTTAAGTGTACGTGGTTGGAAATTACACATAATATTATTGTGTAATAATGAGTATATACTCAAGTATGTTATATATATGTGTTTAAGTGAAATAAATTACATGGTTGAATAATGATATGAAGTAGCCTGAGAAGGAAATGTGAATAACATAATTTTGCAACGCCTGATCACTGTTGTTACATTATGCTGTGTCACATGAACTTGTTGAGGTTACCAGGTATCAAAGAAATTAAATGTAATTAAGAGAAATAAAATATGGAATGGTGTTAAATTAATTAACTGTTGGTTGCATGGTAAAGATTAATTAGTGGAAGTTATGATAATTAGTAATAGAAACTTGCAAGTGTGTATGGTACTTGCAATTGTTTGAATTTGTTGAAATGTGGTTGTGTGACTAATGGGAGTGGATTTCCTATTAGTGAGTTATATAATATCCTAACGGATTACTAATGTATGGATGGCTTGTATTAAGCCAAGTTGTGTTAATGACTCTGTGTGATGATTAAGTCATTAATAATAGTGAAAACACTGAGTTGAAGTTTATGATTTGGTTAAATCTAAAACTTAAAATAATTACCAGATGTTAGATATATATGATAAATGACATGAGTAAATAACTCATCAGGTGTTGTAATGAGTTGTTAGTTGGTCATTGATTGGTAATTGGTTAGAGTTAATGTGTTGTGGTTCCATTGTTGGTTGAATGGGCCATTGTTGTTGAATGTAGCTATGAAAAATCTAGGTTGGAGATTAAACATAGTAGTAATATGTTAATGTTGTAGTAAGTTGACTTTAAAAGTCGACCGTGAATAAAGAGTCTAGTGTATGATGTGAAATCATTGGAATATGATTGAATTAGTTGTGAGTTCAAATTGAGAAAAGTGGTCAAGGTGACTTGATGATAAATTGATTAAGTTGAAGTTGACAAATAGTCAACAGGGTTGAAAGAGTTGAATATGTATGAACTCTAGTAGTGTTTGTTTGAAATATGATTAAACTCTCAAAGGAGTTAATGATGTTAATTGGGATGTGTATAAGTCAAATGAGTTAAAAGTGTTGTTAAAGGTTATGGAACCTTGGGTAATTGTGTTAAGTTAATTAACATGTAAACAGTGTGACTAAAAGATGTAACTTATTAACAAGTGAATTGTGATATGAATTCTCAGGGGTTAATGAGTTAGTCGTGAAGCGATTTGTATAGAATTGCTAAGTGACTTAAATTGAGTTGAGACACGATTTTGGATTAATCGTGAAGTGTTTGGTACTTGTTGAAATATTAACTAGTGGTGTGAGTTGTAGATTGCTTATAAGCAATAAGTTCTCACAGTTGAGTCTGTAGTTAATTAAACAAGTTGTTGATTAATTAATTGAACTAGTAGTATCATGTGAATGGGACAATATGTGAAACATTGTTGAGGTGAACAATGTTCGTAATTGATTACATGTGTTTATAGGTGCTCAGTTGATTTGCATGTACTTTGTATGTGCATAATAGTTGTTGTTATATGATTGCTTAATCATTAGTTGATTTGTAGTAAATTCCATTACCTATTGGTATGGTTATGTGCTTATTGGTTTATGACATAAACCGATAGTCGAAAATTGTAACGGTTTGTAATAACCCTTGATATGAATGTGTATAATGATGTTAAAGGCTTAATAAAGACTATGACAGTCTAAATAGCCTATAGTAGAGAAGTGAATTAATAATCACATTGAGGTGAATGTGATGATATAAAATTAATGGTTAAATTTGAAAGATTGAAAATGTTGTACCATTAATTGAGAAAGGTGTGTAAAGTGTATATTATATATATTTAGTTGATAAGAATGTGATATATATTATATGAAAGTAATAGTTGAAGTCATGGAAATGATAATTTTATTTCCATTATTACCAAAGAGTGTGGAATCCTGTAGGTTATTATATACTTGATGACAGGATAGTTGTGTTATAAAAGAGTTGCTAGTTGAAATAAGACAATGTAGAGGTTGGTTGAATGTAGGTAATATGACATGGTGGTACGTATGCTGATATAGCAGAGTACTTGTGGATTGTGGTTTTACCTACTGAGTTTGACCTCTACTTTGTTTGTTAAGGTGATATGTGACTATTAGTTTGGTTGTTAGTCATGAACTGAATGTGAATATTCAGGGTTGATATGTGTAGTGTGGTTTTAAAAACCACTATTTTTGCTGTTGTTTTGTTATTAAAAGTGATGAATAGTTGTGATGGGTCAAAGATTCTAGCATATTGCTAATTTCTGGTTGTAATGACCCAGTAAATGACTATAGGTCTCCCTTGTTGTTGTTGTTGTTATTATTATTATTGTTGTTATTATTGTTGTTGTTGTGTGATTATGAGTTATAAATGCTCAAGGGGAGCATTGTGTACTAAATCTAAGTTATTTTAGTGTGATTAGATTTCGAGGACGAAATCTCTTTAAGGGTGATAGATTTGTAACATCCTCAAAATGGACCTAGTTGTTTTATATTATTTCCTAGAATTTTGAATTTTTATTTAATGTGATTGGAAATAATATCGTTTGAACTAGTTGAAATTAATTGGAATAGGAGTCGAATATTCCAATGTGATAAGTAAATTATTAATTGTTGTAAATTAATATAGTTGACGGTACAATAAAATGTTTGGACTCGCAAATGGTTTTCGGGTTCCAGACAATAGATTGAGATGGGGTATTAAATTATACCCGTATATTGAAGGCGGTTGTTGGGCCGACTTATATATATATATATCACTTCCATTTTAGGAAAGTTTCATATGAAACTTTAAAAATACCCAAAAACCCTTAAGAAATCCAAATCAAAAACTTGAAATCCGAATTTGGAGCTGTGATTGATTCTAGTTTCATCGTAATCATCATCTCAATTCAGCGTTCTTCAATTTAGAGGTAAGTTTGAATTTAATTAAATTTGATTGAAATTGATGATTTGAGAAAATTAGATGTTAAAATCATGTTACAAGTGTTATATGATGATTACCTGAAGTTTTTAGTGGTTTAAAACTGTTAGAATTTGAGTTTTGATGATTTGGGTATAAAACCCGTAGGTTAAGTTTTGTTACAGGTCGCAGATCGCTGGGACGAAGGGAGTACCCGGCGGGTACCTCCCTTACCCGGCGGGAAAGTCAAGAAATTGGGGAATCCGGCGGCTTGGTACGAATCCGGTGGATTCAAAGGTTTCGACTAGTACCCGGCGGGTACTAGTCTTACCCGGCGGGTAGAACTGGTTTCCAGCAGTTTTTGTGTTACATTAAATGCTTATGATTTATTGAATGTTACCTGAACATAATATGTTAATGTAGGTTATATTCTTGAGTTTAGTTATACTTATGCCTAAGATAATATGGTGACATAAGTATCAACTATTATTCGAATAATTGATTGGAATTATTGTGTCAATATGATACATTGTATAAAAAATATTGTGATATGTTATGTGATTATAACATAAGCTTATTGTTGTTAATGAGTTACTAACTCATTGTTTATTGATTGTATTCTCAGATTTGGAGAAGGCTCAGAGATATTAGACTTCTGAGCTTGCGGCTGAGGTATCGGTGAGTGGATCTTTAATCCTCAGTCTAATTTAGTTGTAACGAGTTTGGTTACAACGAGTAACATAATATTACTATTTTAGTTGCCATGATGATTATAGTTATTAGTAATAATACTGTTGATAGTTTGCTTAGTTTGATATGTGACCTGATGACGTTATGAATATGTGATCACTGAGGAAGTTGACCTCCTGTTGTTAATTGTTATTATTGGCCTTCGGGCATCAGTTATTAATGAGGTCAACGAGTTGTTGAACTGTTGGTTGGGCTAGTCGGTTATTTATGAGTTAACACATCTCCTGTGTTGGTTGATAATAACAACTAGCTATCGGTCTCGTCCGTTATGGCCATACGGATATGGTTGGATAAGAGTTCTTGGGGAGCCGCCCGGGTATTATGGTTATCCCCAGAACCACCGATCCTCATTATTAAGTTGTGTTATTGTTGAACAGTTGCCCTGTTGCTTTGCTAAATAGTTGTATTGTGTACTTGTGTGTTGCCGATTAGTGGTTGTACACAAAGTTGTTATGCTAAGTTAAGCTGTTGATTAATTATTCATTCACTTAGCGTTATGCTAATTCCCCACATTAACCCTCCTTGCAGGTTATAGATATGATATGGGTGGGCAAGGAGTTGAACGGAAAGGAATGTTTGACATGCTGGCGTGACTCTGTTATTTGATTTATATAAATTAATGATATCTTTTTTTTTATATAGCACCCAAGTTGATAAACTGTGTTTTGAATTAAGTTGATTTTATAAGCATATGAAATGATGTAAATTATGAATCTTGAAATTTGGGATAACGCTTCCGATTTACTATATTTAAATGAGAATAAATGAGGGGTGTTATATTACCCACTGCCATCAATGACTAATCACTTCATTTTATGAACCCCACATTTACCAATATATCACCATTTCTATACACTAATATATATATATATATATATATATATATAGGTGGCCCCACTTTTCCAACCGACTACAAATCGGTTTGGCGATTGAATGGGAAAGTGATTAGGAAGTGATTGAGAAGTTATGTAACCAATGGCACCAAATCACCAATCACTTCCTAATCGGTTTGAACCGATTACAAAGTGATGCACCGTGGGAAGCACCATAAGTATAGTTTAATAAATTAAAGGTGTAGAATATTGTCATTTAAAATCACAACTGTCCACTAGTGGAGAAATACTGTAAAGTGTGATTGGTATTTATATCAGCAAAGTTTGAAGGAAAGTTTATAGGTCTTATACAAAACCAAAATTAATTTTTAGGTAGAATTTAAAAAATAGATATTGCGCTTGTATATAATGATATATCTTCATTTTTTATTTTGATTTAATACTCAATTACCATCCTTAATAACTTAAGTTTTCGACCACAAAATAAAATTATTAATTAACTATTTATTATATATAAAATTAATCTAAGGGCACTCCCAACCATTTATCAACCACTTCCAAACCACTTCTGCCATCTTAACGTCACGTCAGCTTTCCACTAACTGATTCACAAGCGATTATCCACTGCCATCAATGACTAACCACTTCATTTTTCTGAGCCTCAAGTTTACCAATATACCACCATTTCTATACACTAAACAAAAAACAAAAACAAAAAAAGCACGCGGGCCCCCACGTTTTTCAACCGATTTGCAATCGGTTATCCGGTTTGGTATTAAAGTGGTTGACAACCGATTGCACCAATGACACCAATTTAGAATCAGTTTGCAAACCGGTTTACCCGTTGGGACTACCCTAAAAGTGACGTGAAATTTCTTCTGTAAACAATGGGATTAAACCAGAAGTTTATGAAGAAAAATATCTGTAATAAAAAACACATATGGTGTATTCAACATTCGACAAGAACAAAAACAAAATGACATATGGATAGAACCATAACATTATTTAAAAGTTGGATCTATTATTAATTATTAAATTATTAATTAAAGACACTTGCAAATAGGAATTGTAGCAACATAGATATGACAACTCCTAACCACGTGAACACTAAATTACCCTAATCATAGTACGAGTACTAATCAAGCTTTGTTAACGATAATCTTCTTAATTTCATATCGTCAATCACTTCATGTCCATTTTAAACTTTATTTTTAGCTTATTATTATTAAAAATAACCATCTTCCTTTCTTTTCAACTCTTTCAAATAACTTTCAACGACTTTCAGAGCACAAAAGTAAGTAGTTGGTAGTTACTTAAACTTAATACGTTGAATAATTGATGTTACTTTTCTTTTACGAAATAAATGGAAATTGCTACTAGTACTTTCTACAAAACCCATATTTATTGACGCTTACTACTATAATAATTTTTTTTCATAGGGAATATATAACCATTGACGGATTCATAATTTGAAGTAAAATGTAGTTTTGGTATTTTAATTTTTGTGAGTTCATACCAATATGTTAGTTTTAACAACTCTCGTTCTCTAGATTTCTTCCTAGCTGCTTGGCCTGTAGTAGGTTCACTGCTTTAGGAAAGAATGTAATAAAAAATTAATTTTTTTATACGAAATTTATACTTTGTATCATGAATATATACCTTTAGCTATAGCTACCCATATCTTAACGTGGCTATACTCTAGAGGTGAACAAAACCGGGTTTTGACCCTACCCGACCCGAAAACCCGATCCGGGTTTTGGTTAAAGGGGGTTTTGACCAACCTGACCCTGGTTTTTGACAGGGTTAAAACCGGTTTTCCGGGTTTTTTCGGGATTTCAGCCGGGTTTTTGATCGGTTTTCCAACCTGACCCTATTTCAACCCGGGTTCAACACGATTTCGAATTCTAAAAACCCAACCCGGTTATGTACCCGACGGGTACTCCCAAAACCCGAACCAGGTAGGGTCATACCAGGGTAGGGTTTTCGGATTTTAATCGGGTAGGGTATAAAACCCGATTTTTTTGTGCATCCCTACTATGCTCTGCCCTGAATATAACATGATAGATATATACTTGTATTCATGGTGTGAAAGTTATCTTTCTAAAGAGAAAAGAGAAAACTCGATAAATTAAAGGGATGTTCCATAATCACTTATACAAAAGAGAAGTCATATGTACATCATATAATTTGTTTGTGCATACATTAAAAATTACTTATTTATAAACACAAATAATTAACGTTTGTACTTCTATCGAATCTACCAAAAAGTATAAGGTAATAGATCACAACTCTTATACAAATCAGTATTCTTTGATGTTCGGAAGACAAGCTTTAAGATAAAAAGATCGTCAAATTCAATGCAACAACGACTTACGTATAACTAAATTGATAATTAATAATAATAATAATAGTAGTAGTATGACACTATGAGTCTATGACTACATCTTTTTTACTACCAATGTGGCAATAGCCCAGTGGTACCGCCGCCCCAACGCATTTGGGCCTCACAGTGTGCCTAATCGGTACGGGTTCGATCCTCTCCGCTGGGTGGATTAACACTCCATTTATTGAGGGGAAGCTCTCGAGCACTGTGGCTGTGCACGCTTGCGCAGGTGATTTTCCGGCAGATCCTCCTTTGCGGGTGGGAGACTGGGGGCCAAAGGCCCCGGGGCTAAGGGTTCCCTCCTAATTACCCTTTTTACATCTTTTTTACTATTTGGTATACAGTGTAATGTTTAATCATATCTTTTTGATAACTTTACTTACTTATTTATAACAAAATTAAAGAAAATTAAGAAATAGATACTTGTATTATTTTAAATTTCTTCTATTTAGTTTAATAAAATGTAGTAAAATATTGCTGGTAAACACCCATATATTGTCTGTGTGTTCCCATATTAGCTAGCGTCACAGTTAATATATTTATTATTATCTAGGATATTATAAAATCATAAGCATATTACTCGTAGCATATAGCCTAGGATAGGTTGTTGTTTACTTGTTGAATGAGGAGTCAGAGTTGCCTCATTCGCCGGCACGCCGTCGTTTTCCGGCACAACAATCTCACCATAAACAGCCATTTACTCCGTTCCCGCTCTGACGTGTCCATACCCCTGGTCCCAAAGTTCCCCATTCCTCCGCCCGACACTCTTACGTGTCCGGTCCCACCTTGTCCCCTCTACCTCCCACCCAAAACAAAAAACAAATTATTCTCCATTTGTCTATTTCCTACGTGGCATTTGACCCTATTCACCACTCACCACCCCTATATATACCCCCCTCCATTACCATTTACCCATCCACCAAACCACACCCACAAATACACACACATAAACACAAAAACTATGGCCGTTGATACAGTGACGTCATCACCGTTAGGACCTCCGGCGACGGACAAAGATGCAAAAGCTCTTCAGTTCATTGAAGAGATGACTAAAAACTGTGATTCTGTACAAGAGAACGTTCTGAGTGAAATTTTGACTCAGAATGCTGAAGCTGAGTACGTCCAAAAATGGAACCTTGGCGCCGCCACCGACCGGAAAACATTCAAGTCCAAGGTTCCGGTTGTGTCCTACGAGGATCTCCAGCCCTACATCCAACGTATCGCTAACGGCGATCGTTCACCCATCCTGTCTTCACACCCTATTTCTGAATTCCTTACAAGGTAAATATATGCACTACAACTTTTGTTAATTCTTTATTATTTATTATTATATTATCATCATAGTTTTTATTAATATGTGGAAAATATATATTTGCAGTTCTGGGACATCAGCTGGGGAAAGAAAGCTGATGCCAACAATTGCTGAAGAAATGGACCGCAGGCAGAAATTGTATAGCCTGCTCATGCCTGTCATGAACCTGTACGTACTTTTAGTCTTTCTCTTCTTTTTTTATTTATTGTAATTTATTTATTAAATTAAATTAATACTCCGTAAATGTCTACTGCTAACTCTAGATATATTCAATAATCTCACAAATAGTCAAATTAGTATATTGATAATTTATGTCCAATAAACTGTCAGAGCTGAACACACCAATTAAAATACAGCACCTAACTCTATTAAACGATTATTATATGACCAACTAGTTTCTTATCAACTTTAAAAAAGCACCAAAAACTATAAGATAGGACACTATTATAGTTAATCAATGAGAGTAATAATTTATTTATTCATGATGAAATAAAATTACGTTTAAGATGAAAATGGTCCATTTTGGTTACTGTTTAGGCCTTTATGGTTAAGTTGAGAGTTAATGGATTATTTATGTTGTTGTTGTAGGTACGTGCCCGGTTTAGACAAAGGCAAAGGACTATACTTTTTGTTCATAAAAGCCGAGACCAAAACCCCAAGCGGTCTAGTAGCTAGACCGGTTCTCACCAGTTACTACAAAAGCCAACAGTTCAAAACTCGACCCTACGACCCGTATAATGTATACACCAGTCCAAATGAAACCATCCTATGTGTCGATTCCTTTCAAAGCATGTACTCTCAAATGCTCTGTGGTCTCATTTACCGTCAACAAGTCCTTCGTTGTGGTGCGGTTTTCGCTTCTGGTCTGGTTAGGGCCATTAAGTTTCTCACATTAAATTGGGAACAACTAGCCCTTGATATCGAAACCGGGTTCTTGAACCCCAAAATCAACGACCCGGATATTCGGGCATGCATGTCCAAGATTCTGAAACCTGACCCGGATCTGGCCCAGTTTGTCAGAGACCAGTGTTGTGAGGAAAACTGGGAAGGGATAATAACCCGGGTTTGGCCCAATACCAAGTATATTGACGTGATCGTGACAGGAGCCATGGCTCAGTACATTCCGATTCTTGATTTTTACAGCGGTAACTTACCACAAACGTGTACCATGTATGCTTCTTCCGAATGTTACTTTGGGTTAAACTTAACCCCAATGGTTAAACCTTCTGAGGTCTCTTATACCATTATGCCAAACATGGGTTACTTTGAGTTCATCCCACATGACTCGGATAACTCGGTGTCGAAATCGGAAGACGCACTTCCGGAGCTTCTTGACCTTGCTGACCTTGAACTAGGGAAGGAGTACGAGCTCGTGATATCAACTTACTCGGGTCTATGTCGTTACCGTGTTGGCGACATTCTTCGTGTCACGGGTTTCCACAATTCGGCCCCACAATTCAAGTTCATTAGAAGGAAGAATGTTTTACTAAGTATTGATGCTGACAAGACCGATGAAACCGAGTTGCAGAACGCGATTGAAAAGGCCTCGGAGCTTTTAAAGGAGTTTAATGCTACTGTTGTGGAGTACACAAGCTACGGGGACACGAAAACGATACCTGGTCATTATGTTATCTATTGGGAGTTGCTGGTGAAGGATCCTAGTAATGGGCCTGGCCGCGAGGTTTTGGATCAGTGCTGTTTAGCTATGGAGGAGTGTTTGAATTCGGTTTATAGACAGAGTCGGGTTGCTGATAATTCTATTGGCCCGTTGGAGATTCGTGTTGTGAAGAATGGTACATTCGAGGAGTTGATGGATTACGCAATATCTCGAGGTGCATCGATAAATCAATACAAAGTTCCGAGGTGTGTTAGTTTCACACCTATCATGGAACTTTTGGATTCAAGGGTCGTATCAACACATTTTAGCCCCCGCGCACCGCATTGGGTCCCGGAACGACGCTTCTAAGTTATCAATTGAATTCGAACAAGGTTGGGGAAGTAGGTTTTGATGATGAATGGTGTAATCAGTAATGTGTAGGTTCAGATTATGAAGGGTACTGTAATTCGTAGGTTTTACAAGGGGAAAGGGTAGATTGTGTATGTTAAGAAAGTGAAGGGTGTATCTTGTAGGTTAGAAGTTGGAAAGTAACGTGAGAATAATATGATTGTTGAAATGATGATGTTTTTCTCTGTATTTTATGTTTAATATAAGTTTCAAAGTTGTTGGCCTTTATTTGTAAAATGATTTTATTAGATTATATATCTATAACTATAGGGTGGTTATTGTCATAAGTTGTACTTTTGTATATTAGTTTTATTGTAGGTTGCTGCTTTTTTATTGTGTACCTAATTTGTTACTACGTACTAGTTACTACTACATTGTTTGCATAAGAAAAAAAAATAATAGAAAAAATACATTTTTGAATATAAGATATTTTTTTGAATGAAAGGAAAAGGTTAAAAGGGTATGATTTACAAAAGCTAAAAGCAAGAAAGCTTTTGCATGTAAAAGAACTCAAAAAACATATGGGGGATGTTCTTTCTGCGTTTGGTCGGTCAAACTTTTAGATATAGACAATGGAGATGTTCATCCTTTGTATTTATTTATTGTAATTGTAATTATTGAATATAATAAGAGGGTAGAGTTCAAATGAGAATAGGAATTTGTGTGAGAATGAGGGAACCAATGATATCAAGCCATGTGTACAAAGAGAATGTTCCACATGTACAAAATCCATTTACCCCCAACATCAATTATCTCACAAACGACAAATCGAAAAATTATGAAAATTGCACCATTAAATTCGTCGTTTTCTCCTCTTCGATTTGCCGTCCCTCAAGACATACTTTCGAAAAGTTTTTTTTTTTTCATTTTTTTGGTGGGTTTCATATTTACTAACACATGTGTTAAAGTGTTGCGTTTAGGGTTTAGGGTTTGGGGTTTATGGGTTAGGGTTTAGGGTTTAGGGTTTGAGGTTTGGGGTTTCGGGTTTAGGGTTAAGTGTTGCGTTTAGGGTTTAGGGTTTAGGGTTTAGGGTTTGGGGTTTATGGGTTAGGGTTTAGGGTTTAGGGTTTGAGGTTTGTGGGTTTCATATTTACTAACACATGTGTTAACCCCTAAACCCCAAACCCTAAACCCTAAACGCAACACTTTAACACATGTGTTAGTAAATGTAAAACCCACCAAAAAAATGAAAAATTTTTTTTTCGAAAGTAAACCCTAAACCCTAACACTTTACAAAACACTAAACCCTAAATCTTTATAAACCCTAAACCTTGAACCCCTTCTAAACCCTAAACCCTTATAAACCCTAAACCATAAACCCTACTAAACCCTAAACCTAACCCGAAACCCTAACCTTAACCACAAATTAAATGTACAACTAATCACTAACACATGTGTTACTAATTTGTGAAACCCACCAAAAAATGAGAAAAAAAAAGTTGTGAAAAGTATGCCTTGAGGGACGGCAAATCGAAGAGGAGAAAACGCTGAATTTTATGGTGCAATTTTCATGATTTTTCGACTTACCGTTTGTGAGATATTTAATTTTTAAAAATGTGGAGGAGAGAGAATAAAGTGTGGAGGAGAGAGAATAAAGTGACACATGGCAGAAATCTGTTGGTTCCCTCATTCTCACTCAAAATTGGTGTACTCATTTGAACCTTACTCTATAATAAGAATAAATAAATAGGGTAAGGTTCAAATGAGAATGAAATTTTGTGTGAGAAGGGAGGAACTACTCATAATGCGCCACGTGTCACAATAACCCATTTCACCCTTTGTTTTTTAAAATCAAATATCTCACAAACGGTAAGTCGAAATATCATTAAAATTGCACCATATTTTTCAGTGTTTTATCCTCTTCGATTTGCCGTCACTCAAGGCATACTTTCGACGATTTTTTTTTGGGGTTTTGTAAATGGTACAAAATTAGTAACACATGTGTTAGTAGATGGTATCACATGTGTTACTCGCCGGTAACACATGTGTTACTCGCCGGTAACACATGTATTACTTTATCGGTAACACATGTGTTAGTTTTTTTCAAAACCTACTACTCGACGGTAACAAATGTGTTACTCAACGGTAACACATGTGTTAGTTGTTTTCAAAACCCACCGAAAAATGAAAAAAAAAAAGTTCTTCGAAAGTATACCTTGTCACATCTTTAATTTGAAGAGAATAAAACGCTGATTATTATGGTGCAATTTTTATGATTTTCTGACTTACCGTTTGAGAGATATTTAATTTTTAAAAATGGTGAGGAAAGAGAAAAAAATGACACGTGACATATTCTGGTTGATTTCTCCATTCTCACTCAAAAATGTTGTTCTCATTCGAACCTTACTCATTTAACTATTTATTTATTATAGATTTAAATTAATATATAAAAATCTCTCAAAGCTATTTTGGCATTTACTTTCTCATTATTATCTCCACCGATATTTAACTAATTAATCACTTGTTTAATTAAAAAAAAAATAATAAAAATTAATCACTTGTTTACTCTAGCTAGTTGTAGCTCTACCATGTCACTTTCTTTTTTGAATTCTAAGCTATGAAAATGATTTAATGTTTTTATGCTTAATCATTGGATGTTAATCTAAGCTTTATTTAAAATTTGAAAATAGAAGTTTTTGTACCGTTCTAAAAAGACGTCGACCATATATTGAATGCAACTTTAGTTACACTTTTTAGTGCCTCTGAGATTCCTGTGCTGTCAAGGCAGAGCCTAAAACAATAAATTTCATTATTCATTTTCATTATAATTATTATTGAAATGAATGCAAAAACTCAAAGAATCATTATATAAAGTGAACAAATATGGCTGCCAAGTGCCCAAGTTTGCATGCAATTGTACTGCCACTAATAAAGTGCACTGTATATGTCTCCATTTAATTAGAATAAAAATACGTTAAAAGCATAATTTTATAACATTTTGTTCTTGATAGTTTAGATTCATAAATACATGACAATAAATTTTATTAATGGGTTCCCCATCGTTGGTGATGCTAATCACAAATGAAAACTATTTTCATTCCTTATCAAGTTAGAGATGAAAAATGTGAAGTTCTTCTACAATTTTCCATCTTTAATTTTCTAAGAAATGAAAAGAGTTTTCATTATATAAAATAGTGTTGAAAATTTAAAAAATACGTTTTGTTGCATTTTCCTTTTTGGCGCACTAGTTAAGATTATAAGACTCCTCCCAACAGTGACATCTACTGACGCGTCAGTTTGTGCCACATCAGCGCCACGTCAGCTTTTTTCAAAACTGACATAAACTGACGCTTCATTCCCTACAGTAACATCACTTCTCTTTTTTTCAGGGCCCCACACACTATTTTCTTTATTTATTTAATGCACAAACTTAAATAAAACATTTTCATTATAAATAAAAAACATTACATTAATATTAAATAAAAGATTACAATTCCTAAAAAAAAATACATTTATTGAAAATTTTTAAATACATTTATTTAAAACCTAACATTTTTAATAGTGAAATTCATCAAAATTAATAAATTGAAATAAATTTGGACCGGAAAGAGATCTAAAATTGGGCCAAATTAAATGGGCTTTTGAGTTAAAATTAAGGCACTTAAAAAAATAGTTTTTAGTGCAGGCGTGCAGCTTCTTCTTTTTCTTCTCTGTACTTCATCGTCTTCACCCATAGCTTTCCATATCTCCCTACAAATCCATTACTCCATTAGAAAAAATAATTAAAAAACAAATATAAATAAAACAAAAATACGCTGGCCCCACTCTCCTCTGCCTCTACCCGTCGCCAAACCGAAGAAGAGTACCGACGGTGAGGAACCGACGCTTGGTGCCTATGGCGTCAGTTCCGTCATCACAAACCGACGTCCCTACCGACGTACCGTTGGGAGGAGTCTAATGTTTTAGACAATTTTAGTAAAGTGAAGGTAACGTTACCAAGGAAAAAGTGAACTTCCTTATTTTTCAACTTCAAGTTATAACATATAAGAGTGAGGTTCAAATGATAATGGAAAAGTTTGTGAGAATGAATGAAGCAATAAGAATGCGCCACGTGTCATAAAACTCATTTTCCCCCACGTTTTTAAAAATCAAATATCTTACAAACAGTAAGTCGAAAAATTATAAAAATTACACCATAAAAATTAGCATTGTTTTCTCTTCGAAGCCAAGGTATACCTTGTGAGATGGCAAATCGAAGAGAAAAAAATGATGATTTTTATGGTGTAATTTTTATAATTTTCTAACTTACCGTTTGTGAGATATTTGATTTTTAAAAACGTGGGGGAAAATGAGTTTTATGACACGTGACGCATTTTTATTGGTTCCTTCATTCTCGCAAACTTTTCCATTCTCAGTTGAACCTCACTCTTTCAATTTTTTCAAAAACTTTTTTGAAAAATACACATTTAATGTGATGCATTTTCTACTTATCCATTTGTTTTAGATTTTTTTTTTTTAGACATTCCCCCATTTTTCTTAAGCTTTTTTTTTTTTAACAAAAGGTCGAAGTTATTATTAATTATGATAATCACTCCTCATAATTGAGGTAATTTTAAATGGGATATCAATCAACGAATTACAATAGTAGTTACAACTCCTAAGTGACAATAAAAGAAAAACATACAAACTGTATAGAATTAACTCAAACTGCCGTTGAGGAGTTGAAATCATATCCAAAGAATTCCAAGGATAGGAGGCTCTTGCACAGATGTGGCATAACTCTATTGCCCTAGACATCACATGAAGAACAACCACACACCAAAATTTCTTGTGAATAATGCGAGGGGTGGGGGTGCGGATTCGCATAGGTTAATCATGCAATTGTTAGACTCCATTGTAAAAGGGAATTTGAAGATGTCATTGAAGGTAATACACATACCAAACCTTTCTCTTGAAAGATTCAGATTTGATTGTAAGAGAACCTTAAGATAAATAAAAATAATTCAATTAAGTAGGTACCTCGTGTGGATAATTCCAGGATCCCAAAATATGATCTCGTAACTCGTCTTTTCCGTAGGTTTAACCAAAAGAAAAATCATGAATCTTTCAGATGAAAGAAGTATACTCACGAAGGAGAGGAGAACCGACAGATGCAGTAATTGATCTCTACCATAGATGGAGAGAAAAAATATCAAATCGAAAACGACATAAAAATTAGGGTTTTTCGAACCGTCAAAACGTGATAGAGAGACTCTCATAAGAACTCCTAGAGAGATTTTTTTTACCATGATTGTTATCCATTATTGTTAAACAAAACACACGTACCGTCGTACCCTAATTATGGTCTTTGTATCCTTCGCATCCACTTATGGTCAAATCTCATACCTATATCTCCCATTAATATAATGCAGCTGAACTATTTGTTACAAAACCACAGTACTAATTAATAAATAAAGGGAGGTGATCCTCATACACTGAAAATTAGTCCATTCACACCATTTAATACAAACTGACTATTTTACCCCTAACTTTATTTTACAACGTTTAACTCCCTAGTCTTCCACTCCAGCAGTCCAGCCCTTATCTCTATTTTTCTGTTTGATGATTACGCAAAGAAATAAATAAATAGATTTCACATTCATTCAATATAAACTAGTAAAAAAAATATAACTAAAATTATACACTAAAAATGCAATCCGAATCGGACGTAAACCACATACATATACATGATTACATTACATATGGAGATACAGCAATGATTCAAGGCAAACCAAAAAAAAAAAAAAAAAAAAAAAGATCCAAAAACAATTAATCTCCTATCATTATACATACATATGCGAAATTAGGGTCTTGAATATAAATGGAAAAAATACTCCTTGTATCTATATGTAAAGCAATATGTATGTACGTAAATACGTAATTAAAACAAGAAGAAATTATGACTTGAATTTCAATGTATGATACAGATAGAGATTAGACGATGGAGTTCTGTCCATATAAATGGTACGGGTATGGGCCTATGGGGTGGAGTAGAAGATTGAGCCTTGAGGGGTTAAATGTTAAATAAATTTAGGGGTAAAATAGTCACTTAATATTAAATTGTGTGTATGGACTAATATTTGATGTGTAAGGATCACCTCCCATAAATATATAATTCCATTTGCATCACAACTAGTTCTTAAATTTGCTTTTTGATGGCATTCATTAAATGGCAGTCATTTAACCTTTTAATGTTAAAGCATCCACGTTCATAAAAAGCTTAAATTTTTTTTTTTTATGACTTATGGCATTTTAGTAAAAAAAAAAAAAAAAAAAAAAAAAACTCTATAATAAAGCTTTGAGTCCAATGAAGAAAAGCTTTCAAAAACTTTTTAAATTTTACACACAAAAACTTTCAGAAAAGATTTTACTAAAAGACTTGAGATTTCTCAAGCTTTATTTAAAACAAGTCTTTATTTAATTGACGAAAGACTTTTCAAAAGTTTTTTTTTTTTTTTTTAAGAAAAAAATAATCTAAGAAAAAAGTTTCATCGAAGATGCTATTTTAGAGAAGGTTTTATAGATGTACCAAAGAATTATTATGGGTTGGTCAATGTTTGGTACAGAGAGAATATCGTTTGGACACTAATTTTGTCTCAAATGTGTTTCCCAAAATCAAGAGATTGGATCAAGTATGGGTCAGACCATACATGGTTAGCCCATGCTCATTTGTTCCAACTTTCAATTCAATTCAATATATTTAAAGTCGTATAAATAGAAGTTAAATCAAAGCCCAGTGGATATATATACGGATATACCTAAGCGATTATAACGATCGGATTACTAAAATCGACAAATTCTTTCAACTTTGTTATCAAATCAACTTACTTTTTTCTACATAACTATTAGCCAAGATTGATTGGCCTAACGTTATCAACTATATCATATAGATAGCAGTTAAAGTAAAGCCCGGTGGATATATATACCTAAGAGATTTTATAACGATCAAATTTTATTATTATAATAATAATAATAATAATAATAATAATAATAATAATAATAATAATAATAACAACAACAACAACAACAACAACTAGACTTTAAACCCGTATATACACACGGACCGTTGATTTTTAATATGAAATTTCGTATTTAATATCTTGTTTCTAATAATAGATTGTGTAAGTTAATATGTATATTAAGCATTTAGTTGGATTCATGATAATATATTAATTTATGTAAATTGATTTATATAAGTAGAGATTAAAAAATTAAAAAAATTTGAAACCAAGTTAGTGAAAATTTTTAATTATTTTAAGTCTGTATTAACCTTTTCAGGTAATTTTATTCATACTCGGGGATTTAATAAAAGAAACATTAAATCGATTTGGATAATGTTTTAGTTAATGAATTAGATTTCTTTTTATATGTACGTGAGTAGTTGATTAAAAGAATTTTTTTTTATAAGTTAGAGATTTTTTTATAAAATTTACTGAATATAGAGACTTAATTGACAAATTGAAACTTAATTAGAATGATAACATCATAAAAGTATTTCCTATATGGAGTATAATTTAAGATAATAACGTGGGATGAAAGTAAAATATTTGTTTATCCATACAGTTAAAAACTTACATAACTAACTCATGTTACTGTACAGTATACCATTTATATCACTGTCACCAAAATAACGAAGTTTGTTACCATAACGTAGCATCTGTTATTGTCGATTGGGTTTTATGAAACTGGATTGATTGGCCTAACAATTTGAATCGAGTTGACCTAACAATCGTAAGCTTGTGAGTTCAAGTAACGCATACATAAGTTTGTGTTGGATGTATTAACATATGACTTTCAGGAATATTAAACATTTTCACTTTAAATATGTTGGATAAAAGCCGTGTCGTTGAAAAACATGAATGAAATAATAACTTTTACGCTGCGTTTGGTTCGCGGAATATTTTGATGAAAATTGGAATTCATCAAAGGAATTGAGATTTGATGACGGGTTTTACCTTGACAATGACAACCTTTTTTACCATTATAAAGATTGTGGTAATAATGGTGATGTGCCACCCATAAGGCCATAACGTGTTGGGATATGACCACGTAATAAATAAACGCATGTCCGAAAAGTGTTTAAGCCTACGGGGTCACACGTATTGACACTTATGCTCAATATAATTGGTTAATATATATGTGAGATATATTAATTAATACGTTCACAATTAAACGTTATTAAAGGTTAATTGTACGTTTAGATATTAAAAGAAGATTCTGGAAACCAGATCCAACCGGCGGTTGGATGTTCCAACCGGCGGTTGGAACCTGATATGGAAGGCGGTGGATCATGCGGATCTGAAAACGGATACTTGGGTCAAAAGTCAACCCAACCGGCGGTTGGAGGTCGGTTTCAGCAAGTATAAATAGAGCTCAAATCCCAGCCTTAAACCATATGTTTTCAGAAAGCTTAATTCGACTTAAGGGTTAAGGGTACGAATTAAAGTTCGACTTTGGAGCTAGGAAGGTAGGGTTTGAAGGTTTTCAATCCTAACGAAGATCGGTTCTTGTGTGGTTTGACCAAAGAAGAAAAGCACAAGGGTTGTGAGTGTTGTGAACGGCGTACTAGCATACCTATTGAGTTGTTGTCGTGTGTACGATCGTTGAGAGGTTTTACTTTAAACCTTAATAGTTTATCTGGAGCTCTGTTGAAAAGTACATGATTATTTTCTTAACTAATTATTTATACGTGTTTATTCGCTTCCGTAATTGTATAACAATTTGATTATCTGTATGCTATACTCTAACATAACGTCCCCACAATTCTTATTACCATTTATGGTCTCAGTGGCGTGTCTATGTAGCCAGGGGTGGATTCATCTCTAAACGATGGGGCGCCGAGGACCCCTTGAAATTAGACCAAACATAGTAATTTTAAAGTTCCCCCTAGCTCAAAGTTAATCTGACCCCAATTGAAACCTAGGAATTGAAATATGTTACTTTGACTCCAATTGAAACTCATATATTGAAGCTTTAAATTGTATTATAACTAGGGTTGTTGCCCCGCTTTGCTGGGTTGATGATTTACCATTTATGCTATTATGCTATCCAAATACATTATATCGTCGATTTTAAAATTTTTCAATTTTTCAAATATAAGTATTACGACAACTACTATTGTATATTTGTATTTTAAAAAAAAAAAAAAATGCATTGAAAGAAATGGGTGTAATTAATGTTTTTACCATATGGTTTGAAAGTAATGTAATATTCTTAACGTTTAACAATTTTATTTTAAAGGTATTCGAAAAATAAATTTGATAAGTAAAATTACCCTTATAAATTTGATAAGTAAAATTAACAATTAAAAATCATTTATTTTATAATTTGTTTAAGAAAAAGTAGAAAAACACAGTGTGTTATGTGGTAACTATCAAAACCTTTCTTATTGCTGTGAAATAGACACTTTATTTGAAGCGTATACAAACTTTATTTTACAAAATGTAAAAATAATTGTACCTTTAATTGAACTTTTTTGACAACTTCAATCCTTTTTGGGCATCGAATTTAAAATGTCACTCCTTTTTGGGAATCAACAAAACTCATATTCCCTTTATTGGCAAATTTTGACAAATTGGTTACCTTTTGGGCCATTTGCCCTATATAGTTTTGGTACTATTTTGACAATATATAGTTGCGATTATTGTGTTTTGAATCAACATCTGTAATAGTAATTTTTGCCCCAGAACTAAATTTTTTGGATCCCACGCTTTATGCGACAATTGAGGGATGGAAAAATATCCGAAACCGACGGGGAAAACCGAACCCGAATATTTGGGGTGGGTATTGAGGCAGGTTAGCGGGTTTGAGTACAAATATTTTTATTTCACGGGTATGGGTTTTAGCAATACCCGTCCTATTACTCGTACTCGCATCCATACCCATTTACCCATGTCCATACCCGCATAATTGTTATTTTTAATTATATATTTTATATAATATATGATATTTTATATATATAAGAAATTATGTACATATCAACTTGAGACGCTTTTATATACTGATTTTCATAATTATTACATTTGAATTATGTATGTTGAAAACTTGAAATTGTTCGTTATCTTGAACATTCGAAACTTTGATTTAATTAATTAAATAGTTAAATTGTTAGCTTTAATATTTAAAATCTTGAATGTACTATAGTTTATTGTATTTTGGTTTCGTTTTTTATTTGTAGTGTTTCAAATATACCGTATTTTGAATTCCAAAGACTTTTTTGTTCGGCCAAAGTTATATATATGGGAATAACCAAAACCCGCCGATAAACCTGAAAAACCGACGGGTAATACTAGTTGGGTATCCAGAGGGTATTGAGTCGGATATATTTACATATACACTAAAACTCGCCCGAACCCGACCCCTTGTCATTCCAGGGTCATGAATTATGGATTGATTTTTGGGTCATGTATGTATGTGGCGCCGGTGGTGGGACCATTGGATAAATAAGTTTGTGGTTTGATTGGTTATTTAATTACTAGACATTAAACTCGTGTATACACACGGCCCATCTAATGTGTATATCTCTATTATATTATTTGAGAGACTGATTAGGAAATCTTTATTGCTTAAGCTTTGTCAATTATTAGCTAAGTAAAATTGTGATTAGCCAATTAATCACAGCCTTCTTTTTGTAATTACTAGATTACCCCCAATTAAAATAATTAACTACCTACTAAACAAAATCCACGGCATCCCAAAATTAAAAACCCACGACCTAATCTTCACAATCACATTAAAAAAGGAATATTATTCAAACAGGAATATTATCAATCTGGAAGATATTGCGTGGCCGATTTATGATAAATCGATCAATCGTTTCTTGCCACCTTCATCAAAACCATCTTCAGAAATTATCAATCGGCGATCGGAAATTATCAAGCGGCGATTTCAGCGACCGGTGATGTGTTGATGGAATGATTTCAGAGAATGGTGGGTATATAGGATACGATTGATCGATTCACCGGTTAAATCAAAATTCGCAAGGGCAACATAATTAAAAGGTATGATTGATTCAAACTATGATTCTTAGATTATCAATTTTGTTGGAGTTGAGTGGCAAAAGATGGAGAATCGTGACCTGCGCATGTCAATGGGAATGGGTAACAATCATAAAGGTGTTTGTATCAAAAGAATTGAACCTACTTAAGCAGAATCTAATGTCTTGAGCCCTTCTGATATAATCCTTAGCTTTGATGAGGTTAATGTTGCTAATGATGGAACAGGCGTGACCTTATAATCTATTGTGGGCTGCTATTAGATTGAGTTTTTTTTTTTGTTACTGTAATCTTATCCATAGGATTCTTACTTAGCTTCCTTGTCATTTGGTTCCAGTTCCATTCAGGCATGGAGAGCGTATTGGTTTCAGTTACCTTGTATCACAAAAGTATACTGGTGATAAAGCTTTAGTTAAAATACTCAGACATTCTAAGATACATGAGAACATAAAACTTGCAACCGGTAAGCGACTTCTACCAGCACGCTCTGTGGCAAGCCCCCGTCTTATTACTTTATTGTTGGATTTGTTTATATTGTTGTATCTGTGCCATATTTGCGTTCAGAGGTACATTGGTAATGACATGTCCATGGACACTTTAGGTGACATAAGTTTCTTTAAAGTATCTGCTTTATATTTTTTCAGTATGGACGAATCTGTTGATGAGCAATTTGTTGTAGTTTCTCAGGTCAGGCCTCTATCTTTTTTTTCTCCGTTTTCTGTTTCCCGTTTGATTATTTTCACAAACACTCCCATCAGTCTGTGTTATAATTGTACAAAGGATTCGTGATGGTGAAAATAATCATGTTCTCTATTTTTCTTCAGGTGCTTGTGGCTGACATTAATATTTGGTATGAAGAAATAATGAATACTCAGGTATAAGCGAAATCACCCTAAATATTTTTTTGGTGTTTTGAAAAGGAAAATATTCATGAAATGGTAGTCTACATCTTTTTTCTCACACTTTTTTTTTGTCTATCTTCTGCTCACACAGGTTCTTATATTCTTTTCAACTGTCCAATGCTAATTGTAATTACTTTCGTTATAATAATAAATCTGGAAAACCAAACAGGTAGTTTTCCTGGATGGAAGAGAGGTTGAGGTTGTTGTCAAGAGGATATTCTTTGACAGCAAATTCAGAGCATCATATTTCTATAGTAAAGTTAACATGAGTTGCAACATTGAACACAAAAACCTGGTCAGGCTATAAGGATGTGGATGTTCATGGTCAGAAATTGTTTCCTTATACGACTATCTACCAAACATGAGCCTCTCATGTTAACTGAGAGTTTTTATAGGCATGACAGAGAGGTAAAAATACTTTTAAAGTTCTATGCATTCCTTAACATGTTTCGATCATGAGTTTGCAACTACATATATAGAGCATCATATTTTTAGTATTTTTACCTCCCTTGGGAAGCAGTCTCTTTACCCTCAGATAAAGGATGATCTTCCTTTACCCTCAAGTGGAGGAACGACTCTCTTTACCTTGTGTAGAGGAGAGGTTGTCTACATCTTACCTCCCCCTACCCCGAAATTACGGGATTGGGTATTGTTGTTGTTGTTGTTGGTAACAAAATGTATAACATATGTAAATGCAATTCAAAAAGACTAAATAAATGGTTCCTTTGGCAGAAAGATTGTGGAAAGAACCATACATGCATAACGCATCCCTCTTTTAGAAACTATGATATGCATTTGTAAGGTTTGAATTAAAGACAAATCTATATACACACAAATTGCCACACACACACACAATGACACAAGAAGTAAAAATCAAGATTGATTCTTAGGCGATGAAAAGATGCTCTATTTAAGAGGACATAGTATTTTATGCTTTAATGTGAGTTTAAATGAATAAATCTATATAGTTAACTCTTGTAATTTACGTTGCTGATGTTGATTTTATACTCTTTACTTTTAATTAAGTTGTGTTTATAATTATTAATTAATCTTTTTTTTTAACATCAAAATGGATTATAAAATAACCCAAAATTGATCCATGAAGAAAGTATCTCAAGTCTACCTTGTTCTTTTCTTCTTTTTTACGACATCTAATACGATGCTAGAGCTGATCGAAACATTAGTGCATCACATAATTGCTCTTTTTGCCACCTACAGATAATAAGATCATTGTTCTCTCGCGAGTAAAATGTACGAACAACAAAAGGTAATACATTTTTTGGCTCTCTTGCATTAGGTTAATTTTTCACCATAAATAATACATTCATTTACAGGACTACGTTGAGAATTGGTTAGCTCTTGAAGAAATAATGAAGGAAGAAGCTGGAAAAACTAAGAAAGTCTCAGCAAAGCAAGTATATTGTCGAATCAATTAAAACGAACATCAACATGCTCATTACCAGAAATATTGTTGAATTGAATCGTTTAGAAACTCAGTGATCAATGTTTTTATATTTTTTATTTTACGAATGTTCGGTCCTTAGTGATTCATGATACTATGAATCTTTATGTTACTCAATTTTATCTTATCTTATTGAAGCTATACTTTATTTTTAGTTACGTGTTTAACAACATAAAACAAATACGTGGTTTGATAGTCAACGGCAAAAAATAAAGCGCTCGGAATGGTAGTCAATCAATACATCAAGCAATGTTATAAAACATTACCTTTGTATTTTTGGTTTATGTATAATTCTGATTATATATGTGCAAAAATGGTTTATTTTTCTATCACGGATATAACACCAAAAGTTTCAAGAGACATTTTTTTTTTTTTTTTTTTATATATATATATATATATCGGAAGCGATTAAATACAAATCATGCATTATAGATTGCGTATGACATAATTCCCAAAACACAATCTATGCCTGCATGATAAGTTGATACAATAACTACATCAGTTACAACATTAAGTTAGATGTTATTTAAATTCCAAAACATAAGTTTATAAACGACTACATGTCGTATAGTCAGAGTAGGCGGTCAAACATTCTTCAAACTAACTTCTTGCCCACCCACATCAAAAGTAATCTGCAAGAAGTGAGGAGAGGGATTAGCACGAAGCTAAGTGAATAGATCACAACTATCAATCTAAACTATCATAGCAATTGATCACCACAAAGCATCCTAACAAATACATCAAAGAGGATCGGTGGTCCTTGAGGTACCCTCATGCCGCGGTGGTTCCCCAAGTAACACTTATAACCACTGAAGGCCAAACAGTGGTCTTACCGATAGTTTAGTACCATTACTACATACGACATGATTTCAATAAACAACACATGTACAAAGTCATCATGTCGTCCAAAGTAACAGTATCCAAACCCAATATCATATTGACCCCTGACAAGATAGCACATTCCATAATCATCATGGCAAAATGTACTGATTCAATATATATATAACTGTAAAACCACGTTTACCCGTTGTAACCGGATTGTTACAACTAATTCAGAAAGAGAGTCAATGATCCACTCACCCTTACTGACAATGTCACCACTCGGAGATCTAGTCTCACTGAGTCTTCGCTTTATCTGAAAATACGACCAACCCGAATTAGTCTCACATTCAAGTTCACTATGATATAATCATGTATATAGTGTCATATACGAATATCTACTATACTATTACTACAAGGCGATTAACACGAATGCATAAGTCACAGATTAACAAATTTGTCATTTTTACAACATGCAAACGCGATCCGGGTGAGAGTAGGCTGGATCGCGTTCCAATGAACAAAAAGTTCTGTTACCGTTTTTCACTATCAAACGCGATCCTGAAGATGTGACGGGATCGCGTTCCAAAGAACAAACTCAACTCATCACAGATTTACACTAACTAACGCGATCCGAACTTAAGGGGCGAGATCGCGTTTCTAAAGAAGGATTCAGGTCGGAGACAAATTTACACAATGGAACGCGATCCTGGCCTGATGCCTGGATCGCGTTTGTCACCCTTCCAGCGACAAAACCCAGGTTCAAGAACACTTCAGCTCGACCTAATTCTTAATTTCACCAAATAAAAGATGTAATACACAAATATTGACATACAATAACCTCAAAGATCATCATGTAACATGTTATAACAACAAATAACTATCATCAAACTCAAATCCATACTTGATCACACTTTTAACCTAATCACTTCAAACCCCAATTCATAAACATATATTCAAAGTAATTTTAAACTTACAATCGATGTAATAGCAAGGAAGATGATGATGATGATAAGTGTTAACCACGAATCCAAGCTCTAATCGATTGCTCAAGGTTTTCTCCTTTTGATTTCACCTCAAACTCACTATATGTGTGTGTGTGTTCTTTTACTTGGAATAAATGAGGAACCAAATAAAATGGAAAGGGAGAGGTGGGAAATAAACCGATCCACCAACTAAAGGTGAGTATAAGTTGATACCAAATTATACCCGCTCTAAACCTATTGTCTGGAACCTAAAAATCATTTACGTGAAAATATATTTTATTATACCTTCAACTATAATAATTTAAAACAAGTAATAATTCATGCATCACAATAAGTTATTTGACCAATGGACATATTTATTTCAATTTGGCAATAATACTAATTATTTCTAAATTATATTAAATAATCAAATGGATTAAGTAAATTTACCAAAATCCTCCTAGGCCAGTAATGAGGATGTTACAAATCTTCCCTCCTTAAGAAGATTTCGTCCCCGAAATCTCGCCACGCTCAAAAAGATTAGGATACCGCAATCTCATGCTTTCCTCCGTTTCCCACGTAAGATTAGCACCCAGACTATGTCGCCACTTAACCAAAACCATGGGTATCTCCTTCTTTCGAAGTTTAGTCACTTTTCTATCTACAAGCTCTATGGGTTCTTCTACAAGTTTCTGACTTAAGTCGACACGCAAGTCTTGTAACGGAAGGACTTGGGATTGGTCCTCCACCTTACATTTTCTTAAGTAACAAACATTTAAGGTGTCATGAATACCCGCTAACTCAGGAGGAAGATCTAACGATACCGTTTGATCATTAACTACTTGGCTAACTCTAAAAGGGCCAATAAACCTAGGAGCAAGTTTACCACGTTTACCAAACCGAATCACTCCTTTCCAAGGGGAAACCTTTAAATATACCAATTCACCCACTACAAACGAAACTGGACGACGCCGCGGATCGGCATACTGTTTCTGTCTGTCCCGAGCCGCTTTCAACTTCTCACTAGCTATAGCTACTTTATCCGCAGTAATCTGGACAATATCTGGACCCGCAAATTGCTTCTCACCCGCTTCCAACCAACACGTGGGTGTTCTACAACGACGCCCATATAGCATTTCATACGGAGGCATACCTATACTCGAGTGATAAGAATTATTATACGCGAACTCAATCAATGGCAGGTGTAAATCCCAAGACCCACCATATTCCAACACACAAGCACGCAACATATCCTCCAAAGTTTGAATTGTGCGTTCTGATTGACCGTCCGTCTGAGGGTGATAAGCCGTACTCAAATTAATTCGGGTACCTAATTCCTTCTGCAAACCCTGCCAAAACCCGGACACGAATCGCGGATCCCTATCCGACACAATAGATAAAGGAATTCCATGTCGTGAAACGATCTCATTGACGTACAATTGGGATAATTTACTCAAAGAAGCCGTCTCACTAGTAGCAAGAAAGTGAGCACTCTTTGTCAATCGGTCCACAATCACCCAAATCATGTCGTTTCCTCTAATGGTTCGCGGAAATTTTGTTACAAAATCCATCGTAATGTTTTCCCATTTCCACTCGGGGATCTCAAGTTGTTTCAACGACCCATACGGTTTCTGATGTTCAGCTTTCACTTGAGAGCATATATGGCACAATTCCACAAATCGAGCAACATCCATTTTCAAAGTAGGCCACCAATACAAAGGTTTCAAATCATTATACATTTTAGTGCTCCCGGGATGAACCGACAATCTGGACTTATGAGCTTCCGTCAATATTACATCACGAAGTCCCCCAAGCAAAGGAACCCAAACACGCGATTGGAATGTCTTTAATCCACGAGAATCGTCACATAACAGTTCTTTTCTTTTCAATAGAATCTCGGCTTTCAAATTTTGATCCAACAATGCTTCCATTTGTGCCGTTCTCAATTTGTCAATCAAATCTGAGGAAACTTCTTGTGACACCCGTCAAATTAGGACTAGATTTTTAGTTCCTAATCACTTTGTAATACATGTAGTTAGTGCTATGTATTAGGCTAATTGTGTGTATCAAATTATATATTGGCAAATATATATCAATATGCGATTAAGTTTAATCGTTCATTTTAAATCGGCCGAATTCCGATTCAATTATACGGCGTTGGTGAAAAACAATATTAAGTAATATAGGAAATATTATTTAATACAACTCGTTATTTCTTATATATTATTTTGTTAATATATATAAAGTATTCGTATCGTACAAATCAACCGTACGCGACAAAATTTATAAATAATGTATTATTATGGAAGATAATAATTATTATTTACATTCAGTTAAAATAAAACATATTTCGTTTTATAACATTTTACCCAAACGCGACGAAACCAATTAAATCGTGTCCGTCTCAGAAAGATAAAACAAAGATATATTTTTATATCTCATTAAAAGTATTTTTATTAGAATACTTCGATTAAAATACGTACGATGTCAATTATAGAAATTTATCGAATTAAAATATTATACTACTTTTCGATCGGGTACAAAAACACGGGCGTTTTGTACTGCAAATATTAACCAACCAACTCCAATAATTGGAGTTGGCCAGTTAGATCAAACGCACCCTTTGTTTTCATTTTCATTCTCCATTTCATTCTCAATCTCTCTCGGCTCTCTCTCAGTTCCAAATCAAACAACAACAACAAATAACAAAAACGAGATCAAGCATCATCATCATCATCGTGATCATCTTCATCATTCATCATCATCATCACCAAGCTCCATCTCCATTTTAGCTCCATTTTAAATTGTAAGGAAATCAACAACTTTTGTTTAAATTATATGTTTATATGTATTTATAACATCATATATTAACATCTAGCAACTGATTATGTCCAAAGAAATTGATTAGGATGGGTTTGGGTGAATTTTTGGAACGACACCTTAAAACTACTTTAATACATTTATTTACTTGTCTTGTAGCTCATCAAACTATAAAATGTCCAAATCAAAACTTGAAACTCGTTTTACAAACTCAAAAATGGTAACAGTTTATGTCTTCGGCATAAACTATAACCTTCGGCAGAAACCATAACCTTCGGCAGAAACCATCACCTTCGGCAGAAACCATCACCTTCGGCAGAAACTATAACCTTCGGCAGAAACTATAACCTTCGGCAGAAACCATAACCTTCGGCAGAAACCATCACTTTCGGCAGAAACCTATAACTAGCAGTTTTAACTATAACAATTTAAATACGATACAACAAATCATGCAAAATAATAATGGTTTGAAATTATTATTACAAGCTGTCACCAACGACCCGTATACATTTTCACAAACTCAACCCTAATCAATTACCAAAGTATTTGGTCAAAACTAGTTAAGGGAATAACTAGCATAGATGGTCCGTAGTGTCATCAAATCAATTAAACCTTGCGCGTTTGATACGCCCGGCAAGTTTTAAGAATCTAATCATTTATCAAAACCTTGCACGTCTCAGACGTCCTGCAGGTTCAGTCGTTGTAACGACATCAAATCATTGTGAATCATCATAAATTGTTGGCTAACAATTCAATAGGCTCAGGTGAGTCTCATAGCCCCTATTTTAAATGCTTTTACCTAGGGGTGAGATACATGCTCTGTTTTGTTTTACATGTGAACGCAAGTATCAAATTATCACGTATGCTGCATGAGTTGTTTTCATCTAATCAATCAAAGTCCTCTGAAGCATAGTTCTGTTAATATGATTTAGCGTGAATGTTAGTGTATGGTACCATATGGGATTGACAATCCCCGTCCGAGTTAGCAAGCACTAACCTGTCAAACGGACGCATTATCATTTGTTCAAACGTATGTTGATTAGGCATACGCATAGAGGCACCCTCGATCAGGCACTTGATAGTGATCCTGACCCCTCAGTTAAGCTCAGACTATGTGCTCATGTTAGTTGTATCAATCTTTACTTATTTGTTTAATTACAAATATTCATGTGATACCCATCAATCAATTATTTACATGCTTTGTAAATCAAATCATCAAATCTTGCGGTTCACACATCATATATTGTTATATCAAACCTGTGAGCTCACCAGCTTTATAGCTGACCTTTTAGCATGTTATCTCAGGTACTCAGCAGTAGGTTGGACTGCCCATCAGGATACTGTAGCTCGAGTCGCATGCAATTATATAATATCAAGAGATTTCCCTGCATTTCTATATTTTGATTAAATTAGATATGTACTAGAATCTCTCAAGTAGCTATGCGAACTCATCTTTTGTAAACCATATGTAGACTCTTACGTTAATCAATGTATTTGTAAAACGACGCATGTAGTGGTCGTTCATTATGTATCTTATGTGCTTTGTGTATTGTTTAGTAGCACCCCAAGGTATGCTTCCGCGATCAGTAAATTTGGGGGTGTTACAGATTGGTATCAGAGCCTAAGGTTATAGTGAACTAGGTTGCATTAGTGGGCCTAGACTATGACCGTTAGGCAGTATTTTCTGTTAAGTGTGATTGGTTCAAGAGTTACGTCATACAAGTTTAATTTAACATGGCTTGATCAACTATGTACAATTAAATAAAGATGATGTAAGGCTTGAAATGGTTATGCTGGAATAGGAATACATTAGTTGACTCTGACCTCGAGAGAAACCGGGACTCAAAATTGTTTGTGCTAGACACTCATAAGACTATTATGTGATATAAGTATATATACATAGTTAGTCATCGATCAAGCACAGTACGCTAGTCTATTATATATTATATATATAGACACTCACATATTCAAACACTTTGTCATAGCGATGGCAACACACACCCACCGAAACATCTTCTATTTCATCCCGCTCTCGACAACATCTCTTGTAATCACGAAACTCATAGGTAGCTAGGAGGACCACCGAGTCACTTCAAGCGAGACCTTATCCAACTCAACAATTCAAATAACCAGGCTAGTTAGCACGTAGTTGCTAGTCAGTAGAGATGGTTATTCAATTCCTCTTGATTGTTCTATAATGTTGATTGTCATATTGTGATGTTGTATATTACCGCATTTGTATATGTACATCTATGATAATCATCATTTATGGACAATCTCTCACGAACTTTATCCTTCTAATCTCAGGAAAACCATGCCGCCAAAGTCAAGGACTTACACTGATGCCCAGATGGCATCTATCATCTCTCAGGCTGTGACTGAAGCCTTGGCGCGACATTCGTCATCGACCCCCGAAAGGCATAGTGATACTGCCAATACCCCTCCCACTGCCAAGCCTTGTTCCTACAAGGATTTTCAAAACTGCAAACCCCTAAGCTTTAAAGGAACTGAAGGAGCCATCGGCCTAATCAGATGGGTTGAGAAGATGGAATCCGTCTTTCGCATTAGCAAATGTGCGGAAGGGGATAGAGTTCAGTTTTCCACATGCACCCTTGCTGACGGTGCCCTCACCTGGTGGAACTCGTATACCCAGTCTGTGGGTATAGATACCGCCTATCTACTTCCCTGGGAAGATCTGAAGAAAATGCTCACAGAGGAGTATTGCCCATCTGAAGAACTCGAGAAGCTAGATGAGGAGTTCTGGCATCTCAAGGTTCAAGGAACCGACATTGTTGGTTATACCACTAGGTTCCAACAACTGGCAACTCTCCGCCCAGCCTTAGTAAGCACTGAGACCGACAAGGTCAAGAGGTACATTCGCGGTCTTCCGGAACCTGTCCGGGGGAACGTCGCTTCTTCTGGTAAGACCACCATTCAGGGAGCAATTCGTTTAGCTCATGAGCTCATGGCTATGCAAGAGAGCCAAGGAAACCCTGTCTCATCTTCTGGGAACAACAACAAGAGAAAATGGTCTGGGAATCAGAACCAACAGACCTTCAAAAAGACTGAGACTGTCAAGAATGACACATCAGGTTCTGGAGAGAGGAAAGGGTACACTGGAAATAAACCCTACTGTTCAAAGTGCAATCGTCATCATGATGGTCCTTGTAGTGCACCCTGCAACAACTGCAAGAGGTATGGACATCTTACCAAAGACTGTCGAACACCTGCAACCAACCCCACCGCCAACAACAACAACAACCAACCCCGAGCATGCTATGAGTGTGGAAACACTGGACACTTCAGGAATGCGTGTCCAAATTTGAAGAACAAAGGGAACAACAACAACAATGCTAGGGGCAGAGCTTTTGTACTGAATGCTGGAGAGGCCCGTGAAGACCCTAATGTGGTCACGGGTATGTTTCTTCTCAACAATTTAACTGCTTCAATTTTGTTTGATACTGGTGCTGATAAGAGTTTTATATCTGAGGAATTTAGCCCACTATTAGACATTTCACCTGTTGCCTTAGAAGCTAAGTACACTGTAGAGTTAGCTAATGGCAAATTGATCGAGGCCGATAGTGTAATACCAAATTGCACCCTAAACCTCGCAAATGAACTATTTCCCATAAAACTCATACCCATCGAGATTGGAAGTTTTGACATAGTAGTAGGCATGGATTGGCTATCCAAGCATCAAGCTGAAATTGTATGTCATGACAAGATCATTCGTATTCCTCTCGTCACTGGTAGTACTTTGATCATACAAGGGGAGACCAGTGGGACGAGATTGAATATCATATCCTGCATGAAGACTCGCAAGTACCTTAGAAAAGGGTATCAGGCAATCCTCGCTCATGTTATTGAGAAGAAGTCAGAAGAGAAGCGACTTGAGGATGTGCCCATCGTCAGAGACTTTCCAGAAGTCTTCCCTGAAGAATTACCTGGTCTTCCACCACCAAGGCAAGTTGAGTTCTCAATAGATCTTGTGCCTGGGGCAGCACCCGTGGCACGAGCACCATATCGTTTAGCCCCTTCAGAACTTCAGGAGTTGTCTGTTCAGTTACAGGAACTTCTGGATAAGGGTTTCATAAGACCGAGTTCTTCACCCTGGGGAGCTCCGGTCCTGTTTGTGAAAAAGAAGGACGGTTCATTCAGGATGTGTATCGACTACAGAGAGTTGAACAAATTAACCATCAAGAACCGTTATCCACTTCCTCGTATCGATGACCTGTTCGACCAACTCCAAGGGTCAAGTGTTTATTCAAAAATAGATCTACGATCGGGTTATCATCAGTTACGAGTTCGCGATGAAGATATTCCGAAAACCGCTTTCCGAACTCGCTATGGTCATTACGAGTTTCAGGTTATGGCCTTTGGTTTGTCTAACGCACCGGCAGTATTCATGGATCTAATGAACCGAGTGTGCAAACCATATCTTGACAAGTTTGTCATTGTCTTCATAGACGACATTCTTATCTACTCACGTAACGAGCAAGAGCACGCACAGCATCTCAAGACCATTCTAGAACTTCTCAGGCGCGAAGAATTATATGCTAAGTTCTCCAAGTGTGAATTCTGGATTCAGACAGTTCAATTCCTTGGTCATGTGATTGACAGTCAGGGAATTCATGTTGATCCCTCAAAGATCGAGGCTATCAAGTGCTGGCAAGCACCGTCAACACCGACCGAGGTACGCCAATTCTTAGGACTGGCTGGTTATTATCGGCGCTTCATTGAGAATTTCTCCAAGATAGCTCAACCACTCACAACACTGACTCAGAAAGAGAAGAAGTTCAATTGGACTGATAAGCAGGAGTCAGCGTTCCAGTTATTAAAGCAAAAGCTTTGCAGTGCGCCCATCCTATCACTACCCGAAGGTAACGAGGACTTCGTAGTATACTGCGATGCTTCGCATCAGGGACTTGGTTGCGTGTTGATGCAACGAGAGAAAGTCATAGCTTACGCCTCCCGACAACTCAAAGTTCACGAGAAGAACTACACAACCCATGATCTCGAATTAGGAGCCGTAGTGTTCGCTCTCAAAATCTGGAGACATTATCTGTATGGCACGAAATGTACCATCTTCACTGATCATAAGAGCCTCCAGCATATATTCGATCAGAAGGATCTCAATATGAGGCAACGTCGTTGGGTCGAGTTACTCACCGACTATGACTGCGAAATCAAGTATCATCCGGGCAAGGCAAATGTAGTTGCCGACGCCTTAAGTCGAAAAGAGCGCACCAAACCTCTTCGAGTCCGAGCCCTCAGTATTATCATTCATAATGATCTAATCATTCAAATCCTCACTGCTCAACTCGAAGCATTGAAACCTGAAAACATCAAGGAAGAGGCCTTGCGAAATATGGAGAATCAATTTGAAACCAAACCCAATGGGGTCAAGTACTTCGCAAACCGAATCTGGTTACCCAAGTTTGGGAATCTTCGAGACTTTGTGATGGATGAAGCTCACAAGTCCAAATACTCTATACATCCTGGATCGGACAAGATGTATCATGGCATCAAGGGACTGTACTGGTGGCCGAGCATGAAAGCAGAGATTGCCACGTACGTCAGCAAATGCCTCACATGTTCAAAGGTTAAAGCCGAATATCAGAAACCCTCCGGCTTGCTTCAGCAACCGGAAATCCCTCAATGGAAATGGGAGCAAATCTCCATGGATTTCATCACTAAACTCCCGAAAACATCAAGTGGTTGCGATACTATATGGGTAATAGTTGATCGTCTAACCAAATCTGCTCACTTCATTGCTATGAAGGAAACCGACAAAATGGAACGTCTCACGCGAATCTATATGAAGGAGATCGTAACAAGGCACGGCGTTCCAATCTCAATTATCTCTGATAGAGACAGCCGATTCACATCTAACTTTTGGAAATCATTACAAAAGTCATTGGGCACTCGTTTAGATATGAGTACAGCCTATCATCCACAAACCGATGGTCAAAGTGAACGAACTATCCAAACACTGGAAGATATGTTACGCGCCTGCGTCATTGATTTCGGTGCAAATTGGGAACAACATTTGCCATTGTGCGAATTCTCATACAACAACAGCTACCACACCAGTATTGGAGCTGCACCTTTCGAGGCACTGTACGGTCGTAAGTGCCGATCGCCTATCTGTTGGACCGAAGTTGGAGATAGTCAACTCACTGGTCCTGAAATCATTCATGAAACCACCGAGAAGATCGTTGGTATCCAGCAACGGCTAAAGGCCGCACGTGATCGTCAGAAGAGTTATGCTGACGTGAGACGAAAGCATCTCGAGTTCCAGGTTGGGGATCGAGTATTGCTCAACCTTGGAAAGGTGTCATCCGTTTCGGTAAACGTGGGAAGTTAAACCCTAGATACATCGGACCTTTTGAGATCCTTGAAAGGATTGGTCCAGTCGCATATCGATTGCAGCTACCTCCAGAGCTCAGTAGCGTGCATCCCACATTTCACATTTCTAACCTTAAGAAATGCCTGTCCGACAAGACACTCATCATTCCGCTTGAGGAAATTCAAATAGACGACAAACTTCATTTCATCGAAACACCAGTGGAGGTCGTGGACCGTGAGGTCAAACAGCTCAAGCAAAGTCGTATCCCTATTGTCAAGGTTCGGTGGGATTCGCGGCGTGGTCCGGAATTCACCTGGGAACGGGAAGACCAGATGCGACTCAAATATCCACATCTATTCTCAGACTCCACTCGCACGCCAACTCAGAGTTAAATTTCGGGACGAAATTCTCTTAACAAGGGGAGAATGTGACACCCGTCAAATTAGGACTAGATTTTTAGTTCCTAATCACTTTGTAATACATGTAGTTAGTGCTATGTATTAGGCTAATTGTGTGTATCAAATTATATATTGGCAAATATATATCAATATGCGATTAAGTTTAATCGTTCATTTTAAATCGGCCGAATTCCGATTCAATTATACGGCGTTGGTGAAAAACAATATTAAGTAATATAGGAAATATTATTTAATACAACTCGTTATTTCTTATATATTATTTTGTTAATATATATAAAGTATTCGTATCGTACAAATCAACCGTACGCGACAAAATTTATAAATAATGTATTATTATGGAAGATAATAATTATTATTTACATTCAGTTAAAATAAAACATATTTCGTTTTATAACATTTTACCCAAACGCGACGAAACCAATTAAATCGTGTCCGTCTCAGAAAGATAAAACAAAGATATATTTTTATATCTCATTAAAAGTATTTTTATTAGAATACTTCGATTAAAATACGTACGATGTCAATTATAGAAATTTATCGAATTAAAATATTATACTACTTTTCGATCGGGTACAAAAACACGGGCGTTTTGTACTGCAAATATTAACCAACCAACTCCAATAATTGGAGTTGGCCAGTTAGATCAAACGCACCCTTTGTTTTCATTTTCATTCTCCATTTCATTCTCAATCTCTCTCGGCTCTCTCTCAGTTCCAAATCAAACAACAACAACAAATAACAAAAACGAGATCAAGCATCATCATCATCATCGTGATCATCTTCATCATTCATCATCATCATCACCAAGCTCCATCTCCATTTTAGCTCCATTTTAAATTGTAAGGAAATCAACAACTTTTGTTTAAATTATATGTTTATATGTATTTATAACATCATATATTAACATCTAGCAACTGATTATGTCCAAAGAAATTGATTAGGATGGGTTTGGGTGAATTTTTGGAACGACACCTTAAAACTACTTTAATACATTTATTTACTTGTCTTGTAGCTCATCAAACTATAAAATGTCCAAATCAAAACTTGAAACTCGTTTTACAAACTCAAAAATGGTAACAGTTTATGTCTTCGGCATAAACTATAACCTTCGGCAGAAACCATAACCTTCGGCAGAAACCATCACCTTCGGCAGAAACCATCACCTTCGGCAGAAACTATAACCTTCGGCAGAAACTATAACCTTCGGCAGAAACCATAACCTTCGGCAGAAACCATCACTTTCGGCAGAAACCTATAACTAGCAGTTTTAACTATAACAATTTAAATACGATACAACAAATCATGCAAAATAATAATGGTTTGAAATTATTATTACAAGCTGTCACCAACGACCCGTATACATTTTCACAAACTCAACCCTAATCAATTACCAAAGTATTTGGTCAAAACTAGTTAAGGGAATAACTAGCATAGATGGTCCGTAGTGTCATCAAATCAATTAAACCTTGCGCGTTTGATACGCCCGGCAAGTTTTAAGAATCTAATCATTTATCAAAACCTTGCACGTCTCAGACGTCCTGCAGGTTCAGTCGTTGTAACGACATCAAATCATTGTGAATCATCATAAATTGTTGGCTAACAATTCAATAGGCTCAGGTGAGTCTCATAGCCCCTATTTTAAATGCTTTTACCTAGGGGTGAGATACATGCTCTGTTTTGTTTTACATGTGAACGCAAGTATCAAATTATCACGTATGCTGCATGAGTTGTTTTCATCTAATCAATCAAAGTCCTCTGAAGCATAGTTCTGTTAATATGATTTAGCGTGAATGTTAGTGTATGGTACCATATGGGATTGACAATCCCCGTCCGAGTTAGCAAGCACTAACCTGTCAAACGGACGCATTATCATTTGTTCAAACGTATGTTGATTAGGCATACGCATAGAGGCACCCTCGATCAGGCACTTGATAGTGATCCTGACCCCTCAGTTAAGCTCAGACTATGTGCTCATGTTAGTTGTATCAATCTTTACTTATTTGTTTAATTACAAATATTCATGTGATACCCATCAATCAATTATTTACATGCTTTGTAAATCAAATCATCAAATCTTGCGGTTCACACATCATATATTGTTATATCAAACCTGTGAGCTCACCAGCTTTATAGCTGACCTTTTAGCATGTTATCTCAGGTACTCAGCAGTAGGTTGGACTGCCCATCAGGATACTGTAGCTCGAGTCGCATGCAATTATATAATATCAAGAGATTTCCCTGCATTTCTATATTTTGATTAAATTAGATATGTACTAGAATCTCTCAAGTAGCTATGCGAACTCATCTTTTGTAAACCATATGTAGACTCTTACGTTAATCAATGTATTTGTAAAACGACGCATGTAGTGGTCGTTCATTATGTATCTTATGTGCTTTGTGTATTGATTAGTAGCACCCCAAGGTATGCTTCCGCGATCAGTAAATTTGGGGGTGTTACACTTCTAATCGCATAAAGCAAACTTTCTCGAATTTCCCTTTTCTACTCAACGCATCCGCGACCACATTCGCCTTACCCGGATGGTAACGAATCTCACAATCATAATCTTTTATCAACTCTAACCATCTCCTCTGACGCATATTCAGTTCCTTCTGAGAAAACATGTATTGAAGACTCTTATGATCCGTACAAATAACGCATTTAGTACCATACAAATAGTGTCTCCAGATTTTTAAGGCAAAGACTACAGCTGCAAGTTCCAAGTCATGGGTAGGGTAATTCTTTTCATGAGGTTTAAGCTGACGAGAAACATACGCAATGACTCGACCACGTTGCATCAAGACACCACCCAAACCCGCATGCGAAGCATCACAATACACAATGAAATCCTCGGACCCTTCAGGCAAGGCTAAAATTGGAGCCTGATACAATAACTGTTTCAAAGTTTGGAAAGCCGACTCCTGCTGATCACTCCATTGAAACTTAACATCCTTTCGAGTCAATTTCGTCAAAGGACCCGCTAGCTTAGAGAAATCCTTGATGAACTTTCGATAGTAACCCGCCAAACCAAGAAAACTCTTAATCTCTGAAGCAGACTTAGGTGCTTGCCAATTCATAACTGCCTCAACCTTAGATGGATCAACCTTAACTCCATCCTCACAAATAATATGCCCCAAAAACTGAACCTCACGCAACCAAAACTCGCATTTGGAGAACTTAGCATACAACTTCTCCTGTCTTAAAGTATCAAGTACTAAACGCAAGTGTACTACGTGATCGGATTCAGACTTAGAATAAATCAATATATCGTCAATAAATACAATAACAAACTTATCAAGGTAGGGTCGACAAACTCTATTCATCAAATCCATAAAGACCGCCGGAGCATTAGTCAACCCAAAAGGCATAACAAGAAATTCATAATGACCATATCTAGTGCGAAAAGCCATCTTAGGAATATCCTCCCCACAAACCCGCACTTGATGATAACCCGACCTCAAGTCAATCTTTGAGAAATATGAAGACCCTTGTAATTGATCAAACAATTCATCTATTCGGGGCAAAGGGTACTTATTCTTTATGGTTCGCTTATTCAACTCTCTATAATCAATACACATCCGAAGGGTGCCATCCTTCTTTTTAACAAACAAAACGGGTGCACCCCAAGGAGACGAACTAGGCCTGACGAAACCCTTATCCAATAGCTCCTGGATTTGGGTCATCATTTCACGAATTTCGGAGGGAGCTAGTCTATAAGGAGCCTTAGCTACAGGAGTAGAACCAGGAATTAGCTCAATTTTATATTCCACCTCTCTAATGGGAGGCAACCCAGGCAATTCATCAGGAAAAACGTCGGGGAAATCGGAAACCACCCGGACATTGGAAACGGTTTTCTTTTCTAATTTTGCATCAACTATATAAGCCAGGTAGGATACACACCCCTTAGCTAGAGATTTACTAGCTTTCATCATAGAAATCATAGGGATACTACCTCTTTCCCGTTCCCCTCGAGCCACAACAAATGACTCATTAGAGATTGGAATCCTAATTAGTTTCTTATGGCACTCTATACTTGCCTTATTTTTACTTAACCAATCCATGCCTAAAACCGCATCAAAACTGGGGATGAGCATCAATAGAAAAGAAATTGGGAAACTATGATCCTCAATCAAGATGCTAGCTCCAGTCACCGATGTGGTAACTGGAACTATCTTGCCATTTGCTATCTCAACCTCAATAGGATTTGTAATACAAGTGGGAGTCAATTTCAGTTTATCGCAGAAAAGCATAGATATAAATGAGCAATTGGCTCCCGAATCAAACAGAACAGTAGCTGGTACAGAGTTGATTAGAAATGTACCAGTTATAACATCTTCAGTCCTGACAGCATCATCAGCTGTCATTTGGAAAGCCCTACCAGTTGCCGTTGGTGGATTCTTTCTTTTCTGGCCAGAAGATGAAGACCCTCCGACCACACCCATCCTTTGTTTCCTAGCCTCCGGACACAAACCCGACCGATGACCTTCCTTTTGACAATTCCAACACACATGTCTAGGAAACGCACAATCCTTGATGTCATGACCAAGTTGTCCACATTTGATACACCTAGCAGTTTGTGGAGAGCAAGGACCCGTGTGTCGCGATTTACAATTTTGGCACCAATTGGTTCTGTCCAATGATTTACTATCCGAACTGGACTTCTTAGGTTGATGAGATCCCTGCCATTTCTTCTTTCCAGGACTACCCGAAGATTCACCCTTGGGTTTAAATGGAGATTTTTCCCTAACCTCCAAACCTTGTGCCCTAACATCCCCATCCACAGAACGGGCAAGATCAAAAGCTTGGGAAAGAGTACCCGCCAACCTCACGGTTGTCCGATAAGTATGCGGTAACATTCCCACAAAATGGTCAATCTTCATACGTTCCTCCGGTACCCATTGTTGCACGAATCTCAACTTGTCAGTGAATTGGGAAATGAGATCATCCATCGTCATCTTATCCGTTAATTGCAAATCCAAAAACTCGCGTCGAATCCGGGTCATGTCAAATCCCGAACAATATTTCTTACAAACCTCATTGTGGAAATCAGACCAACAAATCGATGCTCTCTGCTGTGGGGTAAAATGTGATGTAATGGAATCCCACCAAACCATTGCGGGACCCTTCAGAAGTTGCACCGCAAAAGGAACCTTGACTTCCTCTTCACATCGGCAAACCTCAAACTTTCTTTCCACATCCCTCAACCAATCCAAGGTAACGGAGGGATTTGTACTACCCGAATAATCCGATGGTCCACAAGACTTGAAAGTCTTAAAAGAGCATAGCTTAGGTTGATTCTGAGCTTGAAATATCGGAGTCTGATAACCCGAAGGTCAGGAAGAGAACGGAGTCGAAATCGGATAAGTACCATAGTGAGGATGATGATAATAAGACTGAGGTACTGGAATCTGCGAAGTCACCAAGAGTGGTGGTACAGTGCTAACAGTAGGAGGCATAGATTGTAAAACTTGTTGAGAAGACCGGTTTTGTTGTTGTTGTTACAAAAACTGTTGTTCTATTGCCTTAAGTCTCAGATTTTCTGCCTCTAGATGAATCATATAATCCTCATGATCAAAATCCCCTGCAGAAAAGGTAGTACCAGTTTGACCTTGACTAACATTTTGGGTTTCAGGAGGGGATACATTAGTTCGAGGGGCATCATTGGGTGGGTTAGCTGGAGGTTCATTCTCTGCCATATCTGTACCAAAACAACATCTCATAACACGTTAGTTGTTAGTACTTATATACTAACCATCTTCACATGCTAACAAAATCCCACTCAAATGAATGTTTGACTGACACACATAGATTTGGGATTGAACAATTAACCCATGCTCAATTCACCCAAACCTAAGCTCTGATACCAATTTATAACACCAAAAGTTTCAAGAGACATTTTTTTTTTTTTTTATATATATATCGGAAGCGATTAAATACAAATCATGCATTATAGATTGCGTATGACATAATTCCCAAAACACAATCTATGCCTGCATGATAAGTTGATACAATAACTACATCAGTTACAACATTAAGTTAGATGTTATTTAAATTCCAAAACATAAGTTTATAAACGACTACATGTCGTATAGTCAGAGTAGGCGGTCAAACATTCTTCAAACTAACTTCTTGCCCACCCACATCAAAAGTAATCTGCAAGAAGTGAGGAGAGGGATTAGCACGAAGCTAAGTGAATAGATCACAACTATCAATCTAAACTATCATAGCAATTGATCACCACAAAGCATCCTAACAAATACATCAAAGAGGATCGGTGGTCCTTGAGGTACCCTCATGCCGCGGTGGTTCCCCAAGTAACACTTATAACCACTGAAGGCCAAACAGTGGTCTTACCGATAGTTTAGTACCATTACTACATACGACATGATTTCAATAAACAACACATGTACAAAGTCATCATGTCGTCCAAAGTAACAGTATCCAAACCCAATATCATATTGACCCCTGACAAGATAGCACATTCCATAATCATCATGGCAAAATGTACTGATTCAATATATATATAACTGTAAAACCACGTTTACCAGTTGTAACCGGATTATTACAACTAATTCAGAAAGAGAGTCAATGATCCACTCACCCTTACTGACAATGTCACCACTCAGAGATCTAGTCTCACTGAGTCTTCGCTTTATCTGAAAATACGACCAACCCGAATTAGTCTCACATTCAAGTTCACTATGATATAATCATGTATATAGTGTCATATACGAATATCTACTATACTATTACTACAAGGCGATTAACACGAATGCATAAGTCACAGATTAACAAATTTGTCATTTTTACAACATGCAAACGCGATCCGGGTGAGAGTAGGCTGGATCGCGTTCCAATGTACAAAAAGTTCTGTTACCGTTTTTCACTATCAAACGCGATCCTGAAGATGTGACGGGATCGCGTTCCAAAGAACAAACTCAACTCATCACAGATTTACACTAACTAACGCGATCCGAACTTAAGGGGCGGGATCGCGTTTCTAAAGAAGGATTCAGGTCGGAGACAAATTTACACAATGGAACGCGATCCTGGCCTGATGCCTGGATCGCGTTTGTCACCCTTCCAGCGACAAAACCCAGGTTCAAGAACACTTCAGCTCGACCTAATTCTTAATTTCACCAAATAAAAGATGTAATACACAAATATTGACATACAATAACCTCAAAGATCATCATGTAACATGTTATAACAACAAATAACTATCATCAAACTCAAATCCATACTTGATCACACTTTTAACCTAATCACTTCAAACCCCAATTCATAAACATATATTCAAAGTAATTTTAAACTTACAATCGATGTAATAGCAAGGAAGATGATGATGATGATAAGTGTTAACCACGAATCCAAGCTCTAATCGATTGCTCAAGGTTTTCTCCTTTTGATTTCACCTCAAACTCACTATATGTGTGTGTGTGTTCTTTTACTTGGAATAAATGAGGAACCAAATAAAATGGAAAGGGAGAGGTGGGAAATAAACCGATCCACCAACTAAAGGTGAGTATAAGTTGATACCAAATTATACCCGCTCTAAACCTATTGTCTGGAACCTAAAAATCATTTACGTGAAAATATATTTTATTATACATTCAACTATAATAATTTAAAACAAGTAATAATTCATGCATCACAATAAGTTATTTGACCAATGGACATATTTATTTCAATTTGGCAATAATACTAATTATTTCTAAATTATATTAAATAATCAAATGGATTAAGTAAATTTACCAAAATCCTCCTAGGCCAGTAATGAGGATGTTACAACGGACGGTTGATGCACGTAAGTATTGTTATTTGCTTTGGTTTTCTCCTTACTTATATCATTATAGAATCTAACCTATCTACGTTATTTTAACAAACATCTTCAAGGATTATAGTGGTACGCGAATTTTCCCTTTATAAGCAACATTTTTTGTATAATAAATTTATCCAGCCCGTAAAATTGCGGGTTATGATCTAGTTTGATTTTATAATTAAGCGAATAATGTATATGATAAAATTCTATCATTTCGTAGGGGTCAAAAAAGATATCCAATGAATTCACGAACCAAATTATTTTTGGTAATATGTATACATTGCATATCGTTGGAGTTATAAAGAAAAGGAATATATACAATAGTATAATAAATTGATTGAGTATATTACGTGTAACAAAATATAAAGTCAAACTAATTTAAATCATAGTTTATCAGTTTGGGTTTTATATAATTCAAAAGACAACACTGATTTATCTAAATCAGATTTCAGAATAACGCTCAGTCGTCAAACATTCCATTCAGTATCATGCTTCTTGCCCCAGCCCATTATATTCAAAAACCAAAACCTGCAAGAAGTATTAAGATGGTGGGATTAGCTCAAAGCTAAGTGAATAGACTTGTAACCGACAGTGTAACTTAGCATAACAATTCTGTTTACAGTTAAGATGGTGGGATTAGCTCAAAGCTAAGTCAATAGACTTGTAACCGACAGTGTAACTTAGCATAACAATTCTGTTTACAGCAAATAATAGTAAACACATAATCTCAAAGAGGACCGGCGGTTCTTGAGGAAACCTTCTCAAAGAACCCTTTAAAACCAACCGCAGGCCAATACAGTGATTAATCGATATCTGGTTGTTATCTTCACATGACACATGTTTCTATTAACTATGTGTACAAGGAACCCTGTCGTGTCAAACAATAACAACCAAGCCCAGCCCCAGGCTAACCTCTATACCACATAGTGCCAAATGGCTATATATCAGATAATCACATAATCCATATCATCATGACAGACTAAACAGTCTATAAATGGTACACTACGTTTAATATAAGACATAATCTATATTCATGTTTTTTTTTTTTTTTAAGTGAGAAAAGAAAAACTTACAATGTAACAATAGTGAGTTGATAAGTTAAATTTATATCAAAACTGTAACTGTGTCACAATGACTTAATCAGTATTCTAAGTTGTGATTAAGTCAGCGAGACATAGTCTCAGCAAGATAAACGATTAAATTTATTATCTTATAATTGTTATATTTCTTTTGGGTGGTAAATCAAGAAATTGATTATATATCTTATGTAAAAAAAAATTTCTCACTGAAGATATCATTTAATGGTGCTATTAAATTTACAAATATCATTTGAAATGAATGATTTATGGTGTAACGGAAAAGTCGCATTGTCTGACACTCTCTCTCTCTTACGTCAGTGTACTTTTCCGGCACACCTCTCCCATCACCATTAATACCACCAGGTTCCATAATCATCATCCCTATACCACTTACCACCATCAATCATCACCTCTATACCACCTCTACTCACCACCATCATCGACCACGATGATCTATTTTCCACCACATGATTATCGAAAAGCATGCTATAAAACAGCGATTTAACTCATTTCACTTTACTCCTTCTTGATTTTCATAACAAAAACACTCTGTTTGAAAGCAAAAATATTGCAAAATATTTTTATCTCTGGCAAGATCAAAATCCTATTTTACATACACCATCTCTGCAGAGTTTAAAGCTCTTCGAGCATTTGCAGAAACCAAGGATCTTGTTGTTACAGCTCCCAGATCAAAATTATTTGGGAACTATAACTTGATCAAAAACAGAGCATGCGGAGAAACTAAACTTTTTGAATAAACCACTTTATTCTCCCTGTTCTTGTGTTATCACCTAGAGAGATGAAACCAGAATGGCTCAGTGAGTTCTGGTTTATCTACACTCACTCGATAGTTCAAGTGGTTTCATATCTTCAGGGATTTATTGATAACAGGAATCAAAAGATAACCGTCACTGTACATAACACTTATGTTCCACTGCCTGACAGAAATGAAGCCAAAGGAGGCTTAGTCAATCTCACTGGGATTGACCGTAAATACTCTGTCAATAGCAGTGGTAATCACAAGTGTATCTCTATACAATCATCCGCTGCTGCCACCAAATCGACTACGTCACTGACAACACCCCCAGTGACTATCATTAGTCAACCACCAGTCAAGAAACCACCATCTTCTCCCAAGAAAGCATCCAAATTAGGGTCCTTGACATTAAAGGATCAAGGACAAAGAAACACAAAGACATCTAGGGATGCCAAGGATGAAACAGAGACTGAACGTTCAGTCTCTACGGGCACCCTTGCTGAACCCAAGCCTTCAACTGCTTCACTGGACTCCCGAAAGTCCAGTGATTCTAAAAAGGGACAACTACAGACTGCTACAATGGCTCAACCCATTGCTAGCAGTGATTCGGGTGCATCCCACACCCCCAAATTAAGTCTACCCAGCAGCCACTTGTGAAACGCCCCAAAATTTTGAACCATTTTTTTTTTTTTTTTAGTAAAGTCCCACGTCTAAAATATGACATTATAGAATCGTTATATCATTCCCTCAATCATATAAGGACTCAAATAAGAAAATATTGAATTTACAAGTGATTCCCCAGGAATGACTCCCATTCCCCAGGAATCAGGCTTGCTGTTAGCATTTAGATACGGATTCCCCAGGAATGACTCCCATTCCCCGGGAATCAGGGCTGCACAAACTAATACCCAAATACGAATTTCAAACGCGCATAACTTTTTACTCGTTACGAGTTAGACCACCAAATTTTGCAGGCACCTCCAATATGCCAAAATGAAACTTTCCCTTTTTACACTTTTTCAAAATACGCGTTTATCGATAAAACGGACGTATGACCAATTTTGACAATAAAATGACCATTTTAGTGTACTAACCAAATCTCAAACCATGAAGGCTGAGATGTTGAGCTTTTGACCACATACCATATATACCAAGACAAAGTTGTAAGACTCTTTACCACACCCTTTACCTTTCTCTAACCCGTTTCAGACCGTAGGTGCATTTAAAGACCCAATTTGACCCTTTTTGACCCGTTGGCCCACAATGACTATTTTGACTCATTGACTAGCCAATCACAACCCATAATTGACCAATGGAATGTTTGACTACATGTCAACACTCTATATCCAATGAAAATACAATTTGACTATTTTCAACCATACACTCATTTCATAAACACTAGTTATATTCAAACACTAACTTTAAAACTCCATGACCATAATGTACATCATTTACATGAGTTGTTGACTTTCAAAGTCAACCTATTTCAAAAATGCATAAGTCATGGCTCACCATGACTCACTTTTTTTAACATGTCTAGAAGGGCGATTTTACACAAGTCTTATCCAAAACGATACTTCAAAGAGAAAACTTGCCATACTCTAATATCATGCAATCAACGCTATCCCCTTAAACTGCCTTCCCCTTTCCTTGTTCACTTTCACCTAAAACATAAAACACTTAAACAATAAGCACTTTTGCTTGGTGAGCATATAAGCAATTAAATCAAATAATACCTAACATGGGTACATAAACACTATGCTAGTGAAACTAGCAACTCTACATCATAACTTCATAAGCTTCATATCACTAACTTGTGATTGTGCCCACCTCTAGCTCGGAAGCTATCCGGTAACATGTACAATCACAATTCATATCACTATAATCATATATATATAATACAAATAACTTCCACTTGATTGTACCCACCTCTAGCTCGGAAGCTATCCGGTAACATGTACAATCAATTCATGTCATAACAATTCACAATTAACAATTTAAAACAAATAATCACAATTAACTTCACATAGTTGTATGATCCTCTTACTCGGGAGTAATCCGGAAACACATACAACCATTACTTGATTAAATCCTTATATCACTCACCTTAGTCTTGAAATGATGATTCACAATATATAACCAAAGGTAACACTTCCAACTTCTTAGTACCTATACACATACCACATAACAACATGTTTAATATTCAGGAATTCATGACTCTAAGCTAATAACCACTTGTAAACCCTCCCCCACTTTGGTTAACCTAATCAATTCATTACACTTTCACTCAAATCATGTTCTAACATAGTTTTCATACTCTAATTGCATCATAGATCGCACTTTTAACTAATTAACACTATTTCATACATATTAAATCAAAAACCTAATGATTACTCAAGAATACCCATAACCAATTAATCATATTCAAGGTGTAATTTCATCATAAACTAACTCAAGAACACTTATAAATAACAATTCTAACAATTCCTAACCCTAATTTCGTGTTAATTTCACTAATTCACCAAAACCCCATGGAAACCCACTAAAAACCCCAAGAACTAGGTTAAAAAGAATGAAAGATCACTTACAAAGATTAGGAATAGGAAGGAAATGAAGACTTGAAGATTACTTGCTTGATTTCTAGGGTTTAATTTGATGTTTTGAAGATGGGAAATGGTTCCTGCGTGGTTTCTATTTTCTCTGTGTATATTCTGGAGCTTACAGGTAGAAAAGGAATTAAACACATATATCCCACGTATTTCCCTATTAAAACCCTTACTTCATTTAGCTACACAGTCTGAAACTGGGAAACCATTTTAGGTTTTCTATTATATTGTATCATTTATATAATAATACTTTATAATAAAATCATACCCGCGTACGAAATTAAATTCCTGATAAAATTGGGGTGTTACAACTTGTCACTCTCACAAAAGAATGACATTTCATCAAAAGGGCTAGTGGTATCAGTGGGTGATAACACACCCATCGCTGATGCCACATCACTGGCTACTGACCCGGGCCAACTCTCATCTATCACTTCACCAACTGTCAATATCTCTCCATAGACACATGGAGAGATATAGGTTGATCCTTCTGTTTCCAATGATCCATCAGCTAGAACACAAGCTGGTGATGACGAGGAAGCCAAACCCGTAACAAAATACATCACTGATACTTAAAATGTTCAAAAATCAGTCACAACATTTCATGCTAACATCAAGGGGGAGAAATCTGATGACTATGCTGATTATGATGATAGTGATGATGCTAACATCAAGGGGGAGAAAGTAATGATGGGAGAAAGTGATGATGTTACCAGAAATGCTGATCAGAAAAACTTGGATGAAGAAACCACTAGAAACATGTTCATTATGGTTCTAGGTTGCATTCTCCAAGTCAAACAATGCCTGAGCAACAGACTCATCTAACTCTGTAATAATCTTCGCTAAATATGTAGTAAGTTTCAAGATGACTTATGTTATCAAAGGTAATCTGATCGCTGAAGATAGTAGGTTTGATATGTCAAGAGTCACTACAAAGGTAATCTGATCGTTGAAGATAGTAGGTTTGATATGTCATATTTCAAAAGTCACTACAATTTAAGATCACTGAAGCTGAAGATAATAGGTTTGTTATGTCAAGAAGTCACTACAATTCAAAATCACTGAAACTACATCAGCTGTTGATCTGCAGCTTGTAACACCCGCCAAATTAGGACTAGTAATTAGTGCCTAATCATACGTTAATACATGTAATTAGTTCTGTGTTAGGCTAATTAATGTATCGAATTATATATATTGTTGAATATATACGAAAATGCGACTTGGTTAAATCGTACGCAATTTAAATCGAATGTATTTCGATTCAATTTTATACGGACGTTGGTGACCAATTTTATCAAATAACGTTGTTATATCAAAAATATTATTTTGATAATATTTCGTATTCATTCGTATCATACAAACCGAACTTACACAATTTGAAATATTACGACACGCAAACTAAATAAACAAACTTATATTTTATAATTCAAATATAAAATTATTTGTAAAATATTTAAATGAAATATTGCGTAATAATTTACATTTTAAAACATACCATTTAATACATAAGATTATTATTTAACGTTTAAACGACGGAGCGAACGAACACCGCACGGAGCGGAAACGCGGGGCGAAAAATGGGAGGATAACCTCCCATTCCCCACCTCTTCTTTCTCATTTCATTCCACTCACTCTCTCTCTTCCTCTCTCCTCTCTATTTTCTCTCTAAATCAAACCACCTCCACCATCCATCAAAAATCGACAAATAAGCATATCAAACGACTTCGGATCTTCAAGATTTTTAGAGATTCACGACCACCACGCAACGATCTATCTTTCTACCTTTCAGAAATTTCATTTCGGCGATTTGTAAGTTTCCGACACAACTCCGAAAACTCTCGTTTCTAAGTATTATCACTTGCTAGTTGTTTGTATAACCTTGTAATGTCCATATAAGGGTTGGGTAAAAGTTTTGGACCGAACGGAAACCGAAAAACTCGTTTTCGACACATTTTCCGGCCAACAGACCGCTACGTCGCAGTTGGCCCAGAATTTTTGCGACGTCAGCTTCAACGTCGCAAGACCCTTCGTGACGTCGCATGGTGCGACGTCAGTCACAACGTCGCATTAAATTGCGACGTCGCATATAGCGACATCAGCCTTAACGTCGCCAATACCTCACCACGTCGCACTTAGCGACGCAAGCCCCTACGTCGCAGAAATCAACAACGTCGCATATAGCGACGCCACGTACAACGTCGCATTAAATTGCGAGACGTCGCCTTTAGCGACGTCATGCTCAACGTCGCAATCCTACCTGCGACGTCGCACCCAACGTCGCACAAATCAGAACCTCAAAAACATATATTTTTACTAAGTGTCGAGACTCGAAATTTATCACTCGATTTTACCCAATTTCGGTTCCAGATGCGTTTTTCGTCAAAGCAATATAGTAGAAATAAAAATTTTCCAAGCTGACCTGGCAGCTCGACCCCAACCAGGGGCTCTGCCCCTTGGACCCCGCCAGGGGCTGCCGCCCCTTGGACTCCGCTACCAGGGGCGCTGCCCCCGGACCCCCGTACTTAGATTCCGTAACGGCTTCTAAAACACAATCAAAACACATTTTTCAAGTAAAACGCCACGAAATCAAAATAATAATAGTTGAGATTATTATTACAAATCCGTCACCAACGGGCCGTACATATTTTCAAACATTCGAATCAATCAACCAAATGTAATTTGGACATTATAGTTGGACGAACAACTACAAGGGTGATCTTTTGAGATACCCAATCATGTTTATAACCATCGCGTGTCGTGGACACCCTCAGGTTACAAGTCTTTGGACTTCATACTCGGCTAATCAACTCAAGTTTATTAAGTTAAACTCGCTAGACTCAGGTGAGTCTCATAGCCCCTCTTTCTACTGTTTTACTCAGGGGTGTGATATATTGCTCAACTTTTAACATGTGAACGCAAGTACAAACATTTCATATACTACATGAGTTTTTCGAAACTAATCATTTAAAGTCCTCCGTCAGCATAGTTGTTAATACGTTGTAGCGTGAATATTAGTATATGGTACCATATAGGATTGACCCACCTCGTCCGGGTTAGCAAGCACTAACCGGGTAAACGGACGTACTAATATTTGGGAAGACGAATGTTGATTAGGCATTCGTGGAGGCACCTCGCCCGGAATTCTCTATAGGGGACCCGGCCCTCGAGTTAAGCTCAACTATGTGCTCATGGCTGTATACACGATGACTATCATTTAATTGCTGGATGCAATTCATTATTTAATTGCTGGATGCAATTCATTATTTAAATCTTGCGGTTCATACTATATTAACTGATTTCAAACCTGTGAGCTCACCAGCTTTCTAGCTGACCTTTTAGCATATATCGCAGGTACCAAGCAGTAGGATGTTTCTGCTTCAGGATTTTAGCTCGAGTCAGCATACAGACGATCGGGATTTTCTTGCATTAGTATATTTTGTTCAAGTACTTATGTACTGAAATCTCATTTTATTTAAACTCGAGCTATGTAAAGCTTTAAATGTTGTAAACATTTCAGTTATCAATATATTTTGTTAAAACGACGCATATAGAGTCGTTTACTATATATCTTTGTGCTTTGTTATTGATTAGTAACACCCAAATCAAGCTTCCGCAAATCATTAAATTTGGGGGTGTTACACAGCTACTCAGACCAGAAGATACTTTCATACGTGGTGGAATTTTATAATAGACTAGATTTATTGTAACTGAAATCATTTGTAATATTTATATTTTGCAGTTCAATAATATCTGGTCTTTTGAGAATACCAAAGTGCAAAACTCAGATCATGTTAAAAGAATCCAAAAAGAAAATGAATGGATCAAGTATAAGTCACTGAATGTTTAAAATCTTAAACACTGACTATAAACTTTTTCAGCAACGAGTTTGTCTAGGGAGCTTTGATCACAATCATTTAGGGGGAAATTGTTGAGTCACTGGTCGCTGACCAACTCAATAATATACAACTTGATGAAGAAATGATTTGTATCAAAGCTGCTGTTGCTGAAGACTGGTACTCACTGGTCGCCACTCACTCTACTTCTGGATTTAACATGCTGTGGAAGATTAAAACTCAACTTTGTGTGTCGCTGATTCAAGCAGCGAGAGTTCTATATCTTCAAATGAATAAAGGCAAAAGTCACTGCCCGAATAATAGCTAGTCACTGAAGAACAGAAGTTCCAGTCATTCTACAAAGAGCATGTTAGCTTACAAAGAGTGAGGAGGATTATCTCTTCTTCAGTGACTACAATCAATAAAGTTTCTCCACAAGTACAAGTTACTCATCATATGTCTACAACAAGTGTCTCTCGTACTTGAAAGAATCTAAAAGAATTATGTGGCTACAAGTGATTGGTTAAAAGGAAGCGAGATATTCTCGGTAACAGAATTGGGACCCGCAGAATGTCGGTTCATCAGAGTTCAAGACAATCAAGCAGCAACACGTGTCATTCTAAGATCCTATTTTATAAGAGATATTTACGGGATACTTGTAGTATATATAGAACAGTATGTTGTACTTAGAAACTTGCCGTTTGTACGTGTTGATCACTTGTATGTCACTGATTAAGTTTGTCTAGGCACGTTACAGCGATCAGTGAGTGAATAGTTAGCGTGTTTGTCCACTACTATTCATCTCATTTGTAATAGATAGCAAGAGTATTTGATTTGAATTAGCATTGGCTAATTCATTCTGCAATCAATACTAATGAGCTTTATGATAAATAAACTTTATATTTCAGCTATTGTTACATGTTCACTTTGATATTGTCATATCTGTTATTCTCATACTCTGTTTATGTTCAATCAATTAAAAACTAGCAAAATAACTCAATTAAACTTTGAAATAGTTTTTAATTGTATTCAACCCCTCCTTCTACAATTAAATTTTACATATTGAGATTCCATATCACTAGTTAGTAGTGATTACGGGACTATCACAATTGCTTACGCGATCCGGGTAACTAGCTGGGATCGCGTAACCAAGATTAAAACTCGACAGTGACAAAATTCAACTATGGTACGCGATCCGGACTCATTACTGGGATCGCGTATGAAGGTTAAAAATGACCTGCACTTTTCTGCTCAAACCCTAACTCCGAATCTCACAATCTAAATCCTCAAACTCATGTTCTATATCAATCTAATACAGCAAATAATACTCGACAAACATCATATATCATCTACTAGCAACTTTCAACTTCAATTTCATACAATTTAATAACTTAACCTAATTTTCAATTAAAATCAAGTTTATGTATTAAATTGAGTAAAGCATACTTACAATCAAAAGAAGAACAAGGTGATGATGATGAAACTGATGTAATATAATCAAATTACAAGCAAGTGACTTCCTACTTTGGTTCCTCTTTTTGATTTCTCAAGTTGCTAAGTTTGTTGTTTGTGTGGAAAAGAGAAATAAAGAACAATTGGGACAATTAAAGAAATTTAGGTCGGCTCCTCTTTTGTTAACCGAATCTGTCTCATTTAAATTTTACTCCCCTTTTTAACCTATTGTCTGGAACCTAAAAACAATTTGCGAGACTAAATATTTTATTACTCTTACAACTATATGTCTTTAAAATAGACAATAATTTATCAATCACAATAAATTATTTGATCTTTTACCTAATATTCTCAACTAAACAAAATAATATAACTTACTCCTAACACTTTTAAATAACAATTTAAAGTTTAAGAAAAATACCGCATTACTGCTAGGCCAAAAAAGTAGGTGTTACAAATCTCTCCCCCTTAAAGAGATTTCGTCCACTAAATCTGATCACGCTCAAAATCCAAGGTAATATAATCACATATAATCCACGTTTCTCATATGAACCTTGATCCCAAACTTTGTTTCATTTCAGTAAGACCATATCATATCATTTCCCGTAATATCCACGAAAAGTAGTTACAATTCCCATCATTAGATCTCAATAATCCACAAAGCTCTTGATACTTGACTTTAACTTGAAAACACATATGACAGAATCCATATATAGTGCCACATCGGTTCTCATGATAATCCGTCACTATAAAGGTTTCAAATCATTACACAATTTAATAATCCCCAAATAAATCAGTTAAAATCTCATCACGAAAATCTCAATTCAACGAAACTCAATACTAGACTAATCAGTCTTTAATCCTCTTTAATCGTTCCATAACAATTTTCTAATTCAAATTATAACCCATCAATGTTTCAGGCTAAACAACTATCAATTAATCCATTAATTTAGAAGAAATTTTAAATGTAAAAGTAAATCATGTCACAATTCTGCAACAACATCATCTTTTCTGGACAATGTCTAATCCCACAATCAGATCTTTGATAAGTTTTAAACTATCAATACTAATGCATATTAAACTCTTTTGTGGAAACATATACCGAAGACCTTTATGATCTGTACAATTAACGCATTAAGTATTATCTAACAATGTCTCCATATTTTAACACAGAATAACAGTTACCAACTCCAAGTCATGGATAGGATAATTCCTCTCATATAGCTTAAGCTATCATGAAGCAAAAATTAATAATCCAATCTCATTGCATCAAAACATAATCTAAACTCGCGAAATGTATCAAAATACATTATAAAATCATCAAATCTATCAAGTAGTATTGAAACAAAATCTGACACAAAAACTGTTTCAAAGTTAAAAGACTATTTCTTGCTGTACATTCCAAGTTAATCTAAGAAAACTCTTAACCTCAGAAGATGTTTTAGAATCATTTCAATTCATCGTAATCTTAACTTTGAATGAATTCACTTTAATCTTATCTTTACAGGAATTATATCTCAAAATTGAATCTCCCAAAATCAAAATTTCATATTTTGAAAGTTAAGCATAAAGATATTCCCTTTTAAGAGTTTCAAGACTCAATTACAATTGTATCTCATACTCAGATTCAGTTTAAGAATATCCCAAGATGTTATCAATCAAACAATAACAAACTTATACATAAAAGTCGGCATACCCGGTTCATTAATTCCATAAAAACCGCATGAGTATTCGTTACTCCAACTAACATAACCAAACTCATAATAACCATATCTAGTATGAAAAACAATTTTAGGCGTATCCCCCATGCAAACACGCACCTGGAATTAAATCAATCCCATATTCTACCACTCAAATAGAGTAACTCAACTAACTCATCAGGAAATACTTCCGAATACTCTGAAACCATTCGAACATCATAAACAAATTTCTTTCTTGGCATCCATAACATATGTTAAGCATAATCACAAGAAATCCAAGGTAATAACCATTTTCTCATACCCCTCGAGCCAAATTATCTGACTCATCCAAGATAAGGTTAATTATCAATTTCTATATCATACCATATTAACCTATTTGGTTTAACCAAATTTTATCTTAATCAATACATGTCAAAACCTTATTAAAACTAGAGATTGACATTAACGTAATACATGGTAACAGAGTTATCTTACTATCAGTTATCTCTACTTTAAAAGAATTAGCAATCACAGTGGGGTCAATTTAGTTTATCACACCATAAACAGATATAAAGGAACAATCAATTTCAGGATCAAACAAAACACATATTGGTACTAAATTAATACAAAAGTACCTGTAATGGCGTCATCAGTCCCGACAGTTTCATCAGCTGTCCCCTAAAAGGCTCTGCTAGCTACTGATGGCGTTATCTTCTGCTTACAGCCAGAAGATAACGACGTCCTGACCAAACCCGATCCATATCTTATCTTCTCCGGACATTGCCCCGCCCGATGACCCTCTTTCCGACAATTCTAACAAACATAACCAGGATAAGTACAATCCTTAACCTCATGTCCAAACAACCCGCATTTATTACATCTAACAGTCTTAGAAGTACACGATCTAATATGTTCAGATTTACATTTATTACACCAATATCTGTTAACTGAACCGCCACTGGGATTAAATCTCATATTCTGTTGGTTACCCTGCCGTTTCTTTTTACCATGATTCCCCGAAAAATTACCTCTAGTCTGTTGCAAAGCCTTATCCCTATTCTATTTATTCCAAGCCTGAAAGTCACTATCCACTGGACGGGTTAAAGTAAACCCATTAGTTCTGTCATCAGGTACCCACTGTTGTGTAAATCGCAATCCTTCTGAAAACTTCTCCTGCTGCTGTGGTGGAAACACTGGTATCGAATACTCATAAGGTCCTGAAGACGTATACGGAACTGATACTTGATAAAAAGTACCATAAGGTTGCTGTGGCTGATAATAAAAAGGTATAGATGTCGATATCTGAGAAGATGACTGTAACAACCGCCAAATTAGGACTAGTAATTAGTGCCTAATCATATGTTAATACATGTAATTAGTTCTTTGTTAGGCTAATTAATGTATCGAATTATATATATTGTTGAATATATACGAAAATGCGATTTGATTAAATCGTACGCAATTTAAATCGAATGTATTTCGATTCAATTTAATACGGACGTTGGTGACCAATTTTATTAAATAACGCCTTTATGTCAAAAATATTATTATGATAATATTTCGTATTCATTCGTATCGTACAAACAAAACTTACACAAATTAAAATATTAAAACGCGCAAACTAAATAAACAAACTTACATTTTATAACTCAAATATAAATTTATTTGTAAAATATTTAAATGAAATATCGCGTAATAAATTGTATTTTAAAACTTATAATTAAAATGTAAAATAATTATTTAACGTTTAAATGACGGAGCAAACGAACACCGCACGGAGAACGGAGACTGAAAAGTTGGAGGATAACCTCCAACTCTCCCCTCTCTTTCTTCTCATTTCTCTCCACTCACTCTCTCTCTTACCCCTCTCTCCTCTATTTTCTCTCTAAACTAAACCACCACCACCATCACTCAAAATCGCAAAATAAACATACTAAATCCGCTCGGATTACCTCGACGCTTTGGAGAAAAACGTTCACCACTTCCCGATCTACAACTCTATCTTTTCGGATTTTTGATCCGACACTTTGTAAGTTTCCGACAATTCTCGAAACTCTTCGATTTCCATTATTTTCGACTTGTGGTTGTTTGTATACACTTAAAATGTCCATATATGGGTTGGGTAAAAGTTTTGGACCGAACGGAAACCGAAAAATTCGTTTTCGACACATTTTCCGGCCATCAGACCGTAACGTCACTTTTGGACCCAGATTTATGCGACGTCAGCTTCAACGTCGCAAAACCCCTCGTAACGTCGCATGGTGCGACGTCAGTCACAACGTCGCATTAAATTGCGACGCCGCATATAGCGACATCAGCCTTAACGTCGCCAATACCTCACCACGTCGCACTTAGCGACGCAAGCCCCTACGTCGCAGAAATCAACAACGTCGCATATAGCGACGCCACGTACAACGTCGCATTAAATTGCGAGACTTCGCCTTTAGCGACGTCATGCTCAACGTCGCAATCCTACCTGCGACGTCGCACCCAACGTCGCACAAATCAGAACCTCAAAAACATATATTTTTACTAAGTGTCGAGACTCGAAATTTATCACTCGATTTTACCCAATTTCGGTTCCAGATGCGTTTTTCGTCAAAGCAATATAGTAGAAATAAAAATTTTCCAAGCTGACCTGGCAGCTCGACCCCAGCCAGGGGCTCTGCCCCTTGGACCCCGCCAGGGGCTGCCGCCCCTTGGACTCCGCTACCAGGGGCGCTGCCCCCGGACCCCCGTACTTAGATTCCGTAACGGCTTCTAAAACACAATCAAAACACATTTTTCAAGTAAAACGCCACGAAATCAAAATAATAATAGTTGAGATTATTATTACAAATCCGTCACCAACGGGCCGTACATATTTTCAAACATTCGAATCAATCAACCAAATGTAATTTGGACATTATAGTTGGACGAACAACTACAAGGGTGATCTTTTGAGATACCCAATCATGTTTATAACCATCGCGTGTCGTGGACACCCTCAGGTTACAAGTCTTTGGACTTCATACTCGGCTAATCAACTCAAGTTTATTAAGTTAAACTCGCTAGACTCAGGTGAGTCTCATAGCCCCTCTTTCTACTGTTTTACTCAGGGGTGTGATATATTGCTCAACTTTTAACATGTGAACGCAAGTACAAACATTTCATATACTACATGAGTTTTTCGAAACTAATCATTTAAAGTCCTCCGTCAGCATAGTTGTTAATACGTTGTAGCGTGAATATTAGTATATGGTACCATATAGGATTGACCCTCCTCGTTCGGGTTAGCAAGCACTAACCGGGTAAACGGACGTACTAATATTTGGGAAGACGAATGTGGATTAGGCATTCGTGGAGGCACCTCGCCCGGAATTCTCTATAGGGGACCCGGCCCTCGAGTTAAGCTCAACTATGTGCTCATGGCTGTATACACGATGACTATCATTAAATTGCTGGATGCAATTCATTATTTAAATCTTGCGGTTCATACTATATTAACTGATTTCAAACCTGTGAGCTCACCAGCTTTTAGCTGACCTTTTAGCATGTATCGCAGGTACCAAGCAGTAGGATGTTTCTGCTTCAGGACTTTTAGCTCGAGTCAGCATACAGACGATTGAGATTTTCTTGCATTAGTATATTTTGTACAAGTACTTATGTACTGAAATCTCCTTTTACTTAAACTCGAGCTATGTAAAGCTTTAAATGTTGTAAACATTTCAATTATCAATATATTTTGTTAAAACGACGCATATAGAGTCGTTTACTATATATCTTTGTGCTTTGTTATTGATTAGTAACACCAAAATCAAGCTTCCGCAAATCATTAAATTTGGGGGTGTTACAGATTGGTATCAGAGCCTAAGGTTATAGTGAACTAGGTTGCATTTAGTGGGCCTAGACTATGACCATTAGGCGGTATTCCTTATTAGGTATAACTGGTTCAGTGATTACATCATACGAGTTTAATTTAACATAGTCTGATCAACTATGTACAATTAAGCAAAGATGATGTAAGATCTGAAAGTAGTTATGGCTGAACAGGGTACAATAGAAGACTCTGACCTCGAGAGAACCGAGACTTAAACATGTTTGTGCTAGACACTCAATAGGCTATATTATATAGGAACTATATGATTATAGGCCTCACTTTCTCTAACGATATGTCTCAGAAATGGCAAACATCCCATCCAATTCATCTCGCTCTCAATCCGGGTCGCAGAACCCAAGGGTAGCTAGGAGGAACACCAGGTTGCCTCGAGCTGGCCCGTACCCCACTCACTTCACCTTGCCGGCCTTAGCCGCTAGGGTGAACCAACACGAGCAGCGACTTCGCACCATGGATGTCGTGCTGCAGGAAACGAACGAAAACTGGAGACTTACATCCCTTGAACGCATCGAACAAGTCTCCGACGACCTTGAAACCACAAACAACAACATGGATGTCCTTCGCAACCAAGTAATAGCGATAAGCGTGGAAAATGCCCTCCTACGTCAAAGGATGGAAGAATGTGAACAACGTTCACATGAAGCAGAAGAGTATGCCCGTGGACTAACACAACGACTAGCCCTGGCAGAAGATAACGCCCGACAAGCTAGCAGACTTGCAAACACTGTGGACCGTCTTGTCACGATGATGGAACAAATTAATCTACGTTAAGACTAGTGTAGTCTTTGTTTTGTAAACTAGCTCATAATATAATGACTATCTAGCGCTACTCTATAAATTAGTCGGATGAAACAATTCCCGACACCTTTTGTAATACCTCCGTAGAATGTAACCTTTGAACTTGTACTATCTATCAAATATTCCTTGCTGTTTCAACTCATATTAATTACCATAATTCTTTTCATATTGATGTTATGTATTACCGCCTTTATACATGTACATCTGAGACAAATACAATTTCTAACAAAATCTCATGTATCTTCATTTCTTTTATTGAAGAATCATGCCGCCAAAGACAAGACCTTACACTGATGCTCAGCTTACATCCCTTATAACCCAGGCTGTTACTGAAGCCTTGGCTCGGAATACTCCCCAAAATTCTACCAGAAACAGCGATGCCGCTGAAACCACTACTGCTAAACCTTGTTCTTACAAGGACTTTCAAAGCTGCAAACCCTCCAGCTTCAAAGGTTCTGAAGGAGCCATCGGACTTATCAGATGGTTCGAGAAAATGGAAACTGTTTTTCGTGTCAGCAAATGCGCGGAGAACGACAAAGTAAACTTCGCCACCTGCTCTCTCGAAGATGATGCCCACTCTTGGTGGAATTCATATACCCAATCAGTGGGTGCTGACATTGCCTACCAACTAACTTGGGAGGAATTGAAAGCAAAACTCACTGCCAAATACTGCTCAATCGCCAAACTCCAAAAGCTAGACGAGGAGTTCTGGAACCTAAAGGTTCAGGGTGGTGACATCGATGGTTATACCACCAGATTTCAACAACTTGCCGCCCTTCGCCCAGCTATGGTGAGCACTGAACCTGATAAAATCAGGAAGTACATCCTTGGCCTTCCTGAGCCTGTTCGGGGACATGTTGCCTCTTCCAACCAAACCACCATTGACAGTGCAATCCTACTGGCCCAAGACCTGATGTCCATGAGCCAAGATTCTGAACCACCCACTTCATCCTCCCAAAAAAACAAACGGAAGTGGTCTGACTACCACAACAACCACTCCAACCAACAAAACAAGAAACCCGACACCATCAAAGCCTACAACACCACCACAGACATCACACGGGGCTACACTGGGAACAAACCCTATTGTTCCAAGTGCAGTCGCCACCATGAAGGCTCCTGTGGCCCCTTTTGCAATAATTGCAAGAGGTACGACCATCTCACCAAAGATTGCAATTCTCCCGCCAACAACAATTCCAACAACAACACCAGACCACCCAAAGTCTGTTTTGAGTGTGGGAAACCAGGGCACTTCAGGGATACGTGCCCAAAGCTGAAAAATAACAACAACAACAACAACAACAACAACCGCAACAGCAACAACAACAACAACACCCGAAGCAGAGCCTTTGTCATCAAATCTGCGGACGCCCACCAAGACCCGAATGTGGTCTCGGGTATGTTCCTCCTCAACAACTTAAATGCTTCTGTTCTATTTGATACTGGTGCTGATAGAAGCTTTATCTCTGATGACTTTTGCCCACTACTTGACATCAATCCTGTTACCTTAGATGTTAAGTACACTGTAGAACTAGCAAATGGCGAACTTATAGAAACCGATAGTGTGATACCTAATTGCACTTTAAACCTAGCTGATGAAACCTTTTCAATCGATCTTGTACCCGTTGAAATCGGAAGTTTCAACGTCATCATTGGAATGGACTGGTTGTCCAAACACCGAGCTGAAATCGTTTGTTACGATAAGATCGTCCGCATTCCACTCGCTGCCGGTGGAACCTTGATCATACAGGGGGAGACCGGTGGGACGAGACTCAACATCATCTCTTGCTTAAAAACCCGAAAATTCCTGAGAAAGGGTTACCCTGCAATACTCGCACACATCACAGAGAAGAAGTCGGAGGAGAAGCGACTTGAGGATGTGCCGATTGTTAGAGACTTTCCCGAAGTCTTTCCGGAAGAACTACCTGGTTTACCTCCGCCTAGACAGGTTGAGTTCTCAATTGATCTCGTGCCGGGTGCCGCACCGGTGGCCCGCGCACCGTACCGTTTAGCCCCATCCAAACTTCAGGAGCTGTCTGCCCAGTTACAGGAACTTCTGGATAGAGGATTCATTAGACCGAGTTCTTCACCTTAGGGAGGTCCGGTCTTATTTGTTAAAAAGAAGGACGGTTCATTCAGAATGTGCATCGACTACCGAGAGTTGAACAAATTGACCGTCAAAAACCGATATCCACTTCCTCGCATTGATGATCTATTCGACCAACTTCAGGGTTCAAGTTTCTACTCAAAAATCGACCTGCGATCAGGTTATCATCAATTACGAGTTCGCGACACCGATATTCCAAAAACTGCTTTCAGGACTCGCTACGGGCACTACGAATTCCAAGTGATGCCCTTTGGTCTAACAAACGCACCGGCTGTATTCATGGACCTTATGAATCGGGTGTGCAAACCTTACCTCGACAAGTTTGTCATTGTTTTTATCGATGACATACTCATTTACTCGCGCAACGAGCAAGAACATGCGCAACACCTCAAAACCATCCTTGAACTACTTAGACACGAGGAGCTGTATGCAAAATTCTCTAAGTGTGAGTTCTGGATCCAAACTGTTCAATTCCTTGGTCACGTGATCGACAGTCAGGGAATTCACGTTGACCCATCAAAAATCGAGGCTATCAAAGACTGGCAAGCACCCACATCTGCAACTGAAGTACGACAATTCTTGGGTCTTGCTGGGTACTATCGGCGATTTATCGAAAACTTCTCTAAAATAGCTCAACCACTCACGGTACTGACTCAGAAGGACAAAAGGTTCGATTGGACCGATAAACAAGAGTCAGCATTCCAACTTCTGAAACAAAAGCTTTGCAGTGCTCCAATTCTATCCTTACCCGAAGGCACCGATGACTTCGTGGTATACTGTGATGCTTCTCACCAAGGTCTCGGTTGCGTATTGATGCAACGAGATAAAGTTATTGCCTATGCCTCACGACAGCTGAAAATTCACGAAAAGAACTACACCACTCATGATCTCGAACTTGGAGCTGTCGTTTTTGCTCTCAAAATCTGGAGACATTATCTCTACGGCACTAAGTGCACAATATTTACCGACCACAAAAGCCTCCAACACATCTTCGACCAAAAAGATCTTAATATGAGGCAACGTCGATGGGTCGAGTTGCTTACCGATTACGATTGTGAGATCAAGTACCATCCAGGGAAGGCTAATGTTGTAGCCGATGCCCTCAGTCGAAAGGAACGAACAAAACCACTTCGAGTCCGAGCCCTCAGTATGACCATTTACAACGATCTTACCATTCAGATTCATACCGCTCAGATCGAAGCCCTGAAACCTGAAAACATCAAAAATGAAACCTTACGGGGTATTGACAAACAATTCGAAATCAGACCTAACGGGATTAGGTATTTCTCAAACCGAATCTGGTTGCCTAGTTTTGGGAACCTACGAGACTTGGTGATGGATGAGGCTCACAAGTCCAAATATTCTATCCATCCAGGATCCGATAAGATGTACCACGGAATCAAGGAATTTTATTGGTGGCCAAACATTAAAGCCGAAATCGCCACTTATGTCAGCAAGTGTCTTACTTGCTCGAAAGTCAAAACCGAACATCAGAAACCTTCTGGTTTACTCCAACAACCTGAAATCCCTGAATGGAAATGGGAACAAATTGCCATGGATTTCATAACCAAACTACCCAAGTCGGCGAGCGGTTGCGATACCATTTGGGTGATCGTCGATCGTCTCACCAAATCTGCTCATTTCCTGGCAATCAAAGAAAACGATAAAATGGAACGCCTTGCACAAATCTACATCAAAGAAATCGTTTCTCATCACGGCGTTCCAATCTCAATCATCTCTGACAGAGATGCCCGCTTTACCTCTCACTTTTGGCAATCACTTCAAAAAGCATTGGGTACTCGTCTCGATATGAGCACCGCGTACCATCCTCAAACCGATGGCCAAAGTGAACGAACCATTCAGACACTGGAAGATATGCTACGCGCCTGCGTAGTTGATTTCGGTACAAACTGAGAAAGACATCTACCGTTGTGCGAATTCTCGTACAATAACAGCTATCACGCCAGCATTAAGGCTGCACCTTTTGAGGCACTGTACGGTCGTAAGTGCCGATCACCGATCTGTTGGACCGAAGTGGGAGATAGTCAACTCACTGGTCCTGAACTCATTCACGCCACCACTGAGAAAATTGTGTAAATCCAAAACAGACTCAAAGCCGCACGTGATCGTCAGAAAAGTTATGCTGACGTGAGACGCAAACCACTCGAGTTCCAAGTTGGGGATCGAGTACTCTTAAAAGTATCGCCTTGGAAAGGCGTCATCCGTTTTGGCAAACGCGGGAAGTTAAACCCCAGGTACATCGGGCCTTTTGAGATCCTCGAACGGATTGGCCCCGTAGCTTATCGATTGCAGCTGCCATCCAAACTCAGCAGCGTGCACCCTACTTTTCATATTTCAAATTTGAAGAAGTGTCTGTCTGATGAGACACTTATTATCCCACTAGATGAAATTCGTGTTGACGATAAACTTCACTTCGTTGAGGAACCCGCTGAAATTATGGACCGTGAGGTCAAACAACTGAAACAAAGTCGTATTCCCATCGTCAAGGTCAGATGGAATTCGCGGCGCGGTCCGGAATTCACCTGGGAACGGGAAGACCAAATGCGACTCAAATATCCTCAACTATTCACTGATTCTACCTCAAACACGACTTCGAACTCAATTTCGGGACGAAATTCTTCTAACAGGGGGAGAATGTAACACCCGCCAAATTAGGACTAGTAATTAGTGCCTAATCATATGTTAATACATGTAATTAGTTCTTTGTTAGGCTAATTAATGTATCGAATTATATATATTGTTGAATATATACGAAAATGCGATTTGATTAAATCGTACGCAATTTAAATCGAATGTATTTCGATTCAATTTAATACGGACGTTGGTGACCAATTTTATTAAATAACGCCTTTATGTCAAAAATATTATTATGATAATATTTCGTATTCATTCGTATCGTACAAACAAAACTTACACAAATTAAAATATTAAAACGCGCAAACTAAATAAACAAACTTACATTTTATAACTCAAATATAAATTTATTTGTAAAATATTTAAATGAAATATCGCGTAATAAATTGTATTTTAAAACTTATAATTAAAATGTAAAATAATTATTTAACGTTTAAACGACGGAGCAAACGAACACCGCACGGAGAACGGAGACTGAAAAGTTGGAGGATAACCTCCAACTCTCCACTCTCTTTCTTCTCATTTCTCTCCACTCACTCTCTCTCTTACCCCTCTCTCCTCTATTTTCTCTCTAAACTAAACCACCACCACCATCACTCAAAATCGCAAAATAAACATACTAAACCCGCTCGGATCACCTCGACGCTTTGGAGAAAAACGTTCACCACTTCCCGATCTACAACTCTATCTTTTCGGATTTTTGATCCGACACTTTGTAAGTTTCCGACAATTCTCGAAACTCTTCGATTTCCATTATTTTCGACTTGTGGTATTTTGTATACACTTAAAATGTCCATATATGGGTTGGGTAAAAGTTTTGGACCGAACGGAAACCGAAAAATTCGTTTTCGACACATTTTCCGGCCATCAGACCGTAACATCGCTTTTGGACCCAGATTTATGCGACGTCAGCTTCAACGTCGCAAAACCCCTCGTAACGTCGCATGGTGCGACGTCAGTCACAACGTCGCATTAAATTGCGACGCCACATATAGCGACATCAGCCTTAACGTCGCCAATACCTCACCACGTCGCACTTAGCGACGCAAACCCTTACGTCGCAGAAATCAACGTCGCATATAGCGACGCCACGTACAAAGTCGCATTAAATTGCGAAAGTCGCACATAGCGACGCCATGCTCAACGTCGCAGTCAGGATCTGCGACGTCGCACCCAACGTCGCACGAACCAGAACCTCAAAAACACATATTTTTACTAAGTGTCGAGACTCGAAATTTATCACTCGATTTTACCGAAATTCGGATCCAAATGCGTTTTTCGTCAAAGCAATATAGTAGAAATAAAAATTTTCCAAGCTGACCTGGCAGCTCGACCCCAGCCAGGGGCTCTGCCCCTTGGACCCAGCTACCAGGGGCGCTGCCCCCGGACCCCCGTACTTAGATTTCGTAACGGCTTCTAAAACACAATCAAAACACATTTTTCAAGTAAAACGCCACGAAATCAAAATAATAATAGTTGAGATTATTATTACAAATCCGTCACCAACGGGCCGTACATATTTTCAAACATTCGAATCAATCAACCAAATGTAATTTGGACATTATAGTTGGACGAACAACTACAAGGGTGATCTTTTGAGATACCCAATCATGTTTATAACCATCGCGTGTCGTGGACACCCTCAGGTTACAAGTCTTTGGACTTCATACTCGGCTAATCAACTCAAGTTTATTAAGTTAAACTCGCTAGACTCAGGTGAGTCTCATAGCCCCTCTTTCTACTGTTTTACTCAGGGGTGTGATATATTGCTCAACTTTTAACATGTGAACGCAAGTACAAACATTTCATATACTACATGAGTTTTTCGAAACTAATCATTTAAAGTCCTCCGTCAGCATAGTTGTTAATACGTTGTAGCGTGAATATTAGTATATGGTACCATATAGGATTGACCCTCCTCGTTCGGGTTAGCAAGCACTAACCGGGTAAACGGACGTACTAATATTTGGGAAGACGAATGTGGATTAGGCATTCGTGGAGGCACCTCGCCCGGAATTCTCTATAGGGGACCCGGCCCTCGAGTTAAGCTCAACTATGTGCTCATGGCTGTATACACGATGACTATCATTAAATTGCTGGATGCAATTCATTATTTAAATCTTGCGGTTCATACTATATTAACTGATTTCAAACCTGTGAGCTCACCAGCTTTTAGCTGACCTTTTAGCATGTATCGCAGGTACCAAGCAGTAGGATGTTTCTGCTTCAGGACTTTTACCTCTAGTCAGCATACAGACGATTGAGATTTTCTTGCATTAGTATATTTTGTACAAGTACTTATGTACTGAAATCTCCTTTTACTTAAACTCGAGCTATGTAAAGCTTTAAATGTTGTAAACATTTCAATTATCAATATATTTTGTTAAAACGACGCATATAGAGTCGTTTACTATATATCTTTGTGTTTTGTTATTGATTAGTAACACCCAAATCAAGCTTCCGCAAATCATTAAATTTGGGGGTGTTACAATGACATCAAAGGAAGTGGAACAATACTCATAATTGGATGTTGTGACTGGACAGGCTGTTGAAAAGACCCTGCCTGTAAAATTCTCTGTTTAAATCCTCTAAGCTCCTGTAACTCATTCTCTAACTGTGATATATATTCGTCCCTGTTTGTATCCTCTTTAACTGAAAAAGAATTTCCAGACTGACCATGTCTCTCTGCATTCGTCTCTGTAGAAGGGGCATCCGGTCTAGGAAAACTGTTGAGGGAACTAGTCGGGTGCTCAGGTTCTACCATATCTGTACTCAAAACAACAACTCAAAACTTGTTAATCGTTAGTACCTAACATACTAACCGATTCTATCATAATAACTAAATCCCACAACCTGGAATGTTTGACTTAACACAATTCTAGGTTTGGGATTGAACACCTTACAATGTTCAATTCACCCAAACCTATGCTCTGATACCAACTTATAACACCCCATATTTCAAAAACCACATTTTTTATAATATAATATAATATACCGGAAGCCCAAGTCCAAACAAACATTAATAATTTACATTATATAATATGCACATAAAGTCAAACTAATTTAAATATTTGTTTATCAGTTTGGGTGTTATATAATTCAAAAGACAACACTGATTTATCTAAATCAGATTTCAGAATAACGCCCAGTCGTCAAACATTCCATTCAGTATCATGCTTCTTGCCCCAGCCCGTTATATTCAAAAACCAAAACCTGCAAGAAGTATTAAGATAGTGGGATTAACTCAAAGCTAAGTGAATAGACTTGTAACCGACAGTCTAACTTAGCATAACAATTCTATTTACAGCAAATAATCGTAAACACATAATCTCAAAGAGGACCGACGGTTCTTGAGGAAACCTTCTCAAAGAACCCTTTAAAACCAACCGCAGGCCAATACAGTGATTAACCGATAGCTGGTTGTTATCTTCACATGACACAGGTTTCTATTAACTATGTGTACAAGGAACCCCTATCGTGTCAAACAATAACAACCAAGCCCAGCCCCAGGCTGACCTCTATACCACATAGTGCAAAATGGTTATATATCAGATAATCACATAATCCATATCATCATGACAGACTAAACAGTCTATAAATGGTACACTACGTTTACCCGTTGTAACCAAACCTGTTACAACTAAATTACACTAAGGATTACAGATCCACTCACCGTTACCTCGGTGTCCACTCAGAAGTCGTATATTACTGAGTCTTCTGTTGATCTGAAAACACAACAGAATATAAATTAACAACTTTGTTCATAATCATATAACTTATGACAAATGTAACATTAAGCTAATAACCATAATCAAGTTATCGAAATTCAACTTTTATAGTTATTTGCTAATTGTAATTGATTATAATATCATACCATTATTACTAATCCATCAATTATCGTTTCGAACCAAATATTCATTTTTATTAATGCATACGCGATCCTGGTAAATAGGCTGGATCGCGTAACTCTGTTAAAACCTTACTGTCACCAAATTGCACTAGCTTACGCGATCCTGGAACAGAGGTGGGGTCGCGTAACACAATGTAATCTCTTCTGTAACCAATTTACACTTGCTTACGCGATCCGGGTAACTAGCTGGGATCGCGTAACCAAGACCAAAACTCGACTGTGACAAAATTCAACTACGGTACGCGATCCGGACTCATCACTAGGATCGCGTATGAAAGTTAAAAATGACCTGCACTTTTCTGCTCAAACCCGAATCTCGAATTTCACAATCTAAATCCTTAAACTCATGTTCTATATCAATCTAATACAACAAATAATACTCAACAAACATCATATATCATCTACCAGCAACTTTCAACTTCAATTTCATACAATTTAATAACTTAACCTAATTTTCAATTAAAATCAAGTTTATGTATTAAATTGAGTAAAGCATACTTACAATCAAAAGAAGAATAAGGTGATGATGATGAAACTGATGTAATAGAATCAAATTACAAGCAAGTGACTTCCTACTTTGGTTCCTCTTTTTGATTTCTCAAGTTGCTAAGTTTGTTGTTTGTGTGTAAAAGTGAAATAAAGAACAATTGGGACAATTAAAGAAATTTAGGTCGGCTCCTCTTTTGTTAACTGATAAGCATCAAATAGATAGTATATTTTATAGTAATTTATCCCTATATTTATATACATTTTAGTGCATTTATATGATTTTAGATACTTAGTTTGTTAATATTTGCAGAGATGTATTTTAATTGAAGATTGAAGAAAAAGGAACAAGAACGAATCCGAAACTGAAAGAAACTGAATAAAATGAAGAAATGAAGAAAAAGGAGCTTAAACCTTGAAGAAATGAAGACCAAAATGTTAATATTGAAGAAATGGGCCAAGAAAGAGATTGAAATCCGTTAAAGAAAAGAGAGAGTCTAAATTGAAGCCCAAACCCGTTTTTAGAATATTCTGGAATTAAGGTCCAACCGGCGGTTGAAATATTAGGTTTCTAAGGCGGTGGAGACACGTGGAGTTGGACCAGGATGCAAAGAGCCCAACCGGCGGTTGGAGGTCCCAACCGGCGGTTGGAAGGTCGGCCAGAAAAAGTATAAATAGAGGCTTAGGTTTAGGTTTTTCATATACGATTCAAGAATACTAAAACCGAAAGTTAGGGTTTTAGGTCGACTTTAGGTGCGATTTTGGAGGCTAAGGAGCTAGGGTTTGAAGGTTTTTAACCCTAGGAAAAGCTAGTTCGTCAATTGGTTCGATTTCTTTATCCTTGTAACTTTAATAACCTTATTGAGTTATTTATGATATTGTTTACTTGATTTAATTGTGAATTAGGTTTTTATTATAATTGTTTGAATGAATGTTTATTGAGTTTATTATTTGAATTATATGTTTATATTGGAACTATATTATTGAATGTTTATTATACAAGAATTGTCTTTATTATGATGTATTAGTGATTATTCTTGACATGGTTAGACTGATTTATATTAAACGAGGATGACCATATTAAATTTATATAAATTAAGTGATTGTGTTTATGTCCTGATCTTAACCTTATGCAATAGACGAAGAATAATTCATTAATATAAAGTAATACTGTGATTCAAACCTAACCATAGAAATTGTATTAATAATAAATTGATGATAGATCTTATTAATTAGTAACACTTTGCATAACCTTATGATTGTGTTGCTATGATGAGGATTTGACTTAACCCTAAGTGATCTTCTACATTAGTAATTCACCAGTAATAATAGCCAACAAAGCAAATAGACATAAGTACATATATAGAAGTTTAATAAATAATAGTTTGAATAATTACAATCTTCTATCCATCTGAGTATTATTAAGTTGTTCCTAAAACTTATCTATTAGAATCTGTATCAAAATATAAATATAAATATGTTCGTTCGGAACTAAAACGTCCCCCTTATCTTGTAGATTATTGTAAATTGGATCCTTTTATTTATTTGTATTATAATTGTAAATATTTGTAATTAGAAATAAATAGATAATTAGTTATAAATAAGAATCACGTTTTTTGTGTTCCTTGTGTTCGAATTTGGACTTACTTATTAAGCTATATTACATGAACGGGTCAATCTTGCATGAATTGTGTGATAGTATTATTTAGTATTTCCTTAATTTAAACTTGTTATTATAATTGCATATACTTAGCACACATCAAGTTTTTGGTGCCGCTGCCGGGGAACACTTAACCGGTTGAACTTTTGTTTTACCGGGGGAGCGGTGTATTTTAATTAAACTAATTATTTAACTTGTATAATTTTTATTTCTGATACTTTGCAAAATCAATAATAAATATCGGCTCACCCATTGAGAATACTGACAAAAACAAAGGTATATGGAGAGTAAAAGCCCTACCTCATTGATTTATCATATAAGAGGTAAGGTGCTTCTCGAAAGAAATATGTTTTTAATAAGCTTCGCGCTGACCTGTTTCTCTGTTTTTGTGTACTATCAATGGAGCTACCGAGATCTTTTTGACTAGCAATGTAAAGGAAATTAAATTAAAATTTGTATAATAAGTTACTTTAGATAAAATAGGTTTAGACAAGTAATCTAAACTATGTGCTATTCTTTGTGCACAGAAAAAATTAGCTGTTATTAGAATGGAGTCGATGCAAATGGACTTTGGAAATGAAAATATGGATTTCAAAGATATAGAAATAGATTACCATTCTTTTGAACCAAACAAGAAAATCAAGCTAACTAATGAAGAAGAAGACTATGAACAACCCCCTGTAGTTTCAAATAAGGAAGATATGTTTCACTACTTAGAATATCATGAAGATGAGCTCAGGTTTATTATGGAACTCATACACAAATCCACTTTAGAGTATACTGATTATCAGAAAGATTTGATTAAGAAAATGGAAGAACAATTCACTGCTTGGGTTACATCTAATGAGACTAGAGATACAAATGATTTCATAAACTATGTAAATGAGCTGAAGTATGATATTGTGAGCGAGCATGAGATGGTAGATCCGACTTTTTGTGAAGAACAGCTGTTGAAGTATACATATGTGCATGAAACATTTGAGAAGTATTTGTTTCCCTATTCTGATAAACAAAGAGAAATGTTAAGAGAGCTTAAGGAGATAATAGAGTATGCCACTGGGGACATGAGTATTATGGCTGACATATGTTTACTTAAAAACTTTCAAGATTTCTTCAATTCGATAAAGGCTAGAGAGCATACTGGTTCGGGAAGATTCTTCATTGATTGTAGGGGTGTTCATCGGTTCGGTTTTCGGTTTCCTCGGTTTATTCGGTTCGGGTTGTTCGCTTTTGAAAATATTTTGGGCAAAACCGAAAACCGAACCGAACACCGAATTCAAACCGAAAACCGAATTCGAATTCGGTTCGGTTTCGGTTAAAACCGAAAAAACCGAATTCCAACAAAAACCCGAAAAACTTTAAAAAAAAAACTGAAAACCGTACAAAAAAACCGAAAACCGAAAAACTAACAAAAAAAACCGAAAACCGAACCGAAAAACCGAAAACCGAACTGAAAAACCGAAAACCGAACCGAAAAACTGAAAAAATAATATTATTTTTTTGAATTCGGTTTTGAATTCGGTTTTGAATTCGGTTTTCGGTTAAACCGAATTCAAAATTTTTAAAACCGAAAACCGAATTCAAATTCGGTTTTCGGTTTTATCGATCCAAAAACCGTTTTCAAAATTCAGTTCGGTTTTTTTTCGATTTTTATTCGGTTCGGTTTTTGGGTTAAACGGTTTCAAACCAAATACTGAACACCCCTAATGGATTGTACGGTTGACTTTTATGTTCAAGAAATTGTTAATGAATTTTACTATGGAGAATGAGACGAAAGAACGCGTATAATTCCTGAGTACTTTTCTGACGAACCAATGGCAAACTTGGTCACTTATGTTAAAATGGAGTTGCAGTTAGCTTACAATGGAGTTCATTATAATCAGAGAAATAACCTTTTTCATTTAGGGTTATCTGAAGTTTACTATCAGTTAGTAGATACTTTTAGGTATTCTGGGATAACAATGGAGCATCAAGAAGGATACTATAGGAGAATCCTAAAGGATATAGGAAAGGCAGTGAGAACCCACAACACATATGATTATCATGATATACATTTAGGTTTTTATGGGTTAATGGATTCGTTAAGACATAATCATGTGGAACGAGAAACAAAGGTTGAAGATGATTACATGGTTACTGATGAAGATGGAAGAATAGCTAAGAAGGTTAAAAGAGTAGCTGACACACTCATAGAAGTAGAAGATGCTGAAAGGATTCATCATGAGAGTTTCTCTGAATATGCCTCGCCAATATCCGAGATAACTAATAAGATCTATTTGCACTTTCGAAGAATTTATCCTGAGAACTTTGGATGACCTGTTAGTGGGAATTAGGCTTGAACATCTAATATCATTTCTGAAGATCATTTGCAACCTCTTCATTTTTAATAACTAATTAAATTCTTTCTATTTTTCTTGTTTTAGTTTTATAATTGTTTAGGATTTGAATGTTATTTGGATATTTAAAGTTTACTATTTTTAGTTTCATGTTTGATTAATATAGAGTTTAATGTTTTCAGGATTATATGATTATCTCATCTTTATTTGTATTAGCTACACAAATGATAGAAATTTTAAGTATTTAGAATTGATTTTTTGCACGAGTTGCAATAGTGATAAAAATTAATAAAATACTTAGAAGAGATTAAAATAATAAGTTTTGAAATTATGCTTAACATTGTTTACAAGATTGCAGATATATAAAATATAATATTTTTGGTGACAAAAAGATTGAAACAGTAATTGGAATTCGATAAAGTCGACAATTGAATTTCCAAACGGTGGATGAGTCGACGCAATCACCGATTGAAAAGTCTATGTATACCAAGGTAAGATTTATTATATCCGTTATTTGTCACAACTAACAGCATTACAGGAATTTATATTAAAAGTACAAATTACTAAAACAATATTTCTTTTTATCCATTTGTTATTTAAAATTTTAAAATTATTATTATCTAAAATAGAAACAAATTCTAAAATACACATAGATTATGATTTGTAGATGTACTAAAAATTGTTATTCGTAAAAACATAAAATGTTAAAATTATATAACCAAATTATAACGGGCTTAAGCCCAACGAATAAAAAGGGGCCGAAAAAGGCCTGGGCCCAAATTCAAACCAACCGGCGGTTGGGAAGCCCAACCGGCGGTTGGATACTTTTGCGATCAAAACCAGAAACCCTCCGGTTTCTGCCATTTACACACACAACACACGCACACATACGATCGGATACACCCAAAAACACTCGAAAATCACCATCTTATCACCGCATTACTTCGTTTTCGTGGTTTCGTCATCAAAGGTACGATTTCCAAATTCGTTTCTATATTTTTCGCATTTAAATCCTAATATATTTGTTTCGATTGCGGTTTTTGGATTGATTGCAAGTATTTTGCTAGTTTAGATGATTAGGAATGCTTAGAAACTAGTTTAGGTTAGTTAGGTTATGATTTTGCGGTTTGTTTGCGGATTGTTTCGGATCGAATCGATTAGCGATTCTGACTTTTAATTAGTTAACCACACTTATATGGTACATTTTAAAATAAAACCGATACATTTTTAATTCAATAAAATTTTGAAACAAAATTCGAGTTATATATATAACGTGAAATTGAATTAATAAAAAGTTTAGATTCGATATATTCGAAACCAACTATTATTTTAAAAAAATTTACAAACTTTTTAGACTCGATATTATTTCGAAAAAAAATAAAAAAAAATGTTATAAAAATCATTTTCAAACTATAAACATATTAAATTTTTATACGAAATTATTATTCAAAATTTTGATAATACTTTTTGAAATAAAAACGTTATTTTATATGTATATATATGCAATACATAAAAGTGTTCTTTTAGATTCGATATTATGAGAATATGTTAAAAATGACATTATTGAATTTGACATAGTTTTAATTATAGAATGTGTCGAATTTTATAAACATTATTATAAAGATTCGATATTATTTTCGAGATAACGAACTTTTATAAAAATTTTGAATTTTAAGTTAGAATAAACTTCATTATTTGACTTAGTTTATATTAGGAATAGCATTGTTAAGATTTGGAAATTAAACAGGTGGCTATCAAAAACTAAGCAGAAATGCTGCCCAAATTTCTTTAGAAATGTTTATGATAAATCTAACACGGTTGTTTAAAGTTTATTTTACAGTTATGGCTACCAGGAGACAGAGAGGACGGGCATTATTAGATAGAGAGGATTTTCAGCTACATCCTTACCTACGATTTGAGCATAAGACGATTACAGCAGAGCGTAGAGCAGAGTTTGCTGATGGATTACTGGAGCATATTGCTCAGCCGGTAGAGACACCGGATGTTTTAGATTGATCGGTCATGGAGAGAGTTATAGATCCTCGCCGAGAGGGTGAGACTGGGGATACTACTCTGAGGAGGCTGATGACTCAGAGTTATCTTTTACCATCAGGTGATGTTGGTTTTGTTTCTCTGGCTTGGGTGAGATTATTTCAGATTCGGGAGATTATTTATAGAGAGCTTGTTATTGAGTTTTATACGACCCTTAGGTTTGATGCAGCCTCTAGACAGTTTGACCAGCCTTCGATTTCTTTTTATTTAGGAGGTCAGCCTAGGTCTATGTGTTTGATTGAGTTTGGAGTAGCTGTGGGGCTCTATACACTAGATGAGCTCCACAACCATTCTTTTGGAGATCATTTGACTGCAGGTATGGTAGAGCAGTATTCATCTGTTGAGATAGCTGAGTATTGGGGACAGTTGGCCATTGTTGATTATGGGGATAGATCACCTTCGGATATACATATGAGGAGCCCGGTTCATAGGCTTGTACATAGGTTGTTATCATTTTCTATCTGTGGTAGGCATACTGGACCTGAGAAGGTCCATCAGCCCGATTTCTTTTATTTGCATACTATGATTTAGGGGACGGTGATCAATGTTCCCTGGAGATTAGTTCATTGGATGACCACCGGAGCGACATGGCATAGGCTTACAAGTAGTTTATGTGGGGGGCAGTATGTTACTAGGATAGCTAATTATTATCAGATGGGAGCTGCTGATTTTTTGACTTGTACACCGGTTACACTTGGGATGTCCTTGCTAGGCGAGGACAAGTTAATTGAGTTAGGGATTATTCAGGAGGGTGTACAGGAGGGGATTTTGTTGTGGACGCCTGAGGTTGCTCCTGGACAGCAGCCGGTACAGAGAGCTAGATTGAGAGGACCCAATGTTCCACCACCAGCAGCAGTTGTACCACCACCAGTACCGGAGATACCCGCACCAAAGGTTGATCTGCCAGCAGGTAGAGGCAGAGGACGTGGAAGAGGTCGTGGCCGGGGTGATATGTTTGATGATATTCAGCAGAGACTGGAGAGGATTGAGATAGGACATGGTAGGAGATTGGATACGATTGATCGGAGATTTGCCAGGATGGAGCAGAGGTTTGATAGGTTTGAGAGAGAGAGTTTTCGTAGATCTGATTATCAGTTTGGATTGTTACAGCAGCTGTTGAGAGATAGGTCTATTGAGTTCCAGCCGTATGTTCCGATAGTTGATGATGGAGCTGGACCTTCGAGACAGCCAGGGCAGGAGGATTCATATGATGATTAGATTATGTTTGATACATTTGATACATTTATATTTGGGATGACTGTACTTATTATTATTTTTACTTTTCACACTTATTATTATGCTAATATGGTTGTTTATTTTTGATAGCATTAGACTGGCAGTAAGTTCAGCACTTTATTTACAAAGTTCTTACTTATTTATTAAATATGAACTTTGTGGGTATGTTCACTGGAAACCCTCACGAGACTATAACTCGTCCACTCGGGATACCGAGGGGTTTAAAGGCTTATTGCATATGCTAAATGCAATCGTGATTAACTACGAAAGTGTGGATGTTGTATATTATTTTTCAAGAGATGAAGGAACCAACCAAGCAGATTTTTCTTAGCCGATGATGAAATTTGTAATTTCAGTCAGGGGAGTTTTCTGTTCTATTTTTCTTTTCCTTACTCACTTTTGTTTATCAATTTTTATACAATGAGGGCATTGTATAATTTACGTGTGGGGATAGGGTTCGTAAGAAAAAGAATTTCTTTAATTAATCATTTAAGTTTCTATTGTTCTTAAATTTTATTTAAAATTTTAAGTGAATAACTAAGTATTTATTAGTTAGAATATTTTTGTTAAAAGTTTTATTTTGTATTTAAAAGTTTAGACTTTAAGATGGATTAAGTGTTTTGTATAAATAATGTAAGCTACTTAAATAAAAAGTAATATATAGTTATATGATATGATGTACTAATAGGCAATCTATATGAAGATTTCTGAATTTTAATAAAATAATTAATTAACTTGTTTATTATTTTATGGTACATAATATGATGTATGACATAAAAGTCTTAATTTTTAAATTTATTATACAATAATTTTATATCTTTTTACTTATGTGAATACATTTGGGGGTATATATTGATGGTTTCCTCTGTTATACGAAAGTATAGACCTGGTCTCTATTAATATATACTTAAAAATTAAGCAAACACAAGTCAAAAGTACTTGAAAAGTCTTAAAAATAAAAGATACCTAATGAGGTCGCCAAAATGGTTTGACCGAGTCTGGTTTTGCTTAAACCTGAATCAAGTTATGTCGCTCTGTTGCATGAAAATGCAGACTTGTCACCAATGTTTTGATTCTTAAATATGTATTTCATATATTTAATTGGAATATAAAAGTAAATTGTATAATTAAATTTAAAGGTATATCATATGTGGAAATCATAAGTAATATACATACTAACAGTAAAAGTGTATTCAGAAGTAAATATAGATTGTTTAAAGTGGACAAATGTATTAGTAATCATTCATGAGCTATATATTACATAAATAATAATAATTTTTATTTATACATTATAGTTATCCATGTTAATTAAATTGTTAAATTTTTTAATTTATGAAACAGATTTTTAGTATTGGTATTCTAATTCTAAAATATTAGTTTGATGCTTATTTTTAAATTTTATTCAGTATTCTATTTGAGGACAAGTAGAACTTAAGTGTGGGGATATTTGATAAGCATCAAATAGATAGTATATTTTATAGTAATTTATCCCTATATTTATATACATTTTAGTGCATTTATATGATTTTAGATACTTAGTTTGTTAATATTTGCAGAGATGTATTTTAATTGAAGATTGAAGAAAAAGGAACAAGAACGAATCCGAAACTGAAAGAAACTGAATAAAATGAAGAAATGAAGAAAAAGGAGCTTAAACCTTGAAGAAATGAAGACCAAAATGTTAATATTGAAGAAATGGGCCAAGAAAGGGATTGAAATCCGTTAAAGAAAAGAGAGAGTCCAAATTGAAGCCCAAACCCGTTTTTAGAATATTCTGGAATTAAGGTCCAACCGGCGGTTGGAAAGCCCAACCGGTGGTTGAAATATTAGGTTTCTAAGGCGGTGGAGACACGTGGAGTTGGACCAGGATGTAAAGAGCCCAACCGGCGGTTGGAGGTCCCAACCGGTGGTTGGAAGGTAGAGGCTTAGGTTTAGGTTTTTCATATACGATTCAAGAATACTAAAACTGAAAGTTAGGGTTTTAGGTCGACTTTAGGTGCGATTTTGAAGGCTAAGGAGCTAGGATTTGAAGGTTTTTAACCCTAGGAAAAGCTAGTTCGTCATTTGGTTCGATTTCTTTATCCTTGTAACTTTAATAACCTTATTGAGTTATTTATGATATTGTTTATTTGATTTAATTGTGAATTAGGTTTTTATTATAATTGTTTGAATGAATGTTTATTGAGTTTATTATTTGAATTATATGTTTATATTGGAACTATATTATTGAATGTTTATTATACAAGAATTGTCTTTATTATGATGTATTAGTGATTATTCTTGACATGGTTAGACTGATTTATATTAAACGAGGATGACCATATTAAATTTATATAAATTAAGTGATTGTGTTTATGTCTTGATCTTAACCTTATGCGATAGACGAAGAATAATTCATTAATATAAAGTAATACTGTGATTCAAACCTAACCATAGAAATTGTATTAATAATAAATTGATGATAGATCTTATTAATTCGTAACACTTTGCATAACCTTATGATTGTGTAGCTATGATGAGGATTTGACTTAACCCTAAACATTAGTAATTCACCAGTAATAATAGCCAATAAAGCAAATAGACATAAGTACATATAATAAGTTTAATAAATAATAGTTTGAATAATTACAATCTTCTATCCATCTGAGTATTATTAAGTTGTTCCTAAAACTTATCTATTAGAATCAGTATCAAAATATAAATATAAATATGTTCATTCGGAACTAAAACGTCCCCCTTATCTTGTAGATTATTGTAAATTGGATCCTTTTATTTATTTGTATTATAATTGTAAATATTTGTAATTAGAAATAAATAGATAATTAGTTATAAATAAGAATCACGTTTCTTGTGTTCCTTGTGTTCGAATTTGGACTTACTTATTAAGCTATATTACATGAACGGGTCAATCTTGCCTGAATTGTGTGATAGTATTATTTAGTATTTCCTTAATTTAAACTTGTTATTATAATTGCATATACTTAGCACACATCATTTACCAACTCTGTCTCATTTAAATTTTACTCCCCTTTTTAACCTATTGTCTGGAACCTAAAAACCATTTGCGAGACCAACTATTTTATTACTCTTACAACTATATGTCTTTAAAACAGGCAATAATTTATTAGTCACAATAAATTATTTGATCTTTTACCTAATATTCTCAACTAAACAAAATAATATAGCTTATTCCTAACACTTTTAAATAACAATTTAAAGTTTAAGAAAAATACCGCATTACTGCTAGGCCCAAAAAGTGGGTGTTACAAATAATTTATACATATTCTAGCCCTAATTTCGTTTTATAGCTTACTTGAATCCAAAACCCCCACAAAACCCCATTTCTTACATTTCTAGGTTCGGGAAATCAAATAACAAGGATTACCTTAGGTTAGGGATTATCAACAAGCTATGAATTAAGTTTCCTTAGGTTTAATTTGAAGGTTTGAAGCTGATTTCTTCCTCCCTCTTCTCCTTCACGATTTTCTCCTCTTTTCTCTCTTCTTTTTTTTTTCTAGAACAAGATTTTGATATGTATGTATGTATATAATTTTAATTGTTTTATTAATAGTTACACTTCTAGTCCCTCGAATATTATTGTCTAGAACTTAAAACATTTCACAGTTATTAATATTTATACAACTTATACGATAATAATTCGTAAATAATACTTTATACCAATTAAATTATACCTTAAATTTCGGGGTGTTACATAATTACACACCCAATGTAAATCAACGCATACTGGGGGCGCTTGGTTCGTTTTAAGAAATGACAAGGCCACTGATATATACAACAAATATTTTGTTTCATACACCAAGTTTTATGCATGTTGATGGAGTACTGTACAACATTGCTGTGACACCCGTCAAATTAGGACTAGCAATTAGTGCCTAATCAATTGTAAATACATATAATTAGTTCTGTGTTAGGCTAATTAATGTATCAAAATATATATTGTTGAATATATACAATTATGCGATTTGATTAAATCGTACGCATCTCAAATCGAATGTAATTCGGTTCAATAAATATGGACGTTGGTGAATGATTTTATTAAATAATATAAAATTATTTAATAACGCTATTATATCCAAAATATTATTTCTTATAATATTTCAATGCAAACTTGTATCGTACAAATAAAAATTTTCGCGATTAAAATGTAAACGCGCAAACAAAACAAAATAAATTAAAGTTATGATTTATAACCCAAGTATTAAGTATTTTAATAAAAATACTTCAACTAAATTATCGAGTAATTATTCACATTTTAAAACGTATAATTAAATGGTTTAAATACTAATTTAACGTTTAAACGACCGGGAAAATGAACACCGCACGGAGCGCGAATACACGAAGTTAAAAGTTTGGAGACCCACACCCCGGTGGGCCCCACCAAACCGGCCAAGGGAGGGGACATCACCCCCCTCACCTTTCTTCTTTTCCTCATTTCTCACATTCTCACTCTCTTTCTTCCTTTCTTTTTCTCTCAAACAAACCAAACCCACAATCCACTTAAATCTTAAAATAACACCACGAAACGACCTCGAATCGTCACCCTCGTTTGGAAGAAAATATTCACCACACCTCGATCTACATTTCTACCTTTTCGGATTTTCACGGCGTTGATTTGTAAGTTTCCGACAAAACCCGAAACTCTCCGATTTCACTTGTTTTTACTTGAATATGGGTTGTTTAAGTTTATAATGTCCATATAAGGGTTGGGTAAAAGAATCGGACCAAACCATGGCCGGAAAACTCGTTTTTGACTCAAAAATCCGTCAACAGCTTTAAGTGTCGCAACGATGACTGCAGTATAGCGTCACTTCGTGCGTCACTTAAGTGACGCATTGAGTGTCGCTAAAAGCCCTAATTTTGCGTCACTTGCCTAAGTGCCGCATAAAACCCCTTTTTCCCGACACTTGCCTAAGTGTCGCAAATTCAATACCCGTCACTATGAACCGACACTTATAGCGTCACTTGTCTAAGTGACGTCTACAATCGAGAACTGATTTCACCCGTCACTAACCTTAGTGACTCATGACACATGTACCGACACTTACAACCGACACTTCCTTAAGTGTCGCACTCTATGCGTCACTTGCACAAGTGACGCCATTAATCAGAATCCGTCATTTCATGCGACACTTCCTAAGTGTCGCCTCAACCCTTGAGTGTCGCTATAAGTGACGCTAAAAACAGAAGGTTTCAAACCAATTTTTACTAAGTGTCGAGACCTAAAATTTTATCACTTGATTTCACCCAAATTAAATTCCAGATGCGTTTTTCACCAAAGCAATTTAGTATAAATAAAAATTTTTCGAGCTGACTTGGCATCTCGACCCCAACCAAGGGCCAGCCCCTTGGACCCCGCCAGGGGTTGCCACCCCTGGAACCCCGCTTACCAGGGGCGCTGCCCCCGGACCCCCGTCACCTGAAGCTTATAAATACTTTTAAGTATAACTATTTGAAATCAAAATAATAATGTTAAGATTATTACTACAATTTATCACCAACGGGCCGTACACGTTTTCAAAACACAAGTTAATCAAACAACCAAATCGTAGTAATTTGGACATTATAGTTGAACGAACAACTACAAAGGTAGTCCTTGTAACTACCTACTCATATTAATAACCATCGCGTGTCGTGGACACCCTCAGGTTATCTGTCTGCGGACATCTCACTGCTTGATTAAGTATCGTACGTTTATTGACCAAACGCTTCAAGACTCAGGTGAGTCTCACAGCCCCTCTTTTATCGTTTTTACTAAGTGGTGTGATCCATTGCTCATTTTTAACATGTGAACGCAAGTACAAACTTTACAATATACTACATGAGTTGTTTTCCACTAATCATTTCAAAGCCCTCCATCATCATAGTTTGGTAATACGTTGTATCGTGATTATTAGTATATGGTACCATATAGGATTGGCCCTCCTCGTCCGGGTTAGCAAGCACTAACTGGGTAAACGGACGTACTAATAATTGTTCAGACGAGTGTAGATTAGGCACTCGTGGAGGCACCTCACTCGGAATTCTCTATATGGGACCCGACCCTCGAGTTAAGCTCAGACTATGTGCTCATGGCTGTATACATTACTATTTATTTGCTGGTTGCAAATCACTACTTAAATCTTGCGGTTCATACGATATTATCTGATTTCAAACCTGTGAGCTCACCAGCTTTAGCTGACCCATTTTAGCATGTATCACAGGTACCCAGCAGTAGATTGGACTACCTCAGGATTTCTATAGCTCGAGTCAGCATGCAGATGTAACATCCTCTCTCTTGTCCTAGGAGAAACTCGGTAATTTCTTATTTTATTTGATGATTTAATTGTGTTTTAAAATAATCGGTATTATGTGAATTATTGAAATAAATAGGTAAATTGATTTGATGACTTATTGTGGATAGTGAAATGTTATTTTCTTTAATTTATCTTAACTGACGGTAAAATAAAATGTATTGTTTCGCAAAACGGTTTTAGGTTCCAGACAATAGATTTAGGACGGATATAATATGCACTACCTTGCTTTGGGAGCTAGTTGATAAATATCAACCTAACTCCTTCACTTCCCCCATTTTTCTCTTTCTTTATCTCTACCAAAAACACACATACAAAACTTAAGAAAATCAAAGAAAAGGAGGAAAGCTCTTGTGCTATTGGATTGAATTATTCATCATCATCATCACCACATTTTCCTTGTAAATTGTAAGTTGATTTACCTTGAATCATGTATGTGTATGAGTTATAAATGGAAATTTATAAAGTTAGGTTAAAATGATGTTAAGGTTGATTTTGAAGTTTGATGAAGTTGATTGTTGTTATGATATGTTATATAATGTTATTGGAGGTTGTTGTTAGCTAAATTTCGAGTATTGCAACTGATTTGTATGATTTGGGGATTTTGGATTCGGGGAAATCTGGGCAGTAAAACTTGGCACCTGGGTTTCTGCTTGATAGCCAATCGGCTATGGGAAGCCGATCGGTTAAGGCCATTAAGCTGATCGGCTTAATTTAGCCGAACGGCTATGTTAGTTCAAAATCATCACAGAACTTAGCCACTTGAACCGAAGCTTGAAATTAACTAAGAAAGCAGATCGGCTATGGTATAGCCGATCGGTTGAGTTTAGCCGAACGACTGGGACCCCAAAGCCGATCGGCTGTGGGTCTGAATGTGGTCAAAAATCAGCTCTTGTCTTGTGTGCTTTTGGGATTGTACCACTAACATGTATATACGTATATTACGTGCAAATAAGATTTATACATGAGATTAACTGTTGAAACTTTGGTTATTAGGAGATTAAATAATATGCCTGAAAATGAGTGGTATTATTATGAATTCCTAACTTGGTTTTGCTCGTGATCTCAGATAACCCGAAGACTCAGTGAGACAAGATCTCTGAGTGGAGGCTGTGATTGTCAAGGGTGAGTGGATCAGTGACTCTCTGTCTAAATCAGTTGTAACAAACGAGTTACAACGGGTAAACATGGTTTTACTGCTTATGTTGTTAAGTTTGCATATTGCCATGATGATTTTGGATTATGTGAATTGTTCAGAGGTCAACATGGTTTGGGCTTGGTATTATTACTTGGACAACATAAGTGCCTTGTACATGTGTTGTTCACTGAAATTGTGTTGTAAGTGGTAATAGTACCAAGCTATCGGTTAGATCACTGAATTGGCCTTCAGTGGTTGTAAGTGTTGCTTGGGGGCCACCGCGGCTGTAGGGTTCCTCAAGGACCACCGATCCTCTTTGAAGCTAGTTGTTTATGATGCTTTGTTGTAGGCAATTGTCTAACTGAGTTAGGGTGATGGTTAGAGATCTATTCACTTAGCTTTTTGCTAATTCCCCTCCTTAATTCTTGCAGGATATACTTTTGATTGTGGGTAGCAAGAATGTCCGAGTTTGATGGAATGTTTGATGGCTCCCACTCTGATTATTTAATCACGTCAATAGTTAAACATTTTGTTTAAATTTATATAACTCCCTAATTTGTAACTATGGTTATCTTGATAATATCGGTTGGTGTTATCGTGCACAAACGACTTGCATCTTGCAATGTTATCTATATATGAAATTCATGATGAATGAAGTTTATATTACGCTTCCGATGTTTTTAAAAAAAAGTATATATATATATATATATATATATATATATATATATATATATATATATATATATATATATATATATATATATATATATAGGGTATTGAAAAGTAGGGTGTTATAGCAGACATTAGAGATTTTCTTGCATTAGTATATTTTGTACAAGTACTTATGTACCGAAATCTCTCATTTAATCGAACACGAGCTATGTACAGCTTCAAATGTTGTAAACACTTTTATATTAATATATTTTGTTAAAACGACGCATATACAGTCGTTTGCTATATCTTGTATGCTTTGATATTTGATTAGTAACACCCAAATTATGCTTCCGCTAAACAGTAAATTTGGGGGTGTTACAATTGCAATGCACATTTTTGATGTATGAATCAAAAAGCTTGTTGTATATATCAACACCCAAATGACAATGATAATGGCAATGGGAATATAAAGGAATAGAGATGAGTATAATCATTCCATTACTAGTGCTTGGTAAACTATTAAATATTATCTAATAATCATAACTAGATTATAACCCGCGACTTCGCGGGATTATAGACATTGTTATTTTGTGTATGTTGTTTTTTGTGTATAATATTTTGTTTGCGTGCCGATATTGGATGTGTATATAGAAAATCTCAATGTGTATCTCAATGGTTATTATCAAGGAATTAGGGAAGTTTGTATCGCGACTTAAGAAGTAATGTATATTAACGATGGTAGTTAAACACATAATTTACTTGGTTAATGTTCGTTATTTAAATAATGGACAATGCTTAACTATTCGGCGCTAAAGTTAATGTTCATCTTTCTAATAAATGGTTAATTGGTTATGCTTACAAAAAGTCATGAAATTCGTATATGACAAAACAATGCAAAGTTTTTCTTTTTTCATATATATATTTTTTAATATAGCAACATAAGATATTATGAACATTTTTTTTTTTTGAAAAAGATAGACATACCATTAAAAGATATTATGAACATGCCATCATTATTTAAATATAATAATCTCAATACGTTTATTAAAAATTTTCTCAATATAAATCAAAATAGAAGATTACTTATTAAGAAACACAAATTTCTACTCCGTATAAGGTAGCAATTCCATTTCACGTAATAGTGAGATAACTTTAAAAATAATGATAACATATCTTTCGATGACCTGAAGATCAAATAAAATGAGATAACTTGAAAAATAAAGTTAACATATTTTTTTGACAATATGAAGATTAACGTGTGAAATATATCAAATTAATTTGCTTGCTATCTCATAGAGCAAAATCTTGCTCACAAAAACTTGGTAGTAGAACTATCAAATTATGCATGTAATAAGTTTAGACACATAACAACGTACGTCAACAACTATCTCGCAAAAGAAGCATATGGTTTTGTGCACAAGTAAATGACACAATACATGAAATTTTTCTAAAACTCGAATAAAATCATGCAGATCTCGGTAAAACACAAAAGCTACAAAATCATATCTTCTTTTAGGATAAAGGGTCCAAAGTGCTTCCAAAATGCTTTCTGTAATACATAACACTTAAACAATTTGATTAAGACAAATCAAACTGTCATTGTAAACTTGTACAACCATTGCTAATCTCTTTAAAGTATACATCATTTTACCTTCCAATCTCTTTATAGTCTTCACAATCGTGATAAATATCATCTCACTATCATTTCCAAAATTCAGAATACAAGAATTACTCAAAGTTTTCTTTGAGTCACAAACTTGGTCAGTAAGATGAAAAATGGTCAAAATGACCCATGATGCCCATTTTCCAGGATACATACCAAAACAAATTGAGACCCAACTTTTTCCTGGACCATTCAAAACTTCATATTTCATCCTTATTAAACGTTCCACACCTAGATCACCTTTTTCAGAAATCAAAATTTACACAAGTTGACTTTCCAAATTGATTAAAAAAAAATTCAAACCTTGAGTGTAGTTATCTAATAATTCCACATCAGACTTCGCATAATCTATCCAAGAACATTCAATTTCACATAATAGCCATAACAGTAACCATGGCCAATTTCCCAACTTTCTATCTTGAAAAACAATCCATATTAAAGTTCTATTTACTACCACAATCTTAAAATCTTCACAACGTACATGATCAGGTAGCATCAGATTAAACCATTCAAGCGACCATAACCAAAACCATTTGTATTTATTTCCATTGTTGACTCACCAAAATCAAAACCTAAGACAATCACGCAAAATCTTTCTTGACCACCTGTTGATCTTCGCACCGGATTCATAATGCAAAAGCCAACTTACAATATGCGATTGAGTACCCAATTTGACACTATACACTCTTTAATAAAAAATAGACCAGAGCCTCATCAACTACCATACTTCCTAAACCACATGATAGACCTGACAATATGACTCCATTGGGGATTCGAAAAATTTGACAACAGAATACTAAAACCAATGATTATTTAAGACCTAATGTTGACCAAATGATGAGAAGTAGCCTGACTTAGATATGGAAATCATTAACACCTTGCACCACACTATAACGTAACAGGCTCTAAAGCTACACCCATTTACAAGATTTCTAACTCGTAACTTGTAACATCCATTCCTCGGGTCTGGTAGTATTTTAATATTTTCTGACGGTGAAATATTATTTAATGTGTCAGAAAATAGTTTTGTTGTGTTATTTGAAATTAAATGGGAAAATAGTCGAATAATTTATTGTGACTAATAAATTATTGATTGTTTTAAATTAATTCAGTTGACGGTAAAATAAAATAATGTTTCCCCGCAAATGGTTTTTAAGTTCCAGACTACGGGAGACAAAATTCCAGACAATGATAAGTACGGGAGACAAAACTAGTACACATATTGTATGATATATGTGTAAGATACGTCTGAGACTTCTAAAAACATTCCAGAGTGATCAAGTGAGCGAGAGAAAAGATCAAAACCCTAATTAAACTCTAAAGCATCAAAATTTTTGATAAATCAAAGCTTCCTTCCTCCTGTTCTTCACTTGGCCGAACTAGAACAAGCACAGGGGCGGGTTTGAAGTTGTAAACCAAGCTTTGAAGTGAAATTGAAGCTTTAGAACTACGAATTAAGCTGCAATAACGTGAATTAATCATCTCCTCATTATCCTAATCATGTTGTAAGTCTTGATTTTGTGATTTTCATATAAACCTAGAAATGGGTTTTTGTGTATTTGATTGAATTAGGATGATTGATATGAAATTGAAGCTTGTAATGATCATATAGTTGCTAGTTGATGATTATGATCTAAACCTAGCTTAGAAATGAGGAAATTGATATATGATCCTTAAGGGTTTAATTGATTAGTTATGAATTATGATTTATAATCTTAATCTAATGAAGTGTAGTTGATAATTGTTGTTAATAATCATATTAGGTGTTAATTCACCTTGATTGATAATAAGATATGTTGCTATAGTGTTATTATTGAAAAGTGAGTTAGTAGACCAAGTTGTTATTCATTGAAACTAAGACGATCATGAGGATGATCATGGGTTAGTAATGAATTAATGGATGTGATGAATTGAGATAAATTAATATGGGGAGGTGATCCTAATGATCATAGAGTGTTAAATGATTATGAAATTATAATGTGAAAGTAGCTATTCATAATCATAGATTGAATTATGTTAAATGATAATAAGGAAGTAATAACTTGGTTGATTGATGTGTAGTTAAAAAGTGGTTATCATGATATCTAATTATGATTAGATGATAATTCAAGATGTATGAAGTTGATATTGATATTTGGTATGATTGTGGTAATTCATATGAATTGAGTAGTTTGGAATTGTTGATGTAATTACAATTGTATGATATTATATCAATATTGAGACAATTGTCAAATGACTAACTTATGTTATTCCGTTGTATTCTCAGATGTGGAGAAGACTCAGTGATATTAGACTACTGAGTGGATGACTGAGGTATTCGGTGAGTGGATCTGTAACCTCAGTGTGATTTGGTTGTAATGATTTGGTTATAACAAGTAATTGTAGTATTACTTTGATAGAATGTTTTCGTTTAAGATAACTTGCCATGATAGTTTGGTTGTTTGCTTACTTAGTTGTTTGAGCTAGTATGTAAGATTCTGAGGTCAACTTGAATGAATGGTTGGACTTGTTTGTTATTATAGACGACAGGAAATCTTGAAACTTGAAATGTTGGTTCAGAGATTTAGGTCGTGTGTGATTAACAACAAGTTATCGGTAATTTCTGTATAGGCCAATACAGATGATGAATAAGTGTTACTTGAGTACCACCGCGGCATAAGGGTATCTCAAGAACCACCGATCCTTATGATGATTAGTTGTTTATTGTTATTTGATGTAAACAGATTGTTGTGCTAAGTTGGACTGTTGATTATAGTTTCATTCACTTAGCCCTGTGCAAATTCCCCACATTACTTCCTGCAGGTTTAATAAATTGATGGGACATATTGGGAGGGAAAGGAAGTTACTGGATACAATGGAATGTTTGACAGGCTTTTATTCTAATGTTAGTTTGATAACTAAAGATATATTTTGAATTAAATAACACCTAGTTGTTGAAATGTAATGTATTTAGTTTGAAAAAAAAGTTTATCAACATTATAGGGTAATGTAAAGCATGTATACATATTTGAAATCTACGCTTCCGCATCACAATTACTATTATAATTGTTTATAGAATGAGGGGTGTTATATAACTAATCATCTCACTTTCGAAACAAAAGCATAGAACAAACAACCAACAAAAGGATGGAAACTGACCTACTATTTATGATTTTCCTACAAGACATAAACTTAGATTGCAGATCCAATCTAGCTGTCCACTAGACTGACTACAGGTTCAATTTCCATGATTTAATTTAATGTATCTGATTTCTCAGAGTGCTTCAATTCCAAGTAGACTTCCCAAGCACCATAAGCATCTATTCTCCGTAACCAAAAGTAGCAACTTAATTTAGAAAAGTCATACACGGAAAAAATGTATATACCTCTAACATATGCAAGATTGTGAGCATAATTGTGTACTTTGAGATCATGTAACACACAAAATGAAGAAGCACAAGGCCCGGGCCAATGCCCAGTTGCCCACTGACCCAGTCAAAAACTCCCGTGTCGCAAGAATGGTCGGGCCTAAAAAACTTGGTTCCTTAAATTGACAAAAGTGAATGATTTGCACCCACCGGAACCAATGGGTCATAATATTTGATTTTCTTAAAGTACTTAATTATTAATTGTTCAAAATTATATATTTCAAACTAATTAAGAATCTTGAAAGATAGAAGCAACATATTCAAATTTCTAGAATTGAAATTTCAATAGATCAATGCCATAGTTTTTCTTTATAAATACTTCAGATTAGTTTTGAAATGTAGACAGATAAAAACATTAGCATTTATACTTTTGACCATTTATATTCTGGCCAAACATGTTCGTAACCGCACTTTGCCCAAAAGGAGCCTGAAACGTGCTTGTGCCATACCAGGCTTTCCAATCAAATTCATTGACCTATATACAGGGCCTAGGGTACAATTACTTGAAAAACGCATCAGGAAGTTTGGCTCATAAACTCTTTCCACGAAAGAGTCTAATAGCAAACGTAATTACCGAGAGTTCCAATTCTACAAATAAAAGAAAACAAATCACAAATTATAATTCTAAAAATAATAAGTTTTACAAATAATAAGCTTGAGATCAGAATTTTAAGGTGAAAAGATTCCCAGTTGTGTTCCTTCATAGTCATCACCACAGAAAAACTCAATTTTTATTTTAAGAATGAATTATACTTAAATTTTAACACCCATTTATTAATTACTTTCCGAGTGATCCTTGTATTATCTAATACTCCCTACGTCCCAAATTAAGTGTCCTGTATCAGATTTGGAAGTCTTTATTTTTCAACTTTGACCTTAAATATTTTTGTTTGTGTTATATATTACTTTATGAAAATTATACCAATAAAAATATATTTAAAATCCAATCCATACATATATTTTGAATCAAGTATTATATAACATAAACAAAAATATTTAAAGTCAAAGTTGAAAAAGGAAGACTCAAAAAGTCAAACCAGGACACTTAATTTGGGACGGAGGGAGTATTATATAACCAAAAGGCTAATGAATCTATGCCATTGAAAAAAAAAACATGTTGTTAACTTTGAAGGTCAAATTAGCAACTTTAACCATCATACCTCAACTAAGGCATTATATTGTCATGTACAGCACATTACAGTACACAAAGACCCAAATAAACATACCAGTGTTTCGAATACGATTTTTTACAGATTGCTAAATCACTATATTACCTAACCCTTGGTTTCATCCACTGAAATGCCCTGTATCATCTTTGATAACCCATCATTAACAGTAATCATTAATCAGTAATCATGTAAGCATGTATAATATTTCATCACTCTAAATAATTGGTGTACAATGTGTACACCAAACGAAACAAATAAACGGGATCAGAAGTAATGCATTTGAAATTTATGACATGGTAACATGATACTCAATATACTATAATACATGGTATTAGAGTTGTTCAATCAGAAATAATAGAGATAAAAGCATTGACTTGACAGAACTTCAAGTTACATATCAAAAGATACGGGTAGTACCGTGAACGTAGTACCTGCAAGTTGTGGAGCGAAATAAAAGGTATCAAGATAAGTAGCAAATTGAAGCGGAGGGGATGTAAGTTGCTAAAATTCTTAAACAAAACACAAAGGCTAGGCATCAAGATGCTTATATGTATCCATTCGGATGTTTACTATAGTTCTTAAATGGGTTACAATTGCTTCGTAGAAACAACACAACTCACTTACTGGTGTTTTACACAGTTACCCGGCGCGTATATCCCATTCAATTTACCACTTTCAATAAGGGATATCTCGTTTAGTTATAAGATGAAATTATATTTTAGATTTTTATTATTGCAGCCTTAAATATCGGATGTTGACCCATATTAAAACGTTTACATGTTAAGGCCAAAATTTACAGTGTCTTCAACTTCTCTTTTAAACATAAATTCGATGTTAAATGGTAAAAAAAAGTGTACGCTTAACAACTAACAAACATTAATGGTTTAATGAATGAATCATAGTATCAACGTTATTGTCCATCGTATATTTGAATGAATCATAGACGTGTAAACCATGTATGAACGTACCTTCAATTCGAATCAATCGAAACCTTCATTCCGGAAATAATAGACCTGGCATGTACTATACCTTGCTAAAATCCAGAGTTCCAATATCTCATTACTCACAACAATGTACCTTCAAGGTGTATCTAAACATGTAGTCATCATCAGAATCAATTCTGCTACTTCCATATCACAATTATTGCATTTTCGGCATGACAAACATTTTTACAAACACCTGGAGGACACTAAAATTCATAAGTACCTGGTGCTGTGAGACTAAATGCATTGAAGTACAAATATAAAGACATACAATTTGAAACGTTGAATATATAAGGATCAAGAGTTCGAATCACTCTTTACTCACAACAATGTAGCTTCAAGGTGTATCTAAGATTGTATCAAACATCAAAATCAATTCTAGCAGCCACAATCACTATAATAGTAATGTTATTGTTCATCGAATATTTGAATGAATCTCTAATCACATCAACCATGTATGAACATACCTTCGATTCGAATTAATCAGAACCTTCATTTTGGAAATAATGAACCTGGAATCTACCTTGCTAAAACACAAAGAATTCGATTGGATACACAATCGATTTACCTGGTTTCAGATTAGATCCACAACTAAAAAAACACCACCGCTTGATTTTGGAAAAAATATGGAGGAATAGTTGTAGTTTTAGAATTCGATTGGGTACACAATTGATTTACCTTGTTTTAGATTAGATCCACAACTAAAAAAACACCACCGCCTAATTTTGGAAAAAATGTGGAGGAATAGTTGTAGTTTTGTGTGATTAAAGATCGTGGATCTGGTCATGTGCAGGTTATCGCTCCTGATTTCCTTTTTCCTTCTGATCATGCATTGGCCCAATTGCTCCCGATGGGATTAAGGTTAAAATTAGGAAGGCTATAATTGTAAAAAAGGCTGTTAATTTGGTTTATGATTAATAAATCACATGGATTAAGGAAATCAAGGGCCCTAATAATAAGGCTTAATCCAATGGAGGGTGAAGATTAGTGGAATTGGGGCTTAATGACCCATTGATTAATTAATTAAGGCTTTCTTATAATATATAAAGAAGATAGAAACATAACGTGAACCGAAAATATTTGACGTAGATTGTCATATTCAAAATGAATAATTTAATAAGGGTTCAAAGTTCTTTGATAAATTATAAAAAATTTCAAAATCCATAAATTAGAAAAGTAGAAAAAGATTAACAATAATAGTTTTCGTTGTTTCTTACTTTCTTTAATTTCTTTTTGATACTCTACCTTTTTGTTGTTACAATCCCAACAAACCTTTTTATCAACCGAGTGATGAGGATATATTGAAGAACATAAGCATTTTGGTGTATTTTATTAGCGTAAAAAATTAAAAAATAATAGGGGAAAGAAGGGGCAGTTATAAATGGGTGTTGATAGATACAACATACTTTTTGATACATACAATTAATGTATGCATTACAATCTTGTAGTGTACTACATTAATATGCATATAAGTTGGTGTATGCATAGCCGTTATAAATTCTCATTACCCCGTATTCATTACACCTAAATTAGTGGGTAATGCTACAATGCCCACTAATTAGCAATCATTCCTTTCCTTCGTAACAAATCAAGCATAATCAATGGTTATCATTACCATTCCCCACCCTCTATTTTTAAATCACTAAATCCTTAAATCATGAAACACGGAACAATTTTTAATTTCTCGTATGACCCAAAACTTAATTTTCACCATTCATATGGAGTATAAGTTATAAATACTACTTCTTCCCTTGATTACAATCCAACAAACGCACCAAAAAACACATAAATCATGGCGACCGATAAAGATGCAAAGGCTCTAGAGTTTATAGAAGAGATGACTAAAAATTGCGACCCCGTTCAAGAAAATGTTTTGAGTGAAATATTAACACAAAACGCTGAGACTGAGTACGTCCGGAGATGGAACCTCGATGGAGCTACTGATAAGAAAACTTACAAGTCGAAAGTTCCAGTGGTGTCTTACGAGGATCTCCAGACTTACATCCAACGAATCGCTAATGGTGATCGTTCATCTATCCTGTCTTCACATCCCATTTCTGAATTTCTTACCAGGTTAATAAACTACTAGCTTACTTCAATATACTCATGCTATTAATTGTACAAGTTTATTTAAAACGCGAGCTTACGTTCAATTATGTACAGTTCAGGGACATCGGGTGGGGAAAGAAAGCTCATACCGACGATTGCTCAAGAGATGCACCGCAAGCAGAAGCTGCTTAGCCTTCTTATGCCCATCATTAACCAGTGTGTATTTATAATAAATTTATGACTGCCTTCTATTATTATTATTATTATTATTATTATTATTATTATTATTATTATTATTATTATTATTATTATTATTATTATTATTATTATTATTATTATTATTATTATTATTATTATGACTGCCTTCTATGGATGTGGAGCTTCTTGATCGGGTTTTTAAAGCGCCTATCACCACGGTGAAAAGCATACCTCATAGTTGTCGTTTTGCCTTCAACCAAGCGTTGAAAGTAACTCTTTATAGGGTGGTTAGCAACCCGGGGTCTGTTGAAGAATGGGTTAGATTGTTATTATTACCTCGTTGTACTTTGAAAGTGGTTAAGCCCAAAAATAGACAAGAAAGCAGGTCAGGGAATAGAAAGAACTTACAAATTCGTTCTATTTTGGATGCCCTGGCTACGTGGGGGGAAGAAAATGGTATCGCCTCTTTAGTCGAATCCGCGTTAGACTGTTCTATTTTGAGTTCCTTGGGTCACAAGGGAGTTGACAAGGAGAAGGCAATCATAAAAGATAATATTACAATTAAACAGTGTTTGCGTAAGGTGGCTGATGGGCACTTTACTGCAGCTGTGAAAGTGCTATGCTCCTCTGGTGTGGCCCCATACAATCAGGGGACTATAGACGTTTTGGTGAGTAAACACCCTTACAAACCGCCTCCGGCCATGCCGAATGTTTTGTTCTCTGAGCCTTCACTTGTTACTGAGATTGATAGTGTCTTTTCTTGTGTTAAATCATTCCCTAAAGGAACTTCTTGTGGGAGAGATGGCTTGAGGGCCTAACACATCCTAGATGCTTTGTGCGGAGAGGGGTCTGTTATGGCTACTGATCTCTTGCGTGCTATCACTGCAGTGGTTAACTTATGGTTAGGAGGAAGATGTCCCTCTAGTTTGGCAGAGTTTGTTGCGTCTACTCCTCTTACGCCTCTCCGTAAGCCCGACAACGGCATACGGCCTATAGCAGTGGGTACTATTTGGAGGCGGCTTGTTTCTAAGGTGGCTATGAAAGGAGTTGGTAAGGAGATGGCAAAGTATCTTAATGATTATCAATTCGGGGTTGGTATTTCAGGTGGGGCTGAGGCCATTTTGCATAGTGTTAACAGGGTATTGAGTGAGCGTCACACTGATGGGTCTTTAGCTATGCTCACTGTTGACTTTTCTAATGCCTTTAACATAGTGGACAGATCAGCCTTACTTCATGAGGTCAGGTTGAGATGTCCTGCTATTTCTTTATGGGTAGAGTTCTTATACGGTCAGAAAGCGAGGTTGTATCTTGGAGACACTCATATTTGGTCTGCTACAGGGGTTCAGCAAGGTGACCCTTTGGGTCCTCTTCTTTTCGCCCTGGTTTTACAACCTCTAGTGCATAAAATCCGAGATCATTGCAAGCTTCTCCTGCAAGCATGGTATCTTGATGATGGGACTCTCATTGGGGATTGCGATGAGGTAGCTAAAGCATTGGATGTCATTAGGGCGGTTGGCCCAGGGTTAGGTCTTGAGCTGAACATTAAGAAGACTGAGCTATTCTAGCCCTCATGTGATGGTAGAAAGCTTTGTCAGGGTTTGTTCCCGGATGACATTGGAAGGCCGCTTTTTGGGGTGAAGCTTCTTGGAGGGGCTGTTAGCAGAGATAAGGATTTTATTAGCAGTTTAGCCATAAAAAGAGCTGCTAATGCTGTCGAGTTGATGCGACTTCTTCCACAGCTACGTGACCCACAGAGTGAACTTCTTTTTCTTCGTTCATGCATGGGTATCGCCAAGCTTTTTTTTGCCTTGAGGACATGCCCACCTGTATACGTAGAGGAGGCAGCGTTGCTTTTCGATAGGGGGTTACGGGAGGCAATCGAAGGTTTAGTGGTTTGTGGTGGCCCTTTCTTTGGAGACCTTCAGTGGAGGCTAGCTTCCTTACCCATCCGGTTTGGTGGTTTGGGTTTGTATTCAGCGGTTGAGGCTTCCTCATATGCCTTTGTGGCCTCTCGAGCTCAGACCTGGTTGCTTCAAGACCACATATTACGTGACAGTGGAGTGTGTGGTATAGATCATGATTATGCTTGTGCTTTAGCAGGTCTCTGTGATACGCTTCCTAACTTTGACTTCAACGGTTTTTCTGATAAGGGCACCGCCCCCCTTAAAGCCCAACAAACATTGGCGAGTGCTCTTTTCAGTAAAACAGTACAAGGTGTGGAAGCTCAATTTAACATGACTGTTAGACAGAAAGCGGTTTTTGAATGCCTACGTTCGCCACATGCTCAGGATTTTCTTTTGGCTATTCCTATTGCTGGTCTTGGCCAGCACATGTCTCCTGTAAAGTATCGTGCTATCCTCAGGTATCGCCTCATGATTCCCCTTTTTCCTGCTGATGAATTATGCCCTATATGTCGCAAGGCTTGTTTAGACTCGTTGGGGGACCATGCTGTACATTGTAAGGAACTCCCAGGTTTTAAGTACCGGCACGATTTGGTTAGAGACGTTCTCTTTGATGTACTTAAGCATGCTGGGGTCTCTGCAAAAAAAGAAGCGCCGGTGAACTTCTTGACCGACCCTCGGGAAGGGAGATCAACACTTAGACCAGCGGATATTCTGGTTTTTGGATGGGTAGGGGGCAAGCATGCTTGTGTGGACCTTACAGGTGTTTCCCCTCTCGTAGGCTTAGGGAATGGAGGCATCACTGCTGGAGAGGCAGCCCTTAAAGCGGCTTCAAATAAAGTTACGAAACATGAGGAAGCATGCATCGCAAATCAACATGCGTTTATTCCATTTGCGTTTGATACTTTTGGCTTCCTAGCACCAGACGCCGTAAACCTCCTCAAGAGGGTGCAAAGGGTCATGCATTCGAATGTAGTGACTCCCAGATCTATGAATGTTGTTTTTCAAAGGGTTGGTTTTGCTATTCAGAAAGGCCTTGCGGCGCAGCTTGTTGCCCGTATGGCTTCGGTTGTATTGTAAACATTATGAAGTTCCTATTAATTAAAAAAAAAAAAATTATGATCATTATATATATTATATATATTTTTAATCAATACGAAGTATTTAAACTGACAGATTTGAATGGAACAAGTTACTTAGTATTACAATTGAGATTAGTATAGTTTGATATATACTTCTTAAAATGATAGTTTAATGATTTTTTATAACATATAATGTAGAATGTAGAATTATTATATTTGTTGGTGTTGACAGGTATGTGCCCGGTTTGGACAAAGGCAAGGGACTATTTTTCCTCGTCGTTAAAGCCGAGACAATAACCCCAAGCGGTTTAGTGGCCCGGCCCGTTATTACCAGTTTTTACAAGGGCCAACAAGTCAAAACTGGACACTACGACCCATACGACAGCTACACCAGCCCTAACGAAACCATTTTCTGCCAAGATTCCTTTCAAAGCATCTACTCTCAAATGCTTTGAGGTCTCATTTACCGTCAACAAGTCCTTCGTTGTGGTGCGGTTTTCGCTTCTGGCCTAGTTCGCGCTATAAAGTTTCTTACATTAAATTGGAAACAACTAGCCATTGATATTGAAACTGGGTTTTTGAACCCCAAAATCACTGACCCAGATATTCGGGCTTGCATGGTCAACGGTTTAAACCAAATTTTCATCAGACATTCTCCATGGATTTTTCACAAACATAAATCTTCCAATAGATTTTTATTAAAACGGGACTTTCAACACTTTTCAATGACCAGAGCTTTCAACGTATTTTATCGACTTAAGCCTTCAACGGATTTTCATCAGACATTTAATCAAAAAAAAAAATTTCACAACTTCAATCTCTTCGAACGGATTTCATTAAACAGAATTTTCAAACGATTTGTCAGTGATAAGAGTTTTCAACGTATTTTGATTGACTCAAATTTTCAAAGAACTCTAAGTTGTAAAACAGATTTTCAACATAAAAATTATTCAAACAGATTTTACGACAAGTCTTCCACAAGATGTTTTATAAAATATTCAAATCCATAAATTACTAACAAAGTTGCGAAAATCACGATGACGTTAGTAATAGAGGAGACGACACCAATTTAACCAGAAATAGTACCAGCAGTTTTGTGTTAAAACTCGAGATAGTTAAAAATTCCTTTCGTATACTAGAAATATATATATCTTTAGAGACTAAACCCTGATACATCAAGAGCTTGTACGAGTGTGGAAACACTGAACATTTTGGGAAAGCACATCGGAATCCTAATGTGGTCACAAGTACGTTTCTCCTAAATAACCACTACGCATCAGTACTTTTTGACTCATGGGTAGATAAGAGCTTTGTCTCACATCAGTTTTGGCCCTTAATCTATAGGGAATTACAGCCTTTAGGACCTCCATATGCAGTAGAACTCGCTAGTGGTTACAAACTGATTGTTAGTGAAATAATACGCAACTGCGTACTAAAACTGGAAGGTGAATCCTTCAGTATAGACCTTATTCCAATGAAAATAGGAAGTTTTGATGTAGTAGTCGGCATGGACTGGTTAGCCGAAAATCATGTAGACATAAGTTGTCATGAAAAGATTTTACGAGTACCCATTCGAATGAATGAGATACTATTAGTACATGGAGAAGGACCTGAAAGAAATCAGAAGATAGTGTCATCCATGAAAAAGATAGCGAGACAAAGCCAAAGAAAAGACGCATACAAGATGTCCCGGTGGTATGCAACTACCCCAAAGTATTTCCAGATGATCTACCAGGATTGCCCCCGCATAAGCAAGTTGAATTTCGAATCGACGATCTATTCGATCAGCTGCAAGGCGCCTTCTACTTCTCCAAACTCGACCTACGGTCAGGTTATCACCAATTACGAATTCACAAATAAGATATACCTAAAACAGTGTTCCAAACACGATATGGGCATTACGAGTTTAAGCTTATGCCTTTCGGCCTAACCAATGCTCCTGCGAAATTCATGAACTTAATGAACAGAGTCTGCGGAGCATACTGGGATAATTTTTGTGATTTTATCGTTGACATACTAATCTACTAGCGTAGTAAAGAGAATCACGAGCAGCATTTAGGACAAGTGTTGCAACCACTCAAGGAAGAGAAGTTGTACTCCAAATTCTCTAAGTGCGAGTTTTGGAACAAAGAAGTACACTTCCTCGGTCATATAGTGAACATGGAAGGGATCCATGTGGATCCAGCTAAAATCGAGGCGATTGAGAAATGTGAAGTCCCGGCGACTCCTACGGAAATCCGTCAATTTCTAGGATTGGCTGGATACTTCTAGAGATCCATAAAAATTTCTCAAAGATCACCAAGCCCTTGACAAAACTGACCCAAAAGATGAAGGAATTCATTTGTGATAATGAACGAGAAAAGGCATTCCAAACGCTAAATAGAATCTGTGCAATGTGCCAATCCTATCATTGCATGAAGGAACAGATTGTAGTATATTGTGAATGCGTCGCACTAGGGATTAGGTTGCGTTCTGATGCAGAAGAATAAAGTAATTACGAATGCTTCCAGGCAGCTCAAGAAAAATGAGGTGAACTGTACTACGCATAACTTGGAACTAGGAGTAGTGGTCTTTTCACTTAAGATCTGGAGACAGTACCTATCCGATTCCAGCTGTACTGTGCTTACCGATCATAAGAGTCCCCGGGACATACTCGAACAGAAGATGCTTTACATGAGGCAAAGAAAGTGGATGGAGTTACTTAACGATTACGATTCCGAAATTAAGTACCAAAAGCTGTCAAGGTCATTACAACAACCTAAAATACCCCAATAGAAATGGGGACAGATAGAAATGGACTTCGTCACCTCGAACTTCCAAAGGTCATGACTCCATTTGAGTTATTATTGACCAACTGTTAAAATCCGTGCGTTTTCTACCTATCCGAGAGGATTACATAATGGAGAGACTTGCTCAAATCTATATTGCAGAGATTGTGTAGCGTCACGGAGTGCCCATTTCAATTATCTCGGACAGGGATAGTCGTTTTACATCACGGTTTTGGCTATCAATGCAGAAGGCGTTGAGTACCCAACTAAACATGAGTACGGATTATTACCCTTAAACAGACGGGAAAGTGAGCAAACAATTCAAACCTTAGAAGTTATACTACGAGTATGTGTACTAGACTTTGGAGGAAGTTGAGATGTACACTTACCCTTGATAGAATTCTCTTACAACAACAGTTACAACACTAGCATCAAATGTGCACCATTTGAGGCCTTGTATGGACAGAAATTTTGATCACCATTGTGTTGGCACAGAGTCGGTGAGAAGCACTTGACAAGGCCAGACAACATTCAGGAAGCTGTGGACAAAATCACAACCATAAGAGAACGACTCAAGGCAACCCAAATTATACATAACAGCTACGCTGACAATCGCGGAAAGCCACTGGAATTTTGAATGGGTGATAGAGTATTTCTGAGAGTATCACCTTGGGAAGGACATGTACGCTTTGGCAAGAAAGGCAAGCTAAGCCCACGCTATATTGAACCATACAAAATCTTGAAACAAATAGGCCCGGTGGCTTACAAACTAGAATTGCCCAAAGAGTTGGGTCGCATTCATGGCATATTTCATGTCTCAAACCTTAAGAAGTGTCTAGTTGACAACTCTCAGACCTTGGCCTTAGATGAGATTCGGATCGATGATCGATTACTTTCTTTTAGTGAAGCACCCGCAGAAATCCATAATAGAGGTACCAAACAATTGAGATGTGACAACATTCCCTTAGTTAAAGCCAACTGGAATTCTAAACATGGACCTAAGTACACATAGCATTAGAAATATTTAATGAGAAGAATGTACCCACACCTATTATCGAGTGCTATGTCACCCAATAGGACCAATTGAATTTCGGGACGAAATTCATTTCAACGGTGGGATAATGTGACAACCGTCAAAAATCTCAGGTCATTACCGCACTCGAATCTTAAAATACTCTTACAACATTCCTTAAATCCTAGTGAAAATTCTAGGTTATGACTTCGTAGGCTTACCAAAGTCGTAAAATGTCTTATAGATTGCTTAGTGAATCTTAAGTTCCATTAGATATGCTAAATTAGGTTACTAAGTGCCAACTAAATTAAAGAAAAATCTACCTCTTTATACTTTCACAAAATCCTCATCGAATCACAAAAACCAAAATTTCCGGTGACTCGACAACGTAAATTCAATCGGATGGAATCCGGCAAAACACGAACATTGATGAAAACATTTATATAAATAACTTGAACCTATTTTTATAAGTTATTTATCATAAATTATTATTTTGTTTAAATAATGCACGAAAAACCTCGACGTTTTGGCTAAAACGTCTCAAACACAACGAAAACGCGTGAATCGAATTCGGCAACCAAACGAACGTCAATAAATATTTTGACAACTTAAAATAAAGTATTTTAATAATACTTCAATGAAAAATAATCCCAAACATATCGTGAATTTAAACGACAAAAGAAAACGTTACGCGATTTAACGTATTAACGAATTAATGAGAAAACGAACACAGAACGCAACACAGTCTGGAAACCAATTTTTTTAAAAAACATTTCCAGCCCTATGGGGCCCCTAAATTTCGTTCTCCCATGCCCCCTCACCATTTTATTCAAATTCATTTTATTTTCCCAAGTCTCTCATTATTACACTCATTTTCCCAAAACCCATACTTACACTCTTCTCTCTTCTCTCTCAAAAACACACACATTTTCTCAATTCTCTCACTAAAATTCCAGCATTCTTCAAGGTTTAATCCAAGAAATTGAAGGTGTTCATACACCAAAGAAACCTTTAAAGGTAAATCAAATCATCTACATCTATCTATCTTTCATTTTCTTGTATTTTTCTTCATAAAAATTCGGATTTTATGCCACTTCCCATGGCTAAAATCCTCATAAAACTCTTGATGTTTGTAGGTTATACCTTTAAACACCTCTATGTGTTACAAAGAAAGGGTAACCCATGATCAAACCAAAAATCAAGTCAAAATCGTTTATTGCTTGAAAACTTGTTAGATCTTGTTCATATTAATATAAAAATCTTGTTCTTATGTTAATAATCATCTCTAACACATCATGGATGTAATTTAACACCATGCATGTGTTAGAACATGAATTTAAAGGTCAAAAGATAAAAATCTTCTTTTATTTCATGATTGGTGTTCTTCACTTTGAATAAAACACTCAATCATGGAGTTACAAGTTTCTGTCCAAAAAGTTTATTCAACTTCCACGATTTTTATAAAAATAATTCCTTCATTAAAATGGACGTTTTTATAGTCTAAATTCAAGTTCTGGAAGTAAACTTTTCAACCCCACAAGCCTCATATTTATTTGAGTTCGTTTGGTATTTTTAATAATTTTTGTAAGAAAAGATATACAAACTGTTAGAAAAAGTCAGAAACTTTTGTCTTAGTATTTTAATCATAACTAGAGCTACACACATCCAAATGACTTGAAACCAACGCCAAAAGTTTACAAATTTTGTTGGTCACAACGTTTCTGTTGATCACTTTTCCTGGAACCCAATGTATTTTACTCAAAAGTAATGATTGCATGCATGTGTTCAGATCTGACCTTTGAAGATAAAATAAAATTCTAAAAATACTTGGACTCTTCTATAGTTCCTGGAAAAATTACAGAACATAAGTAACATATTGAGGAACATCTATGATTTTTTTCCTTACACTATTACGTAGCAAAAGTATTTTTAATAAATTCAACAAACAGATGTAAATTCCTGGAAATAAGAATATGGACTGATTTTGTAAAAGTTGAAAACCGACACTTGCGAACTTACTATTTGGGGAAAAACTAACTTTTTATGACTTATGAACATGTTTAAGGTTTGGGTATAAGTCTCGGGTCAAACCGAGAAGATTTGACCAAGTCAACAAAAATGGGTATCGGTTTCGAAAATGGGAAAGTTACTATTTTTGGAAATAATGCTAACAAGAAGGGTTTGGGGTGTCTTATGATATATTTATCGATTATGTGTCATTAATTATAAATTGTGAAGAACCAAAATTCCAACACACAAAATGCCATGAAATTTGGACACTAACAATCATGCGACATTATATGACATGTATAAAGAAATTCGACAATTTAAGAATGTTGTATGCTTTTGTATTCAATTAGTAATCAAACGTGATATTGGACGTTAACAAATTTCCAACCAAACAAACCATTTTGGCACTTTGTAATCTAAATACTTAACTAAGCAATCTTACAAACCAATTCACCAAGAATCTAACTAGAGACATCGTGTTCATAGGACTTGGATAGGAGTCATACTCGACAAGCTCACGTATTACATCCATCGATTCACGCTTACGCTCTACAGTGAGTTTTCACAGCCCCTTTTTACTTGTTTACTATTTTGGGGTGACGAGCATGATTCTAAACTTTAACTAAATTGGTTATACTTTTATGAACTTATTGAACTTTTGCTATGCTACTTATGCAAATTGGTGTATACTATCTATGTGAATTGAGTACTCATGTCCCTGTGAGGACATCATTGAGCACTAAGTCCCCGGTAATCTGTTACACTACTCATTAACTCGTCCTAGAGCCAGACGAGCCGTCTTTGATAATCATGAATAACGTTATTTAGGGTAGACCAATCCTCACTCACATGGCTATGTGTGTGCATGTTATCACTCGCTCACATCCCCGATTGGATGTGTAGAATTTACCTTGTCCCCGATTGGACGGAAGGTAACTCATGTCCCTGTGAGGACATCATTTGGGGCATTCGGTCGGTAATCGGTTTAGTAGTGGCCTCAATCGCATTAACACTTACGTATACTACCTTTCATATTCGCAATACAACTAATCATTTTTATTCACGTCATTTATGAACAAAGATTTTAGTTCATTTATTTGTAACATTAAATCTGTGAACTCACCAACTATGACCATAGTTGACCCTTTTGTTTTATCATGCTTTTCAGGTGAACGACAGTAAGGTGCATTCTAGGAGTACCTTTGCATGGATATGCATTCTCACATGCGTTTGCTTTATTTTAAACTATGACTATCTTTTAGAAACTTTTATGAACTTGATGTAATCTCTTTTGAAACTACGGGTTGAACTTGTAGTAACTTGCAATACTTTCGCTAAATTATGTATGGTGTTACTTCTATATCTTGTGCGTTGTTACCCGGTACTGTTACACCTCGTGTTTCCGCTTTAGCGGGGTGTGACAGGTTTGGTATCAAAGCCTAAGGTTATAGAGAATGCCGGTTTTTCCAAACAAAAACCCCAACTATAACCAACATCTTCTTTAAAATATTTTCTTAAAACTCCAAAGGTATTACCAATTAAACTAAACCGAGCATAGTATTAGTATAACTAAACCATGTGTTGCATTATTGGACCTCAATTAGGCATAGCCTGATCACCTATGTTTAATTTAGGTAAGATTATGCGAGACACGGAATAGGTATACTACGGTTATGTTCGATTTTTCTTTCATGTTTAAACCTTTGGAAAGCAAACGTTGTGTGTGTGCATTGCATATCGTAGGCATCCATGTAGCACTGTTAGTAACTAAGTATACCTCCATTTTAGTCTTATCATTTTAAGGTTAACATATTAGTGCATAATGTCAAAGTAGGTTGTTTAAGGTGTTAGTCAAATCTTGTGATCTTTGTAAGCGACACTAAATACAGGATAGCAACACTTTGGGCGTTGCGTTAGCTACTGTAGGTATATAGTGGTTGAGTCTTGATTTGTGACTTCATTTGTGACTGTTCGTTCTATCTATTTTGACCAAGATTCGATGATATAGTAATCGTTCCTAATTGATAGTAAAGCAATAGTTTTACTTACTCTTGCTTACATTATATTACATTATAATTCCGCATACATAAACTCAGTAAACAATATTCCGCAAGTTTAACTTGCGATTCGGACCTAAAGAACAGTAGATTGGGAGCTACACATCATCCTCCTACACTGCTTACTCAACAAACGCGTCAGGACACATCACTAATCGCCTAGGAACTAAATCTTCTGTTTGTAGTCTTACCTTGTTGCAATCTTCATTCCACGCTGCCATATCAACTGACGATTATGGTTACATCACCGGTCGCCCTCGCGACAACCCACCCAGTACCGAGGAGGAGAATCTATCCGAAAAAGGACCCACTTGAGAAGGTTCCGCCTGAGGATGAACCAATAAAACTGGACCAACACGAGAACTCTTCACTTAGGCGCGTTACATCTACTTCTTCTACTTCACACTCTTCCTCCCACTCTTATCGAAGACCTATGAATCGTGTGTGTTATACACGACTAGAAAGAATGACAGAACACCTCGAACTAGACCTTACACTATCTATACTACTACTGGTACACCACCCACTAGGACTAGTCGTCGGTCAGATGTCCGCCAATGGAATTGGTTACTCGTAACTCTTGAGACTTGGAGAACTGAAGGAGGAATACAAACTCCTACAGAGGGCGAAGAAGCTTTCAACATGCATACCTCCCCTATGCACAGGAACTTGATCACCATACCATTCTGGTACTAGCTACTAGGCTACGCCACCACGAGAATAGAATAGACGCTATGGAGTTAGAACAATACGAAACCCGTTTAGGCTGGATGCACCTGCCACAGGGCCGAGTTGCACAGATCTATGAGGATCAGTAGGATCTTAGCGAAACCATAGAAACTACCCATCTCCAGGTGATGGAGACCAGAGGCAAAGTCGTTGCCTTGCGATTAAGACTAGTGTGCAAAAAAAAAAAAAAAAAAAAGACCTCACTTAAGACTAGTAGAAATTCCACAACACATGTACAGTGTGTGGGAAACGGTTTAAACCAAATTTTCATCAGACATTCTCCATGGATTTTTCACAAACATAAATCTTCCAATAGATTTTTATTAAAACGGGACTTTCAACACTTTTCAATGACCAGAGCTTTCAACGTATTTTATCGACTTAAGCCTTCAACGGATTTTCATCAGACATTTAATCAAAAAAAAAAATTTCACAACTTCAATCTCTTCGAACGGATTTCATTAAACAGAATTTTCAAACGATTTGTCAGTGATAAGAGCTTTCAACGTATTTTGATTGACTCAAATTTTCAAAGAACTCTAAGTTGTAAAACAGATTTTCAACATAAAAATTATTCAAACAGATTTTACGACAAGTCTTCCACAAGATGTTTTATAAAATATTCAAATCCATAAATTACTAACAAAGTTGCGAAAATCACGATGACGTTAGTAATAGAGGAGACGACACCAATTTAACCAGAAATAGTACCAGCAGTTTTGTGTTAAAACTCGAGATAGTTAAAAATTCCTTTCGTATACTAGAAATATATATATCTTTAGAGACTAAACCCTGATACATCAAGAGCTTGTACGAGTGTGGAAACACTGAACATTTTGGGAAAGCACATCGGAATCCTAATGTGGTCACAAGTACGTTTCTCCTAAATAACCACTACGCATCAGTACTTTTTGACTCATGGGTAGATAAGAGCTTTGTCTCACATCAGTTTTGGCCCTTAATCTATAGGGAATTACAGCCTTTAGGACCTCCATATGCAGTAGAACTCGCTAGTGGTTACAAACTGATTGTTAGTGAAATAATACGCAACTGCGTACTAAAACTGGAAGGTGAATCCTTCAGTATAGACCTTATTCCAATGAAAATAGGAAGTTTTGATGTAGTAGTCGGCATGGACTGGTTAGCCGAAAATCATGTAGACATAAGTTGTCATGAAAAGATTTTACGAGTACCCATTCGAATGAATGAGATACTATTAGTACATGGAGAAGGACCTGAAAGAAATCAGAAGATAGTGTCATCCATGAAAAAGATAGCGAGACAAAGCCAAAGAAAAGACGCATACAAGATGTCCCGGTGGTATGCAACTACCCCAAAGTATTTCCAGATGATCTACCAGGATTGCCCCCGCATAAGCAAGTTGAATTTCGAATCGACGATCTATTCGATCAGCTGCAAGGCGCCTTCTACTTCTCCAAACTCGACCTACGGTCAGGTTATCACCAATTACGAATTCACAAATAAGATATACCTAAAACAGTGTTCCAAACACGATATGGGCATTACGAGTTTAAGCTTATGCCTTTCGGCCTAACCAATGCTCCTGCGAAATTCATGAACTTAATGAACAGAGTCTGCGGAGCATACTGGGATAATTTTTGTGATTTTATCGTTGACATACTAATCTACTAGCGTAGTAAAGAGAATCACGAGCAGCATTTAGGACAAGTGTTGCAACCACTCAAGGAAGAGAAGTTGTACTCCAAATTCTCTAAGTGCGAGTTTTGGAACAAAGAAGTACACTTCCTCGGTCATATAGTGAACATGGAAGGGATCCATGTGGATCCAGCTAAAATCGAGGCGATTGAGAAATGTGAAGTCCCGGCGACTCCTACGGAAATCCGTCAATTTCTAGGATTGGCTGGATACTTCTAGAGATCCATAAAAATTTCTCAAAGATCACCAAGCCCTTGACAAAACTGACCCAAAAGATGAAGGAATTCATTTGTGATAATGAACGAGAAAAGGCATTCCAAACGCTAAATAGAATCTGTGCAATGTGCCAATCCTATCATTGCATGAAGGAACAGATTGTAGTATATTGTGAATGCGTCGCACTAGGGATTAGGTTGCGTTCTGATGCAGAAGAATAAAGTAATTACGAATGCTTCCAGGCAGCTCAAGAAAAATGAGGTGAACTGTACTACGCATAACTTGGAACTAGGAGTAGTGGTCTTTTCACTTAAGATCTGGAGACAGTACCTATCCGATTCCAGCTGTACTGTGCTTACCGATCATAAGAGTCCCCGGGACATACTCGAACAGAAGATGCTTTACATGAGGCAAAGAAAGTGGATGGAGTTACTTAACGATTACGATTCCGAAATTAAGTACCAAAAGCTGTCAAGGTCATTACAACAACCTAAAATACCCCAATAGAAATGGGGACAGATAGAAATGGACTTCGTCACCTCGAACTTCCAAAGGTCATGACTCCATTTGAGTTATTATTGACCAACTGTTAAAATCCGTGCGTTTTCTACCTATCCGAGAGGATTACATAATGGAGAGACTTGCTCAAATCTATATTGCAGAGATTGTGTAGCGTCACGGAGTGCCCATTTCAATTATCTCGGACAGGGATAGTCGTTTTACATCACGGTTTTGGCTATCAATGCAGAAGGCGTTGAGTACCCAACTAAACATGAGTACGGATTATTACCCTTAAACAGACGGGAAAGTGAGCAAACAATTCAAACCTTAGAAGTTATACTACGAGTATGTGTACTAGACTTTGGAGGAAGTTGAGATGTACACTTACCCTTGATAGAATTCTCTTACAACAACAGTTACAACACTAGCATCAAATGTGCACCATTTGAGGCCTTGTATGGACAGAAATTTTGATCACCATTGTGTTGGCACAGAGTCGGTGAGAAGCACTTGACAAGGCCAGACAACATTCAGGAAGCTGTGGACAAAATCACAACCATAAGAGAACGACTCAAGGCAACCCAAATTATACATAACAGCTACGCTGACAATCGCGGAAAGCCACTGGAATTTTGAATGGGTGATAGAGTATTTCTGAGAGTATCACCTTGGGAAGGACATGTACGCTTTGGCAAGAAAGGCAAGCTAAGCCCACGCTATATTGAACCATACAAAATCTTGAAACAAATAGGCCCGGTGGCTTACAAACTAGAATTGCCCAAAGAGTTGGGTCGCATTCATGGCATATTTCATGTCTCAAACCTTAAGAAGTGTCTAGTTGACAACTCTCAGACCTTGGCCTTAGATGAGATTCGGATCGATGATCGATTACTTTCTTTTAGTGAAGCACCCGCAGAAATCCATAATAGAGGTACCAAACAATTGAGATGTGACAACATTCCCTTAGTTAAAGCCAACTGGAATTCTAAACATGGACCTAAGTACACATAGCATTAGAAATATTTAATGAGAAGAATGTACCCACACCTATTATCGAGTGCTATGTCACCCAATAGGACCAATTGAATTTCGGGACGAAATTCATTTCAACGGTGGGATAATGTGACAACCGTCAAAAATCTCAGGTCATTACCGCACTCGAATCTTAAAATACTCTTACAACATTCCTTAAATCCTAGTGAAAATTCTAGGTTATGACTTCGTAGGCTTACCAAAGTCGTAAAATGTCTTATAGATTGCTTAGTGAATCTTAAGTTCCATTAGATATGCTAAATTAGGTTACTAAGTGCCAACTAAATTAAAGAAAAATCTACCTCTTTATACTTTCACAAAATCCTCATCGAATCACAAAAACCAAAATTTCCGGTGACTCGACAACGTAAATTCAATCGGATGGAATCCGGCAAAACACGAACATTGATGAAAACATTTATATAAATAACTTGAACCTATTTTTATAAGTTATTTATCATAAATTATTATTTTGTTTAAATAATGCACGAAAAACCTCGACGTTTTGGCTAAAACGTCTCAAACACAACGAAAACGCGTGAATCGAATTCGGCAACCAAACGAACGTCAATAAATATTTTGACAACTTAAAATAAAGTATTTTAATAATACTTCAATGAAAAATAATCCCAAACATATCGTGAATTTAAACGACAAAAGAAAACGTTACGCGATTTAACGTATTAACGAATTAATGAGAAAACGAACACAGAACGCAACACAGTCTGGAAACCAATTTTTTTTAAAAACATTTCCAGCCCTATGGGGCCCCTAAATTTCGTTCTCCCATGCCCCCTCACCATTTTATTCAAATTCATTTTATTTTCCCAAGTCTCTCATTATTACACTCATTTTCCCAAAACCCATACTTACACTCTTCTCTCTTCTCTCTCAAAAACACACACATTTTCTCAATTCTCTCACTAAAATTCCAGCATTCTTCAAGGTTTAATCCAAGAAATTGAAGGTGTTCATACACCAAAGAAACCTTTAAAGGTAAATCAAATCATCTACATCTATCTATCTTTCATTTTCTTGTATTTTTCTTCATAAAAATTCGGATTTTATGCCACTTCCCATGGCTAAAATCCTCATAAAACTCTTGATGTTTGTAGGTTATACCTTTAAACACCTCTATGTGTTACAAAGAAAGGGTAACCCATGATCAAACCAAAAATCAAGTCAAAATCGTTTATTGCTTGAAAACTTGTTAGATCTTGTTCATATTAATATAAAAATCTTGTTCTTATGTTAATAATCATCTCTAACACATCATGGATGTAATTTAACACCATGCATGTGTTAGAACATGAATTTAAAGGTCAAAAGATAAAAATCTTCTTTTATTTCATGATTGGTGTTCTTCACTTTGAATAAAACACTCAATCATGGAGTTACAAGTTTCTGTCCAAAAAGTTTATTCAACTTCCACGATTTTTATAAAAATAATTCCTTCATTAAAATGGACGTTTTTATAGTCTAAATTCAAGTTCTGGAAGTAAACTTTTCAACCCCACAAGCCTCATATTTATTTGAGTTCGTTTGGTATTTTTAATAATTTTTGTAAGAAAAGATATACAAACTGTTAGAAAAAGTCAGAAACTTTTGTCTTAGTATTTTAATCATAACTAGAGCTACACACATCCAAATGACTTGAAACCAACGCCAAAAGTTTACAAATTTTGTTGGTCACAACGTTTCTGTTGATCACTTTTCCTGGAACCCAATGTATTTTACTCAAAAGTAATGATTGCATGCATGTGTTCAGATCTGACCTTTGAAGATAAAATAAAATTCTAAAAATACTTGGACTCTTCTATAGTTCCTGGAAAAATTACAGAACATAAGTAACATATTGAGGAACATCTATGATTTTTTTTCCTTACACTATTACGTAGCAAAAGTATTTTTAATAAATTCAACAAACAGATGTAAATTCCTGGAAATAAGAATATGGACTGATTTTGTAAAAGTTGAAAACCGACACTTGCGAACTTACTATTTGGGGAAAAACTAACTTTTTATGACTTATGAACATGTTTAAGGTTTGGGTATAAGTCTCGGGTCAAACCGAGAAGATTTGACCAAGTCAACAAAAATGGGTATCGGTTTCGAAAATGGGAAAGTTACTATTTTTGGAAATAATGCTAACAAGAAGGGTTTGGGGTGTCTTATGATATATTTATCGATTATGTGTCATTAATTATAAATTGTGAAGAACCAAAATTCCAACACACAAAATGCCATGAAATTTGGACACTAACAATCATGCGACATTATATGACATGTATAAAGAAATTCGACAATTTAAGAATGTTGTATGCTTTTGTATTCAATTAGTAATCAAACGTGATATTGGACGTTAACAAATTTCCAACCAAACAAACCATTTTGGCACTTTGTAATCTAAATACTTAACTAAGCAATCTTACAAACCAATTCACCAAGAATCTAACTAGAGACATCGTGTTCATAGGACTTGGATAGGAGTCATACTCGACAAGCTCACGTATTACATCCATCGATTCACGCTTACGCTCTACAGTGAGTTTTCACAGCCCCTTTTTACTTGTTTACTATTTTGGGGTGACGAGCATGATTCTAAACTTTAACTAAATTGGTTATACTTTTATGAACTTATTGAACTTTTGCTATGCTACTTATGCAAATTGGTGTATACTATCTATGTGAATTGAGTACTCATGTCCCTGTGAGGACATCATTGAGCACTAAGTCCCCGGTAATCTGTTACACTACTCATTAACTCGTCCTAGAGCCAGACGAGCCGTCTTTGATAATCATGAATAACGTTATTTAGGGTAGACCAATCCTCACTCACATGGCTATGTGTGTGCATGTTATCACTCGCTCACATCCCCGATTGGATGTGTAGAATTTACCTTGTCCCCGATTGGACGGAAGGTAACTCATGTCCCTGTGAGGACATCATTTGGGGCATTCGGTCGGTAATCGGTTTAGTAGTGGCCTCAATCGCATTAACACTTACGTATACTACCTTTCATATTCGCAATACAACTAATCATTTTTATTCACGTCATTTATGAACAAAGATTTTAGTTCATTTATTTGTAACATTAAATCTGTGAACTCACCAACTATGACCATAGTTGACCCTTTTGTTTTATCATGCTTTTCAGGTGAACGACAGTAAGGTGCATTCTAGGAGTACCTTTGCATGGATATGCATTCTCACATGCGTTTGCTTTATTTTAAACTATGACTATCTTTTAGAAACTTTTATGAACTTGATGTAATCTCTTTTGAAACTACGGGTTGAACTTGTAGTAACTTGCAATACTTTCGCTAAATTATGTATGGTGTTACTTCTATATCTTGTGCGTTGTTACCCGGTACTGTTACACCTCGTGTTTCCGCTTTAGCGGGGTGTGACAGTCTCTTACACCTTTATGCCAATCATGGGTTACTTCGAGTTTATTCCACAAGACTCGGTCAACTCGTTTTCGAAGTCTGATGACTTGCTTCCTCAACTTGTCGACCTTGCTGACGTGGAAGTTGGAAAGGAGTATGAACTCGTGGTCTCAACTTACTCCGGTCTATATCGTTACCGGGTCGGAGACATACTTCGGGTCACGGGTTTCCACAATTCCTCCCCACAATTCAAGTTCATCAGAAGAAAGAATGTTTTACTTAGTATTGATGTCGATAAAACTGATGAAAACGAGCTGCAAACCGCTATTGAAAAGGCGTCAGAGCTTTTACGCTGAAGTATTGGAGTACACAAGCTTCGGTGATACGAAAACAATACCGGGTCATTATGTCATTTATTGGGAACTGTTGGTGAAAGATCCAACTAACGGGCCGGGCCCCGAGGTGTTGGACCAATGTTGTTTGGCAATGGAGGAATCTTTGAATTCTGTGTATCGACAGTGTCGGGTTGCAGATAATTCTATTGGTCCGTTGGAGATTCGTGTTGTAAAGAATGGTACGTTTGAGGAGTTGATGGATTACGCGATATCACGAGGGGCATCCTTGAATCAATATAAAGTTCCGCGGTGTGTTACTTTTGCACCCATCATGGAACTTTTGGATTCCATGGTTGTATCGACCCATTTCAGCCCGAATGCACCATATTGGGTCTCGGAACGACAATTTTAAAATTAAATACTTTCTTTGTTGCACTATACCTCAGAACCTGCATTGTTTGTTTAGAGAAGTGATGGGCCAGCATTTTCTTTGATGTGATTGTTGATAATAAAGGCTAACTAATCGCTTATGTTTAATTAAATGTGATGTGAATGTTGAAAAGCTAGACAACAGCCATATTCTTGGGCCACATTCAAAAGAAGTATTGGGCCTTTATTGAAGAAAAGTTCAATATTTCTAGTTAAACAGGAAAAGGAAAAATCTCGGAATAAAAAATGATTTTGTTTTTTAAAATTAATTTAAGGAAGGAAGTTATTTAAAGGAGATTTGAATTGTCACGTGCATATGAATCTGTAATAGTAGAGTGGACAAAAAAAAATTAATTAATAATGAAGATAGTACAAAGAATGGTGCGTGTGTAACGAGTGACAAAAGCTTGTGGTACCACACGATAACAACGTCCATCGCACACACTTCTCCCCCGCTTGGACCACGTACCTACCTACCTACTCAAATTTTGTACATTATAGATAAAAAAAAATGTACATGTCTTTAAAACTATATATGAGAAAAAGTGGTTGCCCTTGTATTTTTAAGGTTTGTTATTATTTTTCAACAGAAAGTAAAATTATTAATAATCACTAATCTAGAAGCGTATGAAAAATATGATAATATACACGTTACCATGTGTAAAATAGCTTGGGAAGTAGGATATGGGAATGTTGTAATTTTTATCAAGTAATAAAATTGTTTGCTTTTCTGAAAAAATATATAAAATTCATAGAGTGAGGTTCAAATGAGAATGGAAAATTTGGTGAGAATTGAAGAATCAAGAAGAATGCGTCACGTGTCACAAAACCTATTTTTTCACGTTTTTAAAAATCAAATATCTCACATAAGGTAAATCGAAAACTTATAAATATTACACCGTAAAAATCAACATTTTTTTCTCTTCGATTTGCTATCTCACAAAGTATACTTTCGACGACTATTTTTTTGGTTTTACAAATAGTACAAAATTAGTAACACGTGTGTTACTAGCTGGTATCATATGTGTTACTCGCTGATATTACATGTGTTACTAGATGATAACACATGTATTACTAGCTGCTATCACATGTGTTACTACGTTGGTAACACATGTGTTACTCGCTGGTAACACATGTGTTAGTTGTTTTGAAAACACACCGAAAAACGAAAAAAAAAATTCGTCAAAGTTATACCTTGTCACATCTCTAATTGAAAAGAATAAAACGCTGATTTCTATGGTGCAATTTTTGTGATTTTTCTTTAGTGACACGTGACGCATTCCTATTAGTTTCCTAAAAAATGATTTATGAATCAATTTTATTGTCCTGTTTTGACTTTTGAAGTCTTTCTTTTTCAACATTGACCTCAAATACTTTTGTTTGTGTTATGTAATATTTGATGTAAAATATATGAATGGATTGAGTTTTAAATGTATTTTCATTGGTATAATTTGCATCAAGTATTATATAACACAAACAAAAATATTTAAGGTTCAAGTTGTCAAAGAAAGACTCCAAAAGTCAAAAAAGGATAATAAAACTAGGACGGAGGGAGTACAATAATGATGGGTGGCAGAGATGATTACGATAGTTGATACCCTTTATTATTTTCGTATTCGACGTACTTGTATAAAAGTAGAGATTTTATAAATTTTTGTGTCAACATTGAATGTTTGAATAAATTTGCATATTTAGAGTGTGTTTGGCAAAATTAACTTGTAGCTGAAGCTGAAGCTTATAGCTGGAGCTGGTAGCTGGAGCTTATATTATAAGTTGGAAGCTGAAGCTTATGTGTTTACAAGTGTTTGGTAAAACTAGCTGGAGCTTATTAATGTAAGTTGATATAAAAGGACAAAAAATATATACTCCGTAATAAATAATTATATAAGGGATATATATGTAATTTCTACTTTAATAAACTTGTAGCTTATTTTTATAAGCTACTTCCATTTACTTTTTTTTCCAGAACTTATTTTTTCAATAAGCTACCAAATTTTATTATACCAAACAAAGCTTTTAGCTTAAGCTTGTGAAAAAAAATAAGCTTAAATTCCAATAAGCTCTCATAAACTAGGTTACTAAACATACCCTTAAGATTACAAAATATAAATAAAAGTAATAATTCGATATGAGTTTAATTTTTGTCATCTTCCTTCTTTTTTTCACTTGAGTATATGTCCAAATGCTAACAATACCACAAAATGGATTTTTTTAATTGTAAAGGGTGTTTGAAATTGTGTTTTCAAAACAAATTTTACATTGTTAAATTGCATTTAAAAAACATGTATCAACGCCCAGTGGTCAGGGAGTTTTCTATAACGTTTCTTCCTGAAGGTGATGAGTTCGAGCCTTGTTGTGAGGGGGAGTCCTGTGACGCTATACCCATCCAAGATATCGGAGAGCAACCCCTATAGTGTGTCGCCTTAGCTACGAACTTTGAGGCGGTTACTCGATTTTAGGGGAGTAACCGCTTGTGGAGATGATCGGGTGGGCCAAAAAGGTCCGTCAGTGATTCCACAACTGCCTTTCAAAAAAAAAAAACTTATATTTCTAAAAGTGCATTTTATCTATAATCTATAACTACTTATAAAGAGTTTTGGTTGTTGAATCTTACACTACTTAAAATTCATATTCCTAAATTACCCCTAACAAATGAAAAAATTGTACGCTTGCAAATCACTAGCAATCCATTTTGAATTTTTAAACAACTAAAAGCCATAAACAATTCACAATTACAAATTAATTTTTTTTGGATAGAGACATACGGGTTTCCATTTACACTTTGCATAGCACGTGGTACAAATTATGGATTCTTTTTTTTTTCTATACTACGGAGTATTCGAAAGACAAATCTAATTTGCTCTTTTAGCTTTTCTCTTACAATAAATTTCTATTTATGTCATTAAGTGAATCATATTCAACAACATAGTGTGAGAGTTATCTCTATTATTACTGCATTTTCTTTTATGTCATTGGGACTGTGCTACTTTGACATTCAAACGCAAGTGTTTTCTATAATATATCTTTATGACGACAGTAAACATGGATACTACATTTGTAAATTACATCATATATGTCTTCTCGATTTGACATAGTAGCTACTATTATTCCCGTCATAAAATAATGTTGTTTTATAAATTTGTTACTGCCGCATCGCACGGGTACTGTACTAGTCTTTAACAAATTCTATATAATAATATTTTTGCTAGTCTTTTTTTTTCTTTCTTTCTACATATGTGAATAAATAATTTTTCAAACACAAATCCTGATAACAGTCATTTGTAGAACACTGCAAACTAACTATAACGAACAATAATGCAGATCATTGATGGAACCTATCCATCGAAGATGTTGCTTGCACCATTAAACCATAAATTTGGAGCTTACTTCATGCCTTCAAACTCCATAAATCAGATATTTGCCCTTTTCGAGTTAGGCAAACTGAATAAAAAAAAAATCAATAATTCAAATCCACGACGACTAACTTGGGGGCAAAATAAAGGTTCATATTTATTTTCAAATAAGTAACTTAGGTAAGATTGGTACTTATATAAAAATTACTCCACTTTCGTAAGTATAGTGTTGGACAGCCTTCATCTCCATTGCGCTACACGGATGTTATCATTATTCTCTAGCTTATAGCTTATAGCACGATTATACTTAATTCTAAAATTACATATTGTATCATTGATTTTTAATTTCGTTCAGTTATAATTTTAATTTAATTAGTGGGTGTTTGGGGAGCTTATTTGAGTTGCTTATTACTTATAAGCAAATAAGCGGAGTATAAATTTTGGGTTTATTTTGAATCTTTTTACAAAAAAGCGAATAAGCTTTATAAAATGGACTTATCCAAACACTTATAGATTAAGCAATCAAAATAAGCTCCCGAACACCCTCTTATACGGTTATTTTATTACAGTTTGATTTTCACTCACCGCATAACAAAAAGATTCCTCATTTTTAATATTTTATACGATTCACGTGATTTGCATTTTCATAGTAGAGTTGTTAGAGTGGTTGGTAGAGAAAAACCCTTCTTCTTTTATTTTCTTTTTAAAATGTATTTTTTTCATCTTATATACAGTATATTTTTTAATATACACTAGAGTAAGGTTCAAATGAGTAGGGGTGTTAATGGTCCGGTTTGACCGGTTTGAGCCTAAAATCTAAACCAAATCAAAAATTACGGTTCGACGTTTTTCAAACCAAACCGCCCAATTTAATGTGTCAAACCAAACCAACCCAAATAATTGAAACCGGTTTGGTTCGGCCGGTTTGACGGTTTGAACCAATTTCGTTTATACATATATATAATTTTAATTCAAATTTTATTAACTAACATTCAAGTTAGATGATAAAAGTAGTAATGCAACTATGATTATCTTAGAAAATTTTTTAAAGATATAAATACATAGTCTAGTATTGGTGAAAGTGTTTTTAACAATATCATTTAATGATAATCGACTTTCATAACATTGTTACATAACCGAAAGTTTTTTTTATGATCTTTAATTTTGAATTTATTTAGTTGTATAAGTTAGCAACTATTCAAATGAACCCTTTAGGTACCATAGAAAAAACAAATATAGAGTTTGTTTGTTAAAGACAAATAATTCTTTTAAATTAAATATACATACTTAATGAGGAAATATGATACGGTCCGGTTCGGTTTAAACGGTCGGTTTGAGTCTTGAAACCGCGAACCGAACCATATATGACGGTTTTGAAAAACCTAAACCAGTAAACCAATTATGAACATAAAAACCGGCCAAACCGACCAAATTACTTCGGTTTGGCCGGTATAAACGGTTTCGGCCAAACCACGAACACTCCTACAAATGAGTACACCAATTTTGAGTGAGAATGAGGGAACCAACAGATTTCTGTCATGTGTCACTTTATTCTCTCTCCTCCACACTTTATTCTCTCTCCTCCACATTTTTAAAAATTAAATATCTCACAAACGGTAAGTCGAAAAATCATGAAAATTGCACCATAAAATTCAGCGTTTTCTCCTCTTCGATTTGCCGTCCCTCAAGGCATACTTTTGACAACTTTTTTTTTCTCATTTTTTTGTGGGTTTCACAAATTAGTAACACATGTGTTAGTGATTAGTTGTACATTTAATTTGTGGTTAAGGTTAGGGTTTAGGGTTAGGTTTAGGGTTTAGTAGGGTTTATGGTTTAAGGTTTATAAGGGTTTAGGGTTTAGAAGGGGTTCAAGGTTTAGGGTTTAGAAAGATTTAGGGTTTAGCGTTTTTTAAAGCGTTTAGGGTTTAGGGTTTGGGGTTTAGGGGTTAGGGTTTAGGGTTTAGGGTTTGAGGTTTGGGGTTTCGGGGAGAAACCCCAAACCTCAAACCATAAACCCTAAACCCTAACCCCTAAACCCCAAACCCTAAACCCTAAACGTAACACTTTAACACATGTGTTAGTAAATGTGAAACCCACCAAAAAAATGAAAAAAAAAAAAACTTTTCGAAAGTATGTCTTGAGGGACGGCAAATTGAAGAGGAGAAAACGACGAATTTAATGGTGCAATTTTCATAATTTTTCGATTTGTCGTTTGTGAGATAATTGATGTTGGGGGTAAATGAGTTTTGTACATGTGGAACATTCTCTTTGTACAAATGGCTTGATATCATTGGTTCCCTCATTCTCACACAAATTTCTATTCTCATTTGAACCCTACCCTACACTTATTATTTAAATGAATAAAAGCATAAAAACAAAGTAACATACTAAACGGATGGCTTATAAATGATGAAATGACATATGATTTTATTCGTACGTCTCCGGTCCATTTTATCTTCTTCGATATACCCTCCCTCAAACACAAAAAAGCATCCAACTTCATTAAATTAAAATTAAATTATTTATTGTACTCGTCTTTCACACCATCACTCCGGCTACCACGATAACCGCCGATTAAAATCATGACGTCGTCCCACCACCACCCATTACTCACTTCCAATGAACCCGAACCCGAAACCGCATATGACCCATCTGAAAAAGTCCACATCATAGGACTAGACGACGAAAACGACCGACACAATTTCGACGAATACGGCGACAAATCGCCGCCGTTTTCATGGCGAAAATTATGGTTATTCACTGGACCGGGTTTTTTAATGAGTATAGCTTTTTTGGATCCGGGTAATTTAGAAGGCGATCTTCAAGCAGGTGCGATTGCAGGTTACTCATTGTTATGGTTGCTTTTATGGGCTACGGCTATCGGCTTACTTGTTCAACTTTTATCGGCTCGGCTCGGCGTGGTTACTGGGAGGCATTTGGCTGAGCTGTGTAGGGAAGAATACCCAAATTGGGCTGGGAAGTTGTTGTGGATTATGACTGAAGTTGCATTAATTGGTGCTGATATACAAGAAGTTATTGGAAGTGCTATTGCTCTTAAGATTTTGACACTTGGCTTTTTACCACTTTGGGCTGGTGTTCTTATTACTGCTTTTGACTGGTAAACTATATTCATTTTTGCTATTGATTAATTGATGTTTTAATGTGTTTAATCCTAGAAATTGAAGATTCTATCGTTTTGTAAAAAAAGATGGTCCCTTTTGGATGAAATGTGTTTTCAGGGTTTGGATTGAGTTTTGATGAGTTGGGTGTTCATCAAAATGAGATTTTCAGTATTTTAGGATAAAAATGTTTGTCAAGATTAAGATTGGGTGTTGATGTTTTTGGGTGCATATCAAAGTTGGATCTCTAATACTTTAATTGGTGAATATGGTTTTTGTTAGTTTGTTTGTATGTGTGCCTATTTTTGTGATTTGATTTGTTAAGTTTTGTTAGTTTTGGCATCTTGGATTGGTTTGGTCTGTTAATAGTTTACACTGACATATTGCAGATGGAAAAGTTTGGTTTTTTTATTGGTTTGTTGTAAGACTTAAGATGGGTTTTGTCTGTTTCTATATATTGGATGTTTGATAGTGTAGTTCATCAAGATGGTTACTTGATCCTGATTCTTTTAATGAATTTTATGTAGTTTGTTAGATTATGTATGTCTGTCTCCTTTCCTGCTTTGGTTTTAATTTGCAATTTGTGTCTGGAATGGTTTAATCAATAGATTGTTGAATATTAGTTACATGGTGCTTTACAGTATTTTAATTTCTTCTAATCTTCACTGCAGTTTCATCTTCTTATTTCTTGAAAACTATGGTGTAAGGAAACTAGAAGCTCTTTTTGCAGTGCTAATTGCCGTCATGGCAATCTCATTCGCATGGATGTTTGGTGAAACTAAGCCTAATGCCAAGGAGCTTCTTATTGGTAAGAAAAATTAAAATCTCTCTTCATTAATTAAAACTGCTAATATTATTGTGTAAAATATAAAAAATGTTTTCGTCTTTGCTGTAAGGTATGGTGGTTCCTAAACTGAACTCAAAAACAATCCAGCAAGCAGTGGGAGTTGTAGGCTGCATTATAATGCCACACAATGTGTTCTTACATTCTGCACTTGTACAATCGAGAGAAGTTGACCCACGGAAAACGGGTCGGGTCCGAGAAGCTATCAAGTACTACTCAATAGAATCGGCTATAGCACTTGCTTTATCGTTCATAATCAATCTTTTTGTGACCACTGTATTTGCAAAGGCATTCTTTGGTACTGCAATAGCCGACACCATTGGTCTCGGTAACGCGGGCCAGTTTCTCGAAGAGAAATTTGGTGGTGGTTTTGTACCGATTCTGTATATTTGGGCTATAGGGTTGTTAGCAGCTGGACAAAGTAGTACAATCACGGGTACATACGCCGGGCAGTTTATCATGGGAGGTTTTCTTGACTTGAGATTGAAGAAATGGGCTAGGGCGTTGATAACACGAAGTTGTGCTATAATTCCGACATTGATAGTTGCTTTAATTTTTGATAGTTCTGAGGATACTTTGGATGCTCTGAATGAATGGCTTAATGTGCTTCAGTCTGTTCAGATCCCGTTTGCACTTATTCCCCTTTTGTGTTTAGTGGCCAAAGACGATCTCATGGGTGTTTTCAAGATTGGCCCTGTTCTAAAGGTATGAGTATTACTCAAAATTATTAATTCAAGAAAATGTGTATTGCTGCATCCTTTGCACATCAATATGCTCAGAGGTTGTAAGATGGGCGGGTTGGGTAATGGGTCGAGACAGGTTTGGCTTGAAATGGCTATGTTGAAAAGAATCCTTTTTTCTGTTTGTATTTTCAGTAACTTAGTTTCTTGAATAATTACCGTGTTAATCTCAAATACTAAAACAGTATCATTATATTAATAATCTAAATCTTTGAATATAACAATTTAGGGACGCTGTATGCTTTCTGAATATAGTTTACTCGACTTTCAAATCGTTTGATGTCTTCCATTTTTTTGCTAATATTCTCAATTTAACCATACAAAACACAACCCAAATTGACTCGTTTATTAGTAAATGGGTTGAAGTTGCCACTTTCAAATATGCCTTTCTAGTATCTAGTATAGAGGTGGCAGAATGGATGGGTAGGGTAACGGGTCCAAACATGTAAAGTTTTTGTGCAGGCTGGTTACGTCGACCCAGACACTTTTTTGTATTCTATTTTGACCTTAAGTACTTAATGCTGTAAAAAACTTGCTATTATACTTCAGTTTTTTTTAATCCAGCGAAATACGAGGTTTTATGCATTTTCACACACTTTGGGCGACTTTTGACACATTTCTATTATAGCTACTAATGGACTTGCATATGGCATGTATAAAGTAAAGTACAACACACATCTATCTATTTACTTAAAATGGGTCAATATTGCCATCTCTATTCTTGTGCCTCATTTGCAAAATATTAATGTAATTATATCTTCAAGACACAAAAAATCGTGATGTCATTTGTGAATGGTTTTGTTTGCAGACAATCTCATGGCTCGTGGCTGCACTAGTGATAGCAATAAATGGGTACTTATTGCAACAATTTTTCGCTGAACAAGTAAGCGGGGTAGCCTTTACATCTATAGTCATCGTTTTCACTGCTGCATATGTTGCATTCGTTGTATACCTCATATGGCGAAGCATTACGGTTTCCACTTTTGGTGTCTTGAAGCCTAGAAGCCCAGTAATGTAGGTGGTTACCCAAAGGTAAAAATAGATGTATTTTTGGTTTCTAAGCCATTCTGTAGTATTGTAGCACGAGTTGTATCACGTGACCTCCTTTTGAAGGTTGAGCATGTTGCACCATTGTAAGTTGTAACAGTATGTAACTTAAGTTTAAGCAAGTGATTTGCTCTGGGTTTCGATTATTTAAATTAAAGCCCGTATCTCTTTATTTCCAACATCGTGTGAAGTGCTTATAATTAATTTGTGTTATGAGGCTGTTTGGATTAGTTTATTTTGAAGCGTTTAGCAAGTCTTAAACATGTTTATTATGAAGTGCTTATTACTTATAAAGTAAGCATATAAGCAATTTTAAGAATGTTACACCAACTTTTATGCATCTTAATGTATACTCTACAACAATATAATGCATATCTTCGATGAATTTATCAAAAACTTATTGTATTTATCGATCTTACAAAAGCTTTCAGTAAAATAGTACTACGTATTACTTAATATCAACTCGTTACTTGGTAACCATGCATTCATTATCCTGATCACCAAGCGATTAGCAACCTAAACTACCACGTGAGAGAATTACAAAATTAACGTGATTGTTTCACATATTACGTCTTACATCACGTCATTTTGTATAAATTCTTTTGTAAATGGTTAATGATGAATCCACCTTTCAATTTGATAAATCCACTATTGACATACTTCATGTCAATTGTGGATTTATCAAATTGAAAGGTGGATTTATCACTGCCTTTTGTAAATCTATAGAAATAGAAATTAAATAAAGTAACATAACAATATTTTGGTATAGGCAAACAAAAAATGCTACTCCATATAATAATTACGAGGGAAAATGATTGGTGGACCTAAAATTGTAGACCTAAATATAGACCTAACAATATGATTGGTAAATGTAAAAAATTGATTGGATGAGATTCAGAGAGAGAAAAAAAATTAACCAACCATATTTTTAGGTCAATATTTAGGTCTCTGTAATTAGGTCTATATAGCATTACTCAATTACGAGTATAAAACAAGCCACCTTTCGTTTTGCTTTGTTCCGTTTTGATCTCTTTCTAACTTCCAGATCCGGTTAACGTAAATTGGAACCACTATATAACAATAAAACGTTAGCTCACCCTCACCGGAAACTGAAAACCTAACACACATTAACAACTTTCTCCATCTTCATAACCACATTATGTCACGATTCACCTGTTTACCGGCGTCATCTACTTCCGTTACCGTTACCGTGATCGTAACGATTACTACGTTGATTAATATTTTACAATCGTCGTTTCTTGTGTACGCGATTGTTGATGATCCAACCGCTATTATTCTCCGTCAACCGCATTCCGGTAGCAACCGTCACATCATGTTTTTACCTCTTTTTCATTCTCCGCCTAACTCCTCTCGTTTCTCCGGCGACTCTCGCCGCCACCTCCAGAAATCCGATACTGATCCTCTCCCTAACGCTCGGATGGCTCTTCATGATGATCTCCTTCTCAACGGGTATCATATCATTTCAGTTTCAATTTATATACGGAGTATATGCATAAATTTAATGTGTGTTTAATTGTGGAATTGAACGAGCATTGAGTAGATATATTGGTTAATTGAATGATGAATTGATTATAATTAGGTATTATACGACGAGGCTGTGGATCGGGTCACCACCTCAGATGTTTGCACTTATAGTTGATACAGGAAGTACTGTTACTTATGTTCCATGTTCTACCTGTGAAAAATGTGGCAAGCATCAGGTACGTCCATTTGTAGTGAAGTTCAAATAAAAAGCTTCAATGCATTTGTTTGTTCAATTAAAAACACGAACACTTGATGCAGCATTTTGTTCTCTTTCAGAGTGATGTAATGGTTTAAATATCTGTTAGGAGCTTTTATCTTATAGTGATGGTAGGATGGGATATAAGGAATTGTATGTTTCGTTGTTGTTGAAGCAAATAGACCTTAATGTCATGAATGAGGCTGTGTTACATTGACCCATGTGTGTTTTAGATAGGTGAATTTTGATCCATATGAGCTACAGTCATCTTATATAAGCATATATATGTTTGCTAAGCCTCTTAAGTCTCTGAATATAATCTATTGATCTCACCAGGACCCAAAGTTTGATCCAGAGTCATCTAGCTCATATGAACCTGTGCAATGCAATATTGATTGCTTATGTGACAATGACAAAAAGCAGTGTATATATGAAAGGCAATATGCTGAAATGAGTTCTAGCAGTGGTGTCCTTGGTGAGGATATAATATCATTTGGCAACCTAAGTGACCTATCACCTCAGCGTGCTACCTTCGGTTGTGAAAATTTGGAAACTGGAGATCTGTACAGTCAACATGCTGATGGAATAATGGGTTTGGGCCGTGGTGATCTTAGTCTAGTTGATCAACTTGTTGATAAAGGGGTAATTAGTGACTCATTTTCTTTATGTTATGGTGGAATGGATGTCGGTGGTGGTGCCATGGTTCTTGGTGATATTTCTCCCCCACCTGGGGTGGTCTATGCCTACTCAGACCCTGTACGCAGGTATGTTTTGTATCTATCCTTCTTATAGATACAAAACTTAACGTCTTTCTCTAACAAAATACGCTTAATACATCTCACACATTTACTCTAGTCTCGGGGTGGCAACAGCCCATATTACAATATTGAGCTGAAGGAGTTACATGTTGCTGGGAAGCGGTTGCCTTTAAATCCTAGTGTTTTTGATGGAAAGCATGGAACAGTCTTAGACAGTGGAACAACATATGCGTACCTACCTGAAGCAGCTTTTCTTGCATTTAAGGATGCTGTAAGATCCACATCTTCTAAACTTTTAAATTTGTATTTGCTTTAGTTCAATATTGTATTGCTGTTAGATGACAAGGGTTAATCTTACTTGATCAAAGTAGTTGTATTTTGACTGCTTGAATCAGTTATTGAAGGAACTTGATCATATTCAAGATCCTAGTGTATTTTAATTCCCTGATTGATGACCTGCCACCTGTAACTTACATTTGCAATACCTTTTTCCCCCCTCCATGTACTTGCCATTTTATTCCTTTTCTAAAAGTTTTCAAACTTTGCATGCAGATCATGAAAGAACTTCATTCTCTCAAACAGATCAAAGGTCCTGATCCAAGTTATAATGACATTTGCTTCTCTGGTGCTGGAAGGTGTTGTTTGTGAACTATGGATATGTAGCAGTAATCACAGATTATTATCGTGTTCAAGTGGAACTGATATTTAGTGTTTTTTACTTCAGTGATGCATCAAAACTCTCGGATTCCTTTCCGTCAGTTGACATGGTTTTCGGAAAAGGACACAAGCTGTCACTATCCCCTGAGAATTACTTATTTAGGGTGAGCTTTTATGTAACTCTGTTTTTTCATTTTTCTTCAGATCATTTTATATGATACCATCGAAGTTTGCCGTTGTCTACTTTTATCTCGTTTTTTATTTCTATTTTTTTAACATGAAAAAGCACTCAAGGGTTCGTGGTGCATATTGCCTGGGGATTTTCCAGAACGGAAAGGATCCAACAACTCTTTTAGGAGGTATTTAAATTTCACCAGATGGGTTTCCCTGCTCAAGTATTTTATCTTTTTCATATCAAGAAAATTATGACTGAAATATCATGTTTGATTCAGGCATCATTGCCCGCAATACTTTTGTTATGTATGACCGTGAAAATGACAAGATTGGGTTCTGGAAAACTAATTGTTCTGATCTATGGGCAAGACTTCATTCTTCTGATTCGCCTCCTTCTCCATCAGATGGATCACATCCGAGTGCAGATATGCCTCCTTCCTCGGCTCCAATAGGGATGCCATATCATATTTCTCCAGGTACAATAAGTTTGTTTTTTAAGTGCCATAGTTTATCCTAGTCTTACTTGTTATGTTTGAGGCCTAACTAGACAAAGATGTAGAATAGGAGTGTCGTGGGTGTGTGAGTTTGCTGTTTAAAAAAGGAAAAGTCTATTAAAGAGGGTTAAATGTTTTAGTTTGCCTCTCGAAAGTAAGACCAATCTAGTAGAGTTAGCCTATCTCTTTAATTTAGGTACTCACCTTGCTCGTATTGTTTATTGCTATTTCATTCGGTTTACTGTTGAGTTTTCTTTTTATTTTTTGTTCGGGCCATATCTTTTTGCCATGCAAGTAGGTTGATCACTTAATTTTGTAATCTGTCCTGTGTACAAGGAAAATGCAATTTATAAGTTCAAGTTTTCCCATATTTACGGATTTACCAATATTGTATAACCAAGTATCCACCAATGTATCTTTTCATTTAGACAACATGTTTGACCTATCAGTTGTGTTCTTTGTACATAAAAAGTTATATACATAAGCGTAAATCCACCAAACTTTTTCTTTTGTACATTAAAATACAAGTTGCATGTTGAGATTATTCCAATTTTTATTTATTTATATATCAGTATTAGTAATTATTTTTATTTTTTTGTGTTGCTGTGGCAATTAGACAAATTTTAAAGCAAGTGGTACATGCCAAACTAAAATCCCCCCTCCCTTTTTTTATGCGATGAAATGAGAGATTAAAAAAGCTAACTAAGTATGTTTCTTTTTTACTTCTTCGTTTTTTAGGTAGAAATTATTGGTTAAAATAATGACTGGGTAAATATAACACTTCCACTAATCATACATTTTGTGTGAGACACATTATTTCTTATTTTCTTTGCATTGCAGGTTCGAAAGTTGGAAGCATTATATTTTACATGTCTCTGAATATTAGATATTCTAAGTTGGAACCCCAAATCACAGAGCTTACACAGTATATTGCCATGGAGTTGGATGTTAACATTTCTCAGGTATTTTCAGGTTACAGTTGCAACTTGCAAGTGACTACTTCAGCTAATAAAAAAATTCTTCTTGGCAAGTAAGTTTACATATTAAGCACAAGTTTCTGTAAATACTCAGGTTAAGTTGCTGGATTTTACATCCGAGGGAAATGGCTCCCTTACAATATGGTCCATCACTCCACTAAAACCTGCTGAATATTTGTCCAACGCAACTGCATCCGTGAGTTATATATACTACTTATTTTTTTTTTGGATAAAATATATACTACTTATTTAAGTAATGCTACCAATCTTTTACTTTATCAAGTAAACTACAAACTTTTTATTTGTTTCTGCTGACAGGATATTATTGCTCAGATAGCTCAAGATGAGATACACCTTCCTAGAAGCTTTGGAACTCATCGGATATCCAATTGGTTTATTGAATCAGAACCAAATAGGTATACGGATTGTAGGCTCTTGGATATTATTGTAGATGTTAAGGTTTATGGCGATTTCAGATAAACGTCCGTTAACATACTTGTGAAAATGATACGCAGAACATGGTGGCAGAAATACATGGTTGCAGTCATAATATTCATTTTGGCTTTAATATTTGGATGTTCGGTTCTTGTTACATGGTGGTACTGGAGACACACGCACCGCAATAAGATTCCATATAGGCCAGTAGATTCAGCTGTGCCCGAGCAAGAACTTCAGCCGCTGTGATCTAACCAATATTACGTGCAAAAACTATGTGGTCACGAGGGATGGATTACTGGGATCACCTGCAACAAGGTGATCAAAGTTTTGCGCAGTAACACCAATTGCACATACTGATAATTGATCATTTTTTGATTAATGCTCTAAAAACTGCTTATAAATTTTCAAAGGCAAATTTAGACATATTATAGTATTGAATATATATAAAAAAAAAAGTATTAAGGCATGCTTGAATTAGTATGTGTATATACCTTTATATTGCATTCAGGATATTTATTTATTTATTTATTTTGTTTAAAAGGCAAAATATATGATGCTGCCAATCATATTGTTTTAACTAGTAATATACTTTTAGAAATACTGAAAAGGATACTGTGGGTCTGTGGTCAAGTCCTAATCTATGAAATGGTTAAAAGTTTATGAGAATCGTTACACATGTTATTTTTAACCAAAATTATTAACTTTATGCATTCTTGTCAACTGTAACATTTTATTATCTATATCAGACTTGTGTGGTTGTATCAACAATCCCTTTCTGTTGTTGATCTTTGATCATTCTTTGCAGGCCATCAAACGAGTAATGAATTTATAAGTTATGATCCAATTGATGTAAAAATTGCTCCAGTTTACCATCTTGAAAACAACAGATGATATAAGAAGAAATTATTTGTGTCACACGTAAGTTACGTGATATTCTCAGATCACTGTTTAGTAAATACTAATGTTCTTGTTAAACATACTTCAGATTTCTAATATGATAATTTTCTTTAATGCATAGTTTAATCAAATGATCATTTTTCCTTTAACACTAACTTTAAATATCGTTTGATTAATTCAAAAGAAATATTCTTTTGGTATTATTTAAGTTACATATTTGCTTATATAGAGTATAGGGTAAGGTTCAAATGAGACTAAAAATCTGTGTGAGAATAGAGGAACAATGATACGGTGCCATGTGTACAAAGAGAATACAAAACCCATTTACCCCTTAAGTTAAATATCTCACAAACGACAAATCGAAAAATTATGAAAATTGCACCATTAGATTCAGCGTTTGATCCTCTTCGATTTGCCGTCCATTAAGGCATACTTTCGACGAGTTTTTTTTTTCATTATTTTTAGTGGGTTTCACATTACTAACACGTGTGTTACAGTGTTGCGTTTAGGGTTTGGGGTTTAGGGGTTAGGGTTTAGGATTGGGAGTTTGGGGTTTCGGGACGAAACCCCAAACTCCCAACCCTAAACCCTAAACCCTAACCCCTAAACCCCAAACCCTAAACCCTAAACGCTTTATAAAACTCTAAACCCTAAATCATACTAAACCCTAAACCCTGCTAAACCCTAACACTAAACACTGCTAAACCCTAACACTAAACCCTGCTAAACCTAACTCTAAACCCTAACCCTAAACCCTAAATCAAATGTACAATCAATCACTAACACATGTGTTACTAATATGTAAAACCCACCAAAATATGAAGAAAAAAAAAAGTTCGTTTGAAGTATGCCTTGATGGACAGCAAATCGAAGAGGATAAAACGTTGAAAAATATGGTGCAATTTTCATGATTTTTCGACTTGTCGTTTGTGAGATATTTAATTTTTAAAAACTTGGATGAGAGAGAAAAAAGTGACATGTGACATATTGTGGTTGGTTCTCCCATTCTCACACAAAATAAATGGTCTCAATTGAACTCTTCTCATAAAGTATATAATCTTTATTATTGGATACTTAAGATCTTCTTCCACGTATTCCATGTGATAGCAACTTCAAATTTCAGTGGAAGAAGTCAATTTTTTTTAATAGGACGGGTTTGGCTAACTTATGTTTTAAGGGCATAAGTTAATAGTCATTAAGTGCACTCAAAGTTTCCAATTAAATTGAAATATCCATATAAAAATTCTTTAATCCCATTTATAAGTATACAATAAATATAAGTTTGAATATTTATGAAATTTTACACTTCACAAAACACTCTTTAACTTATTCTCATAGGGCAAAAATTACTCAAATCAAAAAGATATACCCGGCAAATAAACATCAAAATTTACCAAATGTTTAGACCTTTAAGTTTTTAGATACGACATTAAATTAAACAAAACTTATTATATTTCTACGTTTAAGACAAGAGTAATTAAATAAATGTGATAATTCGCACATCACTAAACGTACTAAATTATATAATTATAGTGATCAAGTGAAGTTAGTACGCATAAAATTTATTAAGGGAAAATCTAACTTGAAAAAGTTAAGAACATTTAATGAAGTTGAATTTACTTAAAATAATATAATAAATTGTAATTAATAAAACTGTATAATTAGAAATTAGTGAGTTTAATAAATGAATTGGGTAATATTTTTAGGAATTTTGAGGATTTAATTAGCATTATCTTGTGCCCTAAGGCCTAAAGACACAAATTAGCCAAACACATTTATTAATTCTTATTCCTCATCAATACGTTACCACTTCCTTCCTTTTCTAGATCGCAATCTTATTAAAACCATAATCAAACTTTATAAGATGGGAAAAACTAACTAATGTCTTAAGGGCACAAGTTAATGTTTAATATTGCCATCTACGGAGTATAACACTAAAACAATTGATACGCACGCCTAAAAGGAAATTAGAGAGTTAATTGAATACATTTTCAAATATTTATATAAATATTTGATGCATTAAATGAAGCTTAACATCTTCCCTTTGTAAGATTTATTATTATTTGTATTCGTTTATCTGATATATATATATATATTATGTAAGTATCAAGTTCATTGACTTGTATTTATGGTCTGTATGAACTTAAGCAAAACCATGTGTTGGAAAAAACTAATAAATAAATGCCAAAATGGTTGAAAAACAGCAGTCGAATGATGACGAAAGACAACACAATTACAACCAAAATGAAATAAAAACCCCAATCATCATAACACAAATATTCATCTCCTCTTTAATTTAACAAATTAACTTCAAATTTCTCACAAGTCGCCCCAAATTTCAACCGAAAATCTGCCGATAGTCGGACGTCCATCTTCAGGTGACCTCTTTACTCTTGCGATTAATTAATTAATTCATTTTCAGCTCATTTGTTGTTTCTAGGGTTTCATTTTCATACTGTTTCACAATCTCTGTTTGACTAATTCAATTGATGTAATTCACGCGTTATTGAATCCACGTTTTGATCTAATTAGATGTTTACGTATAGGTATATATATGTATAGATGAATTCAGTTTTACTTACTGCTTATTCATTAATTGCTTGTTGCTTCTGTAGTATTAATTACCAATGTGAACAAGATCCTATCAATTTACAAATCACAAGTTTGCAGAGATAGATAGGTTAGTCATGTTTGTATCTACTTATCAATCTGGTTATATAGATATGAATTTTTGTTTGTATTAATGATTGATTACTGATTTACACAGGTGCGATGGAGATATCGCTGTTAAAAGTGCTTGTTAAAAATATTGCTACGTTTCTTCAACTGTCATTTCAAGATAACAAATATAGTGGCATTGTTAACAAGTATTACATTAAGATTGAAGAAGTACTGAAGATAATTAAGCCTGTGCTTGAGTCTATTATTGATGCTGAGGTGGCATCAAATGAATCTTTACAGAAGGAATTTGCGGGCATTAGTCAGTCTGTCGATGAACTCAGGGAGGTGCTAGAAGATTCTCATTCGTTGATGAGTAAAGTTTACTTTGTATGTTACGAGGCAAAGTTAATGATTTTCGTGCTGTGGTTATTGACTCATTAGGCACTAGACTTTACTAATTAATTCCGTTATTTAAAGGTTTTGAAGGTTGGATCGTTGTTTGGAAAAGTTCAGACTCATGGTCTAGAACTCCTTGAGCTGCTGCAATCATGTGAAGAACTTCCTGTTGAATTGAGTTCACCATCACTTGAGGTATACCTTCACAATGTAACATCTAGTTGAAACTGCTATCTTCTTTGAATGAATGGAAAATAACACATCCTTTTATGTGACATATCTGATTGCAGCATTGTGTGCAGAAAATTAAGCATATGGGATATGAAAGTCCATCAGCTATTGTGTCCAAAGCTATAAGGGATCAAGTGGAAGGCACCGGACCTAGCTCAGATATCAGGTCAAAAATTGCTGATTTGCTTTGCTTAAAGTCAAACCAAGAACTTTTGATCGAGTTGGTTGCCCTAGAACAACTGAAGGAGAATGCTGAACAAGCAGAGAAGAATGGGGATGTAGAGTATATTGAGGAAATGATTGCACTTATAACCTACATGCATGATTGCTTTGTTGAGTTGAAACAATCAAAGAGCTACACTCCTGTACCGATACCTTCAGACTTTTGTTGCCCATTATCGCTTGAATTGATGACCGACCCTGTAATTGTAGCTTCTGGACAAACATATGAACGGGTTTATATACATAACTGGATTGATCTTGGGCTTATGGTTTGTCCAAAAACAATGCAAACTCTTGTCCACACTAATCTTATTCCTAATTACACTGTGAAGGCACTGATTGCAAATTGGTGCGAATCCAACAATGTTAAGCTGCCAGACCCTGTGAAGTCCACAAGCTTGAACCAACTTGGTTCACCTAGATCTCTGGTGCATCATGCTCCTTCGTCTTCAGAAGATTCCATGGCTGGAATATCTGAAAATGTGCATAAATTAGACATTGGCAATGGTAGGGTAGATGAATCTAGGGAGAGAAGTTTGGATACTGGTGGACCTTCATCCATATTATCACCAAGAAAAGAATCTTTCGGAGGTGGTGGAGCAGATGAAGGGTCAACAAAGCAAACACATGATGCAAATGGTGAGTCTTTATTACAGGCAGCAACAACATATACTAGCGATGCTTCCGTAGAAGTGGTAGCAGAGCCTCAGCCTGCTGTTGCAGCCGAGAGTGCCGTCCCACAAAGGGAGCAACATGAATATTCACCTCGATTCAGAAACCGATCACGAAATCAAATGTGGCGCAGACCTTCTGAAAGAATGGTTACCGAAATGCGACCTGATCTCAGTGGAGTCGAAACTCAAGTAAAAAAATTAGTGGAAGACTTGAGTAGCGCTTCACTTGATATAGTAAAGAATGCTACTCTTGAACTCAGATTACTAGCTAGACATGATAAGGATATCCGAAATGTAATAGCCAACTGTGGTGCCATCCCCTTATTAATCAGCCTGCTTCATTCACCTGACCAAAATATCCAAGAAAATTCGGTCACTGCCCTTCTTAACTTATCGATAAATGATATTAACAAAACCGCCATCGGTAATGCTGATGCAATCGAACCATTGATTCACGTCCTCCAGACTGGAAGCTCAGAGGCAAAAGAGAATTCTGCTGCAACACTCTTTAGTCTTTCAGTTATTGAAGAAAACAAAATAAAGATTGGGAGGTCAGGAGCAATCGGGCCTCTGGTTGATTTATTGGGAAATGGGACTCCACGAGGGAAGAAAGATGCAGCCACAGCTTTATTTAATCTATCCACATTTCATGAAAATAAGTCCCGAATTGTGCAGGAGGGTGCTGTGAAGTACCTTGTAGAGTTGATGGACCCTGCAACTGGGATGGTTGATAAGGCGGTTGCTGTTCTGTCAAATCTTGCTACCATTCCCGAGGGGAGAGCCGGGATTGGTCAAGAGGGTGGTATACCTATTCTTGTTGAAGTGGTTGAATTGGGTTCAGCTCGAGGAAAGGAAAATGCTGCAGCAGCCCTTTTACAGTTGTGTACTAATAGCAGTAGATTTTGCAGTATGGTGCTCCAGGAAGGAGCTGTTCCACCATTGGTGGCTTTGTCACAGTCTGGTACGCCGAGAGCCAAGGAAAAGGTGATTTTTTTTGTTTCTTTTTTCGATACCCTGTTTTCATATTGGTTGGGTTTTATGTTTTTCATGTGAAGTTGGATTCTGTTTATATTCTTGCAGGCTCAATCGCTGATTAGTTACTTTAGAAATCAGCGCCATGGCAATGGTGGGAGGAGATGAGGAAATTCTGTTGGTATGAGGCTTTATTTATCATTTTTTGGTAAGCTTTGTGTACACTTGTAAATCTAATGTTGCAAATATGCATAAGATTAGGAAAGGGGAAAGAGGATACATGATTTTTTGAGGGGCTTGATTGAGATATCTGATGAATAACCATTTTTTTTTCTTTGTGAAGTTCATGTTTTTTTCTGTATATGTTTGTTGTAGTTTTGAGAACAACTTTATTTATTTTATTGAATTTTTTAAATGATGGTATGCTTTGTTTCCTTTCTCATAACTATATTTTTTTTTTGTCATTTCATCATATGCATATTGTGGACAAGCACTGCCATTTTTCTGGTATTTCTAGCTACCATCTGAACATCATGTTATCTGTAAGATACAACCTAGAATTGCTGATAATTTACATAATTATAATACACTAGACACTCAATAAGAGTTTACTTTGTGGTTTGTAACTATATGGTTTTTGTCTCTGACTAAATTACCTTAATTACCTCTCCAGTAGCAATGTCAGCATCTAATAACGAAGATTCATCATAGAACTAGGTTCAAGCTATTTCACATAGCCGAAAAGAACATTTCCAGATAATAATATTCATACATTAATACAACTAACTTAAGTATGTATCTGTTTGATAAAAGAAAATTGCTACTGTAGCAATCAATAAACACATGAGTAAGGTTCCAGTTGAAAAGAATGTAACCACATATGAAGGAAAATTACACAGTTTCCTTAGCCTTGTAGAGCAAAGTATGCGCATATCACATATTTTCTGTCGATTTGTCATACTTCTCTGTTTTCCTTCACGTAAAGATGGTTGGTTTTCCTCGCAAGCAGTTCCTGTGTCTAACAGTACAAGGCTTTCGACACACGTTACCACGTCGATATTGTAAGAAGAAACATCAAAATCAACAAGTGTTGATAGCGTCCTGTTTAGAGAATCATAAACCTGCAACTCCTTATGTAAAAGAGTAATTGAACTTTGAACGCTAAGTTGCCATTGATGGTAAGTTGCAACGCTCTCCTTACTCCAATTTTGTTGGTATACAATTTAAGATGCACACGCCAAGAAGGAATATTGCTGTACTCTGTTCTAAGGCTTAACCCAAATCCGCATATCATCACCTTCAAGGTAAACTATAGCTAGCGAACTGTTGATTACTGTTAAATGTATAGGAATCCGACGGGGTTCTTTTGATAAGGGTTCTGGTAATTCAATCATGTGAAAAACATTAGTGCTAAAATCAAATGTCATTGTATATTGACTGGTGTCTCTTTCATCTGATTCATTTGTATCATATCATTCTAACATTCCAATGCAATGCTCCTTAAAAAAACCCCTAGTGAAGTCACATGAGAAAACGGAGTAGCAAGGGAAGGAATTTGACTCCAAGTACCTTTCTTCATGGTGTAAACGTATGTAGTATTTTCGTCTTTTATACGATTGAAGCATATCATAACAATCTTGTAATCATTCATGGTTAGGTCAAACCCAAACCCAAAGTACCAACGATTGTCTTCAAAAGGAAAATGGTATCTTGGAGAGTCTGGTATCCTTAGCTTGCGTCTAATTGGAGGGTTCCATAGACTAATTTCACCTCCCTCAGCAAACAAAAATATAATTCCGTCACATCCACCGAAAAATAAGATAAATGTCTCTATAGGACCCTTCACCGGTGTAAATTTGTAATGCCAACGTATCCATTTCTAGAACACAATGGCAATTGGTCTTCTGAATGTAATGTATAAAAGTATTTAGCGTTAGCTATTTTGTCCTTGCCATATTGTGACGATATGAAATAATTTTAACTTTCCTGTACACATGGTTGTATTAGCAAAAGTCAAAATAACAACTTCACATACGGAACACATCTATTCTGTAACAACCAATCTCTAACAACCTATTTATATACTAGTAAAAAAAGTTGAAGTGTGGAGATTGGAGAACCAGTTTTTTTGACTTGATGTTATTGGGCTGGTGTGAAAGTGAACTAATTAGACAATCAAGTCTTAGAAAAATTATTAAATTTGTTGAAAAACTGTAGCCAAATGATGACCAAAGACAAGAAAATCATAAGGAAAATGTTACAAAAAGCCAACAATAAATTACAAGGAAGGTTCATATGATAGGAAATAAAAGTAAAAAAAGAAGAAGAAAAAAAGAAATTCAAGTTCTTTAGAGATCAATCCAAGTATCAACCAGGTACGACGTAGCTTTTCAGGTGAACTCTTGATCACTGTTGGACTAACTCAATTTTTGTACTTGATGCTGCACGTTATAAAATTGATGTTTGGTCATTTATAGACCTGTTATCGGGAGATCGTAAGGCTCCATGGCTTAAGAGTACTGACTACTACTACTACTAATATACAACAATTTACTTGTTTAGTGCAGGTGCAATGGAGATATCACTGTCAGAAGTGATTGTTAAAAGTATTGCTAGTTTTCTTCAACTGTCCTACCAAGATAACAAATATACTGACGTTGTTGAAAAGTATTACATAAAGATTGGAGAAGTACTCAAGTTGATTAAGCCAGTAGTTGAGTCTATTGTCGATGCTGAGGTGGCTTCAAATGAATCACTACAGAAGGATTTTGCAGGCATGAGTCAGTCTGTCGATGAACTCCGGGAGCTGCTAAAAGATTCTCATCCGTTGATGAGTAAAGTTTACTTTGTATGTTCGACAATCCTTCACTTCCAAGTATCAGAATTATATGTTTTCCTGATAACGTTATTGACATCATCTTTTGTGCTCTAAAGGTTTTGAAGGTGGAGTCATTGTTTACGAAAGTTCAGACTCACTGCCTAGACCTCATTGACATGCTGAAATCGTTTGAAGGACTTCCTGTTGAAATGAATTTATCATCGTTTGAGGTGCCTTTTTAATTGAGCTTTCTATAAATCAACTATAACACTTTATTTACTTTTTATACATGTTACAAAATCAATAGCAGCATTGTGTGCAGACAATCAAGAATTTGGGATATGAAAAGTCATTTGTTATTGTCTCTAAAGCCATAAGTGATCAATTAGAGGGCACGAAACCTGGCTCTTATATCATGTCAAAAATTGCTGATTTGCTTAGCTTAAAATCAAATCAAGAACTTTTAATCGAGTTAGTTGCGCTTGAAAACTTAAAGGAGACTGCTGTACAAGGAGATCAGAAGATAGGGGATGTTGAATATATTAAAGGAATGATATCACTTGTTACTCAAATGCATTATTCCTTTGTTGAAATGAAACAGTTACAAAGCTGCAATCCAGTACCAATACCGCCCGATTTTTGTTGCCCGTTATCACTTGAATTGATGACTGACCCTGTAATTGTAGCTTCCGGACAAACATATGATCGGGTGTATATTCGTAATTGGATTGATCTTGGGCTTATGGTATGTCCTAAAACAATGCAAACTCTAGTGCATGATAATCTTATTCCTAATTACACCGTTAAGGCACTGATAACAATTTGGTGTGAATCCAACCATGTTAATATGCCAGACCCCGTGAAACCCATGAGCTTTAACCTACCTGGTTCACCCATTCAATATGAGTTGGATGAAAGGTCAATGGAGCGCACCGTAATGACCCCACGAAGAGAGCTTGAATATTCGCCTAGAATGGGAAACAGACCACGATACCATATAGGGCGCAGACCATCTAAAAAACTGGATACTGAACTCCAGCCCGATCTCAGTGGAGCTGAAACACAAGTCAGAACCTTAATTGAAGACTTAAGTAGCACTTCACTTGATGTAGTAAAGAACGCTACTTTTGAACTCAGGCTACTTGCCAGACACAATAAGGATATTCGAAATGTGATAGCAAACTGTGGGGCCATCACTTTATTAACTGCCCTGCTTCATTCACCAGACCAATACATCCAAGAGAATGCGGTGACTGCCCTTTTAAACTTATCGATAAATGATATCAACAGAACAGCTATTGGTAAGGCCAATGCAATTGAACCTCTGATTTATGTCCTGAAGACTGGAAGCCCAGAGGCCAAAGAGAATTCAGCTGCAACACTTTTTAGTCTCGCGGCTATAGAAGATTACAAGATACAAATCGCAAAGGCTGGAGCAATCGGGCCTCTGGTTGACTTATTGAGAAATGGGAGTCTACAAGGAAAGAAAGATGCAGCCACAGCTTTATTTAACTTGTCGATGTTTCATGGAAACAAGGCCCATATAGTCTCGGCTGGTGCTGTGAGGTATCTTGTAGAGCTCGTGAATCCTGCATTCGGGTTGACTGATAAGGCAGTTGCTGTTCTAGCAAATCTTGCAACAATCCCTGAGGGAAGAGATGATATCGGTCGGGAGGGGTGTATACAGATGCTCGTTGACGTTGTTGAGTTGGGTTCGGCCCGAGCAAAAGAGAATGCTGCTGCAGCCCTTTTACAGTTGTGTACTAATAGTAATAGAATTTGTAACATTGTGCTACATGAAGGAGCTGTTCCACCACTGGTGGTTTTATCAAAATCTGGTACTCCAAGAGCCAAAGAAAAGGTGCATTTTTTTTTTTTTGTCTAATTAATATTATTATTTTTTAGATTTAATATTGATCATGGTTAGTTTTTGTATGTTGCTGCAGGCTCAAACACTGCTCAGCTACTTTAGAAATCAGAGACAAGGTAATGGTAGGAGGAGATGAGGACAATGCGGTGGTATTAACTATTTACTTACGTTAGCAAAAACTTTGAGGCTTTCATTAAGATGTTTGGGCATGCATAAAACAATTTTAACTTAACTAAAATTCGAGGGAAAGAGAATATATTATTTTCTAAGTGAATAGTTTTATGCATGTCCTAACGTCTTAGCGGAAGCCCTTAGGACTCTCGTTATCAATTTCGTTTACTTATTTAGGCATTATTAATTGGCCATTTGAAAGCAAGTTTTGTATACAAATGTATATTTGATTTGTGACTTGTTATCATTCTAATCAACATGGAGAAAGTAGATTGTCTGTTAATTAAGACAGCAGCTATACATAATCATTTGATTGTATATATTATTATTATTATTATTATTATTATTATTATTATTATTCTTAAAATCCCTTTATTTAATTTGAAATATACAGAGTGATCAACAAACATATGAAATGTGGTTTTACATTAGTATAATCGGATTTGGTATAAGGTTTGCTGATTAAGTATTTTGTCGTCTTCACTTTAATAAATTTTACACATATCGACATCGTTAATTATGATTATGATTATGATTGGGATGATCGAAATTTATAAATTTAGAAGCCTCGCCCAAATAAGTAGTGCTTGCATTACTTTCACGCGTTTGGTAACATGGAGGATTCCTTACTTGGGCGAATTGAATTGAAGTTTAATTGGTTAGAAAAAAGATGCATGGTCATATACGGTGGATCATTCATTTTGTTTTCATTCAATTAGTAGTAGCATATAATATATATATATATATATATATATATATGATCTCAAATTTATTGGTCCTTCTTTAGTCACTGTATTTTCTTTTTCTTGGGAAGTAGTTCAACTTTAAATGTATCTAGGTATGTAAAAAGAAAATGAGGGAAAAAAGCCTGATTTTTTGACGGCGCTTCATCGACCAGTCTCACGGTCAACATTGAAGACACAAAACATGTAACTCGGGGTTAAAGGTACGCGTGAATAGTGAATTGGTGATTGAACCAATAACCCCTGTATTTATGCCACATGCATATCCCTCGAAACTAATCTACCATTGCGGAGAAATTGTAGTGGTGTATGTATGTATGTATGCTAAATCTAATGTGTATGTATATGTTTTACATTAATTAATGTTAAATACATATATAATTTCTATGGACCAGAAGTTGCTAAATTGAAAGATTTGCGAAATTTTTTTAATTGAAAATATTAAAAGTTACAACAACATTTCTTGTCAAAATAAAAATTCCATGAATTTCACACCTTATTTTAAAAGTTTCTTTTATATATATATATATATATATATATATATATATATATATATATATATATATATATATATATATATCTGTATAAAAAGATGGCTTACAACTAGCAAAAAGATTATAATCCTAATTTTTATGTTCATACTATTCGCATGCATACCAAACAACGCATGTGATTAATTTTCACACTCATAGCAAACGATAAATACTTTCGGTACGTACAAGGCTAATTCTTGAAGAAACACCAACCAACATCTTCTTTTTTAATAAATATAGGCCAAAGTTTGCATTGATCAGACAATTTAACAATATAGAAACTTAATTTCATCAAGAAGACATACTATCAATTTCCCCAAAACATAATATCATATCGATAAATAGTAGTAGGGAGAACCAATTAAGGGCACTTGGACTTTCCCTTGGAGTTCTTCAAGTCACGGTAACAAGGGCACTCCGATTTGTTTGCATTCGGACTCGATGGAACGCACCCTTGGCATTTCCCACAACAGATCCCACAATATTTCAAACATCGTTCTTTATAACCTGCTAGTGCACATCGATTCCCGCACTTGCCATCGCATCCAAAAGTACCTATAATTTCATTTCCAAACAAACAATTTTAGAAAAGAAAAAAAAACGTACTACTGATAATTAAGAAAATTCATGAAAACGATAATGACAACTTTAAGGACAGTCTTTAAAAATGAATTTTTCTCAAACTGGTGTACTTCATACGAATGAAATTCATTATCAAACAAAAGTTTAAGGGTTCTCATTAACAAAACTCGTTAATTAAACTAGAAAAGGTAAAAGTGATGAGATTGGTTACTTAGGGTTGGGGAAGGTGCCGGGGAAGTGGCGGCCGCAGCGGTGGCGGATGAGGTGGCTCCGATGAAGAGAAGGGTGGCAATAAGCAGAAATGCAAAGGGAAGATTGTTCATTTTGTTGAAGTAATTATGTAACAATGTATGTATATGTATATATTTATTTATAGTAATAGTAAAGTGAAGGGATTATGGCCTTATGGGATAGTTATTATGATAGATTGGCGATTGATGAAGCCATGTGATAGCTTTGGCCCATGACATGAGTAAACAAACGTCAATTCCACATGGATGTTTATTAAACTCCGTACCTTCTAACTACTCCTATGTCCTTTTTACCATCAATTATTTATTTTTTGTAATTATTGTATTTGCTGTTAGTTTCGTATTATTAAATTAAATAATAATTGCCATGATCACAAAGATTTATTAATTTATTAAAAATAATGTAGCAGTTGTAACGCCCTAAATTCTGTAAGTTTAAAACTTTAAATTATATTATTTTAGCTATTTAAGTTAGAAGGACTAACTGTGTAAAGAAATTTGTGTCAATAGGACTTGTTGTTTAATGAAGTAGTTAGTAGAGGGACTGAACTTGTTAAGTGTGGAAAGTTAAGGAGTTTAATTAAAATATACAGTATTAAAACACTGACTCTATTTCCTTCTATTGTACATTACACTGAGAAATCAGGAAAACACGTATTGAGAGAAATTAAGGTCGGTCTTGGAGAGAAACAAGAGAAAGATCAAAAATCAAGCTAAGGTTTCAAATTAGTAGAGCTATAATTGTTAATTCTTCATTCTAAAGGTATTACTAACTTTCTTGTGTGCTTAATTGATGATTTGAAGTGATTAGGTTAAACCCTAGATTCTTTAATTTGATGAATAAATTGGTATTGGAAGAAATTAAGGTTTCATACCCTTAATTATGTTATGTGTAATATGTGAATGACACTAGTTTGGTTAAAACACTCATAATCATGTGTTTATGGGTAAATTAATGATTTTGATTAAGTATATGATGAATTGAAAGGTTGTAATCATTGTTATAATAAGAAAGGAAATGGTAATTTCATATAAATGGGTAGTAGGTAATGATAATGATGTTGATATATGAGTATGCACTAAGAGTGGTAATCTTAGTGTAAGTTGATAATATTAATTGATAATGATATTAAACTACCCATTTGTATGTAATTCATTGATAAGTGAGTGAAACCAAGGGTGAAAATCATAAGTGTTATGTAATTTAACACTTGTTAATTGTGGTGAGTTAATTTAACACTATATAATTGATACTTGTTGTTTGTCCCTTACTTAGGATCTAGAACGAACCGAGTCAATCCAATCGATGGCGGAAACAACGATTAGATTATCAAACAATCACACGAACAATCAATACGCAATCAATATCAAACGAACGTAATATTATTGCTTATAGTCGATCAGATTACAGAGAATTTCGACAAATTGCGTTTAGGGTTTCGTCAACCCTAAAACAGAAAACACAAATCGTTTTTATACAAAAACTGGCACCTGCGACGTAGCACGCTACGTCGCAGGCCCAAGCCCATGCGACGTCTGCTACGTCGCAGGCCCAATACCTGACGTCGCACCTGCGACGTAGTGCGCTACGTCGCAGGAGTCAGGAATCCTATTTCTAATTACAAACTACGAGCTAGACCAACTGACAGACACTAAACATGTACTAACAAACTCCCCCGTGTCTTCAGCTTGGTCTTCAAAAATCTTCATTAAACCCAGCCCGCAGGAAACTGGCCGTCGGCATGAATTCCATTAGCTACGCAAACAGTAACAACATTGTAAAACTGTTGTGCTAATCGTCTGTTGAATTCATTCTTCTGACCAACTCGAATCCGATTATCATAGAGTTTTCTTAAATCTTTTTCATGAAAATTAATTAAACTCATCGGATCATACAGCCTAAACGTTGCTTGCTTCAAATTCCATATACCTCCAACTTCTGGCCACTGTTCAGAATCTGGAACGAAAGTGATAACCGCTTCGCCAGTCTGCGGATCAAGTTCCCATTTCACAAGTCTTCTCAGAAAATAATAAGGAACTGATTCCAGAGGTATCTCAGTCAAACATTTAGCCGGCGAATAGTGAACTTTAACCAAAGGCTTCCTGGTGACTGGATCAATCTTTTTCTTCCATGTATACCGAGTTCCCAATGTCGGCTTCAATTTCGAATAAGTCTTCGATAATACTTCCCGACGTAGACATCTTTGAATGAACTCAGCATAATCATTCTCGAAAGGATTAATCAACTTAAGCTGAGCTAATCGATTAATCTCTCCTTTTGGCAACGTGCTCAATCTATCAAAGCGCATTCTAAAATACTGAACTCCATCTTCTCTCTTTATCATAAACAGATTCCTTTGACACTTCCAGCTTTTAATAACACCGGTATAAATCCGACTAACCCGGTACACTTGACATTTCACTGGAATAGGAACTGGATTTCGTCCCTTAGGCCACCATTTTTTGTTTCTCTCTCTCTTTTCTTCAGCAGTTAGTTTCTTTGCTGCTGAGTCCGGTGCCTGTGTCTCTGAAGCTGGAGTTGCAGCAGAACTAGATTCTCCATGTCGCGCTTTATCAGGACTCTCGTCTTCACTTGAATCAGATTCAATAATTGGTGCATCATCATAAGTTTCCCCAGATTGTGCATCAGCATACGTTTCATCTGCATCCAACTGTTCCTCTTCAATCGAGACATCCTCGTTCATCTCAAACACATTTTCTGTTTCTTCCTCAGAGCCAACTCCACTGGCCATCCTCTGAATAAATGATAAGTCAGCGAATGAGTAATCAACTGCCAGCGGTCTTGGTTGACCTGGAATATCATCAACAGAGAAATAATCCAAAAGAGAAATATTTTCATTAATATTTTCAATTACAGGGTTGGGATTTACAGACGCAGGTTCACTTGACTCTAAAGTGGGTATCCCAGACCCAGACTCCCCCGAGGCAAGTAACCTGCCTTCCAAAACGTTAACCCTATTCTTCGTTTCCTCAAGCTCTTTAGATTGAACCTCGATCAAAGCAGCTTGTTCAGCAATCTTCTCGTCCTGAGCCTCCAGCTTTTGCTTCATCAGCTGCATATCTTCCATTATCTTTTGCATGAAAGCTGGAGTTGGTTGAATCTCAAAAACCTCCTGTTGCTGTGGATTGACTGGAGCTCGTGTTGACGAAGAGCGACGTACACGACGAGGCGGTTGATAAGTCTCATCAGCAGGATCATCCCCGTCGCGTGTACGTTTTCCAGTATCCCTTGGAGGTACATACTTGCGTCCTTGTCTGATTCGACGCTTAATCCTCAGATATCTGAATGAATCAGAAAGCCTGATACGTTCCATCTCAGAGGGATGCGGAACAGTACCATCAGAATGCTCAGGCGTCGGACCCCCATCCTGAGGTCCTACATTCGCAGTATCATCAGAATCTGAATTCTCAACCGTATCATGCGATGCTGGATTGTCCGAGTCAACGTGGCCGAACTGCTCAATGTTTTCAAGAAGAGCTTCCACGTTCTCCCCCGCAGCTTGAGCAGGAATGTGCTCCCCCGCAGCTTGAACTGGAATGTTCACAAACGGTTGCTGCGGTTGCTGAGGTGCTGGAACATCCATATACTGAGGATCTGGGGGCGGTACATAATTCTCGTCCACAATTGCACCAAATAAGGGAACATCCGTTGCTGCCGCAACCCCTTTCTCAAAACTTGCACAAATAGTGAAAATCCGACTCATCATCGGTGAAATCTTTAATAGCTGATCGTGATCACCCTGTGCCTGAAGATCTGGATGATGACGATTAATGTGCAACTGAACAAAACGTGGATATAAAATCCATTTCTGATCCCCAGCGTTCGCATTATCAACCATAGCCTTGAAGATAAATCCTGAGAAGTTGAACGGCTTGTTGTATACCAATGCTAACATAGCAGAAGCCAGACTTCGGCTCATACCATCCGTTCCACCTTTTCTATTCCCCAAACAAACGATAATCACGTGCATCAGATATCTCCAAACACGCGTGAGATTCGCTTTCCTGTAGTGATCAGAGGGAATTCCTGGATATCCTATTCGTTGCATAGCTCCAGTAACAAAAATATGATCAAAACCGATAGGCATATCCGGCTGATCGTTGAGCTGTAAAAGTTCCCGAATGCTCTGTTCTGTAATAGTGACCTCCGTACCCAGAACGGTAGAGACCAATCGTCTAACGTCGTTTTCAGTAACGACAGTTGCGTTCCTCCAAAATGGGTTGATCAGATTTCCAAAAACCACCGTGGTATCGGAAATGACGTGAGATACCCTAGAACGTCTCAAAAATGCAATCATCTGACGATACGGTGCAGCTTTATCAGAAGTGTCAACCAGATAAGCAGTCGTATTGTGACGAGCTTCAAAAGTCAAAGCCATATCTGCAAAAACCGAAACATATTGCAACTCGAAAAGGGTTAGCAAAAATTTTACATTTTTTAGAAAAACCTTTATCAAAATTCCTGGAACTAGCGACGTAGCACCGTACGTCGCATAACACAGAGCGACGTAGAACTGTACGTCGCCTAAAATCAAAATAAATTGAAAAGCGACGTAAGCCCGTACGTCGCATAAAAGTCGAGCGACGTAAAGGGGGACGTCGCATTTTGCAATTTATTGTGAATTTAATCACTTTAATTAAAATAGCGACGTAGAGTGCTACGTCGCATCGGACGTCGCATAAAAGGCGACGTAGGGAAGGGCGACGTAGGAATTAAATAATTGCTAATTAGAGCGACGTAGGCGACTACGTCGCATCGTACGTCGCACTGACGAACATTCATCCCCAACCCAGAAAACCTAATTGTCGAATTTAGGGGTTTTCAAAATTGATCACACAATAAGGTGCGCCCTACGATGGTGATTGCGAAACCATAAGTTATAACCATTTTAACATCCAATTGACCATCGAATTCTTACCAAAACCAAAACCCTATTAACCCGTAACACATATATAGCGATTAAACATATAATACACGGTGAAAACAGGTAAATATGGTACCTAAGTGTGCGGAATAACGAGTATATGAAAACTACGTGAGTGAATCGGAACGAAAACAGCTACAAATCACGAAAAAACTCGAAGAATTGCTACGTCGCAAATCGCCGGTTGGTACGTCGCAGGCTACGTCGCACTTGAATAGTGAATACTGTGACGAGTTACGTCGCAGTGGATACTATTTAAGGTCTAACCCTATGTGCGACGTAGGCTGGGACGTCACAGGCGACGTAGAGCCGAACGTCGCAGGCGACGTAGAGCCGAACGTCGCATAAAACAGTTGTGATTCAATTTCGAAATTTTCAAACCGTTTACTCGTTATTTTTAGCAAATAATTTCCAAATAACTCGTGACTTGGGAAAATAACATAGAATAAAAATAAAATAAAATAAAATAACTAAACTAAAAAATCTTTTTGGTATTTTCTTTAATTTTACAAAAAATAGAAATAACTAACACTCTATTTTGGTGACGGAGTTGAGTTGTCTGATTAGGGATCATATCGGAATAACATGCATTTATTAGGAATAGTAAGTGTTATTTCGATCATCAGTATATTTGTCCACTTTAAATTTACTTGGCACATTTAAAACACCTTTTATAAAAATTATTTCAAGACAATTATTGGTATTGTTTGTCCACCTAAACATGTTACATCCGTATCTGTGAGCTAACCTTTATTGTTAGTATGAATATTAATTTTGAGAAACCTATTATATGATATACTGATAAACTTCAGTAAAACAAACACTGCATATTCACACAAGGTAGAGATTACAAGACCAAGTTTATCTCGGTTTTCTCGTAACATACACTTGATATTTATATTTAGGCATACATCAAACTGACTATGAAGATACTAGTGGCCCCAGATCTGTACTTAGTACAACAGAGGGTCCCTTAGTATGAACATAACAAGTTTGAGACTATTTGCATAACTAATGGATTCAGGTCTGTACGTGAGTACAACAATAGTCACCATTAGTTAGGCGAATAATCATATTATTACTATATGCCCATTTTACATTGACATAAGTATGACAGTGTATGATAGTACTTCCATTTATCAATTAAGACTTATGTCATACATCATATAACATTTTTCACAAAGTAATAGACAAGTTTTATCATTACTTCTTACTCACTCACAAACCGGTGTGTAGCATGCCTACCAATACATCGTATGATGAATATAATTTAGATAAAAACTGTTTTAAGTGTGTCAGATAAACCTACTGACACATCCAAGATAAACCTTAAAATTCCATTTTGTGCATGTCACCCGATGTACTATCATATCCCAAGTTGTTTACAGACACAACTTCAACGTCTATTTTAAAAATGTAGCAACCTTGCGTTTTCTTTAATACTAAAGAGCATAAAGAGTGGCTGTTGCGAATTTTATTTTTTTTTTTTTTTTATTTTTTATTTTTTTTTTTTTTTTTTAAATTGAATTTAAAAATCTAAAAAAAAATCCAAGTCACAAATCATTTCTTTGACTGAAAGAACCTTAAACCTATTAGATTGACCAGTTCAATGAAACGTGATCGCAAAAAGGCTTTTGTGAAAAGGTCCGCACACTGCTTAAGGGTCTCTATATGTACGACATCTATAAGGTGTTTCTCAAAGCAATCCCGTATGAAGTGAAACCTAAGTTCAATATGTTTGGTCTTAGAGTGCTGTACGGGATTGTGAGTTATAGATATAGCAGCTGTATTATCTATATAAATAGGAGTCATAGAGAGATTGAACCCGTAATCACGCAGCTGATGCTGAATCCAGAGAACTTGAGAACAGCAACTTGCAGCAGCAACATACTCGGCTTCAGCTGTGGAAATAGCAACCGCAGTCTGCTTTTTGCACTGCCAAGAAACTAAGCGCGATCCAAGGAACTGACATCCTCCAGTAGTTGACTTCATATCTATCTTGCAGCCACCAAGATCCGAATCCGAATAGGCAGTTAACTCGAAGTTTTTCTCGTTTGAATACCATAGACCCAGAGATGGCCTAAAAGCGAGATATCCAAAAATGCGTTTTACTGCCTTCATATGAGACACCTTCGGATTTGCTTGAAATCGTGAGCAGAGAGAAACAGCAAACACGATATCTGGTCTTGAGGCAGTCAGGTACATGAGAGAGCCTATCATTGATCGATAGTCTTTCTCCTTGCAGTCTTCATCGTCCTCATCAGGTCCAAGATTGTGTCTTGCTTCAATTGGAGTGCCATAGTGTTTACAGTTGAGCAATTCATACCGTTTTAACATGTCAATGACATATTTTGACTGATGGATATAAATTCCATTGTCAGATTGCTCAACCTGTAGTCCCAGAAAGAACGTGAGTTCCCCCATAGCACTCATTTCAAACTCAGATTTCATCAATCTTTCAAAATCCTTGCACAACTGATCATTAGTTGATCCAAAGATTATGTCGTCCACATAGACCTGCACAAGTAACAAATCCGCTCCTTCCCTTTTGATGAAAAGCGTGCTATCAATCTGTCCTCTATCAAAACCATTCTTCAGTAAGTACGTGGCAAGTCGCTCATACCAAAGTCGAGGAGATTGATGAAGACCATACAAAGCTTTCTTCAGCTTGCAAACATGATTAGGATGCTTTGGGTCTTCAAAACCGGGAGGCTGACACACATAGATCACTGCGTCAACATCTCCATATAGAAAAGCACACTTCACGTCAAGTTGATACACTCGGAATCCTTTGAAAGAAGCATAAGCTAGAAAGATCCGAATTGATTCCAAACGAGCAACAGGAGCGAAAACTTCATCATAGTCAATACCCTCTAGTTGACTATATCCTTGAACTACCAGACGGGCTTTGTTTCGAATAACAGCCCCACGATCATCCATTTTGTTACGGAAAACCCAACGAGTACCCGTCAAGTGAGCACCCTTGGGTAGAGGAACAATTTCCCAAACATTCATCTTGTTTATTTGCTGTAGTTCCTCCTGCATAGCCTCGACCCAAGATGGATCCTTTAAGGCTTGATCAACCTTTTTCGGTTCAATTTGAGACAAATGACATGAATCAATATGAGCAATAAGTCCCAAAAGCTGCTGAGCTGAAGTCTGCTTTGTTTGCTGTCGTGTTTGAACAGATGCATGAGGATCACCAATGATATCATCAATGGGGTGATCCTTATGTATACGTGTTTCTGGTATGGCACCTGGCACAAGATCCACACCCAAATTGTTCAAATCTCCCTCAGTTTCAGGAGTAGCAGCAGACTCAGGAATGACTATCTCTTCTTCTTCTCCTTCATCTTCATGAGAAAATAAGTGAGAGTAGTTCATTGTTTCTTCCACTTCATCTTCTTCTTGAGGTTCCTCTAAAGGAGGCATATTTGGATCATATGGAAGCTCCTTTGTATAGTTGTAAACTGTTTTAGAAGGAGCTGCCGAAGATGGTGGAGTAGGAGATGGTGTAGATGGTGGTGATTTGGTAGTTGTTTTCGGTTGTGTGGGTGTTGGTGAAAGAGTAGGTGTAGGTTGTGGAGGTGTAGGATTAGTCGGTGGAGGTGCGGGTGTTGCATTAGGAGATGGGTCGGATGGTTTATTAGTAACGGGTGTATCTTGAGAAATATCAAGCTCATGCAGTATAGAAACCAACTCTTCCGTTTCATCTTCTTCCGGAATATTGAAAGAGTTAAAGAGGTTTCCATAGTTGAAAAACCAATCCGGACCCGTTCCTTGAGGAGGTTCCGTATACCTTAAACATTTCACTTCAAAATGCTCCTCGATCTGATTCGTTGATTTGTTAAAGACTCTTTTGTTCGGAGAGTTGACTGCATATCCAAGAAAAATCCCTTCAACAGCTTTATCACCAAACTTAGAAACCTTATCTTTCGTTATCATGATCAGACATGGACACCCAAATGGTTCTAGGAACTGTAGATTTGGCTTACGGTTATTAAAAAGTTCATAACACGTTTTGTTCCTTTTCTTAACCGTGAGTACTCTGTTGAGAACATAACAGGCAGTATTAACTGCCTCAGCCCAGAATATGATTGGTAACTTGGAGTCAGCTAACATAGTCCGAGCTGTCTCGATTATTGTCCTGTTCTTCCTTTCTGCAACTCCATTCTGTTGTGGAGTCCTCGGAGCACTAAATTGATGCTCAATACCTCTTGTAGCGCAAAACAATTCGAGAGTTGAGTTCTTGAATTCAGTTCCATTGTCGCTTCTTATCCTTTTCACCTTCAAGTTGCACAGATTTGCCAACTTGTCCAACAAGTACACCAGAATCTCAGGAGTTTCCCCTTTCGTGGTCAAAAAATAAACCCACGAAAACCTTGAGTAGTCATCAGTAACTACCAAGCAGTAAGACCGACCACCAATGCTCTTTGTAGAAACTGGACCGAAAAGATCCATATGCAGTAGTTCCAATGGAGCATTTATGGAATTCACCTGCTTAGACTTATGGGACTTCTTACGTAACTTTCCTTTTTGGCAGGAGATACAGTCATCCGTTAGAGCAAATGACTGTTTTGGAACTCCTAGCACTAGGTCATTTTTAGTCAAGAAATTCATTTTTCGGAAATGAATGTGTCCCATTCGTCTGTGCCAAAGCAGTGAATCCTTTTCAGAAGCCTTAGACAAGAGACACGTATACTCGTTCGATGTCTCAACAGTTCTCATATTCAAAATGTAGGTGTCATCCTTTCTTGGTGCTCTCAGTAACACCCATTCTTCCGGAATGACATATCCAGGCTTCAGTATCACACACTCAGTCTTTGTGAACGCAGTTGTATAATCCTTATCACAAACCTGTGAAACACTTAGCAAGTTGTGCGTAAGCTGTTCCACGTAGTTCACATTTTCGAAACTAACATTGCCGTTAGTTAACGTTCCTCTTCCAGAAATAGTTCCCCCAGAATCTCCAGCAAAGGCAACATAACCTCCTGCATGTGGTTTAATATCCACAAGAAGAGATACATCGCCCGTCATATGTCGCGAGCAGCCGCTATCCAAATACCATTCGCTATCTTTAACGCGTTCTGACTGCTGCAACACATAAACAAAGGAGATTAGTGAGAAACGGTGACCCAAGCCTTTACAGACTTAGGTCGACCGTGGTCATCAACAATAATCACGTCAGATAGAATTTTATCTTTAAACAAATTAGAATTTTTATCTGATGTGTTATTGTTGACGACTGAAGAGTCAACATCAGACTCTTTACGTTTCCAAACTTTTGAAGATTCGGAAATGGTAATAGAAGTAATGTTGGGCTTTTGAAGTGGCAAAGGTTTTTGCTCAACATTACTTGGTTTCGAAACAGGCTTGGGAGAGTTTGAGTGACGCCTAGGTGGAGATTTAGAAAAAGAATTTTTATAAACAGATGTCCTAGGCATCTCTCTCCCATATCGCTGATTTGACAGCTTTGGACATTCACGGATTAAATGTCCTTGTTTCTTGCAGTAGAAACAAGAACGAGTCTCAATAAACGGTTGAGGCTGAGGAATTACCACAGGATGTGGAGAAACATTTCTAGAACATGAACATTGAGTACACGTCTTAGAAGATGTTTGATTTGGATGAGAGGTTGAAGTTGAAGGTTTAACATACGAAACATTTTCATTTACTGATTTTCTTTGCAAAATCTTTACAGGTGACTGTAAAGTTTGTTGTTTCGAGTTTAAAACCTTTGCTTTTCCTTTATTTGGTTGATCCTTAATTTCAGGTTCAACCTTTGAAATCACTTTTTCAGGTTTAAATGCAACCTTCTTAACCTCCGGATACTCCTGATCCGTAATGTCCTCAATCTCAACAATCTCCTCAACACTAACAGGAGATTCATTCTTTACTTCAACATTCTCCTTAACACTAACCGGAGATTCATGCACAGACTTAACAAACTTTGGCAAGGGGTACTCTGGCCGCATGGTTTTCTCCTTTGCCGGTTTGTTATGGTTGGTCTCTTTAGCATCTTTAGCTTTTAAACCATAGAGCTTGGACCAGTCAACTGGAATCTCTTCAAAGCCTTCCTTAACAGGCAGGGGACAACAAGTAGTAGGAGGAGGAACTGAGTTGTATCCCAATCCCTCATTCTTTTTCCCTTTAGTACCATGCTTGCTAAGGATTTCATTGAAGACAACTGTTGAGGAATTTGAACCTAAGATTTTACTCTTATAATTCTCATACTCAGCTTTTAAATCTGTAAGTTCTTTATTTAAAAGTTCAATTTCAACAAGATAGCTTTTAATGGCATCTTCTTGACTAAAAACCTTAGATTTATATTTCTGAGTATCTAACCGATGAGCCTCAAGATGATTTTCATAAAGTTTCTCATTAGCTTTTAAAAAATTATTTGAGTCGGTTAGTTTTTCATTCTTTTTCCTCAATTCAGCTGTCTCTGTCTGATATGCCTTTAAAGATTCAGTTAACTTTATGCATGAAATACAATTTAACGGTTCATCATGTACCTCATTCACAATGTGAGCCATCAGACACTGTTGGTAATGTTGGGAGACAGGCGTCCAATCTTGACTTGTAGGCTCAAAAGCAATCAGGGCATTATCAGCAATCCCTCTCTTGGTAACTTCCGTTTCTTTGGCCTTTGGAGGAGTAGACGGTGTTGTAAATCCCGATGCTGGCATTTTGGGTTTCTCGCACTCCCTGGCGAAGTGACCCAAATTTTGACAATTGTAACATCGGACCTTACTCTTGTCAAATCCAAAGCCAGTCTTTCCATCACCCTCCAAGCTTTTACGCCCTGTCCTCTGCAAAAACTTCTGAATTCTGCGGGTGATCATTGCCACATTCCAAGTCAAATCCATTTGCTCCAGATCGTCTTCATCAAGCTGAGCATAGTCCTCCTTAGTCAACTCCAAAGTTAGATTCGGTTGAGTAACCAAATCCTTGTAAGAGCTTAAGAAAGCTGTGTAGATTGCAGCTTGCTCCTGAATAGCAGGTGAGACTTGAACCTGTTGTTGATTTGAAGAAGGTCCAGTCATAAAAACCGAATGAATCCCATCAGAAGAAGAAGAATTCGATGAAGCATTTGTATTTGATACAAAGGCAACTCCAGATCCATAAGTCTTTCCAGAGTTGATCTGAACACCATACACACTAGGATTCTGAACAGCAGAACCAGACCTAGTTTCTTTCTTCTTAATCTCCATAGCGTGAGCTTGAAGATCTCCTATCAACGTATCCAAAGACATGTTTCTAAGCTCTTCATTTTCCTTTAAAAATTGAACTTTAACATCCCAAGAACTCGGCAACACATCCAGCAGCTTCTTATTTACTTCAATTGAAGGAAAAGTATAACCTCCTTCAAACAGCTCACCAACTAACCGTGAGTACCTTGTGAATAAAGAAGTCATGTCTTCATTAGGAAGGATGTCAAAGATATCGTACTGTTTCTTAATCAGTTCGAGCTTGGCTTCCTTATACTTGTCATTTCCTCCACAACGAGTTTCAATTGCCTTCCACAAATCAAAGGATGTTTCATGGGTTCTGAACAGCCATAGAACATCCTTGGTTAAACACATTTTGATCATTGAAAAAGTCTTTCTTTCAGTATCAAAATCTTTCTTCTCTTCGGGAGACATAGCTTTATAGGTCTTAGCAGGACGAATATTACGGTATTCCCCATCAGCTAAAGGAGCTACATAACGCTCACGTAATGGTCCCCATAATTCTGGACAATGAAAGTCAATATATTGCTCAACTCGGTCTCTCCAGTATACGTAATCCATGTCCACAGTAAATAGTGGAGGTTTATTACTTGAACCTATATCATTACTTTGTTTAATCATCTCCCTAAGTCCTCTAATATCCTCTTTATCAGCTGCCATTGTAAATACTTAAACGAAAAATCAAACTTCTGATCTTAGCGACGTAGAGAGGTACGTCGCACAAAGAATATGCGACGTAGACGGGTACGTCGCAAAAAGAATATGCGACGTAGATGAGTACGTCGCAAAAAGCAAATGATTCAATTAAGAATCAGAAAGTGCGACGTAGAGAGGTACGTCGCAGAATCAGGCTACGTCGCAACGCAGCGTCACAGAAGACTAATTAAAGTCAAAATAGCGACGTAGAGAGGTACGTCGCAACGGTACGTCGCACGAACTAATTAAAGTTCAAAAACACTACGTCGCACGCGACGTCGCAGCTTACGTCGCTTTGCTACGTCGCAAAACGTGCTGAGCAGCGGCCAAAAACCCTAAAAACGAATTTTTTAAACCTAAAACCAAAACCACGAATGTCGAACGACTGAAACCTTCAAGAATCCCAATAATACTGATCGAAAACCTGTAAAAACACAAAACAAACGTAATAAACACGAAAACTCACGAATATCACGTTCTTTTATATCCCAAACTCGATCCAAATCGCCAAAACGAGCACTTTCTGCTCTGATACCAGTTGGGCTCTGATACCAGTTGTTTGTCCCTTACTTAGGATCTAGAACGAACCGAGTCAATCCAATCGATGGCGGAAACAACGATTAGATTATCAAACAATCACACGAACAATCAATACGCAATCAATATCAAACGAACGTAATATTATTGCTTATAGTCGATCAGATTACAGAGAATTTCGACAAATTGCGTTTAGGGTTTCGTCAACCCTAAAACAGAAAACACAAATCGTTTTTATACAAAAACTGGCACCTGCGACGTAGCACGCTACGTCGCAGGCCCAAGCCCATGCGACGTCTGCTACGTCGCAGGCCCAATACCTGACGTCGCACCTGCGACGTAGTGCGCTACGTCGCAGGAGTCAGGAATCCTATTTCTAATTACAAACTACGAGCTAGACCAACTGACAGACACTAAACATGTACTAACACTTGTCTATGTGATTATGTGACTAGGTGATAAACGTGCTCAAACTGTTACAAGTGGTTATTTTTATTTGTGTGGGCTATCGCGAGGTAAGTTAATGGATGATGCTATCTTTCTTCAAGTAATGCTTATTCCATTTACTTGGAAGGACCGGTAATGGATATGTCATTTACTTGATGAGTTATGATTATATACCGGGGTGTATTAGCATATGATATTATGGATCCTTAATATACGTACGATTGAAATGATATTTATTATCATTGATAGCCCATTGTTTACTAAGCTATATGCTTACTCGATTATGTTTATGTGTTTTTAGGTGAGCCAAGTGGGACCCAACGAGATTCGGGCAAGAGACCCGAGGGATGCTAATGGTGGAACTTGTTGCTTTGTCGGTAATAAGTTACTTCTCTTAATCATGCTCATGATATGTTGTTATACCCCTTTTATGAAGAAAACAAGGTTTTGACACTTGGTGTTGTAAATGTAAACCTTTTGGTCAAAGTCATATATAACATGTTGAAAGTCAATGGATAGTATAGTCAATGAGCATGTTATGCTTGTTGATAGTTTTGAATGTGTAAATCTTGAATTTAAAGAATTATGATGTAAATATTATAATTATAATAGTTTCCATGGAGCAATTGAGATTTTTTAGTCTTAATGAGTTTTGATAGAAACATCAGCTTAGTTTGACTTAGAATAGTCAAAGGAAAGTGAATTGAGTGTTGAAATGGTGGTTATATGGGTTAAGACCCAAACGGGGCGTTAAAGTGCCCAAATGGGTCACTAATAGGTCTAGAGGTCAAAATGAGTTGTGATTATGGTATGACGAATGTTAAAGTGGCCTTAGGTTCTAAATGTAGTATTGAATGAGTGGTAAAAATGCTAGAACCTGAATGCACATGGTTTAGAACTTAGTATGTCGACGAAAATGAGTAAAAGTGGTCATTTTGGGGTCAACGGTCCAAATCATGATAAAACGCGAATTTGTGAAAAGTGGAAATTGGGGAACTTTTATATTGTCATTATACACGTGCCTGCAAATTTTCATGGTCATTGGACTTGTCATTTTCAAGATATACACGTTTGAAGTTCGATAAAAGGTAATTAAGTGTGAAGGCTTGATTCCCAGGGAATGAGAGTCATTCCTGGGGAATCCGACTCAAATTACTAACAGCATGCTTCATTCCTGGGGAATGGGAGTCATTCCTGGGGAATCTCTTATAAATTCAACATTTTCTTATTTAAATCCTTATTTGATCGAGGGAATGATACAACAAGTCTAAAATGTCATATTTTAAACGTGGGACTTTACGAAATGAGTAAAAAAAAAATGTTCTAAATTTTCGGGGTGTTTCAAGTTGGTATCAGAGCTTGGTTTAAGGGATTCGGGTATCCACCATTAGTGAGTACTTGATCTTAAGCCATCATTATCTATATTGAGCATGATATTGAACTGTTATATGTTATAATTGTTATAGTTGATTAATTTGCTAAGATTTTTGAATCGAAATGTCACGTGGTAACCTTAGAAGCGTATGATTGTGATATGATAATTAGTATGCCTGGCCAACATAATAATTATCATATAGCATTGTACGAAGCCAAGGAAGTCACGAGGTGTTGAGAGGATGAAGTCTTGGCGATTGTAGACTGTTATGTGATTTTGCTTATATAAAGTAGACATGTAATTATTAAATGAGTATGTGTATTGAATAATTTGTCTACTTTCAATCATAAGATGAATGATCAAGATATAGAACTGACACTTGGGCCGCGTCCACGAGACCAAGCCCAGAATGTAAGAACTGGAGGTGATGATGATAGACAAAGACCTCCAGCAGACGATGCTAGGTTATCTTTGATTGAGTTAAAAACGTTAATCTCAGCTGAAGTAGCAAAGGCTCAAGAGGCGTCCCTTCCCCTCTTATTGAGCTGTATTTCTGAAACCATTCGTGAGACTGTTGTTGATGAATTTCAAAGGCGAGATGATGAAAATGAAATTGATCTAGAAAGACCTCCTCGTGACGAAGGAAGAAATGAAGAAAACCACCGACACCGGTTGTTCAACGGGTGGTACAAGATCGTGATGAAGATCGTAAGTTCAGTTATAAAGATTTTTCTGTTTGTAATCCTCCGGAATTCGAGGGGGATATGGATCCAATTAAATGTCATATGTGGTTGTCTGAGGTCGAGGGGGCATTCGCCACTACGGAAGTCCCTAAAAGATTACAGGTACGGTATGCCTCAAATCTTCTTAAATCTCGAGCCAAATTTTGGTGGGAGGTCCAATGTCGTACTTTAGGTAATGAAGTTATTAAAAACATGACTTGGGAAGAATTCAGGAAGATGTTTGTGGATAATTTCTCTCAAGATGCTGATTTAAAGAGAATTCGTCGTGAGTTTCTTTCTATGGAGCAAACGACTGAATCAATTAATGAACTTGTGGGGATTTATCTGGATCGAGCTCAATTCTGTCCAAAATACATGGCTGATCCTAAATTACTCATGGATCATTTTCATACTATTCTGAAAAAGGAAATCCGATAGTTTGTCAATCCAAAGAAATGTAGTACTTTTTCTGAAATGGTAGACGAAGCTCGATTTCAAGAGCTTGAATTGAAGAAAGATGAGAAGAATTCTTCAAAGAGAAAAACTGAATCTACTTTTACTCCATCCAAAAAGTTTAAATCTGGTGGAAGCTTTAAAAGAGATGACCGAACTGAAATTACAGAATGTAAGATATGCCATAAAAGGCATCGTGGGGAGTGTAAGAGCGGGACTCTTAATTGTTTTTCTTGTGGAAGACCGGGACATTTTAGCAAAGATTGTCCCAATCCAATCAGAGTTTGTCATCATTGTCTGAAACCGGGACATATCCGACCTGATTGTCCTGATTTGAAATCTCAACCTACCTCTTCTGCACCTCGCCGAAATACTGACAAGAAAACGGTGGAACCACCAAAGCCTAGACACCGTTCCTTTCAGATTACTGCAAAAGAAGCACAAAGATCCCCCGATGTGTTGACAGGTACCTTCTTTGTAAATATTAAACCTGCATACATACTGTTTGATTCGGGAGCTTCACGATCATTTGTGTCTGAAAAGTTATGTCGAAGTTTCTCAATCCCTCTTACTGAGTTAGATGCTCCACTAGATGTGGAAGTTGCTGATGATAGAATTATCTTTGTGACTAATGTGTATAAAGGGTGTCAATTAGTGATTAACAATGAAACCTTTCTCATAAATTTAATTCCAATGCAAATGGGTGAGTTCGATGTAGTTGTGGGTATGGATTGGTTAGGCAAACATAATGCTATAATCCAGTGTGAGAAAAAGATTATTCGTATTACTTCACCAAGTGGGGGAGTGATAGATATTTATGGAGAAAAGAGAAAACTTTCAATTCCAATTTGTACCTTTGCTCGTGCTAAACGCCATTTATCACATGGTTGCCAGGCCTTTTTGGCACATGTGATTGATACTCAAAAGAAAACTCCTAAATTATCTGAAATTCCTGTTGTTAATGAATTCTCTGATGTTTTTCCCGACGAGCTACCGGGCATCCCGCCCGATAGACAAGTCGAATTCCGTATTGATTTAGTACCAGGAGCCACACCAATTGCTAAAACACCTTATAGGCTCGCCCCCTCTGTAACATCCTCTCCAGTGGCCTGATATTTTTCTATTTAAATTGAGTAATTAATTGTTTTAGAAATTTAATTGTTATAAATTGCTTTATTGTGAAACTTGGTGAAATATGTCTTAGGACTTATTGTGGTTAATAAAATGTTGCTTGGATTAATTTATTAAAGTTGACGGTACAATAAAATAAATTTCTCGCAACCAGTAATTAAGTGTCAGGCAATAGATTTAGGACGGGTATAAAATACCCATTATGCTTGGTCGGTTAAAAAGGGGACCGACCCCCTTTTCTTCACCACTTTACCAATTCCCATTTCTTAGTTCCTTTCAAGATTAAAAGAAACATAAACCCTAACCTAAATCAAATACTAAAATCATCAAAGTCATAGGGTGGATTTAGTGGTGATCTCTTAGCAAGTATAAACATCATCATCTAGCTTCTTATCATCTTGTTTTTCCATCCATTGTAAGTAAATTTCCTTTCATAAACTCATGAGACTAGGTTAATTAAGAACTTGATGAATTGATTTGGTTCTTGAGCTATATGAAGATTATTTGTGATATAGGATGATATGTGATGATTCTTGACTAGTTATTTGGATCAAATCCAATTTCTTGAGCTAGGATTTAAGCTAGTTAAAAACTAAATGGGTTTTATGATTTTGATGTGATGATTATGTAATTTGATGTTATTGTAGTTGATTGATGTTAACTAGAAGTAAAAGTATGTTTCTTTGATGCTAAAAATCCCGTATAGATGGAATTGTAGTGAAAAGATGTGATTTGGGGTAAAAAGTTCGTGTAGTATTTTGGACTGCAGCTGCTGCTGCTGTTATGATTATCAAGCCGGCGGCTTTATAAGCTAGCCGGCGGCTAGTAGGTTTTGTTCGGGAAGCCGGCGGTCAGGAGGCCTAGCCGGCGGCTAAAGGCCTTAGGCCGGCGGGTCAAAGACCCAAGCCGACGGGTAAAAATGGCTTAAAAACTCGTTTTGTTTCTGGTTGCCTAAAATGTGTTAGAGCCGGCGTCCCAGGGTTGGGAACCGGCGGCTGTCCTTGGAAGCCGACGGCTTGAGGTGGGTTCCAGGGTGTTTTGATTTTAAGCTTTTCAAACGTGTTTTAATTGTTGATCCGAGTAGTAAGCTGATGATTATAAGTTATGATACGATTAGTGAAACATGATTAGTATCTTATAACTTAAATGCTTATGGTATTAAGTTCCTAAAGTGACGGGTAAATACAAGTTATGTGTTAACGATTTTGATTACTAACTTATATTTGGTGTTGATTCTCAGTTCCTCTAAAAGACAAGGTAACACCTGGAATCTGAGTTGGTAAAGACGAAGGTATCGGTGAGTGGATTCAGAACTCACCATTGAATTTAGTTGTAATCATTGGATTACAATGAATAATCGTAGATATGTTGTTGTTGCTTATTTAATATACCTTGTTGATTATCACTCATTGTGCTATGTGTGGCCTTCGGGCATTAGTTGTTAATGAGGTCAACGAGTTGTTGAACTGTTGGTTGGGCTAGTTGGTTATCGTGCGAATGATACAGGGATTTACTTCATTTGTTGTGTGTATTGAACTGTATCTGAGTAGGATAACCACTAGCTATCGGTCTCGTCCGTTATGGCCATACGGATAGGTTGGATAAGTGTTCTTGGGGAGCCACCCGGGTTTATGGTTATCCCCAGAGCCGCCGATCCTCATTATTGTGTTGTTGATTTGCTGATAGTTGTATTTGCGGTTGTTTGATGTAATTAGGTGATTATGCTAAGTTGGATGTTGTGTGATGAACTCACTCACTTAGCTATGTGCTAATCCCTCTTCTCTACTTCCTGCAGATTATATTTTGGATAGATGGGTAGTAGGAAGTTGATGCTCTGGGAGCTGGGAATGTCTTGGCAGCATGCTACTCTGATAATGTTTTGTACTAAACGAGTTGGGTTTTATATAATGCCTCATTTAAGATGTGGTTAAATAGTTTTGAACTAGTATGACTTAACTATGAACTGTTTAATTAAATTAAGTATGGTGCAGTAAATGAAATGATGTGTTTTAAATTACTACGCTTCCGGTTTATTAATATAATATTGACTTATAAAATGAGGGGCGTTATAAGTTTGTATCAGAGCATGGTTTTGGGTTAATTAAACATTGTAGAATGTTCAATCCCAAAACTGGAGCGTGATATGTCAAACATTCCTGGGTATGGGATCTAGCATTGGTTGTGAATTGTTAGTAGATAGGTACTAACGATTAACAAGTTTCAAGTGTTGTGTTGATTTCATAAATGGCAGATGAAGAACAACCGACCACCAACCCCAATAATGCCTCTCGGTACGTTGCTCCTCCTTTTGAGCTTCATCCAGAACAACATAATCAGGAAGTTACCTCTCATCCAGTGGGTGAGGAATCTAACAGGGATGAGTATATACACGAGATGGAGGATGAGTTGATGTTCCTTAGAGAGTTTAAAAGGAAAGCGGAGGAAGCTGCAGCTAGACAACTTTTACAACAACAATCTTCTGTTTTTGGTGCTAGCCCATCCTCTCAATCCAATAAAGTGTGCTCGTTCAAAACCTTTATGTCTAGCAAACCACCAGAATTTCATGGAAGTACAAATCCCACCGTGACTTTAAACTGGTTGAGAGATATGGAACGGAAATTCGATGTGACTCGATGTGAGGAGGAATCAAAAGTTATGTTTTTCGTTCAGTGTATGAAGGATGAGGCGATGGTTTGGTGGGACTCAGTTACAGGTCATTTAACACAACAACAAAAGGGATCAATCCGATGGCCTGATTTTCATCAAGCCGTTTGCAATCTATATTGTTCTGATTTTGATATGGCGCGGATTAGGAGGGAGTTTGTGAACCTTCATTTATCGGATAAGATGACCATTGATGAGTTGATAGCGCAATTTACTGAAAAGCTTCGGTTTGTTCAACAGTGGGTTCCCAATGAGAAAACCAGAATTGAGCAGTTTGTGGATACCTTACCCCATAACTACCGCAGTACCGTGAGATTAGCTAGTAGTTTATCGCAAGCCTTTAATCTTGCAAGATCGGTTGATAGTGATATTAGAGGTTTTCGTGCTTCTCAAACTAAGGACAATTCTTCTTCAAGATTTAAAGCGGATTCATCTAGTAAAGGAAAATCTAATTCGCAGGGTAGTCGACATAATAAGAAATTTGTGAGTAGAAGTAGTTCGTCTAGCAACTCTAATTAGTGCAACTCGTGTAGATCTAGGCATTCTGGCCCGTGTACCGTGCAAACGAATAAGTGTTTGAAATGTGGTGAACTTGGCCATAAGGTAAAGAATTGTCGGTACCCGAACTTTGTGTGTTGGACTTGCAAGAAGGAGGGACATCGTGTGGGTCAATATCCGGAGGCAGGAAAGTCGGGGTCGGGTTCGGTCGGGAGTTCGGCATCTTCCGGTCAGAAACGGAAGAATCCTCCACCACCAACAAGTAGGGCCTTTCAAATGACAGTCGATGAGGCTGTGCATACAGAAGATGTCATAACTGGTACATTCCTTATAAACTCTGTACCGGCTCGTGTATTGTTTGACTCTGGTGCTAATTGTACTTTCATATCTGTATGCTTCTGTGACAAGTTGAAATTAGTCCCTACTGTGATAACAAAACCCATAGAAGTAGAAATAGTTAGTGGTAAATTAGTTCCTGTTACCACCTCGGTGACTGGAGCTAATATTGTGATTGATGACCGAACTTTCCCTATTTCATTCTTGTTGATGCCAATCCCTAGTTTTGATGTAATAATTGGTATGGATTGGTTGAGTCAGAATAGGGCTAGTATTGATTGTCACCAAAAGTTGGTTAGGATCCCAATCTCCGAAGGGTCATACGTTGTGGCTCGAGGAGAACGGGATAATATGTCAATTCCCCTGATTTCCATGATGAAGGCTAGGAAGTCATTGTCCAAAGGTTGCGAGTCCTACCTAGCCTATGTAGTTGATGCCAAGCTTGAAAAGAAAACCATTTCCGATGTTTCAGTTGTTTGTGAATATCCAGAGGTGTTTCCCGATGAATTACCGGCTTTACCACCAGTTAGGGAAGTTGAATACCGAATTGATCTTGTGCCGGGCTCGCCCCCTATAGCTAAAGCTCCTTATAGGTTAGCGCCTTCTGAGATTCGTGAAATGATGAATCAGATACAAGAATTGTTGGATAAGGAGTTTATCAGACCTAGTTCTTCGCCGTGGGGTGCACCGGTATTATTTGTGAAAAAGAAAGATGGGTCGTTGAGTATATGTATTGACTATAGAGAATTGAACAAGAGGACAGTAAAGAACAAATACCCTCTGCCCAGAATAGATGATTTATTTGATCAGTTGCAGGGTTCTTCGGTATATTCTAAGATTGATTTGAGGTCGGGTTATCATCAGGTTCGTGTTCAGAAAGAAGATATTCCTAAAACGGCCTTTAGTACTAGGTATGGGCACTATGAATTTTTGGTTATGCCTTTTGGTTTGACAAATGCTCCCGCAGTATTTATGGACTTGATGAACCGTGTTTGTCGACCTTTTTTGGATAAGTTTGTGATTGTTTTCATTGACGATATCCTTGTGTATTCGAAATCTGAAGCTGAGCATGCCATGCATCTAAGATTGGTCCTTAATACGTTGAAACAAGAACAGTTGTATGCCAAGTTTTCTAAATGTGAATTTTGGATTCGGGAAGTTCAATTCTTGGGCCATATAATTTGTAAGGATGGTGTGAAAGTAGACCCATCGAAAATCGAGGCTGTGATGAAATGGAATGCCCCAAAGTCTGCTTCTGAAATAAAGAGTTTCCTTGGATTAGCGGGTTACTATCGGAAATTCATAAAAGATTTTTCTAAAATTGCCGGTCCGTTAACTAAATTAACCCGTAAAGATGTGAAATTTGTGTGGACTAATCAACAGGAACAAGCTTTTCAGACGTTAAAGCAAATGTTGTGTCAGGCACCGGTGTTGACATTACCAGATGGTACAGAGGATTTTGTCGTATACTGTGACGCTTCTCATTCTGGTTTGGGATGTGTTCTTATGCAAAGGGATAAAGTTATTGCCTATGCTTCTCGTCAGTTGAAACCGCATGAAAAGAATTATCCCACTCACGATTTAGAACTTGCAGCAGTTGTGTTTGCCTTAAAGCTCTGGAGACATTATTTATATGGTACTCGATGTGTTGTTTGTACTGACCACAAGAGTCTTCAGTATGTGTTTTCTCAGAAAGAGTTGAACATGCGTCAGAGATGATGGCTAGAATTAATCAAGGATTATGATTGTGAAATCCGATATCATCCAGGGAAGGCCAATGTTGTAGCTGACGCTCTTAGCCGAAAAAGTAATTCTGATAGAGTTTATTACTTGAAAGTGGATGTTTCTTCAGACTTGATCAATCAAATAAAAGTTTCACAATTAGAAGCTTTGAAGGATCATAATTTGAAATCCGAGATTATGTTGAAAAGAAAGGATGAGTTGGTCGAAGACTCGAGAGGATTAATGACCTATCAATCTCGTGTATGGATACCTTTACTTGGAAATATTTGGGATTTGATTTTGAATGAAGCACACAAATCTAAACTATCTATTCATCCCGGTAGTACTCGTATGTACAATGACTTGAAACCGTTGTATTGGTGGCCTACAATGAAGACCGACATTGCAAAATTTGTTGGTGCTTGTCATATTTGCTCACAAGTCAAAGCGGAACATCAAAAGCCGTACGGATCATTGAAACAGTTGGAAATACCCGAGTGGAAATGGGAACACATAACCATGGATTTTGTAACTAAATTGCCGCGTACCGCCCGGAGTAATGATATGATTTGGGTTATAGTTGATCGGTTGACAAAAAGCGCGCATTTTCTTGCTACAAGCGAATCTGCCCCTTTAGGTAAACTTGCTCAGTTGTACATTAATGAATTCGTCTTGAGGCATGGTATTCCGTTGTCGATTGTGTCTGACCGAGACTCTCGCTTCGTTTCTCGTTTTTGGCAAAGTTTACAACATGAATTGGGGACACGTGTAAACCTTAGTACAGCTTATCATCCGCAAACAGATGGTCAATCAGAACGCACAATTTAAACATTAGAGGATATGCTTCGTGCTTGTGTTTTGGAATATGGAGGTTCGTGGGATTCACACCTCCCATTGGTCGAATTTGCTTATAACAACTCGTATCATTCCAGTATCGGTATGCCTCCGTATGAAATGTTATATGGTCGACGTTGTAGAACACCGACATGTTGGTTAGAAGCCGGAGAGAAACAGTTTGCTGGACCCGACATTGTACAAATGACCGCTGATAAAGTAGCAATTGCACGTGAAAAGTTGAAAGCCGCGCGTGATAGACAGAAACGGTATGCAGACCCGAAGAGACGACCAGTTGTATTTTCTGAAGGTGAACTTGTATATCTCAAAGTTTCTCCATGGAAAGGTGTGATCCGATTTGGAAAACGGGGAAAGTTGGCGCCTAGATACATTGGTCCATTCAAAATTCGACAAGTTGTTAATGACCAGTCAGTGACATTGGACCTTCCTCCTGAACTTGCGGGTATTCACAATACGTTTAATGTGTGTTATTTGAGAAAGTGTAATGTCGAAGATCAGTCTCAAATCCTTCCGTTACAAGACTTGAAAGTTGATCAAACTCAGAAGTTGGTTGAAGAACCGGTAGAAATCCTTGATAGGAAAGTTACCAAACTTAGGAAGAAACAAATTTCTATGGTGCTAGTAAAGTGGAAACATAGTTTAGGTTCTAACCTAACTTGGGAGTCTGAGGAGTCGATGAAGTCCAGATATCCTGGATTGTTTGATGGTGTTGAGATTTCGGGGACGAAATCTCCTTAAGGAGGGGAGATTTGTAACATCCTCTCCAGTGGCCTAGTATTTTTCTATTTAAATTGAGTAATTAATTGTTTTAGAAATTTAATTGTTATAAATTGCTTTATTGTGAAACTTGGTGAAATAGGTCTTAGGACTTATTGTGGCTAATAAAATGTTGCTTGGATTAATTTATTAAAGTTGACGGTACAATAAAATAAATTTCTCGCAACCAGTAATTAAGTGTCAGGCAATAGATTTAGGACGGGTATAAAATACCCATTATGCTTGGTCGGTTAAAAAGGGGACCGATCCTTTTTCTTCACTACTTTACCAATTCCCATTTCTTAGTTCCTTTCAAGATTAAAAGAAACATAAACCCTAACCTAAATCAAATACTAAAATCATCAAAGTCATAGGGTGGATTTAGTGGTGATCTCTTAGCAAGTATAAACATCATCATCTAGCTTCTTATCATCTTGTTCTTCCATCCATTGTAAGTAAATTTCCTTTCATAAACTCATGAGACTAGGTTAATTAAAAACTTGATGAATTGATTTGGTTCTTGAGCTATATGAAGATTATTTGTGATATAGGATGATATGTGATGATTCTTGACTAGTTATTTGGATCAAATCCAATTTCTTGAGCTAGGATTTAAGCTAGTTAAAAACTAAATGGGTTTTATGATTTTGATGTGATGATTATGTAATTTGATGTTATTGTAGTTGATTGATGTTAACTAGAAGTAAAAGTATGTTTCTTTGATGCTAAAAATCGCGTATAGATGGAATTGTAGTGAAAAGATGTGATTTGGGGTAAAAAGTTCGTGTAGTATTTTGGACTGCAGTTGTTGCTGCTGTTATGATGATCAAGCCGGCGGCTTTATAAGCTAGCCGGCGGCTAGTAGGTTTTGTTCGGGAAGCCGGCGGCCAGGAGGCCTAGCCGGCGGCTAAAGGCCTTAGGCCGGCGGGTCAAAGACCCAAGCCGGCGGGTAAAAGTGGCTTAAAAACTCGTTTTGTTTCTGGTTGCCTAAAATGTGTTAGAGCCGGCGTCCTAGGGTTGGGAACCGGCGGCTTGAGGGGGGGTTCCAGGGTGTTTTGATTTTAAGCTTTTCAAACGTGTTTTAATTGTTGATCCGAGTAGTAATCTGATGATTATAAGTTATGATACGATTAGTGAAACATGATTAGTATCTTATAACTTAAATGCTTGTGGTATTAAGTTCCTAAAGTGACGGGTAAATACAAGTTATGTGTTAACGATTTTGATTACTAACTTATATTTGGTGTTGATTCTCAGATCCTCTAAAAGACAAGGTAACACCTGGAATCTGAGTTGGTAAAGACGAAGGTATCGGTGAGTGGATTCAGAACTCAACATTGAATTTAGTTGTAATCATTGGATTACAATGAATAATCGTAGATATGTTGTTGTTGCTTATTTAATATACCTTGTTGATTATCACTCATTGTGCTATGTGTGGCCTTCGGGCATCAGTTGTTAATGAGGTCAACGAGTTGTTGAACTGTTGGTTGGGCTAGTTGGTTATCGTGCGAATGATACAGGGATTTACTTCATTTGTTGTGTGGATTGAACTGTATCTGAGTAGGATAACCACTAGCTATCGGTCTCGTCCGTTATGGCCATACACATAGGTTGGATAAGTGTTCTTGGGGAGCCACCCGGGTTTATGGTTATCCCCAGAGCCGCCGATCCTCATTATTGTGTTGTTGATTTGCTGATAGTTGTATTTGCGGTTGTTTGATGTAATTAGGTGATTATGCTAAGTTGGATGTTGTGTGATGAACTCACTCACTTAGCTATGTGCTAATCCCTCTTCTCTACTTCCTGCAGATTATATTTTGGATAGATGGGTAGCAGGAAGTTGATGCTCTGGGAGCTGGGAATGTCTTGACAGCATGCTACTCTGATAATGTTTTGTACTAAACGAGTTGGGTTTTATATAATGCCCCATTTAAGATGTGGTTAAATAGTTTTGAACTAGTATGACTTAACTATGAACTGTTTAATTAAATTAAGTATGGTGCAGTAAATGAAATGATGTGTTTTAAATTACTACGCTTCCGGTTTATTAATATAATATTGACTTATAAAATGAGGGGCGTTATACCCTCTGAAATGCAAGAGTTGATGAAACAATTGCAAGAATTACTTGATAAAGGTTTTATTCGTCCAAGTAGTTCTCCATGGGGAGCACCAATTCTGTTTTTAAAAAGAAATATGGCACCATGAGAATGTGCATCGATTATAGGGAATTGAACAAGGTTACCATCAAGAATAGGTATCCCCTGCCTAGGATTGATGACTTGTTCGATCAGTTACAGGGTGCTAGTTTCTTCTCGAAAATTGACCTACGATCTGGTTATCATCAATTGAAAGTTCGAGAAGAAGATGTTTCTAAAACCGCCTTCAAAACAAGGTATGGCCATTATGAATTCGTGGTTATGCCTTTTGGTCTGACAAATGCTCCTTCCGCTTTTATGGATCTAATGAATCGAGTGTGCCGACCTATGCTCGATAAGTTTGTAATTGTATTCATAGATGATATTCTTATATATTCCAAATCTGCTGACGATCATAATGTTCATTTAAGGCAGGTATTACAAACTTTGAAAAGTGAGAAACTTTATGCCAAGCTCTCCAAATGTGAATTTTGGCTTCGTGAGGTACAATTTCTGGGTCATGTTGTAAATAACCAAGGTATTATGGTTGACCCCGCAAAGGTTGAAGCGGTGATGAAATGGGAACCTCCAACCAATGCAACAGAAGTTAGGAGCTTTCTGGGTTTAGCTGGTTATTACCGATGGTTTATCCAGGATTTCTCCAAGATTGCTACTCCTCTCACAAAGCTCACTCATAAAAATATTAAATATGAATGGAATGATGCAGCTGAGCAAGCTTTCCGTACTTTGAATTTTAAGCTTAGCCAAGCACTAGTCCTAGTACTTCCTGATGGTACTGAGGACATGGTAGTTTATTGTGATGCTTCAGGTATTGGGTTAGGCTGTGTTCTGATGCAGAGAGGTAAAGTGATTGCTTATGCTTCTCGACAGTTGAAGGAACACGAGAAAGGATATCCAACTCATGATTTGGAATTGGCGGCTGTTGTTTTTGCTTTAAAAATCTGGAGGCATTATCTTTATGGTGTAAAGTGTACCATATACACTGATCATAAAAGCCTCAAATATTTCTTTGATCGGCGTGATTTAAACATGAGACAAAGACATTGGCTTGACTTGGTAAAGGATTATGACTGTGAAATTCTTTATCATCCAAGAAAGGCTAATGTTGTAGCTGATGCTCTCAGCCGAAAAGCTATGCATCATGCTTTGATTGTCAAATCTCTTCGTATTACTGTTATTCCTGAATTACTTGATCAAATTAAAGAAGTTCAACAGAATGCATGGCAAAAAGGTTTTTGGAGAGCCGAACGCATTAAGGGTCAAATTCCAAACATTGTTGATGATTCACGTGGGATTAAAACCCGTTATGGAAGAATCTGGATTCCGAATTCTCCGGAGTGAAAGAAATTATTACTTGATGAAGCTCATAAATCAAAATATTCCATTCATCCGGGTGCAACAAAAATGTACCATGATTTGAAAGTTGATTATTGGTGGCCTGGGATGAAACGTGAAATTGTGAAATATGTCGAACAATGTCTAACGTGTTTGCAGGTTAAAGCAGAACATCAAAAGTCGTTTGGTAAAATGCAACCGTTAGACATACCTATTTGGAAATGGGAGCACCTTACCATGGACCTTATCACTAAATTACCCAAAACTCAACGTCATCATGACACTATTTGGGTGATTGTTGATCGGTTGACAATAAGTGCTCTATTCTTGCCAATTAAGGAAACTTATACTTCTGAGACACTTGCTGATTTATATGTTAAAGAAGTTGTGGCACGACATGGTATGCCTATCTCTATTGTCTCTGATCGAGATAGTAGATTCACTTCTAGATTTTGGAACAAGTTCCAAGAAGATATAGGTACTCGTATTCATTTAAGTACCGCATATCATCCCAAGACTGATGGGCAGAGTGAAAGAACCATCCAGACGCTAGAAGACATGTTGAGGGTATGTGCCATTAATTTCGGTGGTAGCTGGGATACTCACTTACCGTTGGTTGAGTTTTCTTATAATAACAGTTATCACGCGAGTATTGGCATACCTCCTTATCAAATGTTATATGGCAGAAAATCTAGAACTCCAATATGTTGGGATGAGATTGGGCAACGAGAAATGGGCAGTACTGATATTGTCCAGAAGACGACAGAAAAGATTGATCAGGTCAGAGAACGGTTGAAAATAGCCCAAGATAGATAAAAATCTTATGCTGACAACCGAAGGCGTCCAATCGAATTCCAAGTTGGAGATTTTGTTATGTTGAAAGTATCTCCATGGAAGGGTATCATTCGGTTCAGAAAGCGGGGAAAATTGAGTCCTCGATACATTGGTCCCTTTAAAATTCTAGAAAAAGTTGGAAAGGTAGCTTATCGCCTTGAGCTGCCAAATGAACTAGCTGGAATTCACAGTACCTTTCATGTGTCCTATTTAAGAAAGTGTTTGGTAGATGAAGCCGCTTATGTACCATTGGATGAAATTGAAATAAATGATCAGTTGAATTACATTGAGCAACCTGTGATGATTCTTGATGAAAAGATAAAGAAACTGAGGAATAAGGAAATAAAGTTATTCAAAGTCCAATGGAAGCATCGTAAGGGTTCAGAATTCATTTGGGAACCCGAGGAGGAGATGATTCGATATTATCCATCTATACATCAGGAATGGATTGTGAGGACACAATCCTGAATAGGTAGGGGAGAGTTGTAACGCCCCAAATTCTGTAAGTTTAAAACTTTAAATTATATTATTTAAGCTATTTAAGTTAGAAGGACTAACTGTGTAAAGAAATTTGTGTCAATAGGGCTTGCTGTTTAACGAAGTAGTTAGTAGAGGGACTGAACTTGTTAAGTGTGGAAAGTTAAGGGGTTTAATTAAAATATACAGTATTAAAACACTGACTCTATTTCCTTCTACTGTACATTACACTGAGAAATCAGGAAAACACGTATTGAGAGAAATTAAGGTCGGTCTTGGAGAGAAACAAGAGAAAGATCAATAATCAAGCTAGGGTTTCGAATTAGTAGAGCTATAATTTTTAATTCTTCATTCTAAAGGTATTACTAACTTTCTTGTGTGCTTAATTGATGATTTGAAATGATTAGGTTAAACCCTAGATTCTTTAATTTGATGAATAAATGGGTATTGGAAGAAATTAAGGTTTCATACCCTTAATTATGTTATGTGTAATATGTGAATGACACTAGTTTGGTTAAAACACTCATAATCATGTGTTTATGGGTAAATTAATGATTTTGATTAAGTGTATGATGAATTGAAAGGTTGTAATCATTGTTTTAATAAGAAAGGAAATGGTAATTTCATATAAATGGGTAGTAGGTAATGATAATGATGTTGATATATGAGTATACACTAAGAGTGGTAATCTTAGTGTAAGATGATAATATTAATTGATAATGATATTAAACTACCCATTTGTATGTAATTCATTGATAAGTTAGTGAAACCAAGGGTGAAAATCATAAGTGTTATGTAATTTAACACTTGTTAATTGTGATGAGTGGAGTTGTATATATAATTGATATTTGTCTATGTGATTATGTGACTAGGTGATAAACGTGCTCAAACTGTTACAAGTGGTTATTTTTATTTGTGTGGGCTATCGCGAGGTAAGTTAATGGATGATGCTATCTTTCTTCAAGTAATGCTTATTCCATTTACTTGGAAGGACCGGTAATGGATATGTCATTTACTTGATGAGTTATGATTATATACCGGGGTGTAGGCCCGAAGATGTTAATTCTTGCGGGAATTAGCATATGATATTATGGATCCTTAATATACGTACGATTGAAATGATATTTATTATCATTGATAGCCCATTGCTTACTAAGTTATATGCTTACTCGATTATGTTTATGTGTTTTAGGTGAGCCAAGTGGGACCCAACGAGATTCGGGCAAGAGACCCGAGGGATGCTAATGGTGGAACATGTTGCTTTGTCGGTAACAGTTACTTCTCTTAATCATGCTCATGATATGTTGTTATACCCCTTTTATGAAGAAAACAAGGTTTTGACACTTGGTGTTGTAAATGTAAATCTTTTGGTCAAAGTCATATATAACATGTTGAAAGTCAATGGATAGTATAGTCAATGAGCATGTTATGCTTGTTGATAGTTTTGAATGTGTAAATCTTGAATTTAAAGAATTATGATGTAAATATTATAATTATAATAGTTTCCATGGAACAATTGAAATTTTTTAGTCTTAATGAGTTTTGATAGAAACATCAGCTTAGTTTGACTTAGAATAGTCAAAGGAAAGTGAATTGGGTGTTGGAATGGTGGTTATATGGGTTAAGACCCAAACGGGTCGTTAAAGTGCCCAAATGGGTCACTAATAGGTCTAGAGGTCAAAATGAGTTGTGATTATGGTATAACGAATGTTAAAGTGGCCTTAGGTTCTAAATGTAGTATTGAATGAGTGGTAAAAATGCTAGAACCTGAATGCACATGGTTTAGAACTTAGTATGTCGATGAAAATGAGTAAAAGTGGTCATTTTGGGGTCAACGGTCCAAATCATGATAAAACGTGAATTTGCGAAAAGTGGAAATTGGGGAACCTTTGTATTGTCATTATACACGTGCCTGCAAATTTTCATGGTCATTGGACTTGTCATTTTCAAGATATGCACGTTTGAAGTTCGATAAAAGATAATTAAGTGTGCAGGCTTGATTCCCGGGGAATGAGAGTCATTCCTGGGAAATCCGACTCAAATTACTAACAGCATGCTTCATTCCTGAGGAATGGGAGTCATTCCTGAGGAATCTTTTATAAATTCAACATTTTCTTATTTAAATCCTTATTTGATCGAGGGAATGATACAACAAGTCTAAAATATCATATTTTAAACGTGGGACTTTACGAAATGAGTAAAAAAAATGTTCTAAATTTTCGGGGTGTTTCAGCAGTAATAATAAGAAATATGAAGTTATATTTATTACTTTTAGTATTATTTTCTTATGACACGTATATATATCATCGTAGAGTATTTGACAATTTTCATACAGTAAAACGCATAAATATATATGTGAAGGCTAGGTAATCGTTGTCCAATTATTATATTGGTATCGATGAATAATTATGCGAAAAACATATGGATATTTAGATTTAAAAAGTTAGAGTAACAGATGAGTACAACAATATTGTGTGAGAATGAGAATGAGAGAACCAATAGGAATGCGTTATGTGTCATAATATTCACTTTCCTCACGTTTTTAAAAATTAAATATCTTACAAATGGTAAGTCAAAAAATCATAAAAATTAGTAACGCATGTGATACCAACGGGTAATACATGTGATATCAGCAGGTAACACATGTGAAACCAGCAAGTAACACATGTGTTACTACGATTTATAAAACCGAAAAAAATCGTCGAAAGTATACTTTGTGAGATGGCAAATCGAAAAGAAAAAAAATGCTGATTTTTATGGTACAATATTTATAATTTTTCAATGAGCCATTTTTGAGATATTTAACTTTTAAAAACATGAGAGAAAATGGGTTTTATGCCACATGTCGTATTCTTATTGGTTCTCTCATTCTCACAAAAATTTCATTTTCATTTGAACTTCACTCCAAAAAGTTAACCATGTCGTCATGTCTACATCAGTATATATCTATTTATATTAAATAAATGTATTGTCAGAAATCAAATAAATGTGGGACAAAATAAAACATAGGTAATAAAATATTTTGGACATTCATCAACAACTTTATTGAAAAGGACATGAATATTATGATAACATGTAGAAGTTCAAAGTGCATGCCAAAAATCAAAGTTGTGAACTTTATAAAATTGGCTCATGGGTAGAACAATCCTAGTTAGCACATGTAAACAACTACTCTTTCTGTCTTTCACATGTCAAGTTCAAAAATCTAATAGTCTTGACGTGTACGTTTGACTTGTTTTTTTTCAGATGACAACATTACATGTTTGTTTGTTCATGTTTGTTTGTTCAGTACCATTTTTTTTTATTCATCCTTCTCATGTGAAATTATTATATAAACAGAGAACATAAACTTAATTTCTTAAATATAAAAAGCAGATGGTACCATTTAAACTTGAAATTTTATAAGAGATTCAAAAAGATACAACTAGCTAGCATTAACACAAAACATGGTTGCTAAATATAAAAGAAAATGATATCGATCAGGGGCACTTGTCTTTGCCGTTGGGGTTCTTGAGATCACGGTAACAAGGACACTGAGCCTTTGCAACGTAAGGACCCGAAGGCACACACCCGTTGCATTTTCCGCAGCAGATCCCGCAATACCTCAGACACTTTTCTTTCAACCACGATCTAGAACATCTAGTCGCACACTTTCCATTGCATCCCAACGCATCTGTATATTTACCATTCATTTCAACATCACCATTATTAATTAACATCAAATCAATATCAAACATCGTTTGCTATAACAAATTAAACATTACATATAATCAACTAGTAACTTAATTAATAATTACCTGTGGACGGAGATGGAGATGGAGATTGAACTGCGGAAACAGAAGATATGAAAAACAGAATGGCAATAAACAGAGCTGCAAATAACGGAAGGTGCTTCATCGTTTTTGTAGATGGATATATAAAATGATATGATGGTTTGTGTGAAGATAGATGGATATATATAGTGGTGGTGGGTGGCGGTGATATATATATACAAATATATAGATGCATGCATGTGGATTGTGAAATTCATATATCTGGGTTTAATGTCACATGGATTGTCTTTAATTAATTCAACTCTAGTTTGACTATACAGATAAACTACGCGTACGCACGATCCAAATGTCATTCTCCGCGTCGAATATGCACTCTCGGCTTTTGTAGTACTAATTTACACTTTTCATTTCGACTTCCAAACACACTCACCATACTGAGACAGTACAACGTAGACAGCCTTCCACACAAGAATTTCTAAATTACGTAAAAATGAAAAAAAAAAATTACGGAGTAAGATATTAATGACATTTTAAAATATTCACCTCAACAAAACTATAAAAGAAATAAAAGCAAAATTTTTTTCGCCATCTCCATTGAAATTTTCTAGCTCACTATAATCTCAAGAACAAGTAGCATCTTTAATTTGTTTAGATAAAAGTATTTACCTATTCAACTGGCGTCTAGATAAAGGGAATACCTTAACAATGCAATACATTTTTGGGCAAAGGAACTATAATGTTTACAATTCATTTATGCTATTAACCAATCATCACTTAGATATTTTATACTTTTGGACCTTCAATTTTAATTTTAATATTCACATAAATGATCCTTCCTTTATAATCAATTGCACGATTCATTCATGCAGTTTCGCAGCACGGTTTATTTCCCCGACATTTTTATTAACTTTTTTTTCATAAAAAAACTAAGAATACATCCATCCCATGTAGTATAAACACTCTATACGTATATACAAGAAGTCATAAATGAGTTATTTTTTAGACCTAATCAAATAGGTCAAAACATAAACTTAGCTCATTTATTGATTAGTACTACGTATTTTATCTCCCCTTCGCTGATACACAAGATATGTTATATATCAAATAATAATCTGTCTTTTCAAGTGTATCAATCCCTCTTTATACTCTCTCTGTTACAATTTATATAACATATTTGAATTTTTATTTGTTCAATAAAGATTATTCATTTACAAAAATTAACTATTAAAATCACTAAATTCTCAAATTTACCATTATTTATTAGGCTCTCTCCAATCATAACTCTATTTATATTCTCTAAATAAGTAAATATAGTGGAAATAGAGGATCGATGCCCTTATCTAATATCTAATATCTAATACTACTTGTAAAGTATCCCTTATGTTGAATCTTACACTTCTTAAAAAAATAAAATGCCTAAATTACCCCTCTACATTTGTAGTAACCATCCATTCACAAGAAAAATTCATCCTTAATTGCATTAAATTTCCATGTATATATACCAGAATAGACCGTATATTACTTTTACTTATGGCCGGTAATAATAATTTCTAAAATAGCTCATTTGCATCTATCCTTTTCATATCTACAATGTTGACGCAGATTTCAAACTCATTGAATTGGTGCACGAAATCAATTTCATAACTCTGCATAAAAGAAAATTACCGCTAACAACTCATCATTACGGGATCATACTATACTCCGCTTCATAGCGCGGGTTTTATACTAGTACTCTATAACTCATTTACCCCGTATTAAATATTTTTAGTTAAACTTGTTTTGATAGAGATAAAACTGATATTTCATCAAATATATAAATAACACTTTTTTTGTTGGAAGACATTTATTTTTATAACGGAGGGAGTATATAATTAATCTTTTAACTTAATTCATAAATTTTTATTTATTGGTACTCGTATACCAACGCTATTTGTTTTCCGTCTTTTGCACTACTAATCTACTTTTTTTTGAAAGGCAGTAGAGTGATCCCGGGCGGTTACGGCCACTAGGCAAGCTAGTGGACTCGATGCGCTGGCGAGGTCACTATCCCCCACTGCTTCCAGAAGGAAAAACCCCACAAGGTTCCGAGTAGAGATGAGCAAAGACCAGATAAAACTGGTTTTCAGTCCAGTTCAAAAAAGTCCAGTTTTTTAACAGAAAATTAAAAACCAGTCTTTTCTAGGAATGGTCCAGTTTCAGCCCAGTTTTTTGCCAGTTTTGCCAGTTTTTCTAAGAATTTCAGTCCAGTCCCAGTCCAGTTTCAGTCATTTTCAGTCTTTTTTTTCATGGTCGATAATTTTGTCAATAGTTACAATAAATATTTAAAACCAATAGAAAAAATCAATAAATGTGAAGTATGATTAAATTAAAATGTATATAATTGAAATTGTTGATGTGAAAATAAATAAAACTTTATAAATAAAGAAATAAAAATGTATCAAATACAATTTGACCTAAATTTAAATTTTATAAGGAAAGAAAAAAAGTTAATAAACAATATATAAACATAAATCTTACACCATTATAAATTGTTTTAACATTTTCTTCTTTGCCTTAAACTTTCAAGACATTCTAATTACCATTTTACCCCTACTTAATTATTTTGTAATTTATATATGGCAGTTATACAAACTCTTTTAAGGCAATAAATTAATTATATGTTTTTGTTTTATAAATGGTAACGTCAAACTATATTACCTTTGCATTAATTTTCAACACGGTATTTATTTTTTCCATCAATCACAGATCTTTTGCATTTACCAAATTACTCAATTGATTTAATAATTAATTAATTCCATTAATGCATTCATTTCTATGTATTATATAAATAACCATATTTTTATCATTTGTTTAATTAAAAAAACGTTATTTGCAAACACATGAGCTAAACGCTTTTGATCCATGTTAAATCTTCACCGCTGCAACGCGCGGGTTATGATCTAGTAGCTTATAATACATTTCAGTCCTTTTGACAGTTTTAAACCAGTTTCAGTCTTTAACCAGTTTAAACTGATTTCAGTCCAGTTTTTAACCAGTCTTCTGACTGAAAAGTAGGACTGAATTAGGACTGTCAGGCAGTCCTAGGACCAGTCCAGTCTTTTTCCCAGTCCAGTTTTTCTAGGACCGGTCCCAATCCGGTTCAGGACCAGCTTCAGTCTTAGACTGTTTTGCTCATCTCTAGTTCTGAGCGAGGCTCGAACCTGGGCCTTGCGGGTAAAATCTACTACTCTGTCTTATTCGTCAAAACTCAAAAGTATATGATATATCCATACGAGTTCTGTACCGTACTATTTCACCTCTTGTATGCTTCTTCAAAATAGGCTTCATCGGTAATAAAGATTCTAAATTATGATATAATATTACAATAAATATTATTAATAATATTGCATTGATGAACTACCAATGCATAGTAATAGTATGCATTATTTCGATAGGAGGTAAAAACTAAAAACAGTTGGATTGCACCTTCTATTGTTCAAATTATAATTATAATTATTTATTATTTATTATTTATATATGTCCAAACATTACAGCCTGTGTGCTTCAAATTTAGCGTACTTCATTTATCTCACATTTAAAAGTTGTGTTACCACTTACCAGCAACCAGTTATGCATATCCTTACAAGTTACAACCTGTAACCAATTATGCTGCGTATTCTTACCTGGCATCTTTATACTAAAGCAATGAAAATTCATTTTCTATCGTCATAAATAAAGGAAAATCTATACTGTTTTTAGTTAGTCTCAAAGCATGAAACACCTTTAGTTTTTCTAGCAGAACTTAGATAGCCGATAACATATATAGACGGGTCACACGTATCGAATATTTCTGGCTTCAAACGCCTCAAGTTTTTATCACATGGAACTTCTTGATCCAATCCTTTCATTCAATCAGATTACAATATTGCATTTGTTCATTAATACAGTATAATATTTACCATACCCATAGAAAAACAGGAGTTGACTCATACATGTATATATACTGAAAGATGATGATTTGCATGACCTTTGGAGTTTCTGAAACATCAAATACCGGAAAACTTGTAATACCAATCCAATGTTATAATGTCACACTTGTAATTTATGTCTGGCGTATTTGCATATATTATGCATTGGGTTTGGTCATTATAAACAGGTAAACGGCTTCACCATAAAACCATGCGCATTTAAGTTCCAAGCCTATAGGAAGGGCAGAGTTGCTGGCCTTTTTGATTCGCGGAGGAATATTGATCCGAAGAAAGAAGATTAACCTGCAATTATTCGTATAAATAAATGGAATTTAGATTTTCAGTACGAGCAATCACGCATTTAGTAAGTAGGAAAAATGTTCAATCATGTGAATTATGAATTTATGATATGCATTACCTTGATGATCTCCCACTTAGAGCTAGGACGCACATATGCTGCCAAGATGGCCATGTGAAAATGCTGGTAACAAGAACAATACAAATATAGGCTGTTAGATATATATATATCCATGGTAAGAAATCTCGCATGATCTATGGTACTACCCTACTTGAAATAATTACTGAAAGGCTTACTCTAAATGGGTCGCCTCTTAGAGACTGTACAAACATCAGGCTCCTTGCATTCTGACCCTGAAAACCAACAGGGCTCCAACTTCAAACAAGCAGAAAGTTTTGACTACTATAGTTTTATAGTGAATACCAGTGTGTTTAGTGAAGTGTGAGTGTGAAAATATGAATGTACCTCCAAGTATATATCCCTGAGTCGCCTACCAGTTTGAGCACAACAAACACGAACAACAGGTTCATCACAACTCCCACTAATTATGTAGTCTCTTCCGTTCATATAATATGAGCGAGTGTAATTTTGAGAATTTCCTGTGGGAGCTATATCAAAATTTGTATGAAGCCTCCCATCTACAGCCAAAAGTTGCTTAACCTGCCACCAACACCCATCAGACTTTGAGCAAAGAAATCATGTAACTATCATGACTATATATAACTATATCCAAATTATTGTTAGCATATTCGAACCATTTTTACTTTTAAGTGAGTTCAATTTTCTTTAGATATCTATAACATGTGAAATGAGTAAAATACTAATTAGCATAAAAGGTTGCATGGGTCAGATGGTTTGAACAGATCAATTGGGTTAAAAAATTCCCAGACTTGATCTTTTATGCATAAAACATCCTAAAACATTTCATTCAAATAACTTGATGATGATCAAAATAATACCTCTTTCTTAAACATATTTGGCAAACTAACTATCTATTGGAACAGAAAGAAAAGAAGGACAAAAAATGTTTGGGTCAACTCGCCCGCAACTAAATTATCTAGTTTTGATCTGTTGCCCGTCCCACCCCTTTTGCCACCTCTAATCTGAGTTTTAATTTTTCTCAAAAGATGCTAAATGGTGTTAACCACATGTTCTCCATACAACGTACTCAGTAGTCTAGTAGGAGCTATCCTAGATTTAGTCATTATTTAATAATTAACGAATATTTGGTCATTATTTAGATAGAATCAATATACCTCATTGTCAACAGCTGACACAAGCAAATATAGGTCATCAGGGGAGAAACAAACCATCACGTTTCCACTTAAACTTGAGGCCGTGTAGCATGGGTTCACAAGTTTTGTTCTCAAATCCCACATTTTGACATCATGATCAAATGAAGAAGTAACAAAGAGTGATGGAGAATGATGAGCAAATTTGGCCACATTTATGGGTTCTCGATGCATATCAGTGAATAAATGTAAGCGTTTGCCAGTGGAGATATCATAAACAGCAACTTTCTTTGAGTAACCACTTGTAAGAATTTGATCATCAGTTGCGTTGACATGGACTGAAGTCAAATGCTGAAAGTCATCAAAAGCAACACCAGTAGAACTGCAATAGCTATCATAAATGTCTGGAAATGTGTCGTTGATGTCGTACAATCTCAAGGATCCATTGTCATAACCAACTACAAGCTGTTTGTCACAGTAGAAACATCATATAACTAAAGCTAAACAGAAAGAAGAGCAGAGTGAAATAATGCTTATTCTTTGCAACTTTAACCCATTTACATATTAATGGGTTCATCTGGGTTCTATTTATCTACAAGAGGTCAAACTGGTAACACCAAAAAGAAATTTTTTGCCAAATAGGAAATGGGTCAAATAGGATGAGCGAATTCAAGGTTGCCCAAAGTGTTTTGCTGCATAAACCCACCTAAATTTATTTATCCATATACTCAAATAATTATTGAAAGATTATGCTTTTGCATTCATATCTGACGGAGTAATTACTTATGAAATAAATAATTGTGTGGAAAACCTGTGTACCAGTCAATCTTGACCCATTTAGCCATCTATAATAAGTACATGTTTTGAACCGTTACCCAACCCGCCCATTTTTCCATCTCTGCTTACTGTTCAAGCAGAAAACATACCTTTGATGGGTGTCTCTTTAGCCAACAGAGGCCCAAAATGCTCTTTTGTGTATCAAAAGAAGGCGCATAATTAACAAGATTCCCAGTCTCATGGTTGATGACGACTACTTCCCCTTCTAGAGTACCAAAAGCCATTAAGCTGGGGTCCGTTTGGTGATACTCAAACTGTCTTGGTCTAAGGATTTTACCCACTTCGTTTGGTATCTGGCTGACATTCGATATTGGGTGTAAAACGGGCCATGCAGATGAACCAAGTTTAGCAGCACACAGAGACCTTGAGTAGAAACTTTGACTTTTTTTATGTAGTGATGGACCCTTTGACCTCAAGGATTTTTGGTTAAGTATACTACTTGTGCCCGTTTCACGCATATGCAATACACTGATGATGCTTTCTTTATGCTGCCGTTTATTTGGTAATAACTCGTAGTATCTTGAGAAGACAGTTTTAGCTCTTTCTCTATCAAATTTTCCTATGCGACAATTATCCAAGACTCCTAAATTTGGTAATGATGTAATCATGTATTCCCTATAATGTTTCTGAAAGCATATCGGCGAAGGATGATGCGAGTTGTACTTTTGTGAAACTGTAGAAGCATGTAACAACCCACTCTCATGTTCATCAACATTCAATTTACCCAAAGAAACCTGAAACAGATCATAAACTCAGAGTCTATTTTAACCCGAACCAATTTTGACCCAGTTACCCAAACCAAACCTCCCGCCCATTTCACCACCTATCTCTTTAGTAAAGTATATCAAGAAAGCCTAGGTAATAAATTAAGATTCCGTGCAAGTATGTAATAATGGTCTGACCTCAATTAGCTTATTACTTGAAGTGCTGTTTGTGTTTTTATCAGAGAAGTCCTTCAAATGGCATGGGGCAGTGTCCTTACAACATAAGCAGTTTTGAAACCGTAATTCCCGCAGTGAAGGAAGTTTTGACAATGCAGCAGCGGTAGTCCAAAGATTGGACACTCGTGTGGCACACATTGATAGACGGACTAAATTAGGCATGTAAGTGAAACAATCCTTCTCCATGCTGCTAAGTGAGGTACAAAAGTCCAGATTAAGGGTGTGCATACGCATAAAACTCCCAGCCATGTTGAGCTTCCGAATCTCAGTGGACCTTATGTTCAGAACTAGGCAGTCCAGACCGGTCTCAAAAAGATCCCTGGAAATAATTTAAATTCGTACACAGTATAAAAAACCACTTAACATGGTACACTTTATATTATCTAATAGTGCTTCTTTTTATGGCTATTAGTATGTATTAGATAATGTGTATTTTGTCCCTCGCAACCTCCCCGGCATATTTCTTCTTTCTTTTGTGCAGGGGATGAGGAGTGACTTTGTGACTGCAAATGAAACATGTGACGAGAATTAGTATGATGAGTTTATGGTCAATTTGATGGAAGCCACAAAATAGACCTCAAGACATCCTCCTTCAATGGCATATCACGGATATCAACTACACGAAGCCTTGTGTTAATAGCATGCATCAATGACATCAAAGGGTATTCGTTTAAGTCACCGCTTGAATTATGAAGCAAGTCCACATCGTCAAATGCATCCAAGTCGTTCAAATGGAAAAGATCGATGAGGGGAAACAAGTCAGCGTTGGTAAGTTGGTCCAATAGAAGTACCATTGTACATTTTCGGCATGTGACCTTCTGAATCATGGCCTAATAACAAGAAAAATGTGTAATGTCAGATACTGCGCCACGAGCCAAAGATAATTCTTCGTGAAACACTATCTGATACTATTAAAAGAGCACGCATAACGTGTAGTATATGTATATTAATTGATTGGAAATAACGGTTTGACCTTTTTTAGCCATGATACAACAGTTGAGCTAGGTTGCACCTCATGCATCTGGCAGATATCAAAGTACCTATATATAGCACCCATACAATACAATATGTTACAGGTTAAACACCAAATCAGATGTGACTTTACATAGTTATCAATTGTTGATGCCTAAAGTAACAAACAGTTCACCTTAATTCTCAATAAATTTCAGCAAAATGACCTGCTGTATATATATGTAATACGGAGTACTTAATTAACAAATAAACAAGTTTAACCTCTCAAATAACTCTTCCTACAATGTACAGTTTATGTCATCCGTAAGCCGAAACGGATCATAACAAATGTCCGGTAATCTAAATAATTCAAGAGGAGCTCATCACTTTTATAAAAAAGATGAACTGATTTGACAATGAAACAAAGCCTTCAATTATCCTTTCATCAGACAAAATATTACTGTAGAACACAAATTTGATAGTAAAAAAAGTAAAGTACAAATATATATATATTTTCAATCACTTTCAGAAAAAGATTAATAACGAGAATGCAAACCTGGTGAGTAAAACGGAGATATTTGGAGCTGAAGAAAACATCAAATTTGTTATAGAGGAGAGAGTATATATGTGTATGTGTGTGTTGGAAGTGAATTGAGCCCTGTTGTTGTGTTATACTGTATAAGCCAACCAACTTATAATAAAAATTGGAGTATAATGATAATAGTACGAGTATTATTTATTTGTTTTTTTATGTATTCTGTATATATGCAGATGCAGGTTTTCATATTTGATCCTGAGCTGAAAGTGTCTGTCACGAATTAAGACGTACGGTCCCTCTGTTTGTCTGATACAAGTTCTTCCACGTTGAACGGATAATTCCACGTGGGATCATCAAATTAGTCCTATTCACGGAGTATATAAGAAAAAAAAATCTTATCTTAATAATAAATAGATAAATGAGTTTATTGTTTCGTTATTTATTAAACTTTACACTTTTTATTATTGTATGCGACGTACTTTCATTTGTTTATTGTATGTAGTGAACTTGTAAATATTGTTTACAGTATGTATTATTTCCTTTTTGGTAAGGCCAAAAAAGGAAACTTTCCTATCTGAGCCTTACCCAAAAAGGAAATTTTACATACAATAGAAATTTTTTAAAATTCGACTCATAAAATAGTAAAAAGTGTAAAAACAATAAACCCTAAATAAATATAAATAAATAAATACAATTAAACCAAAACCTCATGAAGCAATCTGAACCTTAGATTGAGTTCCATCAAGAGATCATACTACTAAAATTGTTTCCTACATCAATTTTCATGTTTTAAAAGGTACACCCACATCTCAGTGGCGGAACTTGGATATTTGAGGGGCAAAAATTGTTTGAAATGTTAAGTGTACATGTACATATAACATTCAATTGGTTATGCTAAGCAAGTATACAATCAACTTTACTCCGTATAATCTATAACTACATATAATGCATCTTAGGTTTCTATTTCTAGAAATTTTTAAGAACAAATTTTAAGACTCAACATCTAAATAGTCCTAATTTTAGAAATCTAATTATTATAAATTTGTAACTCTTATAGTTAATAACAATTAACACACTTTCTCATTTACTAAACATAATTATTCAAACATTGTAAATGGACAAGTTAAAACACCATAACTAATATATCGACAAAGAAGACAAATGACATAACATTATCACGGGTTACTATTATAAATAAATTTTGTATTCCGCTGCATTGCGCGGGTTTTTTGCTAGTCTTAATAATTTACATGAGTATTCATTAACAAATTTATTACCATAATAATGTAAAGTTGTCAATTTGTAAGGCTTGAAATTTAAAATTTAACTCGTAACTTAACTTGCACGAGTCGTGGTTTGAAAAACTATAATCGTAGAATTCTATAATTACATTATACATTTAAACCACATATATAGGCTATTCATATTACGGAGTATTTTGTAGAAGATGAAGAAAAAAGTACTCCGAACAATATTATTATTAAAGGAGAGCAAAATAAAAACATAATAAAAGAACATATAGAAAATAAATAATATTAAAGAAAATTAAAACTTAATAATCTGTCATAAGGAATCTTTATGTACTTTTCACATCTTTCAAGATTAGAAAAGTAAACACCCTATCATCGATCCTGCCACTAAATTTAGATTAATAAAATCAACTTATCATCTTCTTCTTCAACCTCTACCTCCCTGTGTTTTTCTACATAACAATGGCTATTTCTTAAAAAATAAATCGGTTATATCAAATTATTGTAATTAACCCTAAAATTACTGAATATATTACATTACTTGCTCAGAATTTAGGGGGCGATGGCCCCTTCCGGCCCCTATAAAGATCCGCCCTTGCCACAGATATTGGGAATTGACACTTTCAGTACTTCCCTAATTTTTTTCGGGCCTTATATATTACTTTGTATATATTATGACGTTTTAACCGGTAATTTATAAATAAACCCTTAACATTTGAAAGATTTATCTATATTGATTATTAACATGATTTTTTTTTCACCAACATGACACTAAAAACTAATCATTCATATTGCCATACAATCTTAATATGATAAATACGTTAAAGTCGTAACTAAAATATTTTATGGTTTGTAACTAATAATCCCTTGATTATAAGTTATATACATTGAGCTAAACAATATACAAACATACGTCATATTCAACCATAATAACGGTGTTCTAATTTTTTTTTTTGTGATTCATGGATTTTATTTTTCTACAAGTTGTGTTTAAGTCATTGTTAAAAACAACTTCAATTTTGATATAAAACTAATTTCTTATCCTAAAACTAACTCTTAAAATTACCTAATGACCTTATTATTGTAAAATTTCATAGCTAATCTCGCGTTGTCGCGGGTCTTCAACTAATAATAATAATGATAAAATTAAATATATAAAATATATATATGCATTTCCATAGGAAATCCGTCGTGTATCATGCAGCAGGTGAGTTGATGGTTTAATTTATATATCGATTTTTATTTAGATATATAACTCCATCTTCTCTGTATTATTAATGATCATCATCATATCGTCATAGCTTATCATGTTCATCTAAAATACCTTATATTGAAAGGTTTGACTTTCTAATTTTCTACAACGTTGACAGTGTTACAAAAGCTAGCTAGCTATTGTGTATGTATATGGAATCAACTAGATTGCGGTTGTAAGTATTTAAGATGACATAATATCAAGTTTCGGTAGTGTAATTAGTTTCATAACAAGAATAACAACGGAAACGGCATGGGAGTTTTGTGAGAAGAGATGGTAGGCGACTAGGCGTGATAATGTCCGTTAACTAATTTATTAGACAAAATTTCTTCGTTTTCAACACGATTTTGTAAATCTTGCTTTATTATTATTACACATATATATCGTGATAAATTGTTGATGTAGGATTGGTTTAAAATGGGTCCGTGACGTTGAAGATTTGTAGCACATGGTCCCACGGTGACAATGAATGATCGATAAGATAAGCAATATACATCGCATTATTTGCTAGTCAACATGGAGTGCAAAAGGGGTCACCTATTTTTCTGCAAAAGGTGTAAATTGACAGGAGTACCCTGGTCCCGTGTGCTTTTGGTATCAGTCATTGTTCACCTCACAAGGATGACTCCGGGTAACTCCCTGGCACAGTGGAGGCGTCTGGAGTTGAATGAACCTGTATCCACAAATTCCCCCAGGGTCCATGTATTTTACGGGTGTGGGTACTTAACATACTAAATGGTTGGTATATTGACCCATTAAATGGTCTTCAATATGATGGAGTGAGCCTTAAATGTTAATCAATTATTATTATAGTAATTAAATATTACTCGTAGTACAGAACGACTTGTTGGTACATCTCTTACTTGAGAATTGAATATGGATGTAGATGTTGCGTCTAGAATTTAATGAAAGTTAATTTCGATTTTATATCTTGTAGCTTTTAAATAAAGGATATGATATGGTCAATGTTGGAAATAATTAGTGAGTTTGGAAAGTTTTATAATTTATACATATGAAGCATAATGTACAAGATGTCTATGCGGTGACTAATTGTGCAATTTAAGCAGCTCATGGTACAAGCTAATGAAGTAGCAACCATCTAAGTGTGTTGGTGTTTTTAATGGCAGACCATGTCAACCGATAAAATAGGAGAGTGGGGTGGTTTGGATGGCAATTCATGGTTGCAACCACCATCCCATGATCTCCTATCTTTGGCCATTTGCTCCACATTTCATTCTATAAATAATGGCAAAATGGTAGCCATTTAGTAGGTGAAATACACACACATTACTCACTCAAAACTGATTCATTCTTGCTGCGTTTTGATGCTTCCAAACTCATGTTTATGCTACCACCATTGTCATTGTGTTGCACTCGCTCACTGGCGAAACACAACACGAGTATGCATTAATCCTACGCATGAAGGCTTGCAGCGAATCGAGCGCGTAAACACCTTTTAAGGATAGGTAATCTCTTCCCGTGCAAGACTCTATACGGTGTTCAATTGTTTGACGTTGTTGCTGCTGTTTGGGATTCGTTGCTGTTGCCCGGGTTTTCTGTTGCTGCTTTCATTTGCGCTATAACTACTATGGGTACAATTATTTTGTTATATATCTATTCCAACTATTTTATTATGATCTCATTGCACAAGTTGGTGCATCAATATAACTTATGTTAGACCTCTCCCAACAGTGACAGAAACTGACAGAAATCGACGTGTCACGTCTGCGTCACATCAGCTTTTTCACACAACTGACTGAAACTGACGGACCCCTACCATCAGTGACTCCGTCACTTTAATTTTTGGGCCTGCATTTAATAATTTACCTTTAGTTATACACACACAAAAAGAAATAAAAAAAAAAAAAAACTGACGTCCGTCGGAAAACCGACGAGGGAAAGTGACGGGCCGGTGCCAACAACGTCACTTAAGTGACGGAAAGTGACGGGAAGAGACGGAGAGACCGACGCTCCCATTGGGACTTGGGAGTGGTCTTATGCTTACATATACAACAGTCAAGAAAACGATATTGTTTCAATTGAAATAAAATGATAAAAACAATATTATTTGTCAATTAACGATATATCATATCATGAATTATGTATTTATAATAATTAGTTGGTGAAAGTTTGTATCAGCTATCAATTGTGTAAACCATACTCATAATAAAGTCATAAACGTACATTTTGAAATCAAAATCAAATAACAAATGCAATAATGACACATACACTTCAAATCAATCATGGTTTTCACAATTAAGCAACGCATGATCAAATTGGATATGTATGACGGAGACGCATTATATCCAAACTGTGGTGTACCTGCGTTGTTTTGACCTCTTCCATAATCCTTGCAGCCGATATGATGGCTATGGGTAAATCCAGGGGCGGTACCAGAAAAAAATTCGAAGGGGGGGGGGGGTGGGGGGGGGGGGGCAAAATTTAATAGTGTATGTTGGATCTGGGTCATGAACTTTTTTTTTTTGCTTTGACCAAAACTATTTAAGTTGAACCAAAGTAACTTTGGTTGAATGTCAAATTCAAAATTTTAATTACATGGACAAAATATAACGTATATATAGTTAACATAAATTCTAAATCGAATATGCCTATGTTTAACATGTTTTTATAGCAAAAATGTAACACATTATCACATGTAGATTATGAAGAAAAGGGAAAATTTGTAATCATTAAGATTTATAATTTAATAGTTATGTTGATTTAAAATAGTATTATATTGAATATATAATGAAAAAAATGATTAAACATAATGGGGGAAAAATAAAATTAATGTATTAAAGAGATATTGAACTTTAGACAACTTAAATACCAAGTCCACTACGTAACCACCAAGCTAAACACATTAATAATGACTATCGAAACTGTATTATATTTATTAGTTACGATGGCAATATGCAAATTATACCAAAACCTACGAAATTTTTCCGGACACGTAAAAACTTCGTGGGGGCGTGCCCCCACCCTAGTACTGCGATTGGGTAAATCACAGTAAAGCATAAACGAAAGCCTTTCGAATAGCATGTATTTTGATAATCAGAATTAAATTGTGATTCAAGATTCGAGCGCGTAATCAACCGTACGTGCCAATGATAATACATTTATAATGACATAAACACTAATATGATCTTGCATTCATTAACCAACAAAAGTGATTGTGTCTCTCACTTTACGAGTTAATATATGTTCACAAACCCATGATCTATTACAAGACATGAGGATCGAAGGAATCAGGTACGAGTTGCCTCATGTGTTAAGAGTGCACTTTTTTTTTTAAAGGCAGTTGTGGAATCACTGACGGACCTTTGGTCCACCCGATCATCTCCACAAAACATGTATTATTAGACAATATTATTTAGAGATAATGTTTAGATTTATTATTAGGAGTTGTTAATAATTATATTTAGCTAATATTTATTTCGTTTCAATTGATTTAGTTTCCTATTAGGATTATGTTTCTTGTCCGACAACCTTATCTTAGTCTATACAGGTTCATGTATCTTTCTCATTTAATCGAATAATAAACCCTTTCATTATTTTACGTGTAGGTGGCTCCAATAATTTAACGTTATTTCAAATGGTAAATACTAAATATGATCAACCTTTCTTTCGGATGCGTTAGCTTACTCTTTAGATTGTCTTAAACATTGATGACAATATAATTTATATGGATTTGATGTACCGACTGCCGAACTAGTTTAGTAATTTATCACTCCTAAAGTCCTAATACATACAAACACACACTAGCTCATCTTGATTATCTTCGTTTTGAATTACGAAGCCCAATAGCAGCCCAATAACCATAATCTCTTTCCTCGGGTCTTAAATAGTTGAATGCGTACAAAAAGACAAAAAAGTTAAGCATGGAGTATTTTAAAATTGTGATTTTTTTTTTAATTTTATATTGTGTAACCCAAAGCGCATTCCTTTAAGAATGTATCTGGTTCCATTTTTCTTTCGTTAGTGTAAATTTAAGTATTTAACCTAGTCACCTAAATATTACTCCGTATGATTTATATAAAATGCTGATGAGTGTATAATCAGGGGCGGATGTAAAGGGGGCATGGGGCAGTTACCCCCTCAAAACTTTTCAAATCATGTAAAAAAGAAATTTTTTGAAAGTATTTATGATATTTTATAAGTTTTGACCCCTCAAAATTAAAAAAATAATCAAAAAGATTATTTTTGCCCCCCAATTACTTGATCTTAGCTCCGCCCTTGTGTATAATTATATGTAAATGAGTGATTACGTTCTCATATCTTAAATCCATTATACTTATTTGATTTTAAGTAGTGAATTTTCATTGAATATTTCTAGCAAATCAAAATTTTAAATCCTCTGCTATAGTAAAACACTCTTGAGAGCTAAACATTAATTTCAACCGTATCATTAACTAGTGATAAATAACGATCAAAGCATGACTAGCTAAACACAAAGTATATGATAAGTGTTTTTTTACACTACTATTTTGTTTACAAATTATGTTTCATTTATCACAATCTTCATATCTTTACCATTAGTACTTGCTAACTCTTTGGAACCATCGGTAGTAGTAGTAAAAACTCAAACACTGATCGACTAGATTTTATGTAAAAAATGGTGCAATTATGTGTTTAATTTTAGCTATTGTATTTACAATTTCATTGCAATTAGTAACTAAGAATTTACTTAGATATAGGGTGGGGTTCAAATGAGAATAGGAATTTATGTGAGAATGAGGGAACCAATGATATTGTGCCATGTGTACAAAGAGAATGCTCCACATGTACAAAACTCATTTACCCCCAACATCAATTATCTCACAAACGGTAAGTCGAAAAATCATGAAAATTGCACCATAAAATTCAGCGTTTTATCCTCTTCGATTTGCCGTCCCTCAAGGCATACTTTTGACAACTTTTTTTTTTCATTTTTTAGTGGGTTTTACAAATTAGTAACACATGTGTTAGTGTTGCGTTTAGGGTTTAGGATTTGGGGTTTAGGGGTTAGGGTTTTAGGGTTTAAATCCTTTTTTATATGTTGATCTCCTTTTGTTTTCTTTTCTTTTCTTACATAGTTACTCAACATTAGTTATTTATTTGTGAATCATGTTTATCTTTACAAATAACTGAATCACATTAAGTACTTGTTAAAAAGTTTGAACAATTATTATTTTGTTATTTTTTGTTATTTATATCAGTTAGTGAATCATAGATGTATACATTGAATCGAAGTATAATTTTTACAAATCATGGTAATAAAATCTTGAATAAACTATTACTTAAAAAACCATGTGTATAGTCTATTAACAAAGAAATGAAAATAACTGCTACCACATGTTTTGCATCTATGAAAGCGACAACGGATACATAATCAAAAGCCTTATTAAACTAATTAATGAATCACTACTATAGACTTGTGAATCATTACTATAAATTTATTGAATCATTACAATAAACTTTTGAATCATAACTATTATTTAGTGAATCCATATTATAATATGTAACAAACTAGTACGTGAATCATATTAATAGGTGAAACATATAAGAACGAGTGAACGACTCAGTATTAGCTAGTCATAATAAAAATGCTTATGTTATCACCAAAACTACCACTACCAAATTAAAATTTGAATCATCTTTTTTTTCTTTCTAATATCGTGAATAAATGGATACGTAATCGAAACTGGCTATGCAATCTCATAATTTGATTAGTGTATCAAATTCGATTTTGTGATGAGCAGTTGTGAAATCCAAATTTTATGAGATTGCATCTGCTATATCTTTGTGAGTGGATATATGTAGTGGTGTATGAATTTAGTGAAGAAAGAATTTTGTAGTGGAGGATGGATATATTTCTTTAAAGATCAAATGAAATTGGTTTTGAACTACATACAAAAAAGGCGTCAATTAATTTCGGATAGTAGTGAAAAAAACGGTTGTAAAATAATGGAATGATTAATTAATTATTTCAAGCAAATTACCATCATGCCCTTATTTTATGGATGGTTAAGATCTCTTCTTCCTCTTCTCTCTCTTCCTCTTCTTCTTTTTAGATCCTCTTACTATATATATATATATATATATATCATCAAGAAGGATCAAGAGGCATGTTAAAAGAAGCATGTTAAAGAGGGAAGTGATCAAGTAGTGATCAAGAGGCATGTTAAAGAAGCATATATATATATCATCAAGTAGTGATCAAGAGGGAAGTGCCTTTTTGGGGGGAAGCGTTAGTATGCATCAAGAAGCATGTTAAAATTATCAATCAAAACGTCAATAAAAAATTATATTTATTGGTAAATAGTAATCAAAATTGATGCTATAAAGAATCTTTTAACGAATGAATTTCATTTTTAAGTCATAACATTAATTGATAAATATTTATTTAATAAATTGTTAGTATGCAGTGTGATGCATATTAACTAATATGCATTGCGATGCATATTAAAACTTCACTTTATTTGAAAGATATTTTTATTGTTAATATGCATCACAATGGATATTAACTAATATGCACCGCGATGCATATTAACGGATTTATATATATATATATATATATATATATATATATATATATATATATATATATAGTATATAGGATCCGGTTCAATTGAGAACCAAAAAAATTGCGAGAACCGTGAGAACCACTAGATTGCATGCTTGTTCACATGTAATTAACTTGATTCACATGTGAACATTGATTTAAGTTAGATTGGGGGAAAAAAATTCGAAAAATCCTTAAATTATAGCGAAAAACGCAAAAAATCAAATTTATGTTTACATATGAACGATAATATGAACAAATCAGGTAAAACGTGTTTTAAGACATAATTTTCGAATTTTTTTTTCCCAATCTAACATAAATCAATATTCACATGTGAATCAAGTTAATTACATATGAACAAGCATGCAATCTAGTGGTTCTCACGGTTCTCGTAATTTTTTTGGTTCTCAATTGAACCGGACCCTATATATATATATATATATATATATATATATATATATATAGTGGAATAATCCAGAAGGAAGTGCATTTTTTGGGGGAAGGGGGAAGCGTTAGTATGCATCAGGAAGCATATTACCTTCACCCATACAAATCTCGAAAAAAGCAAACTGAAATTTAGTAAATGTTAATCAGAATCGATACTATGAATGTTAAGCTTCCTTGATAAATTCTTTCTTCAAGTTATAGCATCGATTAATGAATATTAGATCCAAATCCGTTAATATGCATCGCGGTGCATATTAGTTAATATGCATTGTGATGCATATTAACAATAAAAATATCTTTCAAATAATGTGAAGTTTTAATATGCATCGCAATGCATATTAGTTAATATGCATCACACTACATACTAACAATTTATTAAATAAATATTCATCAATTAATGTTATGACTTAAAAATGAAATTTATTCGTTTAAAGATTCTTTATAGCATCGATTTTGATTACTATTTACCAATAAAAATAATTTTTTGTTGACGTTTTGATTGATAATTGTAATATGCTTCTTGATGCATACTAACGCTTCCCCCCTTCCTCCCAAAAAGGCACTTCCCTCTTGATCACTACTCTATATATATATATATATATATATATATATATATATATATATATATATATATTATAACACCCCTCATTTTACCAACATTTCAATACAATATATCGGAAGCGTTAGTCCAAGTTTCAACATTTATAAGTTACATCATTTAAAATACTTATAAAATCAAACTAATTTAAAACCTCTTTGGCAACATGGGTGTTATTTCAAAAACTGAAAGACAACAATGATTTATACAAATCAATATCAGAGTAACGCCTTCCTGTCAAACATTTCTTCTAGTCCAACTTCTTGCCCACCCAAATATATCAATAACCTGCAAGAAGTGTTAATGTGGGGGATTAGCATAAAGCTAAGTGAATGAATAATTAATCAACAGTTCAACTTAGCGTAACAACTTTGTGTACAACAACTAACCTGAAGCACACAAGTACACAATACAATCATTCAACAACTCAACTGGGCAACTGATCAACTGGTCAACTTTCAAGTGGTCAACCTATTAACTGGTCAACTTATCAACTAATCAACTTATCAACTATGCAACTGTTCAACCATAGTACAACTTAATAATGAGGATCGGTGGCTCTTGGGATATCATAATACCCGGGGATTCCCCAAGAACACTTATCCAACCATATCCGTATGGCCATAACGGACGAGACCGATAACTAATTGTTATCATTAACAAACACATGAGATGTGTTAAATATTGAATGACAATTAGCCCAACCAACCAGATCAACCCGTTGACCTCATTAACAACTGATGCCCGAAGGCCAATAATAACAATAAACAACAGGAGGTCAACTTTCTTCAGTGATCACATATTGTAACACCCTCAAATTTCGGTTTGCGGAAGCGATCGGGTCGGGTGTTACCAAATTAAATATCACAGCATAAGATACATAATGAACGACTCTAAATGAGACGTTTGAAAATAATTATACATTTACCAAATAGAACGTTTACAACGTTATAAGTTTAATAGAAATTTCAAATACATAATTTGAAAATACAAAAGTAAATGCAGTGTAGTCCCAATGGTTGGAAAATATGCGACTCAAGCTACCAAAATCTTGTAGAAATTCTTAATCCTGCTGGGCACCTGAGAACACATGCTAAAACAGGTCAGCTATAAAGCTGGTGAGTTCATAGGTTTGTTAGTTGAAAACATAAAGTATAAATCTTGTATGTTTTGAGAAGTTGTTCAGAATCCACGATTCTGTTTTGTATCAAATTGTAGTTGTAATTACCAATGTGTAATTCAAAAATCTAGGTATCTAATACCTAAGCAATTGTGGTCCGTACTGTAACATCCTCAAAATGGACCTAGTCGTTTTATATTAATTCTTGAGTTTAAAGTATTATTTAATGTGATTGGAAATAATATCGTTTGAATTAGTTGAAATTAATTGGAATAGGAGTCAAATATTCCAATGTGGCAAGTAAATTATTAATTGTTTTAAATTAATAAAGTTGACGGTACAATAAAATGTTTGGGCTCGCAAATGGTTTTCGGGTTCCAGACAATAGATTGAGATGGGGTATTAAATTATACCCGTATAATTGAAGCCGGTTAAATGAGCTGACTTATATATATATCATTTCTATTTTAGGAAAGTTATTTTCCTTTCTCAAATTTCCTTTGAAACCCTAAACCCCAAATTGAGAAATTAAACATAGAAGTTCAAATCAAAGATTGAAACTAACTGGAGCTGTGATTTGAATTAAGTTTCACCATCTGATTCATCATCATCATAATCTATTGTAAGTGTTCTTGAAATTTTAGTTTTTATTCAAATTTGGGTAAATTGATGATTTGGAAGAAGTGGATGTTAGAAACTTGTTATAAGTTGTTATATAATGTTTATATGAAGTTAATTGTGGTATATAACTGTTAGAAATTGTGTTTTGGTGAATTGGGTATAAAACCCGTGGGTTAGGGTTTCTGCAGAACGAACAGGTTGGGGACGAAGGTGGGAAGCCGGACGGCTTCATGGGAAGCCGGACGGTTTCGTCGGAAGCCGGCGGCTTCATGGGAAGCCGGGCGGCTTCGTGGGAAGACGGGCGGCTTCGGCCAAACGGCTTCTTATTTTGATTTCGGGTATGAGACTAGATGTAATAAGGGCTTGAAGCCGGACGGCTTCGTGGGAAGCCGTACGGCTTGGTGTGTCAGACTGGCTTTGTTCATTACTTGTTGATTGTAATATGCTTAGTATATGTTACCGGTTAATATATGATAATGGGTAAGTAGTAATCATTAATGCATGATTAGGAACTAGTAATATTGATGATGATTATTTTAAGTTACTAATACCATTTATTGATATAAGTTTAGTATTGGTGATCTTAATTACTAACTTATATTTGATTGTTGATTATCAGGTGTGGAGAATGCTCAGTAATATTAGACTTCTGAGCTTGCGGCTGAGGTGTCGGTGAGTGGATCTCTAATCCTCAGTGTAACTTGGTTGTAACGAGTCTGGTTACAACAAGTAACATATTATTACTATTGTAGTTGCCATGATGATTATAATAGCTAGTAATAATATGGTTGATATAATAACGTTGGCCTGATGAATATGTGACTTGTTGATTACGTGATTACTTGACTTAATTGGCCTTCGGGCATCAGTTGTTGGCCTTCGGGCATCAGTTGTTAATGAGGTCAACGAGTTGTTGAACTGTTGGTTGGGTTAGTCGGTTATTCAAGGTTTAACACACCTCCTGTGTTAGTTGAGAATAACCACTAGCTATCGGTCTCGTCCGTTATGGCCATACGGATATGGTTGGGTAAGTGTTCTTGGGGAGCCTCCCGGGTATTATGGTTATCCCCAGAGCCACCGATGCCTCATTATTAAGTCAGTTGCTTGCTGAATAGTTGCTTTGATGATAAGTTGACCAGTTGAACTGTTGCCCTGGTGTTTTGATTAAATGGTGGTATTGTGTTAATTGTTGTATGCAAAGTTGTTGAGCTAAGTTAGACTGTTAATTAGTTATCTACTCACTTAGCTTTATGCTAATCCCCCACATTATCCCTCCTTGCAGGTTGTAGATATGATATTGGTGAGCAAGGGGTTGATTTAGAAGGAATGTTTGATGTACTGGCGTGACTCTGATATTTGATTTAAATAAATTAATGATATCTCTTGTTTTATATAACACCTATTTTGTTAAACTATAGTTTAAAATAAGTTGAATTTTATATAGTAGTAAAATGATGCAAATTATAAATGGTTTGTTGGACATGCGCTTCCGATTTATTAGTATTAAATGGTTTTAAAATGAGGGGTGTTATAAGTTGGTATCAGAGCATAGGTTTGGGCGAATTGGACATTGTAATGTGTTCGATCCCAAATCTATGGTTGTGTCAAGTCAAACATTCCTGAATGTGGGATTAGTGGTTGTATGGGAAGTTAGTTGGTTGAATATGTACTAACCCATAACAAGATGTAAGATTTTGTATTGGTTGCAGAGACGGAGGAACGTGAGGAACCGACTGGTATTCTCATTGATTCCTCAATTGTTGCTGGCTTAAGTGCATCAGGTGATTCTCGCTAACCTTGTCGAATTTAATTCAGTTTGAATAGTGTAATTTGCTATGATGATGTTGATTAATAGTAAAGTAAGTTGAGTCAGACTGATATGATTCCCTAGTTTTGAGTCAATTAATGTTTATCATATGTTTTGTAATAAACTGGGAAGTTTATGTTGAACTTGAAATTGTTGAAAATATGTTAAGTTGGGTAGACACAGTGTTGAATAAGTTGTTAATAGTGATACGGTAGAACTTAATTATGTCTACAATGTTAAAATAGAATATAATCAGTTGCATGATTATTAGTTGTTAAATGCAAGATGAGATTATAAGATGTTGCTAGGAAATTTATCGTTATGTGATAAACGGAATTAATGTGACTCTTTAAGTTGAAATTAAAGAGATGTTGGTATATCTCAAGTAATAAGTTAGAGTCATATGGTTGTTTAAATGAAAAGTATATATAATTGTTGTAGGGTGTGCCTTGAATAGGCTAAGTTGAAGTTGAATGTGATAAAGTAATAAAAGTGACTAGACGTTTAAGTGTGGCCTTGATCATAATTGTTGGTTGAATTATGATCTATGTATAAAGGTGATATAATAAAATAAATATAAAATAAAGGTAATTGATAAACCTTTATGTGTGTTAATAAAGTTGTGAAAATCTTTGTTGAATACTTGTTGTTAGTGGTATAAAGATAATGACTTTAATGATAAATTGGTGTTTTAAGATTATGGTAGGACACCAATAGTGAAACTGGTTGTGTGTAACTTAAATAGTCGATGAAGTATGAACCAGTAGATGAAATATTAAGTGATATTAATGTGTGGCTAAGTGTTAGTTGATTGGAGGCAAGTAAAAATGCCTTGTGAAGATGTTTATGGTATATGGAAAATTACTTCCTTATGTTGAGTTGATAAATTAAATAAATCAGTCATGGATGACTGTATTAACAAGTAAAGTTGATTAATATTAAAAACGTGCTTGGAATTGCACGAAGTGTTGAGAAAGTACTTAGTACTTGATGTTGTACTTTGTATTGATTGTTAATGTTAAGTGTACGTGTTTGGAAATTACACGTGATATTATTGTGTTATTAATATTTAACAAAGATGTTATAAATATATATGTAAGATGTACAGGTGAAATAAATTGCATATTGAAAATTGATTATGCAAGTAATAAATAGATAGTAAGTATGTATCTATTCTTAAAAGCTGTATGTTCTAGTAATGTTGAAAACTAGAACTTAGTGTTATATGTGTTTAAGTGAAATGAATCACATGGGTGAATAATGATATGAAGTAACCTGAGAAGGAAATGTGAAGAACATAATTTTGCAACGCCTGATCACCGTTGTTACATTATGCTGTGTCACATGAACTTGTTGAGGTTACCAAGTATCAAAGAAAATTGAATGTGATTGAGAATAAAGTAATATGAAACTTGTTAAACTAATTAACTGTTAGTTGAATGGTAAAGGTTAATTAGTGGAAGTTACGATAATTAGTAATAGAAATTTGCAAGTGTGTATAATACTTGCAATGGTTTGAAATTGTTGAAATGTGGTTATGTGACTAATAGGAGTGGATTTCCTATTAGTGAGTTATATGGTATCCTAACGGATTATCGGTGTGTGAATGGCTAGTATTAAGCCAAGTTATGTTAATGACCCTGTGTGATGATTAAGTCATTAGTAATAGTGAAAACATTGAGTTGAAGTTTATGATTGGTTGAATCTAAAACTTAAAATAATTACCAGATGTTGGATATATATGATAAAGAACATGAGTAAATAACTTATAAGGTACTGTAATGAGTTGTTAGTTGATTATGGATTGGTAATTGGTTAGAGTTAAGGTGTTGTGATTCCATTGTTGGTTGAATGGGCCATTGTGGTTGAAAGTAATTGTAGAAATATATGTTTGAGGTTAAACATAGTAGTAATATGTTAATGTTGTAAAAAGTTGACTTTAAAAGTCGACTGTGAATAAAGAGTCTAGGGTATGATGTAAAATCATTGGAATATGATTGAATTAGTTGTGAGTTCAATTTGAGAAAAGTGGTCAAGGTGACTTAATGATAAATTGATTAATTTGAAGTTGACTAATAGTCAGCAGTGTTGAAAGAGTTGAATATGTATGAACATTAGTAGTGTTTGGTTGATATATGATTAAACTTTCAAAGGAGTTAATGATGTTAATTGGGATGTGTATAACTCAAATGAGTTAAAAGTGTTGTTAAAGGTTATGGAACCTTGAGTAATGGTGTTAAGTTAATTAAGATGTAAACAGTGTGAATAAAAGATGTACATTATTAACAAGTGAATTGTGATATGATTGACAGGGGTGATGAGTTAGTCGTGAAGTGATTCGTATAGAATTGCTAAGTGACTTAAATTGAGTTAAGACACGATTTTGGATTAATCGTGAAGTGTTTGGTGCTTGTTGAAATATTAACTAGTGGTGTGAGTAGTAGATTGCTTATAAGCAATAAGTTCTCACATTTGAGTCTGTAGTTAATTAAGCACGTTGTTGATTAATTAATTGAACTAATAGTAGCATGTGAATCGGACAAGGGTGGAACATTGTTGAGGTGAACAATGTTAGTAGTTGATTGCATGTGTTTATAGGTGCTTAGTTGATTGGCACGTACTTTGTATGTGCGTAATAGTTGTTGTTATATGATTGTTTAATCATTTGTTGATTGGTAGTAAGTTCCATTTTCCTATTGGTATGATTATGTGCTTATTGGTTTATGAAATAAACCTATAGTCGAAAATTGTAACGGTTTGTAATAACCATTGATATGATTATGTATAGTGATAGTAAAGGCTTAGTAAAGACTATGACAGTCTAAATAGCCTATAGTAGAGAAGTGAATTAATAATCACGTTGAGGTGAATGTGATGATACAAAATTAATGGTTAAACTTTGAAAGATTGAAAATGTTGTACCATTAATTGAGAAAGGTGTGTAAAGTGTATATGATGATTATATTTCCATTATTACATGAGTATGTGAAATCTTGTAGGTTATTGTATACTTAATGTCAGGAAAGTTGTGATGTAAAAGAGTTGCTAGTTGAAATAAGACAATGTAGAGGTTGGTTGAACGTAGGTAATATGATATGGTGGTACTGTTGCTGATATAGCAGAGTACTTGTTGATAGTGGTGTTACCTACTGAGTTTGACCTCTACTCTGTTTGTTAAGGTGATATGTGGCTATTAGTTTGGTTGTTAGTCATGAACTGAATGTGAATATTCAGGGTTGTTACGTGTAGTTTGATTTAAAACCCCTATTGATGCTATTGTTTTATTACTCAAAGTGATAAGTAGTTGTGATGGGTCAAAGATTTTAGCACATTGCTAATTTTTGGTTGTAAAGACCTGGTAAGTGGCCTTAGGTTTCACTAGTTGTTATTGTTGTTGTTGTTGTTGTTGTCGTTGTAGTTGTTGTTTAAAGGATATGGGTCAAAGACTCTAGCATGTTGCTAGTTTCTGATTGTAGAGGGTTTAGTATTCCACTTGTTTAAGTGATTATCTGTTCTAAAGTGGTTATGTGGTTCGTTATAGACGATTTATGTAAATAATCGTTTGGTGAATGGAAATAGGGTTTATGCATAGTATATGTGCATGGGAGAAGATAGAAGCATGTACATTCGGATATGTGCATGTGGAAAGAATTCAATATATATAATTAATATTATGAGTTGCTCAAGAGAGGGATGTACGTGAATCTATTAGAGTGGAAGATATCTAATATGTGAGTATGACAATCTAAGTTATTTGAGTGTGATCAGATTTCGAGGACGAAATCTCTTTAAGGGGGAGAGATTTGTAACATCCTCAAAATGGACCTAGTCGTTTTATATTAATTCTTGAGTTTAAAGTATTATTTAATGTGATTGGAAATAATATCGTTTGAATTAGTTGTAATTAATTGGAATAGGAGTCAAATATTCCAATGTGGCAAGTAAATTATTAATTGTTTTAAATTAATAAAGTTGACGGTACAATAAAATGTTTGGGCTCGCAAATGGTTTTCGGGTTCCAGACAATAGATTGAGATGGGGTATTAAATTATACCCGTATAATTGAAGCCGGTTAAATGAGCTGACTTATATATATATCATTTCTATTTTAGGAAAGTTATTTTCCTTTCTCAAATTTCCTTTGAAACCCTAAACCCCAAATTGAGAAATTAAACATAGAAGTTCAAATCAAAGATTGAAACTAACTGGAGCTGTGATTTGAATTAAGTTTCACCATCTGATTCATCATCATCATAATCTATTGTAAGTGTTCTTGAAATTTTAGTTTTTATTCAAATTTGGGTAAATTGATGATTTGGAAGAAGTGGATGTTAGAAACTTGTTATAAGTTGTTATATAATGTTTATATGAAGTTAATTGTGGTATATAACTGTTAGAAATTGTGTTTTGGTGAATTGGGTATAAAACCCGTGGGTTAGGGTTTCTGCAGAACGAACAGGTTGGGGACGAAGGTGGGAAGCCGGACGGCTTCATGGGAAGCCGGACGGTTTCGTCGGAAGCCGGCGGCTTCATGGGAAGCCGGGCGGCTTCGTGGGAAGACGGGCGGCTTCGGTCAAACGGCTTCTTATTTTGAGTTCGGGTATGAGACTAGATGTAATAAGGGCTTGAAGCCGGACGGCTTCGTGGGAAGCCGTACGGCTTGGTGTGTCAGACTGGCTTTGTTCATTACTTGTTGATTGTAATATGCTTAGTATATGTTACCGGTTAATATATGATAATGGGTAAGTAGTAATCATTAATGCATGATTAGGAACTAGTAATATTGATGATGATTATTTTAAGTTACTAATACCATTGATTGATATAAGTTTAGTATTGGTGATCTTAATTACTAACTTATATTTGATTGTTGATTATCAGGTGTGGAGAATGCTCAGTAATATTAGACTTCTGAGCTTGCGGCTGAGGTGTCGGTGAGTGGATCTCTAATCCTCAGTGTAACTTGGTTGTAACGAGTCTGGTTACAACAAGTAACATATTATTACTATTGTAGTTGCCATGATGATTATAATAGCTAGTAATAATATGGTTGATATAATAACGTTGGCCTGATGAATATGTGACTTGTTGATTACGTGATTACTTGACTTAATTGGCCTTCGGGCATCAGTTGTTGGCCTTCGGGCATCAGTTGTTAATGAGGTCAACGAGTTGTTGAACTGTTGGTTGGGTTAGTCGGTTATTCAAGGTTTAACACACCTCCTGTGTTAGTTGAGAATAATCACTAGCTATCGGTCTCGTCCGTTATGGCCATACGGATATGGTTGGGTAAGTGTTCTTGGGGAGCCTCCCGGGTATTATGGTTATCCCCAGAGCCACCGATGCCTCATTATTAAGTCAGTTGCTTGCTGAATAGTTGCTTTGATGATAAGTTGACCAGTTGAACTGTTGCCCTGGTGTTTTGATTAAATGGTGGTATTGTGTTAATTGTTGTATGCAAAGTTGTTGAGCTAAGTTAGACTGTTAATTAGTTATCTACTCACTTAGCTTTATGCTAATCCCCCACATTATCCCTCCTTGCAGGTTGTAGATATGATATTGGTGAGCAAGGGGTTGATTTGGAAGGAATGTTTGATGTACTGGCGTGACTCTGATATTTGATTTAAATAAATTAATGATATCTCTTGTTTTATATAACACCCATTTTGTTAAACTATAGTTTAAAATAAGTTGAATTTTATATAGTAGTAAAATGATGCAAATTATAAATGGTTTGTTGGACATGCGCTTCCGATTTATTAGTATTAAATGGTTTTAAAATGAGGGGTGTTATACGTACCTAAGTACACAATAATTGAGGCATACCGAGCCTGAATACCTATCTGGTATGAGTAAGTGTATAATTGGAGGCAATACCTGCCTAAGTTGTAACCAAATAACTGTATGACCCCGTCATATGATAGTAAGTAACTGTAGTCCCGCAGAACTATGATTTAATATATGAGGTGTTGCATCCAGCAACAAGTGATTGTAGACCCGCAGATCTATGTTTGAAAACGTTTAGCGTGTCCGTTTAGCTAACGGCCTCGCGTGGCAGCACCACCGATCCGTTAACTTATTGTGAATCCCGAGTATCACTCGCTGATCCATTGATTGAAATTTCGTCCACTGCAATACTGTGGTTTCGTTTTGTGCCCACTTTAACGTGGCATCGTTTGGTGCCCGCTGCAATACCGCGGCATCGTTTTTTGGAATTGCTCGCAGCAATTTGTGATTGAGTCGGCAGTACAACGACATGCCCGACTAAGTTGTTTGAAAGCCAGCAGTACTCGACATGCCTGACTAAGTAGATCGTATAATAGTATGTAAATATTCATCAGGTGACACCCCCACGGTTGGATTACATCCTGGGCCGGGGGACCATCCCTGGTTGGATTACATCCTGAGCCAGAGTCGTCACCAGTTGAGTTGTATTGATATAAGAAGTCTGTACTAACGTGTGATAATATTGTATACTCCTAGCCTAAAGCCTAGCAAGTATGTATAACGGAGTCTTGGGAAAATGTTCACTTAAGTTCAGTTCCCATTCTAGTGATAATGGAGTGTGTCGACAGTTTTAGTTCTTAAAGAATAACTAAACTTGTAACAATATAGATGTTGTCCAGTGTAGGTAGAACTAACTAGTTCTAATGTATTCAATGATATTGTCCCGTGACAATATGGCCAAAAGATTTTGATAAGTAATCAAGTTATGTATTGGTAATCATTTTTCCAACGAGCTAACAGGGTACCATTTTAACCTATCTATGTTAAGTATTGATATTGTTCTACAACAATATTACAGGTGTAATTCCTAAGTATTACACATTTCGTATTACATACAGTAATAAAAATAGTTGTGAATTATAAACAATTGTTAATATAATTCGAAAATAGTAATTGAGCATGTGTTTCACCCCGAAAATGGTAAAACAGTTGAAAGAGTGGGGCTATAAAACTCACCCGTGAGTTGTTAGCGATACGATGATACGCGCGTCGTCCGAATGGTAACCTTCTAGTGTCCTAAACACGTGAGGTTATATAAGTATGAGACAAATCAGTTTGTCTAAGCGAGTTGTTCATGTATGCATTTGTTGTTGAAGTCTGGGAATGGTGTACGGGGGTCCGGGGGCAGCACCCCTGGTAGCGGGGTCCAAGGGGTGGCAACCCCTGGCGGGGTCCAAGGGGCAGAGCCCCTGGCTGGGGTCGAGCTGCAAGGTCAGCTTGGAAAATTTTTATTGCTACTACTTTGCTTTAAAGAAAACGCATTCGAAATCCAAATTCGGGTAAAATCGAGTGGTAAAATTTGGTTGTCAATACTTAGTGAAAAACATAGGTTTTTAAGGTTCTGCGACGTCAGATGCGACGTCAGAGGCGACGTAGGGTCTTGCGTCGCTATGTGCGACATTCGCAAGTCAATGCGACGTTATGGGCTACGTCGCTATATGCGACGGTGGTAGGTTATGCGACGTTGGTTGCGACGTTGACTGCGACGTCGCAGCACTGTTTTTGGTCCCTGCGACGTTGTCGTCTGGTTCGACGGGTTTTTACCCAAAATCAAGATCTAACTCGTTTTTGACCAAATCTCGTTGATATAAAGCTAATACATGCTATATTAAGTGTTTTTATGAAGAAATAACAAGGAAAAAGTGGAGAAATCCTTACGATTCGAATTTTGAAGGTTTGAAAATGATGATGAACTTGATGAAGAAGATGAAGATGATAATGGTGATGATGGTTGCTTGTTGTTGCTGTTGATGATGGTGACGACGGCGGTGGTGGTGGCAGCTGGTGGTGGCAGCAGCGGCGGTGGGTGGTGGTGATGGGTGGTGGAAGGGTTTTTAGAGAGAGAGGGTAGAGAGAAAATGGAGATAGAGAGAGAAAGTGAGAGGATGAGAATGGGGTGGAAATGGGGAGGGATTTGGGTTTTTATTTGAACTCAGATCCCTAACTCGTGTACTGTGGTCTCCAACCACAGCACAAAATGTCCGTGATTTTATACCTGATTAAAATGTAGATTTATTACTTTAAATCTAAAGTTTTGTTTATATTATTTTGTAAATATTTTTAATAAAAATATTTCACTTGGACTATAAAATGTAATTATTCAAAGTTTAAAATCGGCGCGAAATTTGACTTTTTGACCGGGTGTTACACATATTCATCAAGTTATCAGGTCATACATCAGACCAAGCAACATATCAATAATATTATTACTAACTACAGTAATCATCATGGCAACTAAAACAGTAATAATACATTACTCGTTGTAACCAAACTCGTTACAACTAAATTAGACTGAGGATTAAAGATCCACTCACCTTTACCTCAGCCGCAAGCTCAGAAGTCTAATATTACTAAGCGTTCTACATATCTGAGAATACAACAGAATACCACAAGTTAGTAACTTGTCATCACCGGATAATACTTATGTAAATTACAACACTACACAAGTAATCACACCATGAGTACAACTAAATTATAATTCTGGGAAGTCTAACATGTTTCAGACATGTTACAGCACAATACAACAAGTACCATTTAAGTAATTAGCTTTAAATGATAAACACTAAAACAAACAGCCTTTGATAACCAAGGGAATCCGTCGGATCCCCCTTGAATCCGCCGGATTCTCCACCTTTTATCCCAATCCGTCGGATTCAATTGAATCCGCCGGATTCAACTTACAGTCCAGCGACCTGTGCTTCTTCTTCAACCCAGAATCCGAATATAAACACACCCAAATCCATAACCCAGCTTTCTAATCGATCATACGCAATAATTAACAACTTCTAACAATGATCCACCTCCCATATCATCATTTCAATCATCAATTTCATATATACTCACTAAATCTAATGATTCAATCAAATCAATTTCATAAGTTTCAAGAACACTTACATATGCATCAAAAACATGATGATGATGGTGATAATGGTAAAACTATAATCAATCACAGCTCCAAATTCTTTTGTTTCAACTTTTGATTTGTAGTTTTTTGTTTCTTAGGGTTTATGTGTTTTTGATTTAAAGAAAGGAACTAACTTTCCTTTTTGGGAATGAAGGATTTTAAGAAAACAAAGTCGGTTCCAACAAACCGACTTTAATTATACGGGTATAATTTAATACCCCTTCTTAACCTATTGTCTGGAACCCGAAAATCATTTGCGAGTCCAAACTTTTTATTTTACCGACAACTTTATTAATTTACAACAATTAATAATTCATCTGTCACAATGGAATATTTAACTCCTATTCCAATTATTTTCAAATAATTCAACCAATATTATTTCCAAACACATTAAATAATAATTTAAATCAAGAAATAATATAAAACAACTAGACACGATTTGCGGATGTTACATATATATATATATATATATAGTGGGAGGATCCAGGGGGAAGCACTTTTTTTGGGGGAAGTAGGGAAGTGTAATATTCATCATGGAGCATCTTAACTTCGTCAATACATTTGTCGAAAATTAAAAAGTGAAAATTAATTAATGTTGATCAAAATGAATGCTATGAATAGGGGCGTGCAAAACACGGTTCGAACCGTGAAAACCGGCAAACCGTACCGAAACCGTACCGTCCCGTACCGAACCGCTTCTCTACGGTACGGTTCTCGGTTCTAATATTTGTAGTTTCACGGTTCGCGGTTCGGTTCGGTTCGGGCCGGTTCTACACTTAGGGTGTGCAAAACAAAGTTCAAACCGTGAGAACCGGCAAACTGTACCGAAACCGTACCGTCCCGTACCGAACCGCTTCTCTACGGTACGGTTCTCGATTCTAATATTTGTAGTTTCACGGTTCGCGGTTCGGTTCGGGCCGGTTCTAGCACTTTGCACAGGCCTAGCTATGAATGTTAAGATTCCATGACAAACTCTTTTTGTAGGCTATAACATTAATTGATAAATTTTAAATCCCAAATCGTTAATGTTCGTCGTGGTGAATGTTAACTTAACATTCATCACGATGAATGTTAAAAGAAAATTAATGTTATTTTTTAACATTCTTCGTGATGAATTTTAAGTTAACATTCACCACGATGAATATTAACGTTTTATTGAATAAATATTTATAAAATAATATTATGACTAAAAATTGACTTTCATATGTTAATATATTCTTATAGCATCGATCTTGATTACTATATACAAGTAAATTTATTTTTATCTTTGATATTTGTATTGACAAAGTTAAGATGCTCCGTGATGAATATTACACTTCCCTACTTCCCCCAAAAAATTGCTTCCCTCTTGATTCTTCCCATATATATATATATATATATATATATATATATATATATATATATATATATATATATAATATAGAGAAACCACATATTTTTGAAATTTTGATAAATATTAGTAGTTCCAAACATTTTATAGAATTTAATTAAACTGCATAGACAAGACTTTTCAATTGGAACTTATTCAACATTCGTTATGTCTATTATTCTCTTAAACCCTTTTTCCCCCCCTCTTATTTTCTTATAATACAATTCTTTATTTTATACAAAGTTAATCTACCCTTAATTTACATGTTAAAGGAACTTTCTGGAGCATTTGCACACACAGACTTGATCCAAGTGTACGAATCAATTAATTGATAAATTTTATTCATGTATTATCTCGAATGTATGATACAAGGGGGCCGTTTTAGGAACGACCCAATCTTCGGAGTAAGAAACTATATATTCGAGTAATGCGATCATATACCATAAACTACGCAATATTCACATTAGATAAATGACCTTCTTATATGTTAGTTAAAAATTTGTAATATAGCTCAATTTGTAATCAATATAATATACATTCACAAGATAACGCCTCAACCTACATGGCTTAAACATCAGAGTTATATTTGGCAAAAACATAAAATAATTTATTTATTTGAACAATCCACAAATAATATTGACACGGTTTGTTCACGCTACTTTCATCTTTTATCTGCAATATTATAATACATCTCAACCTTACAACTCGACTCTAACATAACGAGGGCTGTGCGTAAAGCCTTTTAGTTTGCCTAGTATTATTACAAAACAAAACAAAGTTGACTTCTCAGATTTCAAACAAAATAACAAATCGATCCGTACATATACGACATTATAAATTGGATACAAATCAAGATGCAAATTAATGAAATTATTCATATATAAAAATGTGCTAAACTAATGTAAAAAAATGTAAATACAATAATTAACATTAACAGTAATTAATAAAATAAAATGATCAAATGAAATAAGTGAAAGAAAACGATGTAGGACCTAGATGCAGCTAAAAACGGCCCATCCCAATACGAAGCTCCCGACCACCATCGGTACGCTCTTTAATTTCTCTGCTCCACTCTGTAATTAATTAAATATTTCATCAAATTGTCAGTCCTAATTTATAACACAAATTAAATATCACAACTAATTAAAACACCCCAACAGTAAACAATGTAATTCCAATTTTAAGATCACTGAAATGAGTCGAGGTTATCAATTATCATGCACTCTTCAGATAATTACGGCACTGCAATTCTAAGTATTCAAATTTCTGCCTAACTTCTAATTACGATATCTTAGGGCAAATCTAATCTAAGTAAATAAATTAAATTAAATATTATTATTATGTTACGTAGTAAAATAAAAGTCAAACTCCAATAGACCTACGTGTCGGTGGCTTTTGTTTTCGTAGTTCGATCAATTGCACTCTAATTTTAACTTTCATCAATCTCAATGTATACTGATGACGAATCGTGTTCAATTAATTAATTAAACAAAGTACATTAATCAAATGAAAAACAGACAAATTAATTCGATCGCGAAATAAAAATTGCTCAGATCTAGATGAATGTTTGACGCCTAAATCGATAATTAACAACACATTTATCGAATTAAATCCGGATCATATGCGTATAAGTTATATAATTAATTAATTGTATATCAGTATATGTTTCAATGCAAATCAGTGTATGTTCAATTCATGCATCTAATTAATGTAAATAGAAATCAGTAACGTAATGTTCCCAGTAATGAGTGAATATAGGTAGAGAAAACTTACATCATCGGCAACGGCATCAGACGGACCGGGAGAAAGAGCGTCGCTAGGTCCAGGAGCTTCACTAGGAGAAGCTGATGGTCCGAACACCTCCGGTGCAGGCGCCGGCGACGATGCGGTGTGTTTCTTCGTCTTCTTCTTGCTAGGCGCAGGTGCAGGAACTTCAGCAGCTGGAGCTTCAACCGGAGCAGCAGTAGGTTCTGGAACTGGCGGCGATTCAATGACTGGAATTGGAGAACTAACCGGCACTGGAGCAGGCGGTGAGCTCACCGGTGTCTTAGCGGGAGGTGCAACAGAAACCGTCGGCGGAGCTGCAACAGGAGCGATTTCCGGTGATGAAACAGGTGTAGAAACTGGTGTTTTGGCAGGAGGGGTGGATTTTGAAGGTGAAGCGGCGGGAGTAGTGACAGTTGACGGCGGAGGTAATGTCGGAGAAGCGGCCGGAGATTGACCTCCGACGGATGCTACGATGAGGCAGATGAGTGCGAGAATGAGAGTGTTTGTACGATCCATGGGTGAGAGAAGGAATTGAGGAAGTGCGAAAAATTGGGAGAAAGGGGGATGGAAAGGAGAAGGGGAAGAAGGGAGGTATAAGTAGCCGTTAGGGTTAAACGTGATTTCTGTGTGGCTTCCATCCAAGTATATATAAACAAAATATTTGATTGATTAGCCCATTCATTGATTAACAGGCCCACTTTACCATGTGAGATCCGGGTTTTAGGTTTTTTTTTTTTTTTTTTTTTGGACTCCCTCTAAACAAAACTTTATAGTTTTTACCTATTACTTTGGAGACTCGGTTAACCGGAGACTCGGTTCAAAATATTTTTGAATCTAAATCGAAAAATTCGGTTAACCGGAAATCGGTTAACCGTTTTTTCGGTTCGGTTAATCGGTTAACCAAATTAACTGTTTATTAATTAATACTTATTTAAAAAGTAATTAATAACACACAAATATATATTTATTTTTCCGTGTTCACTATATTTAAGATATTTAGTTAATATAAATATCAAATGATAACCATTTTACTCTTTATAATTGTATATTTATGTTATACGTACGTAAATCGTTTGAATATAATTAGAAATTAAGTAGTAATAATTATCATATCAAGCCAAAATTAAGCTTGTAAATTAAATTCAAAATGAGTGAAAAAGAAATATAATTGATTTCATCAATATACAAGTGTAAATATCTATATATAAATATAATATGTACAATATATATACATATATTTAAAACTATATATAAAATTTTCGGTTTTTTCGGTTAACCGTTTATCACGTCTATCCCAAAATCATGAACCGAAAACGAAAAACAAAAAAAAATCGGTTCGGTTAACCAAAACCGAAAAACGAAAAAAAGTCGGTTCGGTTAACCGAAATTCGGTTCGATTCTACCGGTTTTCGGCTCGGTTTTCCGGTTTCGGATTATTCTGAACACCCCTAAGGCTAACTACACTGTTACTAAAATTAAAATTTGTGTATTGATAACGTAATTTTAAGTTTTAACCGTCTAAAATAAGCATACGAATTTTAATACAAAATACAAGTGAGGAAGAGAGACAAGAGGATGCAGAGTTAGAGACGAGAGAAAATACGCAATGTGAGATGGAAATTGTTGTGGAAAGAAATATTGCTCGTGATAAAGGAAAAAGACAAATTATCAGACCGGGTTGTGGCACACATCATCGTCGTTGATTTTATCTTGTATTTGTCGTGTGAAACACCCCGATTTATTTCTTTACTTTAAAACATATTTTATTCAATTTCATTCTAGTCCCATTGTAATATTATAATATTTACCACATTTTGACGACTTTAAAAGTCAACCACATACAATTTACCACAACTTACCACTTCTTTTCTATCAAAACATTTGACTGAATAACATAAAATGGGCGACTTATACAAGTGCCATCGTTACAATAGTTTAAAAGAAAGAGAAGTTCGTCTAACCATACAGCAAGCTTCAATCCATGTTAACTTCAAACATATTGGTTCAACCGAACCCAACCTACAAAATAAACAACTGAAAGGAATAAACAAAAGCTTAGTGAGACTATGAGCAGTTAAATGAATAATCTTTCACACAATGTTCACACAACAAGTAACGTTTCATTCTTTTTCTTATATGCTAAGGATCCTTAACTTTATTCTGTGCTAATATTATCATATTAGCTATTACACGAGCCTATGGCCGCAACCATTACCCGCACCAACTATTATCATCCAGCTCATGACCGCAGCCAATCCTGGACACCATAATTATATATTCCCACATTATAAATATCAATTACACATAATTATTGAGCAATCGTAGAAACCCTTTCTGGACTCTGCCCCATACTGAAACACCCCGAAACGTGAACAAAATTTTTTTTTTTTTTATACTAATATACTATTCTTTTTGTCCCAATAATCGATTAAAATACTACACAAGATCACATACGCAAGACTATGCGAGTTAGACATCCATTATACTTTAGGGGCAAAACTGCCCATTTCCAAACTGCCCATTTTAGTCAAAACCGCCTTTTTTAAACACGTATAACTTTTTACTCGTTGACAGTTAGACCACCAAATTTTACAGGCGCCTTTACTACAACAAAATGAACATTTTTCGTGTTTACACCTTCCCTTGAAGACTGCTTCCTTGCCCTCAAAATTTCCCTCAAAACTGCCCCGTTGCACACAATCCTTTTCTCAAAACTGCCTTTTTTTTTTTTCAAAACTACCGACATTCTAGCACGTATAACTTTTGACTCGTGAATCCTTTTGACCTGAAAATTTACGTACACCTTCACTTTGATCATATAAACATTTCCTTATTTCCACTTTTTCAAATTTTACATTTAAACTCAAAACGATCCTTTGACTCGAGATGAACACTTTTTGACCAAAAATCTCAACATACCAATACTCAAACCACTAATCTTCTGACTTTCAGACTTTGACAATTGCTTTGACTATTAAAATGAGACTTAAAGCAACTTTTAGTACTTTCATAACATAACCATAGCCCATTTGGACACCATGACCCAATGACAACCCATTTTGACACTAACTGACCCGTTTAAAGTTTTGACCCTCCAATAACAAACATTTCTGCACATTTGACTTATCAAAGTCAAAACAAACATACTTTCTTCACTTTTAAACATAAACATAATCTTTTACATAGTCTCACAACTAACCATTCTTTTCAAACTCATATACTAACAAAAGTGAGACTAATGTATCAAACACACTTATACATTACAAAGGGGGTGTTATTGTATCGTAAGCATGATCAAAAGGGATAAAACTCATTACCAACCAAGCAATGAGCTCCACCACTAGCTTTCCATAACCTTCTTTCCCGATTCCTCCTTTCCTTACTTGAACTTCCTGAAACATGTTAAATACAACAAATAAGCATAAATGCTTAGTAAGTAAATGGACTCTAACAATCAAAATCTGCAACAAGTTAAGGATCCATAACATCTAACATGCCAAATTCCGAAGAATTGACATCAAACTAAGCTAATGACAAAGTCATTACTTAGATACCACCAAGCGAATGATAAATCACTCCTTGGTTCCACATGTCCAAATACTTACCTTTTCACTTGCACAAACAATAACTTGAACTCTTTCACACTTGATCACCTATTCACATAATCACATAAACACTTATCAATTACACATTTAACTACTCTTTCTTACTTCTCACATAATACTTAGGTGCTAAATCACATAACACCCATATTTCTAACATAAGTCCCATACAATTAATATCTAATCACATGTAATATGGGTAATTAACATTAGTTCTTACCATTACTATCACAAATCACCAAGAACTTAACTTCTTAGTGATCTTACCTATACATAAACAATTCAATTACCCATAAAACACATGATTAGAGATTATCAATACAACTAACATGAATTATATGTTCTTTCTAACTTAATAACATGTATGGAACTTAATTACAACCAATTACCCATCAATTTCACCAACTTAGGGTTTTATGTTCTTAAACCCTAACTCAATTAAACAAAGAGGGAGTTGATTCTTACCTTACAAAAGCTGAATTGAAGCTTAGAAACCTCAATTAATCAAAACCCTAGTTTGATTCACCTCTTCTTCTTGTTTCTCTCTCTAAAATCACCTCTCTCTCTCTAGAAATGTTCTGTACGTATTTTCTGTTCTTCAGTAATAAGGATTTCAGTAGAAACAAGTAGAAGCTGGGTTTTATTTACAATCTTTTCACATAAACCCCTCATCTTTGCTAATGTGGCAGTTTCTACCCTCTAACTCAAGTTTCTTTACATAGTTAGTTTCACTAACTAATTCTAACACATAACAATTATTTCACATAACATAATATTATATACATATAATTTAAATAACTAAACGCATATAATATAATTTAAACTTACAAAAATTTGGGGCGTTACAACTCTCCCCCACTTATTCAGGATTGTGTCCTCACAATCCATTCCTGATACAAAGCCGGATAATACTTAACAATTTCATGCTCCGGCTCCCACGTGAACTCTGACCCTTTTCTGTGCTTCCACTGAACTTTGAACAACTTAATATCTTTATTTCTCAATCTCTTAACTTTCTCTTCTAGAATCATTATCGGTTGTTCTACATAGTTCAATTGGTTATTAATTTCTATTTCTTCTAAAGGTACATAAGACGCCTCATCCACTAAACACTTTCTTAAGTATGACACGTGGAAAGTGCTGTGGATTCCTGCTAACTCTTCCGGTAGCTCAAGTCTATAAGCTACATTTCCTACTCTTTCCAAAATTTTGAATGGACCGATAAACCGAGGACTTAACTTTCCTCGTTTTCTGAAACGTATGATGCATTTCCATGGAGATACTTTTAACATCACTCTATCTCCAACTTGAAATTCAATTGGGCGTCTTCTAACATCGGCATATGACTTTTGACGGTCCTGTGCCATTTTCAAACGTTCTCTGACTTGATCAATCTTTTCAGCTGTTTTCTGTACAATATCAGTATTGCCCAATTCTCTTTGACCAATCTCACCCCCAACAAATTGGAGTTCGACACTTCCTTCCATATAACATTTCATAGGGTGGCATACCTATACTCGCGTGGTAACTATTATTATATGAAAACTCTGCCAAAGGTAAATGTTCATCCCAATTACCACCAAAATCAATAGCACAAGCTCTTAACATGTCTTCTAACGTTTGAATAGTTCTTTCACTCTGACCATCAGTCTGCGGATGAAAAGATGTGCTCAAATTAACACGAGTACCCAAGTCTTCTTGAAACTTGTTCCAGAACCTGGAAGTAAATCTACTATCCCGGTCAGAAACAATGGAAAGAGGTACTCCATGACGTGCCACCACTTCCTGAACGTACAAATCTGCAAGTGCTTCTGAAGTATACGTCTCTTTAATTGGCAGAAATATAGCACTTTTCGTCAACCGATCCACAATCACCCAAATTGTATCATGCTGACGTCGGGTCTTTGGCAATTTGGTGATTAGATCCATAGTAACATGCTCCCACTTCCAGACAGGAATATCTAAGGGTTGCATCATTCCCATTGGCTTTTGATGTTCTACTTTTACCTGTAAACAAGTTAGACATTGTTCGACATATTTTACAATCTCTCTTTTCATACCTGGCCACCAATAATATGCTTTTAAATCATGATACATCTTAGTGGCACCAGGATGAATAGAATATCTGGATCTATGGGCCTCATCAAGCAATAATTTCTTTAACTCTGCTGACTTTGGAATCCATATTCTACCGTATCGAGTCTTTAATTCACGGGAATCTTCAACAATATTCTGAATCTGACCCTTAATACGTTCCATCTTCCAATCACCTTTCTGCCAAACACTTTGTTGTACTTCCTTAACCTGATCTAACAAACTTGGAGAGACTGTAATTCGAAGAGATCTAACAATCAAGGCATGATGCATTGCCTTTCTACTAAGAGCATCTGCAACTACATTTGCTTTTCCAGGATGATAAAGGATTTCACAATCATAATCCTTCACCAAATCTAACCAACGTCTCTGTCTCATATTAAGATCTCTCTGATCAAAGAAATACTTAAGACTTTTATGATCGGTATAAATAGTACATTTTACTCCATACAATTAATGCCTTATATCTTAAGGGCAAAGACAACTGCTGCAAGTTCTAAATCATGCGTCGGGTATCCTTTCTCATGTTCTTTTAGTTGTCTAGAGGCATAAGCTATAACTCTTCCACGTTGCATCAATACACAACCTAACCCATTATGAGAGGCATCACAATATACAACCATATCTTCAGTACCATCGGGTAGTACTAAGATAGGTGCCTGACTTAACTTTAATTTAAGGGTTCTGAAAGCCTGTTCATGCTCATCTTTCCACTCATACTTAACATTCTTACGAGTGAGCTTTGTGAGTGGAGTAGCAATTTTGGAGAAATCCTGGATAAACCGCCTATAATACCCGGCTAAACCCAGAAAACTCCTTACCTCAGTCGGATTAGTTGGGGGTTCCCATTTCATCACCGCCTCGACTTTGGTAGGATCAACCTTAATTCCCTTACTGTTTACAACATGACCCAGAAAATGAACTTCACGAAGCCAAAATTCACATTTTGAGAACTTGGCATAAAGCTTTTCAATACGTAACATCTGTAAAACTTGCCTCAAATGGAGTTCATGTTCACCAGCAGACTTAGAATAAACAAGAATATCGTCAATAAACACAATTACATATCTATCGAGCATTGGACGACATACCCGATTCATAAGATCCATAAAAGCGGCTGGTGCATTAGTCAGACCAAATGGCATCACCACAAACTCATAGTGACCGTATCTGGTTCTAAAAGCTGTTTTAGACACATCCTCTTCTCGAACCTTGAGTTGGTGATAACCAGAACGTAAATCAATCTTAGAAAAATAGCTGGCACCTTGCAATTGGTCAAACAAATCATCAATCCTAGGTAAGGGATACCTATTCTTGATGGTAACTTTATTCAATTCCCGATAATCTATACACATACGCATTGTACCATCCTTTTTCTTAACAAACAAAATTGGGGCACCCCATGGAGAACTACTCGGACGAATAAACCCCTTATCTAACAATTCTTGTAACTGTTTCATCAATTCTTGCATTTCTGAATGGGCAAGTCTATACGGAGTCTTAGCAATAGGAGTAGCTCCAGGGATAAGGTCTATACGAAACTCGACTTGCCTATCAGGTGGAATACCCGGTAGTTCGTCAGGAAAAACATCGGGAAACTCTTTTACAACAGGAATCTCCGCGAGTTTTAGACCACTTTTCTGAAGATCTATCACGTGGGCCAAAAAGGCTTGACAACCACGTGACAAATGACGTTTCGCACGAGCAAAGGTACAAATGGATAAGGAAGGCTTTTTCTTTTCCCCATAAATATCAATCACTCCCCCACTTGGAGTATTGATACAAATAATCTTTTTCTCACACTGAATGATAGCATTGTGCCTACCTAGCCAATCCATAACCACTACTACATCAAACTCACCCATTGACATTGGAATGAGATTTATAATAAAAGATTCATTACTAATCTGTAGTTGACACCCACGGAACACATTAGCAACATAAACTATTATATCATCTGCAACCTCAACGTCCAGTGGAGTGTCTAACTCACTAAGAGGAATAGAGAATTTCTGACTAAACTTTTCTGACACAAAAGATCGCGAAGCTCCCGAATCAAATAACACGTGTGCAGGCATTAAATTTGCAAGAAAGGTACCTGTCAGGACATCGGGGGCTCGCTGAGCTTCCTCAGCAGTGATCTGAAAGGAACGGCCCTTAGACTTTGGAACTTCTACAGCTTTCTTTTCTGAAGTTCTTCGAGGTGCTGAAGAAGTAGGCCGGTTCCCAAGTTTCGGACATTCTGATTTTATGTGCCCCGGTTCATAACAATTATAACATACACGGATTGGGTTTGGACAATCTCGGCCAAAATGACCTTCTTGCCCACATTGATAACATGCGTTATTGCCAAACTTGCATTCTCCAAAGTGTTTTCGATGGCACTTTTTACATTCAGATGGCACCGGTCTATCATCCTTCTTTGTACTCCCACTCGGTCTAAACTTCTTCGATGGAGTATAGGTTTGTTCAGTCTTTCTCTTTACAGGCACTCCAACTGACTCGTCTTTCTTCAATTCTAATTCCTGAAACCGAGCTTCATTTATCATCTCTTCAAGTGTCTGACATCTCTTCGGAAGTACATACTTTCTGATTTCTTTCTTCAAGACCTTATGAAAATGATTCATAAGCATCCTTGGATTATCCATATATTCTGGACAAAAACGAGCTCTATCCAGAAAATTGCCCACCAACTCATTCACCGATTCGTTTGTTTGCTCCATAGCTAAAAACTCTTGACGAATTCTATTCAAATCTGCATCTTGAGAATACGTGCTTTCAAACATTACTTTAAACTCTTCCCACGTCAATTTGCTAATAGCCTCATCACCCTTTGTTCTACATTGTACATTCCACCACCACTTAGCACGATTCTTTAAAAGGTTAGCTGCATACCTTACTTTAAACTTGTTTGGACAATCCACAGTGGCGAATGCCCCTTCTACTTCTGAGATCCAACGGTAACATTTAATTGGATCTAGATCGCCATCATATTCTGGTGGGTTACAAGCTGAGAAGTCTCTATAACTTATCTTTTTCTGCTCCTCCTGAACAACAACTTGAGGGATTGCCTCTGGTCTGGGTATCACTACTTCTTCTCTCCCTTTCTGCATTTCTTCACTCACAATCTTTCTTACAGTGTCTGTAATCGTCGTCACTAAAAACGGAAGGGATGCTTCCTGAGCTTGACTAATTTCTTTAGACACAAGGGATTTTATACCTTCCCAAGACCATTCGGTGTCAGGAATAGGAGACCTTGGTCTTTCATTACTACCTCCTGCCTCATTATCTTGAGCTCTGTTACCCGGGTTAAATCCAAGTGTAAGATCTATTTCTCGCTCATCCATCTTTCTGAAAGTAGACACGTTATGATTAACTCATCTTACTTAACAATTATTAGTCTACTTTATCTGTACTTCTAACACATAACACTAACAATAGCAAATGACTTATCCTCGAATGTTTCGTGATTTCCATGGATACCCATATAGTAATATGATAATCATTGCGTTGGCCAGGCGCACTAATTACCGTATTAAAATATAACATATCCAAAGTCTACACGACACACTTTGATTCAAAATCATTAGCAACACATAATCCCATACACATAACAGTTCTAAATCATGCTCAATACAATAATTAAATGGTCTAAGATCAAGTACCCACTAATGGTGAATACCCGAATCCCTTAAACCGTGCTCTGATACCAACTTGAAACACCCCGAAACGTGAACAAAAAAAATTTTTTTTTTATACTAATATACTCTTCTTTTTGTCCCAATAATCGATTAAAATACTACACAAGATCACATACGCAAGACTATGCGAGTTAGACATCCATTATACTTTAGGGGCAAAACTGCCCATTTCCAAACTGCCCATTTTAGTCAAAACCGCCTTTTTTAAACACGTATAACTTTTTACTCGTTGACAGTTAGACCACCAAATTTTACAGGCGCCTTTACTACAACAAAATGAACATTTTTCGTGTTTACACCTTCCCTTGAAGACTGCTTCCTTGCCCTCAAAATTTCTCTCAAAACTGCCCCGTTGCACACAATCCTTTTCTCAAAACTGCCTTTTTTTTTTTCAAAACTACCGACATTCTAACACGTATAACTTTTGACTCGTGAATCCTTTTGACCTGAAAATTTACGTACACCTTCACTTTGATCATATAAACATTTCCTTATTTCCACTTTTTCAAATTTTACATTTAAACTCAAAACGATCATTTGACTCGAGATGAACACTTTTTGACCAAAAATCTCAACATACCAATACTCAAACCACTAATCTTCTGACTTTCAGACTTTGACAATTGCTTTGACTATTAAAATGAGACTTAAAGCAACTTTTAGTACTTTCATAACATAACCATAGCCCATTTGGACACCATGACCCAATGACAACCCATTTTGACACTAACTGACCCGTTTAAAGTTTTGACCCTCCAATAACAAACATTTCTGCACATTTGACTTATCAAAGTCAAAACAAACATACTTTCTTCAATTTTAAACATAAACATAATCTTTTACATAGTCTCACAACTAACCATTCTTTTCAAACTCATATACTAACAAAAGTGAGACTAATGTATCAAACACACTTATACATTACAAAGGGGGTGTTATTGTATCGTAAGCATGATCAAAAGGGATAAAACTCATTACCAACCAAGCAATGAGCTCCACCACTAGCTTTCCATAACCTTCTTTCCCGATTCCTCCTTTACCTTACTTGAACTTCCTGAAACATGTTAAACACAACAAATAAGCATAAATGCTTAGTAAGTAAATGGACTCTAACAATCAAAATCTGCAACAAGTTAAGGATCCATAACATCTAACATGCCAAATTCCGAAGAATTGACATCAAACTAAGCTAATGACAAAGTCATTACTTAGATACCACCAAGCGAATGATAAATCACTCCTTGGTTCCACATGTCCAAATACTTACCTTTTCACTTGCACAAACAATAACTTGAACTCTTTCACACTTGATCACCTATTCACATAATCACATAAACACTTATCAATTACACATTTAACTACTCTTTCTTACTTCTCACATAATACTTAGGTGCTAAATCACATAACACCCATATTTCTAACATAAGTCCCATACAATTAATATCTAATCACATGTAATATGGGTAATTAACATTAGTTCTTACCATTACTATCACAAATCACCAAGAACTTAACTTCTTAGTGATCTTACCTATACATAAACAATTCAATTACCCATAAAACACATGATTAGAGATTATCAATACAACTAACATGAATTATATGTTCTTTCTAACTTAATAACATGTATGGAACTTAATTACAACCAATTACCCATCAATTTCACCAACTTAGGGTTTTATGTTCTTAAACCCTAACTCAATTAAACAAAGAGGGAGTTGATTCTTACCTTACAAAAGCTGAATTGAAGCTTAGAAACCTCAATTAATCAAAACCCTAGTTTGATTCACCTCTTCTTCTTGTTTCTCTCTCTAAAATCGCCTCTCTCTCTCTCTCTAGAAATGTTCTGTACGTATTTTCTGTTCTTCAGTAATAAGGATTTCAGTAGAAACAAGTAGAAGCTGGGTTTTATTTACAATCTTTTCACATAAACCCCTCATCTTTGCTAATGTGGCAGTTTCTACCCTCTAACTCAAGTTTCTTTACATAGTTAGTTTCACTAACTAATTCTAACACATAACAATTATTTCACATAACATAATATTATATACATATAATTTAAATAACTAAACGAATATAATATAATTTAAACTTACAAAAATTTGGGGCGTTACACATACCATGCTAATTACTACCAATTAGTCTTATAGTTTGTTCACCAATTAATGACCGCGTAATATATATCATTAATTAGGAACTATCCAATCACCGCGCGGAAGTGATGGAAACAAATCCCGACACAAGTCCATTAGAAGTGTCTACAATTCCCAATCCACACAATTCACGTATTCACATAATAACACAACAATTCATTTACTGTTAAGGATCCTTATTATTATAATTAGCAATTAACACAAGCCAATGGCCGCAACCATTGCTAGCAAACCCACAATCACAACACAATTTATATCTCAACAGTTTTATCAACTATCCACCTGCTATATCATAGCACAACACATCATATCCATCTATTTATATTATATAATTAATGGAATTCATTCATATCCACACCTACCGATTTTCTGTATGCCACACCATAAGAAACAATGTATTTATATAAAATCTTACTCCCATCTGTAACCCAATTATACACAATTAATCATTCATCAGATTATGTAAGCCTCTTGCTCGTAAGCAATATGGATTACATAACCATTACCCATTTAACCCCCATAATACTCACATTTGCCCTTTTTAGATGAATAAGCAATAAATCACAATGTCGATGGTTGCCACATCCCGAATCTTGATTCACCTATTATATATCACATAATCATAACAATACATTTAGTCTCTAATAATCATTACAATCACATAATTAGACTTTTTGTATTGTTATTAGATTTAACCTTTCGGTACTTTTCTTATTACTTTAAGCATAATCATATATGTACCTATCCAAAATATGATCATAACATATTCATTTACTTATACACTTTCTCACTCTATTTAAATCCTTAACTTGTTATTAAAATCATGACTTAAGTACCATAAACGACTCAAGTGAATAATCACTTGAATTTCCATTCAAACTCTGAATCTAAATCATTATTATGATAAGCTATCACTTCTGTTAATAGCCTTATTTTAAAAAAATATGCTCAGATCAAACAAGAAGGCAAAACAGGTTCTGGGCAGGTTAAGATCGCGTCGCGATTGACCCTGATAGCGTCGCGATGGACATGATATCGCGTCGCGATATCCTACCAGTCGCGTCGCGACCTGGTATATTTCAGACCTACGAACTGGGTTTTCCAGCATACCTATTCTGATTTCTTTTAACTAATTTGATTTCTGAGTTGGTGATTATCATTTATCAGATCAATAACATCAACTATACATCTTTCTAAGCTTAATTTCATAACAATATCACTAACTCATATCAAGTTACCATAATCAAATCTTTGGGTTAAATAAGAATACGAATTCAACTTACAATGAAATTAGGAATGAATAAGGAAGATTTCCAAGCTCGAATTTGAAGTTTAATCTGATTTCCTCTTGTTTCCTATTCCATCGAAAAACCACAAGGACGATTCAAGGGTTTTACTCTGTTTATTTTATGTTTGGGAAATACAATTGGAAACCTTTGGAATTTAAAACCCGTTCCTGGAACCGACTGAATCGCGTCGCAATACCCAACATCGCGCCGCGATTCTTCATAAATCGCGTGGCGATTTCATACAGATCGCGTCGCGATCTTTATCCAAACAGACCCAATAATTTCAATTTATTACACTTTCTAATTCATATTTAACTATATATTTTATTTGTCACAATAATACTTTTAGATTTTGGGGTGTTACATCGTGTACTTTGAAAACTTGTAATATATTTTGAATTAATGTACTTTTCTATTTAAAATTTGGTTAAACAAAATAAAAGTGTCACTTGTATTTTATATTAACATTTGTATGCTTATTTTAGCAATTCGACAACAATGCAACTAATCGTTCTACAAGATTATGAGATTTTTCAAAATCAATAATGTAAAAGTAAAGTCGAATTAGCTAAACCCTTCTTCTCTTTCTTGAAAAGTGAAGTCGGGTTCAGCAAACCCTCTTCCACTCTTCTCTCTCTAGAAAAGTACAAGTGTCACGGTCGCAATCCAATCGAAGTCAAAGATGGATTTGACAAACTCGACTCTTAAATAATTAAAATGGTGGAACTGGATTTGCTAAACCCTCTTCCACTAGTTTTGAAAATGCTTTTGAAAAGATATATAACTCATAAATCTTTATCGAAAGGTATTATTTTGGTAAAAAAATTCTACTTTTGTTAATGTATCATTTCTTTTTGGAATTCAACTCCCGTGAATGTTATGGGCCGCCTCTTGGAGAGTACTTGTTGTAGCTGGCACCGACAGTTTGGGTAGTCGTTGTGGATATCTGTAGGGGGGCCAATATTGTAAATTTAGTGTATGTAACCAGTAACCTTGAGATAGATTAGTTTAAAATTATTTTGTTTATTAAACAGAAAAAGATATAGCCGACCGAAATCTATATATTTTGTTTTCTAACAACTTATGATATGATTATGATGAAAGGAAATATATAATTAAAAAAAATTGAGTAACAGCTGTGCATTTGTTTTGTTGCATCCCGGATGATTTGGGTTCATGGCGCCTCTTCCACCGTCAAAGTGGTGGGACCCGGCGGTGGATGCTTGTCTTGTAATGCACTCTCCACTTCCATCCTCATATCATGATAAATAAAATAAATCAAATATTATATGATACGTCAACTGAAATGATATGGGAAAATGATGAAAAGGTATCACCAAAATGAATAACAAAAAGGATGTACGGTACCTAGTTTTCCTAGGAGACGACCACAAGTCTGAGCCAGGGCCATCTTCGAGGGTGGGCGACGTGGTCGATCGCCCAGGGTCTCCGAATTATAAGGGACTCAAATTTGAATGTGTTTGTGCATATGTATGTGTGTATATACATATACATATAATTTGATTGTTGATTGCAAGAAAAAAAATGTTCTAGTTGTTTCAAAATTGTTTGAGGCACAACAAAAAATTAAAAAAATTAGTTTATATCTCGATATAGGGCCTCATTTCGATGATCATTCATGATTTTGCCCAGGGCCTCCGAAAACTCAGCGACGGCCCTGGTCTGAGCTATTCGAAATCAACTCAAAATTGACTCGGTATAAATCGAGTTGATCTCGAGCTACTCTAGTAAAGTTTCGAGTCGAGCCCGAATATTAAAATATCCGGCTCCAGAAGCTCGCAAGCCTAATCGAGCTTTCAAATATTACATCTTTACCCTCCATTTACACATTTATCGCATTATTTAATAAACTTCGACTTGGTCAAGCTAATAAGTATCAAGACGATCAATATTAATTCTAGATTATTCAATAATAGTATTTTTATACTGATAATCAAGCTGAGCCGAGCTCGAAAGTGTCAGTTCATTAATCTAGTCGAGTCGAGCTCGAGCTTGAAAATACAAGCTCGAATCAAGTTTCAAGCTCTGATTTTTCTAATCGAGTCGAGTCGCTTAGCACTGTATACATACCTAATTTCTCACATTTTGTATGATAAGTCATTTCTTTATTTATTGATTTTTATTTAAAAAATAATGGGGCATTGAACTGACATAAGAGCACACGGTACGCGATGACATGGCACCATCGATCAGGGGCGAGAACACCGTGCCCCGGCGTTTTTCCAGACCGGGCTGGTGTTCTCCCAAAATTTTGCACTCGACGTTCGTCTACGGACAGTGAAGATACCAACGTTCTAACATATTTTCTTGTTTTTTTATTTTTTTGTGTGCAGAAATCACATGAATGGTTTTTTGTTTTCTTTCTATTTTTGTTTTTTTATGAATGTAAAAGTTTTGTTTTTCATTTGTTTTTTTGTTCATTTGTACATGACAACAAACTTTATTAAAAGTTTTATTAAATGTACAAACTTTCATTTGTACATTTCTTTTTCATTTGTTTAATTTATTTGTTTTTTATATATTAATTAATACAATTATCTTTATTAAAAAATCAAATAAAATAAATAATAAAAAACTCCAGAACACTGTCAATAACACTGAAAATACAGTTTCACCACACTACAAAATCCTCACTTTCAACATTCTCTAGAACACTGTCCTAGAACACCGACACCACACCATATGCTCTAAGTTGGTAATTCTTTTAAATTCATATTATAGGATGACCTTAAAGTAAACTCTACCGTCAAACATTTGAACATTTACACCTGAAAGACCCCTTCTTTGTCCCCCAAAGCTATAGAAAAACTGTTTCTTTTATTTCTAGATTAAAAAACACAAGTACTATAATAATTCACACTTGTAAAGTTGTAATCGGTAATCCTAATAAACTAATTTGTAATTTAGTATACACCGAAAACCACAAATAGAAAACAAAAAATACTAAGGTATAAAACTAAAAGGAAAAACCTAACAACTGCATTCCTAAAATACATGAATACAAGGAGATACCAACACTAGGAAAGTCTTCAAATTACATCTCAACTTCTCTGCTTGCGACTCGAAAATTTTGTTCGTGTGGAAAAAACCACACTAACCGGGAAACTTACACTCTCGTCTTATCCTGCAGAAACCAAAAAATTTGACTAAATAGGATCTTACAAATTCTGAAGGTAATGTAAATGACAGAAAATAAGTAGTGAGACTTGTCAAATGATTTTTGTTCACAATTTTTCCCTTCATTTAGGCTTTGTCCAGGATCAGCAATTCAATTCCAGTTAATACTTAATTGAAGTGACTTGAATAATTGTTGGGTTCATAAGTTTAGTATCCCAAAAAATGCTTCTATTCTACCACTTCCTATGTGAATCAATAAGTGGCAGATTTTATGAGCCATTTGTCCTTATAGTATTAACCAATTGGCGCTAACATACTAAACTCACTATCCCATGTTGACTTCTGTCAATTCTTGCCAACCAAAATCCTTTTTTTCCCTATTTGCAATTTGAAGTAGAATGGCCGATTAACATTTTATGCTAAGTATTACGAATAGAGTGTGTCATAACTGTTGTCATCCACTCGTAACTAGTCGTAGGTTTATAGAAAATAACTGTTGTCAATTCTGAAGTTAAACAAGGTAACCTTGGTTACTCACTTAACACATGATTCAGGAAAAATATTTAAACTTTTAAAGCATTATAGTCAATTTCGAGGTTAATGAGATGCAACATACTTGCCTTTAAATACGAATGTATCTTAGTCGGGATATGAGCTAAGAGCCGCAACAACTGAACCTGTGGTCTCGAGAGTTGAGGCCACATCCGGGATGTCTTTCCATGTTGTAGTGACCTTGAGAGATGGATACAACCAAGTCTTCACAGATTCCATAAAAGAATTTGGGTCCAAACCCAGAATGGCCTCCCAATCAACTTGACGCCCTTGTGGTATGCTCCCAGTGAACTCCATATTAGCAGCTAGAAGCAGTCCAAGCATTACCGAAAACCCCACAACAGCAGACCCTCTTGAAAGTGGCATGAAGTTGTACCTGAGAAGTACCAAGTATTAGCAATATGTTGAAGATTCTGACCATCAACTGGTCAAGAAGTCAGAAATACGGTAATTTCACAAGGGTAGAAATCTTTACCAGTAATATGTCATCTTTAAGATTGCTTCTCTGACATTTTCAAGTGTACCAAAATCATTTGATCCATATGTCTCACCACAATAGGAATTACACAATACCTGTTGAGTCAATGTAGTTTAGCATCAACTTTAGCATACATTGGTCCCATTACTTCGGACACAAAAAATGTTTAGAAGTTTATGTGTTCAGATACCAACAGACACATGAATGTTGACGCTTTAATAAACTAGTTCAGAAGATAAAGATCCAGTCCCTACTAACAAGCTGAAAATACATATATTTTAAATCAGAGTGCATACTTCCCAAGCCGATGTCATTTCTGCATCATAGTCATCCCATCTAGCAGGAGTGCAAGGTGTTCGAATTGCAAAGTCAAACCCCCGTTCCCCCCTGAGGTGGCATAAGTCAAACTTAGATGAGGAAAACCATATAGAGCTCGCTGAATCAGTAATTTGGTGTAAAAGACTAAAAACTTACGATTTAACTAGAGTGATCCGTGTTCCTTCCAGGCGTTTACTGAGAAAAATAAAAAGTGCAAGAGAATGAAAAAGGAACAAACAAATAATGTAGATGTGGTTGCAAACTCCATAGAAATGATATATTTAAACTTCCATATGGTTCTTACCCCTCAAATGCTGTACTACTGCACCACGTAGCCAACCAGAAATCCTCACCAACAACTTTATACAGATCGGAGCACGACTCAGCTTTCAAAATCTGTAAATTTGGTAAATTAACAACGTTATACATATCGGAGCACGACCAACAACTTTTACTCGCCAACAACTTTATAAAACGCACCTCATTTAGTTTTCCATCTTTTAACAAGTCAATGGCACCATCTGCCTTATTATATACACACTCATTCTCTTTCATGACAGTCTTGGCAACATCTAATGTTCTGCAAGATTGCCGAATGGTGAGTATGTTGTAAAGCAATGTCACAGTTTGCGAGCAAAGTAACTATACCTTTGAAAATGTGGATAGTAGCGAGTGACTTTAGCTTGTCCAAGGATAAGAGGGGTGTGAGATCCAAATCCAGAATTGAACTCCTCACTTAAATTGCAAAAACAAGGCAAACAGTATAAGTACTAAAACCCACAAAGAAGTACGTAGTACTACATATTTCAGCAGAATATATATATATATATATATATATATATATATATATATATATATATATATATATATATATATAAATAAGTTATTTGTTTTCGTTTATTACTCTATAATCACCAACAACATACCATAGAAGATGAAATACCTTAGTTTGTTCACCCACACAACAGGATCACAGGGTTCAGATATCTGTCTCCATTTGACGGCCACTGAATAAAGATGAAGCCACGAGAAAACAGACTGTCCTGATGACTTCGCTTCCAAGGCACTTGAAGTTGATGCTTCTGAGTTACTGCTCGTGCTACAACCAGCTCCGTCTCTATTCACGCTGGGTATTATTATCTTCTCTTTTCTTCGGGGCCGCTTGCCGTTTTTTGCTGCACTTTTAGTAGAAAACCTCCATTCAGATTGCAGTGAACGCCAAACTTTAGACACCTTTTGTGCAATCTCTATAGCTGCTAAGCCGGCCATGCGATGCTGGTATATGTCATCGGAGACTTAATAAGATTGCGCATAACATGACAATGAAGAAGGAAAAAGATGAAAAGATAATACCACACTTAAATACTCATTAGGACTAAGTATGACCTTATGTAGGGAACTTTACTTGAGAGTAGATGAAAAAGTAGAAGAAAGGATTTACGCATTCGGCGCTACTTCAGTACGTTGACTTGAAGCTACTATAAAAAACTTGACGCGTAATATTATATTATCGTTTATAGTTAAAGATAGTGATGACCAATAGGTTGACTTATTTTTATGATCTAGGTCATCATAATTCACCTGGCGTTTATTGGGCAAGAAGCCTGGGCAATGATACTGGATCGTTTTGCCAATACGATCAGCAGCTTGCTGAAGTGTAGTCTTCGGTTTAGTTAAATTTAAATCTTGTTTTCTCAACTTCGCTTTTCTTAGAGGAGGCTGCCTGTAAACTTTTTCACATACATTTTTGGGATGCAATCTTTTGCACCAGTACTCCTGTAGAGAATAAATATTAACTCACTATTTTTTATTTTTTCAATATATAAAGCAAAAATAGAAGAAAACAAAAGCAGAGTAACTGATCACTGAAGTGAAGACTTATCAATGAGTATCCGACGTAAGACAATAAAAACTAGCAGATGTTTTTCAAAGATCAACAGATCGAACTGGAGGAAAAAAAACAACTTAATCTCAAAAGGAAAACAAAGATGCTGCATATCATATCAACATTGTTCACCTATACCTTAAACAGGGGGTCGATGTCACCATCTATATCAAACCAGCAAAATTCGCTATTAATCTTTGCAGAAGTATACAAGGCAATTTCTTTCTGCATGAGGATGTAAAACAAACTAATTATAATATCAGTCATGATCATCAATCACTAAACCCAACTATACTTTCTAAAATATAATCAAATCGACTATTGTATTCTTTATTTAATTCACCCAAACACATAGTCGCACATGTTGTATTGATTAACAAAAGAGTGAGCACATAAAGCTACAATAAGCTAGCCTTAGCACTTATTGTGTAAGAACATTAGATGTGGAGCTTTTATGTGAATTCTTTGAACCAACTATGTTATATGCATCCAAAGCTTAACATAAAACAGTTCTATATAAACTTTCAGATGAAAAAAAAAGGAAGAAAAAAATTCCTTGGCATAAAATCTAAATTAGTAGTTAAATCGTAAACTTTACTATCTGAGCTACTTGGTCCATCAAAACTAAGAAAAAAATCCTGAAAATAAGCCTAGAAAAACAAAATAATGGAAAAGAGAATACTGAACCTGATAGAAAGCCAGGCATTGAAGCACGAACTTGTCCATTGAGTCTAGCTCCAAATCCAAAGCAGCATCATAATCCTTTACCTGTTACATGAACCAAAGATTGCCAAACAAAAAATAAGACGCCTATAGAACACCTGTAGAGCAAAATTTTCAGTGACTTGAACTAATCAGAGTATCATACAGCTTCCTTATATTCTCCAACAGCATGGTGGCAAGAAGCCCTTAGATACAGACATTCTATGTTTGAGCTCTCAATGCTAAGCCCAATTGATAAGTCTTTGATAGCATTCCTGAATATGGAGATTTAAAAGGATTAGCCAAGGATAATTGAAGAAGCAAATATCACAATGTTAAGTCGAAACTTAAAACATAATAAACTCACAATTAAAAGACTAAGTACATAACTTCATATGATTAACATAACATTAAGCATAAGAATCTATTGCTTGGAGTAAATTCTTATTTCAATATTCTCTTAGATAGAATTCTTAATTCTGTTGTTCTTAGACGGATATGTTACTAACATCGTGGAAAGTTGATACTATTAGTATAGCCTCTTCATATGATTTATCTAAAAATGCTTTGAAATTTGTTGCAAGCTTGTTATGTAATAGAGTAAACACTACACAGATTTCTTACAAGCCTATAGACACACCATGATAACTCCAGCCGCATTTACAAGCTATTCTAAACGCAAAGTGTATACTTTTCATTATGAAACGAGTTATCTCTAGTTGAGAACCAGTACCTTACTTTCTAATACTGTTCATATAACTACTGGTAACTGCACCCTAGAGCACTTAAGTCCACACTTAATTTTAATTATAAGAAAACTTACTGTTTTTTAGTATTTATACAACAGGGATATTCATCATAAGACCATGCGGAGATTCAACCCTTTCACTTAAATTTATCATATCACTTCAATGCTTGGATGGGAGTTGATAAAGTGTTTTCCATTACAAGCAATTTCAAATATTAATCAGAATAACACAGCGAACACACCTGTGATCTCCCATACCATGAAGTAGCAACCCACGCAAGTGATATCCCTTAGCAAACCTATACGAATTGCAAAATCTTGTATCATTAGAGGAGAGCAACAGGTCACTGATAAATAACTGATTAGTATCAATATGATAGCTTCGGAAATCGGGTATGGTATCAAAGTTATAATTTATCACCATAAATCTGTAATGTGCCGAATGTTTACCTCTCATCAATTTGCAAAACCTGTTTAAGGCATTCCAAAGCCTTTGCTGAATTTGCCAAGTCTTGATAAAACTATTACAAAATCAAACATTCACACTTCAGAAAATCTTTTATCTACTTACAGTAAACAAGAGAGAGTGACAGTTTAAACAGCACAGCATCTGTTGGTATTATAAACCATATAAAGCCAGGGGATGCTTTCAGGCTCCCACCTTATGTGATTGGGTAAAAGAGAATAAAGTGATTCAGCATCTTACAAATACCTGAGCTAAATGCCCCCACGCCTCAAGAAACTTTTGATCAATTTTAATTGCTTTCAGATGTGCTTCCTCAGCTTTTTTATATTCACCAACTGATGACTGTGCTAGACCCTGTGATTATGTCTTCTTAGTCAGCATACTTACGGTACAAAAAACATTACCTAAAAATGCTATATGCCATGCCCTAACCAAGTATGTGTAAGCAGATTTGTTATCCTTATCAAGCTTTACACATGCAGACAGATCCTCAATGGCAGCATAGAAATCCTTAAGCTTAAATTTGACAATTCCTGCATCAATTTCAATGTTATTAGCATGAATATACTGTTAAGAACTGGTAAGAGATTATCTTTAACATAATAAAGATCTACATATGAAAAATTAATGCAACTATAAACATGTAATTCTGCACTTGGACAAAATGTACGATAGACAAGTCATTAATATATTTAGCCCAATAACATGGTTAACCTTCCCCATTTACAATGCAAAGTAGGTAATTTAAGTCCAATCAGATGCAAGTGTGGAAAATAGTAGGTGTGTTAATAAATGCAGATAAAATTTAGATAATACTTAAACAGACTTTAAAGATCCTTTCACCACTACCTCCGAGGAACAATATCAAAAGCGCACCTAGATCATAGCTGGTGCTATTTATTGGTCTATTGGCATTCTTCTGAGTATTGTCTCCTATTCATGCTAATTTAGTAAATACCTTTAAAGATGAGGTAACATTACAGAAAGTTAAACAACATACCCCTTTCATGCAATATATCTGCAGAGTCAGGCTCAAACTCTAAGGACTTGGTCAAATCTGCAATTGCCTGTATAATAACTATATCAGATGCCCGAGGCAAGGACGAAAGAGAACCTCAAAAGAATGAGCATTTATGCTATTGCATTTCACAAAAATATTGGTTTCTAGTGTCTGAAAGAAGATCTTTCAACTAGCTGTCAGAAGCCCTTTAGTTGGTTACCGTTTTAAAATTCACTATTTCTCATATGATGAATGAAGCAAGATGAGGTTTCAAGCAACGTCACCAAATTTACAGTACACAATACCCCCAATAAACAATATACAATATACAATACATGGTACACATAGGTGGTCTACAATAAAATCTATCACCTTTTTACATGACTTCCTCATTTCTATATGCCATATTCAATTTATATTTCCCCTACCTCCAAAACTACTTTGAGAACTTATCCTTAAAGTACGTTGGACAACATATAAATCTATTTTCAAGAATCAAAAGTTCTCCTTTCTTTTATTTTTAATTATTATTTTCTTTTTACTATGAAAGTGTACTACGAAAGGACTTGCCAAGTACACAAACATGTAGTACCAACTATTTTTTCTGCTGACATTTCGATAAAAAAACTACCAAAGCAAAAATATATGCTTCTTACTCTCCCCTCTTTCTCCCCATTCCCCTCCTTATATTATCAAAAAACCACATCAAACAGAACGGGAGGACAACAATGATGAAAAAACAAAAACAATCAACGTAATAATGTAACAAAACACAAAATCACACAATTTAAGGCCCAGAAAAGTGTGAGATGTTAAAAAAAAAATTTCAAACTAAGAAAAATAAAACCCAACTCTTTGTAACTTAGCTTCTTGTTCTTTCTAACGACTAGAATGGAACAACTCCAGGACCAATTTAGTGCCACACACATTATGCCAGTGATCATACAGTATGAATCAGGGTGCTAATGGGTTATGTACCAGTTGTGTAACATTAGTCTCACGAAATAACAAAAGCTAATTCATGATTATCATTATAACTTCAAATGTAATAAAGACTAATGGCACTTACAAGCCTGCCTGCTTCCAGACACGCTTATTCATGCCGCATTCAGTATCCATATAACAAAAGCTTGACTATCAAACGCTTAGACCATCTCAGGGTAGAATAATTCAGACACATGAAGGCATCAAACCTAAACAGAAGGTAGACCAAACATTTTAACAAAATTGACAAAGCCAAAAGATGCAAAAGTGAAGGAAGTCACTGGTTTTCTTGTACATTACATTACAAACAACAGAAAAGTATAGCCTAGATAAATATGTCAAAACAGTTGTTGGTTCAAGTTAGACAAAATACATACTGGAAGTGATAAAATGCATACCAGCTGCAGAAGTTCTAAGATGAGAAAGCAGCCTAAATACACACACAAAACAGTACAGCTACAGTTATGCACTTAATCGGTGATAAAAACAGAGCTAAAAGTTTATATTCAAACTCTATTAATGATAGGCATAACTAGGAAAGACTCTGCGGTTCATCTTCCAATATAAGAGAGATGTACAAAAATAATTCACGCAGCCAACAAACGGAACGAGTAGAAAGAGTCCCTGACCTCTGTAGATTCTCCTAAAGCAGCTCGGGCCTGCCCTCTTCTTTTCCAAGCCTCACCAGCTGATGGATTTGATTGTATAGCCTAAAAAAATATTATAAGCAAAGGAGATAATGAAATGGCATATGCTATCTACCTCAAACCTTTGGGTACCTTTGTAAAATCAGCAATGGCTGAATCCAGTTCTCTTTTAAATGCATAGGCAGTTCCCCTTCCTATTAGCGCTTCAGGGTAAGTAGGATCTTCTCTTAAGATCTGTGATCGTATAATATATTGGAAGAAAGGAAAGACGAGAAAAAACAGAAAGTTATAAAATATGAGATAATCATCAATGCATATGTTATAACATCACAATTCACAGATGCTGGCAAGACAACCAATTGGATAGAGAGCATCGAACATATGCTGCATTCAGATGAATATATATAATAACATACAAGTCATTTCAACAAAAGTTTAACCTGGTCAAAGATGGATATGGCCCGAGCATACTGCCCTTCATTCACCTGTTATAACAGAATGCACACTTACAAATACATAAAACAAAGAGTGCAAGAAAATTAGGATCTTTCCGTGCACCGAGTACAGGAACAAGAGTAATGGTTTGCCAGAACTCAGCAACGCATCTAGGTTTCTAATAACCTTAAAACTGTTTTTGGTAGAGTACCCTTATAAAGAATAAATAAGAAAACATGAATTCAGCAAACCTGAGCAATTCCTCGGGATAGTCGGAAATCAACATTTATAGACTTGGCCTTTGAGATCCTAGTAACCGAGAACTTTTTATTTCCCTTAGCATCATTACTTAGTTCACTGCGCATGTCAGATTTATCACTCCAGTTGCCACGTATCTCAGGTATGTCATTTGACTTGCTGGGAGTTAACGAAATTTTAGAGCTCAGATCAGACTTGTGACGCCCATCACTTGTACTACTATGTTCTTCAGATCTGGCACCAACATCAACTGATACGTTCAAGGTTTTTTGTTGTTTATCATGATTTCCATTTCGACCCATATGAAAACTTCTTGAACCCTCAACTTTCTTACTAGAGCCATTGGATACGTAAGATATTTCATGTGGTTTGCTTTCTCTTTGCAATACCTCCCTTGAATCACCAGAAGGTTCGTAACCAAGGTTGGACATAGTATGACTATTAAAGGTTTCACTTGATTTGCTAGAATTAGTAGGTTCGGGTTTTGATACAGACCATTCTGGTAACTGTTTAGCATCTTTATCAGAGGAAGCTGCCATACTCTTTTTTGTAGCTGTCAAAAGCTCTTCCAGCTCAAGCAGTTGCTTCAGATCTGTAGACTGGCGAACAGCATATTCATAACCTTGTTCCCAAACCACTATAGCATCATCTTTCCTCCCCAATGCAGTATATGCTCGGCCTGGACAGAAATCACCAATACAAATTTATATAAAAGAATGCCTAGAACCTAATTAAGAACACAGGGAACTTAAACGAGGCAAAAACATAAGCAATCACAAGAATAAGAAGTGATGAAACATGAATACCATTAAAAGCATGTAATTCAGTTTACCAATTGAAAAATCTTAGGCATCAATGCAGATCTTATAAACAATGCAATTTTAATAAACTTATGACCAAATATCACCCTGCATTTTGTATTTTAACTGAAGAGTCACATGCCTGAGTAAGGAACTAGTATGTCCAAAAGCTAACACATACAACCAATCTAATGATGCTTAGGATACAGTTCATTGCAAGAAACCTATGAAAAAGGCTCAGACTGGGTAGCCTATGCCCCTGTTTGCATGATCTTCTGCTTGTAACAAATGGACATTCCATCAAGTAGCAGAGTCTTTTCAACCTCAAATATCAAATATTATATAACACATGTAAGTCATCCAGCACCCGATAAATCCTCATTTCATCTGACACACGTTGATGCATTGTAGATAATAGAAAGGTGAATGTAATTCTTTTTATTCAGAATGGAAGACACACTCAACAGAAACTCACTGTAGAACACAAGAATATCAATAGGAACTTTCATGACATGGCATGGCACACGATAACTAACTTAAATAAACATGTATATGGATTGGGATCCCCTCATGTTCAACTTCAGCATGAGAGGTCATGTTCCCTCACACTTATATTATAATTTAGTAAAAAGATTTAACTTCATCCTGAAATGTGAGAACCCGTTCGTTCAATTGTGAGGGGGAACATGACCTCTCATGTGGAGTTGAACATTAGAGGATCTGAATCCTTCTCACTATCACAACAATATGTTCGATAATACATTTGATAAATTAGGTTACAACGAATCATCTACTCAAGTAGCTTGTTTATATTAACAATAAACAAGTCTAATTAGTCCTAACATCCCTAATTACTAGAATATTATGTAACTGAGAGAAGAAAACACACCTTTGAGGATGTAAGCTTGAAGAAGCGTAGGATCAAGTTGAAGAGCCTTATCACAATCCTTAATTACATGTTTATGTAGCTCCAATTGACTATAGCAGTACGCACGATTACTGATCAAAACAAAAAATTAATCGATCAATTACTCACAAAACAACTGAACTGAGAGCATTATACATAAATTGAATTAATTAACAATTAAATACATACCAGATATCCTGAATAACGCACGATTGAGATAGAAGCGAATCGAGAACTCGAATAGCTTTACTCCAGTCACGCGAAGTACAAAACTTAGCGAGTTCAGCTCGTTGAGTCACCGTCGAAGCCATCGGCGGCGGCGGCGGCGGCGGCGATGATGATTAACAGATCGGAGTGACGTCACACAGTTGAATGATTTGCTGTTTCGCTGCTGTCTTGAGTGAAGAGAAGAATCAACAACAGAATAGAGTTGAAATTTCAGGGAACGGAGTGGGGGGCGTTGAAGGAATCGGACGGTAAGGTGAGAAGAGGCTACACGTGGCGGAAGTACCAGATAGGGTGAAATTGATCATGGAGTTACTTTTTTTGGTAGTCAGGTAGTGAGTTCAGTGCTAACGCCGTCAGGATTCGTTACCGTTAGTTTTGGATTCCGTTAGGCGTTATGATAAAGCAGTGGTGCACGTGACTAAGCACGAGCCACAGTCAAATTAAATGGATGCTATCCTACCTTGAAAGCAAAGATACGTAGATATTTACTGCAGCAAAGATACGTAGATATTTACTCCAAATTTAATCCAGCTTTATATTTTATGGAAAATGCTACACTTAGTCCTTAGGGTTATGAATTAAAAATTCAGACACGCATTGAATGTTTGTACCTTAATAATAACAACTCACCCCCTGAATATAACTTCTCTCAACCACCTTAATTTACCACCTCTTAAAGCATGAATTAACTCTTAAACATAGCCCTTAGGGCTACAAATAGCAAAATCCACATTTTATTTAGGGGTGAGCAATAAAATCGAAAACTGACCCATAACTGAATTAATCGATTAACTGATTCAAATTAACCGACCCAAACCATTAATCGACGGTTCGGTTATTGATTTTCAATTAACCGATTAGATCGGTTATGATTATGGTTAATGTCTTAAAACCGACCCAAATTAACCGAACCGTCCCATTTAATAAATTAATATTTTTCTTATTATGTTTATATATATATATATATATATATATATATATATATATATATATATAGTGGCATGATCCAGAGGGAAGTCCATTTTTTTAGAGAAGGGGGAAGCGTTAGTATGCATCAGGAAGCATATTACCTTCACCTATACTAATATCGAAAAAAGCAAACTGAAATTTGGTAAATGTTAATCAGAATCGATGTTATAAATGTTAAGCTTCCTTGATAAATTTTTTCTTCAAGTTATAGTATCGATTTATGAATATTTGATCCAAATCCGTTAAGATGCATCGCGGTGCATATTAGTTAATCTGCATTGTGATGCATCTTAACAATAAAAATATTTTTCAAATAATGTAAAGTTTTATGATGCATCGCGATGCATCTTAGTTAATATGCATCACACTGCATCTTAACAATTAATTAAATAAATATTCATCAATTAATGTTATGACTTAAAAATGAAATTCATTCGTTAAAATATTCTTTATAGCATCGATTTTGATTACTATTTACCGATAAAAATAATTTTTTGTTGACGTTTTGATTGATAATTGTAATATGCTTCCTGATGCGTACTAACGCTTCCCCCCTTCCCCCCAAAAAGACACTTCCCTCTTGATCACTACCCTATATATATATATATATATATATATATATATATATATATATATATAGGGTAGTGATCAAGAGGGAAGTGCCTTTTGGGCCCCCAAAAAAGACACTTCCCTCTTGATCACTACCCTATATATATATATATATATATATATATATATATATATATATATATATATGGTAGTGATCAAGAGGGAAGTGCCTTTTGGGGGGGAAGCGTTAGTATGCATCAAGAAGCATATTACAATTATCAATCAAAACATCAACAAAAAATTATTTTTATTGGTAAATAGTAATCAAAATCGATGCTATAAAGAATATTTTAACGAATGAATTTAATTTTTAAGTCATAACATTAATTGATGAATATTTATTTAATAAATTGTTAATATGCAGTGTGATGCATATTAACTAATATGCATCGCGATGCATATTAAAACTTCACATTATTTGAAAGATATTTTTATTGTTAATATGCATCACAATGCATATTAACTAATATGCACCGCGATGCATATTAACGGATTTGGATCTAATATTAATAAATCGATGCTATAACTTGAAGAAAGAATTTATCAAGGAAACTTAACATTCATAGCATCGATTCTGATTAACATTTACTAAATTTTAGTTTGCTTTTTTCGAGATTTGTATGGATGAAGGTAATATGCTTCCTGATACATACTAACGCTTCCCCCCTTCCCCCAAAAAATACACTTCCCTCTGGATCATTCCACTATATATATATATATATATATATATATATATATATATATATATATATATATATATATATATATAATATTACAGTAATACTTATATAGTTATATACTCCGTATTATATACATATATATACGTAACATATGTACAGTTAAGATTAAGATTTACTTCATTCATGTATTCCCTTTCGAGACCCAAATATGATAACAAAAATGGTATGATTGGTATTTGTTGGGCCTTTCGACCCATACCCTTAGTTGACACCTAATAGTCTAATATACCATTTTATACCCATACATCTAGTAACCTAATTTAAATAATACCACAAAAATGCAACTGCAAAGCCTACCCTTGAAACACTCCGAAATTTTAGAACCATTTTTTTTTTTTTACTAAACGAAAAAGGGTCTGAACATAAGCTCTACCCGCCGGGTAGAGGGTATACCCGCCGGGTACCCTAGGCCAGCAGTCGGCTTCAACTGATAATACGGCGGCTACAATAGCTTTAAGTGGAACAGAACAAATATGCGTTTTAAACTCTTTTTAAGCCGTCGGTTTTAGGGAGAGAGCAGTCGGCTGGGGAACCTTACCCGCCGGGTAAAGGATGTACCCGCCGGGTCATCTGCTTTACAGCAGATCCTGCATCAGTTTAACGAATTACCACTTTACGAAATTAAAACGTGTATGACTTTTAAACGACACATCCAATGATCATAAAAATTTGCAGGCACGCGTAATATAACATTTCAAACATTTCCCAATTTCTACTTTTCAAAAATTTGCGTTTTATTGGGAATTGAACCCTTGACCCGAAAATGACCATTTTACGCATTTTAGTTGACACGTCAATTCTTAAATCACAACACTTCAGATTATAGGCTTTTGACCACTTAGCTACTACCAAAATTAGGATCTAAAGCCATTCTAACATTCATCATAACCGGACCACAACTCATTTTACCCGTTAAACCTTCAAGTGGCCCAATTGGACACCTTTCTGACCCGTTTGGGTTTCTACTCCTAATTCCCAATGTTTTAAAAACCGGTTTTTTTATCGACTCGGAAACTCCACCGATTCCGGTCGAACCGGTTCAACCGGTCCGGTCCAACCACCCCCAAAACCGGCCACGTCACCATTATTAAAAAAAAAAAAAAAACCGGTTGAACCGGCCGGTTTCCGGTCGAACCGTCCGGTTTCCGGTCGTACCCCCGGTTCGTTGACTGGTCAACTTAAGGTCAAAACCGGTCCATTCTAACTCGGCACTTCCCCCGGATCCGGTCGAACCGGCCGGTTCGAACCGGTTTTTAAAACATTGCTAATTCCACCATTTCAATGCCCATTTTTACATGTCATTGACTTTTTCTAAGTCAAACTAAGTCACCTTTACTATTAAAATTATATTATAACCATAAAACACCAATTTCACATAAACCATGACTATACATCGAGTGTTCCACATAAACTTCTCCAAAAATGTCAACGACCATACAACGACTCGCTGACTACTTTGACTTTCAACCGTGTATAACAAAACATTGTTCTTTAACCAAAAAGGGGTGATATTAACATCGAGAGCATGATTCAAGAGAAATAACTTGTTACCGGTTGTGCAACAAGTTTCACCACTAGTATCCTTCGGGCTTTTTCTCCGAATCCCTTTGGGTCCCACTTGGCTCACCTATAAAATACATAAACATAAAAGGGTAAGCATAACGCTTAGTAAGCAATGGGCTATCATTAACATTCAATATCAATTCAACATACGTATATTAAGGATCCATAATATCATATGCTAATTTCCGCAGTAATTAGCATCTTCGGGCCAACACCCCGGTAAATAATCATAACTCATCAAGTAAATGACGTATCCATTACCGGTCCTTCCAAGTAAATGGAATACACATTACTTGAAGAAATATAGCATCATCCATTAACTTACCTCGTGATAGCCCACGATTATAATCACTTGAAACACTTTCAATATTCTTGACACCTATTTCACATAGCCACATAAACACATATTACTTTCAATTTCATCACTTAGCACATAGGTGTTATACACATTTCATCAATCATAACTAAATGAATATTTCTTTTTCTTTCATTAACCATAGTCTTTCACAATTCATAATCATCATATCCTTTTCTTATCATCATTCTTAACCTTTACCTACATATACATAAACATTCAAACATCCATTTATTTATGATAAGTGGTTCTTTGAACCTGGTTAATTTTACATTTACTTGGTTTATTTAAATGTAATTGGTTTATTATGCATTTAGCAGGTCTAGTTGTTGGTTAGTTACTGTGGTTAGCAGTGTAGTTGTACTGCGTTTAGCAGATTTGTTTGCTTTGTTGCATTTGTTTTTGCCTATGTAACGGGCTGAGGGCATGGGATTCACCTATGTCAATTGTACTTCAATGATTTTGGGAATACATTTACCGGGTAAAATTTTACCCTTTACCAAAAAAAAATAATGTCTTTGAACTTACTAACATCATTTGTACATGCTACTCATCTTAATTAAACATGAAAAACCTTAATTCGATTCATTACATAGCATTACACCCTAAACCCAAAGTTAGGGTTTGATTCTAACAATTCAATTTCATTTAACATCTTCATATAATTCAAATTCTAGGTTATAACTGTAACACCCCCAAATTTTAATGATTGCGAAAGCACGATTTGGGTGTTACTAATCAATAACAAAGCACAAAGATATATAGTAAACGACTCTATATGCGTCGTTTTAACAAAATATATTAATATTGAAAATGTTTACAACATTTATAGCTTTACATAGCTCGAGTTTAAATGAAAGGAGATTTCAGTACATAAGTAATTGTACAAAATATACTAATGCAAGAAAATCTCAATCGTCTGTATGCTGACTCGAGCTAAAAGTCCTGAAGCCGAAGCAATCTACTGCTTGGTACCTGCGATACATGCTAAATGGGTCAGCTAAAGCTGGTGAGCTCACATGTTTGAAATCAAGTAATATAGTATGAACCGCAAGATTTAATAATGATTGGATTGCATCAAGCAATTGATAATGTATATGTATACAGCCATGAGCACATAGTTGAGCTTAACTCGAGGGCCGGGTCCCCTATAGAGAATTCCGGGCGAGGTGCCTCCACGAATGCCTAATCAACATTCGTCTTCCCAAATATTAGTACGTCCGTTTACCCGGTTAGTGCTTGCTAACCCGAACGAGGAGGGTCAATCCTATATGGTACCATATACTAATATTCACGCCACAACGTATTAACAACGATGCTGACGGAGGACTTTAAATGATTAGTTGTGAAAAACTCATGTAGTATATGAAATGTTTGTACTTGCGGTCACATGTTAAAAATGAGCAATGTATCACACCCCTGAGTAAAACAGTAAAAAGATGGGCTATGAGACTCACCTGAGTCTGTAAGCGTTTAAATAAACGTAAGTTGATTAGCCGAGTGATGAAGTCCAAAGACTTGTAACCTGAGGGTGTCCACGACACGCGATGGTTATAATCATGATTGGGTATCTCAAAAGATCACCCTTGTAGTTGTTACACAACTAGATATATGTCCAAATTACTACGATTTGGTTGATTTGTTAAGCGTTTGAAAACGTGTACGGCCCGTTGGTGATGGATTTGAAATAATAACTTTAAGTATTATTATCATGTTATTGGTGTTTTGCACTTACAAGTGTGTTCCAATGTGTTTTATAAGTCGTATCGTATAAGTGTTTGAGGTTATATAGTTTCGACACTTAGTGACATTTTTAGTTTGAAAACCTGCTGTTTTATGCGACACAGTCGTGCGACACAAAGGTAGTTATACGACACAAGGGTTGTGTCGCATAGAAATGCGACACAATATCTATACGACACAAGGGTTGTGTCGCATAGATGCGAGATGCTGATTCAACAGCGACATAGTGATTGTGTCGTATGAAGTTTGCGACATAAGATGCGACACAACGTTGTGTCGTAAAGGGTACGACACAAAAGGATTTATACGACACTAGGTGCGACATAACAGGTAAAATACGACACTACATGCGACACAAGGCTTGTGTCGCATTGAAGAACACCAGCCCAGAAAGTCCGACTGTCGAGATTTTTCCGGCCAAAAACCCAATTTAAACCCGTTTTTAAGCTATAAAATTGTGTTCTACACTTTGTAATGGACATATACAAGTTATATAAACAACTAACAAGTGAAAATTCTAAGAATCAAGTGGTTTCGGGATTTTGTCAAAAACTTACAAAGTGCCGGATTGAAAATCCGAAAAGATAGCGTTGTAGATCGTCGCGAGGTGGTCGTGAATCTCTAAAAATATTGATGATCCGAGTGCGTTTGATAGTAATATTTTGCGATTTAGTGATGGTGGTGGTGATGAAATTTTGAGAGAAAAAGATGGAAGAGAGAGAGAAAGAAAGAAAGAAAGAAATGAGAAAAAAGAAAGGGTGGAAGTGGGAGGTTAAACTCCCATTTTTCGCCCCGCGATCCCGCTCCGTGTGGTGTTCGTTCGCTCCGTCGTTCAAACATTAAATGATTTTTATACATTTAAATATAGTTTTAAGATACGGAAAATTACTAAATGTTTTAGTTGAATTATTTAAGTTCCGAAAATTATAAAATGTAACTTAGTTTGTGTGCGCGTTTTACATTTTTAAATCATATAAGTTTTGTTTGTATGATCCGAAATGAATACGAAATATTATCATAATAATATTTTTGATATAATAGCGTTATTAAATAATGTTGCGTTATTTAATAAAATTGGTCACCAACGTCCGTATTTATGGAACCGAAATACATTCGATTTAATTTGCGTACGATTTAATCAAATCGCATAATCGTATATATTCATCAATATATATTTTGATACATTAATTAGCCTAACACAGAACTAATTACATGTATTAACAGAGAATTAGGCACTAATTACTAGTCCTAATCTGGCGGGTGTTACATTCTCCCCCTGTTAGGAGAATTTCGTCCCGAAATTTAGTTCGAGGTCTCGTTTGATGTAGAATCGGAGAATAGCTGAGGATATTTGAGTCGCATTTGGTCTTCCCGTTCCCAAGTGAATTTCGGAACGCGCCGCGAATTCCATATGACTTTGACAATGGGAATACGACTTTGTTTTAGTTGTTTGACCCCACGGTCCATGATTTCAGCGGGTTCCTCAACGAAGTGAAGTTTGTCGTCAACACGAATTTCATCGAGTGGGATAATTAGTGTCTCATCAGACAGACATTTCTTCAAATTAGAAACGTGAAAAGTGGGGTGCACGCTGCTGAGTTCAGATGGCAGCTGCAATCGATAAGCTACGGGGCCAATCCGTTCGAGGATCTCAAAAGGCCCGATGTACCTGGGATTTAACTTCCCGTGTTTGCCAAAACGGATGACGCCTTTCCAAGGTGATACTTTTAAGAGTACTCGATCCCCAACCTGGAACTCGAGTGGTTTGCTTCTCACGTCAGCGTAACTTTTCTGACGATCACGTGCGGCTTTGAGTCGGTTTTGGATTTCCACAATTTTCTCGGTGGTGGCGTGTATGAGTTCAGGACCAGTGAGTTGGCTGTCTCCCACTTCGGTCCAACAAATCGGTGATCGGCACTTACGACCGTACAGTGCCTCAAAAGGTGTAGCTTTAATGCTGGCGTGATAACTGTTATTGTACGAGAATTCGCACAACGGTAGATGTCTTTCCCAGTTTGCACCGAAGTCAACTACGCAAGCCCGTAGCATATCTTCCAGTGTCTGAATGGTTCGTTCACTTTGGCCATCGGTTTGAGGATGGTACGCGGTGCTCATATCGAGACGAGTACCCAATGCTTTTTGAAGTGACTGCCAAAAGTGAGAGGTGAAACGGGCATCTCTGTCAGAGATGATCGAGATTGGAACACCGTGTCGAGAAACGATTTCCTTGATGTAGATTTGTGCGAGGCGTTCCATTTTATCGTTTTCCTTGATTGCCAGGAAATGAGCAGATTTGGTGAGACGATCGACGATCACCCAAATGGTATCGCAACCGCTCGACGACTTGGGTAATTTGGTTATGAAATCCATGGCAATTTGTTCCCATTTCCATTCAGGGATTTCAGGTTGTTGGAGTAAACCAGGAGGTTTATGATGTTCGGTTTTGACTTTTGAGCAAGTAAGACACTTGCTGACATAAGTGGCGATTTCGGCTTTCATGTTCGGCCACCAATAAAATTCCTTGATTCCGTGGTACATCTTATCGGATCCTGGATGGATAGAATATTTGGACTTGTGAGCCTCATCCATCACCAAGTCTCGTAGGTTCCCAAAATTAGGCAACCAGATTCGGTTTAAGAAATACCTAATCCCGTTAGGTCTGATTTCGAATTGTTTGTCAATACCCCGTAAGGCTTCGTTTTTGATGTTTTCAGGTTTCAGGGCTTCGATCTGAGCGGTATGGATCTGAACGGTAAGATCGTTGTGAATGGTCATACTGAGGGCTCGGACTCGAAGTGGTTTTGGTCGTTCCTTTTGACTGAGGGCATCGGCTACAACGTTAGCCTTCCCTGGATGGTACTTGATCTCGCAATCGTAATCGGTAAGCAACTTGACCCATCGACGTTGCCTCATGTTGAGATCCTTATTATATGTTGGAGACTTTTATGATCGGTAAAGATTGTGCACTTAATGCCTTAGAGATAATGTCTCCAGATTTTGAGAGCAAAAACGACAGCTCCAAGTTCGAGATCATGAGTGGTGTAGCTCTTTTCGTGAATTTTCAGCTGTCGTGAAGCATAGGCAATGACTTTGTCTCGTTGCATCAGCACACAACCGAGACCTCGGTGGGAAGCATCGCAGTATACCACGAAGTCATCGGTGCCTTCGGGTAGTGACAGAATTGGAGCACTGCAAAGCTATTGTTTCAATAATTGGAACGCTGACTCTTGTTTATCAGTCCAATCGAACTTCTTTTCCTTCTGAGTCAGTACCGTGAGTGGCTGAGCTATTTTGGAGAAATTTTCGATAAATCGCCGATAGTACCCAGCAAGACCCAAGAATTGACGTACTTCAGTTGCAGTGGTGGGTGCTTGCCAGTCTTTGATAGCCTCGATTTTCGATGGGTCAACGTGAATTCCCTGACTATCAATCACGTGACCAAGGAATTGAACGGTTTTTATCCAGAACTCACACTTAGAGAATTTGGCATAAAGCTCCTCGTGTCTAAGTAGTTCTAGAATGGTCTCGAGGTGTTGTGCATGTTCTTGCTCGTTGCGTGAGTAAATGAGTATGTCATCGATAAAGACAATGACAAACTTGTCGAGGTATGGTTTACACACCCGGTTCATGAGGTCCATGAATACCGCCGGTGCGTTGGTTAGACCGAAGGGCATCACTTGGAATTCGTAGTGCCCGTAACGAGTTCTGAAAGCAGTTTTTGGAATATCGGTGTCGCGAACCCGTAACTGATGATATCCTGATCGCAGGTCAATTTTTGAGTAGAAACTTGAACCCTGGAGTTGATCGAATAGATCATCAATGCGAGGAAGTGGGTATCGGTTTTTGATGGTCAATTTGTTCAACTCTCGGTAGTCGATACACATTCTGAATGAACCGTCCTTCTTTTTAACAAATAAGACCAAAGCTCTCCAAGGTGAAGAACTCGGTCTAATGAATCCTCTATCCAGGAGTTCCTGAAACTGGGTGGATAACTCCTGAAGTTCGGATGGGGCTAAACGGTACGGTGCGCGGGCCACCGGTGCGGCACCTGGTACGAGATCGATTGAGAACTCAACCTGTCTTTGTGGTGGTAGACCAGGTAGTTCTTCCTGAAAGACTTCGGGAAAATCTCTAACAATTGGCACATCCTCAAGTCGCTTCTCCTCCGACTTCTTCTCTGTGATGTGTGCGAGTATTGCAGGGTAACCCTTTCTCAGAAATTTTCGGGTTTTTAAGCAAGAGATAATATTGAATCTCATCCCACCGGTCTCCCCCTGTATGATCAAGGTTCTACCGACGGCGAGTGGGATACGGACGATCTTATCGTAACAAATGATTTCGTCTCGGTGCTTGGACAACCAGTCCATTCCAATAATGACGTCAAAACTTCCGATTTCAACGGGTACAAGATCGATTGAAAAGGTTTCGTCAGCTAGATTTAAAGTGCAATTAGGTATCACACTATTGGTTTCTATAAGTTCTCCATTTGCTAGCTCTACAGTGTACTTAACATCTAAGGCAACAGGAGTGATGTCAAGTAATGGGCAAAAGTCATCGGAGATAAAGCTTCTATCAGCACCAGTATCAAATAGGACAGAAGCAGTTAAGTTGTTGAGGAGGAACATACCCGAGACCACATTCGGGTCTTGGCGGGCGACCCCGGATTTGATGATGAAGGCTTTACTTCGAGTGTTGTTGTTGTTGCTGTTGCGGTTGTTGTTGTTGTTGTTCTTCAGCTTTGGGCACGTGTCCCTGAAGTGCCCGGGGTTCCCACACTCAAAACAGACCTTGGGTGGCCTAGTGTTATTAGGGTTGCTGTTGTTAGGAGAGTGGCAATCTTTGGTGAGGTGGCCGTGCCTCTTGCAATTGCTGCAAAAGGAACCACAGGAACCTTTGTGGTGGCGGCTGCACTTGGAACAATAGGGTTTGCTCCAAGTGTAGCCCCGTTTGATGTCTGTGGTGGTGTTGTAGGCTTTGATGGTGTCAGATTTCTTGTTTTGTTGGTTTGGGTGGTTGTTGTGGTAGTCCGACCACTTTCTTTTGTTGTTGTGGGAGGATGAAGTGGGTGGTTCAGAATCTTGGCTCATAGCCATGAGGTCTTGGGCTAGTAGGATTGCACCGTCAATGGTGGCTTGGTTTGAAGAGGCAACGTGCCCCCGAACAGGCTCAGGAAGACCAAGGATGTACTTCCTGATTTTATCAGGTTCCGTGCTCACCATAGCTGGGCGGAGGGCAGCGAGTTGCTGGAATCTGGTGGTATAACCATCAATATCACCACCCTGAACCTTTAGGTTCCAGAATTCCTCGTCCAGCTTCTGGAGTTTAGCGATTGAGCAGTATTTGGCGGTGAGTTTTGCTTTCAAGTCCTCCCAAGAGAGTTGGTAGGCAATGTCAGCACCAACTGATTGGGTATATGAGTTCCACCAAGAGTGGGCATCATCTTCGAGAGAGCAGGTGGCGAAGTTTACTTTGTCGTTCTCCGCGCATTTGCTGACACGGAAAACAGTTTCCATCTTCTCGAACCATCTGATCAGTCCGATGGCTCCTTCAGTACCCTTGAAGCTTGAGGGTTTGCAGCTCTGAAAGTCCTTGTAAGAACAAGGTTTAGTAGCGGGGGTTTCAGTGGCATCGCTGTTTCTTTCGGAATTCGGTGGAGTATTCCGAGCCAAGGCTTCAGTCACAGCCTGGGTTATGAGTGACGTAAGCTGAGCATCGGTGTATGGTCTTGTCTTTGGCGGCATGATTCTTCAATAAAAGAAATGAAGATACATGAGATTTTGTAGGAATTTGTAATTGTCACAGATGTTTATGTATAAAAGCGGTAATACATAACATCAATATGAAAAATGGCAATTAATATGAATTGAAACAGCAAGGAATATTTGATAGATAATATGAGTTCAAAGGTTACATCCCACGGATGTATTACAAAAGGGTGTCGGGAATTGTTACATCCGACCGAATTATAGAGTAACGCTTAGATAGTTATTAGACTACAAGATAGATTACAAGACAAAGACTACACTAGTCTTAACGTAGATTAATCTGTTCCATCATTTCAATGAGGCGATCCACAGTGTTTGCAAGTCTGCTAGCCTGTCGGGCGTTGTCTTCAGCCAAGGCCAGTCGTTGAACCAAACTGCCAACGTATTCCTCTGATACCCGTGAGCGTTGCTCACACTCTTCAAGTCTGTGTTTCAAAAGGGCGGTTTCTACGCTTATCTCCACCACCTTGTTGAAAAGAACGTCTACATTATTAACGGTGGTTTCGTGATCCTCGGAGACTTGTTCGATGCGTTCGAGGGATGTAAGTCTCCAGTTTTCGTTCGTTTCCTGCAGCACGACATCCATGGTGCGAAGTCGCTGCTCGTGTTGGTTCACCCTAGCGGCTAAGGCCGGCAAGGTGAAGTGAGTGGGGTACGGGCCAGCTCGAGGCAACCTGGCGTTCCTCCTAGCTACCCTTGGGTTCTGCGACCCGGATTGAGAGCACGATGAATTGGGCGGTGTGTTTGCCATTTCTGAGACAAAGCGTTAGTAAGAGTGAGGCCTATATTCATATAGTTCCTATATAATATAGCCTATTGAGTGTCTAGCATAAAAAAGTTTAAGTCTCGGTTCTCTCGAGGTCAGAGTCTTCTAGTGTACCCTGTTCAGCCATAACTACCTTTAGATCTTACATCATCTTTGCTTAATTGTACATAGTTGATCAGGCTATGTTAAATTAAACTTGTATGACGTAATCACTGAACCAGTTATACCTAATAAGGAATACTGCCTAATGGTCATAGTCTAGGTCCACTAAATGCAACCTAGTTCACTATAACCTTAGGCTCTGATACCAATCTGTAACACCCCCAAATTTTAATGATTGCGGAAGCACGATTTGGGTGTTACTAATCAATAACAAAGCACAAAGATATATATTAAACGACTCTATATGCGTCGTTTTAACAAAATATATTAATATTGAAAATGTTTACAACATTTATAGCTTTACATAGCTCGAGTTTAAATAAAAGGAGATTTCAGTACATAAGTAATTATACAAAATATACTAATGCAAGAAAATCTCAATCGTCTGTATGCTGACTCGAGCTAAAAGTCCTGAAGCCGAAGCAATCTACTGCTTGGTACCTGCGATACATGCTAAATGGGTCAGCTAAAGCTGGTGAGCTCACAGGTTTGAAATCAAGTAATATAGTATGAACCGCAAGATTTAATAATGATTGGATTGCATCCAGCAATTGATAATGTATATGTATACAGCCATGAGCACATAGTTGAGCTTAACTCGAGGGCCGGGTCCCCTATAGAGAATTCCGGGCGAGGTGCCTCCACGAATGCCTAATCAACATTCGTCTTCCCAAATATTAGTACGTCCGTTTACCCGGTTAGTGCTTGCTAACCCGAACGAGGAGGGTCAATCCTATATGGTACCTGTTGAGTCACTGGTCGCTGACCATGATGAAGTCACTGGTCGCTGACCAACTCAACTATACACTACTCAATGAAGAAATGGATTGTATCGAAGCTGCTGTTGCTAATGATAAAGTTTCGCTGATCGTCATTCATTCTGGTCGATATTCTGAGGAAGATTTAATACTCAACTTGGTGTGTCGCTGACCTACGTCAGCGAGAGCATTACTTCTTCAATATCAATAAAGGCAAAAGTCACTGCCAGAATAACAGCTAGTCACTGAAGATCCGTTGTTCAATTCATTCTACAAGAGCATGTTAGCTCACAGTGAGTGAGGAGGATTGCTGCATCTTCAGTGACTATTCAATAAAGCCTCTCAAATCACCAAGTACTAAAAAGTACTGTTCTTATCTATACATCAGCAAGAGTGTTCAAGTTCAAAGAATGTCCGAAAGATTACGTGGCAGCAAGTGATTGGTGTTAAGGTAACGAGATATTTGCGGTAACAGAATTGGGACCCGCAGAATGTCGGTTTATCAGAGATCAGGACCAATCAAGCAGCAACACGTGTCCTTCCGAGATCCTATTTTGTAGGCGATATTTTAGGAACTCTTGTAGTATAAATAGTTCAGTGTTTTGTACTATTGAGGCTAGTCGTCATATGCACCGTTCTTCTGTTTGTCAGAGAACCAGTTTGTCTAGGTGTATGTTAAGACTCATCGAGGTTAACTATCAGCGTGTATGTCCACTGTAGTTAATTCTCTTCATTGTAATAATCTAGCTAAGTGTTTGAATTGGATTAACTTTGGTTAATCCATTCCGCATTCAACACTTTGTGAATTTAATAAATACAATTCACTTTCAGCTACTATTACTTGTCTTTCCTTGATTCTGTTATATCTTTAACTTGTTATTTCAATACCGTCATACTCTGTTATAGGTAATCAATTTAAGATAAACTGAAACACTTGGTAAAATCTGAAATTGTTTTAAATTGTATTCAACCCCCCCTTCTACAATTAAACTTTACACTGTGTGATTCCAAATCACTAATTAATAGTGATTACGGGACTCTCAATTGGTATCAGAGCAGAGTTGGTTTAAATTCAATTAACCAGGTCTGCTATGGAATCAGTAAAGTACAGCTGTGTTGACTCTGATTATCAAAAGGGAAATGGTTCTACAACCAAACCTCCAGCTTTTGATCCTTCAAGGATTGAAACTTGGATGTACCGGATGATGATGTTTTTGGACTTAGTTGATGTCCGTCTCTGTAATATCATAACCAATGGTCCCCATATCCCAACTACTATTGTTCCTGCTGTAATTGCAACAGCTACTACTCCAGCTATACCAGAAATGGTTTTACCTAAAAGAGAGGAACAATGGACTGATGAGGATAGGCGATTGGTTAGACTTGATAAACAAGCTAAAATCTACATAGGCATGGCACTTCCTGATGACGTGTTCGAATCAATTAGGCTTTGTAAAACTGCTAAAGATATGTGGGATACCCTTAGGAATATATATATTGGAACTCCTGATATTATTCGCTGCAGGGAAGTCAATCTCACTCGCCAGTATGAGCTGTTCGCAATGGAACCAAATGAATCTCTGTCTTCAACTTACACCAGATACCAGTCACTGATGAACAAAATGGAGAAGGCTGGTATAGGCAAGGAACAGAGATTTGTTGTTGAAAAGTTTCTTGAGTTGCTGCCAAGGAAAATCTGGGGAACTATTGCAACGTGTACCAGACAGAGAAATGATTATTCAATTCTGAATCTAACTCAGGTCTATGGTATTTTGCTCAATTGGGAGCAGTCAGAAAAGCAAGCTGATCAGAGTGAGCATATTCGTGCTACTCTTGGAAGTCAGAAGATATCCAATGCCCTTGTAGCAGAGCTTGATGAAATCGATCAAAGACAGAAGTCAAAGGTGTCTAAGAAGAGCTCGAAGTCACTGATAGCTGAAGAAGAAGAAGGTCAGAATGAAGAAGAGTCAGAATATGAGTATGATGAAGGATTGGAGAAGCTTGAGAAGGATATGGCCATGATGGTTGCTAATTTCAGAAGGAACACCAGATCAAGAAGATTCGCTGGTGCTCCATCATCTGATAAATTTCAATCTAAAGGTGAATGCTACAAGTGTGGCAGAATTGGTCATTTTGCAGCTGAATGCAGATCAAAGTCAGTGCATGAAGTTCCTGAACCCATGCCAGATGTCAGAAATGACAAGTACAACAAGTACAAGGCAAAATACAAGAAATTGAAGGCATTAGCTAAATCTGGGAAAAAGAAAGGAAAAAGTTTCGTTGCTGAAGAAGGTTCATTCAGTGATTCTGATTCCTCATCATCTGATGAAGAAGAAGCAATGATTTGTTTAGACAAAGTATACTGTCTGATGGCTAATGACGCTGAACCTCTTGGAGATATCAAAGAAGTCTCTCCTAAATGTTCAGCATCTGAATGGAATCCTGAAACTCTCTACAAGGTACACTGTTCTAAAACATACACAGCTACTGAAAAAGATAAAGTCTTTGAGTCTTTGATAGTTGACTTATCAAATGCTCATGATATTCAAAGAGGGCAGAAACGTAAAATTTGTGACTTACAATCCAAACTTAATGATCAAAGTGAAAATGAGTCAAAGTTGAAGAAATTAAAACTTGATCTTGATGCACAAATTCATGCTAATCAAGTGTGTGTTCAGGAAAAGGTTAAGTTTGAAACACAATTTCAACAGCTTAAAAAAGGTCATGAAATTTTGGTGTAAGTCAAATGATAAAGTCAATCACTGTGTAAATAATCAAATCCCAAAACAAGTCAAAGCTATTTTGGGAGGAGATTATGAATATGCTGCATCCCTCGCTGATTCAACAAAGGTTGACCCTGTTTTTGATCCTAAGGGTAATTTTTCAGAAGCTATATTTGAACCCATCTCCATCTTCAGTGAGCCACGGCCAAATTATTTTACTAAAAACAAGTTGGTCGCTGAAGATACTGATGTCTTAAATGATGATAATGAGATAAAAATTTTGAAAACTGTCAAATCATCAGTAACATCTCATCTCATCAAAACCATCGCTGATAATCAAACTATCATCAGTAACTTCTCGGACACTGTATCTGTCACTGAGACAACTTCTATCAGTGACCTAAAGTCAAAGATGCAAGAAGTAACAATCAGCGAGAAAAGTTGTGTGATTGTGTCTGATCAACAACTTAAAAAGAAGAAAGCCAAAAGGACCGGCTCCTTGAACAAAAAATGTTATAAATGTGGCTACAGGCAACATGTGTCATCTGAATGTTCTGTTTCACTGTTTGAAAAACAAAACACTATCAGTGAACATTCAGACACAGTTTATCCAAATCAGTGGAAGCCAAAACCAGCGCTTGGCCACTATGAACCTATCTCTGGATGGGTTCATCAATTGGACTAATCATATAGTTCATTTTATCTCATGAGTAATTATTATGATGTCATACGGTTTTATATCAGTGATTTAAATTTCTTTTAAGCTGATTTTGTTAGTATTCTAAGTTGTAACTTAATCAGTGACGAAGCAATCTAACGATATGTTATACAACTTCTATACAACATAATCTTTACTCATGATTTAAAAAAAAATAAAAAAAAAATCGTCATGGTTTATTCAAGAATAATAATTTTTTTTATTTATAAAGTGATCACATCTCTATGATTTATTCAGTATTCTAAGTTGTGTTTAAATCAGCGAGACTACATCCTTGCCTAAATAAAGAAACAATGTTATTACTCTTGACTTTTTCTCTTTGTGGTAAATCAAGAAAATTGATTATGTATCTTCAGTAATTTTCAAACTTACTAAAGATATCATTTAATGATGATTTTCAAATCAACAAAACATTCGTTATAGTTAGTACTTTGTGTATTTAACTTAACGGATTTCAAAATTAAATATTTTATGGTATATCGGAAAAATCACGCGCCTCTGACTTTCTCTTTCTTACGTCAGCGTACTTTTTCCGGCACACCATTCCCATCACCATTAATGCCACCTCGCACCACCATCATCACACTCTCCACCTCTACATCTTCCACCACGACTGCCCACGTTTTTTTCATCTTAGCCACACGATCATTAGTAAAGTGTACTATTTAAACCTACAAATCAGCAACTTGTAAACCTTTACACTTTACTAATTTTCGAAAAACCCTTGGCTTTTCCAAAACCCTAAAATACACCTTTAATCTACGATTTTCAAAGGTTCTGTAATGGCTAAACCAAAATATTTTCTCAACTCATACACTGCCTCTGCAGAAATCAAAGCTCTTCGAGCTCCTGCAGTCGGTGAAGATGATATCATTACAGTTCCAAAAGCAAATTATTTGGGTAATATTTCATGCCCTAAACCAGAGTACGCGGAGATTATCACTTTTCTGAAAAATCATTTTATTCTCCCTGCTCTCACTTTATCCCCTGAAAAGATGAATCCAGAATGGTTGAGTGAGTTTTGGTATACCTGTACTCACTCAATCGTTAATAGTACCTCTCAACTTAAAGGTTTTATCGATAACGGAGGTCAAGAAATAATCATTACTGCACACACCATCCGTACTGTTTTACAACTCCCTAAACATGATACTTACGATCCACTGCCTGACAAAGAAGATGCCAAAGGAGGCATAGTGAATCTCACTGGGATTCAATGCAAATATACTATGGATAGCAATGGAAATCGTAAGTACTCTACTGTTCTTAAATCTAAAATGGATGGTGTGTGGAATGCCCTATTTTCAAACTTTATTCAATCTTTGGGCACAAAAACAGGGAGTTATGATCAATTCAACTCCCTAGAAGCACAGTTAAGCTGGTCACTGGTCAATTCCTTAAAAGTTGACTATGCAAGTGTGATTTTTGATGATATTGTTTCTAGAATCTGTGAATCTAACAGAGCAAAATTTGTTTCCTATCCTAGGTTCCTTTCTCTTATCTTTAGAGATCAATTTAAATCCTATGACAGGATTTCATTTAAAGGTTTTGAACCTACTCTGATAGGAAGTCAGATTTTTGGTAAAACTGCAACTGTGCTTCTCCCTGATTTTATGAAACCAAAGGGGATACTTGCACCCCAGCCTTTACAAGCTATACATCCATCTGGTTCTGCCCCCCCATCGATCACGTCACTGATCACACCTCCAGTGACCACTGCTGATCAACCACCAAAGCAAAAGCCACCAACTGCTCCTAAGAAAATCAAGTTAAAGTCCCTGACATCAAAGGATCAGGGACAGAGTCAGAAAAAGACGTCTAAGGACGCCAAGAGTGAAGCAGCAACTGAACGTTCAGTTCCTGCGGGCACTCTTGATCAACCTATGCCTAAAACTGCTTCACTGGACTCACAAAAGTCCAGTGACTCTATAAAGGGAAGCCTACAGACAGCTACAATGGCTCAACCCATTGTTAGCAGTGATTCGGGTGCAACCCACACTCATCCATCGAGTCAACCCATCAGCCACTCATCATTCTCACAAAAGGATGATGTTTTAGTCAAAGGGCTAGTGTCATCAGTGGGTGTTAACACACTCATTACTGATGACACATCACTGGCTACAGACCCGAGCCAATTCTCATCTTTCACTGCACCAACCGACAATGTCTCTCCCTAGTCACAGGGAGAGATACAGGTTGACCTTTCTGTTTCCAATGATCCATCAGCTAAAACACAAGCTGATGATGTTGAGGAAGCCCAACCAATGGATACTTCTTCATCTTCTTCTTCTGAAAAAGCTCAACAACATGGATCATATGATCTTTCACTTCCAAAGATGAATCAGCAACCAGATGATACTGATATTTCATCTTTACCCTTCTCCACTATACCACATGCTGATTTCATAACCTCACCCATTCAGGAATTAGATGAAATGTCTATTTCTAGTGATAACATTGCTCAAACTGCTGATGATCAACCATCTCAACCAAATGTTGAACTTCAATCTGAACCACAAACAACCAACAAAGCATCAACTTCCACCACATCATCAACAGACAAACTGCTGCTTGAGTACATTGCTGCTTCACAACAACAAATTCGGATGCTTACTGAAGACAGAGAGTTTTTGACTGGCAAACTCACTGATCTCACTAATAAGGTTCACTCTCTTGCATCAGCTTATGAATCCATTCCAGATTGGAGTGATTCTATCAAAGAAAAGGTCTCTCTTATTGCAAAAGCTGAAATAGATCACTATAGACTTCTGGAAACTCATGCAAGGTCTCTTACTGATCTCGCATCATTCACCAGAATCAGCCTCAAAACTCATGAAGATGCAATAATCTCTCTAAATGAAAAACAAAAAACAATGGCATCTTCTGTTGTGGAATATATCACTCATGCTGATAAACTTATCAGCAAGCTTCCACAAATTATCTCCAACCACCATGAAACCATCACTGGTCTAGAAACTATGCATGAAGATCATCAGAAAATCTGCATTAGACTTGAGGAGATCATTCAATTCGTTTCTGAGGCTGAGGGGGAGAATGAAGATGATGATGATGCTAAGGATTTCACTCCTTTTGATAATGACTCATCAGATATGGATGTCGCTGAGGAAAGAGAGATAGGTGTTTTCCCTTTCAGCTATCCTTCAAAATCGTCTACCGGAAAAACTAGGAGACACCGGACGTTTTACCCTTCCCTGCTCTATCAACCAATCTGGTGATATTCGCTCTCTGGCCGATCTAGGAGCAAGTATTAACCTAATGCCACATTCATTATTTAAAAGACTAGAATTAGGAGACCTTAAACCCACTAAAATGAGTGTCCAGCTAGCTGACCAATCTATTAGATATCCTAAGGGAATAGCTGCGAACATCATGGTTAAAGTCGACAAGTTCTTTTTCCCAACTGACTTTGTGGTAATGGATATTCAGGAAGATATAAACACCCCAATAATCCTAGGTAGACCTTTTAGGAACACCGCCAGAGCAGTTATCGATGTGCACTCTCAGATGATCAGCTTACGCGCTCACGGAGAAAGCATCACATTCAAGACCGATAAGAACGATTGTGTTCCGATGGAGAATAGTGAGCTATATACGGTCTCTATTAGCCAAGACACATCAGATGACGAGATCTCTGAACCAGCAGCCAAGCAGGAAGAAGAAATGAAAGAAGAAAAGGAGCCTCCTGCCAATGAAGATATTTATCCTCTTGATTCCCTAGAATTGCCTGATCCACAAGCCTTATCTCAAGAAATCATCTGCATCCCAATTGTCTCTACTCATGAATAAATGATTTCTGTGATAAACGAATATGATGGTGACCCTCATATTATAATAGCAGCTATTAGAAATTCTACCAATGATTACTCTTTACACCAAAGATGGCTAATAGCGGTTATTGAGGCAGCATCCACTATCTATCTCACTAGCAAAGGAACCGAAGATCCACTCAACCTTAGGCATTGCATCAGAGTATTCACAAATGCACTCAAATCTCAGCTCAAGAAAGAAAGGAACAAAGCAAATGAACTACTCTTCTACATTGAACAGAGACAAATATACCGCAAGGTGTATGATGTTCTCATGGGCTCTGCGTTTCCTTATTCATCAAAACAGAGGGAGAAGTTGGGTGCTATCAGAAGAAATATTGAAGATGCTACTGACTTCATGGCGATGAGGAATCTACAGGAATTCCTTGACTTACTAGCTGAGAAAGATCACTTGAGTACAAAAGAAAGCAATCGATTTATCATCAAGTCTACTCTAGAACATCATATTAAATTGATAATCGAGGAGCTTAGGTACATCATAAGTGACGAAAGCAGGCGTAATCACCCCCTCATTGTTAAAAATATGTCTCTACTCGATATTGTCACTTTTGTGACAACTCGATTACACGAGATATTGGACGCAGAAGACGCCGAGAAAGCAGAGTATATCCTCCAGGCTGGATATCGCGAGATATTCAACAAAATGATTCATATTTTCAAAAACTCTGGCTTTCCTTTCACCCTGCATCAGCACCAGCTAACCAAAGGCTTGTGCAAGGCTACAACTGTATTCGAAGGAGATCCTCATAGTGAAGAATTCGAAGATCTGAAGTTGAAGTTACTAGAATTTATGGACTCCTTCAGACTTAGTTTATTCACAGTGTACAATACTTGTTTAAAACAGCATTTCCACGGCTTCAAAACCAGACCATGTTATTTGAACACAGATATTTAATCAGAAGTTTATTCACGGTGTACAATACGTATAAAGTATTTCCACAGATCCAAAACCAAAACACATATAATTAATTACCCCCGATATGACGTCTTATCAAAAGGTTTTAACCACGTTTATTGGTGGAAAGGCGTTAGTTGAATATGCGGTTTAAAATCATAGATGGAACGCGTAATCAAAGCACCGAGTTTTCATTTATAATATAATAGTTGGGAACATTAATCCACAACAGATTGTGCCCACGACTTTCATAGCTTCCACGTTCCGTACTCCACACATTAGTGATGTTTCCGGCGCTATACAAATGAAAGCCGTATAACGTTACTTTCGTTGTTTCATAATGACATCATCCCAATTAACGACTAACTACATCACAACAAACACACAATATAACTACTCACTACGCATAATAACAGATCCTAAATCTAGCATAATAACAATAGCAATCATCATTATAATAGATAAGGAAAGAAGTAACCGTTAATAAAGCGTAGATTGAATAAACGTTAGAGAGAGAGTACAAGCAGAATCTCCGCAATATCTTCGACAATATTACAAATAAGCCCCTGAACTATTCCCTACGCTATTACAAAAGTAGTCCCTCTGTTAGTCCCAGTTAAATATTAACTGAGAACTAACTGATGCTAACCCTAATTCTAGAGAGAGAAAATGAAGAAGAGTGAAATGAGACTTGGAACGGCGCCAAAAACTTGACGCGCCACCAGCGGTCGGTTAGGAATTAACCTGTCGTTGCACTGACTACTGGCGACGTGTCAGTGGAGTTTTAAATTTGTAAATGCTGGGGCCTAAGTTTACCAGTGCTAAAGGTGTATAGCAGCAAGTATGACCTAGGGTCGTTCTTTAAAACCAACGGTATTGTGAAACAGAGAAATCAAGATGTCCGAATCTAGCTAGTGAAGGTTGTTTTAAAAGCAGTTGGAGGTTTGTTTTTGTTTGTTTTCTAATTTATACTAATGATTAAACTACGCAATAAAATAAAATAAAGGGATAGCAGTCAGGATAGAGGGGGTGTTTGTTGTGACTTCGTTAGCCTTGCATTGGGATGATGTTTTAGTTTAAGTTATGAAAACATCTTTCTAAAGATTTGTATTTTATTTGTCTTAAGTATTTGTGGTGTAAGCACTAGCACCCTACTGATTGATTGCTCAATCAGTATGTCACTGAGTAACTAGGCTATCGTGATTCTGATCGGAGGAGGCTGCTCAACTCTCAACACTGCCCTGTTACGGAACAGTGACCCTTTTCTGGAATACGAAGATTCCTGGGCGCATGCATAGAGTAACAGACCCACTAATGGTCTGACCGTTCTTAACACCACAGTGATACTCAATTGAATAAAACATTTAGGTTTAAGACTTGGTTGGTGTTTGATTACTTTCCATCAATGGTTTCGTAGAATCCAGGGGTGATAGACAAATTTGGAATACTCGATGATTCCTCATCTTCCTTTCTGGATTCATAAACTAAGTTTAAATTTTAGATTAGAGATTCCCCATTTATGATTTAAACCAGCCCTCACTTGTATTTAACCAATAAATCCCTAGTTTATTCACAGTGTACAATACTTGTTTAAAACAGCATTTCCACGGCTTCAAAACCAGACCATGTTATTTGAACACAGATATTTAATCAGAAGTTTATTCACGGTGTACAATACGTATAAAGTATTTCCACAGATCCAAAACCAAAACACAGATAATTAATTACCCCCGATATGACGTCTTATCAAAAGGTTTTAACCACGTTTATTGGTGGAAAGGCGTTAGTTGAATATACGATTTAAAATCATAGATGGAACGCGTAATCAAAACACCGAGTTTTCATTTATAATATAATAGTCGGGAACATTATTCCACAACGGATTGTGCCCACGACTTTCATAGCTTCCACGTTCCGTACTCCACACATTAGTGATGTTTCCGGCGCTATACAAATGAAAGCCGTATAACGTTACTTCTGTTGTTTCATAATGACATCATCCCAATTAACGACTAACTACATCACAACAAACACACAATATAACTACTCACTACGCATAATAACAGGTCCTAAATCTAGCATAATAACAATAGCAATCATCATTATAACAGATAAGGAAAGAAGTAACCGTTAATAAAGCGTAGATTGAATAAACGTTAGAGAGAGAGTACAAGCAGAATCTCCGCAATATCTTCGACAATATTACAAATAAGCCCCTGAACTATTCCCTACGCTATTACAAAAGTAGTCCCTCCGTTAGTCCCAGTTAAATATTAACTGAGAACTAACTGATGATAACCCTAATTCTAGAGAGAGAAGAAGAAGAGAGAGAGAGTAGAGAGAGAGAGAGAGTGTGTGAGAGAGAAAGTGAGAGTGAGGAAATGAGTGGAATGAAGAATGGTGTGTAAAACTTGAAGGAGGTGATTCCTATTTATAGGCAAAGTCCCAAATCAGCCGTACAAGTCGCGAAGCACCAACGTACAAGCAAACGAAGCACAAACGAGCACCAATTGGGGTAGGGAGGGCCGTATACGGCCTTGCAGGGGCCGTATACGGTCTTGCAAGGGCCGTATACGGTCTTGGTAGGGCCGTATACGGTGTCCAGGGCCGTATACGGTCTTCGTCTGATTTCGTTCGTTGCTTAAAACGCCCGTATCTCCTTCGTTACACGTCCGTTTGACCTGATTCTTTCGCCTGTGGCTTCGTAATTCTGTTACGCTTCTAATGGTACCAATATCACAGAAATTGGATGTGTATAGCTCAGGAATAGCCGGAAAGACTTTTAACGATCTGTAGAAGCCGTATCTCCTTCGTTCTTTATCCAATTTGCATGATTCTTGATTCTCCCGTCTCGTTTTTACCTATTACATCATACCATAAGGTTAGAATATGTTTATCATTAGGTAAATGAGGGTGTGAGAATTGGTCGTTGTTTATTCGCTTTGTTTTGCTCGTTATTCGGACGTTTTTAGTGGTTTTTGTAGCAACGCCTATATTTGGAGCACTTTAGTGAATTTTAGTAAATAATGATTTTGGAATGTTTTCACTAAAGATGTGCCCAAAAAGTGTGGAATATCATACTTAAAAACATGACTTTTTGCGTCACATCAAGTTATCCCACACTTAGACGTTGCTTGTCCTCAAGCAACACTCAGTTTTGAAAACATTTTAAAACATTTTTAGAGCGAGTCAAAATATTTCTAAGAGTTACCCCTTCCAGATGCAAATAAGATAGTTTCAGAAATGTAGGGAAAGATAAGATGATCCTTCCTTAAACCAGAAAAGATTCTCTTAGGCATACTTCCAAATCTCATGATCTTGGAGTACACATGACTAGGCGATCTCACAAAAGGTGGTCACTCAATTCATTCTAAGTGTATCGGGTTTCCTATCATTCTAGAACAAATGAAATCGCTCAAATAGCCAGTCATGCAGCACTCATCGTCATAGGCTTGATCGAGAATCGGATCTCCACCACTTAGGTGAGGACGGTGCTAATTATCCCAAGACATTCATGAGGGCTGTAGTGTTTGGTGAGGGTTTAAAGGGTATGGATAGTGGTATATTTAGGTTGTAAGGGTTGCTTATCTTAAAACAACTGAGATCATGAAAAACTTTATTTTAGAACGGAAAGGAGATAGCTATTCGTCTTCTATCGGATTTTTATCGTGAGGATGATACTTCGAAGGAGTTTGTAGCTTTATTCTTGCGGAACTTTTTTTTTTTTTCAGAACTTCTTTGCCAGAGAATTTCCAAGGATATTTTCTTTTGATTCTTTCAGAAATCCTTTTCAGAACTATGATCTTTGATCTTGAACTTCGAGTCCTTTTGCGGTGCCAATTTTTCGCACCTTTTAGAGATATATATCTTTTAGAGAACACGAAAGAGGAAGACTTGGGAGCATAATTGAAGCGGATGTCCTAAAAGATGTTTTTCACAACCTCAGAAATTCTAAGATAAGTTTGGGGATATTTGGGAAGTAGGGTTTAATGATGAGGGTTTTATGAAATGAAAGGTTTAGGCTCAACAGGGTTTACTAGGCGGATCATCGATACTAAAAATAAGTATCGAAAGGCTTTTTGGCTTCAAGAGATATGAGAAAAGGGGTTTAAATCCTAGGGAATATCAAGGTCATCTAATTGCACCTATACCGCGTACGGTACACACCAATGTGGTCTCGAAGCGTATGTCAAGAGCAAGTTCTAATTCAGAGATACATGCATCGGCACACACAAGAAATGAATAGTGAAGCATTAAAGATGAATGCTTTTAGGCTCAAGATACCTCACTGCAAATAGGGTTGTATGTGCTTTGTCATGCTCCTATTAGATTATCATTTCTTGCTTAAGAAATTTCTACCTTATTTTCCTTAGATTCCAAAATATCTTACTCATATTTAAAAATAGCTCATCTCAAAAGATATTATGACTCAAAATTAGCAGAGTTAATCAGGTGATTAGGCTCATACTTTTTAATTTTCTTGAAAAATTTTGAAAAATTTGCGGAACATTTTCTGAGTTTGCGGAACATTTTCTGAGTTTGCTATTTCGGACATTAAAAATCATAAAAACTAACCAAGGTATTCTATACCTGCTATCCCACACTTAGAGGAACATTGTCCCTAATGTTCTCTTGAGTTGAGATTTACTGAAAGTAAAATCCCACACTTAGAGTTTGAACATGTAAGAAAATGTTTCTCAAGTGTTTGTTTTGGACTGGAATCCCACACTTAGTGATAAGCTTGGGATAGAGTATAGATTACTTTAACAAACTTAACCAAGCAAATAATATACAGAATCATAAACAAAAGAGGGTAAAGGGTTAAGACACTCCCCAGATAGCGAGCTGCAATGAAGCTGAGAGTCTGAATTTGTTGAAAAGAGATGTTGCCAGGATCCTTTTCTGCATCCATGAAGAGCGTCTCGGCTTCAAGCGTCTTGCTATTGGTTTTCTTCAACCATCATTCTTCTTGTGAATCAATCTCATAAGTGTGAACACGTTGGTCGTACCCTTTTTACAAACTCAAAGTATTTGCAAATGAAGAGATAAATCACTGTCTCATATTTTGAAAAGATATTTTCTACTACATATCAGTTTTATAAAACATGTGTTTTTAAACGAGTTCGAGCATAATGCATAAAAGTAGTATGCAAGTACCTCAAATGCTCGAAACACGTGAATTATCGGTTTTTCAAAGTGATTTCCTATTTTCTGCGACAAGTGATTTATTTGCAAAGAGTTGTAATATCAGAAAGTATTTTGGGTACGCCCAAGTGTGAAGGATAGTCAGAGATCTTCTTCACTTATTGACACGTTTCTCTCTACACATCTTATTCCACGGGTTGCCTCCCGAGAAGCGCTGCTGTTAGAGTCGAGAGCTCGACTTTACACCTCCGAGATTAGGTGTACGGGAAGGAGCTCCCAGGGCGAGTGATAGTGACATTATGTGCCCTGGGTTGTGGGAAAGAGTATCGCGGAGGATAGATCCTTTGGAAGTGGCAGGCCATGGTTGAGATCAGATCTAGTAGTTCCATGGTATCCACTTTGAAGTTTTGAAGTTGTTATGAGGCTGCTCTTGAAAGACCTAGCAATCCGTTTGTGATGTAATCAACTACCTTAGTGATTAGCCCATTGGGATCAATCTGCGTTGTTTTTCTTGTCTTGATCACTTCCCTACTCGGATACCTAAGTCTGAAGGAGTCCATAAATTCTAGTAACTTCAACTTCAGATCTTCGAATTCTTCACTATGAGGATCTCCTTCGAATACAGTTGTAGCCTTGCACAAGCCTTTGATTAGCTGGTGCTGATGCAGGGTGAAAGGAAAGCCAGAGTTTTTGAAAATATGAATCATTTTGTTGAATATCTCGCGATATTCAGCCTGGAGGATATACTCTGCTTTCTCGGCGTCTTCTGCATTCAATATCTCGTGTAATCGAGTTGTCACAAAAGTGACAATATCGAGTAGAGACATATTTTTAACAATGAGGGGGTGATTACGCCTGCTTTCGTCCCTTATGATGTACCTAAGCTCCTCGATTATCAATTTAATATGATGTTCTAAAGTAGACTTGATGATAAATCGATTGTTTTCTTTGGTACTCAGGTGATCTTTCTCAGCTAGTAAGTTAAGGAATCCCTGTAGATTTCTCATCACCATGAAGTCAGTAGCATCTTCAATATTTCTTCTGATAGCACCCAACTTCTCCCTCTGTTTTGATGAATAAGGAAACGCAGAGCCCATGAGAACATCATATGCCTTGCGGTATATTTGTCTCCATTCAATGTAGAAGAGTAGTTCATTTGCTTTATTCCTTTCTTTTTTTAGCTGAGATTTGAGTGCATCTGTGAATACTCTGATGCAATGCCTAAGGTTGAGTGGATCTTCGGTTCCTTTGCTAGTGAGATAGATAGTAGATGCTGCCTCAATAACCGCTATTAGCCATCTTTGGTGTAAAGAGTAATCATTGGTAGAATTTCTAATAGCTGCTATTATAATATGAGGGTCACCATCATATTCGTTTATCACAGAAATCATTTGTTCATGAGTAGAGACAATTGGGATGCAGATGATTTCTTGAGATAAGGCTTGTGGATCAGGCAATTCTAGGGAATCAAGAGGATAAATATCTTCATTGGCAGGAGGCTCCTTTTCTTCTTTCATTTCTTCTTCCTGCTTGGCTGCTGGTTCAGAGATCTCGTCATCTGATGTGTCTTGGCTAATAGAGACCGTATATAGCTCACTATTCTCCATCGGAACACAATCGTTCTTATCGGTCTTGAATGTGATGCTTTCTCCGTGAGCGCGTAAGCTGATCGTCTGAGAGTGCACATCGATAACTGCTCTGGCGGTGTTCATAAAAGGTCTACCTAGGATTATTGGGGTGTTTATATCTTCCTGAATATCCATTACCACAAAGTCAGTTGGGAAAAAGAACTTGTCGACTTTAACCATGATGTTCGCAGCTATTCCCTTAGGATATCTAATAGATTGGTCAGCTAGCTGGACACTCATTTTAGTGGGTTTAAGGTCTCCTAATTCTAGTCTTTTAAATAATGAATGTGGCATTAGGTTAATACTTGCTCCTAGATCGGCCAGAGAGCGAATATCACCAGATTGGTTGATAGAGCAGGGAAGGGTAAAACGTCCGGTGTCTCCTAGTTTTTCCGGTAGACGATTTTGAAGGATAGCTGAACATTCAGCAGTTAGCGGGACATTAGGTACTTCGGGTACCTTGTCTTTGTTTGAGATAAGTCTCCTAACGTATTTAGCATACTTGAAAGCTTTAACTTCATTAGGTTGTTGCTTGAGACGTCCTGGAAATGGTAAGCTTTCCGTTTTAGGGTTTGGAGAAGACTTTTTCTCAACTGTCTGTGTGACAGGAGATTGTTCTTTCAGCGGAGAAAGAACTGAAGGTTGGCTTGGTGCCACCTTTGAGTCTTGGTTGGTTACTTGGTTTGCTTCCATAGTATATGGGTTATGAAAGGTGTTACTAGGTAGACTACCCTGTGGTCTTGTGTCGATACGTTCTGCTAGTCGACCTACTTGGGTTACAAGAGTATTTAGTAAAGTTAGTTGGTCGCTTAAGAAGAGATCAACCTGGTCTTGTCTAGCCGTAATCGTTTGGATGATTTGTGTGAGGGTGTCGTCTGAACTAGTAATTGGCCTAGTAGGTTCATGAGGTTGGGCCATCTCAGGTGTGGTTCCAGGAAGTAAGGGTGGTTGGTGGTAGGTTGGGTATTGGAGTTGGTTGGGGGGTGGAATTGGTAGGTATTGATTGGCTCGAGGAGGAGAGGTTTGGGTATAATCAGGTGGACGTGGGTGAGTTCGGAACTGGTCATAGTAGGCTGTGCCATCAACAGGGTTCGTAGCTTGTAGATTGGTACAGTTCCGACAGGACTGAATATGGTAGACATGTTGAGGAGGTTTCTTCAGCTTTCCTATTTCCTCGGTTAGCGTTCCGATGGGTTCCGTCAGAGATTTGATCGCCTCAGTTTGCGCAGGATTGGGAAGGGCAAGCGGTGCCGATGATGAGGAATGCTCATCAGTGTTCCAATCGTTGTGATTCATGGTCATGCTCTCAATCAGATTCCAGGCTTCGTCATCCGTGCAACGTGTGAAGTTTCCTCGAGCAGCGGCATCGAGCATTGGCTTGTGGTGCGGTGCGAGACCATTATAAAACGTGCACAACTGAGTTGATCGTTCGATTTGGTGGTTAGGACATCTTTTAAGCAACCTCTTAAATCTTTCCCATGCACTGTAGATTGATTCATCATCAAACTGTTGGAAGTTCAAGATGTCTTTCTTTAACTTAGTTCGTTTGGATGGGGGAAAGTACTTTGTTAAGAACTTATCTTCCATTTCCGCCCATGAGGAGATAGAGTTGGTCTCTAATTCCTCGAACCAAGTCTGTGCGTGATGAGAAAGAGAGTAGGGGAACAGATATAAGCGGATTGTATCTTGCTCAACCCCATTTTGCTTGAAAGAGTCGGATAGGGTGAAAAATTTGTTGAGGTGGGAGTAGGGGTCATCGTTCGGTTGTCCATTGAATTGGCAGCGATTCAGGATCAGCTGCACTACATTGTGCTTGAGTTCGAATGATGCACCTTTAGTCTCCGGGTAGCGTATGGGTCCTCCTCGAACTTCTATCGAGGGTTTGTTTCTATCAGCGAGAGTGATGTGTGCGGTGGTTGTAGGATTGTGGGAAGATGATCGCTTCTCTCGTTGGATGGGTACGACGTATGATTTAGGATTGGGGAAAGGAAGGATTGAAAGAATTTTTAGGGGTTTAAGAAGAGAGAACCATCCTAATGGTTCACTAGCAAGAAAGTTCATTATGACGTCTCTGAGACTTACAGTTGATTTCCCCGGCAGAGGCGCCAAAAACTATTCCCTCTTCTTAAACCCCTACTCCTACATTTCCTCACTCTCACTTTCTCTCTCACACACTCTCTCTCTCTACTCTCTCTCTCTTCTTTTTCTCTCTCTAGAATTAGGGGTAGCATCAGTTAGTTCTCAGTTAATATTTAACTGGGACTAACGGAGGGACTACTTTTGTAATAGCGTAGGGAATAGTTCAGGGGCTTATTTGTAATATTGTCGAAGATATTGCGGAGATTCTGCTTGTACTCTCTCTCTAACGTTTATTCAATCTACGCTTTATTAACGGTTACTTCTTTCCTTATCTATTATAATGATGATTACTATTGTTATTATGCTAGATTTAGGATCTGTTATTATGCGTAGTGAGTAGTTATATTGTGTGTTTGTTGTGATGTAGTTAGTCGTTAATTGGGATGATGTCATTATGAAACAACGGAAGTAACGTTATACGGCTTTCATTTGTATAGCGCCGGAAACATCACTAATGTGTGGAGTACGGAACGTGGAAGCTATGAAAGTCGTGGGCACAATCTGTTGTGGATTAATGTTCCCAACTATTATATTATAAATGAAAACTCGGTGCTTTGATTACGCGTTCCATCTATGATTTTAAACCGCATATTCAACTAACGCCTTTCCACCAATAAACGTGGTTAAAACCTTTTGATAAGACGTCATATCGGGGGTAATTAATTATCTGTGTTTTGGTTTTGGATATGTGGAAATACTTTATACGTATTGTACACCGTGAATAAACTTCTGATTAAATATCTGTGTTCAAATAACATGGTCTGGTTTTGAAGCCGTGGAAATGCTGTTTTAAACAAGTATTGTACACTGTGAATAAACTAGGGATTTATTGGTCAAATACAAGTGAGGGCTGGTTTAAATCATAAATGGGGGATCTCTAATCTAAAATACAAACTCAGTTTATGAATCCAGAAAGGAAGACGAGGAATCATCTAGTATTCCAAATTTGTCTATCACCCCTGGATTCTACAAAACCATTGATGGAAAGTAATCAAACACCAACCAAGTCTTAAACCTAAATGTTTTATTCAATTGAGTATCACTGTGGTGTTAAGAACGGTCGGACCGTTAGTGGGTCTGTTACTCTATGCATGCGCCCAGGAATCTTCGCATTCCAGAAAAGGGTCACTGTTCCGTAACAGGGCAGTGTTGAGAGTTGAGCAGCCTCCTCCGATCAGAATCACGATAGCCTAGTTACTCAGTGACATACTGATTGAGCAATCAATCAGTAGGGTGCTAGTGCTTACACCATAAATACTTAAGACAAATAAAATACAAATCTTTAGAAAGACGTTTTCATAACTTAAACCAAAACAACATCCCAATGCAAGGCTAACGAAGTCACAAAAAACACCCCCTCTATCCTGACTGCTATCCCTTTATTTTATTTTATTGCGTAGTTTAATTAGTAGTATAATTTAGAAAACAAACAAAAACAAACCTTCAACTGCTTTCAAAACAACCTTCACTAGCTAGATTCGGACATCTTGATTTCTCTGTTTCACAATACCGTTGGTTTTGAAGAACGACCCTAGGTCATACTTGCTGCTGTACACCTTTAGCACTGGTAAACCTAGGCCCCAGCATTTACAAATTTAAAAGCTCCACTGACACGTCGCCAGTAGTCGGTGCAACGACAGGTTAATTCCTAATCGACCGCTGGTGGCGCGTCAAGTTTTTGGCGCCGCTTCCGGGGATCGAATTGCATGAAATTAACACCATTAGAAGCGTAACAGAATTACGAGATCGTGGGCGAAAGAATCAGGTCAAACGGACGTGTAACGAAGGAGATACGGGCGTTTTAAGCAACGAACGAAATCAGACGGAGACCGTATACGGCCCTGGACACCGTATACGGCCCTACCAAGACCGTATACGGCCCTTGCAAGACCGTATACTGCCCCTGCAAGGCCGTATACTGCCCTCCCTACCCCAATTGGTGCTCGTTTGTGCTTCGTTTGCTTGTACATTGGTGCTTCGCGACTTGTACGGCTGATTTGGGACTTTGCCTATAAATAGGAGTCACCTCCTCCACATTTTGACACACCATTCTTCATTCCACTCATTTTCTCACTCTCACTTTCTCTCTCACACACTCTCTCTCTCTCTCTCTACTCTCTCTCTCTCTTCTTTTTCTCTCTCTAGAATTAGGGGTAGCATCAGTTAGTTCTCAGTTAATATTTAACTGGGACTAACGGAGGGACTACTTTTGTAATAGCGTAGGGAATAGTTCAGGGGCTTATTTGTAATATTGTCGAAGATATTGCGGAGATTCTGCTTGTACTCTCTCTCTAACGTTTATTCAATCTACGCTTTATTAACGGTTACTTCTTTCCTTATCTATTATAATGATGATTACTATCGTTATTATGCTAGATTTAGGATCTGTTATTATGCGTAGTGAGTAGTTATATTGTGTGTTTGTTGTGATGTAGTTAGTCGTTAATTGGGATGATGTCATTATGAAACAACGGAAGTAACGTTATACGGCTTTCATTTGTATAGCGCCGGAAACATCACTAATGTGTGGAGTACGGAACGTGGAAGCTATGAAAGTCGTGGGCACAATCTGTTGTGGATTAATGTTCCCAACTATTATATTATAAATGAAAACTCGGTGCTTTGATTACGCGTTCCATCTATGATTTTAAACCGCATATTCAACTAACGCCTTTCCACCAATAAACGTGGTTAAAACCTTTTGATAAGACGTCATATCGGGGGTAATTAATTATCTGTGTTTTGGTTTTGGATCTGTGGAAATACTTTATACGTATTGTACACCGTGAATAAACTTCTGATTAAATATCTGTGTTCAAATAACATGGTCTGGTTTTGAAGCCGTGGAAATGCTGTTTTAAACAAGTATTGTACATTTTGAATAAACTAGGGATTTATTGGTTAAATACAAGTGAGGGCTGGTTTAAATCATAAATGGGGGATCTCTAATCTAAAATACAAACTCAGTTTATGAATCCAGAAAGGAAGACGAGGAATCATCTAGTATTCCAAATTTATCTATCACCCCTGGATTCTACAAAACCATTGATGGAAAGTAATCAAACACCAACCAAGTCTTAAACCTAAATGTTTTATTCAATTGAGTATCACTGTGGTGTTAAGAACGGTCGGACCGTTAGTGGGTCTGTTACTCTATGCATGCGCCCAGGAATCTTCGCATTCCAGAAAAGGGTCACTGTTCCGTAACAGGGCAGTGTTGAGAGTTGAGCAGCCTCCTCCGATCAGAATCACGATAGCCTAGTTACTCAGTGACATACTGATTGAGCAATCAATCAGTAGGGTGCTAGTGCTTACACCATAAATACTTAAGACAAATAAAATACAAATCTTTAGAAAGACGTTTTCATAACTTAAACCAAAACATCATCCCAATGCAAGGCTAACGAAGTCACAACAAACACCCCCTCTATCCTGACTGCTATCCCTTTATTTTATTTATTGCGTAGTTTAGTTAGTAGTATAATTTAGAAAACAAACAAAAACAAACCTTCAACTGCTTTCAAAACAACCTTCACTAGCTAGATTCGGACATCTTGATTTCTCTGTTTCACAATACCGTTGGTTTTGAAGAACGACCCTAGGTCATACTTGCTGCTGTACACCTTTAGCACTGGTAAACCTAGCCCCCAGCATTTACAAATTTAAAAACTCCACTGACACGTCGCCAGTAGTCGGTGCAACGACAGGTTAATTCCTAATCGACCGCTGGTGGCGCGTCAAGTTTTTGGCGCCATTGCCGGGGAAATCAACTGTAAGACTCAGAGACGTCATAATGAACTTTCTTGCTAGTGAACCATTAGGATGGTTCTCTCTTCTTAAACCCCTAAATATTCTTTCAATCCTTCCTTTCCCCAATCCTAAATCATACGTCGTACCCATCCAACGAGAGAAGCGATCATCTTCCCACAATCCTACAACCACCGCACGCATCACTCTCGCTGATAGAAACAAACCCTCGATAGAAGTTCGAGGAGGACCCATACGCTACCCGGAGACTAAAGGTGCATCATTCGAACTCAAGCACAATGTAGTGCAGCTGATCCTGAATCGCTGCCAATTCAATGGACAACCGAACGATGACCCCTACTCCCACCTCAACAAATTTTTCACCCTATCCGACTCTTTCAAGCAAAATGGGGTTGAGCAAGATACAATCCGCTTATATCTGTTCCCCTACTCTCTTTCTCATCACGCACAGACTTGGTTCGAGGAATTAGAGACCAACTCTATCTCCTCATGGGCGGAAATGGAAGATAAGTTCTTAACAAAGTACTTTCCCCCATCCAAACGAACTAAGTTAAAGAAAGACATCTTGAACTTCCAACAGTTTGATGATGAATCAATCTACAGTGCGTGGGAAAGATTTAAGAGGTTGCTTAAAAGATGTCCTAACCACCAAATCGAACGATCAACTCAGTTGTGCACGTTTTATAATGGTCTCGCACCGCACCACAAGCCAATGCTCGATGCCGCTGCTCGAGGAAACTTCACACGTTGCACGGATGACGAAGCCTGGAATCTGATTGAGAGCATGACCATGAATCACAACGATTGGAACACTGATGAGCATTCCTCATCATCGGCACCGCTTGCCCTTCCCAATCCTGCGCAAACTGAGGCGATCAAATCTCTGACGGAACCCATCGGAACGCTAACCGAGGAAATAGGAAAGCTGAAGAAACCTCCTCAACATGTCTACCATATTCAGTCCTGTCGGAACTGTACCAATCTACAAGCTACGAACCCTGTTGATGGCACAGCCTACTATGACCAGTTCCGAACTCACCCACGTCCACCTGATTATACCCAAACCTCTCCTCCTCGAGCCAATCAATACCTACCAATTCCACCCCCCAACCAACTCCAATACCCAACCTACCACCAACCACCCTTACTTCCTGGAACCACACCTGAGATGGCCCAACCTCATGAACCTACTAGGCCAATTACTAGTTCAGACGACACCCTCACACAAATCATCCAAACGATTACGGCTAGACAAGACCAGGTTGATCTCTTCTTAAGCGACCAACTAACTTTACTAAATACTCTTGTAACCCAAGTAGGTCGACTAGCAGAACGTATCGACACAAGACCACAGGGTAGTCTACCTAGTAACACCTTTCATAACCCATATACTATGGAAGCAAACCAAGTAACCAACCACGACTCAAAGGTGGCACCGAGCCAACCTTCAGTTCTTTCTCCGGTGAAAGAACAATCTCCTGTCACACAGACAGTTGAGAAAAAGTCTTCTCCGAACCTTAAAAAGGAAAGCTTACCATTTCCAGGATGTCTCAAGCAACAACCTAATGAAATCAAAGCTTTCAAGTATGCTAAATATGTTAGGAGACTTATCTCAAACAAAGACAAGGTACCCGAAGTACCTAATGTCCCGCTAACTGCTGAATGTTCAGCTATCCTTCAAAATCGTCTACCGGAAAAACTAGGAGACACCGGACGTTTTACCCTTCCCTGCTCTATCAACCAATCTGGTGATATTCGCTCTCTGGCCGATCTAGGAGCAAGTATTAACCTAATGCCACATTCATTATTTAAAAGACTAGAATTAGGAGACCTTAAACCCACTAAAATGAGTGTCCAGCTAGCTGACCAATCTATTAGATATCCTAAGGGAATAGCTGCGAACATCATGGTTAAAGTCGACAAGTTCTTTTTCCCAACTGACTTTGTGGTAATGGATATTCAGGAAGATATAAACACCCCAATAATCCTAGGTAGACCTTTTATGAACACCGCCAGAGCAGTTATCGATGTGCACTCTCAGACGATCAGCTTACGCGCTCACGGAGAAAGCATCACATTCAAGACCGATAAGAACGATTGTGTTCCGATGGAGAATAGTGAGCTATATACGGTCTCTATTAGCCAAGACACATCAGATGACGAGATCTCTGAACCAGCAGCCAAGCAGGAAGAAGAAATGAAAGAAGAAAAGGAGCCTCCTGCCAATGAAGATATTTATCCTCTTGATTCCCTAGAATTGCCTGATCCATAAGCCTTATCTCAAGAAATCATCTGCATCCCAATTGTCTCTACTCATGAACAAATGATTTCTGTGATAAACGAATATGATGGTGACCCTCATATTATAATAGCAGCTATTAGAAATTCTACCAATGATTACTCTTTACACCAAAGATGGCTAATAGCGGTTATTGAGGCAGCATCCACTATCTATCTCACTAGCAAAGGAACCGAAGATCCACTCAACCTTAGGCATTGCATCAGAGTATTCACAGATGCACTCAAATCTCAGCTCAAGAAAGAAAGGAACAAAGCAAATGAACTACACTTCTACATTGAACAGAGACAAATATACCGCAAGGTGTATGATGTTCTCATGGGCTCTGCGTTTCCTTATTCATCAAAACAGAGGGAGAAGTTGGGTGCTATCAGAAGAAATATTGAAGATGCTACTGACTTCATGGCGATGAGGAATCTACAGGAATTCCTTGACTTACTAGCTGAGAAAGATCACTTGAGTACAAAAGAAAGCAATCGATTTATCATCAAGTCTACTCTAGAACATCATATTAAATTGATAATCGAGGAGCTTAGGTACATCATAAGGGACGAAAGCAGGCGTAATCACCCCCTCATTGTTAAAAATATGTCTCTACTCGATATTGTCACTTTTGTGACAACTCGATTACACGAGATATTGGACGCAGAAGACGCCGAGAAAGCAGAGTATATCCTCCAGGCTGGATATCGCGAGATATTCAACAAAATGATTCATATTTTCAAAAACTCTGGCTTTCCTTTCACCCTGCATCAGCACCAGCTAATCAAAGGCTTGTGCAAGGCTACAACTGTATTCGAAGGAGATCCTCATAGTGAAGAATTCGAAGATCTGAAGTTGAAGTTACTAGAATTTATGGACTCCTTCAGACTTAGGTATCCGGGTAGGGAAGTGATCAAGACAAGAAAAACAACGCAGATTGATCCCAATGGGCCAATCACTAAGGCAGTTGATTACATCACAAACGGATTGCTAGGTCTTTCAAGAGCAGTCTCAGAACAACTTCAAAACTTCAAAGTGGATACCATGGAACTACTAGATCTGATCTCAACCATGGCCTGCCACTTCCAAAGGATCTATCCTCCGCGATACTCTTTCCCACAACCCAGGGCACATAATGTCACTATCACTCGCCCTGGGAGCTCCTTCCCGTACACTTAATCTCGGAGGTGTAAAGTCGAGCTCTCGACTCTAACAGCAGCGCATCTCGGGAGGCAACCCGTGGAATAAGACGTGTAGAGAGAAACGTGTCAATAAGTGAAGAAGATCTCTGACTATCCTTCATACTTGGGCGTACCCAAAATACTTTCTGATATTACAACTCTTTGCAAATAAATCACTTGTCTCAGAAAATAGGAAATCACTTTGAAAAACCGATAATTCACGTGTTTCGAGCATTTGAGGTACTTGCATACTACTTTTATGCATTATGCTCGAACTCGTTTAAAAACACATGTTTTATAAAACTGATATGTAGTAGAAAATATCTTTTCAAAATATGAGACAGTGATTTATCTCTTCATTTGCAAATACTTTGAGTTTGTAAAAAGGGTACGACCAACGTGTTCACACTTATGAGATTGATTCACAAGAAGAATGATGGTTGAAGAAAACCAATAGGAAGACGCTTGAAGCCGAGACGCTCTTCATGGATGCAGAAAAGGATCCTGGCAACATCTCTTTTCAACAAATTCAGACTCTCAGCTTCATTGCAGCTCGCTATCTGGGGAGTGTCTTAACCCTTTACCCTCTTTTGTTTATGATTCTGTATATTATTTGCTTGGTTAAGTTTGTTAAAGTAATCTATACTCTATCCCAAGCTTATCACTAAGTGTGGGATTCCAGTCCAAAACAAACACTTGAGAAACATTTTCTTACATGTTCAAACTCTAAGTGTGGGATTTTACTTTAAGTAAATCTCAACTCAAGAGAACATTAGGGACAATGTTCCTCTAAGTGTGGGATAGCAGGTATAGAATACCTTGGTTAGTTTTTATGATTTTTAATGTCCGTAATAGCAAACTCAGAAAATGTTCCGCAAACTCAGAAAATGTTCCGCAAATTTTTCAAAATTTTTCAAGAAAATTAAAAAGTATGAGCCTAATCACCTGATTAACTCTGCTAATTTTGAGTCATAATATCTTTTGAGATGAGCTATTTTTAAATATGAGTAAGATATTTTGGAATCTAAGGAAAATAAGGTAGAAATTTCTTAAGCAAGAAATGATAATCTAATAGGAGCATGACAAAGCGCATACAACCCTATTTGCAGTGAGGTATCTTGAGCCTAAAAGCATTCATCTTTAATGCTTCACTATTCATTTCTTGTGTGTGCCGATGCATGTATCTCTGAATTAGAACTTGCTCTTGACATACGCTTCGAGACCACATTGGTGTGTACCGTACGCGGTATAGGTGCAATTAGATGACCTTGATATTCCCTAGGATTTAAACCCCTTTTCTCATATCTCTTGAAGCCAAAAACCCTTCCGATACTCATTTTTAGTATCGATGATCCGCCTAGTAAACCCTGTTGAGCCTAAACCTTTCATTTCATAAAACCCTCATCATTAAACCCTACTTCCCAAATATCCCCAAACTTATCTTAGAATTTCTGAGGTTGTGAAAAACATCTTTTAGGACATCCGCTTCAATTATGCTCCCAAGTCTTCCTCTTTCGTGTTCTCTAAAAGATATATATCTATAAAAGGTGCGAAAAATTGGCACCGCAAAAGGACTCGAAGTTCAAGATCAAAGATCATAGTTCTGAAAAGGATTTCTGAAAGAATCAAAAGAAGAAAATATCCTTGGAAATTCTCTGGCAAAGAAGTTCTGAAGAAGAAAAAGAAAAAAAAATATAGAAAAATAGAAAAAGAAAATAAAAAGAAAATAAAAAGAAGAAAAAGCATAAAAGAAAAGAAAAATAGTTCCGCAAGAATAAAGCTAAAGTCCTTCGAAGTATCATCCTCGCAAGAAAAATCTGATAGAAGACAAACAGCTATCTCTTTTCCGTTCTAAATAAAGTTTGTTAGTCCCTGTTTAACTTAATAAACAATCTTACGTAATAAGCCTTGAATATATTATTGAGAAGTTGCGGAATCACACTCAATAATATTAAGAAGATCAACAAATATTAATTAATATGATGAACACAATAATATACTGAAAGCTTCAATCTTATTAATGATATAAGACGAATACACTTGATGTATTAGGGTTACAGAAAACCTTGAAGCTGCGCAATTAACATTAACCTATCTAGGTCTAAAGGATCTCTATTTATAACACATAGAGTCCTATACAATCTCCTACGAATATGGAATAAAATAACTTCCATAACCTACTCATACTTATCACAAAATCATAAACAGTTGTAACTACCATTCTGAAGTAAACAGTTTTAACTGTTACACATTCAGTGGTAACTGCTTCAATTGTAATATAAGACTAAGTACAAATATATAATCAGTGTTAACTGTTTCATATATAACTAACAGTTACAAATACATAAGCAGTTTTAACTACTTACAGGCACATAACTATCAGTTGTAATCTATCTTCAATCAGTTGTAACACTTGTCTTCTCGTCAGTTTTCTTCTATCAGTTGTAACTTCATAAAGACAGTTTTAACCTTCAAAACAAACAGTTTTAATCACTTGTACTCTGTCTTCTCATCAATACTTCAACTCAGACCTGAAACAGTTTTGACCCAACAATCTCCCCCTAAACTTAATCTGTCCTTCACAGCATTAAGTTTCTTGTAATCCTCCATTATAAGCTTCACAAAATTCTTTCAAAACTGTTAGTCTTTTCTTCTCTTCCTCCTATCAATCTCCTCCTTCTTATGAATCTGATTTAACACCATATATACCAATTCCAGAGCTACATCATCTAAAACTGCAGCTTGTAGCCTTGCATTTCTCAAGCCCATCAAAAATCTCAGATTTATATCATAAAATCTATCTGTCAATAACCACATAAATACTGCATCATCCATAACAATCTGATGTACTCCAGGTTTGGCATGATAAATCCAATTTCTGACCTTGCTAAAAGTAGCAAACTGAAATGGAAACTCTTCTGGCTCAAACATTGCCTTAATCCAATGCCATGTAACTTTTTCAACCAGATTATCAAACCTTTTCAAATCTAAATCCTTTTCCATCCCAATCTCATACATTCTCACCAAATCAGTCCTACTAATCCTCTTTATCAAATCCCTAAAAGATCTCCACTAAGATACATTTCCATCTGCTCTTTCAATTTTAATCTTGTGAATCTTAACAGGATTGACAAATTGCTCAATAGACCAATCAATGATACCAGGTAATTCAACATTAATTACCTCAGATTCCATAGGCTGTAACAGAATAAACTCCTTCAATTCATCAATATTCCTTTCTCTATCAGGAATTTCATCTAACTCTCTCTTCTTTCTTTCAAGTTCATCTTTCTTCCTCTTCTCATCTTCTATCTTTTCTCTTTTTTCCTTTTCTTCCTTTTCTTTCAATTTCCTTTCTTTTTCAGCCTTTTTTCTTTCCTTTTCAGCTTCTTTCTTTTCTTTTTCTTTCTTTTCAATCACATCAGGATTCATATCATCTTTATCCCATAACTCCTGCAATCTCTCTAAACTCATCTGTTTCAATGCATTCAAAGGAATATACCCACCTTTCAGTTTTGCAATTAAGTTCTTCTTCATTTGAGCTTTTGTTGGTGGTTTTGCAGCCTTCTTCTTTCTTGCCTCTTCTGCTTTCTTTTTCTTAATCTGTTCAACAAGATATTCAATATCATCCTGTCTCTGTTCTTTCAACAAATATTCATCCCATTCTGCTACTTGCTCCTTTGTCATTTTCACAAACTTTCCTTCTTCAATCTCAACATCAATCAAGTCCTCTGCATTTAGCTCAGCCTGTAACCTTTGAGCATATTCAGTATCATGAGCAGTTACTTCTGGTGGCACTGGTTTTTGCTTTTTCTTCTTTGGTTCTTCTACCAGTTTTCCCTTGCCCTTATCTTTTGGATCAATCTTTGGCAATTCTTTCTGTTGAACAGGAGCAGCAGCAGGTTCTCTAATCTGAAATCCAGGCAAAGATGGTTGTTGTGTAGATGTCTTCTTTGGAGTTTCAACTTTCTTTCCTGTTCCATTCATCTTAGCAGTTTTAACTGGAATGCTCTTCTTCCTAGTCTTTTCAACTTGTTGAGCATCAGTTTGAGCATCAGTCTTTACTTCTTCTTTTTCTACTGCTATCTCTGGTTTACTCACCTCATCACCATCATCACCATCAATTTTTAACTCCTCAGTCTTTTCATCCAAATTAACCTCTACAGTCTGCTCTACTGACCCAATAACCTCAGTATGTTCAGAATTATTGTCATCTGCCACTGGGTCATTCATCTCTGTTTCCACTGTCTCATACACTGACTCATTAATCTCTGGCTCTGTAGGTGGTGTTGGAGGTGTATGCACAAATTCATCATCCACTGGTTGTTCCATTTCAATCTCTTCATCAACTTTGTCATCATCAGACACAACCTTATCCTCCTTATTCATCTTATCACCCAAATTTGTCCAGACCTTCTCCCCCTTTTTGAAAGCATTTTGTGGAAACTGGTAAGCATCCTCAGGTTTAGAAGTATCATGAACCACATATGTCCTCCCTTTCTTCAAACATTTAATAACAATCTTCTCCAACTGCTGCACTCTCCTCTGCAACTGAGTGATAATTTCATCCTTAGCTTTATTCTTCTTCCTCTCCTTTACAAATTCATCCCAAACATAATCAACCATTTTCGTCAATTCCAAGTTAGTTCTAGCCTCAACACCTCCAGGATGTGAATCCTTTGGTGAATCATTGACATCATCAAACTCTGACTCATGCCTAGCATGATCATCAAAGTCCCCTTAGTTCTTGGTACTGGGACCACTAAGATCATCTACAGGTGTAGAATCATGTCCATGTGTTGCCTCTGATGGGGTCTTATTAATGTTACTTCTGTCCTGCTCTGCCAGTGGGCTAGAAGCAGTAGAAGCAGCCCTCTCAGAATGATCAGCCTCCTCCTCATTGATCATTTGCTGTGATGAATCATTTGACTGAGACACCTGAGCAGCAGCAGCCTCAGATGCCTGTGTTCTAGCCTTTTTGGCTTTAGTAGATTTAGCTGTTTTGGTCCCTTGTTTTCTTTTATTACCCCCAGCTACTGTGGGTTGAGAAGTGGTGGGTGGAACCATTCTCTCAGTAGTTGGTTCAGCTTCAGTTGGTAGTACTGATGCTGTGGTGGAAGGTGCAGGAAGCATTGTAGAAAATAATGCTGTAACCTTCCCAGAAAATTTAGTATCTCTCTTCATATTTACAAAAACTTTTGGTTTAAAAGAGACAATACCAATAACTTTCTCAAGTGCAGTTAAGTTAGGAATTTGTTCATTTAAGAACAACTGCACAAAACGTGGATACATCAAAAATTTAATCTTTGGCTGCTCAATGTTTCTAAGCATACCAGAAAATATCAGATTTGAAAAATTAAACCTTTGACCAGTTGCAAGACAAGCAATTGCATAAGCAATGTTGCTTCCAAACTGCTCAAATGATGATCTCTTAGATGACAAGCAGTGTAAAATCGTATGTATTAAAAACCTCCACTGATGAGAAAATAAGGTTTTCTGAAAAGTAAAAACTTCAAAAGAACCCTCATAACCCATCAATCGTAAAGTATTATACATAACAGTATCATCTAAAGAAGTTATACCTGCCTCATCATCTAGTTGTAATGAAGCTCTAACAGTAGCTTCTGTGACTACAACACGTGTATCCATAATGTCGCACCCCCAAAACACGTGGCAGCGAAAGTATGAGGTGTCACGGGGGCGCCGACCAAATCAAATATCACAACACAAAGATTAAAGCAAACGACCTCTATATGAGACGTTTGAAAATATTACATTACCATAATTCAAATGTTTACAAAATATCCGGAGTTCGCATAAACCGTTAGAGATTTCTAATACATAAATGTTGATACAAAATATCGTAATGCAATTTAATCTCTTGTTGTTTGTGAAAACATGCGACTCGAGCTAATGCTTTCCAAAAGCATCCTACTGCCTTGTTTCCTGTAGGAAGTCCTACAGCGTCTGTGAACCTGAGAAATACATGCTAAAAGGTCAACATAAAGTTGGTGAGTTCATAGGTTTACGCAGTTAAAATCATAGTATGAACCACAAGATTTCATAGTTATCAAAGTAGCACGAATGCCAAAGTAAATCATAGTATACTATTGCCATGAGCTCATAGTCCGAAGCTTAACCGTAGTTGTTTACCCCCAGTGAGTGTGTAACCAGTACACTCGGTTGTACGAAATATTATGCATCCGTATAGTGGTTAGAGCGACTAACCCGGATGGCGGATTGTCAGGTCCCGATAGATCTATCCATAATGTTCGCGCTTAGTATTAACGTACTATGATATTTGTTAGGGGCCATCGTAGTTTGGTTTAGTTACTCATGCAATTAGTATAAGAGTTTTCGTTACTTGCGTTCATATGTAAAACAGTTTATAAAACAGAGCATGTATTCTCACCCCAAAGTAAAAAGCAGTAAAAAGTGGGGCTATGAAACTCACCTCAGATTAGCAAGTAGCAAGCAAATATCAAATAAGCAAGCAAGCCGGTGTGCAACCTTCTAACGCCCTAAACGCATAAGGTTGTGTAAGTAGATGTCTTACAAGACCATCTATAGCGATTGTATAAGTGGGGGTTAATGTCCACTTAAGCCAATCGTGTAGGTGGAGGGTTAATGTCCACCTAGAGCTAGTTCATCAACTAGATATGTCCAAATAAGTTGTTCAAGTTCGTTTATCAAAAACGTGTACGACCCGTTGGTGAAAGTTTGTAATAGTAATTCATTTAGACATTATTATTAAGTTTGCTTTGTTGTATACTATTAAGTAGTACAAATCGTGTGTTGCAAATAGATTATTTTAGTTGTATAAGCCTTAAACCGTAGGTCAAAGTTGGTCAACTCGTTGGTCAAAGCTGATCAAACTTGGTCAAAGTTGGTCAAACCTGGTCAAAGTTGGTCAAACCTGGTCAAAGTTGGTCAACCTGGTCAAACTTGGTCAAACCTGGTCAAACTTGGTCAAACCTGGTCAAACTTGGTCAAACCTGGTCAAACTTGGTCAAACCTGGTCAAACTTGGTCAAACCTGGTCAAAGTTGGTCAACCTGGTCAAACTTGGTCAAACCTGGTCAAAGTTGGTCAAACCTGGTCAAAGTTGGTCAACCTGGTCAAACTTAGCATCACTAGCAAAATGTAGCATCACTAGGTTAGTGTCTCTACTTGAGACTTAGGATATTTTCAGAAAATGTGGCATCACTAGCAAAATGTAGCATCACTAGGTTAGTGTCTCTACTTGAGACTTAGGATATTTTCAGAAATCGTTCTAAGTGTCGGTTTCTAATTCGGGAAATTTTCTAAGTTTAGTCTTTGGTCCAAGTTACTAACTAAGTCATCCAAACCCATTTTTGTTACCACTTTCCAAAAATAGTAAGTTTTGTCGTTTTTAGAAACCGAGTCGTTTTTGTTGACTTGGTCAAACCTACTCGGTTTGACCCGAAACTTTTTCCCAACCCATATCTCAGTTAATAAAGCTCGTAAAATTTGTCGGCTCATGTCGGGATCATCCCGAGGTGCCGGTTTTTAAAATGTACTTTACAACTTCAAGATTCCATGTTTCGGTTTTTGTCGGGTTATTACGCTAACTGGTTTCACCTATCTCTAGTCCAAATCAAACTTCCAAATTTTTACCAACTGATCTACTATGAGTCTAGACTAACATATCAATTTTTCAGCTTCCAATATGTCCGTTAACATATTTAATTAATTCCGAGAAAGTTCCGAACACATATTACGACTTTTACTCAGGCAGTCTCAAAGATCAGGTTATTCGTAAAAATGGGTTCGTTTCTGGTCAAAGTGTAAAACACGAAAGTTGTAGATCTTTTCGATACGCAAATTTCAAAAAAAAAATGCATCTTCTAATTCTCAGTTTTCGATTTTATACGAATATTTCTTTGAATCTGACTTTTCTGGGCAGATTTGTGCATGTTTGCATATGTTGTATAAAAACGTATTTTAACTTATAATTTGGACATAATATTGATAGATGAACTACTAAACATGTAAATAAGTAACATGCAATTATATTTATGAAGATTTTTGGTGATTCTTACAAAGAAAGTGATGGAGAATGATGAGGATGATGAGAAAGAGCTTGAATCTTGATCTTCTTGCTTCCTTTGCTTGAATGTCCTTCAAGAAGATGATGAATGATGATATTTTTGATGAAGATAGGCTGTGATGATGATGAATTTTGTTGGGGGAGAGAGAGGGACAAAGAGGTGGGTGTTGGAGTGTAGAAATGAAGTGGGAGTGGAGTGAAAGGTGATGTAAAGGTTGAGTGTTTGATCAAAAGGAAGGAAGAGGGCATTGGGGGGTTTGGTGGTGGCCTATAACCAGCCAAGAGAGGGCCCAAGGGGCAGAGTTTTTGTTTCAAATTTTCACTTCACAGTTCGTTCTCCGTGCGGTGTTCGTTTCCTCTTTCGTTTCGACGTTTATTTAGACGTTAAATGTTTTATACGCGCGTTTAAGTGACGACTTAAATTTCGATATTTTTGATTGAAGTATTTATTAAAATACTTAAAAACATTTATAAAAATGTTCCGTTAATTTGTTGGCCTCGGTTTGCGTGCACGTTTTACGGAGGTTTAATCGCGTAACGTTTTTATTAGACGTTTTTCATTATTAACATCAAATGAGATATTTTAAACGAAAGTTTTACTCTAAATGATATATTTTAAATTCTTAAAATATATTTTGGTTTTCGTTCGATTGTCGGGCGCGTTCCGCGCGTTTATATTGCGTTTGAGACGTTTTAGCCAAAACGCCTAGGTTTTTCGTATATTATTTTAATAAAATAATAAATAATGATAAATAACTTCTAAAAATAGATTATAGTTATTTATAGAAAGTTTTTCACCAACGTCCGTATTTATTAAGTCGGACTCCGTTCGATTGTTTCGCGTAATTTCAGCAAATTGCGTAAGCGTAATTATAACTAATTACGTAAGCGTATATTCACAAAATATACAAGTAGTTTCAAGCAATTTCAAGCATTTAGCTAAATACTAAACTAAACACACGTAATTAGGGTTTCGGTTAAGTTTAAAAGTTAACCTAAATTGCCGGGTGTCACATTCTCCCCCTGTTAGGAGAATTTCGTCCCGAAATTTGCTAGTAGTCATAGTTTGTGTGGTATCTAGTGAAAGTGTGAGTAATTCCGACGTTTTACTAAGTCCACGAAAGGAAAGTTCGTTGTTGTGATGCAACGCATCCATTTGTATACGTTTGGAGAATTATCTCCGTGTACTATTAGTAGGACAATTATTCCTAAATAATCAGTCGTAGTAAGGTCATTTACTATAAAGTTCGTAGTACTAGGAAAACATTCCTATATGGTTCGTAGTAGAAAAACATTCCTATATGGTTCGTAGTAGGAAAACATTCCTATGTGGTTCATAGTAGGAAAACATTCCTATGAGGTTCGTAGTAGGAAAACATTCCTATATGGTTCGTAGTAGGAAAACATTCCTATGTGGTTCGTAGTAGGAAAACATTCCTATGTGGTTCGTAGTAGGAAAACATTCCTATGTGGTTCGTAGTAGGAAAACATTCCTATATGGTTCGTAGTAGGAAAACATTCCTATGTGGTTCGTAGTAGGAAAACATTCCTATGTGGTTCGTAGTAGGAAAACATTCCTATGAGGTTCGTAGTAGGAATCGTAGTTGGAATCAAAGAAAAGGTCATAGTTGAGATCATAGTTCAAAGCATAGTTCTAAAATCGGAGTACAAGCCTCAAGTTTTCAAAGTTGTCAAAGTTTCCAAAGTTTAATCACAGATGTAATCGTAGTTGGAGTCGTAGTTATTATCGTAGTGGGGCTCATAGTTGTTATCATAGTTGTTTGATAGTCGTATTATACAATACGTAAAAGTAATCTCACAAACATAGTTCACAGTATAGTACAAAATCGTTCATAGAGCAGAGTTCAAGTAGTTCATGAATCAGAGTTCAAGTTGGTAAATCAAAGTTCAAATAGTTCATAAATCGAAGTTCAAATAGTTCCTAAAACAGAGTTCAAATGGTTCGTAGTAAATCATAGGAAACGAGCATTAAATAGTTCGCAAACAGTTCTCAAAACAGCTTCATAGTAGCTCACAAAACAGAGACGAAGTAGTTCACAAAACAGAGACAAAGTAGCGATCAAATCTAGATAAAAGAAAAAATGAAAGTAGTAATTGGATTCCAATAAATAGTTTGTTAAAACTGTCAATAAACCAGTTTGTAAACAATTCGCAAGTTATGAGTAATTCGTTAGATCACATCCAATATAAATCGTTGTAAACGTATTTCCAATATGTAAATCGTTAGAAGACCCGCAGGTGTTTCAAAGTATAAGTCGCTATCGTTCATTAGAAAACATAGACCTTTGAGAAAAATTAAGTGAAATTCAAGTGTTTGTTTATAGGTACGGTTTTTATTTGTTAAAAATGTCATCATAATATCTGTTGAAAACTTAATGTCAACCAAAATACGTTGGACACTCTTGTTTAACAAAAATTCGTTGAAAGCTCTGGTTATTGAAAGGTGTTGAAAATTCTGTTTTGTCAAAAAAAAAATCGGTTGAAAGTTTACGTCTGAGAAAAATCCATGTCGTCTATTCTATTCTCGTGGCGGCGTAGCCTAGTAGCTAGTACCAGAACGGTATGATGAACAGGTTCCTATGCGTATGGAGAGGTATTCATGTCGGAAGATCCTCCGCGTCTCAAGAGTTGTAGATAGCCAAATCGTAGTTTCACAAAGTAGTCATGACAATGACCGAGTAGTGTTCTTGAAGTAGTCAATCATGACTATGTTATTGTTTCGAAATGAACAAGTGTTTAGTAAAGATGTTCGGTCAAAATAGTTGGTAATTCCGTAGCTGCTAGCATCCATTGCAGTAGTGATCGAAATGATTAAGTTTTTATTGAGATTGTTTATGTCCAGAGTAGTTAAAGTCATAAACCGAGTCATAGCTAAGTCATTGGAATCTATCCAAGTGTTGGAGATATTATTTCGAGTAGGTAGTGTGAATAGGATAAGGCCTAGTTCGAGGAGGTCTGTCCGTCCTTCTAGTCGTGTGTAACGCGCGCGATTCATAGGTCTACAATAAAAGTGGGTATGAAGAGTACGAAGTGACGAAGTATCGTACGGTTGAAGTTCTATACGTGTTCCCGAGTGATTTGGTTGTGAGCGGAAAGAAGCGGGTGAAGTAGGCGTCACTTATTTTGGGTGGCGAATCCTTAGGTGGATTCTCCTCAAGTGAGTCCTATTTGGTTATATCGTTGCCCGATTCGGTTGGGCGAGTAGGTACCATGGAAATCTCCACAGTAGTGAGTAAGGCTAGAGCCTCGTTTTCAGAGTTGGGTGACGTAGCTATGGGAGTGGTTGCCGTGAAGGGTGGCAAATAAGTTTAGTGTACGTAAGGTTGTACATATATATATATACACGCATAAAAGCCTAGCACATAAGCACGTATAAAGGTTGGTCCCGTTCTATCCTCGGTTTATGTCTGCTACTGTATTCTCGTTCACTACAACCATTTCAGGTCTTGCATCGAATCTCCTTTAATTGTACATAGTTGATCAGGCTATGTTAAATTAAATTCAAATGATGCAATCGCTGAACCAGTCATACTAAACAAGGAATACTAACCTAATGGTTATAGTCTAGGTCACTAATGCAATCCTAGTTCGCTATAACCTTAGGCTCTGATACCAATCTGTCGCACCCCCAAAACACGTGGCAGCGAAAGTATGAGGTGTCACGGGGGCGCCGACCAAATCAAATATCACAACACAAAGATTAAAGCAAACGACCTCTATATGAGACGTTTGAAAATATTACATTACCATAATTCAAATGTTTACAAAATATCCGGAGTTCGCATAAACCGTTAGAGATTTCTAATACATAAATGTTGATACAAAATATCGTAATGCAATTTAATCTCTTGTTGTTTGTGAAAACATGCGACTCGAGCTAATGCTTTCCAAAAGCATCCTACTGCCTTGTTTCCTGTAGGAAGTCCTACAGCGTCTGTGAACCTGAGAAATACATGCTAAAAGGTCAACATAAAGTTGGTGAGTTCATAGGTTTACGCAGTTAAAATCATAGTATGAACCACAAGATTTCATAGTTATCAAAGTAGCACGAATGCCAAAGTAAATCATAGTATACTATTGCCATGAGCTCATAGTCCGAAGCTTAACCGTAGTTGTTTACCCCCAGTGAGTGTGTAACCAGTACACTCGGTTGTACGAAATATTATGCATCCGTATAGTGGTTAGAGCGACTAACCCGGATGGCGGATTGTCAGGTCCCGATAGATCTATCCATAATGTTCGCGCTTAGTATTAACGTACTATGATATTTGTTAGGGGCCATCGTAGTTTGGTTTAGTTACTCATGCAATTAGTATAAGAGTTTTCGTTACTTGCGTTCATATGTAAAACAGTTTATAAAACAGAGCATGTATTCTCACCCCAAAGTAAAAAGCAGTAAAAAGTGGGGCTATGAAACTCACCTCAGATTAGCAAGTAGCAAGCAAATATCAAATAAGCAAGCAAGCCGGTGTGCAACCTTCTAACGCCCTAAACGCATAAGGTTGTGTAAGTAGATGTCTTACAAGACCATCTATAGCGATTGTATAAGTGGGGGTTAATGTCCACTTAAGCCAATCGTGTAGGTGGAGGGTTAATGTCCACCTAGAGCTAGTTCATCAACTAGATATGTCCAAATAAGTTGTTCAAGTTCGTTTATCAAAAACGTGTACGACCCGTTGGTGAAAGTTTGTAATAGTAATTCATTTAGACATTATTATTAAGTTTGCTTTGTTGTATACTATTAAGTAGTACAAATCGTGTGTTGCAAATAGATTATTTTAGTTGTATAAGCCTTAAACCGTAGGTCAAAGTTGGTCAACTCGTTGGTCAAAGCTGATCAAACTTGGTCAAAGTTGGTCAAACCTGGTCAAAGTTGGTCAAACCTGGTCAAAGTTGGTCAACCTGGTCAAACTTGGTCAAACCTGGTCAAACTTGGTCAAACCTGGTCAAACTTGGTCAAACCTGGTCAAACTTGGTCAAACCTGGTCAAACTTGGTCAAACCTGGTCAAAGTTGGTCAACCTGGTCAAACTTGGTCAAACCTGGTCAAAGTTGGTCAAACCTGGTCAAAGTTGGTCAACCTGGTCAAACTTAGCATCACTAGCAAAATGTAGCATCACTAGGTTAGTGTCTCTACTTGAGACTTAGGATATTTTCAGAAAATGTGGCATCACTAGCAAAATGTAGCATCACTAGGTTAGTGTCTCTACTTGAGACTTAGGATATTTTCAGAAATCGTTCTAAGTGTCGGTTTCTAATTCGGGAAATTTTCTAAGTTTAGTCTTTGGTCCAAGTTACTAACTAAGTCATCCAAACCCATTTTTGTTACCACTTTCCAAAAATAGTAAGTTTTGTCGTTTTTAGAAACCGAGTCGTTTTTGTTGACTTGGTCAAACCTACTCGGTTTGACCCGAAACTTTTTCCCAACCCATATCTCAGTTAATAAAGCTCGTAAAATTTGTCGGCTCATGTCGGGATCATCCCGAGGTGCCGGTTTTTAAAATGTACTTTACAACTTCAAGATTCCATGTTTCGGTTTTTGTCGGGTTATTACGCTAACTGGTTTCACCTATCTCTAGTCCAAATCAAACTTCCAAATTTTTACCAACTGATCTACTATGAGTCTAGACTAACATATCAATTTTTCAGCTTCCAATATGTCCGTTAACATATTTAATTAATTCCGAGAAAGTTCCGAACACATATTACGACTTTTACTCAGGCAGTCTCAAAGATCAGGTTATTCGTAAAAATGGGTTCGTTTCTGGTCAAAGTGTAAAACACGAAAGTTGTAGATCTTTTCGATACGCAAATTTCAAAAAAAAATGCATCTTCTAATTCTCAGTTTTCGATTTTATACGAATATTTCTTTGAATCTGACTTTTCTGGGCAGATTTGTGCATGTTTGCATATGTTGTATAAAAACGTATTTTAACTTATAATTTGGACATAATATTGATAGATGAACTACTAAACATGTAAATAAGTAACATGCAATTATATTTATGAAGATTTTTGGTGATTCTTACAAAGAAAGTGATGGAGAATGATGAGGATGATGAGAAAGAGCTTGAATCTTGATCTTCTTGCTTCCTTTGCTTGAATGTCCTTCAAGAAGATGATGAATGATGATATTTTTGATGAAGATAGGCTGTGATGATGATGAATTTCGTTGGGGGAGAGAGAGGGACAAAGAGGTGGGTGTTGGAGTGTAGAAATGAAGTGGGAGTGGAGTGAAAGGTGATGTAAAGGTTGAGTGTTTGATCAAAAGGAAGGAAGAGGGCATTGGGGGGTTTGGTGGTGGCCTATAACCAGCCAAGAGAGGGCCCAAGGGGCAGAGTTTTTGTTTCAAATTTTCACTTCACAGTTCGTTCTCCGTGCGGTGTTCGTTTCCTCTTTCGTTTCGACGTTTATTTAGACGTTAAATGTTTTATACGCGCGTTTAAGTGACGACTTAAATTTCGATATTTTTGATTGAAGTATTTATTAAAATACTTAAAAACATTTATAAAAATGTTCCGTTAATTTGTTGGCCTCGGTTTGCGTGCACGTTTTACGGAGGTTTAATCGCGTAACGTTTTTATTAGACGTTTTTCATTATTAACATCAAATGAGATATTTTAAACGAAAGTTTTACTCTAAATGATATATTTTAAATTCTTAAAATATATTTTGGTTTTCGTTCGATTGTCGGGCGCGTTCCGCGCGTTTATATTGCGTTTGAGACGTTTTAGCCAAAACGCCTAGGTTTTTCGTATATTATTTTAATAAAATAATAAATAATGATAAATAACTTCTAAAAATAGATTATAGTTATTTATAGAAAGTTTTTCACCAACGTCCGTATTTATTAAGTCGGACTCCGTTCGATTGTTTCGCGTAATTTCAGCAAATTGCGTAAGCGTAATTATAACTAATTACGTAAGCGTATATTCACAAAATATACAAGTAGTTTCAAGCAATTTCAAGCATTTAGCTAAATACTAAACTAAACACACGTAATTAGGGTTTCGGTTAAGTTTAAAAGTTAACCTAAATTGCCGGGTGTCACACATAACTTCAGAAATGATTCTTTTAATCCCCTGTTCCTCTTCTATTGATGCATTCACCCAGAAATTGTTGATATGATCGTGAGATATCCTGGGTGCCACAGTGAGAGCATGACGAATATGTGAAGCACGAAGGAAATCAATGATTTCCACATACTCGTTTGCCTCAGCAGGTTTCATCAAGAATGCGATCATATTATGATTTTTTCCAATCGGTAGTTGAACAGTAGACGAAGTCGATGCCATGATAAGAAATCAAGTAATCGAAGAGAATCGAAGATGATTTTACAAAATCGAGAATCGATGAGACTTAGCACAGTGGTTTGTATGTGTAATTTTGAAAGCGTAATGAAAAACCCTAAGTGTTGAGAGTTAAGTACTGAAATTAAATCAGTTGTAAACCCTAAATTGACAAAATCCCCAATTATAACTAAAACAGTGTTAATTAAGAAAAATAACACGTTCAGTGATAATTGTGAAAATAACCATCAGTGGTAATCAACACTTGGTTTCTCAAATGCATTATTTACATAATAAAGCTAGCAGTGCTCAGTTGTACAAGCAGTACCAACCGACCAAGGCAGTGCTAACTTAATACAAGTAGTACTTCAGTTCTAGTAAAATCATATAAACAAAGCAGTGCTTGATTTTTTTTTTTTTTTTTTACCGAAAAGTAAACTCCACAAGCAGTTAAACTCCATAAACACCTGCATAAGTTAGACTCCAAAACATAGCAATATAACCTGCAGTGTTAATTCCAAACAAAAATACAAGTATACAGTGTTAACTATACACCAACAGTGGTGAAGTGATTATTACCACTGTTTATACTAAAAGTAGGAAACAGTGATAACGAAACACAATACACACAATCAGTGTTTAATTAACAAATCAGTATTAACCCAAATTGAAATCACAGTAGATATTATTCACAGAAAGCAGTGATAAGAAAAATAACTTAAGACAAATTGATCATTCCAATACTAGTAACCAAGAATGTGAATCTGCCTACATCAAAAGCTTTTGTAAACAGATCAGCAAACTGATTATCAGTATGAACTTTCAAAATTTGAATAAGTTTTTTCTCATTACAATCTCTAATGAAATGATATCTTATTTCAATGTGCTTTGTTTTTGAATGTTTAACTGGGTTATTAATAATACTGATTGCAGAGCTATTATCAATAAAAATAGGAGTATTAAGAAAGGTAAAACCATAATCTAACATCTGATTCTGAATCCATAGCACTTGTGCACAGCAACTTGCAGCTGCTACATATTCTGCCTCTGCTGTAGATGTAGATACAGTGGTTTGTTTCTTGCATTGCCATGAAACCAATCTTTCTCCCAAAAATTGACAACCTCCTGATGTAGATTTCCTGTCCAGATTAGCTCCTCCATAATCACTATCTGTGTAAGCTATCAGATTAAAAGAAGTAAACTTTGGATACCAAAGGCCCAATTTTGGTTGACCCTTTAAATATCTAAATATTCTTTTGACTGCAAGAAGATGTGACAGCTTTGGATTAGCTTGAAATCTAGCACATAAGCACACAGCAAACATGATGTCAGGCCTTGATGAGGTGAGATACATAAGAGATCCGATCATTGATCTGTAAAGATGTTCATCCACACTCTCCCCCTCAAGATCTGCATGTAATTTCTTGTTTGTCTCCACTGGTGTGCTTGCAACTTTAGCATCTTTGTACCCAAACCGATCCAGTATATCATTAACATACTTACTTTGATGAATAAAGATTCCTTCTTTCTGTTGCTTTACTTGCAGCCCCAAGAAAAATGTTAATTCCCCCATGGAGCTCATCTTGAACTTTTCATGCATCAATGATTCAAACTCCTTACAAAAACTATCCTTTGTTGAACCAAAAATGATATCATCTACATAGACTTGAACCAGTAGTATATCATTCTTAATTCTTTTAGTAAACAAAGTTTTATCTATTGCACCCCTTTTGAATCCATTCTGCAACAGATAATCTGAAAAAGTATCATACCAGGCTCTAGGTGCTTGATGTAAGCCATAAAGAGCTTTATCCAGTTTGAAAACTTTATCAGGAAACTTAGAATCTTCAAACCCTAGTGGTTGACATACATAAACCTCTTCCTGTATAGTGCCATACAGAAAAGCACTATTTACATCCATTTGATACACAATGAATCCCTTAAATGAAGCATAAGCCAAAAACAATCTAATTGCCTCTATTCTTGCAACAGGTGCAAAAACCTCATCATAATCAATCCCCTCTTCTTGTGAATACCCCTGTGCAACCAATCTAGCCTTGTTTTTGATCACTATACCTCTTTCATCCTTCTTGTTTTTGAAAATCCATTTAGTACCAATTGCCCTCTTCTCTTTAGGCAAATTAACCAATGTCCAGACTTCTTGAATCTTAAACTGAAGCAACTCCTCTTGCATAGCTTCAATCCAACTAGGATCTCTCAAAGCTTCAGTAACCTTCTTTGGTTCTGTTTGAGACAGAAAACAAGCAAACAAAGAAGTATTAACAGCTTCTGTATCAAGATTTACTTCTTCCTCATTTGCTGAAGCTTCAAACACCTGACTTTGATTTCTTGTTTTAACAGCAGATTCAATATCTCCTATTACATTCTCAAGTGGATGATCTTTATGAGTAATGTATTTAGATGCTGCTATTTCTTGAATCTCCACCTCCAAGTTGGTAAAATTTCCTTCTTGTCCAGACTCACTACTTGACACTTCTCTTGCAATTCTCTTTGACACAGGAGTAGAGCTCATCAAATGTAGATAATTCAATTGTTCCTGCTCTGTGTCAAGATGCTTTGTTGGTGTTTGATCAACATCCACACCTGCCTTTGTATTCTTCTGTACTGGACTCATATCACTGTCTTCTGTACTGTCTTCCATGACTGGTCTATCAGAATCATCAACATGAGTAAATGATGTTTCATCTGATTTTCCTGTTTCAAGATTCTGTGATGTCTTTGGTTGATCAGTATCAAACACTTCTGGGGGATCAGGAGACCAAATTGGAAATAATATGTATTCCAATGAATCATTCTTCTTTTCAACTGATATTCCTGAGTTTGCTCTACCTTCTTCATCACCTGTTCCTGCATTTGTACCTGCACTTGTACCTACACTAGTATCCACATTTGTATATCTAAAAGCAGTATTAAGTGCATCAATATCAAACAGTGATTCAGGACCTTTTCCTTCAGGATTAACAGTGTTTTCATTAAAAGTGATGTGCATTGATTCTTCTATGATTCTGGTCCTTTGATTGAATACCCTATAAGATTTACTTTGAATAGAATAACCAACAAATATCCCCTCATCAGCCTTACTCTGAAACTTACCTAAGTGATCTTTGGTATTTAAGATTGTACAAGGACACCCAAAAGATTTTAAGAAACTAACCAAAGGCTTTCTCTTAAACAACAGTTCATATGGTGTCTTGTTATGAGGCTTAACAACTAATACTCTATTCTGAACATAGCAAGTTGTGCTAACTGCCTCTGCCCAAAAGGACATAGGTAGCTTTGCATCAGATAGCATGGTTCTAGCAGCCTCAATCAGTGTCCTATTCCTCCTTTCAGCTACTCCATATTGTTGAGGAGTTCTAGGTGCACTAAATTCTCTCTTAATACCTTTAACTTCACAGAATTTATCCATCTCATGATTTTTAAATTCTGTTCCATTATCACTTCTGATGATCTTTACTCTTTTATCCAATTGATTTTCCATCTTAGTTATAAATGATCTAAGTATTTCACCTGTCTCATCCTTTGTCCTAAGAAAGAAAACCCATGTAAATCTAGTGTAATCATCAATAATCACAAGGCAATAAGACTTTTTCCCCATACTACTTATACTGGTTGGTCCAAATAAGTCCATATGCAATAAGAGTAAGGGTGTGCTATTTGTGTTCACAGATTTGGACTTAAATGAGGATTTGTGTTGCTTTCCCTTTTGACAAGAAACACAATGATCATCACATGAATAGACCTTTTCAGGCAAACCTCTAACAAGCTTGTTTTTGACAAGTTTATTAATAGTTTTGAAATTCATGTGACACATCCTCCTATGCCACAGTTCAGATTCATTCACACTTGCTTTCGAAATAAGACAGTTTAAATCAGGTTGAGGTGTCATATTTACTAAGTCACACTTATATACATTATATTGCCTTGGAATTCTCATTAAAATTATGTTTTCAGGTATTTTGAATTCCTTGGATAAGATAAGGCATTCAGTGTCAGTAAAATGAACTGGGTTCTTTTTATCTGTGATTTGACTCACACTTAGTAAATTATACCTCAGTTGTTCCACAAAATAAACATTATCAAAACTTAGCTTTTCACTCTGAACTGTTCCTTTCCCTGTGATCCTTCCTCCTTTTGGATTGCTTCCAAAAGCTACATATCCACCATCAAAAGATTTGAAATCCTGCAGCTTTTCTTTATCTCCAGTCATGTGCCTTGAGCATCCACTATCAATATGCCATAAGCTCTTTGGCTTGCCCTGCACAAACAGTCAAAAAGAGAATTAATTTCTCTTGGGAACCCAAACCAATTTGGTTTTGGGTTTCCCATGTGCATTCACATATTCAACTTTCTTGAAGATTATTGATTGTGATGCACTGTTGGTATTTGGATCTGTTAATTTATTAGACTTAATAGGTGTCCAAATCCAACTAATTTTAGACTTAACAGTGTTCTTTGGCTTAACAGTTTTAACTGTTTTACCAATCGAAGAGTCAGTGTTAATTTTGTTAACACTGTTTTTGTATTTGGTTACCACTGTTTTAGTCTTTAAACTTTTGGCTAAATTTGTTATTACTGCAGCAGTAGATTTACCTGTAGCAGTGCTTAACATGTTAGCCTTTGGGTTTATCTTCTGAACTCTGGCAGTACGATTAACTTTTGATTGAAAATTTTGTTTGTTACTCATATTTGCCTTTGTCCATGACTGTTTTCTAATCCTTTGAACATTCTCAGGATTATGATAGCAGTCATATTGAAGATGACCCATTTTTCCACATATAAAGCAAGACATTTCTTTAATCACAGTAACATTATTACCCAGTTTTTGTGAAACCATTTGATTCCAATTTCTTTGATTACCTCTGGGTTTTTGATTTTGAAAATTCTGTGAAGAAGAAGTACTTGCTTTACATGTACAATTAACACAGTTATTCACAACAGATTTAACAACAGGTTTAGTAACTGAGTTAACTGTATTACTAACATGTCCTAACCCATGTTTAGATTTGTTAGTATTCATGCCCACATTCTCTAAGTTCAGTTTAACCTTTTCCTTAAATATTTTCTTACCCTCTTCTAGTTTATCAGTTTTAAGATTAGAAACTAGATCAGTAATTACTCTCCTCACATTCTCACATGTTGACTCAGACTTAGATGATTCAGATTTCACACTCTTCTCACTATCAGATGTCCTATCACTCTGATCATCTTCTTCAGTCCAGTCACTAACTTCACCTTCTACAAACAGTTCATCATCAGATAAACTTTTAATTGGATCAGCCTTTTTAACCTCATCTATCATTCCTCTTTTAAGTGAATTGATATCAATTTCACTTTTAGGAGGAAAGTAGGTGTGATTATAAGGTGGAGGTACATTATTGTACCCTAATCCAGTCTTAAGTTTATCATGAATCTGTGAATTAATAAGTTTATTTACACTCTTTGAGGCATGTTCTAATTTACTTACATCAAGCCTTATTTTCACATGTGACCTCAGTAAGTTTCTTAGATAACAACTCAACTTTATCTTTAAAAGTGTCTCTCTCCCACCTAGCATATTCAATGTCATATTTAAACTGTGTTGCATTGACTTCATATGCCTTTATTTTGATTTTCCAAATTTTCAATGACTGCTATGGTGTGTTTACTTTTGATTTCCCATTGTTTTAGTTCCTCACACACTTTTATATTATGATCTCTGTAGTGTTTAACAGTTTGTTTACAAACAGCAGAACATAATTTATTTTGTACCTCAGAAGGAACTTCTGACTTTTTGTCAGATTCTGCAATGGCCATGAGACATTGATTCTTCACAACATGCTCTTCTTGATCACTCTAGTCCCATCCACAGCCATCCATAGACACCAAAGCATTTGCTGAAGCCCCCTGAATTGGAATGTTTCTTGTCTGTGTTCCAGTGCTTCCAGATCTCTGACCATTACCATTCTGCTCTTGCCTAGGGTTTCTGCATTCTCTGGCAAAGTGTCACATCTTGTGACAGTTGAAACACTCAATCTTGCTCTTATCAAACCAATTAGCATCATTCCTCTTGTATGCAAAGTTGTTTCTACCAGTCCTCTGCATGAACCTTTTTGCTCTCTGAGTAATCAAAGCAATTTGCCACTTAATGTCCATCTCCTCTAGATCATCACCATCAAATTGTTCCAGATCTTCATTAGTAAGTGAAGAATTCACATTACTTGCAAAGAAAGATTCTAATATCTGATCATTAGAACTATTTGATGATGATCCTGCTCCTCCTGAAACATAAGTAGAACCCATTTGACTTTATTCTACCTTTGTTCCAGCCATAGACATAAAAAAAGCATTATGACTATATCCAGTTGCTTGCTTCTTACTTTCCACCTCAGACTCAAAGTTCCTCAGATCATTGTATATATCTTCTAGTTCCTTAACTTCAATGTCTGAACTCTGCCTCAATCCAACAGTATAGATTGTCCATTCATCACCTAATGATCTTAAGAACTTTCTGTTAAGATCTTCTTTGTCAATCTTAACCTTGTGATTTTCCAATTCTCCAACTAATTTAGTAAACCTATCAAAGGTTTGAGTTAGAGTTTCAGTTTTCACATGGCTAAAATTTTCAAATTGTTGCTTTAACAGAGATCTTTTATTCTTTTTGGTGTTATCATTACCACCAAACCTCTTCTCAATCGCCTCCATTAGTACCTTGGGATCTTCACAATTATCAAATCTGCTCTGATGCTCATTCAGAATGGATAGCAACAGAGTACTAAGTGCCTTGTACTCAGTAGATCTGATTTTCCTCTCTGCTTCAGATGTTTGTGGTGCTCTTGGTTGCTTTACTCCATCACCATCAAGCGTTAATGGAATACCATTAACAACAACTTCCCACATCTGATAATCCGTGAGAAGCATATATTGCCTGATTCTGACCTTCCATAGGTCAAACTCATCAGGTTTAAGCATTGGAATCTTTGTTGCTTGAATTCCTTCATTACCTTCAGTAGCCATTGAAATCAAAACTTAATATATGAACTAAAACTCAAATACTAATACTAATAATCCCAGATCTTCCTGTCTTCAAAGCTTCACAAGCTCTGATACCACTTTGTTAGTCCCTGTTTAACTTAATAAACAATCTTACGTAATAAGCCTTGAATATATTATTGAGAAGTTGCGGAATCACACTCAATAATATTAAGAAGATCAACAAATATTAATTAATATGATGAACACAATAATATACTGAAAGCTTCAATCTTATTAATGATATAAGACGAATACACTTGATGTATTAGGGTTACAGAAAACCTTGAAGCTGCGCAATTAACATTAACCTATCTAGGTCTAAAGGATATCTATTTATAACACATAGAGTCCTATACAATCTCCTACGAATATGGAATAAAATAACTTCCATAACCTACTCATACTTATCACAAAATCATAAACAGTTGTAACTACCATTCTGAAGTAAACAGTTTTAACTGTTACACATTCAGTGGTAACTGCTTCAATTGTAATATAAGACTAAGTACAAATATATAATCAGTGTTAACTGTTTCATATATAACTAACAGTTACAAATACATAAGCAGTTTTAACTACTTACAGACACATAACTATCAGTTGTAATCTATCTTCAATCAGTTGTAACACTTGTCTTCTCGTCAGTTTTCTTCTATCAGTTGTAACTTCGTAAAGACAGTTTTAACCTTCAAAACAAACAGTTTTAATCACTTGTACTCTGTCTTCTCATCAATACTTCAACTCAGACCTGAAACAGTTTTGACCCAACAAAGTTGTTCATGATCTCAGTAGTTTTAAGATAAGAAAAACCCTTACAACCCAAAAATACCACTTTTCATACCCTTCAACCTTTACCAAACACTACAACCCTCATGAATGTCTTGGGATAAATAGCACCGTCCTCACCTAAGTGGTGGAGATCCGATTCTCGATCAAGCCTATGACGATGAGTGCTGCATGACTGGCTATTTGAGCAATTTCATTTGTTCTAGATCGATAGGAAACCCGATACACTTTGAGTGAATTGAGTGACCACCTTTTGTGAGATTGCCTAGTCATGTGTACTCCAAGATCATGACATTTGGAAGTATGCCTAAGAGAATCTTTTCTTGTTTAAGGAAGGATCATCTTATCTTTCCCTACATTTCTGAAACTATCTTATTTGCATCTGGGAGTGGTAACTCTTAAAACATGTTGTGACTCGCTCTAAAATGTTTTAAAATGTTTTCAAAAACTGAGTTTTGCTTGAGGACAAGCAACGTCTAAGTGTGGGATAACTTGATGTGACGCAAAAAGTCATGTTTTTAAGTACGATATTCCACACTTTTTGGGCACATCTTTAGTGAAAACATTCCAAAACAATCATTATTTACTAAAATTCACTAAAGTGCTCCAAATATAGGCGTTGCTGCAAAAATCACTAAAAACGTCTAAATAACGAGCAAAACAGAGCGAATAAACAACAACCAATTCTCACACCCTCATTTACCTTATGATAAACATATTCTAACCTTATGGTATGATGTAATAGGTAAAAACGAGACGGGAGAATCAAGAATCATGCAAATTGGATAAAGAACGGAAGAGATACGGCTTCTACAGATCGTTAAAAGTCATTCCGGATATGCCTGAGATATACACATCCAATTTCTGTGAAATTAACACCATTAGAAGCGTAACGGAATTACAAGATCGTGGGCGAAAGAATCAGGTCAAACGGACGTGTAACGAAGGAGATACGGACGTTTTAAGCAACGAACGAAATCAGACGGAGACCGTATACGGCCCTGGACACCGTATACGGCCCTACCAAGACCGTATACGGCCCTTGCAAGACCGTATACGGCCCCTGCAAGGCCGTATACGGCCCTCCCTACCCCAATTGGTCTACTCATGAACAAATGATTTCTGTGATAAACGAATATGATGGTGACCCTCATATTATAATAGCAGCTATTAGAAATTCTACCAATGATTACTCTTTACACCAAAGATGGCTAATAGCGGTTATTGAGGCAGCATCCACTATCTATCTCACTAGCAAAGGAACCGAAGATCCACTCAACCTTAGGCATTGCATCAGAGTATTCACAGATGCACTCAAATCTCAGCTAAAAAAAGAAAGGAATAAAGCAAATGAACTACTCTTCTACATTGAACGGAAACAAATATACCGCAAGGTATATGATGTTCTCATGGGCTCTGCGTTTCCTTATTCATCAAAACAGAGGGAGAAGTTGGGTGCTATCAGAAGAAATATTGAAGATGCTACTGACTTCATGGTGATGAGAAATCTACAGGGATTCCTTAACTTACTAGCTGCGAAAGATCACCTGAGTACCAAAGAAAACAATCGATTTATCATCAAGTCTACATTAGAACATCATATTAAATTGATAATCGAGGAGCTTAGGTACATCATAAGGGACGAAAGCAGGCGTAATCACCCCCTCATTGTTAAAAATATGTCTCTACTCGATATTGTCACTTTTGTGACAACTCGATTACACGAGATATTGAATGCAGAAGACGCCGAGAAAGCAGAGTATATCCTCCAGGCTGGATATCACGAGATATTCAACAAAATGATTCATATTTTCAAAAACTCTGGCTTTCCTTTCACCCTGCATCAGCACCAGCTAATCAAAGGCTTGTGCAAGGCTACAACTGTATTCGAAGGAGATCCTCATAGTGAAGAATTCGAAGATCTGAAGTTGAAGTTACTAGAATTTATGGACTCCCTCAGACTTAGGAATCCTAGTAGGGAAGTGATCAAGACAAGAAAGACAACGCAGATAGATCCCAATTGGGCCAATCACTAAGGCAGTTGATTGCATCACGCAAGGATTACTAGGTCTTTCTAGAGCAACCTCAGAACAACTTCGAAACTTCAAAGTGGATACCATGGAACCGCTAGATCTAATCTCAACCATGGCCTGCCACTTCCAAAGGATCTATCCTCCGCGATACTCTTTCCCACAACCCAGGGCACATAATGTCACCATCACTCGCCCTGGGAGCTCCTTCCCGTACACCTAAACTCAAAGGAGTAAAGTCGAGCTCTCGACTCTAACAGCAGCGCTTCTCGGGAGGCAACCCGTGGAATAAGACGTGTAGAGAGAAACGTGTCAATGAGTGAAGAAGATCTCTGACTATCCTTCACACTTGGTTGTGCCTAAATGATTTATAAAACCTTCTGATATTACAACTCATTTGCAAATAAACCACTCGTCTCAGAAAATAGGAAATCAAGTTAAAACTGGTAATTCATGTGTTTCGAGCATTTGAGGTACTTGCATACTACTTTTATGCATTATGCTCAAACTCGTTTAAAAATACATGTTTTATAAAACTGATTTGTAGTAGAAAACATCTTTTCAAATTCTGAGACATTGATTTATCTTTTCATTTGCAAATATATTGAGTTTGTAAAAATGGTACGACCAACGTGTTCACACTTACGAGATTGATTCACAAGGAGAATAATGGATGAAGAAAAATAGCATGACGCTTATAACACCCCTCATTCCATAATATTAATATTAATGATAATACGGAAGCGCAGGTAAATAAAACACAGTACTTCATTACATATTTTTCCAAAGTACCAAACAGTTTAGATGGTTAAGTTACTACAACTTTAAACTTGTTCAAAAGACTAGCATGACGGGGTGTTATATGAACTAAACTGGTTTGTTACAAAAATGATCAGAGTAGCTTGAATATCAAACATTCCATGTTTCCAAGGTTTGAGCTTCCTGCTACCCACCCGCATGCACTAAACAAAAGTCTGCAGGAAGTAACAACGAGGGATTAGCACATAGCTAAGTGAGTAAATCCAACACCCAACATTCAACTTAGCTAAACCAATTAACTACAACGAATATTCGCAACACAACAGTTAACAACAACTTAATGAGGATCGGCGGATCCGGGGATAACCTTAGTACCCGGGCGGCTCCCGAAGATCACTTATCCAAACATATCCGTATGGCCATAACGGACGAGACCGATAGCTAGTGTTTATTATACTTAGGTACAGTTCAGCACACACAACAAATGAAGTACATCCCTGTACCATTCACACAACAACACACTAGCCCAACCAACAGTTCATCAACTCGTTGACCTCATTAACAACAATGCACAAAGGCCACACAAAGCACATATAGGCATATGATCAACAATAACAACTAATCAACTCAATAATCAAGTCTACGTTTACCCATTGTAATCAAATGATTACAACTAAGCCAAACGGTAAGTTTTGAACTCACCGATACCTTTGCCTTCAAAATCTCTGATTCCAGAGATCACTTATCTTTCGGAGGATCTGAGAATCAATAATCAACATAAGTTAGTACTTTGCCTCATAATTTGTAAATATCAAAATGAGCATTTTTATAAAATGCCACAATAGCATTCAATAAGTGCCACTATAAACACCACCTTCTAAACACATGCATTTAGGTGTAATTAGCAAAATCCATCAAGATTAACCATGCAAACGCGATCCTGACTAGTTAGGGCTGGATCGCGTTCGTCCTTAGGAAAAATTATGTCACCGAAAAACACTAGCAAACGCGATCCGGATACTTGGCCTGGATCGCGTTTCCAAGGCCAAAACTCGACTAAGACGTTTATAACAAGGGAACGCGATCCGGAATCATAGCCGGGATCGCGTTCATCTGTTCTTCAGCTCAAGAACAGACCTGAACGAACCCTAACTCCATTTTCATTATTCAAGCTCTTCAAACTCAATTCTAATGCATCTAACAAGTTAAGAATCATACATATGATTACATGTCACAAGTAGTTACCATCTAAAACTCAAGAATCATCTCAAATTATCAATTTCATCATTTATTCTAAGAATTGAGGTTATGCATTAAAATCACTTACAAAGCAAGGAAGAACAAGATGATAAAGCTAGATGATGATGATGATACAAGTAGAAGATCACACCTTAATTTGATGATTTAATCCAAGATATAATTTAGGGTTTATGTGTTTTATTTGAAAGGAATTTGGGAAAGGAAATGAGAATTTGTAAAGTGATCCAGAGGTTAGGTCGGTCCTCATTAAAACCGGCCTACAACTTTGAGTACTTAATACCCGCTCTAAATCTATTGTCTGGCACCTAATTGCTAAATGCTAGAAATTCATTTTATTGTACCGTCAACTTTAATATATTAAAACAAGCAACATTTCATTATCCACAATAAGTCCTAAGACCTATTTCGCCAACTTTCACAATTAAACAATTATATCGCAAAATTATTTAAAACTATTAAATACACAATTATAAATAGAAAAATACCAGGCTACCGGAGAGTATGTTACAACGCTTGAAGCCGAGACGCTCTTCATGGATGCAGAAAAAGATCCTGGCAACATCTCTTTTCAGCAAATTCAGATTCTCAGCTTCATTGCAGCTCGCTATCTGGGGAGTGTCCTTACCCTTTACCCTCTTTTGATTATGATTCTGTATATTATTTTCTTTGTTAGTTTGTTAAAGTAATCTATACTCTATCCTAAGCTTATCACTAAGTGTGGGATTCCAGCCCAAAACAAACACTTGAGAAACATTTTCTTACATGTTCAAACTCTAAGTGTGGGATTTTACTTTCAGTAAATCTCAACTCAAGAGAACATTAGGGACAATGTTCCTCTAAGTGTGGGATAGCAGGTATAGAATACCTTGGTTAGTTTTTAATGATCTTTAATGTCCGAAATAGCAAACTCAGAAAATGTTCCTCAAATTTTTCAAAATTTTTCAAGAAAATTAATAAGTATGAACCTAATCACCTGATTAACTCTACTATTTTGAGTCATAATATCTTTTGAGAGGAGCTATTTTCAAATATGAGTAAGATATTTCGGAATCTAGGGAAAATAAGGTAGAAATTTCTTAAGTAAGAAATGATAATCTAAAAGGAGCATGACGAAGCACATACAACCCTATTTGCAGTGAGGTATCTTGAGCCTAAAAGCATTCATCTTTAATGCTTCACTATTCATTTCTTGTGTGTGCCGATGCATGCATCTCTGAATTAGAACTTGCTCTTGACATACGATTCGAGACCACATTGGTGTGTACCGTACGCGGTATAGGTGCAATTAGATGACCTTGACATTCCCTAGGATATAACCCCCTTTTTACATATCTTTTCAAGCCCAAAACCCTTCCGATACTCATTTTTAGTATCGACGATCCACCTAGTAAACCCTGTTGAGCCTAAACCTTTCGTTTCATAAAACCCTCATCTTTAAACCCTACTTCCCAAAAATATCCCCAAAACTTATCTTAGAATTTCTGAGGTTATGAAGAACATCTTTTAGAATGTCCACTTCACTTATCCTACCCTTTCGTGTTCTCCAAAAAGTCATCTCTCGTGAGAATCCTTGGTGTGTAAAATTGACACCGCGAAAAGGCTCGAAATCATCAAGATAGGGGATTTCTGAAAGAATCAAAAGAAGAAAATATCCTTGGAAATTCTCTGGCAAAGAAGTTCTGAAGAAGAAAAAGAAAAAAAAATATAGAAAAATAGAAAAAGAAAATAAAAAGAAAATAAAAAGAAGAAAAAGCAGAAAAGAAAAGAAAAATAGTTCCGCAAGAATAAAGCTAAAGTCCTTCGAAATATCATCCTCGCAAGAAAAATCTGATAGAAGACAAACAGCTATCTCTTTTCCGTTCTAAATAAAGTTGTTCATGATCTCAGTAGTTTTAAGATAAGAAAAACCCTTACAACCCAAAAATACCACTTTCCATACCCTTCAACCTTTACCAAACACTACAACCCTCATGAATGTCTTGGGATAATTAGCACCGTCCTCACCGTCCTCACCTAAGTGGTGGAGATCCGATTCTCGATCAAGCCTATGACGATGAGTGCTGCATGACTGGCTATTTGAGCGATTTCATTTGTTCTAGATCGATAGGAAACCCGATACACTTTGAGTGAATTGAGTGACCACCTTTTGTGAGATTGCCTAGTCATGTGTACTCCAAGATCATGAGATTTGGAAGTATGCCTAAGAGAATCTTTTCTTGTTTAAGGAAGGATCATCTTATCTTTCCCTACATTTCTGAAACTATCTTATTTGCATCTGGGAGTGGTAACTCTTAAAACATGTTGTGACTCGCTCTAAAATGTTTTAAAATGTTTTCAAAAACTGAGTGTTGCTTGAGGACAAGCAACGTCTAAGTGTGGGATAACTTGATGTGACGCAAAAAGTCATGTTTTTAAGTACGATATTCCACACTTTTTGGGCACATCTTTAGTGAAAACATTCCAAAACAATCATTATTTACTAAAATTCACTAAAGTGCTCCAAATATAGGCGTTGCTGCAAAAATCACTAAAAACGTCCAAATAACGAGCAAAACAGAGCGAATAAACAACAACCAATTCTCACACCCTCATTTACCTTATGTTAAGCACATTCTAACCTTATGGTATGATGTAATAGGTAAAAACGAGACGGGAGAATCAAGAATCATGCAAATTGGATAAAGAACGGAAGAGATACGGCTTCTACAGATCGTTAAAAGTCATTCCGGATATTCCTGAGATATACAAATCCAATTTCTGTGAAATTAACACCATTAGAAGCGTAACGGAATTACGAGATCGTGGGCGAAAGAGTCAGGTCAAACGGACGTGTAACGAAGGAGATACGGGCGTTTTAAGCAACGAACGAAATCAGACGGAGACCGTATACGGCCCTGGACACCGTATACGGCCCTACCAAGACCGTATACGGCCCTTGAAAGACCGTATACGGCCCCTGCAAGGCCGTATACGGCCCTCCCTACCCCAATTGGTGCTCGTTTGTGCTTCGTTTGCTTGTACGTTGGTGCTTCGCGACTTGTACGGCTGATTTGGGACTTTGCCTATAAATAGGAGTCACCTCCTCCACATTTTGACACACCATTCTTCATTCCACTCATTTCCTCACTCTCACTTTCTCTCTCACACACTCTCTCTCTCTCTACTCTCTCTTTCTTCATTTTCTCTCTCTAGAATTAGGGTTAGCATCAGTTAGTTCTCAGTTAATATTTAACTGGGACTAACGGAGGGACTACTTTTGTAATAGCGTAGGGAATAGTTCAGGGGCTTATTTGTAATATTGTCGAAGATATTGCGGAGATTCTGCTTGTACTCTCTCTCTAACGTTTATTCAATCTACGCTTTATTAACGGTTACTTCTTTCCTTATCTATTATAATGATGATTGCTATTGTTATTATGCTAGATTTAGGATATGTTATTATGCGTAGTGAGTAGTTATATTGTGTGTTTGTGGTGATGTAGTTAGTCGTTAATTGGGATGATGTCATTATGAAACAACGGAAGTAACGTTATACGGCTTTCATTTGTATAGCGCCGGAAACATCACTAATGTGTGGAGTACGGAACGTGGAAGCTATGAAAGTCGTGGTCACAATCTGTTGTGGATTAATGTTCCCAACAATTATATTATAAATAAAAACTCGATGCTTTGATTACGCGTTCCATCTATGATTTTAAACCACATATTCAACTAACGCCTTTCCACCAATAAATGTGGTTAAAACCTTTTGATAAGACGTCATATCGGGGGTAATTAATTATCTGTGTTTTGGTTTTGGATCTGTGGAAATACTTTATACGTACTGTAAACCGTGAATAAACTTCTGATTAAATATCTGTGTTCAAATAACATGGTCTGGTTTTGAAGCCGTGGAAATGTTGTTTTAAACAAGTATTGTACACTGTGAATAAACTAGGGATTTATTGGTTAAATACAAGTGAGGGCTGGTTTAAATCATAAATGGGGGATCTCTAATCTAAAATACAAACTCAGTTTATGAATCCAGAAAGGAAGACGAGGAATCATCGAGTATTCCAAATTTGTCTATCACCCCTGGATTCTACAAAACCATTGATGGAAAGTAATCAAACACCAACCAAGTCTTAAACCTAAATGTTTTATTCAATTGAGTATCACTGTGGTGTTAAGAACGGTCGGACCGTTAGTGGGTCTGTTACTCTATGCATGCGCCCAGGAATCTTCGTATTCCAGAAAAGGGTCACTGTTCCGTAACAGGGCAATGTTGAGAGTTGAGCAGCCTCCTCCGATCAGAATCACGATAGCCTAGTTACTCAGTGACATACTGATTGAGCAAATCAATCAGTAGGGTGCTAGTGCTTACACCACAAATACTTAAGACAAATAAAATACAAATCTTTAGAAAGACGTTTTCATAACTTAAACTAAAACATCATCCCAATGCAAGGCTAACGAAGTCACAACAAACACCCCCTCTATCCTGACTGCTATCCCTTTATTTTAGTTTTATTGCGTAGTTTAATTAGTAGTATAATTTAGAAAACAAACAAAAACAAACCTCCAACTGCTTTTAAAACAACCTTCACTAGCTAGATTCGGACATCTTGATTTCTCTGTTTCACAATACCGTTGGTTTTAAAGAACGACCCTAGGTCATACTTGCTGCTATACACCTTTAGCACTGGTAAACTTAGGCCCCAGCATTTACAAATTTAAAACTCCACTGACACGTCGCCAGTAGTCGGTGCAACGACAGGTTAATTCCTAACCGACCGCTGGTGGCGCGTCAAGTTTCAAAAACTTGTCGTCCCTTGATCAGTCACGGTCGTCAACGCAACGGAAAGAGGACACGGCAGTGGAGTTTTAAATTTATAAGAGCTGGGGACCTAAGTTTTACTACGGCTGTATAGCAGCAGTATGACCTAGGGTCGTTCTTCAAGCTAATCGTATTGTGAAACGGGAGTATCAAGACAAGTCGTTTATTTTAGTGATGGGATTTTTAAAACAGAGTTTGAGTGGGTTTTTGTTACTTAGGTCCGTATTTTAAAGCAATTAAATAAAAAGTAAATAAATGGAAAATAGAAATAGGGATGAAATCAGTATGGAGGATATGTGTCTGTTATGACTTCGTTAGCTTTTGCCGGGGTGATGCTAGGGTTTTGATATGAAAACGTCTTTTAAAGGTTTGTGTCTTATCTAAGCTTAATTGTTCGTAGTGTAAACACTAGTACCCTACTGATTGGGGAAACCAATTAGTATGTCACTGAATACTAGGCCAAGTTGAGTCTGATCGGAGGAGGATGCTCAACTCTTCAACGTTATCCAGTGATGGAGTAACGACCCTTCTTGGAATATTAGTTCCTGGGTGCATGAGATAGAGTAACATACCCACTAAGGTTCCGACCTTTCTTAACACTACGAGGATAACAAAGTTAGACAAGGCATTTAAGATTAAGACTTGGTTTTGGTGACTATTAACTTTGTATTAATGGTTATATTTTAGTCTAGAGCTTTCATCACGGTGTACAGTGCGACTATGCATTTCCACAGTTTTCCAGACCCAAGATGTACTAACGGTGTACAGTGCATCTGAGCATTTCCACAGTGTTCCTGATCTTTAGGTGTACTAACGGTGTACAGTGCGATCAAACATTTCCACAGCTTTGAAGTCAAACCAGGATGTGACACAGTCTTCAACCACCGACATTTCCTTAGCTCTACGTATTTGTACTTCACCAAAGGTGTTTCCAACGTTACACGAAGTACAGTGCCGTTTATCGTGGTCTTTCCGGGGTCACATACTTTATGGTCACTCTAGACTAGTTTAAACTACGTTTGTATTAAAGTCCAACCATCTATGATATAAACCAGCCCTCACTATTTCCCAATAAATCCCTGATTGATTCACGGTGTACTATACGAAAGGTTTTAAATAGTATTTCCACAGTTACGCAATTCAGACCATGTTTACAGTTTCAGAAAACATAGATAGGTAGTGACCGTTTGATCAAGGTTCGCGACTCCTTGTCATAAAGGTTCTAACAACGTTTAATTGGAGGAAAGGCGATTTGGTTTAGAAATTCATAAATACAAGATTAATGGATCACCGGTTTTCATTTATATAATATAACTGGAAACATTATTTCCACAACGGATTGTGCCCACGACTTTCATAGCTTCCACGTTCCGTACTACACACATAAGTGATGATTCCGGCGCTATACAAATGAAAGCCGTATAACGTTACCTCCGTTATTTCATAATGTTATCCAATTATATGTTTAAAGCAGCATCACCCCACACATATATAAACTAACTACATCATAACAAACACACAAGGAAACTACTCACTACGCATAATAACAGATCCTAAATCTAGCATAATAACAATAGCAATTATCATTATAACAGATAAGGAAAGAAGTAACCGTTAATAAAGCGTAGATTGAATAAGCGTTTAGAGAGAGAGTACAAGCAGAACTTCCGCAATATCCTTGATAATATTACAATAAAAGCCCCTGGACTATTCCCTATGCTATTACAAAAGTAGCCCCTCCGTTAGTTTCAGTTAAACATTAACTGAGAACTAACTGGATCTAACCCTAATTTCTAGAGAGAGAAAGAAAGAAAGAGAGTTTAGAGAGAGAGAGAGTGTGTGAGAGAGAAAGTGGAAATGGAGAAATGAATGGAATGGTGAAGTGTCTGGAATGATGGAGGGGTGGCCTCCTATTTATAGGCAAAGCTTGAAATCAGCCGAACAACTCGCGAAGCACGCACGTACAAGCAAACGAAGCACAAACGAGCAGCATATGGGGGACATAGGGCCGTATACGGCCTTCATAGGGCCGTATACGGTGAATAAAGGGCCATATACGGTCTATGAAGGGCCGTATACGGAGGCTAAGGCCGTATACGGCTTCCGTCTGATTTCGTTCGTTGCTTAAAACGCCCGTATCTCCTTCGTTATGCGTCCGTTTGACCTGATTCTTTCGCCTGTGTCTTCGTAATTCCGTTACGCTTCTAATGGTGCCAATCTCACTGAAATTGGATGTGTACAACTTTAGCATAGCCGAAATCACTTTATAGGAGTTTGTAATCGTCCAGTCTTTTCCGTCCTTTGTCCGATTTGCATGATTCTTGATTTTCTCATCTCGATTTTACATATTACATCATATCATAAGGTTAGAATATGTTTATCATAGGATAAATGAGGGTGCGAGAGTTGGTTGCTGTTTATTTGCTCCGTTTTGTTCGTTATTCGGATGTTTTTACTGATTTTTGTAGCAACGTCTATTTTCTGAGCACTTTAGTGAATTTTGGTAAATAATGATTGTTTTGGAATGTTTTCACTAAAGATGTGCCCAAAAAATGTGGAATAATGGCTTTGAAAACATTACTTTTTGCGTCACATCAAGTTCTCACACATTCTCTCTCTAGCACTACTCTTAGGAGTTAGAGGAGAATTATTCTTGTAGTTAGTTCCTCTCTCTAGTTTCTCTCTCTAGCACTACTCTTAGGAGTTAGAGGATAACTAGAGAGAGATTAGTTATGTAGTTAATTAGTAGAAGCTAGCATTGTAATACTTGGATATTGTACGAAGAAATACAAGTTGTTATTCTGCTCGCAATTCGTATCGGTATTATCTATCCTTTCTATTATTAATTTGTCATATTGTTCTTGTTTGATGTATGTGATTTATTAATATTAGAAATGTTTATTGTTATGCATTGTGAGTAGTGTGCTTGTATGTTTGTCATGATTTAAATAGTAGTGATGATGTTACTGCAAATATATGATATTGGGATAATATCATTATGAAACAACGGAGGTAACGTTATACGGCTTTCATTTGTATAGCGCCGGAAACATCACGAATGTGTGGAGTACGGAACGTGGAAGCTATGAAAGTCGTGGGCACAATCCGTTGGGAAATAATGTCCCGATTATTATATAATTGGGAGTTGTTATACTTTGTTATATGTCTAAACTTATCCTGAATATAGATCTAGTGTCTCTTACCCTTTCCAGACTTTCACGTGACTGTTGCCCTTAGGATAGGACTTTGCAAACCCTAATACTACGTAAATATAGTTATCTCCAGTTACAGTATGAAGATATGAACTTTCCATAAAACGGCACAGTACTTCGTATAGCGTTGGAAACACCACTAGTGGAGTACAAATACGTGGAAGCTAAGGAAATGCCGTAGGACTGTTTCATCGTGGATTACCTAGAAGTGACCCTTCTAGAACTTGGGTCTAGGAATTAAAGCTGTGGAAATGCTCGTTGCCCTGTACACCGTTATTACACCTAAGATCTGGAAAACTGTGGAAATGCTTAAATGCCCGGTACACCGTTAGTACATCTAGGATTTGGAACACTATGGAAATGCCTAATTGCCTTGTACACCGTGATTATTCCTAGGGATGAACGCCTGCATGTAAAGGAGGGTCTATGTTTATGATGGTAGAATATATGCTTCAATGAATGAATACAGAGTTCTGTCAAGAGGGCTTAATGCTCCATAAACATTGCTTAACTCTACAATACCGATAGTTTAGAATAACAACAGTTAACAACCAGTACACAGTTAGATAATAACAAATAGACTTAGGGGTTAAGAAAGGTCAGTAAATACAATTGCGGCCTGTTGCCTTATGCCTGCTCCCTAGATAAATCAAGGGTGACTTTTGTAACACCCCCAAATTCGTCGATTTTGTTTAGCGGAAGCATTTAGTTTAAGTACGGGGGTGCCACAATAACAAAGTGCATGCATACGTATCAGAGCTTATGATTACAACAGAACATAATATATTAAGATGCCAAAAGTATTAATTACAATGTTTACGATTCATCGAATCGTACAAGTTAAAAGTAATAAGTTTACAAAAGTAGATTTCTGAAATATGACTAAAACATTTCAGTTATACTAAAGAAATCCATGTGTTTCCAAAAAAGTTGGCATCCTAAAACTTCACGGGTCGCCTAATTCTCCATGTGTGTTGGCGATTCTTACATGCGCAGCTAATTCCCTGAAAAACATAGTAAAAGTCAACAACTAGGTTGAGTGAATTCACAGGTTTAAGTTTACACAAGTTAAATCAAGTTTGTAGCACAGTTGTTATCCAAAAACGTTCACAAATAGTATTGCCATAATAGTCGAGACTAAGTTTAGTGGAATGCCATCCAAATACAAGTTTTATGGGTTGTTCGCCCAAAGTTCAAGTTTAGTGGGTTGTTCGCCCAAAGTTCAAGTTTAGTGGGTTGTTCGCCCAAAGTTCAAGTTTAAAACACGTGCTGGTCGTTCTCCAGCAATTTACAAACAAACAGTACCGGTCGTTCTCCGGCCAAATACGCACGGGTCGTTCTCCCGTTCAACAAAACAGTTTACCGGTCGTTCTCCGGTCTAGTTACGCACGGGTCGTTCTCCCGTCCAACAAACGCATGGGTCGTTCTCCCATCCAAGACGCACGGGTCGTTCTCCCGTCCCTTGGCCAGTCGTTCTCTGGCACTAAAATACGTAGCTGGTCGTTCTCCAGCGCTTATATAAAAGTACCGGTCGTTCTCCGGTATACCAAACAAGTTTAAAGGTTTACAGTCGTTTGCAAAACAATTTACCAGTCGTTCCCCGGTCTAGTTAAAACAGTTTATCGAATAAGTTATCCCATTTGTTCAGTGTGTCAATATAAAAATGTTGTTTCATAAACACCAGTTTGTTCAGTAGTTTAATAGTTCAAAGTACTCTAATTGTTCGAGTAAACAAGTATGATAAACAATCATATAAGTAAAAGCAGTTATGGCAATAAGTAAAACAGTTGACTATGTTTTCCACCCCTGTTCAAAAGTAGTTAAATCAGTAAAAGTAGGGGCTGTGAACTCACCTGTTGAGTTAATTAGAAATGTGTAAGCGCTAGCAAAGCGTAGTCCGGGTAAGTCACTAACATCCTAAACGTAGGAAATAGTCATATAAGTGGTTGGATAACAATCCAAACCATGTTACTCGTTCATCCATGAAAGATCATTGTTTATTTGTAAATTCGTACGACTCGTTGGTGATGGTTTTGTAAAAATATTTCAAAGTATTGTTATAAGGTTCTGAAACTTGTGACGTCGCAGTGGGACATAGCAGTAATACGTAGCAGTGGGACGTAGCAGTGGGACGTAGCAGTGGGACGTAGCAGTGGGACGTAGCAGTGGGACGTCGCATGGGACGTCGTGTGGGACGTCGTGTGGGACGTCGTGTGGGACGTTGCGTGGGACGTCGCGTGGGACGTCGCGTGGGACGTCGCGTGGGACGTCGTGTGGGACGTCGTGTGGGACGTCGCAGTGGGACGTCGCAGTGGGACGTAGCAGTGGGACGTATCAGTGGGACGTAGCAGTGAGACGTAGCAGTGGGACGTCGCGTGTAACGTCGCAAATCGCCTGGGACTAATGCGACGTTACGGTCTGTTCATCCGAAAATCGAGATTTTTAACTCAAAAATGCTTAGATCTTTCATATAATGACTTGTAACATGATTGTAAGCTATTATAATGAAGTAAAAGTGAAAAGTTTAGTGTTTTCTTACCCAAAAAGTGTTAGATCAGAAAATTAGGTGGATGATGAAGATGATGATGAAAATGGTGATTTTGAGCTTGAATCCTTGTGTAGATGATGATGATGACGAGTTTGATGATGTTGTGTGTCCGATTTGTTGTTGTTTTTGTTGATTTTGTAGTTGTTTTTAGTGGTTTTTAGAGAGAGAGAAAGTTGAGAGAAAAGAGAGTAAAGAGAGAGAAATGAGATGGTGAAAATGAAAGAAAGGAGGGGATGAGGAGGGGGTTTTGTCTCCCTTTTTCGTCCCCCGTGGTTGCGCTCCGTGTTTGTTTACCCGATCGTTAACTGTTACTTTATTTTAACTAATATATTTTTAATTACATATTTCATTATATTTTTAATTAGGATCTTTTTATGAAACCAAATTAATTTAGTTATAAAATTTTAACTTTGTTTTATTTTAATTATACAAGTTTACGTTTTTCGTTATAAAATGATATGTAAATATTATCGGCATAATATTTAATTGTTAATATCGTTATTTAAATATTTCGTTTTATTAAATAATTTTGTTCACCAACAGTCGTATATTTTTGTCGCGTTTGTTTTCAGATTGTTCAGTACGTAATTACAACTAATTACGAATACGTAATACTACGCGTATTATCTAGTTGGGCTTTGCTAGACTTACCTCTAAAATGTGTTGTGAATTCACTCAAGTAGGGAATTAGCCTAATAATGCAAGTGATTAATGTTTATAATTGCGTTTAAATTTGCGGGGTGTTACATTCTCCCCATGTTAGAGAAATCTCGTCCCGAGATTTAAAATCAAGTCGGATCGCCCGAAGCGTATGTTCTCCGAATAAGTCACGTCGTCGATAATAATACCAATTTACATGGCGTTCAATTGTTGCCAGAAAGGTTTTAACCAGTTTAGTATACTCGCGGTATAGTTTAAATAGTTATGCGTTCGATAATGGTCGAAGTTTACCAAGCGTTAAGTTTGAATAGACATTCGTAATAAACGTATGTTAAATCGTAGCAACAGCTGTTAAGACATACCGTGTTAGCCGAGGTCTGCAACCGTTTCCGGTGCACGGAGGATGTATGCGCGGCTTGGGGTGTAGCCCTTGTTAATGACGCGGTTGTTGTTCTGATTGTTGTTCTGGTTGGTGTTCAGTTTTGGACATTGATTTCGAAAGTGTCCAGATTCACCGCACTCGTAGCACGCATTTGATCGAGGGAGAGGGGCTGTTTTACAGTTTTGGGCCAAATGACCCCAGTGTTTGCAATCTTGGCAAAAGGCGCAATTGCCGGCATGATGCATTCCGCACTTGTCGCATTTTGGTTTGTTGCCAAGATAGGTTTTGGGTCCAGGGTTGGTGATCGCGGCGAAGGCTCGGGTGTTTCCCGGGTTCCTGTTTTGTTGACCCTGACGGTCGTTATCCTCGTTGTTCCATTTGCGTTTGTGGGTTCCAGAGTCGCCCGCATCAGTACGGGTAGGTTCAGCTTTCCCAGTAGTAGTTTTCAAAGTGCCGATCAGAATGGCGTCGTCGGTTAAGCTTTGAGCCAGATCAACTGCGCTCCTAAAAGTGGCGGGTTTGGAGGACATAACCATGCCTCGGATTTGTGGTGCCAAACCCTTGTTGTAACGCTCAATGCGTTTGCTCTCGGGGGTTACCATGTGAGGCACCAGACGTGCAAGTTCCTGGAATCTAGTTGTGTAACCGGAAATGTCAGCGCCGATCATTTGAATGTTCCAAAACTCGGTTTCAAGTTTCTGCATCTCGTTGGGAGGGCAAAATTCCTCCATCAGCATCTGTTTCAGAGTTTCCCAAGTCATGGAGTAAGCAGCTGGACGTCCAATAATCTGGACCTGAGCGTTCCACCAGGTTAACGCTTTGTCAGCTAAGGTACATGTGGCGTACTTCACGATTTTGTCGGTGGCGTAGTCGCTGATATCGATCACCGATTCCATTTTCTCAATCCAGTGGATCAAGCCGATGGCCCCTTCGGTCCCGGTGAAGGAGCTGGGTTTACAAGATTGGAAGGTTTTGTATGAACACCCCTGTTGGGTATTTGCCGGGGTTTCGCTATTGACAGGTGTGGCTCCACTGTTGTTTGCCACGTTGTCTCGATTTCGGCTGGCCTCGTACTGAGCAATAGCTTCAGCCACGCGGCGTTCAATGATTTGTTTGGTTGTTTCGACGACAGGAGGTGTGTTTGTTTGGCGACTGTTGCGGGTCTTTCTTTGTTTAGGCGGAATGCTGACGTTCTGCGAGTAATGAAATGCAGAAGTCAATGCCAATGAAAAGATGTGAAGAATAAAGTTTCACATAGTTTTAGTTATCGAATAATTGAGAAGAAATGACAAGATCCCCATCACATATCTTACGACTATGAAACACCCATATGTACTTAGTATAATATAATCACGTTGGCCAGGCGTCATTATATGATGCTAAATACATACTTCTTTTCATCAATCGTTTAATACGATCAGGTTCATATGGGTTTTGAATGAAAGTGAACAGTTCAGACATAGTACGGTTCGACAAAGGAATCACGTGTATCGATGTGTCGTGACGATAGTTAGACGTATGCAAATGTGTGTATGCATGTGCGTCCTAGCCAAGGCTATAGTCTAGGTCTCTAAGGTCTCTAAGTCACCTAAGAAATCTAGTTCGCTATAACCAATGGCTCTGATACCAATCTGTAACACCCCCAAATTCGTCGATTTTGTTTAGCGGAAGCATTTAGTTTAAGTACGGGGGTGCCACAATAACAAAGTGCATGCATACGTATCAGAGCTTATGATTACAACAGAACATAATATATTAAGATGCCAAAAGTATTAATTACAATGTTTACGATTCATCGAATCGTACAAGTTAAAAGTAATAAGTTTACAAAAGTAGATTTCTGAAATATGACTAAAACATTTCAGTTATACTAAAGAAATCCATGTGTTTCCAAAAAGTTGGCATCCTAAAACTTCACGGGTCGCCTAATTCTCCATGTGTGTTGGCGATTCTTACATGCGCAGCTAATTCCCTGAAAAACATAGTAAAAGTCAACAACTAGGTTGAGTGAATTCACAGGTTTAAGTTTACACAAGTTAAATCAAGTTTGTAGCACAGTTGTTATCCAAAAACGTTCACAAATAGTATTGCCATAATAGTCGAGAATAAGTTTAGTGGAATGCCATCCAAATACAAGTTTTGTGGGTTGTTCGCCCAAAGTTCAAGTTTAGTGGGTTGTTCGCCCAAAGTTCAAGTTTAGTGGGTTGTTCGCCCAAAGTTCAAGTTTAAAACACGTGCTGGTCGTTCACCAGCAATTTACAAACAAACAGTACCGGTCGTTCTCCGGCCAAATACGCACGGGTCGTTCTCCCGTTCAACAAAACAGTTTACCGGTCGTTCTCCGGTCTAGTTACGCACGGGTCGTTCTCCCGTCCAACAAACGCATGGGTCGTTCTCCCATCCAAGACGCACGGGTCGTTCTCCCGTCCCTTGGCCAGTCGTTCTCTGGCACTAAAATACGTAGCTGGTCGTTCTCCAGCGCTTATATAAAAGTACCGGTCGTTCTCCGGTATACCAAACAAGTTTAAAGGTTTACAGTCTTTTGCAAAACAATTTACCGGTCATTCCCCGGTCAAGTTAAAACAGTTTATCGAATAAGTTATCCCATTTGTTCAGTGTGTCAATATAAAAATGTTGTTTCATAAACACCAGTTTGTTCAATAGTTTAATAGTTCAAAGTACTCTAATTGTTCGAGTAAACAAGTATGATAAACAATCATATAAGTAAAAGCAGTTATGGCAATAAGTAAAATAGTTGACTATGTTTTCCACCCCTGTTCAAAAGTAGTTAAATCAGTAAAAGTAGGGGCTGTAAACTCACCTGTTGAGTTAATTAGAAATGTGTAAGCGCTAGCAAAGCGTAGTCCGGGTAAGTCACTAACATCCTAAACGTAGGAAATAGTCGTATAAGTGGTTGGATAACAATCTAAACCATGTTACTCGTTCATCCATGAAAGATCATTGTTTATTTGTAAATTCGTACGACTCATTGGTGATGGTTTTGTAAAAATATTTCAAAGTATTGTTATAAGGTTCTGAAACTTGCGACGTCGCAGTGGGACGTAGCAGTAGGACTTAGCAGTGGGACGTAGCAGTGGGACGTAGCAGTGGGACGTAGCAGTGGGACGTAGCAGTGGGACGTCGCGTGGGACGTCGCAGTGGGACGTCGTGTGGGACGACGCGTGGGACGTCGTGTGGGACGTCGCGTGGGACGTCGCGTGGGACGTCGTGTGGGACGTCGTGTGGGACGTCGCAGTGGGACGTCGCAGTGGGACGTAGCAGTGGGACGTAGCAGTGGGACGTAGCAGTGAGACGTAGCAGTGGGACGTCGCGTGTAACGTCGCAAATCGCCTGGGACTAATGCGACATTACGGTCTGTTCATCCGAAAATCGAGATTTTTAACTCAAAAATGCTTAGATCTTTCATATAATGACTTGTAACATGATTGTAAGCTATTATAATGAAGTAAAAGTGAAAAGTTTAGTGTTTTCTTACCCAAAAAGTGTTAGATCCGAAAATTAGGTGTATGATGAAGATGATGATGAAAATGGTGATTTTGAGCTTGAATCCTTGTGTAGATGATGATGATGACGAGTTTGATGATGTTGTGTGTCCGATTTGTTGTTGTTTTTGTTGATTTTGTAGTTGTTTTTAGTGGTTTTTAGAGAGAGAGAAAGTTGAGAGAAAAGAGAGTAAAGAGAGAGAAATGAGATGGTGAAAATGAAAGAAAGGAGGGGATGAGGAGGGGGTTTTGTCTCCCTTTTTCGTCCCCCGTGGTTGCGCTCCGTATTTATTTACCCGATCGTTAACTGTTACTTTATTTTAACTAATATATTTTTAATTACATATTTCATTATATTTTTAATTATGATCTTTTTATGAAACGAAATTAATTTAGTTATAAAATTTTAACTTTGTTTTATTTTAATTATACAAGTTTACGTTTTTCGTTATAAAATGATATGTAAATATTATCGGCATAATATTTAATTGTTAATATCGTTATTTAAATATTTCGTTTTATTAAATAATTTTGTTCACCAACAGTCGTATATTTTTGTCGCGTTTGTTTTCAGATTGTTCAGTACGTAATTACAACTAATTACGAATACGTAATACTACGCGTATTATCTAGTTGGGCTTTGCTAGACTTACCTCTAAAATGTGTTGTGAATTCACTCAAGTAGGGAATTAGCCTAATAATGCAAGTGATTAATGTTTATAATTGCGTTTAAATTTGCGGGGTGTTACAACTTTGTCTTATTCAAGCAAAAGTTCAGGGGGGTTTGAAAACAGTCTGATCTGATCAGGGTTCATGATAGCCTAGGTACTCAGTGACATACGTATTTAGATCCGGAGCTAAATAAGTAGGGTCCTAGTGTTTACAACTAAGTTTATCTGTCTGTTAAATGACTGTGTCCCCAATAAGCATCATCCTAACTGTATGCTATCCTAAATCATGGTGAACCACGTCTTTGTTATGTTTAAGTGTTACATATATGCTAGCTTCCCTTTACTTTTATGCTTTATTAGTTTAGTAGTTTTAATTAAATGAAAACCCAAAAACAATCACCTATCCACTTATCCAAAACCCTAGCTTGATTACTAAGTTATCCGAACTAGCTCTGTTTCAATTCTGCCGTCGTGAGGAACGACCATGGATCATCCTTACCATATACTAGTATCAGGTATTCGTACCAAGTACCAGTAGATAGTACGGAGGATTAGGCTCCCCCGACAAAATATAAATTTAAAACTACCACCTGACGCCGCGCCCAGCGGAAAGGTCCGCAACGACGGGAAGCGATTCCTGATCTGACCGTTGGACGCGCGTCAAGTTTTTGGCGCCGCTGCCGAGGACGGTAGTACGATTCGGAGCCTGTTTAGACAAATTTAGTTTTTAAGCGATCCTTTTGGATTGGGATCCACCATCCCTATCAAAAGTTACTTTCTGCCCGTAAATTAGTTAGATTAAGTTAGCGTAGCGTAGTTTAAATTAATTTCCCTTCTCACCCCAACTTTAATTCTAAAACCTTATTCTTGTGTTGTCTTTACTGATAACTTGGCAATGGTAACTGTACAACAACTAATTGATCAATTGGAAAGTCTCATTAATTTAAACCAAGATAGACGTAGGAGTGATGCCCACTTAGATAATGAATGTCAAATGTATAGTATGACTTATCCGGATAACATAGGGTATTTAGATCTTCAATCACAATACCAATATGACCCTTATGCTGTCCAACAACATCAAAACCAACCTTACTATCCTGACCCATTCAATGTCTACCCACACTCATCTTACTCTGTACACGAACCACAACCGTATGAAAGTTCTAACTTGAGAGATATGCCCATAGCTTATCTTAGCAGTAATGCTACTCCTTAACCTTCTTACGACCCACTTGAACATTTACTTAAAGAACAAGAAGACATGCTTAGAAGATGTATTGATAAGCTGTCTAAAATAGAAACACTAGTCCAAGTGAGAAGTGAGAGAATTAGGAATCAAGTTACAACTGATTATAGGCTACAAGAAGATGAGAGGCACCCACACACCACATCTACATCACTTGACATAGACTTTCGTTCTCATGAGTCTGGTTGCAAAACTTCTTCAAATCCTACACCTACCCAATCTTCTAAGTCCTCATATCCACCCATTCTTAACCTATCTACGTCCGAGACCGACGAAGAGTTCATTCTAGAGGAACTTTCCGAACCACTGCAACTCGAAACTACTGGCCAGGGTGACGAGTATGACGAGGTAGACGAAGAAATAGAAATGGAGAACCCGGATGTGGAGATTTACAAAGAAGATTCAGCTTCAGAAGGACCAGAGGAATGTACACCAACTCTGAGTAGTGATCTCATTCTAATTCAAACCGACGTGGTTGATACTATCCCACAACAAGTTGTGTTTGATGATATCCCACATATCTTTCCGGATGAATCACCCATTGATCTAGTTGAACCTTCTATTGATATAGAGCCCACTACCCAAGTTGTCGATGAGAATGTTGTTACAAGATTGGAGACCATAACGGATACTGTCCCACCTCCATGCCCAGAGTACAACATTCTCATTGACCCAAAGACCATAGGAAGTAAGGCGGGTTCTGCGTCATGGTTTCCCTACAAACCTTCCCTCCACCACATAATGACATATACATCTTGGAGTAGTAAGGATTCCTTTGACCAACCCATTCCGACAATCCTATCTAAGGGCGTATTAGAAGTTGAGAGATTTGTCCTACCTCCGGTAAAACAATTCCCTCACTTTAAACCATCTCCTTATATTGGACATACCCTAGCCTTCACTTGCTTTAAACTCTTAGGTATGTACCAATATTACCCCTTGTGTCTACTGATGGATGCAAGGAAGCCTCTAGGATTGCCCGATAAATAGTGCTAGAGTCAAGCTAGAGACTCGAACAAAAACAAGCGCTTCTCGGGAGGCAACCCGTGTCTAACGTAGTTTTGGTAATAGTAATATGCTAACTCAATAAATAATGAAACCCTAAGATTAATGTTCTAAGTTTTCTTTATTTTTATGAACAAAAAGGATGGTTTGCGAAATTACTTCATTGAAAATTTTGTCAATACCTTAAAACTTCCTACTCCCGTTTGTTTGAACTTTATTGCAACATCTATTTTTAACCATTATCTAAAAATCTCAAGTTCTTAATGTCCCTTCACTCACAAACATGGAATCCTACTAGAATGAGAATTAGGAACCTTAGTAATCTTATACACCCATTCACATATTTCGAGCATTGGAGGTACTTACATATGTTTATGTGAACATACATAAAAGATCTTTAACTGAATTATCTGATAACCTGATTTGTATGTCAATGTGTGTATTATGCTCGAACTCGTTTAAAAATGTGTGCTTTGGAAATCTTTATACTTGGTTGCCTGATTTAAACTACTCATGCTAGTATTTCCATATCTATTGTTTGTGCTACGGTGAAATTATAGGCAACTAACACTTTTTGTGTGAGATTTGATTCCAAGTCATACACTAATTTGTTTCATCTACAAAGTACTCACTTTGATAGGTTATTTGCAAACTAGTGAGTCTATGATTTGGAAGATAATCACTTGTTTGTTAGATCACATTTGCTTGTTCTACTTGTACAAATGCCTAGCAAACAGGAACCGACGCCTATGGATAAAGGAATCGTTGAGTATAATGGGAAGACAACAAGGGGAGCTCACAGTTCATTAAATTTGAAAATCTTTGGAGCATTTCTTTGCAGGGGAGAGGAGATAACACTTCTAGACACAAAATTGAAGCTCTACTTGTGTCCGGAGGATGACATCACTTCATATTATTTTCTATCCTTTTGGAAGTCAAGCTCTCGACTATAAAAGCAGCGCTGCTCGGGAGGCAACCCGTGGAATAAGACGTGTTGAGAGAAAGTGTCAACAAGTGAAGAAAATCTCTGACTATCCTTCACACTTGAGCGTACCTAAAATACTTTATGAAAACTTCTCCGGAATTACAACTCATTTGCAAATAAATCACTGGTCTTAGAAAATAGGGAAATCACTTTGAAAACTGATAATTCCTGTGTTTCGAGCATTTGAGGTACTTGCACACTACTTTTATGCATTATGCTCGAACTCGTTTAAAAACACATGTTTTATAAAACTGATTTGTAATAGAAAACATCTTTTCAAAATTCTGAGACAGTGATTTTTCTTTCCATTTGCAATAAAAACCGAGTTTGTAAAAATGGTACGTCCAATGTGTTCACACTTACGAGAATAATTCACAAGAGAATGATGGATGAATAAACCAATAGCAAGATGCTTGAAGCCAAGCCGATCTTCATGGATGCAGAAAAGGATCTTGGCAACATCTCTTTTCAGTAAATTCAGACTCTCAGCTTCAGTGCAGCTCGCTATCTGGGGAGTGTCTTAACCCTTTACCCTCTTTTGTTTATGATTCAGTATATTATTTGCTTTGTTAAGTTTGTTAAGTAGTCTATACTCTATCCTAAGCTTATCACTAAGTGTGGGATTCCAGCCCAAAACAAACACTTGAGAAACATTTTCTTATGTTCAAACTCTAAGTGTGGGATTATACTTTTAGTAAATCTCAACTCAAGAGAACATTAGGGACAATGTTCCTCTAAGTGTGGGATAGCAGGTATAGAATACCTTGGTTAGTTTTTATGATCTTTAATGTCCGAAATAGTAAACTCAGAAAATGTTCCTCAAATTTTTCAAAAATTTTCAAGAAAATCTAAAAAGTACGAGCCTAATCTCTCGATTAACTCTACTATTTTGAGTCATAATATCTTTTGAGAGGAGCTATCTTCAAATATGAGTAATATATTTCGGAATCTAGGGAAAATAAGGTAGAAATTTTTTAAGCAAGAAATGATAATCTAATAGGAGCATGACGAAGCACATACAACCCTATTTGCAGTGAGGTATCTTGAGCCCAAAAGCATTCATCTTTAATGCTTCACTATTCATTTCTTGTGTGTGCCGATGCATGTATCTCTGAATTAGAACTTGCTCTTAACATACACTTCGAGACCACATTGGTGTGTACCGTACGCGGTATAGGTGCAATTAGATGACCTTGACATTCCCTAGGATTTAACCCTCTTTTACATATCTCTTCAAGCCCAAAACCCTTCCGATACTCATTTTTAGTATCGATGATCCGCCTAGTAAACCCTTTTGAGCCTAAACCTTTCGTTTCATTGAACCCTCATCTTTAAACCCTATTTCCCAAAATATCCCCAAACTTATCTTAGAATTTCTGAGGTTATGAAGAACATCTTTTAGAATATCTTATCCTACCCTTTCGTGCTCTCCAAAAAGATTGAAGAATGCTTGGTGTGAAAAATTGACACCGCGAAAAGACTCGAAATGTTCAAGATAAGGGATTTCTGAAAGAATAAAATATATATATATATATATCCTTGGAAATTCTCTGGCAAAGAAGTTCTGAAGAATAAAAGAAAATAGAAAAGTATAAAAGCAGAAAAAGAAAATAAAAAGAAGAAAAAGAAGAAAAAAAAAAGAAAGAAAAAAATAGTTCCACAAGAATAAAGCTTAAAGTCCTTTGAAGTATCGTCCTCACAAAGAAGATTCTGATAGAAGACCAACAGCTATCTCATTTCCGTTCTAAATAAAGTTGTTCATGATCTCAGTTGTTTTAAGATAAGCAACCCTTACAACCCAAATATACCACTATCCATACCCTTTAACCTCACCAAAAACTACAACCCTCATGAATGTCTTGGGATAATTAGCACCGTCCTCACCTAAGTGGCGGAGATCCGATTCTCGATCAAGCCTATGACGATGAGTGCTGCATGACTGGCTATTTGAGCGATTTCGTTTGTTCTAGATTGATAGGAAACCCGATACACTTTGAGTGAATTGAGTGACCACCTTTAGTGAGATCGCCTAGTCATGTGTACTCCAAGATCATGAGATTTGGAAGTATGCCTAAGAGAATCTTTTCTTGTTTATGAAAGGATCATCTTATCTTTCCTTATATTCTTGAAATTATCTTACTTACATCTGGAAGTGGTAACTCTTAAAACATGTTGTGACTCTCTCTAAAATGTTTTAAAATGTTTTCAAAAACTGAGTGTTGCTTGAGGACAAGCAACGTCTAAGTGTGGGATAACTTGATGTGACGCAAAAAGTCATGTTTTTAAGTATGATATTCCACACTTTTTGGACACATCTTTAGTGAAAACATTCCAAAACAATCTTTATTTACTAAAATTCACTAAAGTGCTCCAAATATAGGCGTTGCTACAAAAATCACTAAAAACGTCCAAATAACGAGCAAAACAGAGCGAATAAACAACAACCAATTCTCACACCCTCATTTACCTTATGTTAAGCACATTCTAACCTTATGGTATGTTGTAATAGGTAAAAACGAGATGGTAGAATAAAGAATCATGCAAATTGGGTGAAGAACGGAAGAGATACGGCTTCTACAGATCGTTAAAAGGCATTCCAAACATGCTTAAGCTACACACATCCAATTTCTATGAGATTGATACCATTAGAAGCGTAACGGAATTACGAAGCCGTGAGCGAAAGAATCGGGTCAAACGGACGTGTAACGAAGGAGATATGGCCGTTTTAAGCAACGCAGAAAAGCCGAAACACCACGTATACGGCCTTGGCAAGCCGTATACGGCCTTTACACACCGTATACGGCCTTGGCAAGCCGTATACGGCCCCCTATACCCCATATACGGTTTTTGGTGGTCTAGGGGTGGCTTGGTTGGCTTCCTTCATGCTTGGTTTGCTTGTACGATGCGTTTCGGTGCTTGTACGTATCAATTCCTTTGGCTCCAAGTTTGGCTTCAACTTTGGCTCCAAGATTGGATCCATGGCTCATTACTTTGGCTCCAAGTTGATCTTCACCTATAAATAGATGGCCTCCTCCACCATTTCATACACACCTCACACCTCACACCATTCTCATTTCTCATTTCTCACTTTCTCTCTCACACATTCTCTCTCTATCACTACTCTTAGGAGTTAGAGGAGAATTATTCTTGTAGTTAGTTCCTCTCTCTAGTTTCTCTCTCTAGCACTACTCTTAGGAGTTAGAGGATAACTAGAGAGAGATTAGTTATGTAGTTAATTAGTAGAAGCTAGCATTGTAATACTTGGATATTGTACGAAGAAATACAAGTTGTTATTCTGCTCGCAATTCGTATCGGTATTATCTATCCTTTCTATTATTAATTTGTCATATTGTTCTTGTTTGATGTATGTGATTTATTAATATTAAAAATGTTTATTGTTATGCATTGTGAGTAGTGTGCTTGTATGTTTGTCATGATTTAAATAGTAGTGATGATGTTACTGCAAATATATGATATTGGGATAATATCATTATGAAACAACGGAGGCAACGTTATACGGCTTTCATTTGTATAGCGCCGGAAACATCACGAATGTGTGGAGTACGGCACGTGGAAGCTATGAAAGTCGTGGGCACAATTCGTTGGGAAATAATGTCCCGATTATTATATAATTGGGAGTTGTTATACTTTGTTATCTGTCTAAACTTATCCTGAATATAGATCTAGTGTCTCTTACCCTTTCCAGACTTTCACGTGACTGTTGCCCTTAGGATAGGACTTTGCAAACCCTAATACTACGTAAATACAGTTATCTCCAGTTACAGTATGAAGCTATGAACTTTCCATAAAACGGCACAGTACTTCGTATAGCGTTGGAAACACCACTAGTGGAGTACAAATATGTGGAAGCTAAGGAAATGCCGTAGGACTGTTTCATCGTGGATTACCTAGAAGTGACCCTTCTAGAACTTGGGTCTAGGAATTAAAGCTGTGGAAATGCTCGTTGCCCTGTACACCGTTATTACACCTAAGATCTGGAAAACTGTGGAAATGCTTAAATGCCCGGTACACCGTTAGTACATCTAGGATTTGGAACACTGTGGAAATGCCTAATTGCCTTGTACACCGTGATTATTCCTAGGGATGAACGCCTGCATGTAAAGGAGGGTCTATGTTTATGACGGTAGAATATATGCTTCAATGAATGAATACAGAGTTCTGTCAAGAGGGCTTAATGCTCCATAAACATTGCTTAACTCTACAATACCGATAGTTTAGAATAACAACAGTTAACAACCAGTACACAGTTAGATAATAACAAATAGACTTAGGGGTTAAGAAAGGTCAGTAAATACAATTGCGGCCTGTTGCCTTATGCCTGCTCCCTAGATAAATCAAGGGTGACTTTGTCTTATTCAAGCAAAAGTTCAGGGGGGTTTGAAAACAGTCTGATCTGATCAGGGTTCATGATAGCCTAGGTACTCAGTGACATACGTATTTAGATCCGGAACTAAATAAGTAGGGTCCTAGTGTTTACAACTAAGTTTATCTGTCTGTTAAATGACTGTGTCCCCAATAAGCATCATCCTAACTGTATGCTATCCTAAATCATGGTGAACCACGTCTTTGTTATGTTTAAGTGTTACATATATGCTAGCTTCCCTTTACTTTTATGCTTTATTAGTTTAGTAGTTTTAATTAAATGAAAACCCAAAAACAATCACCTATCCACTTATCCAAAACCCTAGCTTGATTACTAAGTTATCCGAACTAGCTCTGTTTCAATTCTGCCGTCGTGAGGAACGACCCTGGATCATCCTTACCATATACTAGTATCAGGTATTCGTACCAAGTACCAGTAGATAGTACGGAGGATTAGGCTCCCCCGACAAAATATAAATTTAAAACTACCACCTGACGCCGCGCCCAGCGGAAAGGTCCGCAACGACGGGAAGCGATTCCTGATCTGACCGTTGGACGCGCGTCAAGTTTTTGGGGGTTGAATACAATTTAAAACAATTTCAGATTTTACCAAGTGTTTCAGTTTATCTTAAATTGATTACCTATAACAGAGTATGACGGTATTGAAATAACAAGTTAAAGATATAACAGAATCAAGGAAAGACAAGTAATAGTAGCTGAAAGTGAATTGTATTTATTAAATTCACAAAGTGTTGAATGCGGAATGGATTAACCAAAGTTAATCCAATTCAAACACTTAGCTAGATTATTACAATGAAGAGAATTAACTACAGTGGACATACACGCTGATAGTTAACCTCGATGAGTCTTAACATACACCTAGACAAACTGGTTCTCTGACAAACAGAAGAACGGTGCATATGACGACTAGCCTCAATAGTACAAAACACTGAACTATTTATACTACAAGAGTTCCTAAAATATCGCCTACAAAGTAGGATCTCGGAAGGACACGTGTTGCTGCTTGATTGGTCCTGATCTCTGATAAACTGACATTCTGCGGGTCCCAATTCTGTTACCGCAAATATCTCGTTACCTTAACACCAATCACTTGCTGCCACGTAATCTTTCGGACATTCTTTGAACTGGAACACTCTTGCTGATGTATAGATAAGAACAGTACTTTTTAGTACTTGGTGATTTGAGAGGCTTTATTGAATAGTCACTGAAGATGCAGCAATCCTCCTCACTCACTGTGAGCTAACATGCTCTTGTAGAATGAATTGAACAACGGATCTTCAGTGACTAGCTGTTATTCTGGCAGTGACTTTTGCCTTTATTGATATTGAAGAAGTAATGCTCTCGCTGACGTAGGTCAGCGACACACCAAGTTGAGTATTAAATCTTCCTCAGAATATCGACCAGAATGAATGACGATCAGCGAAACTTTATCATTAGCAACAGCAGCTTCGATACAATCCATTTCTTCATTGAGTAGTGTATAGTTGAGTTGGTCAGCGACCAGTGACTTCATCATGGTCAGCGACCAGTGACTCAACAATCTCCCCCTAAATGATTGTGATTGAAGCTCCCTAGACAAACTAGTTGCTGTGATAGTTTATAGTCAGTGTTTAAGAATTTAAACATTCAGTGACTGTATACTTGTGATCCATTCATCTTTCTGATTGGATTCTTTTGATATGATCTGAGTTTTGCACTAAGTTCAAAAACAAAACTAGGTTTCATTGAACTGTAGAAAGTAAATTTAGTTACAATAAACCTAATCTATTACAAGCCTCAATTTAAACACCCCCAAACTTCTTCTTCTTTTACGATGCCTAACTCACTCTGTAATTCATATTTGTCACTGGATGGTAGGAATCTGTATTGTCTAGCAAGCCCTTCTTCCATGATTGCTTTTCTCATAATTGAGTTCTTGGGAAGCACGCTGACTATTCTGATGAGATGTACAAGCTGCTCATGATCTATCTTTTCAAGTTCTAATTCTCTTTGGAAGCATAACTTTCCATTGAAGTCCTTGTAAACAATCCCTTTCTCACCTTCAGTAACTTCAGTGCCTTCAATTCTTGGTACTCCATCAGGAATTGACAGATTCAGTTTGCTGGTGTTTGGAATTCTGATAACTCTGTTGGTACCTGTCCTGTACCTTGGACTTGGTGGCTGCACTATCTCTTCACCAAATATGACAGTGTCTTCTGGTCTAAGTAGCTGTAGATCCACCATTTTCTTGAACAATCTGTCAATCTCAGCCAAAACTTCTTCCTTTGCAGTACTTGAGGAATGATTGACAGCAAGTCTAATTTCGTTCCATTCTTCTCTGTGTAATTTACAGACTTGATCAAGATTGATTGCTTGAGAATCCAATCCTCTGTGAATAAGTAGCTGAGCTTGAGACTTGTTCTTAGGCTTCTTCAGGTAGACTTTTGTGATAGGAGCAGGGTTTGATCTTCCAACCATTCTGACAGCATATTTCTTTCTGTCAATCTCATCCAACATTTTATCAGCAGAGGTCTTTGCTCCCCCTTTCTTTTTCAACTTGCTGCCCTTCTTATTTGCACAAATTTCTTGTTGAAGATCAGATTCTTCAACATCTTGAAGAAGTTTAGACAGCCTAAAGTCTTCATCTTCTTGCTGTCTTTTTAAGAAGATTTCTCTTTCTTTTTGAATGGCTTCATCTCCACTCAGCTTCAATAGAAAAGCTCGATCAGAGTCAGCTTGTTCTTTCAGCTTTCTCTTTCTTTCTTCTTCTTCTTCTTCATCTAGCTCAGCTTGAAATTTCAAAAGCATCTCCCTCTCATGCTTTTGTCTCTCTTTAATTTTTCTTACTATTCGCTGCTGTTCAGTTTCTTCATGATGAGAACTTTCTGAAGTTACGACTGATGGCAAAAGATGAGCAGGAACAAAAGAATCTGACTCTGTGATCTCAGATTGAGAGTGATGATGAGTTGTAGTAGTTGTTGCTTCTGTTGGAATGGTGATAGTAGGAATTGAGATGGTGATCTGTGTAGTAGCTGTTGTGGTGGTGGTAATTGGTGTGGTTGTGGAAATTGGTGCAGTTGTTGTTGCTGTTGTCTGGATTGTTGCTGATGTTTGGATTGTTGCTGATGGAATGATTGCTGTTGTCAGGGATGCCTCAGATATGACAGTGTCAGTATGAGGTTGTTGAATGATAGTTTTGAGATTGTGCATGGCGGCTGTTATTTCTTCTTCAGAAAAGATTATCCTTTTAGAAGAAATGAACTCTGATGTGGGAGACTCGCTGGTCCTTTTTCTTTTTATTAAAATAGAAGATATTGGTAGCAAATCTTCCATTTGATCATCAGAGACAACTGGTTGCTGATCTTCTTGCTGATCTTCTATTTGATCAGCAACATTTCTTTCTTTCTTATCACTCGTACCAGCATCAGTGCCTTTTTCAATAGTCTCATCATTCTTGACTTCTTTATCAGCATCTTTATCAGCACTGTTTTGCATATCAGCATCATCCTGTTTCTTTTCATCACTTCCATTATTGCCATTATTGTCATCATCATCATCATCATCGTCATCTCCTTCATCCATATTGACAACATCATCTTCTTGTTGTCTATTCATCCATTCCCACCTCATCAGCTCAAAGCTTGCTGACTCCCCCATAACTCGTGCATTCTCATCAGCGGCCCACTCTCTGACTAAATAATCATACCTCCTTTGTTCATCAGGATGAAACTCAGGGAAAACACCTATCTCTCTTTCCTCAGCGACATCCATATCTGATGAGTCATTATCAAAAGGAGTGAAATCCTTAGCATCATCATCATCTTCAGTACCATATACTAATATTCACGCCACAACGTATTAACAACTATGCTGACGGAGGACTTTAAATGATTAGTTGTGAAAAACTCATGTAGTATATGAAATGTTTGTACTTGCGTTCACATGTTAAAAATGAGCAATATATCACACCCCTGAGTAAAACAGTAAAAAGAGGGGCCATGAGACTCACCTGAGTCTGTAAGCGTTTAAATAAACGTAAGTTGATTAGCCGAGTGATGAAGTCCAAAGACTTGTAACCTGAGGGTGTCCACGACACGCGATGGTTATAATCATGATTGGGTATCTCAAAAGATCACCCTTGTAGTTGTTACACAACTAGATATATGTCCAAATTACTACGATTTGGTTGATTTGTTAAGCGTTTGAAAACGTGTACGGCCCGTTGGTGATGGATTTGAAATAATAACTTTAAGTATTATTATCATGTTATTGGTGTTTTGCACTTACAAGTGTGTTCCAATGTGTTTTATAAGTCGTATCGTATAAGTGTTTGAGGTTATATAGTTTCGACACTTAGTGAAATTTTTAGTTTGAAAACCTGCTGTTTTATGCGACACAGTCGTGCGACACAAAGGTAGTTATGCGACACAAGGGTTGTGTCGCATAGAAATGCGACACAATATCTATACGACACAAGGGTTGTGTCGCATAGATGCGAGATGTTGATTCAACAGCGACATAGTGATTGTGTCGTATGAAGTTTGCGACATAAGATGCGACACAACGTTGTGTCGTAAAGGGTACGACACAAAAGGATTTATACGACACTAGGTGCGACATAACAGGTAAAATACGACACTACATGCGACACAAGGCTTGTGTCGCATTGAAGAACACCAGCCCAGAAAGTCCGACTGTCGAGATTTTTCCGGCCAAAAACCCAATTTAAACCCGTTTTTAAGCTATAAAATCGTGTTCTACACTTTGTAATGGACATATACAAGTTATATAAACAACTAACAAGTGAAAATACTAAGAATCAAGTGGTTTCAGGATTTTGTCAGAAACTTACAAAGTGCCGGATTGAAAATCCGAAAAGATAGGGTTGTAGATCGTCGCGAGGTGGTCGTGAATCTCTAAAAATATTGATGATCTGAGTGCGTTTGATAGTAGTATTTTTCGATTTAGTGATGGTGGTGGTGATGAAATTTTGAGAGAAAAAGATGGAAGAGAGAGAGAAAGAAAGAAAGAAAGAAATGAGAAAAAAGAAAGGGTGGAAGTGGGAGGTTAAACTCCCATTTTTCGCCCAGCGATCCCGCTCCGTGTGGTGTTCGTTCGCTCCGTCGTTCAAACGTTAAATGATTTTTATACATTTAAATATAGTTTTAAGATACGGAAAATTACTAAATGTTTTAGTTGAATTATTTAAGTTCCGAAAATTATAAAATGTAACTTAGTTTGTGTGCGCGTTTTACATTTTTAAATCATATAAGTTTTGTTTGTATGATCCGAAATGAATACGAAATATTATCATAATAATATTTTTGATATAATAGCGTTATTAAATAATGTTGCGTTATTTAATAAAATTGGTCACCAACGTCCGTATTTATGAAACCGAAATACATTCGATTTAATTTGCGTACGATTTAATCAAATCGCATAATCGTATATATTCATCAATATATATATTTTGATACATTAATTAGCCTAACACAGAATTAATTACATGTATTAACAGAGAATTAGGCACTAATTACTAGTCCTAATTTGGCGGGTGTTACAATAACATATCAATAACCCCATAATCTTTCATTACCTACTTAATTCACCAAAATCAAAGAACTAGGGTTTATACAATTAAGCTAGCTCATCAAATTGAACACAAAAGAGGATTAATTATACCTTATAAAAGTCAAATTAGAAGATTACAAGCTCAATTTCACGAACCCTAGCCTTAATTTGAAGTTTCTTCCTCCTTGGTTTGATCAAGTCGACACATACCTAAGTACAGTACGTGTTTTCTGTTTTTGGGCACTGGTTAAACTAGAAACTACAGGAAGTCTAATATTATACTGTGAATTTCGATTTAAACCTCCATCTTTACTAACTTGGCAACATTAGTCCCTCCATAACTTAAACCCTTATACTCCAAGTCCTATTACCATGAAATGTCTTACATTGTTAGTCCTTTTTAACTAGTTAATACATTTATCTCATTTAACACATTTAATATAATATCTATTGAGGACTAACTTATAAAATAAAATATTATATAAAAATTGACTTACGAAAAATTGGGGCGTTACAACCCTCTCATCCATGAACGCCTTAGAGGATAACTACATGCAAGATGCTTGCTTCTCAGATGTGTACTTCAATGTTCACACACAAATTAAGCCACGGTTTTAGTTATTCAAACATCTTTATTGTCTTCAATCTTTGTATTATTACCTACACATCCTTTAATATGTAAATTAATTTGTGCGATTGAATCAATTCTTCTATCATCCCTGCGGACCCTGCAGTTATTAACCAATTTAACCAAAAACTTAATCGACCCGTATTGTTTAACGGATAACCGAATCGTTATTTAACCGAAACCGATCAGTTAAAGATTTCAGTTAACCGAATTTTCGGTTACGGTTTTGGTTTTGGGTCCTAACCGACCTATACTCACCCCTAATTTTATTCTGGATTCTAGATGTTCCAAAATAATCATTTATTTTTTATAGATTATAGATTTCAACTAATTAGAAAGTGTTTTAGTGGATTTGTATAAAATCTTGTTGGTTGACAATTTGATATAGTAATCAACGTATTTATTAAAAACTTTGTGTGATTTTGTAGTTGGCAATTAAATTGAGACGAAGATAATACATAACATAAGGTCGAGCACATTTACGAATACCAATACCAAATTTTGTATGACGTGTTATAGAATAAATATAAGACCACTCCCAACAAGCTCGTGTAACACCCGGTTTCTGGGCCCGAAAATAAATTGTATTTTATTAAGTTTTAGATGGTTATTGAAAGTAAATGAGTAAAAGAGTCACAAGTTTTATTGTGATTAATAAAATTTTACTTGTTTTAAAAAGTTGAATTTGACGGTAAAATAAAATATTTTGGCTCACGGGTATTTTCAGGTACCAGTTGTTCAGTGTGTAGTTGTTGTTCCATAACTGCATACAGACTATGCCTTTATGTGACTAGTTGTTCAGTTGATTTGGAGGGAGGTCAACAATGGTTGGGCCTGATTACTACCGTGTAGCTTTCTAGGTTTCTTTGATACATATAGTTGAGAACTAACCTATTCAGTGAAGGTAGTATTCAGGCTATCGGTAAATCACTGTGATAGTATACCAGTGATTGCGGGTGACTGTGATAGTATACCAGGAACCGCCGATCCTCTTGTACTTATGTGCATATGTGTTTAGTTGTTGAAGTTCATCAGTTGTAAGACTTGTTATAATTGGATTAAACCGTTGGTTACGGTTCCATTCACTTAGCGTGAGCTAATCCCTCGTTGTTAAATGTTTTGCAGATTTTGGTTAGCTTTTGATGTAGATCGGGATATGGTGGTTAACTGGATGTTTGACTAGGATATCGCGCGCTCTGACCTTTTGTTAATATTATGTTTTGAATAGTTTTCATAACACCCGGTCTTGTTAATATGGTTATGTAATTATTTAGTATAAGTATTATGTTTTGAGAATCGATAAACGTTTAGTTAATGTAAATATGTTTTGGGACAACGCTTCCATATGGTTTATATTATCTTCTAAAATGTCGGGTGTTATAAGTTGGTATCAGAGCATAGGTTTGGGTGAATTGGGCATTTGTAAATGTTCAATCCCAAATCTAGTTTGTGTAAGTCAAACATTCCGGTAAGTGGGATTAGCTATTAAATGGGGGGTTAATTGGTTAGTATAGTAAGTACTAACGATTAACAATTTGTGAGTTATTGTTTTGAGTACAGGAATGGCAGATAACGAGAACCCGACTCCCAATAATGCATCTAGAAATGAGAATCCGGTAGTTCAACCGGTAGTTCGAGAAGGTAATCATGGGCAGGCTGGTACTTCAAATGTTAATCCAGAAGAATCTAATCAAGATGATTATCAGTTACAGTTAGAGGATGAGGTGTTAAGGTTAAGGAAAGTAGAACAGTTGTATTTGCAAGAGCAACATACTAGATCGGCTCAGCAAAGGATTTTGGTTATCAGTTTCCATCACCTCAGCAACCGAGAAAGATGCGTTCTTTTAAGACGTTCAAATCTAGTGGTCCAAAGGAATTTGAGGGAAGTAATGATCCTGCAGTGACTTTGAATTGGTTAAGGGATACGGAACGAAAGTTTTAAGTGTGTCAGTGTGAGGAGGAATTAAAAGTTGGATATGCTGTGCAACTATTGAAAGGACGGGCTATGAATTAGTGGGATTCTATAACTGCACATCTGACATCCGAACAGAGATCATCTATCCGTTGGGCAGAATTTCATAATGAGGTTTGCAAGCAATTCTGCTCTGAGTTTGATATGATTAGGATTAGACAGGAGTTTATGGATTTGAAGTTAACCGAACAGATGTCGATTGATGATCTTATTACCCAGTTCACCGAGAAGTTACGTTTTGTTCAGCAATGGGTCCCAGACGATAGGATGAGGATTAATCATTTTGTAGGGACTTTACCACCAAACTATCGGACGTCTGTGAGATTGGCCAATACTTTGACTCAGGCTTTTACTTTAGCTCGGTCGGTCGATAGTGATATTAGGGCTACAGATAAGTTGAGTAAAGAAAAGACTTCTTCACAGGTTAAAAGTAGTTTTTCGGGGAACAAAGGACAGAATAGGAGATTAGTTTTTAGTGATGATTCGGTGGGTAGTAATCCATGGTGTGTTAATTGTAAGTCAAAGCATTCTGGGCCTTGTACTTATGAGACAGCGAGATGTGTTAATTGTGGTTTGTTTGGGCATAGTATGCGGGATTGCCCTTCTCCTCAGTTTGTTTGTTGGAATTGCCAGAAAGAGGGACATAGATCAGGAAGGTGTCCGGAGAAGATTAGGATGGGATCTGGATTGGAAAGGGATTCGGCTTCGGGTTCTGCGTCATCTGTGGGGCAAAAGATAAAGACTATACTGCCAGCGACTGGTAGGGCATTTCAGGTGACTGTGGGAGAAATGCTTGGGCTGAATGATGACACGACAGGTATACTTTGAGTTAACTTGGTTTTAATATATGTTTTATATATGAATGAGATATAGAATTGCTTATTGAGTAGGCATGGGTAGATTTCGGGGACGAAATCTTTTTAAGGGGGGAAGATTTGTAACACCCGGTTTCTGGGCCCGAAAATAAATTGTATTTTATTAAGTTTTAGATGGTTATTGAAAATAAATGAGTAAAAGAGTCACATGTTTTATTGTGATTAATAAAATTTTACTTGTTTTAAAAAGTTGAATTTGACGGTAAAATAAAATATTTTGGTTCACGGGTATTTTCAGGTTCCAGACAATAGGCTTAGAAGGGGGTATAATATTACACTAATTAAAATATGGGGCGGTGGATCAACCGACTCAATTACCTAATTCCTAAGTTTTCTTCAAACTTCTTCTTTTTGTTCTCTAACTTTCTCAATTCCTTTCACCTAAAATACTTCATAAACTAAATTAAAGAAAGGTAAATTCATTTGTGGTTACAAGTTCTTAGAATCAGAATCATAATCATCATCATCAAATTAGTTCTTCACCATTTCTAGTTCTTTTACTTGGTAAGTATCCTTGTTTATCATATATGATTATGTTGCTTTTCTTTGATTGGTAGAAATCATAGGGTTTATTAAAGATGGATTATCATTGATGATTATATGATGATGTTACTGATTTTGTTGTGTTGAAAATGGATTTAATTGAAGTTCTTCAAGTTTTATAAGTTTAATTAAATTAGTTAGGGTTTATGTATAAATATGTGGATTTGATATGTGATATGTAATATATGATATTGGTGATGTTAAGAAATGTGTTATTGAAGTGACATGATGTGTGTAAACTGAATTTGATGAAGCTGAGATTTAGGTTTGTTGTTTGGTGTCAATTTTCGGAACTGTAAGTGCAGTAGCAGATTATGCAGGTCTGTAATGACCATACTCGCGGCGCAACAGGATTAGATTGCGACGCGATTTCTTTGAGATAGCGACGCAATGGGTTGTTAATAGCGACGCGATTAGTATATTAGTTGCGACGCGATTGGATTAAGTTGCGGCGCGATTTAGTGCTGGACAGAAACAGTCCATTATTATGTTGTATTGTGATGATATCTATGTTTAATACTTGAAATGATGTAGTATTATGTTACTTTTGAGATATGATATGATATGAGTTGTTAGTTATGTGATAAATTACTAACTTGTAGTGCTTGTTGTAATTTCAGATAAGCGGACAGAGACTCAGTAATATTAGACCACTGAGTTCAAGACTTGGACTATCGGTGAGTGGATACTATAAGCCTCGGTTCAACCCATTTGTAACGGGTTCGGTTACAACGGGTAAACCAGGGTAGTTTCGGTTATGATTAATGATAGATATTGTTGTTGTTAATTTCAGTTGATTAGTTCTTGATTATGTTGATTGATTCAGTTTGATTGATACAGTTGTACCAGTTGTTCAGTGTGTAGTTGTTGTTCCATAACTGCATACAGACTATGCCTTTATGTGACTAGTTGTTCAGTTGATTTGGAGGGAGGTCAACAATGGTTGGGCCTGATTACTACTGTGTAGCTGTCTAGGTTTCTTTGATACATATAGTTGAGAACTAACCTATTCAGTGAAGGTAGTATTCAGGCTATCGGTAAATCACTGTGATAGTATACCAGTGATTGCGGGTGACTGTGATAGTATACCAGGAACCGCCGATCCTCTTGTACTTATGTGCATATGTGTTTAGTTGTTGAAGTTCATCAGTTGTAAGACTTGTTATAATTGGATTAAACCGTTGGTTACGGTTCCATTCACTTAGCGTGAGCTAATCCCTCGTTGTTAAATGTTTTGCAGATTTTGGTTAGCTTTTGATGTAGATCGGGATATGGTGGTTGACTGGATGTTTGACTAGGATATCACGCGCTCTGACCTTTTGTTAATATTATGTTTTGAATAGTTTTCATAACACCCGGTCTTGTTAATATGGTTATGTAATTATTTAGTATAAGTATTATGTTTTGAGAATCGATAAACGTTTAGTTAATGTAAATATGTTTTGGGACAACGCTTCCATATGGTTTATATTATCTTCTAAAATGTCGGGTGTTATAGCTCGGCACTCTGCAAAGTGACGAGCGTCACTCAAGTGACAATTGGGCACTAAACCGTCGGTTGAGACCATTAGTTTGGTGGGTCGGTTTTGTTGGGATATGACCACGTAATAAATAAATGCATGTCCGGAAATATTTAAGCCTACGGGGTCACACGTATTGACACTTATGCTCAATATAATTAATTAATATAAATGTGAGATATATTAATCAATCCGTTCAAGAAATAAACGTTTATTAAAATGTTAATTGTACGTTTATTAAAAAGAGAGGGACTTAAATGTAATTAGTAAACTTGGAGAATTCTGAAACATTCCAGAAAACCCTACGAGGCTGGCCCATGGGTTTAAGATAAACCCTAAACTTATTTTCCAAGTTACCTACACCCTATAAATAGAGAGATAATTAAACCCTGTTAAAAAAAAATTTTAATTCAATTCTCTCTCTCTTCTCTTAGTATACGTACGAAAAGAAAACAAACCAAAAGGGTTTTCTTGTTTTTCGTTTTTAGTGGTTTGACCAAACAAAGAACGGGTACTAGCATACCTATTGAGCTGCTGTCGTGTGTGCGATCGTAGAGGGGTTTTGCTTTAAACCCTAACTATATTATTATAGTTTATTGGAGCTTTGCTAAAAGGTACAATTCTATTCTTAACTAATTACATGTACGTGTTTATTCGCTTCCGCAATTGTGTGACAATTTGTTTATATTTATATTGTATACTCTAACAGGTTTGGCGATGAGCAACTAACAGAGGGGGTGGAGACGCAGCATTAAAGAATTTGTTTTTTGTTCTATTTTTATTTTTATTTTTATGATGTAATAACAACAAAAATATATTGGTAAAGGTGGTACTCATAAATTTTAGTAATGGTGTCACTCTTGAAATCGATTAGTCAGTTGTGTTTCAGTTTGGAAAAGTGTTGATGTTGCGCTGGGTTGGCACAAACTAATCAATCAGTTTCAGTCACCGGTTGAGAGTGGTTTAATAATCATTTTGTGGATTTTTCAGAGAATAATCATGATTTTATATTGAAACTGATAACAACACTTAGGTCTTAAAAGTTGTAACTAACAAATTACTTTTTGTTTAAAATTGTTGTATATTATATTTGAAAATGTTAAACATAGCCCTTAGGACTATGTTTAAGGAATTCAGACATGCATATATCGTTTGTACCCTGATAATAACTACCAACCCCCTAAATTTAACTTCTCCCAACCAACTTAATGTACCACTACTTTAAGAACTAAATTAATTCTTAAACATTGCCTTTAGGGCTACATTTAGCAAAATCTATATATATTTAGAAATTATAGTTTATATATTCTAACTTTCACGACGATTGTAACTCGAAACTAATACGTTGAAATATACGGACTTACGGAGTACATGATATTTCTTTGTTTGCTACTAGTACATAAGTTTATCTTCTTAATTATGCCCTCTTTAATTCTTTATTAAAGAGTGTTTTAAATATATGGACCGACGTAAAGCCTAGTATAGTAGTATGGGCTTTAGTAACACATATTCGGCCCAAGACGTCGGGAGCCTTTTCCAATTTCCATACCCGAAGACCCAAACAATATACGAATAGAATTCACGTTTGGCATATGCCTGCTCTGACCGAGATGTTTGGAGATGATTCAGTACTACAATTTGGTGGCAGAACTTTAGGTCAACCTTGGGGAAATGCACCTGGTGCCGTAGCTAACCGAATAGCTCTAAAAGCAAGTGTACAAGCTCATAATGAGGGACGTGATCTTGCTACTGAGGGTAATGAAATTATCCGTGGGGCTACCAAATGGAGTCCTAAACTAGCTGTTGCTTGTTAAGTATGGAAGGAGATCAAATTTGAGTTTCAGGCAATGGATACGGGTAATTTGCACATCACCTTGCAATCTTTCATATCTTGGTGGTGTGTGAATTCTATTTAATAATTTGTACATCACCATAGAATCTTACATACATTACAATCTCATCAAGGAACTAAACAAATTCACAATATTTAAATTTTCAACCATTAAAGTCGAACTATAATCCAAAGAGTACGGGGACAAAAACTGACTAGTAGCCGAGGAGATATAGCATACAACTATACATATAGCCATCATACTTTAGAAGCTCCGATCGCCCTTGCGTGGGACCCCCAGAGAATGTGATTCGTGATCAGGCCACCATTTTCATGAGGCCAGTGATAAGAAGGTGGTTTGAGCCAATTTCATGACGCGGATGACTCGTACCCAACTCAACCTTCTTTAACTAAATACACCTGCTGCCACCTAGAAAACATAGAAACTATGTACAACTATTATTCTCAGTAAATTACTTATCAAATGAAACTGATGTACCCATTTTGAGATCATCCTGTATAAGGTTTATTGTATGAACAAAATGTGGTGCAAACTGGTATGCGAGATCAGAGGGAAAGGTCAGCATTATCCGAATTAAAAGTGAAAATGTCGAGAGGGGCAGAAGTGCAGTCACTGTCGATATCTTCTTGGTATTTACTATTCCTATTGGACCATCCTTGATGGTTATCAAGGTATAAAACCACCACTGTAATATCATCATGAAAATGTCGCCTTACCCCCTTCTCAATTCTCTTTATATCATCATATCGCATTTCCCTTTTCCTTGCTGCCACCTCTATTGCAACTCGTATCAATCTCTTTGCTATTCCCTGAAAGTATTGAAAGCATATACGAATGACTAGCATGACTTGACGTTTGGAGATATAGACATGGCAATCTTCACCAATTTATTTATGAAAGGCAAAACTGGTCTAAAAGAGCTTATGTTTTATCAATAACGTGTAATGGGTAACCAAAGAAAAAAGAATAGCTGAAATAGAAACAAATCAAACAGAGCTAGTGGGTCAAAAGTCATCCACATGTGTTCTCAATGCATACAATTTCACAAATCGTCTTATTTAAACAACTTGCTTCTCATTGTAATTATATAGTTTTTGTAATCTTAACTCTTACTAAGCACATCAACTACTATAAAAAGCTTGAACGGTAAGTGTTTTGGGTCAACCCAGCCCGGCCGACTCATTTCAGAATTCAGACATTACAAAGAAAATCGCACATTTAGACACGAACCCGTTTTGACCCGTAAACTGACCCTCCCATATTGCCACCTCCACTTGGTTTCCTCCAAATTCTCACATAAGAAAGGAACTTACATTTCTGGGATTTTTATGAACGATTTCAACAACTGCCTCATCACTGAGTTGTTCCCACAGGCCATCAGAAGCAAAAATTACGAACAGGTCTTGTTGGGTCAACTTGTGAGTCAATATTGATGGCTCTGCTGACATTACAGCTCTTCTTATAGGTATAGGGGATGCGTACTGCTGGAACAGAGGATTTCTGTTATACTCTGGTTTCTTCAAGTAGACATCTCCGATTGATCTCGACACCTGATCACAGAGACCTTGTATTATAGCACACTGTAATTTTTTTACTGACTTGATTATTCCAAGGTTTGTAATATACTATCAGTACGAAAAATTAAACAACAGGGATACAAGAAATTAGTACCTGAATAATGCCTTTTAACCTCCACACCCCACGAGTATGCACTACTATATGAGAATCGTCAGGATGAAGGGCTTTGACCTCTTTTCTGATTTCCTCATCGCCAACATTATGGTCAGTCGATAACCGTTCTGCCACAACAGTTGAAGAACTACCCATTCTGCCACCTGATACTTGCCGACCAAGCACAGCCCTTGAGTCTCCAAGATTTGCCACAAAAAGAGTACCGTTTGAGATCACACCAACAAGACAGCATGAACCTACTGATACAATTTGGGGTCTATCCAGCCAGGACTCTTTCACTAAATGTAAGAAATGTGTTTCAGTTGCATCAAATGCCTTCTCTATGACATCTTTGGATAATCCTCCATGTTCAGCAGCAAACTCTGAGATGTTATTTCAAGGATGGTCAATAGATGGTCATTCTGCATTTCACATATACAGTAATAGAACTCATTTGAAACTTGAAAAAACATTACTTCTTTTTTAAACCACTTTAACACTTTTGGCTTCCTTTCTGGACTGCATAGTTTCTGCTAATATATGGCATGCTAGTATTTAGATATTTAATTAATTTTCACTTCAAGTTATCAATTTGCAAAATCCCCAACATTCAACTAGTGATACAGATAATATCTTAAGATTCTTGGAACATGCAATGAATCTAAAGCTACTTCATTTTACCATATCTCAACCACCAATATAAACCAAATGATTATGTAAATAATGGAGCTCGCTCTCGACAGCACCAAAAAGATACGAACTGCTTCATCAAGTCTAAAAGCACTTGTCATCTAGCACTACCAGTTCTCCGCCACAAATTTGGATCCATAAAGATACAAAGCAACACTGACACTTGTTCTGATGCACTGCTTTTTATACGATACACCACACACACAAAGGTTCATCAATTTAAAAAGATAAAAATATATTTTTGCATCAGTTGATAAAGAGGTGTATTAAAGTGTAAGAAACGATTAGGACAAGTTTTGCAACCGTCCCTACCTTAACCTCCCTTTTTACAATAACACTACCCTATTAACAACCTAAAACAATTCCACAAAAATCTTGAAAATCGAAGCCTTCATGTTATCATGAACTAAAATACTCTGCATGATCACATGATAACTCTAGCAAAGAGACAGAAATTTAACCTTATACTACAAAGATGTAAGTTTTACTACCATTAGTTAGGTAAATAAAGCATCACCAAAAGGGTTTAAAAAAAAAACCTTTGTTAGGTCTGGTTCCCTCCTAATGAGACAGTCTGTTGGATTCAGTTGAGATTCTAATTATTTTGTGAAACACTCAAACTCAAGTATAGTATATATTGCTGTTAATTATTTGTTGCAGTTGACAACCTGTATGGACTTGAACTAAACTAAAAAAGGACAATTTCCTAATAATAAAAAAAAAAAGATAGTAACAAAATTAGGGTTTAAATAATAGAGGTGAAAGAATTACGCTGTAGGTAAACGAAGAGGTGATTAGCGATGAACCTCGCAGCTTCAGGACCACCATGACCATCGTAAACACCGACATAAGTTGCAGATGGTGAAGTCAAGACTTGAGCTTGATCTTCAAGGGATGAATTAGCTTGAACAACTGCAATGGAGTATTCACCTGATGCGTGTGGTTTTAAGTCCATATTCCATAATAATCCGTCGTTACTACCACCACCGAAACACCGTTCCAGTGGCTTGTAACATGACTCTAACATCGTAACCCTCTTTATTTATTTTCTCTATCTGACACACAAAAACACGTTAATGACTAATGAGAGAGGATTTTGATCGGGTAGTTATTTGTTTGGTCGGATTTTTTATTTTGATTTGATTATTTTATATTTTATTAGTTTCTTGGAGTGTGAACACTGTTGTTAAGTGTGAATATTCACATTGAGAATTGAGAATATTGAATAAAGTAAAGATCAATTCAAATTAAGATACTTTTTGCATTTCAAGATTTTATGATAAACAGAATACGGAAAATAAACAGCTAAAACGTATCAAACATCGTGTTAACATGTCAAATTTAATCAAGTTGTAACAAATTAAAAACAACCTATATATCAATCTGATATTCATACGTTAAATGCTTGGGAACTTGGGATCGTCACATAAATCTAATGTTACAATACCGAATATTTTATTTATTTACTTTTTTTTTTTTTTTCTTAGAAAAGCAAGTAATCACACACCTATACCACGAAATTTTACATTAATCCACGAATATATACAATTGTCTTATCCCCATAAACTCGAACCTCCAACTTTTTGGTTGGAAGGGTCTCCACGATACCGCTAGGCCAAAGGCCCTTTGGTTGTTAGTTTGTTACAATAATGAATTACTAATGTGTTTTTTTTTTTGCGCTAAAAAGAGACGAGATTTTTTTGTTTATATAGTCGTAACTTGTAATAAATAAGTAATGTTAGGGTAAAACCGACCATTTTGCAGTACCATACCGATCAGTCTCACGGTCAATATGAGAGAAGTAAATGCGGTTAAAGGAACATGGGGTGACAAAAATTGAATCCGTAACCTCCATCTTATCCCACCACTTAGACTACTATCGAGACGAAATAAGCGAAGGTTAGTATGAAGAAACAAATCTAACATGAGAAAAGGATAAATGAAAGGGGGAAAAAGGTGGAGTAATAAGTGGGTAATCAAAAGCGTGTTTAACGGGACGAAAGAATAAATAAATGAGACTAAGAAGAATTTGTGGAATTCAACACAAGCGGTTGAGGAAAGGAGGGCCGCCAATGCCATTGAGTCATTGACGTTGACCCACTTACAAAACCGTCCTTTTGTCATTAGCTTGAATCTTAGTTATAACACACATTTCGTTAGATGGCACCAATCAACTTTTGAAGATTTCTAACATTTGCGACAAATTGATTAAATTTAACATGGATTCATGAAGAATTAATTTGTTGTTGTTGAAAATATGCTTAAGTTATAAAGAATAAAAATAGGAGAATGACCATCGAATAAAGTAATTAAAGTCATAGCAAGTTTGTTTTTGTTGTAGGCGTCTTGGGATTGTAGAGAAGCAAAATATTTGGTTTCATAATTTGAAACTTGGTATAACATCAAATAAAAGACGTTGACCTTGACCCTATTATCGCTTCCCAACAAAGTAACGGCAACGGCAAATTGTATATATGTTTTTAAAATCCAATAAAAAATATATAAATATACTGCCAAATATAAGATTTTATTTATTTACTTAAGAAACATATGTTTTTATTTATTTCTATTATTTTTTGGTTCATTTGGTATCATTTCTCTTCATGACTAACTTTCATTCATCATTATCCAATACATGAAGACCTGTAATTATGACTGTACTATGTTTATAGTAATTCTGATCGATCTGAAGAGATTAGGATCGCAACTTTGCTTGTTAAACCCTGTGTGACTCAAATTCAAATTTTGGAATGTATCTTGATAACAAGTTTGCTTCTTAAACTCAACCTAATCACCTGAAACAAAAAGGTAGATAGCACAATACATCATGCTAACTGATCACATCCGACCGCTTTAAAAATCGTGGCATGTTTTCTATGGTTCTAACCTTTCGTTTGGAACAAAAGTCAACTTATAACCATGGCTTGTAAAACTGAACCATCCCATATACAGAAAGCTATTTCAGGGACATCCCTGTAGCCATGTAGATTGTTGCGCTGCCATGCGTATGTCCCAATATATGACCATTTTATTAGTAACATTACGTTTTGTAGTATATGATATGATGATTAAGGAATCAAATTACTCGATATTATCCGTTTTTCAAAGTCATTTTGAATAGTTACATGATTATCAAGTTTGAAAAATGAGTGATATTTGATCTACACATCAAATCCTGTTCTTATTCGGTACTTCAATTAGACCAAAAGAAATGCATTCGCGCCATTGACCAATTTTAACCAAGCATGCGCTAGATAATTACAAGCAATACCATGTAAGAACAAAACATATTACAGCAATGCTAAAACACAATAGATAAATCAGTCTATAATAAGTTGAATTGACGTAAAAAATAGTCTCATATGCTCAAGACTTTAGTTTATTTGAACATAAACACACTAGGCGCTAATAAGAACAATTTGACTGATACCAGCGTTGCTAATCTTGATATGGGAAGATGAGATGAAAAACGAGACGATTCAAGTCTTATTTATAGGGTCATCTAAACACAAACAAGGTACGCAATATCAAAGTTGCTCAAGATGTCCTTGGTTACTGTGTCCGCATCCTGCTGTTCTCTGCAGCCCTCACTTGCATGAAATAAGGGTGAGCCTATTGCAAAAAAGATTGCCAACAATGTCAACATGCAAGTCCAATTTTAAACCCACAAACATTATGATAGGAAGTATCCAAATGAGATAAATGTTACCATTGCTTCTTTTGCTGTAAGCCTATCCTGATGATCATAGCGGAGAAGTTTATCGAGAAAGTCAATTGACTGATGCAGGGAGAAAAATAGTTTAAGCACAACCACTCCAAATATCACCAATTTAATAGTTTACACGATTCCAACATCAGTTTCAATTACCTCTGGAGATACTAAATGCTGATTATCTGCATTCATAAACTTGGACCACGGCTTCCTGCTATGCCTACACAGAAGAACATACTAATTTACTTCCAGAGGAACACTAACTAATAAAGTAATACCCTCTCTGTCCCAACATGCTGAGATGTTTTAATCAAAAACTACCTCTTTGCCCTTTAGTAGTTTAGTAACCCTCACAATTGTCAATGTATAACAAAGGTTATCTTAGATGTTTAATTAATAGCGGGCACTTCTTTTAGGTCATTGGTCATTTCCACTAAGTTTGTTTTGGGATGGAAGGAGCATTAAATATCATATACAAATGAGAATTGATACAAGTTAATAATAAGTTTAATATTACTTAACAGAGATTGCACTTTAATGATAGCTTTATCTAGTAATTTGGTTTACCTTCCCACAAGAGCTTCAAGTTGAGGTTCAAGCTCTAGCTGATATTTGTTCAAATACGCATTTAACTCATCAGTACCAAGCACCTGTAGTCAGTAATTTAAATCATCAAATGAGCCAGGTATAAAATGAAGACAAAAGATGCAAAAATATTTCAACTGCTTTTGCTTCTTGGTGCATGCTGTGACACTGCTTAATATCTTTAACTACTATTAACTACTATTACTTGTCTCACAGAAGTCCAGAAAATGCATTACCCTAGCAATTTTGACAAGTTGATCTTGGTTGTCATGGCCATAAAAGAAGGGTTCCTTGCGAAATATCTGCAACACCCATAATAGCAACATAAGGGAGGTAAAATATGATGAGCAGAACGTTGACATATCAGATGATTGAATAAAAAAACGTCAGCAATATCATAAATGTATGCATCAAAATTATTCGGGTAGAGAGTCTCACCATTCCAGCAAACATACAACCAAGGCTCCACATGTCTAAGGAATAGTCGTAGTCTTGGAGATCAACTAGAAGCTCGGGCCCTTTAAAGTATCTATGTAATTGGAAAGAAACGTTTAATTTCCAGCATACTGACAGCTTAAAAGTGAAGTGTAAAGTAAGAGAAATCTGAATTTTACTGATTGAAATAGTATAGATACCTTGAAGCAACACGAACATTATACTCTTTTCCAGGATGGTAAAATTCTGCAAGACCCCAATCTATGAGTCGGAGCTTTCTTAACTCGTGGTCTATCATGACATTATGAGGCTTCACATCCCTGTGCATGATTCCTTGAGAGTGACAATAATCCAAAGCCTGCAACCCACAGAGCAGTAGTACTAACTTCAGCATTTCTCCAAATTCTCAATATATATTGTTAAAATGTGAAAAATTTATTATATATCTCACCATACTAAAACTACCCATAGGTCCTGACATAAAAAGCGTAGACTTGCAATCTAGAAAAACTGTTTAGACAACTTCAATTATGACTTTTAAAAACCAACTTTACCATTAATCAATCACCATGGTAAAAAAATGACAGTTTATCTGCTCTTGAAAAAACCGGAAGGATGGTTAAGAACATAAACCTCTTGTTTATTTATGAAAACTTTTCCCTGGTCAAATTATAAAGTGTACTGTGGATTCCTCTTTCAGGACAACAAGCACAGATAATTCCTTACTTTACCAAGACAAAGAAGCTCAAAAATAATGCACAGGAACAAATAACAATAATATCATCGCTATATACTTTACCTCGTCATAGAAAATTTGTAACACATAGCACAGGAAATAAGTTTTTGTAATCAGATATAAGAAAGGGAACAAATAACCAGAGGCAATGACTACCAGAAATGCTTGCAGGGATGAAGCAAATACTTCACTATCCAACAAGTTGAGGATCTAAAAGAAATATTTAGTAGATTTACCAGCAGCAAATGCAGTACAAGCCAAATGTACTTTGATATTCAACGAACTATTTACCTTAAGAAGCTCATATATGTAGTAACGTATATCATAGTCGGTCAATGTTGGATACAGGACTTTGAAGTCCGTACTGTTCACATACTCAAATATCAAGCTGGGAGTTTTTGAGTGCTGGTCCCTGACTATATCCAGAAGTTTTATGACATTTGGGCCACCACAAAGATTCTGAAGAATTTTTATCTCCCTTTTAATCTACACAAAAAATCATTAACAGAATAACAGAAAAGTAAGGTTTATGCCTACAATAAAAAGGTGCCACTGTAGTACTAGGACATACGGTAAAAAGAACCTTACTTTCTTTTTCTTCACAGGCTTCAAAATCTTAATAACACACTTCTCATTGCTGTTCACATTTATGCCTTCAAAAACTTCACTGTATTTTCCCCTTCCAACTTTCCGAACAACTTCATAGTCATCCTGATCACTGAAATCCCACATAAAAATAAGCTGCACGACTTACAAAATATAAGATGTAATATAACAATACATAAAGTGACAAATTTTGGCAACTAAAAAATCAAGTATCATTCCACTAATATAAAATTTACGTATAGTGATACATAAATGATTCTGTCTACAGCCTTGCAGGCCTGAACTATAGTTGTGCCGCATGTTAATTTTTCCTTATTTTGCAAGAAGCAACAAAATGCAGGCAGATGAGTACATGCGCATATTCAAGACAGTTGTATTATAACTTTATTAGTTGAACAGAAAGAAACTGAATAGAACTTTCTGTCCATAACTGCAATGGGATAACATGAAAAGTTTGTTTTCCTGATCATAGAAGCATCTAACCAGTAAGACCGGACTTATTCATCTCATGATTTATGAAAGAGTTGAATTTCAACAAGTAGGTTCAATCTTTGGGTGTTGTTTAGGCTCAGTCTTTCCAAGCGCAAGATAAATTACTACAATCTGGTTCAAGGCAGAAAAGATAAATCACTGGAACTCAAGATGCTCTTTCTTTAGGTGTTCTTGAGGCTCAATCTTTCCTAGGGTAATTAATATATATTAAATTGCTGGAACTCAAAAATTACGAGAGGAAACTAAAGAAAGGGGAAGCAGGAAGCGGAAGCTGAAACAAACTGACAGGAGCAAATGACTACCAGAAAGTCAGAAACCATGTTCGATATCCTAAGATGTCCACAAAACAATATGAAAGGCAATCAATATTTATGGGTTATGTCAAAGACAGTAAGACAGCACTACAAGTATATTATATTAACATAAACCATATCGCTCTGCTATTCCTTTGGAAGAATGAAGTTTTAAATCACCTCTACTGAGACTACTATTATAAGCGTTAAGATGATTTTCGTATCTTAAAATGTGCAATATCCTTTCCCTGTGTTCGGAAAAGAGTTTTTATGTATTCATAATTACTTTAATTCTACTAGTTACTTCTAGTAAGATGAAAGAAGGAAAGGTAGCAAAGAGAGGAAGAAAAAAAGGAATGAAATAGCAGATCAACACTGCAGAATGACATACAAATCATAATAGTTAGGTAATAACAACTCAACAAACTGACAGCAGCCAGAAGTACTATTTACCTCATACTCCGTAGTAGATGAAAGACAAACTAGGGTGTGTCGAAGTATCCTAAGCTTACCTCAGCAGCAGACTGACAGCAGCAGGAGGCACTATATAAGCTTCTACAACAAACTGAGAAATGAACAACTAACATGACATACTAGTACAACTGTTATACTGTGATACGTGGGCATTATAGACCTTAGCATATACAATGCCATTACACGTACAGAGATTGGGAGCTTGTTGAAGCCCTTGATAACTGTCATCAATCCACAACTTATCTCCAAACTAAAAGTAGAAAACAGCCATCGAGGAAGATAAAAAATTTGGTCATCCCATAAAACACTAATGTATTTGCCATCAATGAACCAGCTTTTCCCCTTAAATAAAGTATAAACATGATGTCTTCTAACACAAACAAATCTCAACCCTAATCACAAAATCAAACTACCTAGAAGCCAAATTAAGCCAATTAGCAATACAAACAATCATCCAATCACATTTAATTCCAAACATAAACCATTAATCACAAAAGAGAAAAAGCTAGGGTTCAGTATTAGTAAAATATAAAAATAAAAATAATAAAAAGGAAAAAAAAATAATAATAATACCCCCACTGAACAGTAAGTGCTTCGTAATCCCAATATTCCCTAGGGCGAACAACGTTGACGTCAGCGTAGACTCGAGATTTAGACATATTCGTTACACGCCTTGAACCGTTTACGTAAACGTGATCTCCGATCTGTTGAATAACGGAGTAATCGTCGACAGAATTAGGGAAGAACGGAGGGCAGGGATGGTGGAAGTTAACGGCGGCGGTTGTGAACGCCGGCGAGAAGATGAAAAACAGAGAGTGAAGAAGAAGAAGAAGAAGAAGAGTAGTAGTGGTTAATGAGAAGAGGGGTAAAAAGTGTTGTGGTGGTGAGTCATGGTACATGTGATAGTGGTGATGCCACCGCCAACCCAAAGAAAGAAAAGCCCATTGTTTGATCAAAGTTTCCCCATCATTTCATTTATTAATTAATTATTCCTAAATACTAAGTTATTATATTCTTTTTAAGAAAACAATAATGGGAGGCCTTGTCAATAACAATATTTACGGATATTTATCAAACTAAATTTTTTTTTAATCATAGATTTTAATTAATACATCACAAATAAAAGGTTAATTTCAATTAATTAAATGTAAACATAAATTGAATTGTATATATTAATTACATAGCTCCTCATTTTCTCTCTCTAATAACCAAAAAACCCTAGTTTTTGCTTCTTTCTCCTCTTGTACAGCCACCTCCGGCTGCCGACTCTGCCGGAGGTCCGGAGGACTCCCTAACAACCCTATATCTTCAACCAGTTATTTCAAGCAATCTCACTTCCAAAAATGGTCCTCCTTCTCTCAGATGTGAACTCGTTTTTAACATATAGTTTTCTTGACCCGTTTCATTCATGTGACGTCCTCAATTCACATGTTTCTTTTTCCGTTAATCGTTCCCGCATCTCCCTGATCCACCACCCGGTCAGATTGCGTTGCCTATACCGTTTTTCGGTTTTTCGCGACTCTCGGTTTCGAGACCCTATTGCTCATGAAACTGTACTCTTCACCGTCGGTTTGGATCCTTTCATGTTCGGTTCTACACGGATTCAATAACCAAGTTTCTGTCTCGGCTTCGTGAGGTAAGGGTTGCAATTTCAAATTTTTGTATACGAACCTTTTCAATGTCTTTTATCGGGTGTTCGCCCTTTTTTGTGGTTATGTGTTTGGTTGGTTCTGTAACACCCCCAAATTCGTTAATTGTGTTTAGCGGAAGCATTAGTTAAGTTAGGGGGATGTCACAATTACACAGTACATGCATACGTATCAGAGCATATGATTACAACAAAACATCAATATATTAAGATGCCAAAGTTAATAGTTTACAAAAGTTGACGATTCATCGAATCGTATATAAAGTAGTAATGTTATACAAAAGTAGATTTCTGGAATATGACTAAAAACCGATTAGTTATATAAAAGAAATCCAGTGTCAAAAGTTGGCATCCTAAAGCTTCGTGGGTCGCCTATGTTCCATATGTGCAGGCGGTCCTTACGTGTGCTGATAATTCCCTGAAAAACATAGTAAAAGTCAACAACGAGGTTGAGTGAATTCACAGGTTTTATGTTTACAATAGTTGAACCAAGTTCGAGTAAGTTTGTTGACTCAAAAGTCAAATAGTTGCATTTATGTCATTTGTTCAAGTATAATCGTGGAGGGATGTTACCCCAAATATGTACTCATTGTTGCTGTGGGATGTCACCCAAATATTCTGTTAGAAAACATGTTGTAGGAAAGCAGTATCCTAGTAGTTATGTAGGAATGTAAGTATCCTAGTTGTTGTTCGTAGGAATGTCAGTATCCTAATTGCTGTGTAGGAACGTAAGCATCCTATTAGTTGTTCGTAGGAATGTCAGTATCCTAATTGTTATTCTGTGGATCCATGTCAGTAGGATCCAGTGCCCATGTCAGTAAGGACTTTTCAACAGTTTAGTAACAATAGTAGATCCATGTCAATAGGATCTAGTGCCCATGTCAGTAGGGACTTTCCAGTAGTAGGGAGTGTCAGTGTCCCGTGATCCATGTCAGAAGGATCTGGTCCATGTCAGTAGGACCCATGTGTTCAACAGGTATAACGGATCCATGTCAGAAGGATCTAGTAGTTACCCAATCAGTTTTGTGAAAGCATTGATGGTCGTTCTCCAGTGTTTTCAATTTAGTACCGGTCGTTCTCCGGTTTATCAAACAAGTTTTATACGTTTACAGTGTTGTAGTATGAAAACGTTATTTCATAATTGTCAAATTTGTGTAATGGTTTAACGGTTCAATGTACTCTAATCGTTCAAGTAAAACAAGTATACAACCATGTTTGTATAAAAGCGTTTGACTATGTTTTCCACCCCTGTTCAAAAGCAGTTAAAAAAGTAAAAGTATGGGCTGTAAACTCACCTGTTGAGTTGAAAGTGTTCGAGTGCTAGCAAAGCCTAATGCCCAAGTCTAGTCCGGAATCCCCTAACGCCCTAAACGTATGAGATTTAATGAGTATGTGGATGTCTAAGTCGACCATCATGCTAGTGTTCATACAACCAAGTTATGTCCAAAGTGTTCGTTTAACGTTTACGTTTGTATTTCGTTGTTGTGAAAATGTATACGACTCGTTGGTGATAGTTTTGCACAAATATTTCAAAGTATTATTGGCAGTTTTGTTGTAATATCATAAAGTAGGAAATCGTGTACGGGGGTCCGGGGGCAGCGCCCCTGGTAGCGGGGTCCAAAAATTTTTATTTCTACTATATTGCTTAAATAAAACGCATTCGAAATTTCGTTTCGGGATAAATTCAAGTGGTAAAAGACTTGGTGAAATCATGCGTTTTTAAGGGTCTGAAACCTGCGACGTTAAGTGTGTTGTCGCTACATGCGACGTTGTTTAGTACTGCGACGTTGAGGCTGATGTCACTATGTGCAACGTCAGGGTCTAGTGCGACGTAAGGGTCGACGTCGCTATGTGCGACTTCGCAATTTAATGCGACGTTAAAGGTGATGTTGCAGTATGCGACGTTGTGATAGGTTCTGCGACGTTGTGACTGATGTCGCATTTGGCCCAAGCCAGATGCGACGTCGGGGTCTGATCGACGAACAGCTCAAAAATAACGAGTTTTGGTTCGATTTTTGGACATTTACAGTTGATAGAACACTAAAACATGATAATCTAAGTGTATTAAGCATGAAATATTAAAGAAAACTTCGAAATCTAAGAGTTTGCGGGAAATGTCGGAAACTTACGCGTGTCGGTTTTAAAATTCGAAAAGGTAGAAAGGTAGATCGTTGCGAGGTGATCGTTTTTCTCTAAATGGTCCAAGCGATTTATGGTGGTTTGGTGGCGATTTTTGGTGGTTTAAGATGGTGGTGGTGTATTTTAGAGAGAGAGGGAGATGAGAGAAAAAGAGAGTGGAGAGAGAATGAGATGAAAGAAAATGGAAGAAAATAGGGAGGTGGAAGGGGTTTTATCTCCTTTTTCGCCTCCCGTGTTTGCGTTCCGTGTGGTGTTTGTTTACCCCATCGTTTAAATGTTATACTATTTTAATTTGGTAACTTTTTAAATATGTATTCAAATTCATTTTTAGTTGAGATATTTTATAAAGATATTTTAGTTAAGTTATAAAAATTTAAAAGTTTATTTTGTTTCGTTTTGTCAGAAATGTTTCGAGTTGTTTTAGTTTGCGAAATACTTTGTAAATATTATCGACATAATATTTAATAGTTAATAACGTTATTTAATAATTTCGTTTTATTAAATAATTTTGTTCGCCAACAGTCGTATATTTTGGTCGCGTTTGTTCCAATCGTTTTGTACGTAATTATACAAGTTAAGTATTATGCAATACTAAGCGTATTAACTAGTTGGGCTTTGCTAGACTTACCTCTAAAATATGTTGTGAATTCACTCAAAGTAGGGAATTAGCCTAAAAATGCGTGCAATTAACGTTTATAATTTAGTTGAAAATGCGAGGTGTTACAGGTTCACTGTGCGGAATACGTGATATTCGGGTATCTTGGGATGCTTTATGTTTTTAACTCCAATGTTCAGGTATAGTCGTCAAATTCAAGCTCAATCGGCTTTCACATTCCTGATATGTTTATGGTCTTTGGGGTGAAAGGGTGTTTTTGGAACAATGTTTGTATCAATTTGTTTTTTTTAGTGTATTTAATTTAGTTAGGGTCGTTTCAATTTCAATTTCAACGTATCAGATTTGGCTGGTATCTTGCAACCTCAGTATTGTATCACTTGGATCATGAGATCCTTTATCAATATATTATTATGTTTTTCACCAATATATATATATATATATATATATATATATATATATATATATATATATATATATATATATATATAATTTTGATATGATAAATAATTTTTCAACTTCAATTAATGCATTTGATATACCTTATTGACAGCCTTAAGAGTTGTCATTATCATTTCTCTTCTTTTTAACTTTTAACTAGTGATCAATTTGAGCCAATTGGACATGTCAGATAAATATCTTTTTTTTTTGTTCCTTTTTTAGTAAAAAAATAGTACTTGAAAATCGTGATTATACAATGATGTCTATCAGTAGTGGAGTGTGGATGGGCAAAAACCGTATAAGGTAGTAATTGAATGTAGAGTTGTAGTCGAGAGGATTCAAATTTGTCACGACTAATATGAGGTGGCTCTCAAAAGAAGTATCAAAAATAAAAACGCAACAATATAATACATTAGATTTAATTTAAATGACAGTAAAAATTAATTAAAATAAGTGTATATATTTAGGGTCTAATACTTTTTATAATAATAGTTAATTACCAAGATAGTAAAATTATAAAGATATAGGTAATTAAGACAACAGAAAATGCATTTTAAATATAATTATTCAGTTTCTAAAAATACTACTAGGTTAAGATTTATTTATAATATCAATAAGCATACCTACATATATATCTACCCTTATTATCAATCTACATACAATATTAATATATTGTGCATTTGAATGGTGTGTTTCATACTTTCATCAAGTCATGGTTTATGGATGCCTTAAAAAAAAAATTTATTTTTTATTTATTTATTATTTCATCCCAAATTAAAGGTCTACCCTTATTTTTGGTTTATCTTAAGATAAGTGTGCATTTCAAATTTTAAATCAATCAAATGTTTTCAATGGTCAACATTAAATTATATTGGTTTGAGGTGTGATTATTCTCACTTTTCTTAAACCGGGTACAAATTTAAAGTGAACATTAATTTGGGAGGGAGGGAGGGAGGTCATTCATGCTTTTTAATTAATATATAACCATTTTGTTTGTGAAAAATCTAAGTGGTGACCGGAAAATAAAATACCGATGTAAAGCATGTGTTACGTGTGGGGGGCGTCACAGGTCCGACTGGGATGAGACTTGTTTTGGTGGGTTCGTAAAATGATTTCGAATGTAATGGTGGTGATGGTGACGTCTGATTCTTCGGGAACAGGGAGCAATCTCCGTTTAAAGGTTATGATGTTTTTTGATGTTAGGGAGAGAGAGAGAACAATTTAGTGACCGTTTAACTATATTAAGAAAAAATAAAACATAATCTATCCGAATTTCAAATTAGTCATTTAATATATAAAATAATTCGATTGTAGTAACAAGGTGAAAGAAAAAGATAGAACCAAAATGAAATAGTATATACTAAAGGTAAAGAAAATGACAAAAAAAAAAAAAAAGCAAAGTTTAAAAATAAAATAGAAGAGGAGAGACTCGAACCTGAGTTGCTCCTCTAAATCCCTTAGACTGCTCCCATTGCCTTCATCACTTCATCGTCGGTTCCAACCGACGGAGCCGACGCCGATGGCACGGTTCCGTCGGTTTGGTTCGTCGGTTTTGCACGTCGAAAATTCGACGTTCGTCTCTTTTTTTTTGCTTTTTTTTCATATGTGTATAATATTAAAGGTAAATTGGTAAATGTGGGACCCAAAAAATAAAGTGACGGGTCACTGATGGCAGGGGTTCGTCAGTTTCAGTCAGTTTTTGAAAAAGGTGACGTTGCGCTGATGTGGCTCAGTCGGTTTCAATCAAATTTAGTCACCATTGGGAGTGGTCTTACATCTAAAGCACTAATTCATATATGGGTATTATTGCAAACTGTTGAGATTCCAGAACCTCCCTCTCATTTTAAATTTGATTGATCATCTTCAGAATTTCCCTCTCTCGTTTTGATCATCTTGATCACAATTTCATTTTCTTTGACCTAATTTCAAGCAATTTAGGGGATTTTGTTCAATTTTACTCATTTACTGCACAATTGTTAGCTGCCATGGATCGTATCCCTTCAAGATGGAAGGGAAGAAACAATTACAGAACTTGGAGACGTGAGATTCAACATTTACTTTCAAGAAACGGGCAACGAGATCTAGTCGATAAAGCTAGATGTAGGTCATTACCGGACTACAAAGAACGCAATGAGGCTGTAAATAGGATCATATTGTTTTCACTGAAAACTCGAATTGCGAAATCCGTACAGTATTACAAGCATGCCCATGAAGTATGGCGGGAACTTGAAGACCGTTATGAGTATGGTCGTTCGCCTCGAGTCTACAAGGTATAAATTTGAATATGAATAACTTGAATTTACTATTTAATTAATAGATTCTTTAAGAAATTCTAAATCAATGATATTAGGTTATGTTTTTTGATCAATTTATTCCGAGAACTTGAATTGAGAGAATGTTTTTGCTAGTTTTCACAATTAGTATTGATCGCGATGTTAGAGTATTTTGTTTAATCAACTGATTTTAATTCAAACTAATTAATCACTGATTTTGCTTTATTAAACATATTTTAAAGAGTCATGCCAAAAGAGAGCAGAAAAAATTGCAGTTTTATAAAACTCATTTTGGTTTCCCATCGCCGTTCAATGTAATCTGTGATGAAAGCTTTCAGAGATACCGTACAACCGTGAAATGCAATTTCATGCTAAGAAAGCATCTTGGAATTCATCCGCATGTGATCAAATCAAAGTGAATAGTGTAAAATTGAATAATTCTCATTTACCAAAATAATGGTGTGAAACATAATATAAATATATAACAAAATGTAAATGGGCTAAGCCCAATATAAAAATTTATCATCTAAATAATAACGACTAACAGCCCCCCGCAGTTGGAGTAGGAGAAAGGCGGACGCTCAAACTGGTTCGAAATTTGTCAAATAACACATACGGTAGGCCTTTGGTGAATATATCAGCATACTGGTAGCGCGATGGAACATGCAAAACGCGAACCTGGCTTGTAGCAACCTGATCGCGTACAAAGTGAATGTCAATCTCTATATGCTTCATGCGCTGATGTTGCACGGGATTAGAAGAGAGATAAACGGCATTGACATTATCATAATACACAAGCGTAGCAGAGAATAACGGTAACTCGGAGAAGATTTCGCAACCAAGAAGTCTCTGCCACATCATTGACAACACCACGATACTCAACCTCTGCACAAGAAAGAGAGACAGTCGCATATAATATCATGACAGTTAATTGTTGCCAAGAAAAACACAATAGCCCGATGTAGAGCAGCGAGTAATTGGGCAACTAGTCCAATCAGCATCTAAATAAGCAACTAATGAATAAGTCGAGGATGAATACAATTGTAATCCATGACCCAAAGTACCCTTCACATACCATAAAATACGTTTGAGAGCCGCAAGATGAGACTCTGGAGGATCATGCATGAAGAGACATATCTGCTGAACCGCATATGGGAGGTTAGACCTAGTAAATGTAAGGTACTATAAGGCCCCAGCGAGACTCCGATACTGTAACACCCTAAATTTAAAAATACAGGTTTTCAAAAACTTTTCAAACAATCAGAGTTATGCATAAAAACGTCCCAACAATGCTTATAAAATAAGCAAATCAAGTTTATTCTAAAACAACTACGGTGTTACATCGTCATATCAAAACACGGTAATAAATAAAAACCCATAATTAAAGATTAACTGCAACAACAATAATTTATTTGTCTTAATAACAAATGAAGGCATTTATTTCAACCCTTTCAAACTACCTGCCTCGCTCGTCATCAACTCTTAGTTTCCAAACCTGCAAATGCACAATCCACATGTAGAAAATAAGTGTCAGCTTATTAAAGCTGAGTAAACATAATGGGTTAGTATGTAAAACACCATTTAGAAACCCTTAATCAACAAACGTCTTTAATTCAAGTATTCAACAGTAGTCATGCATTAATAACAATATAAAACATCACAACCATCACTAATCAAAGTATTACAACAGTAATATAGCCATCTGTCAGAACATAATTAACAAATCAACAGTTCAATAATTCAACAAATAGCAGGGCATGAACTCAGGTACAAGTCCTAAAGTCGTGCCTACAAACTCGTCATTCAACTCTCAACTTAGCAACTCAACTCATCAACTTATCGTCCGTCAAATCATGTAGGGTTAGTCCACTAGTCAACCAAGTACTCCGGAAGTGAGTCCGAGAGCCTAAGAAGACCAATTGGGGGAACCTACTAGTCCCGACATAGTAGAATGTACGAAAAATACAGTCCACAAGAATCGTTAGGAAGTGGGTCCTCTCTGTGATTCGCTCACTCCGAGAGTCGATACTATGCAAATGTGGCGAACCTCCACATATCGCTTCAGTGGTTAGGAATAACTACGTCACCCGATGGCCACCATATCAACTATGACAATATGTAGTATCTAGAATTATCGCGTGCCCAACTCTAGTGTGACCACCGGTAAGCCACGATGGAACCCTTTCGGAATCCATTCGAGATATCTCTGCGAACTTGTTTAATTTAAGTTATTATTTTAACTCGTCATCCTCTCATCTACAACTCATTCAGGGCCCTATTTCGTCCGTGCATCATAAGCATCATGCAAAGATTCTAGTGTTCTAATCAACATAGCAACTCAATTCAACATATCATCAACAACAACAACAACCACAACAACTACACAACAACGCCAAGAAGCAACAACAACCTTCTTAACAAACTCATCATGGCATGGGTACTTATAAGTACAGTGAAAACAACAACTACAATGGTAATAACAATACAATACCCATAATAGTAGTAGTAACGTATTTCCATATATCAATACAATGACATCAACAAGAAACATCAACAATCATTATAACGAACTCAACACTAACATGCGTATATAACATCAATAAGGTAATTACAACTACCCATGATTAACCTGACCCACATGTAAAAGTAACCAAACCCCAGGTAACCCGAGTGCATGACTTTGTTGAATTCGTTAGTCAACTTGTTGCATCTATAAAACACTTAAATATTAATCAAAAGTGAATTGGTTTTGATTGTGCACTCGATTTTTGCAAACATTATCTTACCTCGATGAAGGCAATCCAAACTCCATATTTAATCTCCTTCTATAGTGTTATCATAACCTACACATTATATGAGAGAAACATATTATAAGATTAGATACTATTTCTAACTTGAATCAATTTTTAGGTTCTATTTAATGTGATGAAGGAGGCTAGCATTACTCCTTTAAAGGGAGTAAGGACAGCCATTATGTTGCTTTCTAAGACTTTAATATGAGTAACAATGTTCTTTAATTGTTTGATTACTCAGTGACTCATAAATTAAACCGAACAAGTTAGCTAAACGATTCAGCAACATGCACCTCGAGAAATAGACACATTTGACCCACTTCTACTCTTTCATATTTTATAATATTTTACAGTTTACTTAATGACACATTAATCTATAAAGTTCCAGAAAATCAAAGATTTTAGAGTGAAACTCTATTATGTATGAATTTCACAAAAAACATGTTACTGATTCGTCACCAATCTGCCCAGATTTATAAAACGACCCTTTTGACCCATTTAGAGCCTGAATCAGCAAAAATATAAAACTTCAAAGTTGTAGAAAACACAAAGTTCTACCCAGGTTCCATATTCCATATCAATTGGACATATATTCGATTTTATATGATTATTTAAACATAACTGAATTCTGGAACATCACCAATTCGACTAATCGACTCACAGTTCATATATATAACTCAATTTCGACTAGCATAAACCCCAAGCGAATTTCCAGAGGCTTGAAACAATGAAAATCATCTATAACAACATATAATCCTAAGGGAACAAGATATATTATCCTGATCATCATGGGGTTTAATTAACCGGATTACACGGTTAAAAGATTTAATCCCAATTGCAACAAGAACTCTAGGGTTAGTTTTTTCTTTCTTCTTGACCTCTCAAAGGCCGATCAAAATTATGGAGGATTAGGTTTCCCTGATCAACCATTAAGTCCCTAATATTAATTATCACAAGGCCCCTCAAGTTTCACACTTTTCACTTTCTACCCTATCCATCATATCTGTTACATTTGAAGTCCAACTCTAACCAAACTTAACTAACTTATTAAATCAAATTCAACTTTACAAATTGACAATAAATAAATGGGTTTTAGGACGTTACAGATACATAGTGGGATCAAGAAATGGAACACCATCAGCACCAAGTTTGGAATATGAATCAACCAGAGTACGACATGGCTGACAACTTCAGCATACCTGCACGCTCAAGAATCTCTGATGCATACTTTTTCTGAGAAAGAAACATCCCGGTACTAGTACGAGAAAGCGAGATTCCTAGAATAGTTGAGTGGACCAAGATTAGACATGGAGAACTCTCTGTGTAACGAAGCAATAATCTGCTGCAAAAAAGCTGTAGAGGATGCAGTCAAAAGAATATCATCAACATATAAGAGCAGATAAGCAATATTCAATCCCTGCTGAAAAATAAGTAATGACGAGTGACAACGAGAAACCAACACGAGTAGCCTAACTCGCAAACCGCTGAAACCGAGCCCTAGGTGTCTGTTTAAGACCATATAAAGACTTCTTTAGAAGACAGACATGATTCGGACGCTGTAGGTCGCGAAAGCCAGCGGGCTGATGCATATAGACAGTCTCAGATATAGAGCCATGTAAAAATGCGTTCTTGACATCCAGCTGATGAACGGGCTAGTGTCGAGAAACTGCAAGACTAAGCACAGTACGAATAGTAGCCGGTTTGACAACCGGGCTAAATATCTCATCATAATCAACTCCTACTTGCTGACCGCGTTCATTAGCAACAAGCCGAGCTTTGTATCTGCTTAGTGATCCATCTGCAAAATACTTGTGTTTAAATAAACACATAGAATGAACAATGTTCGCGTTAGGTAGTTGTGGCACAAGAATCCAAGTATTTTTTTTTTAATTAAGAGCATTGTATTCATTAAGCACATCACCTTTCCAGTTGGGATCATTCAAAGCATGAATGTAGCTTTTGGGTGTAGGTGAAATGGTGGACACATTGAGATTAAGACGCGAAGGGTTTTTTTTTTACCTAGTTGAAAGCGAGTGACCATAGGGTGGGTCGAGAGTGGATTGGGCTGCGATTGAGTGGGAGGGGAGGTGGAGGCCGTTTCGGAGATGGGGGTGGAGCTAGGTTGGGCCGCGATAGTTGTAGTGGGGGTTGGTGTGTCAGGTTGGGACTAGTTTTGAGTTTGGTCCAAATGAGAGGCGGATTGAGTTTGGATTGGTGGAGTAGGGTGAGGTACATAAGAGTTGATAAGTAATTGGCATGCTATGAAGTTTAGTTCATTATCAAGAAAGGTATAAGAGGGAGCATGGTTAGTTGTGATGAAACCATATGGGAATATAGTCTCGTCAAATGTGACATTGCGGGAAATTATAATTTTGTCGGTAGCAAGATCGAGGCAACGGTACCCACGGTGATTGGATGGGTAGCCAAGAAGTATGCAAGGTGTCGAACGTGGGGAAAGTTTATGGGGGGTATCAAGGTGGGGATAGCAGAGACAACCAAAGACTCGTAAAGTTGAGTAGTTTGGTTCGGTGTTGTATAGGCAAAAGTGTGGAGTTTCTTTATTAATGGCAGAGGAAAGCAAAATGTTTAGGAGATAGGTGGCCATGTGAAGTGCTTAAACCTAAAAATGAGGGGGTAAGTATGCTTGGAACAAGAGGGTCCGAACAAGATTGTTAATAGTGCGAATCATTCGTTCAAATCTACCGTTTTGCTGTGATGTGTGGGGGCATGAAAATCGTATATGAATTCCATGTTTGGTGAAAAGTTGGTTGAATGTTGTGGATCAACAATAGTGTCTGAACTAGTAAAAGGAAGTCTCGCATGCTTGCCAAGCTAACAAGCATGGCAAAGCAAGGGAGACTTCGTTTTATTACACAAAATAGCATTGCTAGAAAGAAGAGAACGTAGTACATCACTTCCTGGATGTCAAAGTCGTTGATGCCACGTGTGTTGACTAGCGATGAGAGCGTAAGGATAGAGGGTGTTTTGGCTAGGCTTCATGACAGGGTACAAGTCTTTGGTGCTGTCACATCGGAGGAGGATTTGACGAGTTGAATAATCTTTTACAGAAAACCCAAACTCGTCAAATTCAATTGAAACTTTGTTGTCACGAGTAAACTTACGAACGAATATTAAATTCTTGACAATATTGGGGGTTACTAGTACATTATGTAAGTGAAGTGGACGATGAGGATAAGACAAAGTGCTATGGCCCGTGTTGGTGACGGGTATGGAAGCACCGTCACCAACAAAGACAGATGGCGTTAATTAAATATAGTACTAAGATTATTTGCATTGGATATTAGATGGAACTACCAGGAATGCTTGCAGGGATGAAGCATAAAAGAAAAAAATTTCTCCCAAAAAGTTGAGGTTGTAAAATAACTTTTAAATAGATTTACCAGCAGCAAATGCAGTACAACCAAAATGTAATTTGATATATAAAGACACTTTACCTTGAGAAGCTAAGATCATATATATGTATGAACATGATCTGTTCTATAGGTACCCCTGTATTCTTGATATCATAGGAAGTCAATGTTGGATACAGGGCCTTGGAAGTCCGTACAGTTCACATGCTCAAATATCAAGCTAGGAGTTTTTGAGTGCTATCCACAAGTTTTATGACAGTTCGGCCACCATTAACAGAAAAATAAGATTGAAGCTTTGTCACTGTAGTACTTACTACTTATACAACAACAACGATACTCAATCCCGCCTTTAGCAAGATGGGGGAGGATGGGGGAGGTGAGATGTAAACAGTCATACATCTCCCGAGGGTAGAGAGAGTGCCTACTTACTACTTATACACAATACTTTTTACCTTCCAATTCAACGAACAACCTCATAGTTACTTTAGTTACCTTTATTCAAGAATTAATGTAGAAAACAAACCATCAAGGACAAATGTGTCCAGATTGTGGGTTTTGAAAGAAAGGGTAAAAGGAATGGGTATGATTGTGGGTGTTAGTTTAATAGGTTTGGTTTTATAAATTGGGAATCAAACCCATGAATTTAGGCATATGTCAAGCCCAAGTTGGATGGTGGGTTTGAAAAATCCATTCCGGTTACAATACCCATTGTGAAACTCATATTCAAACCAAACGCCCATACAAATATGTCATCAATGAACCACCTTTCCCTCTTATCTGAAGCAAAATCATAATGTCTTTTAACACAAACAAATCAATGCATAATGTTAAGTCAATTCAAAACACGACCTTTACCCAAATCTCATCCGTAATCATAAAATCAAACTAAATAAGAACCAAAATCAAACCAATTAGCTACACATACAAACATCCAATCATATTTACTTCCAATCTTAAATCAGTAATCACCAAAAGAAAAAAAAAAATCAATAATAATTATTGTATTCAAGACATTGGCACCAAAATTTCAACATACTTTTATCTTCCCCCTGCTCTTTTTCGTTTCACCACTCTCATTAGTCTCATTACCTTCCTGCAGATACATATAAACATGTAGACATTGAGCACTTATTTTGCTACGATAAATATATAGTAGAAAAATAATTGAACTCTTCGTGCAGCTAAAAGATAATATTCTTCAATTTTTTCCCTATTTATAATTTATAATTACTTATAATAAGTCAGTTAGGAATCTAAGTCACCTTTGCAGTCAGATATTGACACCATTAAGTTAAGGCGGTATAATTCTATTTTTAGAAAATCTGTCATCATACTTTAAAGTTTTGCACACTTTGCAGTCAAATTTTTAATGTCTAAGATATCAAAGTATAGGGATACTCTGCTAATGCACACGTTGAATTAGCCTGTCAAGTCCAAAATGGATTTACTAACATAAATAGAGATCCCGATGACTTCAATTAAGCAACTATAATGCTTCGAAGACTAACATATATAAGCAAAAGTATTATCCCAACGTGGTAAACAAAAATGCTCATTGAAATTATCCTTTCACACAAACAACAACAGCATGATCATCAAGCATTGTAGAATTTCAAACAGCTAGGCTTTAATTGAAGGGGATAAAAAAAATGAATAAACGTAACTTACCTTTTTGGTGCTTACAGCACGGCAATTTGTACCCTGTTAAAGTTCAAGAAAACAGAATAACCATATGATTAGCTAAACTCAATGATCATGACCAGAGGTTAAGCAAGATAAAGATGCTCAAGTATACATTATAAGAAACAGCACTCTTCATGTGCTTGAGATATTTTCCATTAGCAATCACACAAAACTCATAAATAATAGCTGTATCAAGTATTAGAACATTGCTTTGAGATAACTGCATCAACTCAGAGAAATGGTTAATGATGTATCCCTTACAAACTCGTCCATTAATAAATAATAACAAGAATATGATGAATGAAAAAATAATAATAATAATTAAATACAATGAATGCACAATCAGGTCAACTTATAGAGAAATAGCACACGTCTCGTATATACAAATTGAGTCATTTATAGAAATTAAAGTTGAATCTACGCTCTATACTGCTATGTACAACCTAATTGAAACACACCTTAGCATTCCTCTTCTTTGGCTGCCTCTTTCTCGTCCGCTTGAGTGAGAAAGGAAAGGACCTTGACTTAAGAAAAGAAGTAGAATCCTTTTTATAACGTGTGTTGTTGTTAACCTTTTCCTGGCCCAGTCTCCGATTATTCTTTGTCTTAATTGGTCTTTCATTAATATTAATATTATTATTAACATGGGGAGATACAAGGCTCTGCACATATACAGGGGCATGAACATACTCCAAAGTCTTGGACAAGTATATACCATGACGGCCATTATCATGTAAAATAGCATCCCCAGGCATTCTCAAGCAGTGTACAGCATCATACTTCATCTCAGTATCATCATCACACTGAAACACTTGCCAAGAGTTGTTTTTCCTCATTACCCATGTTTTAAAGGGATACGGTTGATGATGATATGTGCCTAGGGTCAACGGATCATAATATATGCACAGACATCCTCGGATAATCACAAGTCTGTGATATTTATTACGTTCATTTAGATAAAGAGGATGATTGGGTTGAGGGATTTCTTTAAGCTCGTCTCGACATAAATCTAAAGAAATAATTACCGTTTCCTTTTTGTTCGACATAAACCAGTAAAGTGCCCCATCAAGTAAAGCAGCAGTACTAGAACCAGTGTTCTGATACTTTACTTCTCCAATGAGTTTCCAAGAATTAGATTTCAATGTTAAGACATAAAAATGTGTAAGCTGTTTATCAGTGTTCCTCACGAACCCAAGTACAACCTTGTAATCATCCAAGGACGAATCGTAACCAAAACCCCAACAAAAAATATGCCTAAAATAATCTTTACTAGGATCCAAAGTGGTCAGTTGTTTCACCTCTCTGGTCAAAGGATTGGTTACTATAAGTTTGGTATGTTTAGGAGATAGGCATACTACAAGGCCATTAGAAGAACCAATAATATGATAACCATACATGTAATAATCATGGTCGACATGTGTTGTCGTAGGTCTAGCAATCCTTCTATCTCTAAGTTTATTATTATCTTGATCATTCTTGTAAGAACGTTTCAAATGAGTATTAACAAAACAACGACTGGATATCAAATAATACCATGACTTACAAACACTTTTGCATTCGATCATATCTTCCACATCCAATCGTAACAGTATCTGCTCCAGCACATCTACCCCAACCTCCATATCACTTCAATTCAAGCCCTAGAGTATTTTACCAGGTACTCCGTACTTTATTTATTTACTTCTTATTATATTATATAGGCCCGGCCCATGATAATTTACCGTAAGCCCAATCCAATTCCATTTACAGAATACACCGAGGCAGCGACGGGATCATGTAATCAATTGTATCATGTACTTTTTTAATTAGGTCAAAAAATTTATAATGCAAGTGCTACACTCACAATACTCCATTGGATTTAACTAATTTTTTCATGTAAACATTTCGCGTTTGAGATATGCTATTGAGAATTGATGACATCAATTTAAAATATATACATACCGGTTACAACTATCGTATTGTGAGTTTAACTTTTACTCGAGACAAATGTATATTTTTAATGTGACTGTGTTTGCAATTTGACTTTAAAAAGTGATTACCACATTCAGAACTTATCAAAGTTTACACCGAGGCAGCGACGGGAGCATTTGTGATCAATAAAAGTGTCAAGAAGTTGTCAGCAACATCGTTATTTTTGTAACTAAATCTCAAGGTTATTTACTTCATTTAATTCCACTTAAGGAAATTGTTGAGTATATTATTGTATGGTGCAAGAAAACATGAAGTTACATGAATCTTCATATACCTCTGTTAATATATATGGAGTAATCTAATATGTTGATTGTTATTGATTTCTTTAAATGAACTGCTTTAAATGAACTGTGTGTGTATGAACCTTTTGTAATATTATCGTAGTTTTCGAATGAGACATATAAACGTATGATAACTTATTGCAAAATATTGTTTTTAATACTGTTATTTAGGATTTCTTTTACTCTAAGACTATACGACTTCATATGTTGACACCTAAACACTTCTAATCTTGCCACATCATCTTGATATAAAAAAAATTGATAGAAAAACTGTAATTAGTTTCCAATGTTTTGCTATAATATACTATATATAAGGATATTAATTTGACACAAACTATAATTTAAATGATCCATCAATTTGTTTTATTCTAAGAATTATACATAATATTTTTCTATGTAAACCATGAAATGATATAGGCTCTCTCTTTGTTCTTATTCAAATTTAAACAACGATTTAGATTATGATAGAAAAACTTTAGTTCATTTAAGAGTTTTCTTATAATACTATAAAGATATCAATAATTTGAGTATTTGACACCAACTATTGTCCAAATGACCCACCACTTTATTTCATTCTAATGAATAATACTAAGGGTGAGCTTGGTACCATACCGGTACCGAACCGGTTGGTACCAGTTTGTTTTTGCCCCAAATCAAATACCGAATACCGTACCACTTGTATCGGTTCGGTACCGGTTCGGTCCGGACCGGTGCGGTTCCGGTTCGGTTTAGGTATTTTGATGTGCATGTACCATACCGGTACCGAACCGGTTGGTACCGGTTTTTTTTTGCCCCAAATCAAATACCGAATACCGTACCACTTGTATCGGTCGCTACCGGTTCGGTACAGGACCGGTTCGGTTTCGGTATTTCGGTGTGCATGCTCATCCCTAAATAATACATAAAATTACTCTCGTGTAAAATATGAAATGACATAGGTTCTTATATATAATAAAGTTCAAAACAAAATGGTCAAATTTCATTTTAATGTTCTAATCATTAGCTTCAATTCTCATATAGAAGTATGTTTTCACTTCATATACCTCTGTTAATATATATGGAGTAATCTAATATGTTGATTGTTATTGATTTCTTTAAATGAACTGCTTTAAATGAACTGTGTGTGTATGAACCTTTTGTAATATTATCGTAGTTTTCGAATGAGACATATAAACGTATGATAACTTATTGCAAAATATTGTTTTTAATACTGTTATTTAGGATTTCTTTTACTCTAAGACTATACGACTTCATATGTTGACACCTAAACACTTCTAATCTTGCCACATCATCTTGATATAAAAAAAATTGATAGAAAAACTGTAATTAGTTTCCAATGTTTTGCTATAATATACTATATATAAGGATATTAATTTGACACAAACTATAATTTAAATGATCCATCAATTTGTTTTATTCTAAGAATTATACATAATATTTTTCTATGTAAACCATGAAATGATATAGGCTCTCTCTTTGTTCTTATTCAAATTTAAACAACGATTTAGATTATGATAGAAAAACTTTAGTTCATTTAAGAGTTTTCTTATAATACTATAAAGATATCAATAATTTGAGTATTTGACACCAACTATTGTCCAAATGACCCACCACTTTATTTCATTCTAATGAATAATACTAAGGGTGAGCTTGGTACCATACCGGTACCGAACCGGTTGGTACCAGTTTGTTTTTGCCCCAAATCAAATACCGAATACCGTACCACTTGTATCGGTTCGGTACCGGTTCGGTCCGGACCGGTGCGGTTCCGGTTCGGTTTAGGTATTTTGATGTGCATGTACCATACCGGTACCGAACCGGTTGGTACCGGTTTTTTTTTTGCCCCAAATCAAATACCGAATACCGTACCACTTGTATCGGTCGCTACCGGTTCGGTACAGGACCGGTTCGGTTTCGGTATTTCGGTGTGCATGCTCATCCCTAAATAATACATAAAATTACTCTCGTGTAAAATATGAAATGACATAGGTTCTTATATATAATAAAGTTCAAAACAAAATGGTCAAATTTCATTTTAATGTTCTAATCATTAGCTTCAATTCTCATATAGAAGTATGTTTTCACTTCATACACTTTGTATATTGAGAGTGACACTCTTGTTTATGCACATTTTGATTTTATTGTTGTTATAAGTTTTTCTAAGTTATCTATTTGAATACATGTGTTCTTACTTATTACCTTTTCCAATTTTAGTATATATCCGTTATGTAAACACAATATATTGACATTCTTAAAAAATAAATTTCATGCTAATCGGTACTAATAAAGTTTACCCTTTTTAAATATAACCACTAACAAATGTTATAATGATCATTATACCAAAATTATATCAAATATCTTATTCAACAAATAGACTTTTTAAATTTTGTCAAATGCACTTTAAACAATGCTATAAATTTTTAGCACATCATGATATAGTTATAATATTTTCTTTACTATCTACAACTAAATGTCATTAAAAATTAATCATTAATTCCATTTAGAAAACATTTTATATGTATATTAACATCAAAGATATTATACGTAATACTATCACGCGCAAGAACAATACAATGCTCATCATACCACCTCTCATGTCTGATCTAACGTTAAAGAAACAAAGAACATTGTTAATCAAGAAGTTATGTAAAACTCCAACCGTATAGAGAAGTATATATCCATTGTCCCGATTTCACCTAACATCCATGATATACACCTATTGAAATATCTCATGTATGTAATGTCATTTAAAGGTAAAACTGTCACCCCCTAACTCACTGTATTATACCTTAGTCGATATCGTGTCATAATTCTTGAGGAAAGTTGCAACTCTTATCAGATCTTACAAGAATAATCACTTTTGTTGTAAAGTTATATGCATCACACTGCCTACGACTATTTGCTGTATATATTAGTTATAGACCATGATAACAGATTGTTTAAGAATGTGTTTAGTCAACTATGTAAACTACTAAATCAAATAACTTCTTGAGGTAACCTCATTATATGGGTTAATGCGCATATTTCTCTCATCCTCCAAATACACACAACAATATAGCATTGCCCACCATTAACTACGCAAAATTCTTAACACCGTTTGACATCCGTGGGGGCTGTGCATCGCACGGCCTTTGCGTTAACTAGTCTCTATATACACACACACATATATATTATTAGTCATTTTGCCTTATGATAAGTTTAACATTTTGCTACCTCAGCTTTTGTTGTATGTGTGATTCTCTCATTAATGTGCTTAAATTATGTGACATCTTAAAATCCGTTAATTATAGTATTTCATTATTTTTATTAATGGCAAACCAATAAGTGTTAAGAGATCAACGATGTTCTAAATGAACTACCTCATATAATTTGGTTAATTATTTAAGCACGCCATTCGTTTTTCCTCAATAACAACTCATCATTGTTAAATTAAATTAGTAGATAAATAACTTCAAAATCCAGTAATATACCTTTAGAAGGTAATCAATATCAATATCAATATATTAATATTCAATATTCATATTTATTTATTAGCATTATTTTCATCTTGTGAACTTTTGAATTTATTATTAATAAATAATGACGTAAATTTATTCTCTCTAATCGTATATCAGATGGGTATAACACTGTTATTATATTTGTGACTACGTTCATACAAATATTATGTCATTTGAACGATCACTAATTCTTTAATACAAAATTAATCACATTACATGCTCCGTTAAGTTATTGTTGAAATTCTCATTTTGCCCTTGATGTCGACCACACCCACGAATACCTTTACTTTTCTACTTGTACAATTTCATAAATTATTTTGTCCAACAACATAAAGAGATGGTACTTTAATCTACATGATGTAACATCCGTTGAAAAGAAGCAACACAGATCTACATGTAACAACACAAGATGTAATGTAAGATTTGGGTTGATCACCTGATCATACGGCTTTAGGTTGAGTTTGTTCGAAGTCAAAAACTTCAAACATAAGACGTCTAACATCTGGCTTACCATAAACAGTGTAAGAAAGTCCATGAATGGCTTGTTGGACAGAGGTGGTGGCCGGGTTCCTGAGCCTACGATTGTGCTCAAATGAATCTTGAACTTCCTCACTGTAAATAATGAATCGGTGGAGGTGTTTTTCCCTCAGGTACTTGCCACAAAACTTGTTTAAAAGAATTCGTCGGTGTTTCTCCTGCAACCATTTTCCTGGAGCATCTATGTGCTTTATAAGCAGCCTCTCGGCCATTACAAGGTCCTGCAAGGTTGAACATTGGTTAGGTTGCATACATATTCATCATCTAAACATTCCTAAGGGAGGTTATGGATTAGTGTGTTGACTGTTTTTGATTTTGATTAGAAACTAACAGATAAAAAGACCAAAAAGGACTTGCTTATTCAAAAGTGGAGACAATTTGTAAAAGAAAATCACATTCTCAAACTTGATTTCGAAAGGAGTATATAATTATTTAATTTAATTTTACCCTAAGAGTTACTTTTGTTGCTAATGGACTAATTGTATAATTCATCAAAGGCAAAATAATTATCCACACAGAAAAACCGATTATAGACCATATTTCATCTCAAAGCTTAAAGTTGCTACATGAAAAGCTTACCTGAATCTTTTGGCCAACGTATTCTAGTCTTTCAAAGCAAAACCGAGGATGCTCAAATTTATGCTTTGATGGGTGCAAGAAGGCAAGCTGCATTTCAAGTAATAATGAGAGGAATGCATACTAAAAACATTTAATGCAAAGAGAAATATAAATTGATAACTTCACCTGTAGCCCAAGGCCGAGTTCTATGTTTCTAGCATTGGTAATTTCTGGGATTCTATCTTTAATATGTAAGGGATATCCTAAAGTATTCATAACTTGAGGTCTAGCATCATAATCCCATATGTTTCCTCGGAACCTATGCATCCCTGGTGGCACACAAGCGCGGAAAAGTCTTGGGTGGGCAAAAAGGGCGTCTTCGGGAGGCTGCAAAACGTAAATAAGGAAAATATGAATATTTTGTTACTTTGTAAAATTACAGAAGTTATAGTGTGTGTGTGTGTGTGTATATACATATATATGTATACATATGAAGGTGGAATTAATACATCTGACAGAAAAGTCAAAGAGTAAATTTTCTTCCCTTGACTGAGGAAAAATGAAATACTCCGTAAGAAAGTTCATTAAAACAAGCCGGGGATCCATTCCAACATAAAGATACATAGACTATTATTTGAGGTCTAATCAAATACAAACTAGAATGTGTTTGTAATTTTAAAGAATTCATACACTAATTTAAAGTTAAAAAAAAGTCCATTTGACCAAAAAGTCAAAGGTTACTTCTTCTTTAACAGAAAGTTACGAATTCTATACTTCCATTTGAAATCATAAGAACAAGAATTGTAATTCCCTCCAGTCCAAACAGAAGACATTCCAAGACTTCTAATGACAAATAATGTATTTTGAAAGTTTTTATTTGATAATGGTGAATTCAGTTCAGTTAAAGGAAAATCTGTGAAAATCAGTCCAGCTGATGGTAATATTCATTAGAAGCTTATAGTATAATTTTTAAATTAAAAGAAATCATCAACCCATTTGAAAACTAAATATGTCTAATTTACCAAATATTAAACCATTCGTGTTTATCTCTTAGCTGGGGGAGTAAATTTATCATCAACTAGAGTTTAGAGGTGTAGACTGAGTTTATGTGTTTCTCTGTGTATTTTACAGGTCAAATAAGTGGAATTAGCGAAACTAGCTAAAAGGGGAACGAATCAAGCAGGTCACAAATCCCCCAAAGGGTAAATTTATTGCATAAACATCCAAACTCATTTTATATAAATAATTAGGTTAATAATAAATTAATTAGTTGGAGCTAGAGAGTTTTGTGTCAACCCAACTTGACCTGTTATGACCAGTCAGTCAGTCACCCAGCCCACCCAACGTCCCAACTTGTCCATTTTGCCACATGTACTAAAGATAGTATAATCATAAATATCATTAGAGCTTGCCTTGTACGCAGCGACTTCTTGCCAACTGAGCTTTTTTCCTTCAAACTCAGCAGAAACATAGTCAACATCTTCAAGTTGTCTTCTTAATTTAGGCTGGCACTCTTCATCTTCAGGGTCCATACCAAATACTTCAAACAGAACACGATAAACTTCTGGTATACCAAAACATAGATATATTGCTCCAAACAAAGCCCAAACAACAGACCTGCCAATAAAATACGATGTGGATGCAATTTTTAGAGCTAATTGTCACTTAGCACAAATAAAACATCATAATAAGATGTTATAATGTTCTCTATCCTAATATAAATGCAGCATTTTCCCAGGCACACAGTTTAAATGATATATTATCATATGAAATACCTAAAATAGAATCCTTTAATGATTTACTACACACGAGCAACACCTAAACAGAAACTAAGATCTAAATTTTCTTTCCCTCTTTCAAAAAAATTCCATGCAAGTAACCTATAAGCATAGTTGTCGACTCGTGACTCGTACCGTGTCTCGTTTTCTTCAATTTTTGATTCTGTGTATCGTATCGTGACTCGACTCGTAAGAGTCACGATCAAACATTTTTATGTATACATATTTATGATATGTACGTAAAAAGATAATATTAGTTGATAATATAAGCACATTTTTACTATAATATTACAATTTCGCAAGTTTCGAGTCATAGACTCATAATTCAAGCACCACAAAGTAGCAAAAAGGTGACCTTGAGATAAAAAAAAAAAAACTATTATTTGGCTTTTTTGTTTTTTAGATAAAAAAACTCTGACTTTGAGATAAATCAAAACCCCAAAATTAATCTTCCTTTTTCCAAAATATTTTTTCCAGGTCAACTTTATTATTATTTAATTTGTTTAAGTTATTATTTAATTTGTTTAAGTTAATTTTTAGTAGTTTAGGACTTTAGGTGTGACTTGATTGATAGCTGAGTAAAAAAGTATACACATCACGAATCGTACGAGACACGATTCGAGTCGACTCGATACGGTGAATTACGAGACAAAACACGAGTCAGAGTAGTCTGCGAGACAGATTACGAGTCGTATCTTTCTCCTTCCATTTTGTCTCGACTCGTACGAGTCGTCTCGTGTCTCGTACGAGACTAACAACTATGCCTATAAGACAAATGCTTCATGTGTCTAAGAATGTGTGCCTAAAGATTTGATTGGTGAATATGGTAGAATGATTGGTAGAAAAAAGGAGAGATAATAAGTGGGATCCATGTGTACGGATTAAAAATATAATTTAGGCACATTTAACAACTATTATAGTATCGTATTTAAAAGGGCATCAAAGATAAACTTCTACATAAGAAAACATATATCGTTTATTCTGATTTCGGTGTCATGTCATCAATTTTGGACGTCAGATTAAGTCCAATTATGATATTTATCTCTAAGCACCAGAGTAGAGATTAAAAATCTATTAATATATTCAAAACATACCTACATAAATAGTTGGTTATCAAGATTGTCTTAGTATGATCAAAATTTTTCTTTTCAACTCAAATATATATGATAAGAATTGTAACTATTTGAATCAACCTTCCCTAATTAAAGATGACACCCCCAAATTTCATCTCAAGAACACTGGACTCAAATTCTAAATCCAATTATAATCAAAGATAAATTTCCTCAAAGTTTTTGCTAAAACACACTCAGTATGATGAAGCATTAAGCTTCCAAAGCAATCTTCTTTCTGTTAAGAGATTAATTTTGAATTCAAGGTTACTTCACGAACATTCAAAACTAGATAAGGTAGTCTCAACAGCATGAATCAACTTCTTGAGCAATGTTTTTCAAATTTAAGTCGAACTCCCGAATGATTCATGAATTATATTATCAAAAAATAGATTGAAGTGGACATAAGATAAATTCAGCCTGATCAAATTTTAAAACATCCTATATCTAAAGATTAAAACCCAACAGTGTAAGTGTTTCAGTATACAATTCAAGATGATAAACTTGAGACATACATAATATATGAAGATCGAAATGAATAATAACTTACTTTACAGGCGGTTCTCGTTCTTTTCTAATAAGCTTATCCATGTCATCATACTGAAAAATCAAGTTATGCAAGCTAGCAGCTTTAACCCATTTCGGCAAAAACCTCTTACCAATTAAAGCATACACTCTTTCCCTCATAGGACCCGGTGACTCTCTCGGATACCTTTGCAAGAAAAACTCAGCCATTGCCAATTCAAGAACATATTGACCCAAAAACCCTAACCTTGAATGCCCAGACCGAACATGTCTAGTATTCGTTCTCTCACAATGCGGATGCCCGAATGCTAGATACAGCAATGTATCAAATTGCTTAGCTGGATTATCATCATTACCATAATTTTCAGATGGTTCTAAAGGGTACCCAAGTGCTTGTTTTGCTTCAAGTAAATACTCATCAATCCATGTTTTATCAGCGTTGTTTAATTTCATTGATGGTAAACAAGAACTCAGTAAAGGAAACTGCTTTAGTGATAATTGTGGGCTGTTAAGGAATCTTTGAGCTAATTTAGCATCATCTAATGGGGGTTTTAGTATAAATCTTTTTGGGGGTACCCTTTTATTTGGGGAAACAAATTTCTTTCTTTGTGACAGTTCTTTGAGTAGTCTTTGTGGGCTGTTTTGAGGAAGTTGCTGTTCTTCTTGTTGTTTCTCTTGGGAATCAATTGCAGAGAATATTTTAGGGTTTAGTGAAAAGGGTTTGCGAAATTTGAGATTTTGAAAGTGGGTTTTAACTGGAAATGGTGAAATTGAAGATGAGAAAGAGAGCTCATGGGAGTGATGAAAGATGGCTGAATTTGAGGGTTTTAATGGAGAAGAAAGCTCCATTTGTTGGTGTTTGAGTTTTGGATTAGGGTTTAGTGAGAAATCAAGATTGTTGAAGGATTGAATTGTGAAGATTTTGGGGAAACATGGTGATTGATTGATGATGATGGAGGTTTTCTTGGGGTTTTGGGGGTAGGATAAGGTTTTAGTTTGTGTTTTGTGTGTACATACAGTAAAGATGTTGAATGTAAAATGGGTTGAGGATTTTTGGATTCAAGGTTTGGGCTGGTTTTTCGGTGGTGGAATTACTGGGCTTACTGCGTTTATCAAGCCCAGTATATTTTAGTTTCTTCAGTATTGTTTTTGTTGATAACGTATTGGGCTTACTGCGTTTATAAAAGCCAGTAAATTATAGATTTTTATGAAGAACATTTTTTATAACTAGTGATAACTATTTATAGCTACACTGAATTATCGAGAATTCTTTAGTGGAAAAGAATGAGAGAAATATTAATTAATTATTTGTATTCTCGAGTTGATAATGAAAACATGTATTCGTATTCTCATGTTGGAATGGAAACAAAAGAAATAAAAACAAAACTGATGAAATTATCCGTAATCAAAATAAATAGTTTTGTAATAATTATACTATTTGCCATGTTTCAACCATGTAATTGAGTGTAACCTTCATTACCATTTATACCTTGATCACGTACTTACGTACGTTATGAAATATATACTTGTTATGTCTCATACTTAAGCAAAAGTTTTCATATTAATTTGATCTTACACATTGGGTTCACTGCTAATTATATAAATCCATCATATAGAGGATTTAAGTCAACCGCTAGTTACTCTAGAAGATTAAAACTCGATAGTACAAACGTATATAAGTAATAATGTGTACTAAAGTGAAAGTGAGATATAACAATACATACTATATGAAACATGTCACAATATCCAACATCTTTTTCTTAAAAGACAAAAAGGGCAGAATGAAACGTTGCACTATAACAACAATAAATAAATGAACAACCTAATTTAGACGCGTCCCAACGGCGACCGTCGGTTTCCGTCGGTTGAAACCGACGAAACCGACACCGATGGCACGGCGCCGTCGGTTCGGTACGTCGGTTTCTTCCGTCGGAAATCCGACGAGGTGAATGGGTTGAGGCGTGGGTCCGGAGGATGGGGCCAGCGAATAAAACAAAAAAAAAAAAAAAATTTAAAAAAAAATTAAAAAAAACCCAACGGTCAAGGAGCGTTTTATTATTTATTTATTTATTTTTTTCAATTTTTCCCTATAAATACACACCCTTAAACCATCAAAAAAACACACCTCAAATTCACAATTCTCTCTAAACCTCAAATTTGTATACTTTCACATTTTATAAAATGTCATCTTCCGATTCCGATATCGAGGACGTGACGGCGGTAAATGCTTGTGCCGATCCGATGCAAGCTCTCGCATTGCTCGATGCGATAAGCTCCGGTTCATCCAACGAAGACGAAGTTTATGTTCCGATACCACGAGCACCCCGACGATACTTTCCTAGAGATCGTGCCAACGCGTCGGAACGTTTGTATCGAGACTATTTTGCCGAGAATCCAACATTTCCAGCGGATGTTTTTCGTCGTCGTTATCGGATGAGCAAAGGATTGTTTCTCCGTATTTGCCAAGGTATACTATCATACTCCACTGTTCCGGTACCTCCATACATTTCTTACTTCATTCAAAGACCCGATGCTACCGGGTTACTTGGATTTAATGTGTGGCAAAAATGCACGTCCGCCATACGGCAATTGGCATACGGTTGTGCCACCGATGCGTTTGATGAATATTTACATATGGGTGAGCAAACTTCATATGATTGTTTGGATAACTTCTGTAAGTGTGTTTTTCATTTATACTCTACGGAATATTTACGAAAACCGACTTTGGCGGACGTGCAACGATTGCACGAGAGACATGCTCAGGTGCATGGTTTTCTTGGGATGCTTGGTAGCATCGATTGTATGCATTGGCCATGGAAAAATTGCCCAGTGGCATGGCAAGGTCAGTACACTCGAGGTGATCACGGGCATCCAACGATCATGCTCGAAGCGGTTGCCTCTTATGATACTTGGATTTGGCACGCTTTCTTTGGTCCCGCCGGTTCGAGCAACGACATCAATGTGCTCAATCAATCGGATCTGTTCAACGACTTACTTCAAGATACTGCTCCCCAAGTAAACTTCATAATTGCCGGGGAAGAATTCACTCGAGGTTATTATCTAGGAGATGACATTTATCCAGAATGGGCCACTATTGTGAAATCGTTTAAGCATCCCCTAACGGAACAGGAGAAACGCTTCAAGAGATATCAAGAATCTGCAAGAAAGGATGTGGAGCGAGCTTTTGGTCATCTTCAAGGCCGTTGGCAAATAATCAAGAACCCGGCAAGACCGTATAGCACCAACCGGATATCAAGAATCATGTATGCTTGTGTTATTCTGCACAATATGATAACGGAGGATAACGGACGAAATATGTGTGATGTGGAGGAGCAATATCCGGATGTCCAACCGAGACGCTCGTGGCGAGAAAGAGTGGAGACTCATTTGCGTAGGGACAAAGAGTTACGCGATCGGGTAGTTCATCACCGACTTCGAAATGCTTTGATCGAGCACAATGCACAACTCCCTCCGAACTACCGTAGTCGTTAACTACGTACAAACTTTCGTTTATTAGTGTAACTGTTTTTAATTATTGTATTTTATTTTAAGTATTGTAATTTTTTTTAAGTATTGTAATGTTTTTTTTTTTAAGTATTGTAATGTTTTTAATTTTAATGAAATGTGTATTAATTAATTAAGTTTATTGGTGTGGGTCCCTGAAAAATGAAACTGACAGAAACTGACGGATGACTGTTGGGAGGGGCCTGTCAGTTTCTGTTAGTTGGGTGAAAAAGCTGACGTGGCGCTGACGTGGCGCATCAGTTTCAGTCAGTTTCCGTCACCATTGGGAATGGTCTTATGATCAACCAGGGTTAACGTCCCGTGCGCTGCAGTAAAGTAGTAAAATTGAAATTAATGTTACCATATTGTTTATGTATTATTTTTAGGTATAAAACTAAGAGAACTTTAATATTACATGATTATATATATGTATAGAGTAAGGTTCAAATGCGTAAAAAACTTTTAGTGAGAATAAGAGAACCAATAGGAATGAGTCACGTGTCACATTACTCTCTCTCATCCGAACTTTTAAAAATTAAATATCTCTCAAACGGTAAGTCGAAAAATTATAAAAATTGCACCTTAATAATCAACGTTTTATTCTCTTCGATTAGAGATTTGACAAGATATACTTTTGACGAACTTTTTTTTTCCGGTTTTTTGGTGGGTTTTGAAATCGAGTAACACATGTGTTAGAAGATGGTAACACATGTGTTACTCGCTGTTAACACATGTGTTAGTTGCTGTTAACACATGTGTTACTCGCTACTAATACATGTGTTATACGCTGGTAACACATGTGTTACTAGCGAGTAACACATGTGTAACATCCCCAAATCGGGCCTAGGAGTAACAGGTATTTCTTTATATTAAATTGTGATATTTAATTGTATTTGTGTTTGATTGTGAAATTTATAGGTAAATTAGCCTCAGGAAATATTGTGACTAATGAAATGTTAATTGTTTTAAATAAATTTAGGTGACGGTAAAATAAAATAATTTTATCGCAATTGAAACTGAGGTTCCAGACAATAGGTCAAAAAGGGGTATAATATTACACTGTGTGTAAGTGAGGCGGTTTAATTTAAACAAAAGGGGCCGACTTAAGTTTGTTCTCCAAACTTCTTTGGTGTTCTTCAAAACTCTCTCAAACAAAAACCCCAAAACAATTGCTAGTGATCATTATACAAGAAATATTCAAGATTTAAGTTGGAAATCATAAGCTCTTCATCACCACCATAATCATCTTCTTGTTCTTATTTGGTAAGTTAAACTTTTGTTTAACCTAAATGATGAAATTGTTGAATGATAGGAATTGAAGCTTAAATAATAGAATTGATAGTTGTTTGAAGGTGTAATAGCTAGGTGAATGTTTTATGAACTGATTTGATAATGATTTCATGATGAAATTTGTTAGATTCTTGAGTTTTAGGTTTGAAAGTGGAATTGATAGGTTATGGGTGATTGATTGAATTTGTGATGATTTGAAGCTTGAATCATTGTTATAAGTTGTTAGTAGAAGTTATTATGGTCAAAAACTGGTAAAAATTCGTGTTTTGAACTCAGTTGGGTTGATTTGTGATTTTTGGTTCGTAGCTGTAAGTTGTGCAGGAACTGAAATGTGCAGGTCTTGAAGAACCTGGGAATACGGTCGGATTCCCATGAATCCGGACGGATTCAAGGGAATACGGCGTATTCCCGGGGTGTATTCCCAACCGGATTCCTTAAATTGAGTTCTGGTCGAAATTGAAGCAGAAATGACTGGGGAATACGGACGTATTCACGGGAATACGGCCGGATTCGTCTGAATACGGCCGGATTCCAAGGAATACGGCCGGATTCCCTTGGCTGGATAGTGATTTTCTAACTTGAGCTTATAATGTGATATTTGCTTGCATAATATGTTTATATGACTTAATACTTGTTTGATTGTTGATATTAAGTTATGTAAATATACTATGAGGATTGACTTGAAATTCTTTTGTATTTCAGATCCGACTACGACTCAATAAAATTAGATCTTTGAGTGGAGCTTGAAACGAGACAGGTGAGTGACTGGTTCTCACAGTTTAAATTGGTGTTAACAATTTAGTTACATCAATTTTAAGTAGATTGATATTATTGAATTATTGATAAGTTGATTGTGGCTAAATGATTGATTGCTAGTGACTCATTCCATGATAGGTTGGAATGATAGAGGTCAATTTCGATTGGGTTTAGTTGCTATAGGTTAATCTTTATGGTATTGATGAACATTCGTTGTGAATTCGTTCATATTGATTAAAGATAGCATTGAACTATCAGTAAAATCTCTGTATTGGCCTGCAGTGGATTATAAGTGTTCTTGGTGGGCCATCCGCGGGCTGAGGGTACCACAAGAACCACCGATCCTCTAATTTGATTGTTAATATTAGTTGATTGTTGTGAGTTGATTGTTTATGCTAAGTTAGATTGTTGGAATCGTTATTCACTTAGCTTCGTGCTAATCCCCCACCTCACTTTTGCAGGTTAAGTTTGCTTATGCTCGGTTGAGAGGTTTTGTGTGAAATGTTTGACAAGCTGGCAACTCTTGATTACTTTTGTTTTGGCGTAAACGTTTGTATAAATAACACCACTAGATTTTGGGTTTGTAATGAAATAACTTAATGATAGTTTTGTGTAATAACTAACTTTCGATATTATCTTATATGTAAATGTTGTTGAATGGGATAACGCTTCCAGGTTGTTTAAAAAAAAAAAAAAAAAAAAAAAAAATGTCTTGAAAATATGGGGTGTTATAAGTTGGTATCAGAGCGTAAGTTTATGGGAATGAACATTCTAGGTGTTCATACCTAAACTTATTTCCGTTGGTCAAACATTTCATGTTATGGGGATTAGTTAGGAAAGGAAATTTGATTAGTTTGCTAGTACTAATGATTAACGAATTTTGAGATATGATGTGATTTCAGAAATGACGGATAATGAGCAACCTGTCCATACTCTAAATGAAGCCTCTCAGATCAATGCACCACCAGAAAGTCAGGAGCACAATGGAATGTCTAATCCAAGAGGGGTGGAAACAGAAACTGACCAAGAGTACATTATGAGATTAGAGAATCGGGTGTTGGAATTACAGAATGAACGGGCTGGGCCTTCTCGACAGCCTATTCATACTCAGCCGCCTGTTATAACCACTGCTCCTCCTGTTGTATCTTCTGAGCGGATTCCAGTATCTATACCTTTTGTTTCTCAGCAGCAACAAGGTTATGGTTATCAAACTACTGTACCTTTTCCTTCTTCCGGATTTCCTAGTTATCAGATACATGCGATTCCTCCATTTCAGCAGTTAAAAGTGGGTTGTTCACTTAAGACTTTTATGTCCACCAATCCTTCTTCATTCTCTGGAAGTACTAATCCTACTGACACTTTGGATTGGTTACGTGATGTGGAGCGAAAATTGGAAGTTTGTAATTGTGAAGAGAAAGATAAAGTACCATATGCGGTTCAGCTGTTAAAGGGTCAAGCAATGTCATGGTGGGATGCTGTAACTGCTCCATTGACATCGGAACAAATCAAAATGATTAGATGGTCAGATTTTCATGCCGAAGTTTGTAAGCAATTTTGTTCAGAGTACAACTTATCACGTATTAGACAAGAGTTTCTCGATTTACAGAAGACGGATCAAATGTCGATTGAAGAGCTTATCAAGCAATTTTCTGATAAATTGCGATTTGTAAGACAGTGGGTTCCGACTGATAGAACTCAGATTGAGCATTTTGTGAAAACTTTGCCTCCAGATTATCGTACTTCAGTGAGATTAGCTGGTTCTCTTTCACAAGCATACGATTATGCTCGTTCGGTAGATGGTGATATTCAAGCAAAAAGGGTCATGAATAAGGAAAGGTATTCACAGAAACAAAGAGGAGATTCATCTAGTAAACAAAAGGGGCAAGGTGGTCAGCAGAACCGAAGGTTTAATCCAATGGATAGTAATTATTGTAACAAATGTAGGGCTAGACATCATGGTCCTTGTACTCCCCAAACTTCGAGATGTGTTAAGTGTGGAACTTTTGGACATGCTGCCAAGGATTGTACGTTTCCTAATAGCGTGTGTTGGAATTGTCAAAAAGAGGGGCATCGAGCTGGAGATTGTACAGAGGCTAAGAGACAGAGTATGGGTATGGCTAAGGGTTCCTCATCCTCCGGTCAAAAGAGGAAAGTACCACCAGTAGCTGCTAGTCGAGCTTTTCAAATGACAGTGGATGAAGCTGTCATTACTGAAGACGTTATAACGGGTACATTTCTCATAAATTCTGTACCAGCTCGTGTATTATTTGATTCTGGTGCAAATTGCTCGTTTATATCTGTGAAATTTTGTGACAAACTGAAATTGATTCCCTCTTTGATTGTGAAACCGTTAGAAGTTGAAATTGCTAATGGTAAGGTAGTTCCTGTTACCACATCGGTAACTGGAGCAAGTATATTAATAGAGGGTCATAACTTTCTGATTTCATTCCTGTTAATGCCAATTCCAAGTTTCGATGCGGTTATTGGTATGGATTGGTTGAGCTTAAATAAGGCTAATATTGATTGTCATAGAAAGATTATAAAAATTCCCGTCTCTGATAAGTCTCACGTTGTGGCTCGAGGGGAACGGGAAAGGGGTAACATTCCGTTGATTTCTGTGATGAAGGCTAGAAAATCTTTAGTCAAGGGCTGTGATTCTTATTTGTGTTATGTGGTTGATAATAAATTAGAGAAGAAATCCATTTCCGATATCCGGGTGGTTTCTGAATACCCGGAGGTGTTCCCTGATGAATTGCCTGGTTTGCCCCCTGTAAGAGAAGTAGAATATCAGATTGATTTGATTCCTGGTTCGACTCCAGTAGCTAAGTCTCCTTATAGATTAGCTCCAGCTGAAATTCGGGAAATGATGGGTCAGATTCAGGAATTGTTAGATAAAGGGTTTATAAGGCCGAGTTCTTCCCCGTGGGGTGCTCCGGTATTGTTTGTGAAAAAGAAAGATGGTACTTTACGTATGTGTATCGATTATAGGGAACTTAATAAAAGAACAGTGAAGAATAAATACCCTTTGCCCAGAATTGATGAACTCTTTGACCAGTTGCAAGGATCATCTTATTTTTCTAAGATTGATTTGAGATCCGGTTATCACCAGGTGCGAGTACGTGAGGAAGATATTCCTAAAACTGCTTTTCGCACCAGGTACGGACATTATGAGTTTTTAGTCATGCCTTTTGGATTGACTAATGCCCCTGCTATTTTTATGGATTTAATGAATCGAATATGTCGACCTTTTCTAGACAAGTTTGTAATTGTATTTATCGACGATATATTGATTTATTCTAAATCTGAGTCCGAACATGAACATCATTTGAGGTTGATTCTGGAAATTCTGAAAAGAGAACACCTTTATGCTAAATTTTCTAAATGTGAATTCTGGCTTCGAGAGGTGCAATTTCTTGGTCATATCATTTGTAATGATGGAGTTAAAGTAGATCCTTCTAAGGTAGAAGCTGTTATGAATTGGAATGCTCCTAAATCCCCTTCTGAGATTAAAAGTTTCCTTGGTTTAGCTGGGTACTATCGGAAATTTATCCAAGATTTTTCTAAGATTGCTGGTCCGTTGACTCGATTGACTAGGAAAGATATTAAGTTTCAGTGGGGTGATCAACAAGAATCTTCTTTTCAGACTCTTAAGCAGTTGTTGTGTCAAGCTCCAGTGTTAGCACTTCCTGATGGTTCCGATGGTTTTGTGGTTTATTGTGATGCTTCGCATGCTGGGTTGGGTGCAGTTTTAATGCAACATGATCGTGTTATTGCGTATGCTTCTCGTCAGCTCAAAACTCATGAAAGAAATTATCCTACGCATGATTTGGAACTTGCAGCTGTGGTATTTGCCTTAAAGATCTGGAGACATTATTTATACGGTACCAAATGCATTGTATGTACAGATCATAAAAGTCTCCAGTATATGTTTTCCCAGAAAGAGCTTAATATGAGACAGCGCCGTTGGTTAGAATTGATTAAGGATTATGATTGTGAAATCCGATATCATCCAGGTAAAGCTAATGTAGTAGCCGATGCTTTAAGTCGAAAGGTATCTTCTAACCGAGTCTACTTTATGCGCTTGGAAATATCTTCTGATTTGATTTCTCAGTTGAGAGTGGCACAGTTAGAAGCGTTGTTAGATCAGAATTTAAAATCTGAAATTTTGTTGAAAAGAAAAGATTTATTGGTTGATGATTCTCGGGGGTTGAAAACTTTTCAGTCTCGAGTTTGGGTTCCATTGATTGGGGGACTTCGGAATTTGATTTTGTCTGAGGCACACAAATCGAGGTTGTCAGTACATCCAGGGAGTACGAAAATGTATAATGATTTGAAACCGTTATATTGGTGGCCAACGATGAAAACTGATGTTGCTAGAATGGTTGAAACTTGCCATATATGTTCCCAAGTAAAAGCAGAACATCAGAAACCTTATGGTTCGTTAAAACAGTTGGATATCCCTGAGTGGAAGTGGGAACATATCACTATGGATTTTGTTACTAAATTGCCTCGTACACAGAAAGGGAATGATATGATTTGGGTCATTGTCGATCGTTTAACTAAAAGTGCTCATTTTCTTGCCATCAACGAGACTGCTTCTTTGACGCGGTTATCTCTTTTGTATATTAATGAGATTGTGGTAAGACATGGTATTCCTTTATCTATTGTGTCCGATCGAGATTCTCGGTTTGTTTCTGGTTTTTGGCAAAGTTTGCAGCGTGAGTTGGGTACCAGAATTAATCTCAGTACAGCTTATCATCCTCAAACGGATGGGCAGTCAGAACGTACTATTCAGACTTTAGAGGATATGTTAAGAGCTTGTGTACTTGAGTATGGCGGTTCTTGGGATTCACACTTACCTTTGATAGAGTTTGCGTATAACAACTCTTATCATTCTAGTATTGGTATGCCACCGTACGAAATGTTGTACGGTCGTCGTTGTCGAACTCCTACCTGTTGGTTAGAAGCGGGAGAAAAGCAATTTGCGGGTCCCGATATAGTCCAGATTACAGCTGATAAAGTTAAAGTTGCACGTGAGAAATTGAAAGCAGCTAGGGATAGGCAGAAACAGTACGCTGATCCACGTAGACGGCCCGTTGTGTTTGTTGAAGGTGAACTTGTATATTTGAAAGTTTCTCCGTGGAAGGGTGTTATTAGATTTGGTAAGCGTGGAAAGTTAGCTCCTCGTTATATTGGTCCATTTAAAGTTCGGCAAGTAATTAATGACCAATCAGTTTCTTTGGAACTTCCTCCTGAATTAGCTGGTATTCATGATACTTTTAATGTCTGTTATTTAAGAAAGTGCAATGTGGAGGATCAATCTCAAATCCTTCCTTTGCAAGATCTTAGAGTTGACCCAAGTAAGAAATTGGTGGAAGAACCTGTTGAGCTTTTAGATAGAAAAGTGACCAAGCTTCGTAGAAAGGAAATCCCGATGGTATTGGTTAAATGGAAGCATAGCTTGGGTGCCGATTTAACATGGGAAACCGAGGAGAGTATGAAAACTAGATATCCTAGTTTGTTTATGTCTAGTGAGATTTCGGGGACGAAATCTTCTTAAGGAGGGAAGATTTGTAACATCCCCAAATCGGGCCTAGGAGTAACAGGTATTTCTTTATATTAAATTGTGATATTTAATTGTATTTGTGTTTGATTGTGAAATTTATAGGTAAATTAGCCTCAGGAAATATTGTGACTAATGAAATGTTAATTGTTTTAAATAAATTTAGGTGACGGTAAAATAAAATAATTTTATCGCAATTGAAACTAAGGTTCCAGACAATAGGTCAAAAAGGGGTATAATATTACACTGTGTGTAAGTGAGGCGGTTTAATTTAAACAAAAGGGGCCGACTTAAGTTTGTTCTCCAAACTTCTTTGGTGTTCTTCAAAACTCTCTCAAACAAAAACCCCAAAACAATTGCTAGTGATCATTATACAAGAAATATTCAAGATTTAAGTTGGAAATCATAAGCTCTTCATCACCACCATAATCATCTTCTTGTTCTTATTTGGTAAGTTAAACTTTTGTTTAACCTAAATGATGAAATTGTTGAATGATAGGAATTGAAGCTTAAATAATAGAATTGATAGTTGTTTGAAGGTGTAATAGCTAGGTGAATGTTTTATGAACTGATTTGATAATGATTTCATGATGAAATTTGTTAGATTCTTGAGTTTTAGGTTTGAAAGTGGAATTGATAGGTTATGGGTGATTGATTGAATTTGTGATGATTTGAAGCTTGAATCATTGTTATAAGTTGTTAGTAGAAGTTATTATGGTCAAAAACTGGTAAAAATTCGTGTTTTGAACTCAGTTGGGTTGATTTGTGATTTTTGGTTCGTAGCTGTAAGTTGTGCAGGAACTGAAATGTGCAGGTCTTGAAGAACCTGGGAATACGGTCGGATTCCCATGAATCCGGACGGATTCAAGGGAATACGGCGTATTCCCGGGGTGTATTCCCAACCGGATTCCTTAAATTGAGTTCTGGTCGAAATTGAAGCAGAAATGACTGGGGAATACGGACGTATTCACGGGAATACGGCCGGATTCGTCTGAATACGACCGGATTCCAAGGAATACGGCCGGATTCCCTTGGCTGGATAGTGATTTTCTAACTTGAGCTTATAATGTGATATTTGCTTGCATAATATGTTTATATGACTTAATACTTGTTTGATTGTTGATATTAAGTTATGTAAATATACTATGAGGATTGACTTGAAATTCTTTTGTATTTCAGATCCGACTACGACTCAATAAAATTAGATCTTTGAGTGGAGCTTGAAACGAGACAGGTGAGTGACTGGTTCTCACAGTTTAAATTGGTGTTAACAATTTAGTTACATCAATTTTAAGTAGATTGATATTATTGAATTATTGATAAGTTGATTGTGGCTAAATGATTGATTGCTAGTGACTCATTCCATGATAGGTTGGAATGATAGAGGTCAATTTCGATTGGGTTTAGTTGCTATAGGTTAATCTTTATGGTATTGATGAACATTCGTTGTGAATTCGTTCATATTGATTAAAGATAGCATTGAACTATCGGTAAAATCTCTGTATTGGCCTGCAGTGGATTATAAGTGTTCTTGGTGGGCCATCCGCGGGCTGAGGGTACCACAAGAACCACCGATCCTCTAATTTGATTGTTAATATTAGTTGATTGTTGTGAGTTGATTGTTTATGCTAAGTTAGATTGTTGGAATCGTTATTCACTTAGCTTCGTGCTAATCCCCCACCTCACTTTTGCAGGTTAAGTTTGCTTATGCTCGGTTGAGAGGTTTTGTGTGAAATGTTTGACAAGCTGGCAACTCTTGATTACTTTTGTTTTGGCGTAAACGTTTGTATAAATAACACCACTAGATTTTGGGTTTGTAATGAAATAACTTAATGATAGTTTTGTGTAATAACTAACTTTCGATATTATCTTATATGTAAATGTTGTTGAATGGGATAACGCTTCCAGGTTGTTTAAAAATTAAAAAAAAAAAAAAAAAAGTCTTGAAAATATGGGGTGTTATAACATGTGTTAACAGCAACTAACACATGTGTTAACAGCTAGTAACACATGTGTTACTAATTTTGTAAAATCCAAAAAAAAAAAAGTTGTCGAAAGTATACCTTGTGAGATGGCAAATAGAAGAGAAAAAAATGCTGATTTTTATGGTGCAATTTTTATGATTTTTCGACTTACCGTTTGGGAGATATTTAAGTTTAAAAAACATAGAGGAAAGTGAGCTTTGTGACACGTAGCGCGTTCTAGTTGGTTCCTCCATTCTTCTCAAAAATTCAATTCTCATTTGAACCTCACCCTATATGTATATATTATTTTTTTCCCGAATAATTTTTGAAAAAGTATGGAGCCAACACGTATGAAAATGTTAATTTGGCATGACGAAGTTTACCGGGTTGGGTAGACCCTTTCATCTTTCAGCTATACAGAGGGATTATATTTGATTAAATATATATTTATGATGGTATTTTTTTTTTTTTTTTTTTTTTGGAACCAGCAAATAATATATTAAAAATAATCCACTCCTAGCAAGATACTAGGAAGGAATGATACATGATGGAACTTACAATTAGGAAAAACAATTACACCCATTTACCTACACCCCACCATTATAACCCCTTACAATCAATCAAATGGGCAAATTTGCCACTTGACCCAATCTATACCCCCGTTGTACTTCTATATTTATGATGGTAACTAACAGATGAAAACATTTATGTGAATATTTATGTTACCTTATTGCGTAATAATCCGAATATAATAATTGTCATCCCTAATAAATGTACGCACCCTCAAAGGCTATAAAAGGGCGCGCATTATCACCAAGTTAAAACAACACAGTAAACCACGTTAACAACACAGTAACTAGAAGTGTTTTAATTTTGAAGATCAAATACAATGAATACTCAACTGATTGTCATTTTCTATTTGCTAGGTAATTTTTTTTATTTCTTTATACATTTATTATTTCTTACTTAACATATGGTACTAAACCAATGCTTCAAAATGTTAATAAAAAAATTTCAAGATTCTAACTGTATAATTAATGTGTTTGATTTGCCTTTTGATATGGACCATAGATTATAATGTAGTAAAGTAAATTCTATGTTACTCGGTCATTTGAAGCCTTCTAATTATTGATTAATCAACATCTTAATTTAGATTTAACAAGTTTCAACTTATACAGTCGGTTCACATATTTATACGTCAAACGCATCGGAGGAGACTCGAAAGGATTCGGTTGTAACCCCCGATGGCAATTGTGTTGAAGAAATGGGTCTATGTGGTACAGAAGTCGGTTGTTGTAACTGTCCGGATCGATGTGGAAAAAAGTATACCAATGGCAAAGGGATTTGTGAGGGTGACCCGAAAGTTTGTAATTGCTATTATCCTTGTTAGTAGTAGTAAACTATTTTAACAATTTTCATGTGTTCTTGGTTGTAATTGTTTGGTTCATCAATTTTGTTAAATAATAAATGTGACGATTAAATATCAATATCAACCATATTATATATATTACATTACACTATATTGATGTTGTACTAAATACTAGTGAGTAAAACGGCTGATGCACAGCCCACGCCCACAAATGTCAAACATTAATTTTTTTTAACGATTTTACATTACATTGTCTTTTAAATTGATGTGTAGCTTGTAATAAACTGTAACCTATACGAATATAAGTGTACGGAGAATGAGATATCAACACAACTTAACAAAATAAATTTAGTTGATGTGTTCAATTCTTGAACAATAATGTGCAACTTTTAAAGACATTATTTTTGTGTTTTATAGTAGAAGTATATATAAAAAAAAGAAAATGTTAATTACTTATAATGATTCAATAATGATCAATGATCTATCACTTGATTATGTACTTATTATTTTACTCATTAGTTAAAATATATTGACTTTATTTGTAAGTAAATACTGTTAAGCTTTATTTTAATTCACTAATGGTCAATAATAATCAACCCATATTTTAATTTACATAATTATCATACATAATATATGTAAAATTGTGAAAGCATATGAGTCACCATTTGAGAGCTTAAAGCTCTTTTTATATATAAGTTTATTTAGACAATAGTTATTATGATATATTTTTTAGTTTAAGTAAATGATATTAATTAACACTTAATTTAACTAAAGATAATGGTCATTAATAATTAACCTTATTTTAATTCATATCATTCTTATGAACAATGACATGTGTAAAATTATGGGAACGTGAGGTTTCATCATAGAACATATGGTGCTTCTTATATATAAATTAAAAGACAGTAAATCTACATGGCTACAACCCATATCTGAAAAGGTTGATGTAAAATTTTATGATATTACATATGTCACACATATTATTTCGTGTTTGATCAAAATGGAAATAAACTTTCAAGAACAATGATAATGCGTAACTAATTAAAAGAAGTAATTCTAAAAATAAATTATGTTAGTTTAAAATATGTAGATGAAAATTGGTCAAGTCTCTAAAATAAAAACCGATAATCTTTTAGTTACCTTGGAAAAAAAGTACACGTGTCACTTTTACAAAGCCAACGTAATTTCATTGAGTAATTTGAGTGTGCATCTAATTAAGGGTGGGTTTAAAATATGTAGATGAAAATTGGTCAAGTCTCTAAAATAAAAACCAATAATCTTTTGGTTACCTTGGAAAAAAGTTTACGTGTCACTTTTACGAAGCCAACGTAATTTCATTGAGTAATTTGAGTGTGCATCTAATTAAGGGTTATGAATTTTTGACACTTCAAAGAGAAATATAGAATAATAAAATGAAAACGGTTAATTTTCCAATTGAAATATGTTCAAAAGAAGATTTAGATGTGTCAAAAGAGTAAAGTAATTCGAAAGCACATATAAGAAATTCGACTTCTCTTTTTTTGCGATTCAAAGATAAATATATGATGGTAAATTGAAAGTGTTTGATAAAGAAAGAATAGAAAGTATAAAGAAGGTGTAAATGGAAGGTGTAAATGTGTCGAAATTGTTGACTCGCAAATTTTAAAGGAGGTTATTTTGATAAGAAAAATAAAGAAAAGAATGAATTTTTTTAAATGAATAAAAGGTTTTTAAATTAAAAATCAAAATTTTTGATGATAAGATGTTAATCCAAAAATTAATGATGTGTCAAGTATAATTTATAAAAAAAAAAAAATTTTTATTTAATATTAACAATAATACAATGAATATAAGTTGTTGAGATTTTTTTTCTTATATAATATTAAAGACACATGTTAAATTCTTAGATGTATAGGTGTCAAAATATGGTACATCTTGTTCTTCTTGTATAAAAATGAATGATAAAATTATATTTATAAGCTGTCAGAAAATCATAGCTTAAAATGACAATATTATTCCACCGATTAATTATCACTAGCAGTATACGAACCCTTTCAATGCATGCAATGCAATGCTATGAAAATTAAAATTATGTTATTAGCGATGTTGATAAGCAGGTGATCGATAATCCTATGTGCATCTTGCAAGTTTAGAATAAGGATACAAGCCCGAAGTATATGTAAGTCCCTAGTTCTTGAATCGATAACGATGTTATCTATAGTATTAAGGTGCGGAATCCCTTAATACGTGTTATATAGTTATATAACAATTAATAATGTTTATATTAACTAATTACTTTGCTTTATACGTAAACCGTCAAAGCCTAGTCGTTAGTCTATTTGTTTTTCTCTGGAAAACTCAGATCGCCAATAACTCAGAATGCAAAAGTTCGAATTCCAAAAGTTATGATTTTCACGAATTAAAAACATATATATACTTCGGTCGACTCGCAGCTATTTGGGCCCGCGAGTCCAGTTTAACTCGCAGCCCAAGCCCAACAATGGATTCGACTCGTTGCCATTATTGCGAGTTCAGTTCTCAACTCGCCAGACCAAGTCTCACGACTTGAGATCTCGACTTGCCAAGCTTATGACTTTAATTCGTATTCGATATATGTCTAACACATTAACACAATAATATATTTAACAAATATTAATAACAAAACTAACATCATATTATTTACAAATCTAAACCAATGTACAAACAAGATAATAATTACACCAGTCCTATTTCAAGCTAGATCTGTTGTCATAAACTATGTCTCAACAGTATATAAGGTTGAAATGAGCTTTATAGGAGTTTTAGTAAAATAGATTTTATGGTCTCGATTATTACTGAATAATTGTTAACATACAGTTAAAAGTTGAAATTTTTTTCTTCTAATTGAATTATAAAGTCAACAACTTATTAAGTTGAAAACAGTAAATGTACGTGCCATATATATCAAGATTTAAATTTGTCACTCTTAATATGCATTACTCGTTTAAACATAAATAAGCAATTACAATGTTTATTTGTATAGTATTTTATTTGAAACCAGTGTATACATACATACTTTGTAAGAAGCTTTAATAGTTCAAAAATAGATCTCATGTGTTACTGTTAATATGCAATCGTTAGTTAAATAAGCAGAAACAATGTTAAGGGTTAAAAGATCTCGGCAAGTAAAGAAGCAATGTTACAAAAATTTCAATCAAGATTTATCTCTATACTACTATATAATACATTTAACACTCTCTCTCCTCAATTTTTTTAAGACTAAGTAAGTGGGTCCCACTATCCTATTATACATTATCGATTACTACTTATTCTTCACTAACTACACTTTTTATCAATCAAATATTAAATCTACCTACTAAAGTCTTTTTCGATTGGTTAAATGTGAAAGTGGACACTTATAATGGGACATCCCAAAATAGTAATGTGGACATTTTTAATGGGACGGACGGAGTACAATATGGTTTTATTTTAAAACATTCATTCGCACCTCCATCCACCGTCACCCCTTTCACCGCTGCTATGCGCGGGTACGACGCTAGTTATTAAAAATATAGATTTATCAAAAGGCATACTATATAATAGTTGAAACAAATGAGCATTACTTTACTCTGGAAAAGTTAGATATATTATGTACGTACAATTTAATAGTTATTAAATAATTTACATACATATTAAATATATTATATTGGATAAAATTGTTGACGTGGTTAATCAGAAATTTTGGATAAAATTTTTAGACTTTTGAAAAATCGTAAATAGAGGGTTTTACAAAGCAGATTTTTTAGGTAAATAGATGTATTTGATTGGTTAATTGAAATTTAGTAAAATTAAGAGATTTAATTGGTTAATAGGTCTCAATTTTGTAGAAAAAATCAATTGCAAAGATTTTCTTTTATTAATATTTAGATAGATTAGATTAGATTTATTACTACTTAAATTAAATATATTGTTGTAATATAAGATTATTATAATAAAATTACAATCTCTCTTATATATTATAACTAGATCATAACCCGCAATTTTGCGGGCTATTTTTTGTTTTTTCGCCCAAAATATAGTGTTAAGTAATTATGTTAGATAAACAATATAGTACATATGTTACTTAAATGACGTTGAATGTGTATTTGTAAATTAAGGAAATGCTATTGCTGATTACAAGTAATGCAGGTAAAGCATTTGCCGATTGTCTAGGTGTGATTACTTCATGCACCCTTTTAATGGTGTCCTCCCTCGGTTTATCTACTTGAAGATATTAATAAATATAATTAGATCAAATATGAGAAATATGACTATTTTAGAATAGTATATTATTTTTTAAAGTTTAGTAATTCAACTTATAAAACCAATGCATATGCGTGATTGCAAAATAAAAAATGTTTCTTTTGTAAAAATACATGGTGTAAGAAAGTTTTAGTTGCTCCTAATTTTCCAATTGTCATCGCCATTTGCATGACTATTTGGCTACCGATTTCATTGATACAATTCTTAAATATTTGTAGATGGTGTGGTTACAAATTAAAGGGACGTGTTCTATACTCATTTTGATCTATTAACCAGCCCGCCTCACATCACAACTTTATTTAAAAGAAGAAAAATGATATGTTTAAAATTAAAATTTGTTGTGAAGAGTTGGCTAAGAACACATATTGCACCAAGCGTCAAAGATGATTCTTCAGCTTTACCAACTAAATCATAAAATGATAGTTTAAACGATGGTGACATTATAATTTAATTGTAACATCTTCATGTATGTGATTTCGACCAATTCATATACAAATTAGTCGTGTTTACACGGGTTTGCCAAATGAGTATGAATTTGACTGTTTCTAAATGATAATGATGCTGCTTTTGGATACATAAATGTTTTATTAGTCGGTTGTATAATTTGTTATCAGCCCATAGAATATCCAAAATCCTATACCACCACACCACGTTTCCGACAAACTTGTCAAACTTGGTCCGTTCAATCTCAGATATTTACTATCTTGAAATCCAATATGTTAAATGAAGCAATTTTAGGTCAGTTTATTCGCAGTGGCCAATTTATTGTCCGTTTTGTTTCAGCCTATTATCAAAATTTAGTGACTTGTTCATCACTTAAAATTTGTCAGCTATGATCTTAAATAATGAGCATGCATCATTTTCAAAGTGGATGTAAGTTAACTATCACAATAGGTGTAGCTTATGCCTACAATGTTAGAAAAGAAATACGATAATGCAAATTTCTATAGATAAATACTACAATTTACGAAGTCATTATCACCCGGTTATATCACTCCAATAGAGCAAACATGTGTGTGAGCCGCGAAAGGGGGGACTTATTTGAAATAAATCACAAGTGCAAACCTCATATGTAGAGCAACATAGTGCTTGCCCATCTTCCTAATTCGATTGACCGGCTTTAGACCCATTTTAGTTGCACAAGATGTTCCAACACTTATTGTAGACTTGAGAGAAAAATGTGTATCAAGTATAGAAACGTTGAAGGTCACTCGGTATGGACTAAGTGACTAACAAATTTCAGAAGTTGACAAAAAATCAAATAAACCCGGCAAAATAGTTTCATGGCCACTGAAAATAATGAGAAAGTAGATGATAGATAAATAACTTATGTGCTTAATCTGACAACACCTTTCAAAGTACGATGTAAAACTTGCAGCGTTCACTTATAAGTAAAACACCTTATATGTAGAAAAACTTACAATGTTGGAAGCACCATAGGTTTACTCATGGAAGAGAGTATGAGGAACAGGATCCACTCCCATCTATATCAAGTATGTGCGCCTATAAAATTACAAGCTTGTTTGATCACAACATAGAGAAAAATGAGATTAAGCCTTGGAACACAATTGTTACAGAAGGATATCAAAATTGATCCTTTCACTTGGATTTCAAAAATTACAAAATCAAATATGATCATCTTCTAAGTTAAAACCAAAACTATTTCACAAGAACAGAACATTTTGATTCACCCAACTAAAAGAGAGACCCAATTCAGTCTATACATAAGTCTATACATATCTGTTGGTATGAGTAACTTCTTGATCAATAGAGTTATTATTTAATTTTACATCGAGCAAAAAGTTAATACAAATATAGAATAATCGAGATTGAACTTTGTTAGGTACCTTATTCACACCACTAATTTTAAGAAAATAAAAACAACAAATATCCATGATATCAAAATGAGGTAAAACACAATATTTCATACTCACGTTTCTACTTTTAATTTATAGTGAGTTATATATTGTTGAGCATGTGCCATGACACTGACACAAACATACCTCGTAGTACTCGTGAATGTACTTCAGCATGTCAGGATCAGCAAGATGAACATCTATATTTTAACCCTTAGCCTCCTCAAGCCATTTTCCAATTCTATGCATGAACTCCTCAGATTCGATCATAGTTTTATGAGACGCATCAAAATCTTTCACAAACAAAGCCTTTAGTTGATAATGTGAACGACACGGATAGCCATTTGAAATCTGAATCGATGGACGTAAATAGTCTGTTAATGGTTATGTACAAGTTTATGATTAATCAGCACGGGTAGCGTATAAAGAGCTTACTTTTATAGAACTTCACGTTTAGGTCTCCCATGATCATCTATGATAATCCGAGTGCTAACATCTTCAAGTACTTGAAAGTTCTAGATGGGTCATGCTTATGTTTTGGAAAAGCAAGGCATCTATTCTGCAATTTATTTAACACCTGCATTGGAATAGTGAGAAAAAGATCTATATTAGTCGAAAAGTAATGATTTTATTGAATAATTATACTAAGATCAATAGGGGACAGACTACACTATATACAATTATTCCTAATAATCTTAGAAGCTACTTAATTTGTAGTATCAATAGTCACATGATAAAGGCAGTATGCAACTAAAAGAGAAATAGGGACAATAAGATGGCAATAGAGGCAACACGGATGTCTTCTAAATCTGAATGCTCCAATTGTGGGAATTGGATGACAATGAAAGTCAACACGAATACGACCATAATCATAACAGGATACCTAGTCCATATATCAGTACTCACACCAGAGCCTCCAGTATGACAGATACAAAATAGACAAGAATCAGCCTATTTTTTTGTTCAATAACTTATTAGTTGTTCATGACTTCTTAAGATCAAATTGATCCAATACGTTTGGGCACGCAAGAAAGTTACCAATTTGACTTGTTACCTAAGCATTTTACCCAACAATTGTGCCACCTCTAGTCAAGAGTAAACTCGAATATTGAATTCACGACCTTAGAAAGGACACAACATAAACATAAAATGGAATCATGGATTATAACAAATATATAAAAAATATTATACAATTATAGACAGTGAACTTACCAGGTCAATATGGGTCTGGTTGAAATAGGCAATCTTTTGTTGCAGGTCAATACAGGTCATGTTGGGTGACCTGGAATACTTGCTCCCACAATATTACTCTGCTAATATAATTGCATAAATAACAGTGAGGGAGATGTTTACTAATTGAAACTTAATAGTATTTTCATATATAAACATAACCAGACATTGAAGAGTTAACAAACACATTACAAGGTATAAAAATATGCTTCGATAAATATCTGATTTATTCTTATCTTAATATTGATATACAATTTCTTCTTGAAGAGTAATCACTTTGTTAATTCCAGCTACTGTATAGAGCGTTTGCAGGTAAACCCGAACCCATTATCCTATCCTTGCGTAAACAACACATGCTAATGATTGATTTGGTTTTATTTGGCACCCGCCAGACTTGACCTTTAAACAAAATCGAACCCAGAATTCAAGTATGCACCTAATATAGCAAAGGTATACTTTGATATCTCTAACAAAATCTAAAAGAATGTGAATTCAAGTATCCCAGACTTACAATATCGGTTTACCACCACTGTTAAGAGGACTATCAGATTATAAGGTCATACATGATACTCCAGAAAGGCTACAAATTTAAGTAAAACCGTATGTGTAATCTTGTCAACTTCAAATTTATACACAATACCCTAAGCTGTTACATTATAGTGAGCAAGCAAAATTAAGAAAAAGGTTATGATCAGACTATATAGAAGCAAGTGCATACTTAAAAAACCTTGAATATAGTAAATCCAAATCTTTCCTAATGTAGCCTGTCTACCAGCCCGCCACTTACATAATGTGCAGTAACACAAACTTAAATCACAATCTGTGGAGGAAAGACACTAAAAATATATTTACATATTAAAAATAGACCTAAGAAACAAAATATAAGCACAACACTAAATATTTTCAGTTGCACAGACCTATTGACATTTAAAGCATTGGTTCCCTTTCTGTTTGGTCATCTGGTCATCAATGTCTCCATCTTTACTGCCCCAAAAATCATTCAATTTTTTAACCTAAAACATTCTCAAAATTCAATTGCATATTCCAATTGTAATTATCAACAATCATCATATCATGAGAATCGAAGGCTTTTGGTATTCCGTAATAATAACGTATAGAAAAAATACATCTAAAACTAAAAAAGGTCTGGACCTTTGATTTGAAGATTGGTAAATCGGATCTTCAAACGTGGGTTGATAAATTGGATGGATGATTGGCCTGAGATCATTCGATTAGCTTAGATCATCACGATTAGCCGGAGATCCTTGATAAATTGGATGGATGATTGGCCGGAGATCATTCGATTGGAGATGGATTCTATTGGCCTGACACCATTCGATTGGCCGGAGATCAGTCCATTCCTGTTTTTTTTTTTGCCGAATTTGGTTTGCGTTTGATCTGAAACTTTTAGTTTGAAATTCAAAATACAGAGCAAATAATTGAATGGAAATTGGAATGGCGCCCTAACGATGAGATGTGAATGGCGTGAGTTTGCACAAGGAAGGGTAATATGGTACTTTACTAATCAGGTTAAACATTTATTTGGTAATCATAAGTGGGGTAGCTTTAAACTTAAAAGGTTTTTAAAAAGTGATTAGGGTAATCAAACTCTCTTTTAATAAATACTAGATTATAGATTATAACCCGCAAATTTTGCGGGCTATTTCATAATTTTGATATAAATGTTTATATTATACTATTTTAGTGTATAATGTCTAAATTTACATTTTTTTAGTGATGACACTATAAACATATCTTGAAATTAAAATATATATGTTTATCTATTGACAATAGCTTTGGATATCTCCATTATTAATAAACAATTAATTACATTAAATAATAAAATAGAAAACTAAACAACAAAGAGGCAACACATAAAGATAAATGTTAACATGATCAACTTAACGTGTAACGGTCAAACAATCAACAAAATAGAAACCATAAAGTTTGCAAGTCATCGTCATCTTCAATAATAATAAGTGATTCATATTGACCGTCATACCATCTAACTATCATACAAAACCAATGCGCACAATTACACGTATATATGATATGACAATAATTGACCAGAAATTATATAACGATCAAGGAATTTCGTGCTATCAAAGTACTCAAACACATTTGTTATTCTTTCAGTCCGACCATAATACTGGAAAATACATTGATCATCATATTAGATGGAACCAAATTCCCTGTTAAAATGTTATTAATTAATGATTGTCTATCTTACATAATAATTATGTGAATGATTATCAACAACTCTTTTCCTTCAATACCATAATGCATAAAGAGTTGTAGATATTGTAATGCATATATCATGCCATTTTAGTGATATATATTAACAGTTCAATACAATAGCTTTGGATATCTCCATTATTAAAAACGATTAATAACATTAAATAATAAAATAAAAAACTTAACAACAAAGAGGCAACACATAAAGATAAATGTTTAACATGATCAACTTTATGTGTAACGGTTAAACAATCAAAAAATATAAACCATAAAGTTTGCAAGTCATCGTCATCTTCAATAATAATAAGTGATTCATATTGACTGTCATACTATCTAACTATCGTACAAAACCAATGCGTACAATTACACGTATATATGATATGACAATAATTGACCGAAAATTATATAAAGATCAAGGAATTTGGTGCCATCAAAGTACTCAAACACATTTGTTATTCTTTCAGTCCAACCATAATAGTGAAAACATACATTGATCATCATATTAGATGGAACCAAGTTCCCTCTTAAGATTGTTATTAGTTAATGATTGTCCATCTTACATAATAACTATGTGAATGATCATAAACAACTCTTTTCCTTCAATACCATAATGCATAAAATGTTGTAGATATTGTAATGCATATATCATGCCATTTTAGTGATATATATTAACAGTTCCCCTACTTATGCTTGGCAGCTATCACAATCATTTACAAGTACATCCTGCGAATAGTTTATATATATATATATATATATATATATATATATATATATATATACACCTCACAAATAGAAGTAAACAAAAAAATAATTTGTTTATAGTTGTAATAATCACTATAAACTGTTCTTATACATTTTCACCAATATTATTAGTAGGATCAAAGTAGAGTATCAAATTGATTTGTCAAAGACCAAATAACTCGTTTGAAGTTCAAATGTGTATAATGTCATTGTAAATGAAAAATACAAGACCTTAAGCTGACACTTTCAACTAAACTTTCAACTAATTTAATTACTATCTAATCAAGTTGAATTGTATTTTGTAAGAATTAAAAAAAATTCAGCTAAAAAGCAAATGCATCCCTAAATTCTATAAGAGCACCGCAACATCTCAAATCGTTTTTTAGATTATATAAAATTTTGATTTTTCAAAGACCAAATAACGTGTTAGTGGTTGAAGTATGCACAATACCGTTGCAAATGAAAATATACAAGGACTTGAGATGACACTTCCAACCCATTTAATTACCAACTAATTAACTTGGATTATATTCATACGAATTTAAGAATTCAGCAGAGAAAACGATGCATCCCCATATTATTTAAAAGCCAACAACATCCCAAATTGTTTTTTGGAATTATATAGACTTTTGATTATTCGAAGACCAACTAACTCGTCTGTGGTTCAAATGTGCATAATACCAATGAAAATGAAAACATACAAGAGTTTGAGATGATATTTTCAACCAGTTTAATTACGAATTAATCAAGTTGATTATATTTATACGAATCTAAAAAATTCGACGGAAAAGGTGATGCGTTCCCAAATTATTTAAAAGCACACAACATCCCAAATCATTTTTTTGATATATATAAAATTTTGATTTGTCGAAGACGAAATAATCTGTTTGTAGTTCAAGTGTATACAATACCGTTGAAAATGAATACATATAGAAACTTAAGTTGACACTTTCAACCCATTAATTACGAACTAATCAGCTTGGGTTATATATATACAAATTTAAAAAAATCAGCTGAAAGGCGATGCGTCCCCAAATTATCTAAAAGCCCACAACCTCCCAAATCATTTCCCGTATGTATACCGTTGAAAATGAAAAACATACAAGAGCTTAACATGACACTTTCAATCCATTTAATTACGAACTAATCAAGTTGGATTATATTTATACGGATTAGAAAACTTCAACTAAAAAGCCGATGCGAATTATAAAGAATTTTGATTTGCTGAAGACCAAATAACCAATATATAGTTCAAATGTGCACAATACCGTTGAAAATGAAAACAAACAATAGATTGAGATGACACTTTCAACCCATTTAATTACGAACTAATTAAATTGGATTATCTTTATACAAATTTAAAATTTAGCTGAAAAGGCGTTGCGTCGCCAAATTCTTTAATAGACCACAACATCCTAAATCATTCATTTTATAATTATGTAGAATTTTATTATTGTTTTTCTAAATTATGTGTAAAATTATGAACATAAATGTAAATTAAATTTTTTGGTGGGTTTTACGAATTACTATCACATGTAAAACCCTAAACGCTTTATTATCACCTAAACCCTCCGACATTAAACCCTCCTAAACATTAAATCATAAACCCTAACTATAACCCTAAATCAAATATAGAATGAACGATAACACATGTGTTGATAATTTGCAACCCACCAAAAAGTGATAAAAAAAACATTTTCGAATGTATACCTTGAGAAATCTTAAAACGAATAAGAAAGAAAACTGAATTTTATGGTGCAATTTTTATAATTTTTCGACTTGCCGTTTGTGAAATAATTAATTTACAAAAAAAAAGACTTCAATGTTAAATATTTCCTTTAATAAATCTTTACGAATTACTATCAAATGTAAACCCTAAACGCTTTATTAAACCCTAAACCCTCTGACATTAAACCCTACTAAACATTAAATCATAAACCCTAACTGTAACCCTAAATCAAATATAGAATGAACGATAACACATGTGTTGATAATTTGTAACCCACCAAAAAGTGAAAAAAAAACATTTTCGAAAGTATACCTTGAGAGATCTTAAAACGAAGAGGAAAGAACACTGAATTTTATGGTGCAATTTTTATAATTTTTCGACTTGCCGTTTGTGAGATAATTAGTTTACAAAAAAATGACTTCAATGTTAAATATTTCCTTTAAGCCGATGCGAATTATAAAGAATTTTGATTTGTGGAAGACCAAATAACCCATATATAGTTCAAGTGTACACAATACCGTTGAAAATGAAAAACAAACAATAGATTGAGATGAAACTTTCAACCCATTTAATTACGAACTAATTAAATTGGATTATATTTATACAAATTTAAAATTCAGCTGAAAAGGCGTTGCGTCGCCAAATTCTTTAATAGACAACAACATCCTAATCATTTATTTTATAATTATGTAGAATTTTATTTTTGTTTTGCTAAATTATGTGTAGAATTATGCACATAAATGTAGATTAAATTTTTTGGTGGGTTTTACGAATTACTATCACATGTAAAACCCTAAACGCTTTATTATCACCTAAACCCTCCGACATTAAACCCTACTAAACATTAAATCATAAACCCTAACTATAACCCTAAATCAAATATAAAATGAACGATAACACATGTGTTGATAATTTGTAACCCACCAAAAAGTGATAAAAAAAACATTTTCGAAAGTATACCTTGAGAGATCTTAAAACGAAGAGGAAAGAACACTGAATTTTATGGTGCAATTTTTATAATTTTTCGACTTGCCGTTTGTGAGATAATTAATTTACAAAAAAAAGATTTCAATGTTAAATATTTCCTTTAAAAATCTTTACGAATTACTATCAAATGTAAACCCTAAACGCTTTATTAAACCCTAAACCCTCTGACATTAAACCCTACTAAACATTAAATCATAAACCCTAACTGTAACCCTAAATCAAATATAGAATGAACGATAACACATGTGTTGATAATTTGTAACCCACCCTACTAAACATTAAATCATAAACCCTAACTATAACCCTAAATCAAATATAGAATGAACGATAACACATGTGTTGATAATTTGTAACCCACCAAAAAGTGATAAAAAAAACATTTTCGAAAGTATACCTTGAGAGATCTTAAAACGAAGAGGAAAGACACTGAATTTTATGGTGCAATTTTTATAATTTTTCGACTTGTCGTTTGTGAGATAATTAATTTACAAAAAAAAGATTTCAATGTTAAATATTTCCTTTAATAAATCTTTACGAATTACTATCAAATGTAAACCCTAAACGCTTTATTAAACCCTAAACCCTCTGACATTAAACCCTACTAAACATTAAATCATAAACCCTAACTGTAACCCTAAATCAAATATAGAATGAACGATAACACATGTGTTGATAATTTGTAACCCACCCTACTAAACATTAAATCATAAACCCTAACTATAACCCTAAATCAAATATAGAATGAACGATAACACATGTGTTGATAATTTGTAACCCACCAAAAAGTGATAAAAAAAAAACATTTTCGAAAGTATACCTCGAGAGATCTTAAAACGAAGAGGAAAGAACACTGAATTTTATGGTGCAATTTTTATAATTTTTCGCCTTGCCGTTTGTAAGATAATTAATTTACAAAAAAAAGATTTCAATGTTAAATATTTCCTTTAATAAATCTTTACGAATTACTATCAAATGTAAACCTTAAACGCTTTATTAAACCCTAAACCCTCTGACATTAAACCCTACTAAACATTAAATCATAAACCCTAACTGTAACTCTAAATCAAATATAGAATGAACGATAACACATGTGTTGATAATTTGTAACCCACCAAAAAGTGAAAAAAAAAAAACATTTTCGAAAGTATACCTTGAGAGATCTTAAAACGAAGAGGAAAGAACACTGAATTTTATGGTGCAATTTTTATAATTTTTCGACTTGCCGTTTGTGAGATAATTAGTTTACAGAAAAAAGACTTCAATGTTAAATATTTCCTTTAATAAATCACTAATCAATAAATAGTTACCAAATTAATTTCTTAAAAAGTCAAAACATGGTCATTTTAGTCTTTTTGTTATCTCCTCCCACTATTTAGGTAGTCATGTATTTTAAGCCTAAATCAATGGTTTATATTTATTTAGATAATTAATTTAAGGGGTAAGATTAGTTTGGACTACCTAATTAACACTCTATTATAATATATTAAAGAGAAGAGGGATAGAGTGTTAATTAGGTTGTCATTTTATTTTTAAATTTCCCTAAGCTAATCTCCACCATTAATAAATTAGAATTTAACTGCCAAAATGTGTTTTTTAAAATATATACCGATCTCATGTATTTCTATTTAACTTTTACGTTTTAGAATCACTAAATATAACCTTTTTTAATCACAATTTTATTATCCACACCATCACTTAAATTAACTACCTATATGTATATTTAATAATCAAAAGCTTCACAACTATTTTATAATAACGCATTTTTCAATTTTTCCTTCTTTTTCATAAACCATGAGGTAACATTTCTTTAAACAACATTAATTCAATTTGTAAGCAATACAGTCTTTCAAGTCATAAATCGATTTCAACTGAAAACTACGGACATATTCAATTTATTTCTAATAGTTGGATGTAGTTACTCTGTCAATCAAAATCGAATTTTAAGTTCTACAATTAGTGTCACTAAAGAAATAAACAATCAAAATAAAGAAAAACTTTTAAAATTAAGCGTGACTAAGCACGAAATCAATGATCATATTTACCAAAATTGAATTGATAAGACATCTAAAATTCACGGGGTAAATGAATCTAGGTTGTCAGCATGGAAAGAAGTGGCGGACGCAAACTGACAATGACAATATAAGGGTGTTATAAGGTTAGGTTATCGGGTTCTTGTGTTCGGGTTCAGGTTTTGGTTCATTCAGGTCGGGTTGGTGTACTAATCGGGTTAGACATTGACTTTTCTTAGAGCACATAGTCATAGATAATTTGATCATACAAGTACTAAATATCAAGATTTACAAGTGAAAAGTAAAAACATGATATATAAGAGTGAGATATATGATCCCAACAAAAACTACCATTTTGTACAAAAACAAATTTTGACATGTTCTATGATAAATATTATTTATGTGTTTGTTTACATGGACGTGTTTTCTAAATGGTAATGGTAACATATTTGCTGCAACAAATAAATATCACTCCACAATTATCACTTCTTTTATAAATGATACTATGTAAAGAATTGATGTTAGCTGCAAACTCAATTGACCGGTAGAACAACGATGTTGGAAATAGAAAATAAGCAACACGTAGGTTATCACTTAGTGAAGTAATCAGCATTTAACAATATCAACATGCATATAAAGTATGGTTTAATGGACATAACTATTGGGTTTTTAAAATTTTTTCGCATTATATAAAATTTCTTTTGTTCTTATCGGGTTGACCTGATAACCCGATAAAATTTCGATTTAACCCTAACCCGACCATATAAGAACGCCGGTTTATAGGGTCGGGTCGCACGACTCGAAAATCTGTGTGACCCTAATTAACCCGACCTTTTGACACCCCTAAAGTCCCGACCCTTTGACACCCCTAAAGTCCCGACCCTTTGACACCCCTAATGACGAAGTAGATATATATTTTTTTATTATTTAATTTTATATGAGTTAAAATAGAAAAACTAAAAAATACTTTAGTTAGGGATATATTTTCAACGACACTTGAATTTAGTAATTATCGTTGTACTACAGATGTATTTGGTTTAAAACTCCCCCTCGACATTGGTTTGTGAATGGAATTAGCTTAGTTGTACATTTGCATCTTATTTAATAAACAATCAAATACTCAATAATTAACAAACAAAAAGAATAAATAATCAATTTAATTCATTTATAATAATTATTCTCATTTTATTTTAATTGATTTTTCAATTTTTAAATAATTTAAAAGTTGAGAATTCTTTTCGCTCTACTAAGAAATCATTTAGTAGGAGCTTCATAAAAAAAAAAAGAAACAATCCAATATGCAGTTTCAAGTAAAGTTGGTAAGAAATGTGAGACAGTCATATAAGTAACAGGTCTAAAATGTCGGAATCAAAACGCATCATTTTAGTGTCGTTTGGTAGGGTTTACCCAGAAACACCTTTTCTTTTATCAATTTTAAGAAAATAGTTAAATACATATGTACTATGATAGCAATTACATAGCAATATTGATACAATAATAACTATCTACATTTTCTTTAGATAAATTAGAAAGTTCTTTGCATTTAAAAAAATTAAAGGTGACATCCCACCCATTATATTGTTTCTTCTTTTGGATTAATCAGTTTCAAGGATCAGAAACCAATACAGTACATTGCTAGATTGCTACACATTAATGAAATATGCTTTTAACCGTAGGCTGATGATGCAAAACAACCTTAAAATATACTTCGTATATGGAGTGAACAACCATTTATGAAGCTTATACTATACAAGTACAGTAAGTTGGATTACCTAAGGAGGAATGAATGTAGGTTGTTGATCATAAAATATTTGTTGCCCAATACCTGGATGGTTGGACCAATAGGTGAGTACATTTACGAGGTGCTACAGTTGGTGCCATTGCAATTGGACGCATCTGTAAAACTGTGGCTGCAATCTTGCTATTTTATCTTCTTTGTGTTTTACAAACGCAACATACAGAGGGCACTCATCTTTCCATTCATTTCAAAAAGCTATCATATCATAAATTAATTTAGCATTTCACATTAAGCTCCGATTTAAAAATGATAATAATTACTGTGATATATATAGATACGAAGTATATAATATCATTATATTATTGTTTAATTTAATTTTGATATTTTAAATAATATGTTAAGTAAATGATCAAACAGTTTTTTTAATTAAATTTGATGGCAGTTAGAAAAAAAAAGGAGTTGAAACCATGAGTTATGGGGTAATGAAAGTTATAACTCCCAAATTGTTGGGGAATGATGTATTACTCACTTTGAGGCAATGATTGATTGAATTATAGTATAACAACCACCATTTTCATTACCTTTACCATTCCTTACACGTTATTACCCCCAACCAAGCATCCCTAACTACTCTCGTCAAAAAACATGATCAACATATGTTGTTAACTTTATTTTTTTCATTAGTATACCTTTAATTTTGTTGCTTTCTTAGATACCTTACAATAATGTGATATTAAAGTATAGTATATTGGTTTAACCTTATTGAAAGAGTATTCTTGTTTCTTTTACCTTTTTTTTGGAATTTTGAACTTTGTGGTAATAACATAAAAAAATAAATAACAAATAATTTGATATTGAGAACATAAAATGCACTTGCAAAAGTACGTCAATTGAATATTAGGTGATGTTAGCCGCACGAATATGTCAATTAAAAATTACGTAATAATATAAAAATATAATATAAACTTTGTATAAAAATTTTAAAATCATGTAGTAGCCCGCGAATTCGCGGGTTATAATCTAATGCTCCCTCCGTCCCTAATCTATTGTCCACTATTCCATTTTGGGCTGTACCAAATTAATTGTCCACTTCCATAAATAGATAAAAATAAGGAGATAAAGTTCTTTATTACCCTTAGTGTATATATATATATATATATATATATATATATATATATATATATATATATATAGGGTTAAAGGTGTGGATAGGTAACGAACTTACCTTTTTGTTCCAATGTAGGTAACGTACCCAATTTAATACCAATGTACATAACAAACTTTTGAATTTTGTTCCGATGTAGGTAACCAAGTTAATTTCTAACGGTTACCACATGAAAATGCTGACGTGTATTTGACACGTCATAATATGGATGATGACTGTATTGCCACGTTGTTAAAAAAACACACGTAAGGTTGTAGGTCATAATAAGCTGAGATATAAACGTGTTTTCCCCTTTTTGGAACTCATTTGGAGCCCTAAATCAAAACAACAACATGATGTCTTCATGTTCGTCGAGCAACTCCAGAATACCCAGGGTTTGCAAATGCCCAGAACCACTGCCATTGAAGCAGCGTACTTCGTGGACTGTTACAAATCCTTGTAGGCGATTCCTGACATGTACCCATTCACTGGTAAGCATCCATGTAAACATAGACTGAAATTACCCCTTTTTTGGTTTACGTTTTTTGAATTTGATGTATCAGATTCCATGGAAGAGATGCAACACGTGGTATTGGCTTGATGACGAACTGAAAAGTGAATGGTACAAGGCTAATGTGTATGAGTTGTATCAAAGCTTGAATCGAGATCAAAGAGAATCTTATTACGAGATGATGAATTATAGACAGATGTACACGAAAATGGAAGATGACTTTCAGTTGTACAAGTCTGAAATGGAAGAAACAATGGGTTTGCTGCAACTTGATGTGTTGAAGTTGAAGAAAAAGAACAAGTTTTTGGTGAAGATGTGTTTGTTTCTTGTTGCTGTCATTTTGCTTGTGTTCATTAGGGGTTGATGAAGTGTAGTCGTGCTTGTGTTGTCCTTTTGAGGTTGCTGAAGTGTAGTACCTGTATTGCAAGTTGTTATTTTGGTTTAGTGTATTCCTTTGGTGTTGTTATGTAAATTTTGGAACTGTAATGGTAGATCAATGAAAACAACTTGCAGCTTACAAATGTTGTGTCCATATTACCACTTGCAGCTTATATAATTTATTTATTTTCACCTTATATAATTTATTTATTTGCAACTTTCCAGGCAAACATTAAGCATCTCAACATAACCTGCTTTTTGAGCAATTCAAAATATGGAAAAGTTAAAGTTGCATTGACCCAAGGACATCATGTAATATAAAGCTAGATCCACTATCATTAGATTACTGGAAAATTGGATCATGTTTCATATCCATCATACATACAACTGCATATTACAAAAGAACCATTGTTTGATCACCATATTTGGTTTTGATCAGTACTGCAGTACATCCTAGATACATATAACTACCAACATTGTCCATACATCCTAGATATAACTACCACAAACACATCTTCTGCAGGTTCCTGCACTTGTCAATCTACATCATCATCTAGTACAAATGGTCTTTCTTCACTCAATCCAGTACCAAGCTTGTCTGTCTTCACTTGTTTCCATTGTTGAGCAATCCTTTCCGACTTTCTCAACCTTGGTTTATTGCAAAGGTCCCTGAACAATTTTTCTGCAGCTGCACTATTAATAACTTGGCTTTCCACCACCGTAGCTTGACTTTCTTGTGTCAATTGGTTTTCAGCATGAACTGGAATTTCAACCAAGCCATCAACAGCATGGTCATCAATGTCATCAAACATTGCATCAATACTATCCACATCATCTGCAGGTTCCTGTGAATTGATATAGATAAATACATATATATTACATACTGCATTTAAATCGATATTAACACTTACATGTGATAATAATGAACATTAAAGTTACCTTATTACCACCATCAGCTTGAACCACATGACTTTCTTGACTTGTACCCACATTAACACCATCTGCAGCAACACTTGGATGAACCACATTAGTTTCTTGACTTTACCCATATTAACACCATCTGTAGCAACACTTGGATGAACCACATTAGTTTCTTGACTTGTACCCACATTAACACCATCTGAAGCAACACTTGGATGAACCACATGACTTGTACCCACATGACCACCACCTCTAGCAGCCCTGCCACCACATCTAGCATCCTTTGGTGGTGGATTTACCTTTGGTTTTGAACAAGTGGTTCTATTATGGCCTTTTTCCAAGCAATTACTACAAGTCATTACTCTTCCAACTCTACTAACCTGATGGTCATTCTCAGTAGGATTCCTAATTCTTTTTTTCTTAGGCCTTCCTGGCATTCTTCTGTACAGAGGTGGTATAACTGTGACTTCCTTACTTTTACCCCACATTGATGTTCCAGGTACTGGCTTAATGCTCGTAGAATAAGTATTCTGCCAACTAGCCTTGGTATACCATGGGTTAACACCTTCCTCTGGATCTCTTTTACAGTATACAAATGTTGCAACAACATGTGTACAAGGGATACCAGATAGATCCCACAACCTACATGCACAAGTTCTGTTCTCTAAATTCACACAAAATGAGTCATTTGCATTCCTTACCTCAAACTCCTGATATGCACTTGCATAGACCAAACAATCCCTTTGGGCAACCTTCTGCACTTCTAGATACTTTCTGACTGATGGACAAACTTCATCATGTAAACCTCTAGCTTTCAAACTCATGTCATACAACCTCTGCATCAAGTATATGCGTATGTCCTCCAACATGGTGATAATTGGTTTGTGCCTTGCATCCAGTATAGCTTTGTGATAACTCTCAGAAATTCCATTCTCATAAGCTGCACAAGCTCTATCCATCTGGAAGAAAGCCCTACACCAACTGTTTGGATTCTTCTCAAGTAACCATTTGTAAGCAGCCTCATCCAATGCCTTGATTTCTTCCATCTTACCTTCAAAACGTGTTTGGACAACTGCTGAAGCTGTTGACCAGAACAGACTCCTAAATTGTACACCTGACCACTTCCTTTTGAAGTTTACATAAATATGCCTAGTACACTGCCTATGTTCAGCTAGTGGTAACCAAGTTCCCACTGCATCAATTAGACCCTATAAAATGTAACAACAAACCTTGATCAGGACTTATACATCTACACAAACTTTTAACTGTTAAAAGAAAATAATACCTTGTGTCCATCAAGCCATCCTTCAGTCCTTTGAAACATATATACATCCTTTTAAAATATGCCTCTCCACCACCTTTCTCATCCACCTCTAACTTGACATTTGAACCAGGATTACTACTAAGTACAACATCCCTGTAGTCCTATAGCCTTGCATAATGTTCTTTCAGTCCACCCTCATGATCATAAAGAGCTCTTTGTTTAGCTCTCTTGCACTGCCCCAGTGAAACATTGATTAAAAACTTCTTCTTTATATCATCCCTCATCTGTCTGATAGTCATCTTTTGATTTTGAACAATCTCATTTGCATAATGTTTAGCAATCCACTTAAAGCTAACAAGTGGAGCTAAGTCAAAATTCCTAACACAACTGTGTGTTGGAATAAGTGACTTTATCTGGAATGATCTTTCAGTGGACATCCAGGAAGCCCATAGTCTAAAAGGACAATATAACTTATACTTTCTCTTTGCAAGTGTTGGTTTTTTTTGGTATTGCTCTTTTACCATTTTTAGGAGTACCTTGCTTCACTTTTACACCCTTTTTCACTGGAGTACCCTTTTTTGGTGTCCCTTTTTTTTTGGCGAGGCCTTTTTTGGAGTCCCTTTCTTAACTGGAGTCACTGGTTTCTTACCCCTAACTGCACCTTGATGACTACTCTCTCCTTCCTCTGCAGCCTCATCTGCAGCTTTCTTCAGCTCAGCTGCAAGTCTTTCTGCCATTTTCCTTTTTCTATTGCCACTGGCACACCTACCTTCTTCTACACACCTTCCACACATTATTAGCACTCTCTTATAATCATTTCCTGCATACCACAATTGATAACCATTAGCAACACCATAGTTAATCATCATTTGTTTAAGTTGCTCAGGACTTTCAAATCTCATTCCTAGAATGGGTTCCTGCTCTTTCCAATCCAATGAAGGGTTATGAATTAGATAGTGTACACCTGGCTGCACCTTATACTGCTCATCTATTTCATCTTCATTAACCACCCACTCACTCAACTTCTCATCTGTCCTATGAGGATCAACAAGATCATATATAACATTCTCATCAAATGAACTAATAAATTTCCCACTGCACAGCTTAGTTAGAAAAGGATCCTCTATACTTCTTAAAGGAATGTTTACATCATCCTCACCTTCATTGTGCAACTCAACATAAGGCTTAACATCATCCTCTATTTCTACTTCACTGCCCTCACCACTATCAACATCCTCAATATCCTGTCTTAACCAAGCCATAACATCATATCCATGATGCTCTACATACAGTCCAATTTTTTCCTCTTTCACACTTCCAACTTGCATAAAGTCCAACAAATGACCGTCATTTGATAACTCTCTAAGACCAATATGCAAAGGTTGACCAGGAATACAGTAATACAAAGTTTTAATTGGTAATCTAACGCACTTAGATAGATGTTTACAGACCTTAGTGAAGGAGATGTTGGTAAAGTCAACACCAACAATGTTATCGTGTTGACCATCGTGATACTTCAGCGACTCTTTCCTATACCGGAAAATACCTTCATGGTGGAAAGTTACATCCAATTTCGACCACACTCTGCAAAACAACCAAAACAGAGTTAGGGTTTCAAAAATGTTCAAAAATACGTGTATATATAACAAAATATTTATGATATTCAATTTCGAGTAAACAATACATACGTTTGAGACATTTTAGTGAAGAAGATGCATTTAGTGATGAACGACGATCTGTGTGAAATTGGGAGTTGATCGGGAGTAAATGAGGTAAAGGACGATATTAGGGTTAAATGAGATGAAACCCTTTAAATCTAATATTTAGTGTTAATATATTGTTTTATAACGTGGCAAAACATTTCCACCCTGTAAATACAATTACAAATGAAAAAAACAAAACGGGTCAAAATTATGACGTGTCAAATACACGTCAGCATTTTCATGTGGTAACCGTTAGAAATTAACTTGGTTACCTACATCGGAACAAAATTCAAAAGTTTGTTACGTACATTGGTATTAAATTGGGTACGTTACCTACATTGGAACAAAAAGGTAAGTTCGTTACCGATCCACACCTTTAACCCATATATATAAGACAAAAAAGTAGGTAAAAAGTAGAGGGTAAAACTGTCATCTTACCAAAAAGTAAGAGAGATGATTATATTTTCTTAAACTGCGTGTTTTTTGTCTGGGGACAATAGAATTGGGACGGAGGGAGTATATATAAAGTAATTGAGTTATTATGTTGATATTAAGAGTTTAACGAGGATAACCTCTTTCCTATATGTCAACGTGGTAACCTCTTCATGTGACAACTCGCTACTTCTCAAATAATTTCTAGCCACGTTATCTAAAATGTTTTGCAAATGACATGCATACTACAAATTCATTACAGCTCAAATTTACCAATAAATAGTAAACACAATTAAATGTATATATATCAAACGAACTTTGGCTCAGTCATGGAGACAAAATATGTGGGTTAGGTATATTAAGGTAAAAGGTTAATAATGGTTTAATCATCAAAGTTTCACTTTTTTTGTTTTTTCGTTTTAACCACTCAAGTTTTTTCTCTCTCATGATTTAATCCTTCATGACGACCATTATCATACATAATATCATCCCCTGACATTCTTAAGCAGTGTAGAGCATCATACTTTATCTCAGAATCATCAAACAAAACAGTTGCCAAGAATTGTTTTATTTTCATCACTCGTTTCTTAAAGTTAGACGCTTGACCATATTATTACGTAAACTTCTAATTTTCGCATGAATTTGATTGTTAAATGTCGATGTTATATTATTATTTAAACTTCTAATTTCCCGATGATTATGATTATGATAATATATTCATGTTATTTAATCTTCTAATTATCTTATGATGTTGATTATTAAAATATTCTTGTTATTTAAACTTCTAACTTCTGGATGATTATAATTTTAAAATATGTATGTTATTATATTATTTACATTATATTAATTATTATGTACTAGGAATGTTTTCAGAGTATTTTTATTATTATGATTATATTATGATACTAGTTGAGGACCCGCGACAATACGGACTTTGATATTTGATTTGTAAATTGTGCAATTAAAAAAATTGAAGTAAAATGAAATTATATCACGAAACGGACTTTTATATAATATAAAAGCCAACCAATAACATTTAGAATATAACCTATCATTTTGGTATGGTTTAGGTTTTTTAGTTTTTACTAATTAAATTATTAAATACATATGAAAACTATTTATTTAATTAATTTTATTATTAAAATATGAGACATATCGATTGTAAAATTTTTGGTTATAACATTTTTCTATTTTATGTATGTGCCGAATAGCCTAGTCCACAATCGATCAATTGATATTTTGTGGACATTACCCAAATTGTTCTTAGCATAATTTGTTGGCATGTTCTACACATAATTTGACTATTTGGTAATTTCAAATCTTTTCGTAGTTCATTTCGAGTTTCTACATTTTTCTAATGTTTGGTAATTATATCGTTAAATTATTTGATCAACGCACTAATAAAATCTTATTTATACATTGAATGCGACTTATCTTGCTAAGCCATTTAAATCATTTTGCTACAGATTTTTCTTGCAACACTATGCAATAAGTAGTAAATTCACAATTTATGGTGATTTGTAGTATTGATATCCTAATTTTTGTAAGCCCGTAGCATAAATAAAGAATGTATGTAACATCTTTTCTCGTGCACACACAAACCATCCAATATACCTGTAAAATTACATATCCTCCGTCATACATTATACAGTAGCATGCCCCGTTCTTTTTATCTGTCATTAACCAACAGCCCAACTTAGTATAACAAATCTGTTTACAGCAAAGTATAGTAAACACATAATCCCCTGTTTACTACAACAGGCTCATCATCACATAATCGCAATGAGGATCGGCGGTTCCTGATACGAATCTCATGCCCTCATGGTGGGCAGGAACCCTTCAGATTCACTGCAGGCCAATACACTGAATAACCGATAACTTAATGCTATTCTCATCCAACTAAGGTTCCTATGAACGATATGTACAAGGAACCCTCCATCGTCAACAATAGCAACTAAGCCCATCATCATAATGAGCTCATTCATAGTGCCCAAGGTCATGTATCAGACAATCGCATAAGCCATAATCATCATGGCATCATAGCAGACTAAACAGTCTATCCACAACAATTATATCATAGCATACTAAACAGTATATCAAAGCAGTAAACTACATTTATCCGTTGTAACCAAAATTGTTACAACTAAATCACACTGAGGATTACAGATCCAGTCACCGTTACCTCAGCCGCAAGCTCAGAAGTCTAATATTACTGAGCCTTCTCCACATCTGAGAATACAATTAAATAATGAGTTAGTAATCCGTTCCATAACATATAACTCATTTCATAATCATATAACATATCCCAATACATAGTATCAAAATACTAAATAGTAACTAGTTATAACAACTCAACCAAATCATTGGTTAATAATGATAAACAACTCATTATTCCAAATTTAGTTTATAACTATATTTATTTCGAACAAGTGATTAATCAATCAAACATCTCAATATACAACATCAACATACAAACAATAGTCAAATTGTAAGTATTATTCATACTAGATTAAAATTAACCAAATAATCAATTATCTAGTTCCAAGTTATCATCATAGCATATCGACCAAAGCATGTAATCTCTAAGATCAAGGAAAACAAAAGTCCAATCTGAAATGTAATCAGAAAGTCCCGAAATAAAGTCCAAGAACTGAAAAATGCCATTTTCGGCCCCTAAACGACCCCGAACGGCCTAAAACCGCCTAGGCTCTTACAATAGACCTTTGATCATTGGGCCGTTTTCGAGTGACCATACGAATTTCAACCTAATCCGAGTTAATAAATTTTGTCACTTATCCGCAACCCTGAAAACACTTACACATTTTCAAAATTTACACAAATTTTTCACAAACCAAACATTACCCACCGGATTGGGCGAGTACCCGCCGGGTACACCACAATTACAATTACCCGTCGGATTGTTTTGTTACCAGCCGGGTACCATTTTAGGTCATTTACCCGTTGGGTAAGGGTAGTACCCGCCGGGTAAGAGTAGTACCCGCCGGGTACTCCCTTCGTCCCAGCGACCTGCGTCTGATCAAAACCCTGAGCTCGAATTTTTAACCTAACAACACCAATCTCAGGTTCTGTTGTAAGTAATAGCTATAATAACATCATTCAAGCATCATATATCATCTTATTTTAACAAATAACAACTCTCAAAACTCAATCATATTCATTCATCATTTAACCCTCAAATTCCAAAATTTCAATTTCATAGATATAATACAAGTAATTACTTACACTTGAGGAAGAATTTGAGATGATGATAATTCTGATGTTGAATCAAATCACAACTTTGTTACAATTTGAATTTTGTTTAGGATTTCTAACTTCTGTGTTTGGTTTTGATACAAGGAATGAACTTTCCTAGTTGGGAAGTAATAAATAGGTCGGCTCCTCCCAAACCGACTCCATATACCATTTAAAATTAGCCCCCTTCTAAACCTATTGTCTGGAACCTAAAAACCTTTTGCGATTCCAACAATATTATTTTACCGTCAACTATATAAAGTTAAAACAATCAATAGTTTAATAGTCACAATAAGTCGTTTAACTTTTTAACTAACCATTCACAATAAACATGACACAAAAAACAATTTAATTTCCTAATACATTAAATAATTATTTAAAGTTAGGAAATTACCCAATTATCACTAGGCCCAAAAAGTAGGTGTTACAGTTAATTAAATTGGCCGATAGGACCTATACAATAAAATGACAAAGAAATACTCGTATGATGTAACACGACCATCAAGCATTTAATATCCTACGGATCTTTCTTGCATTATTATACATACATACATATATATATATATATATATATATATATACATATATATACATACATATATATATACATAAAATTTTAGAGACGGCCCTGATTTGTAGGTTAGTTTTTATCATCTAACTTTTTTTTATGAACTTTCGGTTTTCCATTATTTAGATACCTATCCCAGTAATACGGGCTAGAGATGATCGTTTATGCATCATTGGGGCTTTGAATGCACTGAGGTCAGCTGTGAGAAGGAGGAACGTGGACATGGGTTAATAGGATGTGTCGGATGAGAAGGACTGCAAACAAGAAGAGGAGGAAAATTGCAGCAAGAAATAGGCAGTTGGAGAATGGAGAATAATATTAAGGAAATATGGTATGATAGAGAATGAGCAGGTTTTCGTTTCTTAAGACTAGTACGTGCTAACTGATTTTTTGTTTGGAAGCTTAGTATATTGTAGTAAGACTTGTTTGAGATATTGTGTTTGGAATGGTTGGAAATTTGGAATGTTGGAGTAACTTTTTGTGTATGTTTTTCCATATATCATGGAGTTGCAGGTTTGTCTATTTCGGTTTCGTGGTAGTGTATTGTTCTGAGTTGATCTGTAGATTCATAATGTTTTAGGTTACGTCTAGTTTTGAGTGGGTGTCATTTTGGAAGATGTCGCCAAAATCTCTCTCTCTTTCATCTCTTTATGTGTTATTTTTATCTATTTGTGTGTGTTTTGATAAATAGACAACTTTGTTTGGTGGGAGTGCAGGTTCGCATTATATTGAATGAGAGACTTGTTTCGATGGGGTCATGGTAGAAATAGTTTTATAATCTAAGACAAGAGTAACACAAGTCAATTGAATTAGGGTTTATATGATAATGATGAGTCCATCAATCGATCATATCACTAATTATATCCGTTGAATATGATATAATACAACCCCCAATAGTATCTTCTTAACTAGCAGTAGTGTGCTTTGATTGACGTTAAATATATATTGTGTTCAAATCTAAATGGTATTTCAACTACCATAAAAGGTGGCTTGCTTTCAAATTATAGTTGGAAAAATGGGTGGGCGTGTCGGCTTGAACTATCGATTTAACACGTATTCGGGTCACAACAATATTGGTATTATAACGGGTTTGGGTCAACATGGACTTTAAAACAAAAAATGTTTATCTGGACACCGACCGGGAATTACACTAGTTATTATGGCCCGAAGGAGTGCCTCTAATAACTGAAAAGTTGTACATGCATCAATTTGTAGGTAGTATAATTTCCCAAGATATTAAGCTCAATGGTGGGCTTTGGGCCAAAGTAGTGGGCTTATCTTTGATCGTGTTTGATAAGATCGGGCCTCTATATTAGGATCGGGATCCAATTAGGCTCGAGCAGAACTATTTCTCGAGTTTGAAATAGCAATCAGAGTTTATAGCTGAAGTTATATATACCTTGAAATAGAAATAGGAATAGATTAATGTTACGGGATAAATTATGGATTCTAGTCTTCATGTTTAATTACAATGCATATCCCTTCAGAGTTCAAACGATTTAAGATTAAATTTTATGACATTGTTATTAACAAATCTTAGAAGATCACATAAATATCATTAGTTTTAACTGTGTATATTGAAACCAAGAACCTACTATTTATTATTTCAAAAATATAAAACGAATGGCCTGTGAGACAAAGAGAGTCATCTTAACCCAAAATGAATGAATAATATATTTATAAAATAGGACCCTGTAAAATTCCAACAAAAAAGTCACACGATTAGCTAACACGATGTTCATAACTAGAGCTTTAGTAAGATTAAGATGCTTAATCATACATTAAAATAAAGGGCTAATAGTTTGGGAGTGTATTAAACTTTACACCTTTTACTATTATATGTATGTATCTAACTTTAAAACCTCTTGTTGTATGTAATCAAGTTTTCAAATCATCTTTTGTATGCATTTTATTTATCCATGTATGTATAGAACTTACTAAAAAGACATCATTTATGTGGTCAAAAACATATAATAGACGGTTTTAAAGCTTGGATGCATACAATAAGAGGTTTTAAAGTTGTGTGCATACAATAGTAAAAGGTGTAAAGTTTGATACACTACCAAAATATAAATCCTAAAAGCAACAGCATGTCCAAGGACCTCATGTACTTGAGATCTTTTCCATTGGCAATTAAAAACCCAGAACTAAAAGCCGTGAAAAGTCTATATTAGTTAAATAATTGCTTTAAGAGAAGTATATGAAATCAAAAGCAAATTTTAGGGATATAGAATAAGTATGAAGTATCATACATACACATCGATTCATGTATAAGAAATACAATTAAAAGTCTATATACACCAAAGGGCCTTTGGCCTAGCAGTGTAGACAACATGTGTAAATAATGTGTGGGTTAGCTGTAAGGTGTTTTGGAATAAAATGAAAAAGTATGTATTGCTATAAGTAAAACCCACCTTACCGTTCCTTTTGCTATTAATCTTTGGCTGCCGCTTTCTCTTCCTGTTGAGTATACTAGACAAGAAAGGAAAGAACTTTGAGATTGATAAGTAATTAAGTGGAATCCGCTTTAGTACTCCTGGTGTTATTCTTTTTCGGTTTACCAATGTTGTTGGTCTGCATTGGTCTTTCATAATTAATAACATGGGGAGATACTAGGCTCTGTACAAATACAGGGGCACGAACATATTCCAAAGTGTTGGACAAGTATATACCATGACGACCATTATCAAACTTAATATCATCCCCTGGCATTCTCAAGCATTGTACAACATCATACTTGTTCTCAGAAGCATCATCAAACTGCCAAGTTTTGTTCTTTTCATCACCCATTTCTTAAAGTTAGATGCTTTTGGGTATGGCAAAAGCGAAGATCATGATATATGCACAGACATCCCTGTATAACTACAAGTCTGAGATCTTCATTATATGCTTTTAAATACTGATCATCATCTGGTTGTGGGATTTCTTTGAACTCGTCTCGACATAAATCTAGAGAAATAATTACTCTTTTCTTCTTCCTTCTCATAAGCCAGTAAAATACCCCATCACATAAGACACCAACTCTAGTACCAACGTATTTATAATTCACTTGTCCTATAAATTTCCAAGTATTTGATTTCAATGTTAACAGGTGAAAATGTGTACAGTATTTGATTTCAATGTTAACAGGTGAAAATGTGTACAGTTATGTTTCATCAACCCTTGAACAGCCTTGTAATCATCTAAGGATGAATCGTAACCAAAACCCCAACAAAATGAGGCCCTCCAATCGCTGGGTCCAACTCCAAGTGGTGGCAACTTTTTTGACCTCTTTAGCCAAGGGATTGGTTACTAGAAGTTGAGTACATTTAGTTAGTAGGAATACAAGGCCAATAGAAGAACCAGTAATATGAAAACCATCAAAGTGAAAATTTGAGTCCACCTCTGATGTGGTAGGCCTAGCAATCCTTCTATGGCCAAGTTTATTATTATTTAGATCATTGTTGTAAGAATAGTTTAAAATGAGATTTAACAATTTAACAACTCCATATCAAATGATACCATGACTTGCAAATACTTTTGCATCGAATTAGATCTTCCACATTCAATTTTACGAGCATATGCTCAATCGCATCAACCCCAACTTGTGGCCATTCAATGGTTTCAGCGTGTGTGGCATACAATGAAGATGCTTATGTATAGGTTTATAAATTTTTGATTTTATGGGCTTGACTGTTTTTTAGACTATCCCCATTCACAACCAAAATCAACCCAACTATCCATTAAAAATTAATTTCTCTCTCTTCCACCTATCCAACCAAACTAAACCCAACTTTACACTCCCATTAACAACCCACCTTAAACAGTTTATTTTATTAAATAATTACAACCATAGTATAAGGTTTATTACACAAAGTACAACTCAAAACCCACTTAAAATATTAAATTAATCATCGATCGAAGGTTTCAAAACCAACCAGCAAACCTCTTGGTTGGTGAGGTTTTTAATTTTTTAATATTATTTTTTACTTTTTTGTGACCAACCAAAGCAACTTGGTCATGAATGGCCATAGTCTTAGGGTGGTGATTTCTTGGGCTTATTAAGTTTATCAAGCCCAATAAATTTAAATTTTATATTGAGGTCTATCTAAATATATTATCTAAATCTAAAACCTTTTTAATTGGTTTAAGCCATTGACTTAAAACTTATTATTTGTCTTATCGGAAATATCAACTATAGTCTATACCCCTTGAAAAGTCAACAATAATGTATTTTTGAAAGAGTCAACATTTCACACAATTAATACTTTTCATTTTGGAAACAATCTTTTTTTAAACCAATTAAATAAATCAACATCCATATTCTTTTAACCAATTACTTTCAATTCTTACACGGTTTAAAAAATACCGGAAAAAAATAAGTATTTAAGAAAAAGAAGAAATGAAAATAAATTAACGAGAAAACAAAAATAAATTATCTTTCGATAAACGAATTCTAACTTTTATGATAAGGCTACTTCATAAATATTACACCAAATTTATTATTATTATTATTATTTACTTGATCTAAGACATCATTTGTATCAACTATGAAATAATTAATCATAATGATCGATTTCAAAAATCGTTTCCACCGCATAGCGCGGGTCATCTACTAGTATTGAAATATATATAATGGTTAGTTTGGGGAAGAAAAAAAACGTCGAAAATAAAAATAAAAATTGCCCTGTCACCTTTTTTAGTACATTATAATTTCCAATCACTTTTTTTTTAACCCATTAATGGCCAAGAATCATCATCAACAACGATTACCTATCCAGAGTTTTGATTCAATGTTTTTGAGGGCTTGGCTAACCAAATCTGTTCACATTTTGACAAACAAATGTGATTTTGATAGTGCTTATATCATAGTGTAAAAGATGATGAGCATTATGTGGTTGATAAAAAATATGCCTCTTTAAGAAACTGCCAAGTTCCAATCTTTGGCCAAACTTTTCAAAACCTTATACACCACCACCACACACTCACAAATACCACAATCCTAATCTAAAAAACTTCTTGAAAGTACTCTTTTATCCCTACATCATTCTCTTTTATGGCCTAATTTTGATACCCATCATGGGCATGTCATTAAATACATTGGTTTATTGAATTAATAACATCAGTAACTGGACCACTTAGTGAAGTGAGCATGTTTCTGCAAAGCTAAGGATTATATTATATATATTGCTATATGTAGTGAAGTGTAGGACATGATTAAAGTTAATTGATAGATATTGTTAAAGCATTACCATGGTGGATGTTCAAAAAGATAGACCTGAGATGCCCACAACACTTGAACTTGTTACTACGAAAAAGGATCTTACTTCTGATGCCATGAAGAGGATTAGTGACTGGTTTGCTTTCTCTCTTCTTTATCTTACTGTTTTATCCGTTTAGCTTATGATTTATTTTTGGGCAACACTACAGCAATCTTCATTATTTGTTGGAATATTTTAATGAGAATATACAAAATCTAATAAGACTCCAATTGTTAAACCATGTAAATGTTGTGCTTTTCCTCTGTATCTATACGGTTTGTTCGATTATCGATCCAAAAAATTCCATTGCTAGTTAAATAATAAGAAGATGTAGATAAAGATCTTTAAAGACATTATAATTTTTCTGAAAATTTCAGGATTTTCGCCCAAGAGATCCCAAGTGATGTTACAGTTTGTGTAGGAAGTGTTACTTTTTCGATACACAAGGTACACTTATATCCTGATCTGATTCTGATATAATAAATAACACAATCATTTGGTGCTTGTTTCAGAAGGTTCTTTCTTGTAACTAACACTTCAATTTGATTAAAGATTTGACACTTCAATAAAAAAGAACTCCGTATATATTTTTATTATGTGGGCCCTGTTGCTATATTCCTAAAACTTCGTCATTTACTGGGTGCAGCTTCCTTTAGTCTCAAAATGTGGTTATATAAAGAAAATGATATCAGACTCAAAACATGCTGATCTTTCAAGAGTGGAAATTCCTGAAATTCCAGGAGGGCCTGAAGGGTTTGAACTTGCTGCAAGGTTTTGTTACGAAACAAATATCGAATTATCGACAGAAAACATTGCAATGGCAAGATGTGTGGCAGAATACCTTGAAATGACAGAAGAATATTCAACTGGTAACTTGGTATCAGTAACCGAGGCCTATTTAAATGAAACTGGGTTTGAAAACTTGTCTGGTGCAGTTTCAGTTTTGCAATCATCAGGAAATCTCTTACCAATATCTGAAAAAATAAAATTGATCGATCGATGTATAGACAGTATAACACTCATGGTCACAGAAGAAAGTCAAGTTTCTGTCGTTGATTGGTGGGCGGAAGACTTGATTGTTCTCAGAATTGATATCTTCAAAAGAGTTCTTCTTGCACTGGTCTCTAGGGGATTCAAACAATTTGCACTTGGTCCAGTTCTAATGCTCTATGCTCAAAAATGTCTTCGAGGTTTGGTAAGATTCCTTGCTCACATTTGAGGTGACCAAATGGGTGGGTCGCCGGGTTGGATGGGTTGAAATGGGTTTGTCAAAATGGGTCATTAATGTGTCAAAATAGTTGATAAATAGCTAAATGTCCAATTTTCATGATATCTATAGATAGTTAATGCGCTAAATATAATTATAAAAACTGTATCACTAGAATACTACAGTAATCTTTTTATATAAATAAAGTGATTTGAGAGATTGTAAGCTTTTAAACTATGGGTCACTTTTGACCCGTTCCCCAATTTGTAGTTTTGCATTTACAATTCCACAATTTTGTTCATATGTAATCGCTTGTCCTCACAAATAGTGGTGCCTAGTTTGTAAGTATGATCCAAGTATGGTTATTCAAAACTTCATCTCTCATATGCTGTATACGAGAAATATAACTGTGTGACTAACTGCTCATTGTTTACTATAATCTAATTTTTTGTCTTCTTGAATACGCCCAAAAGCAATTAACGACTATAAATTCTATTCATGAAATAGGAAATCTTTGGGAAACCACCCAAGAAAAATCTTGAGCCAATACAAGAACACGAAAAGAGGGTTATTTTGGAAACAATAGTTGGCCTCTTGCCAAGAGAAAAGAATGCAATATCAATAAGCTTTCTTTCAATGCTGCTTCGAGCTGCCAAATATCTAGACGCAACGGTTGCATGCAGGATTGCTTTAGAGAAACGAATGGGCTTACAACTTGGGCAGGCGGTTTTAGATGATATCTTGATTCCATCTTTTTGCTTTGATGGTGATACGTTGTTCGATGTAGATACAGTACAACAAATGATGATCAATTATATTGAAAATACTTCTATGGAGTTGTGTGGTATAGACTATGTTTCTCCCACGCGAAGTGACAATGAGAATGTTGGTAAGCTAATGGAAAGCTTTCTTGCTAAAATAGCTTCTGATCGAAATTTGATGGTTTCAAAATTTATAAATTTTGCTGAATGTATTCCGGTGGAAGTACGGGTGACAGAGGATGGAATGTATAGAGCCATTGATATCTACTTGAAGGTATGGCATCCTCGTCTTATTTAATTATTGTTAACTATATGATACAACCATTTCATTTTATGGATATCTGTTATATGACATGAAGATGTAATTTTTTGAGTTGTGGCGTGCTAGTACTCTGGATTAGCCTTATAGTTAATTGATATAGATTGTTATTGAGCCTCACTCCTGTGATTACGCGTCTCGTGAGTTGATATGACATACTAGCCGAAACGGGTCTAAACTACGATGCTTCAAAACGGTTTGGGTCTGGTTGGACAGATAACATTTCTTTTCAATCTTATAATTTATAGATAGTTAATATATGAAATAAGACTATGAAAACTAATGTTGCAATAATGGTACAATTTTACTTTTTGTTGAAATTAGAGTCTAGGAGGTTATAAACAGTCGAATATGTAAGGGGCTACTTTTGACCCGGTTTATGTATCAGGCTCATCCAGCTTTAAGTGACATGGACAGAAAGAAAGTTTGCAGTTTAATGGACTGTCAAAAGCTATCACGTGAAGCCCGTACCCACGCAGCCCAAAATGAAAGGCTTCCAGTTCAAACTGTGGTTCAAGTTCTTTACTACGAACAACAACGTTTACGAGAAACAATGGATGGAAGTAGTCCGATCGATACCCCAGATCAAGTAAGCTCACAGGGCACACCCAAATCTCAAAACTCACTATCAGATGAAATCTCAAGCTTAAAAAAAGAAAACCAAGAACTCAAATTTGAGCTTATCAAGATGAAAACACGATTAAAAGAAATCGAACGATCAACTGCTAATAAACCAAGTGGTACCACTGCTGCTGCTGCTGCTGGTAAGCCACCTTTGCATGGTAAGCCCCCATTGCCCAAAAAATCGTTGATAAGTTCAGTGACGAAAAAACTGGGGAAAATTACACCATTTCTTCATGCTGATGGATTTTTGCCTTCAAGTACAAAAGGCAGGAATAAACCTGATAAAGACAGAAGGCATTCAGTATCTTGATATATTTGCAGTTTTTGATTAATGATCTTGGTGATGCTAATTAGTAATATGTGAATCAATCAATATATTCCAATCGTATATGTATAAACTTTATGTCATGTTGTAAAACACATTTTTACATGATGTATATATAAAATGATAATGATGATGATATAATACGTACGTGTACAGGATTTCAACGATTGCTGTTAAAAAACTTGTGCAAACAAATTATTATTATTATTATTTTCCTTTTCAATTTACCCTTAATGAATTATCATTATTGCAACAATGAAATAGCTTTTAAAATATATATATGTATATTAAATTCTCATAACTACATCAGCTGAAGTTTCTATTCTATTTATGGAAAGCATCTTTTTTTGCAATATAAAACTAAGTCTAACTCCACATGAATTAATTATGAACATGAATCCTTAATAATTAGATTAAAATTTATGGGTCCAGAATGTAGATATAGGATAGGATGCACGAACATGTTCTTCTTATGTTTCTTTAACTACAGATTGACCAGCTACCTACGGACGTTGAATAGTCCATCGGTTTTAAAACAGAAACACGAATCTTGGGCCCGGCCAGGATGTTTTGTGCGACATGTGATTTAATTTAATGATCGGATAGTTTCAATGCATGGATACACAGATCACACATGTACTTATTATATAATTCAAAGATTTGAATCAGTGAGGTAGGGTTATTAATTTATTATTATTGATTATAGGAACTAAAACATCATATCATGACACCTAGATATTAAACAACACTATCAAGCCATCTAACTTTTTTTTGGTAAAGGGTTGTTAATACCAATGTTTTAAAAACCGGACCAGACACAAAACCGGTCTTTTTATCGGTTCACGGTTTTTTTCGGTTTTTTCTAGTCCAACCGCTAACCGGGGGCGGTTCCGGTTCACGGTCCAACCGGTCCGACCGCCCGGTCCGATCCGGTTCTTAAAACACTGGTTAATACCCATCAAATTAAATAAAACCATCTAACTTTTAACTTAGTTTAATATATATGTCAATTCTCGTTGTAGAAAAGATCATCAACGATAAGGTTCTGAGTAGCAGTTGCATTTTGAATGGAAGAAAGACAAACGAACACGGTCATTAAAGTTGTGTCATCAACGGCTGCATTTTACGTAAAATGTAATGTGCATATAAAATCTAGTGTTACAATTCAAATATGAGTCGTTAATCACAAAAATCAATGACTAAACTCGTCTGCCTCTCGTTCCTCTCAAAATTTAGGTGCCCCTCTAATCGCACACCAATTATTTATGAATGTAGTTATGTACAATCTTGTGTGAAGTTAGAGACTAGCTTTTATCGTTTTATGTATAATACTAAATACTAATTACTAGTTTCTTTTCTTTTTAGAATCTACCATAAACGAAACCAAGTTGATATATTCAGCTGAGCTAGCTAGCTATATACTTTTTATATGATTGCACTAGTGTGCATGACTTATGCCGAATTACGTTGATGATATTTTTTTACGGTCCATATATATTATTTTGTAGGTTAACGAATAGGTTTGTATCAAAATGTACTAATCTAGTATAAGCAAGTATATTTTGATAGGTATAACGTAATGCAAAGTAGAAAAATACATATGTACGTAGTTTGTTTTTAAGAGGATGTACTAAAGTATAATTAATCAGTGTTTTCTTTAAGAAACTTGTGTGTTTATGTTATCATTTAGTTTTTCCTAGAAAAAAACTTGTTCCTACTTACCGTACAAATATACGACAAGTAGGTTTAGCGATGGATATATATATATATATATATATATATATATATATATATATATTTTTTTTTTTTTTGATATAGGATGCCTATGAATCAAAACGCATCTTATATTTTAAATCAAATAATTTTGTGACTGCTTAGAGATACATGTCATATATTTAGTAGCACCCATTTTTCTCTAAAAACACAAGTTCTTTCCATTTAGAAATTATATCTAAAGACATATGTCTATCTATCAAGAAGCATAACATTTATGTAAAAATCAATAATTACTTTTTAAAAGATATCTCTTTAAGATAATGATGTTTTAAATTTTGAAGTGCATATAAGCGAAAACTAAAGCATAAGAAATTTACTTTGAGTATCAAGGTATATATATATATTGAAAAAATATAGATATATGTCATATAACAAAGAAGACAATGTATATATATTTTTAAGGTGGCAAGTAATTAATCATAAAGAAGTTCTTTTGTATATTAAGATTATATTTTTTTGTAAAAGACATTTTGCTTGAAGACATATATCATGTACCAAGTAGTACAATATTTTTGTTGTAAATCAAGAATTATTTTGTAATTAATATTTGTATGCTAATGATTAGTTAAGAAGTTAAGGTGTTAAAGTCTTTTACAGTAGAACCTCTATAAATTAATAATGTTGAGACCGGAATATTTTATTAATTTAGCGAGATATTATTATATCGATAAATTAATAAATTTTTATTTAAAGAGTTGGCTTATATTCATGAGCAACTCTCAAATTAATGCATCGACCTTCAAAATTTCAATGTCCATTCACTTTATCTATTTGAATAAAATATAAACAAAGACCTTCAAAATTCCAATGTACATTCACACATTAATAAACTTGCCTCAACTCTTAAGTGCAATGATGAGATTTAAAGATGAACTCAATATAGATTTGAAGTTCACAAAAAAATAAATGACTATAGATTCATTTTTTACTAGAAAATCCTAGAATTTTGGAATATTTTAGTAATTATTAATTTATACTTTCGTTGGGACCAATATATTTATATTGATATTTCAAAAAAATTATTATTTTATTATTTTATCGATTGGGGTCCAATTTTGTACTGGTCCCAAGTTGGGACCGGACAAATTGTTAATTTTATCGAGGTTATTAATTTATCGAGTATTAAATTATAGAGGTTCTACTGTATATAATGTTTAAATTAAAACTAAGATTTAAGATACAAAGATAGAAGATTAAGAATAAAACAGTTAAACTAAAAAGATTAATTTTTTAATTAAGTGTATAAGTATCATACTTTATAATAATATGGTCTTCTCCCTTTTTAATATTAAAGTTTTATTTTTATTTTAGTTAGAAAAGTATAAGAATTAAAGTTTAATCTTTTTTATTTTAATTTTTATTAGTGAAGACATGTGTCATTATTTTGAGCGTATAGGTCTAAGATTATATTTTTCTATAAAGACATTTTGCTTAAAGACATATATCATGTACCAAGTAGTACAATATTTTTGTTGTAAATCAAGAATTATTTTGTAATTAATATTTTTAAGCTAATGATTAGTTAAGAAATTAAGGCCATGTTTGTTTCACAGAATTTCAAGGAATTCATAGGAATTGGAATTTGAATTCCATACTTAATTTGTTTGGTTAGTAAAATGAATGGAATTGGAATTGTTTGAATTCCTTCAAATTCCTTTAAACATTGGAATTCAAGATTCCTTCAAATAATTGAAGGAAAGTTTAACAATCCGCAGGAATTCATACACTTTAACAAAAAACCCTTCCAAATCAATTTAAGCAACTGTTATTCATTCCACTAATGTCCCTTCTTCCTCAATTACCATCACCACTCGCCAACTCGGTCACTTTCTCCGCCGGCCAACTCCGTCACTTCCACCGCCGGCCAATCCGTCACCTCCAACGCTGGCAAAATCCGTCACCTCCAACGCTGGCAAAATCCATCACCTCCACCGCTAGAATACTCTGCATCTCTACCGCAATCAGCCACTCCTATGTCAAACCGCCGCCGGCCTAGTTCATCATTCTCCGACGACTTTCTTCTACTTTTTTTTTTCTTTCATTTCGCTCTTTGATGTGAGATTTCTAGTATTTTTTGATTTTTTGAGATCTTATAGATCTTCTATGTTCGATCTGTCAATTGATTATGTTGTTTATCTTTGTAGTTAAGATGTTGTTGGATGATATAGAAATTTAATATTAGTAATGTTTTATGGTGGTGGTTGGTGGGGGTAACGAAGCGTACAGATGGCTTGACATCAAAATTTTCATGTTGTAATTTATGAAATTTTGTATGAGATGGAATTAAATCACTTGTAGGTTCATAGCTAATTTTATTACATAGATTTAACAGTGTATTTTGCTAGCATGTTTGTAAAGCTATTTTTATAGAAAAGCAACTTATGAAAGATAAAGGGTAATTTTGCGAATTACTATTATAAACATTCCAATTCCTTTAAAAAATATATTTCAACCAAACATACAACAAATTATGTAAATTCCAATTCTTTCGAATTCCAATTCCTTTAAATTCCAATTCCTTCAGAAACATTCTGTGAAACAAACGCACCCTAAGGTGTTAAAGTCTTGTATATATAATGTTTAAATTAAAACTAAGATTTAAGATACAAAGATAAAAGACTAAGAATAAAATAGTTAAATTAAAAAGATTAATTTTTTAAATAAGTGTATATGTGTCAAATTTTATAATAATTTGGTCTTCTTTCTTTTTTAATATTAAAGTTTAATTTTTATTTTAGTTAGAAAAGTATAAGAACTAAAGTTTAATCTTTTTATTTTAATTTTTATTAGTGAAAACATGTGTCATTATTTTAAATGTAAGGTAATTTGGTGAACTGTTCTTTTTATATAAGAATGAAATGAAATGAAATGATAATTTAAAAACTACAAGTTCCAAGCCTACACACTTATATTTAATTACCACTAAAAACTAACAATAATGAGGAAATAAATTAAAACACTAACAACAAGAAAAGGGCTTAGACACAAAAAGCAAACAACTTTCAAAGTACCAACAATAAAACTTGATGATCAAATTAAAACTTGACGAAGCCACGGAGGCTGATTTACTGATCTATCAAAATTCTGATCTGCTGTAACTCTGCTTTTATGACTCGAGCCCGTTGAAGAAGATGAAAAACTAGCTATAGAATCCGAATTGAACTGTGTCATTAACTTGGGTTTGTTCTTTTTACGAGTATAACTTGTTGGGGCCAATGTGAGCTCGATTTCACACTCGTCTTCGATCTCAAGACTCCCATTTCCATCTACGTTGTAGTCGTCACTACTACGATGTTGCAGTTCTTGCTTTTGAGGCTTGCTAAAAGTGTAATTGTTTCGATGATACTCTAAGCTTATGGTACCATTTTTCAACCTCCAAGTTTCTTCATTCTGCATGCTTCTGTGCATGTTTTTCATCAACATCCTCTGGGTATGATATAGCCTATGAAGCTCAAATACCTTTCAAAAAATAATCAAACTAATGATGTTAATAACTTCATCATTATGATTAGATCATAATAAGACATTACTTAATTTAATTTTCTCTTGTTATTTTTCTTAAGAAAGCTACACAATTAGACTATGAGTTTTGTAATTAATTTATTAAAAAGGTAAATTTTGAGAGAGCTATTAATTACCTGTTGTTTGAATGTTTCTTCATGCTTTAACATGACCATCTTCATGCATTCCATCTCAAGTGGCACAACCATATTTTCCATTGATGTCCTCTATCTCTTTGATTTGGAAGAGATCGATAAACACAAACTCAATCAAGTCGTCGAAAATGTCAATAGTTTCCTAACTTAAATGCTTCCAAGTTTTAATAAACCCTGCATTAAAATATGATATGATACCTGCTTTTAATTCCTAATGATGACATACAGAAGGTTGAATTTTTATTTGTTTAGATTGATCATAGAGTTTGACTTGTGAATGTCAAACTGGTTTATTATATGTCAAAAGTAAACAAGAACAATTGATATAGCTATATACGTTTAATTGCATAAAGATGATTAACTCTTTAAGTGAAAAATTCATATATATATCACTGAATCTGAATTTGAAAAAGTTTGTATTTGGAATTTTGAAGATCAAAAGTTTGACTTTCCTTTTTCTTTTTTAAGTGCAGTGATATATATGACAGTATGGGAGTAGGAAGAGAAGCTTTATTCTAACCTGTTAAAGAATTGGAAGTACCAAGAAGTGAGAGTGAAGATGAAGATAGAAAGCACACAACTGAGACTTGTGTCTTTTTATATGCTGCTTACATCTCTACACAATAAAATCTAGCTATCCATATCTGTCACAAGAATTTAAGATACTCTTTTTTATTTTTAATTTTTATTTTATTACATTTATATTTATAATTACATTAGATACAACATTATATGATTTAAATAATCAAAATCCAAAGGGCCTGATTAATATCCCATTCTAAGTTATATAAACACTATAAGCATACTTGTTAACCCGTGATTCGACTCATGACTCGTAATTTCGAATTTTAACTCGTGATTCGTGACTCGACCCGTAAAAGTCACTATTTTACAATAAATATGTATTTATATGTATATGCATATTTTTGTTTAAGATTATGGTTTGTAAGATCAGTAAAATATGGTGAGAGGCGATACTTATGTCGTAAACTGACAACTAACACAAAAATTTAATTTAGGGGGTGTTTGGGATTGCTTAAATAAGTACTTATTTGCTTATTTTGACAACAGATAAGCAGATCCAAACACCTTCCTGAAAACTGCTTATCTGTTTATTTACTAAGGAATAAGCACTTAAAAATAAGTTGGGAGTCACCTACTTATTTTTTAAGTATACAAGTACTCAAAAATAAGCAAACCCAAACACCCTCTTAAAATAGATTAAAATAATTTTTTTTCGCTAATTAATATTAACTATACAATAAAAGTTCGTTTGAGTTTATGACTCGTAAGAGTCACATACGACTCGGAATAGTCAATAAACGACTAATAGAGTCAAAGTCATTTAAGAGTCGGGGTTTAAGTCACCTCGTTTTTTGAATTTTTGACTCGACTCGTAAGAGTCGACTCGTGAATTGTAAGAGTTTAACAACTATGACTATAAGTACTTATGGTGAGTATTTTTAATAGTGATTCCAATTCGGATTCAATCCAATTAAATCATACTTTGTTAAGGTTAATGCTTTTCAATAGTTACGCTTATATTGTATTAATTTTAAGTCAGCTCTTGAAATAATCCATTTCGTTTTTAAAAGGGGTGTTGATATTTCCACCATGAAAATTGATAAATGCACCACAATAATGTATTAAGTGGTTGTATTGTACACACAGTTGATGCACTATTGTGGTAAATTTATCAATTTCTATGGTGGAAATATCATCTGCCTTTTAAAAAGAAGCTTAAGGTTGTGGAAAAAGAAAACCTTAATTAATACTCTTAGTTAATTGTATTTGCTTTATATATCTTTAACTTAATTTGGATACTTAAAAAGCAACATGATGATAATTACCATGTTACAAACCCAAGAAAAATGATAAGAAATTTCAAATCATGTGTCTATTATTATTTTAAAGATACATTATAAATCTATCAATCAACAAATTATAAAAATAGATAAATAAATAAATAATTCTTATCATGCAAATATTAATATTATATAATATTAATTAATATTAACTATATTTTGATCAAAAAATTAATATTAACTATACTATATACGGGCAAATGATCACCAGCTCAGCTGGTTGTGATGCACGGGGTTTTACCCATAGGTCTCGGATTTGAGTCCTGTGGTGGTTTTTCCTAGGTGATACAATATATGGGCTGATAGTGGTGGCGCGATGATACTCCATTACTGACCCGCAGGCGTTATTTGCCGTTTTAAAAAAAAAACTATACTATATACGGAGTATTAAAGAAAAGATTAAAGACATAAATAATAAAACACGGAAGTCTAGGAATTTTGAAGTTGTTTTTGGAGGCATACCAGACACATCCTTGTTCTTTTCTGACCAATCAGGTTCTAGTTTTGTGCAAGAAAAATTCCCGACGCACCTCCATCATATCATTGCATTTTTTTCTGTAAATTAACCAATATTATCGATCTGTGTTCTTTATGGAGACATCTTTTTATAATTAATAAACTTTAACTTTATTAAAAAAATATAGCAGAAACCTTTCTATGATCCACGATCACACATATAATTTGCAGAACCACATAACAGTTGAAAGAAGTCATATATGGGACTATTAATTTGGCTTTTCGAAATTGTATGTAATACATGCATGCATTTAATTTGATGCCAACCAATAACTTTTACATTTACATTATCCTGATTTAATAACTTTACATAACTACACTTGATGAAATTAAAGACACATGAATAATGAGTACTACATGATAATTAAACTATTATATTTCATGTTTTAAAAAAAAAATATATATATATATATATATATATATATATATATATATATATATATATATATGAACGGAACAGTGAGCTGAAGGGGACAGAGCACAATCGACAGTCATCGAAACAACAGCTCGGCCTGCCATATTGTCACAACTCACATGCACCCAACCAATATTTCTTTATACTTTATACTTCCAAATTCTACAAACACTCATATTTTTCAATATATATATCACACTTGTTACCTAATTACAGTATTTGTGGTCATGTATATATGTACGTCTAACCAAAGTTAGGCTTTAATTCATATGTATGTTCAATTCTTGTTAATTAACTACTATCTAACCTGTTTTCAACAGTCGTGTTTGTTGCCAAAAATGACAAAGTTTAGGGAACTTAATTATGTATTAGTTTAGATGTACAAATAGCCCGGGCTTCACCCCGGGATAACATTACTATGTACGTTAGGCTCGATTTATATTACGCATTTTAAAAATTATACTTCTGATTATTTTAATGGTTAACGTAACTTTATCATCAACATATAAATATTACATCACCAATAAGTAAATGTTTAATTGAATCTTATTCTTAAATGATTTTAGTGTGTACTAATCTTAAAAAAATATTTTTTTCTTTTACTTAGTCACATTCAAATTACATGCATGTATTAGTTTTATATATGCAAAATTACTCTACATGTATGCTATTATGGTAGATGACATAAATATGTAAAATGGTATCGATAAGTCATTGAAATAAAAATAAGGTATTTAGTAGAGATTAAAGTTAAAAAGAAAAGACATTTTTGTCCGTGGATATATCATGATAAACTCAAAAGCTCATGAAAAATCATGTTCAATTGCCTAGATATTAGTGACAAATTGAAGACTTAGTTGGTCATTTGATTATATAAGGTAATAATTAACATCGATATCGAGATATATATATATATATATATATATATATATATATATATATATATATATATATATATATATATATATAGAGAGAGAGAGAGAGAGAGGGGGGGAGATCAAGAGGGAAGTAAAAAAATAGGGGAAGGATGAAAGCTATATTCTCGGCCACATATTCTGGTCAACTCAAAAGTCAACGCGGTGGCATTTTTGTAAATAACTTGAAATCACCTCCGAGCACGTTAACATGCATTTCAAAAGCATGTTAATCAAATTACAATTTAATATGCGTAAACATTCATTTATCACGAATATTAACTTATATATGTTATTTATATTAATAAATATCATAACTTAACATTCATTACCGTATAATAATATATATTAGTTAAGATTCATCTTAAAAAATGTTAATATCTTACTCTTTTTTTTAGTTTTTAAGATTCACTGGTGAGGAATGTTAGCTTATATGTGTTATTGACAATGATGAACCATTTAACATTCATTTACAGTGCATATTAAATAATACATGGTAATATACACCATGAAAATTATAACATTCATTTACGATGAATGTAACTCATATACATTATTATACACTAATGAATGTTATGTTATCACATTCAATAGTGTGTAATAGCATATATACGTTAATATTTATCATAAATGAATGTTTAGAACTATGAAGTTGTAATTTTGATAACATGCTTTTCAGATTAATGTTAACGTTCTGGGAATTTTTTGAGTTTGTGAAATTCGATTGTAATGACGACCATAATTCGATTAATCACTCGTTTATATGTTTTTTTACAAAGAAATTCGTTTAATTCTGTTGTTTTCATCACCAAATCAAAATTTTCTCAAAAAACCCAAAAGTTACACCAAATTCATAATTTTGGATAAATCCGAATTATGACGAATTAAAGATGTGTATGAATGTGTTTGATGGATTAGAAGATTTACAATGTTTTTGATTGAAGAATCATTGAACTACATGCTTTAATTTTGAATTTTAGACATAAATTGAGAAAATGGATATTGTAGAAGATGTGAGAAAATAAGTGGTTGTGGTTTACTTCCCTCCTTCCCCCAATTTAAGAATTTCCCTATATAGGAATTGGATCAAAAGAGAACCTCCAAAATTACACTGAATATTCATTTATATGTTATATTCATCAAATGAATATTGGCTTATTATATCATTACACAATATATTTATCGATAAATATTGATTTTTTAATATTCATCGAGCGCCCCTTCTTTGAAAGAGAAGAGGATAGATTATTCGCATTTCATTAGATGGTCAGAGGCGAATTGAAAGCTTTGTTATATTCATCGATGAATATTAAAAAATTAATATTCTGTCATGAATATTCAGTGTAAAATTAAGGGGTGTTTGATTGAGAGTAGGTAAAATATACGAAGAAAAATGATTGGGAGACCTAAATATATATGACTACATATATGCCTAAAGATATGATTGGTGGGGATCGCGTTTGAGCTTATTACAGCTCAAACCCAGACCTGTAAATGCCCAACTAGAACCCTAAAACCATTTTTGATCATTCAAGCTCATCAAACTCGATTCTAAAGTTATAAACAACTGAAATAACACTACATATCCTTATATATCAACATCCAAACATCAATTGATTACCAAATTCAATTACTAACCTAATTCCATTATAACCAAGTTCATGAGACATGATACTTACCCTATGAAGAAGATGATGAGAATCAGGGAGATGCTAGCTTAACAAGATTAATTCACAGCTTCAATTCTAAATGATCTTAATTATGGTTTTGATTTTAACTTTGAATTTGAAGGATATGTGTGTAAGTTCTTGAGGTTTCTGAAAGTTAGGAAATAAACAAAAGAGGAGGTCGGCCTCTTTACTTAACCGATCCAATTCTACGGGTATTTTATATCCGTCTTAAATCTATTGTCCGGAACCTAAATAACATTTGCGAGAAACTTATTTTATTTTACCATCAACTATAGTAAATTAAAACAAACCACTATTTACTATCCACAATAAGTCCTGGGACTTATTTAGCTAAGTTTCTCACATAAACAATTAATATCAATCAATTTCTAATAGAATTTAAATAATCAAATAAATTAGAAATTACCAGGCCACTGGAGAGGATGTTACAGATACACCTTCTGTAAACTGAAGCTTTCCAAACCCACACAAGTGATATCGCGGTGCCAACAATGTCACTTAGCCGATGGTCATCACTTCCCAAGTGACGCTAACGTTGGCAATCCTCTTATAAGATTTCATTATCTAACCACTGCACCCTATATCTTAACAAACAACAAAGCCTCTATCGTTTTTTTTAAACAAACAAAGCATCTATCTTAATGCATGGTTTTCTACTTGTACACTTTAATATTCTAGCCTAAATAAGTTGACATGAATTCTATATGCATGTATAGTGAATTAGTGACCGGTTATATATATATTCTTTTAATTTGTTTGTGTTCCCTGACTTCCCTCTGCTCTGTACTCCGTATTTATTGTTGCATGAAAGAGATGAAGATCCTCTTTAATAGTAACATGGATGGACGTACTAGCTAGCTAGTAATTACATATAGTGTAATTTGACCATGCATGATGCGTATAAACATACATGACACCTACAGCTAGCTACCATGAAGTATGCATTCATGCATATATATGGTGGGGAGAACGTACGTACTACTCCACTTTATATATGATATGATATCTATCTGTATTACTAAGGGAGATGATATTTCCACCGTCAATTTTGATAGATTCACCATAAATGTGCATCACATAAGGAAAATGATTGGTAGGTCTAAAGTTAAAGGACTAATTTTAGACCTAAAGATGTGATTGGTGGGTTTGAAAAATTGATTGGATGAAACTAAGAGAGATAAAAAAGCAACCAATTAGAAAGTTATGTCTGTTTTTAGGTCTGCGTAAGTAGGCCTATATAGCATTACTCCATAATAATTGTACTGTACAAATAAATAATGCATGTTAATGGTGGATCTATCAAAACTAGTGGTGGATTTATCACCACCCATTAATAAAAGGTTAGCCCCTTAGCCTATGTGGCATCATTATAAAACTCCTCTTACCTATGTGGCATTTTTCTTGATAGACAAATTAGCTAAATATTGATGTGTCAATTCATATTTCATCTTATAATATCAAAATGCTATCTCATATATTAACATATATGTATCATAACAAATAATTAATGCATGCTATTTAATCATGTATGTATAAATGTACAATTAGTGTCATTTACACTTGGAACCTCATGTATTCTTATCGTCAGTTACATCCTTTGGTCTTTCTAAACTTGTCATAATGAATTTCTAAGACTAGTATAATTTCTCAATAATTACCTATTGTAACTCAATTTCTATGTTTTTTAGTTTTTAAGTTTATTGCAAAAAATAAAAGTTCTCTCTTCGATCGGTGGTATAGTACATTAGCTACACTAAATAACATTTGTTAGTGTTTATGATGATTAATTAATACTAAGAGCATATTGTAGTATGATGTTGAGGTAATTAATTGGTTGGCCTTAATTTTTTGTTATTCTTCTCATTAAATCGGTGTTAGTAAGAGTACATAAGAGTGGGTTAGGATATGTATTGTTTGAGTTTTTCACTTTTTACTAGCCTATGTTTTATCACTAAATTCCTAGATTCTCAATGCGCACTATGAACTTTCATATATTCTTTTGTGGGCGATTTGGTGGTGGATAATATCTATAATCATGCCTATGCAAATGTGAAAAGATAAATTGTTAAGCATCATGTTTTTCAAGGTTAACAAGGTTGTCACTTGAATAGATTCTAAATATATAGGTGTAAAAAACATATGCTTTATTGGTCATCTTGGACTAATATTCCATTGAACACACATGAATATTGTTAACAATGTTTGGATAAATGTAAAACGTGACATTCAAATTGAAAAAAACACAATATAAACTCATTCTTTTTTATCATTTGATATTGTTATGTGTTTTCAATATTTTATCCGCTTTATGTGTCTAATAATTATGTACATATAACAATAATAATTATCAATTCGGTTGACGTGCATCGCACGAGCTATACGCTAGTATGATATATATGATGTACTATGTACTATTTTTATTAAATCTTCTATATAGACTTTTCAAACAATTAAATTCCATTTAAAACTGAAATATATATATCAAGTAATAATTAATCAGTGAACATGTCTAACATATTAATATCTTCTGTTTCATTAATACACTATAAATAAGTAATAAAATTTCGGATGAGAATATGTGTGTATTTCTTTTTTCTTTTCTTTTTTAATCAAGTAACTCCAAATAAAAAAAATAAAAATGCACCTACTAATAAACAATATAAAAAGATTGGTTATTATTTAGAGAATATATACAAGTAAATTATATAATAATATAGCGCCATAGTGTGAAAGCAAGTGGTTAGAAGTTGAATGTAAGTACAAAATAATATGGAAAGAGGGGGGGACATGAGAAGCACGCTTTGCCGGAGGAATCGAAGAACAACAAGGTTAATTAGGTTTTTGGGGTGCGGTTGGTTCGGGACTTGGGACCGTGTGGGTTTTATTCACTGAAAAAGTCTGAGCCACGCCGCTCGATCGGACCCATGTGTCCTGCTTGGTCCCACAATTCCCTCCTTCCAAAGTTTTGACCGCTCAGTCATCCTCTTCTATTCCTTTTTTTTTTTGAACGGCATCCTCTTCTATTCCTAATTTCCTATCCTATGTTTTTATTATCATTTAAAACAAATATTTAGCTGCTATTAGTATTTAATTTAATTTCTGTCAGATCATATAAAGCTTGACATACATATAGCTTTTGATCGGTCCCCAATCTAATCGTACGCCACATTCAAACTCTAGTCTAGTGATATTAGCCTAAATTTCAACCACATTTAACTAAAGTAAATAGGAAAAATTTATACAGTGTGTATCGCAACAAGTTACCGTTGTCTTACGATTTATCGGTATCATGGTATCGTTCTGAAATTTTGATGCATCAAAAACACTAATGCCTAACGTTTTCGGTTGCATCTCATACAATCATCATGATTGACAGCCTTCTGTTAATTATTTATACTAGTACGTATGAAATAGCGGGATTTGGGTTAACAATTGTCATATTGCTAATTGGCTGTTTTTTTTTGTTTCATATTTGTAATAACAAACAAGAAATCACCTCCCACTTGCTAATAATTCACAAAAACTAATTAACAAATAAAAACTGTTATGTTTTCTATTTTAAGGTCGTCGGATCAAGAGATGGGATTACTCTTTTTTTCCCATTTTTGTTGTATGATCCAGAAAAAGTCAATATTATGAGAATTTCTTCTTTGAAACCAATAATGTACCACTCCGTGTAGTATCCGTTCATTATTAAAGAACAGCACTATCTGAAAACACAAACTCCACGCTTATTTATTAAAAGACGGGTGATTCGTATATCACTATATTTTATCAATACATCACTTTTCTGCTTTAGAGTATTGTTACAACACCATAAAATATATTTATTGATGTATAGATAAAAAACGGTGGTGTAAAAATCACCACCCTTATTAAAAAGAGTTACTTTTCTATGTACGAAGTAACATCGTTAGGTGACGTCAATCCCGGTTGCTGACCATCTCAAAGCAGAATTTTTTCATATACACAGACTTAAAAAATACATCATCAAACATTGGTTCTTTCTCACGTAAACAGCATTTCTTTTGTTCATTTTCCTCTAAATCTTATCATAATGATAGTTTATTTAAAAGCAGTTATAAGTTTCTACCGTACCTACTTTTAGACTCGTGTTATGCACTTCATTATGATCTCTGAGCACAAACAGTTACATCCAGCCAGATTAACGTAGGATATTTTGGTGGTTTGTATGTCGCATAAATGGAATAATTTGCGACATAATATCCTCTCACCCTTTATTGTCTCGAGCATATAATAACCATTTGATAATAAGTTATCAAACGTAAGGATGCCCAAACCTCAAAAAGGACGGCAACAACACTTGGTGCATTCTCTCGTCACACATAATCATGATTAAACTGTAAATCGACTATACGTGAAGCTTAGATTCAGTAAAGTCTATGACCGAAAACGACATAAACATGTGTCAAAAATGTCAAATAGTAAATAAACATATAGATGTCTACGATTCCAAGAGGCCTATGCTTGGAAAGCTGGCTCTTGTATTTTGCCAAAAGAGCATAAATACAAGATAGCCAGTCATGCAGAACCACCACTAATTTATGATATCGTCAAAATTCCGAAGTAGATCATAAGATTTGTTGAACATGCCTGAAAATCTGCAATCACTGCACTAAATGAAAAAAATATTCTTGGAACAAGCAAAACTACTTCCTTCCTCTGTTAAGCCTCTGCAAGTGATAATTGAGAGTTCCCCAGGGTTTTCTTTTTTTGCCCGTCTGCAAAACAACAATCAGGAACTAAGTGTGTGATCAAAAGAGAAATTACATACAAATGAACAGATGTGGCTTTACTTTTCTAAATCAAACTAGACCCATAGTGATAATTTTTCATAATCAAACTACCTTTTCAAAAATTTATAGGTGGAGATTTCGACCCATTTACCCATGAACAGGTTGATTGTGGTTTTGTTTATACTTTAAAGGGTCAAATAAGTATAACTAGTTTAGGACCCGCGAAATTCGCGGAATTGTCCATGAAAAATAATTCAGTATCCGTATCCATAGTCGTATAATTGTTATTATTATTTTGATTTTTATATACTATAGAGTATATATACAATTTTTTTTATATATTGTAAGGTAATAAGATAATGTAAACATCAACTGGTGAACCTTATACCATACGCTATTATATTTGGATTTTCACGATTATTACATTTTACTTTTGTATGATATGAAAACATGAAATTGTTTGTTATCTTGAACGTACCGAAACCTTGATTTACTTAATTAAAAAGTTAAATCTTGAATATACTATAGTTTATGGTATTTTATTATTTTGTCCAAAGTTACATACATGGAATAACCAAACCCCCGAATAAACATGAAAAACCGATAGGTAATACTAATTGGGTACCTAGAGGGTATTGGGCCAGATATGAGTACAAATATTCTAAACGGGTATGGGTACAAATACACTAAAACCCACCAGAACCCGACTCGTTGGCATCAATAATCCAAGCATTATAAATTAAAAATTGATAAAAGAATTCAAAAAAAGCGATGGTATGGATACAATTATACTAAAACCCGACCCATTGGCATCCATAATCCAAGAATCGTAAATTAGAAATCGATTAAACAGATTAAAAAAAGGCGGTCGTATAAGAATTTAAATCACTATGCGATGAAATGAAGTCATGAATTTTTTAGAATTAAAGATAATTTATTGAGGCTTTTTTAAAGAAGATCGTAGGAAGAGTTGAAAGAAATAATAAAATAATTATTAGATTAAAATTTTCATAAAATATTTGGAGGATTATCTACAATTGAAGGAAAAATAGTGGATTTATATTGTAAATATTGAAGGGTGTATATTGTAAATATGGAAGGGTATATTAGTCTTTTATTCACATAAAAATAGGATTTATGATGTCATTAAATTAATTAAGGGTTGGATCTTAATTGTTGATATTCATCTAATGGTCATTATTCTCTCAAAATTTTCTTTTAATATAGAAGATAGATAACAATTAGCTAAAAAGGAAACTAGTCAAACAGGTCCATGGTTGTCCAAAGTGTATTTAATACTGATGTACACTCAGCTAAGTCAATTTATATTTACAAGATAATTTAAAATATATTAAGAGTGTTCATTTTGACCCGTAGCATAGATACTCATTCTAACCCGTTTCCAGAGCAGCCTATATTATCAAATCTAATGATCCACCATTGTTGGTGAACAGAGTTGATACAAAATAATTACCTGACTCTCCAAGCAGGTATCTAGAAGCTGCCTTTGACGAGTGCACTTTTCATCACTGTTATGATTAAGGGACAAGCAGCCAAGAAATGTTATCATATCCTTCATACAAGGTTTTGAGAGACCGCCAAACTTCTTTGCGTTTATAGTTAGCTCACCAGCTTTTTTGCCCATGTTTTACAAGTATAATCTGTAACACAAATTTTCAAGGGTGAATAAACAGTTAAAGGAGTCAACTGATTACCTGTAACGTGGTAGGTCTGACTCGAGGACTCAACACCATTTAATGCCATGAAGATTAACAACATAGATATTCTTGATTAACCAAATCATGTAGATACAGTTACTTGTATAAAATGCTCAGTGATGCAGAGTTGGCATATTGTTCAGAGTCAAAAAGAGTAAATTAGCTTTTGAGAAAAAAAAATTATGATGAAATTTATTTGATTGATAGAATGAATTATGATGCTACGAACCACATGTGAACATGATGGCAACACAATCATTTTCCCTATTACTATAGAATTACACCAAGGGCCAGTATCACTATAACTCGAGTAGGATACCTCATAAAAACTTGTGATAAATTACTATACAAACTACAGCAAACAACTGTAAAGACAGTAATGTAAGACAGCGAAAACTTATTTAGTACGCAATACATAAGTAAATCAGCTAAATGCAAAGTGCAAACTATCTCCTAATTGTTTATTTAAAGATCATAAATAAATAAACAAATAAATAAATAAAAACCCTCAACAATTAGGAGATCATGTGCACTTTGCATTTACCTGATTTGCTTTTGTATTGTGTACTAGCTCCTAATTGTTATCACTTATCAGTGCTATACACAAAACATCAAAGTTAACCCACGTTCCTTCATCACCCTAAATCATCACATGATCTTAAGAAATAAAAACAAGATATCCCTCTATCTGAATAAAAGTTACAAGGGCTGGAGCCCGAGCACAAGAATACACTATTTCCAATCCTGAGATTTTTTTTTATCAAAGAACGTTGAAACTTGAAATTATTCTCATATATTCGGCTGAAGATAGGTGAAGCTAAATGATGGCGATATTCCGGATTTTCAAGTTTTTAGGATATTTTATTTAATATTAGTTTGGAATAAATAATGATTTGTTTCCTTATCTAATTAGGAATATTAGTTAGGAAATAAGAGTCTTTCTCTTCAAGAAAACTCTTATAAATATTAGGGTTTTTGGTTCATTATGAACGGTGGAGAGATTATTAATAAAACTTATTGTGGGAATTTACACTTGAAATTCCGTTTTAGTTATTTGATTATTCCTTAGTGTTTGAGCCATTTGATTGCTAAGAAAAACTGCATCAGTTGGTATCAAAGCTTTGGTTAATTCAAATGGCTCTGCGTGATGAGAACTACCTTTTTACTCGCCCAATCGCCGATCGAGGCAGCGATAAATTCGTGTTTGATTCGCAAGATCGCATGATCCAGGAAACTGACCCAAAGGATGTCATCTGGGATGAGATCGATGGGAAAGAGGAGCATCCTGAAGAAGGCGATGGTTACAAGTTTCAGGAAACCGACTCAGAGGCTTTCATCCGGGATGAGAACTATGGGAAGGAGGAGTATCCTGGGAGTTGTAGCACCCTATATTCATCACTTCCTTGTTTCGATTGTTATGGAGACGAAGAGGTGAGTAACGAAGATTATTGGTGGGTTACACGAGCCTTGAACGTGGTTGCCGTTCAAGAAAAGATTACCATAGGTAGTCTCGAGTGTGCGAAGGTATCAGCTGGTATTTTGAATGATTTCATGATTGGTGAAAAGATCGAGATCGGTGGCGTTAATGATCTAGTTTTGTTGGATGCGGTGGCTTCTGGTGGAGCGGCAGTGGTTAAGATCTGTGATTGGGTGGCTAAATCGACGGCTAGCGATGTGGTAATTCCTTATATTGAGCCACGTATTTTGGATGAGTTAAATGTTTGTTCAGTAAACGAGGAAATTAACGAGATGAAGACTATAATAGGCCTCATTGCTCGCAATTGCACGGATGTACGGGTTACATCTGGATGTGGCATGTATGGTTTATTTCAAGGTGATGTTCCCTATGACCCAGGTGGTTGTGGTTCAGATTCCTGTTCCTAAGCTTGCGAAAACTCGAGGACGAGTTTTTTTAAAAGAAGGGGAGAATGATGGCGATATTCCGGATTTTCAAGTTTTTAGGATATTTTATTTAATATTAGTTTGGAATAAATAATGATTTGTTTCCTTATCTAATTAGGAATATTAGTTAAGAAATAAGAGTCTTTCTCTTCAAGAAAACTCTTATAAATATTAGGGTTTTTGGTTCATTATGTACGGTGGAGAGATTATTAATAAAACTTATTGTGGGAATTTACACTTGAAATTCCGTTTTAGTTATTTGATTATTCCTTAGTGTTTGAGCCATTTGATTGCTAAGAAAAACTGCATCACTAAATCAGCTATTAGCTTAGGATATTTACGGTTCTTAACTCCATACTTCTCAGTTCTCACAGGTTATTAATGTCCTACCATTGACGATTTCCTACGTAATCTACTTAACGCTAATCCTAACATGATCAGCATGCACTCACACACACATAAGATGCGCATGTGTGTGCAAAGAATAAACTCTAAAATATTACTTCCTCATAAGCAGCACTTCGCTATGATATTTGCGATTCAAAGAAATCATGATCAGTAGAGAGAGTAACTTCTCTATTCTTCGATGCATTATTATACATGAACCTTCTACCTTGAGTTAAGGCCTGTGTTACTGAAACGAAAAATGCTTTCCAAGAAACCATTGTCATTAGAAATTACTTTTACGTAATTCAACTCCCAGTGGTTGGTGGATAATACGCCGAGTATTCATTTAATAGCCAAGGATGTCTCAATTACTTCATTTTCACACGGACGAATATACGTTTGTAACAAACGACAACATTGCGCTACAACAACAACAACGACACGAATTTGAAATGTTTTTTTTAGGCTTAAACTGTAATTTTAGTTTATCAAGACCACACGAATACAAGTCACAATTTGAGTTTCCAATATAAACTTAGGTAGATCTTTGATGCTATCCCTTAGAGAAGACTTCAATGTAAGCTTTTTAGTTACAGGCCCATGTACAAAGGAATTTTAGACGCATTCAACTAAAAATACCTAAACACGTAAGACGTAGGTAAAGCTTTCTAAGAACTTGTATATCACGCATATTGTTCATAGTAATATAAACTATAAAGTGCTGATATTAATATCTCACTTCATGATATTTGATCTAACTGTGAATATAGACATATATGATCCTCAAAACTTACAGCAGATCCTAGAAATGAGCTAAAATGATCGGCACACTGGCTACTATTAGATCGTTTTAATAGCTTAATATTAATTCAATGACTATGTTTTTACTTTCAATAAACTTTCCATTAAGCAGAAAATTATCTAAGGATCATCAAAATGCAAAATTGAAACAAAACTAACATAGTTAAACATGTTACGTACTTAAATGTCATAGATTGATCCCTACTACGAGTATCTTCTAAGCAAATATAATACGAGTACACCATTTCTATCAATTCGATGTTCACCAAACCCTAATTCTCAAAATAAAACTGAATCCCAACGAAAATCAAAGCATGAATACAATAGACTAAAACTACAACATTCTGTCGTAAAATTAGATTAATATATCACGTCTAAACTAATCCGAATCGAAAAAATCAAAATGAATAAAGATTAAAATAAGTACTCACGGAGTACAAAAATAGAGACCACTATGTATAATAAATAGGGGTGGAGCTTACGTCGGAATAAACGGAGGCTTCTGGCGACTCCGACAGCAAACGGCGGTAGTAGTGTTGAGGACGAGAGATAGCAGATAGAATCGAGACGAAAGCAAAGGTAAGTTTTGCTAAAGAAAATGGAAAAACCCAAAAAAAATAAAACATCAAATATTTCTAAATAGACCTTAAACTCAAGCCATCTTTGCAAGACTAGTACCTCTTTCTAAAATGTCACATAGTGACCATACCCAAAAATTAGGGAGCTAATAAACAGGGACGGAGGATACATAGGGCAGGGAGGGCCATCCCCCCCCCCCCCCCCCCACACACAAGTTTGATGGCATAATTGTAATTTTCTTTGTCAGTAAGGGTAAATAATTTCCTTTCAATTAATTTCTTCTACCAAAATGTGTCCGGTCAACTTAAATCTCTTTGTTTCATATGGAGAATTTAATTTTGAACTTTAAATAATTGATTAATTACATCATCGAAACTTATATATCAGATTTAGTTTGATGAGTAAGGTTCAAATGAGTACACCAATTTTGAATGAGAATGAGGGAATCAATAGATTTCTGCCATGTGTCACTTTATTCTCTCTCCTCCACACTTTATTCTCTCTCCTCCACATTTTTAAAAATTAAATATCTCACAAACGGTAAGTCGAAAAATCATGAAAATTGCACCATAAAATTCAGCATTTTCTCCTCTTCGATTTGCCGTCCCTCAAGGCATACTTTTGACAACTTTTTTTTTTCTCATTTTTTGGTGGGTTTCACAAATTACTAAACCTCAAACCCTAAACCCTAAACCTCAAACCCTATACCCTAAACCCCAAACCTCAAACCCACCAAAACCTAAAACCCGAAACCCCAAAACCTCAAACCCTAAACCCTAAACCCCAAACCTCAAACCCTAAACCCTAAACCCTAAACGCAACACTTTAACACATGTGTTAGTAAATGTGAAACCCACAAAAAAAATGAAAAAAAAAAAACTTTTCGAAAGTATGTCTTGAGGGACGGCAAATCGAAGAGGAGAAAACGACGAATTTAATGGTGCAATTTTCATAATTTTTCGATTTGTCGTTTGTGAGATAATTGATGTTGGGGGTAAATGGGTTTTGTACATGTGAAACATTCTCTTTGTACACATGGCTTGATATCATTGGTTCCTTCATTCTCACACAAATTTCTATTCTCATTTGAACCCTACCCTTAGTTTGATAGTTGTTACGATATGTACTTAACATAGTGACTTCAAGTTTATAACTAATTTTGTTTATCATTTAATTTCATTTCTCTTTTGTATAAAAATATAAAATATAAATATAAATATACATACATAGGGGTATTAATAAGTCGAGTATTTAACGGGCTACTCAAGTTTTAGCTCGTTTAACTCGAATTCGAGTTTGATAATATTTGAACACGAGTCGAGCTTGAACAAAAAATAGTATTTGATTAATTTCACAAGTTTGAGTATAAAATATTGATGTTTGACTTGAGCAACAACCCCAAATTATCTGAACTCGAGCTTGAACACAGTTTATAAAACTTATTCCAACTCAAGTCGAGCTCGAACCGAGTAATTAATAAACGAGTCGAGCATCATGATATTCGACTTGATTCGGATCGTTAACGGCCTTAGCTATATACATGGATATACGTGTATGGGTTGTTATGTGTAACAGTTTATAGTACAATTTAAAATGTCAACTAATTCAACCCGGCCCCCTCAACAAACGCTTTCAAGCTCCGTCACTGCTAATAAATACATCATCATGATTGTTTTATACACCAAAAACATATTTTTGCATACTTATACTGTAACATCCATTCCTCGGGTCTGGTAGTATTTTAATATTTTCTGACGGTGAGTTATTATTTAATGTGTCAGAAAATGGTTTCCTTTGTTATTTGAAAATAAATGAGGAAAAGAGTCGAATAATTTATCGTGACTAATAAATTATTGATTGTTTTAAATTAACTCAGTTGACGGTAAAATAAAATAATGTTTCCCCGCAAATGATTTTTAAGTTCCAGACAATGATAAGTACGGGGGACAAAACTAGTACACATATTGTATAATATATGTGTGTAATACGTATGAAACTTCACAAAAAAATTCCAGTATCTACGATTTAGAGCTAGAGAAAGATGGAAACCCTAAATTTAAACCCTAATCATCAATTATTGTTGAGAAATCAAATTGTGCTTCTTGTGTTCTTCTCTGGCCGAACCCAGCACACCTCAGGGACGATCTTAAAGTTTCAAAACAAGGTTTGAGGTGAAATTGAAGCTTGAAAGCTATGAATTAAGCTTCAAAAACGTGATTTGATCATTCCATCATCATCATAAACACTTTGTAAGTGTTAATTCTTGATTTTCATATAAACCTAGAAATGGGTTTTTGGGTATTTGATTGAATTAGCTTGATTAACTTGAAATTGAAGGTTATAATGCTTGTATAATTGTTAGTTGATGCTTAAATGAGGATCATAACCTAAACCCTAGTTTAAAAATGAAGAATATGATGTATGATCATATAGATAGTCAAGGGTTTAGTTGAGTATTTATAAATCAAAGCTTGTAATCATGTTAGAATGGTTAGTTGATAATTGAATTGTGATTATAAGCTAAGCTCTAACTTAGAATTAATGAATTGTTGATGTTAGAGGCTAATAATCTTGTTAATGGTTGCATTATATTAATTAACAATGATTAAGATGAATGAAGGTGATAAAGTGATCATAATTTGATAAGTGATTGTGAATTGTGATGATTAAAGTGGTTATTCCTAATCTTGGAATGAATTATGTGAAATTACTATAAGTAATAACTTGGTTTATGTGTAGTTGAGAAGTGGTTATCATGATATCTAATCATGATTAGGTGATAATTCAAGAAGTATGAATTTGGTATTGATAATGGGAATTGTTTGATGTAAATACAATTGTATGATATTATATCAATATTGAAACAAGTTATTAACTTGTGTGGTTCTGTTGTGTTTTCAGATAAACAGAAGGCTCGGTGACATTAGACTACTGAGTGGACGACTGAGGTAGTCGGTGAGTGGATCTGTAACCTCAGTGTGATTTAGTTGTAATGATTTGGTTACAACAAGTAATTATAGTATTACTTTGATATAATGTTTTCGTTTGAGATAACTTGACATGTTAGTTGGGTTGGTTGCTTACTTGGCTGTTTGAGCTAGTATGTAAGATTCTGAGGTCAACTTGAAATGATGGTTGGACTTGGTTGTTATTATAGACGACAGGAGATCTTGAAACTTGAAATGTTGGTTTAGAGATCTAGGTCGTATGTGATGGACAACAGGTTATCGGTAATTCTGTATAGTCCAATACAGATGATTGATAAGTGTTCCTTGAGTACCACACCGGTATAAAGGTATCTCAAGAACCACCGATCCTTATGATGAATTGATTGTTTATTGTTATTTGATGTAAACAAATTGTTGTGCTAAGTTGGACTGCTGATTATAGTTTCACTCACTTAGCGTTATGCTAACCCCACTACAGTCCTTCCTGCAGGTTATAATAGATGGGACACATTGGGTTGGGCAGGAAGTTCTTGGAAATGATGGAATGTTTGACAGACGGATTACTCTGATGTTGGTTTAATAACCGAAGACATGTTTTAAATTATATAACACCTAATTGTTGAAATGTCATGTATTTAGTTTGAAAAAGTTTTTCTACATTAAAGGGTAATGTAAAGCATGGTTACATGTTTGAAATATACGCTTCCGAATCACAATTATTATTATAATTGTTTAAAATAAATGAGGGGTGTTATAAGTTGGTATCAGAGTAATAGTTTGGGCGAATTGGACATGATAGGATGTTCAATCCTAAACTTTGATTGTGTTGCGTCAAACATTCCAGAGTGTGGGAGTAGTGGTTGTATGAGAAATTGTTATTGAATATTTACTAACCTATAACAAGTTGCAAGATTGTTGTTTTGGTTGCAGAGACGGAGGAAATTGAGGAACTTAAGAGTATTCTCAATGATTCCTCAATACTCGTGGGCCTAAGTGTATCAGGTATTTTTCGATAAGCTTGGTGAATTTCAATAAGCTTATATTGTTTACTTTGCTATGAAAGAATTAATAGTAAAGTAAATTGAGTCAGACTGATATGAATCCCCAGTTGTGAGTCGTTGATGATTATTACTTGTTAATTTAATGATAGGAATATTAACGGGTAATTTTGAGTGAACTTGAAGTAATTGAATTGTGTAGACACATTGTTGAATAAGGTGTAATAGTTGAATTATGTGGAATTAAGTGTGTCTACAATATAAAATTTAAAGTATGTAATTGGTTGTATAAATTGTGTATTTGGAATTACTTGCTCTTGTGAAATAATGATTTTGGGAGCAATGTGATTAAGTGTACTAGTAAATCTTGATAACCAAAGTTGATATAACTTCAAGTAGTGAATTTAAGGAGATGTTGGTGCATCTCAAAGGATGTGATTTGGAGTCATGTTGTTGTTTAATAAAAAAGTGTCCATTGATTTGAATGTGTGCATTTACCTTGGAAAAGTCAAAGTCGAAATTGGTAGAGTCAAATTGTGTGATGACTATGTTATAAAGTGATAAATGTGACTAGATGTTTAAATGTTTGGCCTTGATCATGATTGTGGTTGAATTATGATCTAGGTATTAAAAGTGGTAAAGTAGAAAGTCAAATGTAACACCCGCCAAATTAGGACTAGTAATTAGTGCCTGATCATACGTTAATACATGTAATTAGTTCTGTGTTAGGCTAATTAATGTATCGAATTATATATACTGTTGAATATATACGAAAATGCGATTTGGTTAAATCGTACGCAACTTAAATCGAATATATTTCGATTCAATTTAATACGGACGTTGGTGACCAATTTTATTAAATAACGCTTTTATGTCAAAAATATTATTATTATAATATTTCGTATTCATTCGTATCGTACAAACAGAACTTACACAATATAAAATATTAAAACGCGCAAACTAAATAAACAAACTTACATTATATAACTCAAATATAAATTAATTTGTAAACTATTTAAACAAAATATCGCGTAATAAATTGTAATTTAAAATTTATAAATAATATGTAAAATAATTATTTAACGTTTAAACAACGGAGCAAACGAACACCGCACGAAGAAACGGAGACTGAAAAGTTGGAGGATAACCTCCAACTCTCCTCCTCCTCCTCTCATTTCTCACTCACCTCTCTCTTTCTCTTTTCTCTCTTTCTTTCTCTCTAAACACCACCACCTCCACCATCCATCAAAAATCGACAAATAAACATATCAAACGACTTCGGATCTTCAAGATTTTTAGAGATTCACGACCACCACGCAACGATCTATCTTTCTATCTTTCCGAAATTTCATTTCGGCGATTTGTAAGTTTCCGACACAACTCCGAAAACTCTCGTTTCTAAGTATTATCACTTGCTAGTTGTTTGTATAACCTTGTAATGTCCTAAAATGGGTTGGGTAAAAATATTAGGCTGATCGATGGCCGGAAAATACGTTTTTGAAGTTGAAACTCCGATCAGATCCCGTACGTCGCATTTGGCCTGGAGCAAATGCGACGCAGCGACTTACGTCGCACGAATCCTCGACGTCGCATATAGCGACGCAGCCTATTACGTCGCATTGACTTGCGAATGTCGCACATAGCGACGCGGACCTTAACGTCGCCAACTTAACCAACGTCGCATTAGCGACGCAGCACCCTACGTCGCATTGAATTGCGAACGTCGCAAAATGCGACGCAAACACTCACGTCGCACCCAACGTCGCACCCAACGTCGCACAAACCAGAAAACACAGATTTTCACTAAGTGTCGAGACCCTAAATTTTATCACTCGATTTCACCCAATTTCAAGTCCAGATGCGTTTTTCCTTAAAGCAATATAGTAGAAATGAAAATTTTCCACGCTGACCTGGCAGCTCGACCCCAGCCAGGGGCTCTGCCCCTTGGACCCCGCCAGGGGCTGCCGCCCCTTGGACCCCGCTACCAGGGGCGCTGCCCCCGGACCCCCGTACTTAGATTCCGTAACGGCTTCTAAAACACAACCAAAACACATTTTTCAAGTAAAACGCCACGAAATCAAAATAATAATAGTTGAGATTATTATTACAAATCCGTCACCAATGGGCCGTACACTTTTCAAACACTTAAACGTATCAACCAAATAGTGGAGATTTGGACATTATAGTTGAATGAACAACTACAAGGGTGATCTTTTGAGATACCCAATCATGATTATAACCATCGCGTGTCGTGGACACCCTCAGGTTACAAGTCTTTGGACTTCATCACTCGACTAATCAACTTACGTTTGTTTAAACGCTTTCAGACTCAGGTGAGTCTCATAGCCCCTCTTTTACTGTTTTACTCAGGGGTGTGATATATTGCTCAACTTTTAACATGTGAACGCAAGTACTAACTTTTCATATACTACATGAGTTTTTCGAAACTAATCATTTTAAAGTCCTCCGTCAGCATAGTTGTTAATACGTTGTAGCGTGAATATTAGTATATGGTACCATATAAGATTGACCCACCTCGTCCAGGTTAGCAAGCACTAACCGGGTAAACGGACGTACTAATATTTGGGAAGACGAATGTGGATTAGGCATTCGTGGAGGCAACCTCGCCCGGAATTCTCTATAGGGGACCCGGCTCTCGAGTTAAGCTCAACTATGTGCTCATGGCTGTATACACGATGACTATCATTTAATTGCTGGATGCAATTTATCATTTAATTGCTGGATGCAATTCGTTATTTAAATCTTGCGGTTCATACTATATTAACTGATTTCAAACCTGTGAGCTCACCAGCTTTCTAGCTGACCTTTTAGCATATATCGCAGGTACCAAGCAGTAGGATGTTTCTGCTTCAGGACTTTAGCTCGAGTCAGCATACAGACGATTGAGATTTTCTTGCATTAGTATATTTTGTACAAGTACTTATGTACTGAAATCTCCTTTTTATTTAAACTCGAGCTATGTAAAGCTTTAAATGTTGTAAACATTTTCATTATCAATATATTTTGTTAAAACGACGCATATAGAGTCGTTTGCTATTTATCTTTGTGCTTTGTTATTGATTAGTAACACCCAAATCAAGCTTCCGCAAATCATCAAATTTGGGGGTGTTACAGATTGGTATCAGAGCCTAAGGTTATAATGAACTAGGTTGCATTTAGTGGACCTAGACTATGACCATTAGGCGGTATTCCTTATTAGGTATAACTGGTTCAGTGATTACATCATACGAGTTTAATTTAACATAGCCTGATCAACTATGTACAATTAAGCAAGGATGATGTAAGATCTGAAAGTAGTTATCGCTGAACAGGGTACAATAGAAGACTCTAACCTCGAGAGAACCGAGACTTAAACATGTTTATGCTAGACACTCAATAGGCTATATTATATAGGAGCTATATGAATATAGGCCTCAATCTTACTAACGTTTTGTCTCAGAAATGGCAAACACACCATCAAATTCATCTCGCTCTCAATCCGGGTCGCAGAACCCAAGGGTAGCTAGGAGGAACGCCAGGTTGCCTCGAGCTGGCCCGTACCCCACTCACTTCACCTTGCCGGCCCTAGCTGCTAGGGTGAACCAACACGAGCAGCGACTTCGCACCATGGATGTCGTGTTGCAAGAAAGAAACGAAAACTGGAGACTTACATCCCTTGAACTCATCGAACAAGTCTCCGACGACCTTGAAACCACAAACAACAACATGGATGTCCTTCGCAACCAAGTAATAGCGATAAGCGTGGAAAATGCCCTCCTACGTCAAAGGATGGAAGAATGTGAACAGCGTTCACATGAAGCAGAAGAGTATGCCCGTGGACTAACACAACGACTAGCCCTGGCAGAAGATAACGCCCGACAAGCTAGCAGACTTGCAAACACTGTGGACCGTCTTGTCATTATGATGGAACAAATTAATCTACGTTAAGACTAGTGTAGTCTTTGTCTTGAAATCTATCCTGTAATCTAGTAACTATCTAAGCGCTACTCTATAATTAGTCGGATGTAACAATTCCCGACACCTTTTGTAATACATCCGTAGGATGTAACCTTTGAACTCGTATTATCTATCAAATGTTCCTTGTTGTTTCTACTTATACCAATTGCCATAATTCTTTTTCATATTGATGTTATGTATTACCGCCTTTATACATGTACATCTGAGACAAATACAATTTTTTCTTACAAAATCTCATGTATCTTCATTTATTTTATTGAAGAATCATGCCGCCAAAGTCAAGACCATACACCGACGCTCAGCTTACATCGCTTATAACCCAGGCTGTTACTGAAGCCTTGGTTCGGAATACCCCCCAAAATTCTACCAGAAACAGCGATGCCGCTGAAACCACTACTGCTAAACCTTGTTCTTACAAGGACTTTCAAAGCTGCAAACCCTCCAGCTTCAAAGGTTCTGAAGGAGCCATCGGACTGATAAGATGGTTCGAGAAAATGGAAACTGTTTTCCGTGTCAGCAAATGCGCGGAGAACGACAAAGTAAACTTCGCCACCTGCTCTCTCGAAGATGATGCCCACTCTTGGTGGAATTCATATACCCAATCAGTGGGTGCTGACATTGCCTACCAACTAACTTGGGAGGACTTGAAAGCAAAACTCACTGCCAAATACTGCTCAATCGCTAAACTCCAAAAGCTGGACGAGGAGTTCTGGAACCTAAAGGTTCAGGGTGGTGACATCGATGGTTATACCACCAGATTTCAACAACTTGCCGCCCTTCGCCCAGCCATGGTGAGCACCGAACCTGATAAAATCAGGAAGTACATCCTTGGCCTTCCTGAGCCTGTTCGGGGGCATGTTGCCTCTTCCAACCAAACCACCATTGACGGTGCAATCCTGTTGGCCCAAGACCTGATGTCCATGAGCCAAGATTCTGAACCACCCACTTCATCCTCCCAAAACAACAAGCGAAAGTGGTCTGACTACCACAACAACCACTCCAACCAACAAAACAAGAAACCCGACACCATCAAAGCCTACAACACCACCACCGACATCACACGGGGCTATACTGGGAACAAACCCTATTGTTCCAAGTGCAGCCGTCACCATGAAGGTTCCTGTGGTCCCTTTTGCAACAACTGCAAGAGGTACGGCCACCTCACCAAAGATTGCAATTCTCCTGCCAACAACAATTCCAACAACAACACCAGACCACCCAAAGTCTGCTTTGAGTGTGGGAAACCCGGGCATTTCAGGGACACATGCCCAAAGCTGAAGAATAACAACAACAAAAACCGCAACAGCAACAACAACAACAACAACACCCGAAGCAGAGCCTTCGTCATCAAATCTGGGGACGCCCGCCAAGACCCGAATGTGGTCTCGGGTATGTTCCTCCTCAACAACTTAACTGCTTCTGTTCTATTTGATACTGGTGCTGATAGAAGCTTTATCTCCGATGACTTTTACCCATTACTTGACATCACTCCTGTCGCCTTAGATGTTAAGTACACTGTAGAGCTAGCAAATGGGGAACTTATAGAAACCGATAGTGTGATACCTAATTGCACTTTAAACCTAGCTGATGAAACCTTTTCAATCGATCTTGTACCCGTTGAAATCGGAAGTTTCAACGTCATCATTGGAATGGACTGGTTGTCCAAACACCGAGCTGAAATCGTTTGTTACGATAAGATCGTCCGCATTCCACTCGCTACCGGTGGAACCTTGATCATACAGGGGGAGACCGGTGGGACGAGACTCAACATCATCTCTTGCTTAAAAACCCGAAAATTCCTGAGAAAGGGTTACCCTGCAATACTCGCACACATCACAGAGAAGAAGTCGGAGGAGAAGCGACTTGAGGATGTGCCGATTGTTAGAGACTTTCCCGAAGTCTTCCCGGAAGAACTACCTGGTTTACCTCCACTGTTAGTACATGTTTAGTGTCTGTCAGTTGGTCTAGCTCGTAGTTTGTAATTAGAATTAGCATTCCTGACTCCTGCGACGTAGCGTGTAACGTCGCAGGTGCGACGTCAGGTTTTGGGCCTGCGACGTAGTCTACGTCGCATGGGCTTGGGCCTGCGACGTAGCGTGCGACGTCGCAGGTGCCAGATTTTGTATAAATTCGTTTTATGTTTTCTGTTTTAGGGTAGACGAAACCCTAAACACCATTAGTCGAAATCTCTGTAATCTGATTGACTATAATCGAATAAACAACGTTTTGATTCGTATTCTTTGTGTTTGATTATTCGTGTGATTGGTTAGTGATCTAATTGTTATTTCCGCTAGCGATTAGATTGACTCGGTGCCGTAAGATCCAAGGTTAGGGACAAACATCCACCTAGACAGGTTGAGTTCTCAATCGATCTTGTGCCGGGTGCCGCACCGGTGGCCCGCGCACCGTACCGTTTAGCCCCATCTGAACTTCAGGAGTTGTCTGCCCAGTTACAGGAACTTCTGGATAGAGGATTCATTAGACCGAGTTCTTCACCTTGGGGAGCTCCGGTCTTATTTGTTAAAAAGAAGGACGGGTCATTCAGAATGTGCATCGATTACCGAGAATTGAACAAATTGACCGTCAAAAACCGATACCCACTTCCTCGCATTGATGATCTATTCGACCAACTTCAGGGTTCAAGTTTCTACTCAAAAATCGACCTGCGGTTAGGCTATCACCAGTTACGAGTTCGCGACACCGATATTCCAAAAACTGCTTTCAGAACTCGTTACGGGCACTACGAATTTCAAGTGATGCCCTTCGGTCTAACCAACGCACCGGCTGTATTCATGGACCTCATGAACCGGGTGTGTAAACCTTACCTCGACAAGTTTGTCATTGTCTTTATCGATGACATACTCATTTACTCGCGCAACGAGCAAGAACATGCGCAACACCTCAAAACCATCCTTGAACTGCTTAGACACGAGGAGCTTTATGCAAAATTCTCTAAGTGTGAGTTCTGGATACAAACCGTTCAGTTCCTTGGTCACGTGATCGACAGTCAGGGAATTCACGTTGACCCATCAAAAATCGAGGCTATCAAAGACTGGCAAGCACCCACCTCTGCAACTGAAGTGCGACAATTCTTGGGTCTTGCTGGGTACTATCGACGATTTATCGAAAATTTCTCCAAAATAGCTCAACCACTCACGGTACTGACTCAGAAGGACAAAAGGTTCGATTGGACCGATAAACAAGAGTCAGCGTTCCAACTTCTGAAACAAAAGCTTTGCAGTGCTCCAATTCTGTCCTTACCCGAAGGCACCGATGACTTCGTGGTATACTGCGATGCTTCTCATCAAGGTCTCGGTTGTGTGCTGATGCAACGAGACAAAGTCATTGCTTATGCCTCACGACAGCTGAAAATTCACGAAAAGAACTACACCACTCATGATCTCGAACTTGGAGCTGTCGTTTTTGCTCTCAAAATCTGGAGACATTATCTTTACGGCACTAAGTGCACAATCTTTACCGATCATAAAAGTCTCCAACATATATTCGATCAGAAGGATCTCAATATGAGGCAACGTCGATGGGTCGAGTTGCTTACCGATTACGATTGCGAGATCAAGTACCATCCAGGGAAGGCTAATGTTGTGGCCGATGCCCTCAGTCGAAAGGAACGACCAAAACCACTTAGAGTCCGAGCCCTCAGTATGACCATTCACAACGATCTTACCATTCAGATTCATACCGCTCAGATCGAAGCCCTGAAACCTGAAAACATCAAAAATGAAGCCTTACGGGGTATTGACAAACAATTTGAAATCAAATCTAACGGGATTAGGTATTTCTCAGACCGAATATGGTTGCCTAATTTCGGGAACCTACGAGACTTGGTGATGGATGAAGCTCACAAGTCTAAATATTCTATCCACCCGGGATCCGATAAGATGTACCACGGAATCAAGGAATTTTATTGGTGGCCAAACATGAAAGCCGAAATCGCCACTTATGTCAGCAAGTGTCTTACTTGCTCGAAAGTCAAAACCGAACATCAGAAACCACCTGGCTTACTCCAACAACCTGAAATCCCTGAATGGAAATGGGAACAAATTGTCATGGATTTCATAACCAAACTACCCAAGTCGTCGAACGGTTGCGATACCATTTGGGGGATCGTCGATCGTCTCACCAAATCTGCTCATTTCCTGGCAATCAAGGAAAACAATAAAATGGAACGCCTTGCACAAATCTATATCAAGGAAATCGTTTCTCATCACGGTGTTCCAATCTCGATCATCTCTGATAGGGATGCCCGTTTCACCTCTCACTTTTGGCAGTCACTTCAAAAAGCATTGGGTACCCGTCTCGATATGAGTACCGCGTACCATCCTCAAACCGATGGCCAAAGTGAACGAACCATCCAAACCCTGGAAGATATGCTATGCGCCTGCGTAGTTGATTTCGGTACAAACTGGGAAAAACACCTACCGTTGTGCGAATTCTCGTACAATAACAGCTATCATGCCAGCATTAAGGCTGCACCGTTTGAGGCACTGTACGGTCGTAAGTGCCGATCACCGATCTGTTGGACTGAAGTGGGAGATAGTCAACTCACTGGTCCTGAACTCATACACGCCACCACTGAGAAAATTGTGGAAATCCAAAATCGACTCAAAGCCGCACGTGATCGTCAGAAAAGTTATGCTGACGTGAGACGCAAACCACTCGAGTTCCTAGTTGGGGATCGAGTACTCTTAAAAGTATCGCCCTGGAAAGGCGTCATCCGTTTTGGCAAACGCGGGAAGTTAAATTCCAGGTACATCGGGCCTTTTGAGATCCTCGAACGGATTGGCCCAGTAGCTTATCGATTGCAGCTGCCATCCGAACTCTGCAGCGTGCACCCTACTTTTCATATTTCAAATTTGAAGAAGTGTCTGTCTGATGAGACACTTATAATCCCACTAGATGAAATTCGTGTTGACGATAAACTTCACTTTGTTGAGGAACCCGCTGAAATTATGGACCGTGAGGTCAAACAACTGAAACAAAGTCGTATTCCCATCGTCAAGGTCAGATGGAATTCGCGGCGTGGTCCGGAATTCACCTGGGAACGGGAAGACCAAATGCGACTCAAATATCCTCAACTTTTCACTGATTCTACATCAAACACGACTTCGAACTAAATTTCGAGACGAAATTCTTCTAACAGGGGGAGAATGTAACACCCGCCAAATTAGGACTAGTAATTAGTGCCTGATCATACGTTAATACATGTAATTAGTTCTGTGTTAGGCTAATTAATGTATCGAATTATATATACTGTTGAATATATACGAAAATGCGATTTGGTTAAATCGTACGCAACTTAAATCGAATGTATTTCGATTCAATTTAATACGGACGTTGGTGACCAATTTTATTAAATAACGCTTTTATGTCAAAAATATTATTATGATAATATTTCGTATTCATTCGTATCGTACAAACAGAACTTACACAATATAAAATATTAAAACGCGCAAACTAAATAAACAAACTTACATTATATAACTCAAATATAAATTAATTTGTAAACTATTTAAACAAAATATCGCGTAATAAATTGTAATTTAAAATTTATAAATAATATGTAAAATAATTATTTAACGTTTAAACAACGGAGCAAACGAACACCGCACGAAGAAACGGAGACTGAAAAGTTGGAGGATAACCTCCAACTCTCCTCCTCCTCCTCTCATTTCTCACTCACCTCTCTCTTTCTCTTTTCTCTCTTTCTTTCTCTCTAAACACCACCACCTCCACCATCCATCAAAAATCGACAAATAAACATATCAAACGACTTCAGATCTTCAAGATTTTTAGAGATTCACGACCACCACGCAACGATCTATCTTTCTATCTTTCCGAAATTTCATTTCGGCGATTTGTAAGTTTCCGACACAACTCCGAAAACTCTCGTTTCTAAGTATTATCACTTGCTAGTTGTTTGTATAACCTTGTAATGTCCTAAAATGGGTTGGGTAAAAATATTAGGCTGATCGATGGCCGGAAAATACGTTTTTGAAGTTGAAACTCCGATCAGATCCCGTACGTCGCATTTGGCCTGGAGCAAATGCGACGCAGCGACTTACGTCGCACGAATCCTCGACGTCGCATATAGCGACGCAGCCTATTACGTCGCATTGACTTGCGAATGTCGCACATAGCGACGCGGACCTTAACGTCGCCAACTTAACCAACGTCGCATTAGCGACGCAGCACCCTACGTCGCATTGAATTGCGAACGTCGCAAAATGCGACGCAAACACTCACGTCGCACCCAACGTCGCACCCAACGTCGCACAAACCAGAAAACACAGATTTTCACTAAGTGTCGAGACCCTAAATTTTATCACTCGATTTCACCCAATTTCAAGTCCAGATGCGTTTTTCCTTAAAGCAATATAGTAGAAATGAAAATTTTCCACGCTGACCTGGCAGCTCGACCCCAGCCAGGGGCTCTGCCCCTTGGACCCCGCCAGGGGCTGCCGCCCCTTGGACCCCGCTACCAGGGGCGCTGCCCCCGGACCCCCGTACTTAGATTCCGTAACGGCTTCTAAAACACAACCAAAACACATTTTTCAAGTAAAACGCCACGAAATCAAAATAATAATAGTTGAGATTATTATTACAAATCCGTCACCAATGGGCCGTACACTTTTCAAACACTTAAACGTATCAACCAAATAGTGGAGATTTGGACATTATAGTTGAATGAACAACTACAAGGGTGATCTTTTGAGATACCCAATCATGATTATAACCATCGCGTGTCGTGGACACCCTCAGGTTACAAGTCTTTGGACTTCATCACTCGACTAATCAACTTACGTTTGTTTAAACGCTTTCAGACTCAGGTGAGTCTCATAGCCCCTCTTTTACTGTTTTACTCAGGGGTGTGATATATTGCTCAACTTTTAACATGTGAACGCAAGTACTAACTTTTCATATACTACATGAGTTTTTCGAAACTAATCATTTTAAAGTCCTCCGTCAGCATAGTTGTTAATACGTTGTAGCGTGAATATTAGTATATGGTACCATATAAGATTGACCCACCTCGTCCAGGTTAGCAAGCACTAACCGGGTAAACGGACGTACTAATATTTGGGAAGACGAATGTGGATTAGGCATTCGTGGAGGCAACCTCGCCCGGAATTCTCTATAGGGGACCCGGCTCTCGAGTTAAGCTCAACTATGTGCTCATGGCTGTATACACGATGACTATCATTTAATTGCTGGATGCAATTTATCATTTAATTGCTGGATGCAATTCGTTATTTAAATCTTGCGGTTCATACTATATTAACTGATTTCAAACCTGTGAGCTCACCAGCTTTCTAGCTGACCTTTTAGCATATATCGCAGGTACCAAGCAGTAGGATGTTTCTGCTTCAGGACTTTAGCTCGAGTCAGCATACAGACGATTGAGATTTTCTTGCATTAGTATATTTTGTACAAGTACTTATGTACTGAAATCTCCTTTTTATTTAAACTCGAGCTATGTAAAGCTTTAAATGTTGTAAACATTTTCATTATCAATATATTTTGTTAAAACGACGCATATAGAGTCGTTTGCTATTTATCTTTGTGCTTTGTTATTGATTAGTAACACCCAAATCAAGCTTCCGCAAATCATCAAATTTGGGGGTGTTAAATCAAAGTGGTCAACGAGTCTTGATATGCGTTGACAAGTTTGTAAAAGAAGTAAAAGTTGAAAACTTGTTGTAATTGGTTGAAACATAATGAATTTTATGTGAAATTGGTGTTTTGAGGGTATAATGGGACACCAATAGTGAAAGTGGGTTAGTTTGACTTATAATAGTCAACGTAATGTGAAATGGGTGATGGAATGGTAGTTATATGGGTTGAAACCCAAATGGGTTGTTAACGTGCCCAAATGGGTCACTTAGTGGTTAAATGGTTGAAACGAGTGGTGGTTCGAGTGTAATGAATGTTAAAGTGACTTTAAGTCATAAATATAGTAGCAAAGTGTGTTGAAAGTGTTAATGTAGTCAAAATGGTTGAAATTGGTGAAAGTGTCCACTTGGACCCTTAAATTGGACAACGAGTTAAAACATGATAGAATAAGTGTATGAAGGTGATGAATATGTCCACACGTCACAAATGTAGGTAGAAACATGTTGGCAAAGGGTGGAAGTCAGAAACCTAGCCATTTGAAATTTGACGTGTCACCAAAATGGTTGAAAATTGTCAAAAATGAGTCATACGTCCGTTTTCTCGATAAACATGAATTTTGAAAAAGTGTGAAAATGGAAAGTTGCCTTTTGATTATATGAAGGTGCCTGCAAAATTTCAGACCCTAATTCTTTACGGTTTGTGAGATATGCGCGTTTAAATTTCAGAAAATTGCACTAAATTGTGCAGGAATGGAGGTCTGCTGTGCAGACATGGGACCCGGCGGCTAAGAGTGGTAACTCGGCGGCTTTGACCTCAAGCCGGCGGCTCCTAGAGCCCAAATAAGGCAAAATATTTCTGTTTGTGTAAAATTTAATTCACCCGGCGGCTGGTACCTGAATCCGGCGGCTAGTGGAATGAACCCGGCGGCTCATTGGTGGAACCCGGCGAGTTCTGTTGCGTATTTGTGTGTGCAAAATTTGAAAATGCATGTGTTTACTAGCACTTTAGAGACCTCTTTTATGCAACAAAAATTTCATTAGCTCGGATTGGGTTGAAATTTACACTGTCACTCGGAAACGGTCCAATGATCAAAGCTAAGTGTTCTTAGCCCTGTCAGTTTTTGGCACTTCAGGGTCGTTTGGGGCCCGAAAATGGCATTTTATTGTTTTTCGGACCTTATTTCGGACTTTTGACTTATGTTTTGTATTGGGCTTTTGTTTCTTTGAGCCCAGAGATCATTCCTGTGTATATGTATAATACTAAAACTTGTTTTAAGAGGTTCACATATGTTATTGTGTATGTGTTGTTCTCAGGTAGTTAAATTAAATGCAAAAATCGGGTAGTAACTGGTATAATTGATTGTTGTTAACCAGAGTTAGTAAACATTGATTATGGGATTATGTGGATCATATATGTGAATTAATTGAACATGATGAAGTACTTGAATCATGTAGAACATTAAATTTGATTGAATTGAGCATTTTAAGAGTTAAAGGATAAGTATATGAGTATACATTATATGATAGTTGAGCATGAAATGCTCAATTGTAAATCAATTAAAGGTGTATAAATTGATGAATATGTGTTGAATATTACACATAGATTTGATGAAGGGCTTAGGACTAAATGTATTATAAGTGTTAAATGATGTTGATGGATGTAGTTGTTGGATATTGCATCCATGTTAAAGAGATGTAACTAGTTATTGATATTGAATCAGGTAATAAAAGTGTTGATTGATGTAATTGTGTTGGACATTACATCCATGCTAATGAAATAGTGAAAAGAGTTATAATTACCTGATTATGTGAATAGTTTTTATTCAAAGTAATAAGTTGAAAATAGTAGCAAGTTAATACTTGGTTGTGTGCTTGTTGTTAAGGTGTTGTATATGAGTGTAGATTTGAATATCACATTTGTGAGACATGTGAGAGTAAAGTAATAACTTTGAAGATGGATGGTATGAAGTGGCCTGAGAATAAAGTGTGACTGACATAATATGACGACGTCTGGCCAACGTATTTATATTATGCCATTTCACATGGAGTTATTGAGGTTACTAAGTACCAGATAAAGTTAATGTGATTTAAAATAACAGGTAAGATATGTTGACCTGTAATTGAAATAGTCAATGAATGATTGACTGAAATGAAAGAGTAGTAAACCACAAAATTGTTGTTAATATGGTACCTATGGTACAAGTGATGTGTATGTGATTAATTGTAACTAGTGATAATTAATAGATGATTTAAGCAAAGTTGTCAGTTGATTGCGAATAATATTGTGTTGATATTGTTGAATAGATGACTAGTGACAGCACCTTGTGTTGTTGAAATACCTATGCTGATGGCGCATGGTATTAACAGGTGTTGATTTAGCGTCCGAGTTGATATGAAAGGATGCTAATTGATTATGTGATAACGGTATTACCATAGAATTTGACCCCTACATAAGGCTTAATGGTTATTCTTATGAGTTGATGGTTATATGAATTGGATTCCTTTAGAGAAAAGAGTTTCATATAACCTAGGTAAAGTGATGATTAACTAGTTGCAACGTTGGAAATTCTAGCAAGTCGTTAGTTAAATTGCTAATGGTGAATTAAGTTAAACCTTTATTGCTAAGGTACTTGTTGTTGTTGTTGTTGTTGTTATTGTTGTGATAAAGATGAAATTGTAATATATGTTTAAATAGTTGACATGGCTAAGTATGAATGGTCATGTAAGTGGCTATTTAAACTTATTAGAGACAGGATATATGCACAGTAATTGTGTAGGGGGAAAGGATAGAAACATGTACATTTGGATATGTGAATATGGAAAGAATTGAAAACATGTATCTATATTTATAAGTTGCTCACGGGAGTAACGTTTGATGTGTGTATTTGTGATTAAATAGTTGAAGATGCTACAATTTATGATGAATATTGCATCTTGTGTTAGCAAATTAAATTGAGTACAAAGCATAACTTATGTGTTTATGTAAATTTAATTGAGGTACACACTGGTGGTGTGTAAGTTGATGAGATATATACACATTTGGTGTTGTGTGATTGATGATATGCATGATGAAGATATGCATAAGTAAAATAAATTATAACCACATCTTGTGTGCAAATAGTAATGAATAAGTACGTGGTTAGAGATGTATGAGATATATATAGTATTAGTGAAATGTTATGTGTAATTCTATTTCACTAGAGTGATTAAGTGTGATCAGATTTCGAGGACGAAATCTCTTTAAGGGGGAGAGATTTGTAACATCCATTCCTCGGGTCTGGTAGTATTTTAATATTTTCTGACGGTGAGTTATTATTTAATGTGTCAGAAAATGGTTTCCTTTGTTATTTGAAAATAAATGAGGAAAAGAGTCGAATAATTTATCGTGACTAATAAATTATTGATTGTTTTAAATTAACTCAGTTGACGGTAAAATAAAATAATATTTCCCCGCAAATGATTTTTAAGTTCCAGACAATGATAAGTACGGGGGACAAAACTAGTACACATATTGTATAATATATGTGTGTAATACGTATGAAACTTCACAAAAAAATTCCAGTATCTACGATTTAGAGCTAGAGAAAGATGAAAACCCTAAATTTAAACCCTAATCATCAATTATTGTTGAGAAATCAAATTGTGCTTCTTGTGTTCTTCTCTGGCCGAACCCAGCACACCTAAGGGACGATCTTAAAGTTTCAAAACAAGGTTTGAGGTGAAATTGAAGCTTGAAAGCTATGAATTAAGCTTCAAAAACGTGATTTGATCATTCCATCATCATCATAAACACTTTGTAAGTGTTAATTCTTGATTTTCATATAAACCTAGTGTAACATCCTCAAAAGTGGCCTAGTCGAAATACGGTATTTCCCTTAATTTAATTGTTATTTAAATTGTATTTTAAATACTCGTTGTATTTCGATAACTAAATTAATAAGTCAATTGGTCAATTGGCTTATTGTGATAAATGAATTATTATTTGTTTTAAATTTATTTAGTTGACGGTATAATAAAAACTTATTTCTCGCAAATGGTTTTTAGGTTCCAGACAATAGATTTAGGACGGGTATAATTTATACCCAAAATAGGCTGAGTCATATGATGAAGTCGACACTTGTTCCTTCATTTTGACAGAACACCAATTTGTTCCTTACTTGTGCTTACACTTCAAGAACACTCATTCTCTAAATCAATTAATTACAATCTGATTTCTTCAAATTAGAAGGCTGTGATTTTGGGTTCCCATCTTGCATTCATCTTTTGAATCACCATCTTCATCAATTGTAAGTGAAAATACCCATTTTCATGCTTATTCATAAATTGGTTAAATTAGGTTGAATTGATGACGAATTTGAGTTAGTCTATGGTTGAATGTGTTTGTGTACTGATTATAAACTAATTTCATGTCCATTTAAGATGAATCCATTATGTGTTCATATATGAAATTGAAGAAATTGGGTTTTATTGGATATTAGATTGAACATTGGTGCATGTGAGAATCTAAGTGTTTGATGATGTTATTAGTTGTTGCAATATGTTCATACATGTTAGTATAGGTCACTTACATGTTAAAATCGAGTTTAGATGCTGTGTTGGTCGAAATTTGTAGTTTTGGTTCGTACTTGGTCGTGCAGGAAAAACCTGCTGCTGTTGCACAAGGTTTCAAAGGGAATACGGTCGTATTCCCATGAATACGGACGTATTCCCAGGAATACGGCGTATTCCCTAGCGTATTCGTTGGCGTATTCCTTAATTTCAGTTCTGTTTTGGAAATTGCTTGGGAATACGGCGTATTCCTCTGAATACGGACGTATTCCTGTGAATACGGACGTATTCATTGGAATACGAACGTATTCCCACTGTTTTGCTGAACTTGCTATTTTAACTTGCTAGAATTGTGTTAAATCAACTTGTATACTATCTTTATGGTACTTAATGCTTGCTGAACTGATATTAAGTGTTTAATGAAAGTTAGATATCATATGAAATGAGTACTAACTTGTAATCCTCTTGTGTTCTCAGATACACCGAAGACTCAATAATATTAGATCTTTGAGCAAGGGCGGTGATCGTCAAGGGTGAGTGGATCTTAGACTCTCAGTCTAATTTGGTTGTAACAATATGGTTACAACGGGTAAATGTGAATTTACTGTTTTCATTGTTAAGTTAACATTTTGCCATGATGGTTATATTTAACTTAATTGTTGGTGTCCTTGATTGCCATGATGGTTGTGGACTATATGAATGTCGGGGGTCAACGTGTGTTGGGTTTGAGTATTATTACTGTGGACATCATAAGTGCTTTGTACATGTGTTGTTCACTGAAATTATGTTGTAAGTAGTAATAGTACCAAGCTATCGGTTTAGCCACTGATTTGGCCTTCAGTTGGTTTTAAGTGTTACTTGGGGAACCACCGCGGCATGAGGGTACTCCAAGGACCACCGATCCTTCATGATTAACTGTTGCTATGCTTAGTTGTTGTCATTTGTTAAACCAAGTAGGTGACAGTTTGAGATTCATTCACTTAGCTTCGTGCTAACCCCTTATTACTTCTTGCAGGTTTACTTTGGTATGTGGGTGGGCAAGAAGTACTATAGGAATGGAATGTTTGACAAGCTCACTCTGTTTTGCTAACCATATCAATGCTAGGACATTATGTTTTGGGATTTCTATAACACTAAACTTATCATGTGTAATGTATAGGATAATCTAGTTTAAAGACTGTATGTATTTGGATTACCATTTTGAAATGTAATTATGTAATCCAATGGTTTGTATTAAGATCATGCGCTTCCTTTATAAAAAAAAAAAATATATCCTTGTATTTTCGAGTAGGGTGTTATAAATTGGTATCAGAGCAAGGGTTTGGGTGAATTGAACATGGGTTAATTGTTCAATCCCAAATCTATTTGTGTTAGTCAAACATTCCAGGGAAGGGGATTGAGCTAGTGAATATGATTTGGTTAGTATTGTTAGGTACTAACAATTAACGGGTTATGAGATGTGTTGTGGTACAGGATATGGTAGAAAGTAACGCTCCGACCAGTACCCCGATCAATGCTTCTGGAGTGAGAGACTCACCTCCTGAAATTCAGTCTCAAAGTCAAGGTCAGCCTAGTACTACACTACCTGCAAATGAATTGAGCCGTGATGAGTACACCTTGTATTTAGAGGATGAGTTAAACAAATATAAGGAATTATATGAGCAACAAGCTAGAACATCCCGGCAGATTCCAGCTGTTAGTACGATCACACCTCCATTAGTGACATCACAGTTTTCTATGCCACCGCCTACTTACTACCAGACATCAACTCCTTTTTCTTCTTCAGGACCTTCGGGATTTCAGTTTCCGGTATTTCCTCCTCCATCTCAGCAAAAATTATGTTCATTTAAGACCTTTAAGTCTAGTGGACCCTCAGATTTCTTTGGGAGTACAAATCCTTCTGTGACCATGGATTGGTTAAGAGATGTCGAAAGAAAATTTGAGGTTTGCCGATGTGAGGATGAGATCAAGGTAACTTATGCAATGCAACTTTTAAAGGGTCCGGCAATGGGATGGTGGGATTCTATCACATCTCATTTAACACCTCAGCAAAAAGCTTCCATTACATGGTCCGATTTCTATAACGAGGTTTGTAAGAAGTATTGCTCCGGATATGACATGACTCGCATTAGGCGTGAATTCTTGGATATGCAATTGACTGATAGTATGACTATAGAGGACCTTATCTCTCAGTTTACCGATAAGTTGAGATTTGTACATCAATGGGTACCGGATGAAAGGACAAAGATTGACCATTTTGTTGGAATGTTACCCCATACTTATCGAACTACTGTGAGACTTGCAGGAGATCTTAACCAAGCTTTTGATTTGGCCCGTTCTGTGGACGGAGATATTAGAGCTCATGATTTGGAAATTAAAGACAAGTCCCCAATGAAACCCAAATGTGAATCTACGTCAGGTCAGGGGAAGAAGAAATGGCAAGGTAATAATAATAACCGTAAACCGAATGTTGTTGGTGGCTCAGTGGATAGGTCAAATTGGTGCCAGAATTGCAAGTCTAGGCACACGGGACATTGTACACCTCAGACTGCTAGGTGTATTAAGTGTGGTCAGTTCGGTCATGACATCAAAGATTGTCCTTTTCCTAAGTCAGTGTGTTGGAATTGCCGGAAGGAAGGACATCGTTCGAGTGCATGTCCAGAGGAAAGGAAGCAAAAATCGGGAACGGTCGGAGGGTCATCGTCATCTTCTGGCCAGAAAAGAAAGAATCCTCCAGCTCCAACTGGTCAAGCTTTTCGAATGACTGTGGATGAAGCTGTGGTAGCCGAGGACGTCATAACTGGTACTTTTCTTATTAATTCAGTACCGGCATGCGTCTTATTTGATTCAGGGGCAAATTATTCCTTTATGTCCTTGGTATTTTGTGAAAGACTTAAATTGACACCTACATGTATTTCGCAACCAATTGAGGTTGAGGTAGCGGATGGAAAGTTAGTTTCGGTTACCACATCGGTGACAGGAGCTAGCATTTCGATTGAGGGTCATAATTTCCCTACTTCTTTTCTGTTGATGCCTATTCATGGGTTTGATGTTGTGTTAGGCATGGATTGGTTGAGTCGTAATAAAGCCCATATAGATTGTCATAAGAAGCTGATAAAAATCCCAATCTCAGACGAGTCATATGTCGTGGCTCGAGGGGAAAGGGAGAGGGGTAGTATACCTTTGATCTCTATGATGAAAGCTAGAAAATCTCTAGCTAAAGGGTGTGATTCTTATTTAGCCTATGTTGTCGATGCTAAGCTAGAAAAGAAAGCCATTAGTAATGTCCGAGTTGTTTCTGAGTATTCGGATGTTTTCCCTGATGAATTGCCTGGTTTACCTCCGGTTAGAGAAGTAGAATATAAAATTGAGTTAATTCCTGGTTCTACTCCGGTAGCTAAGGCACCTTATAGATTAGCTCCCTCCGAAATCCGTGAAATGATGAATCAAATTCAGGAATTATTAGATAAGGGTTTTGTTAGACCCAGTTCTTCTCCTTGGGGTGCTCCTGTGTTATTTGTTAAAAAGAAAGATGGCACTTTCCGTATGTGTATTGATTATAGAGAATTGAATAAGAGGAGTGTAAAGAATAAGTATCCTTTGCCCCGAATAGATGAATTGTTTGATCAATTGCAAGGGTCTTCATTTTTCTCTAAGATAGACTTGAGATCGGGTTATCACCAAGTCCGGGTTTGTGGGGAGGATATCCCTAAAACAGCTTTTCGCACTCGCTATGGTCATTATGAATTTCTTGTAATGCCTTTTGGGTTGACTAATGCTCCAGCAATTTTCATGGATTTGATGAACAGGGTTTGTAGACCTTTTCTTGATAAATTTGTCATTGTATTCATTGATGATATTTTAGTCTATTCTAAATCTGAATCTGATCATGAAGTACATTTGCGTTTAGTTCTTGACACCTTGAGAAAGGAGAAATTGTATGCTAAGTTTTCGAAATGTGAATTTTGGCTTCGTGAATTTCAGTTTTTGGGGCACATCATTTGTGAAAATGGGGTTAAAGTGGATCCATCTAAAATTGAGGCTGTCATGAATTGGCAATCACCTAAATCACCGTCAGAGATCAAGAGTTTTCTGGGTTTGGCAGGCTATTACAGAAAATTTATTAAAGATTTTTCCAAGATTGCAGGTTCTTTGACTAAATTAACTCGTAAGGATGTGAAATTTCTGTGGGGTGATCAACAGGAATCGGCTTTTCAGACTTTGAAACAATTGTTGTGTCAGGCTCCGGTTTTAGCTTTACCTGACGGATCCGAGGATTTTATTGTGTATTGTGATGCTTCACATGCGGGTTTAGGTTGTGTTTTGATGCAACGAGACCGTGTTATTGCCTATGCTTCACGTCAGTTGAAACCTCATGAGATTAACTATCCTACCCATGACTTGGAACTTGCAGCTGTGGTTTTTGCCTTAAAGATTTGGAGACATTACCTGTATGGAACCAAATGCGTTATTTGTACGGACCACAAGAGCCTTCAGTACATGTTTACTCAAAAAGAACTTAACATGAGGCAAAGACGATGGTTAGAGTTGATTAAGGATTATGATTGCGAGATTCGATACCATCCGAGTAAGGCAAATGTGGTGGCGGATGCGCTTAGCCGAAAGGGTAAATCTGAAAGGGTTTATTTAATGCGTTTGGAAATCTCTTCAGACTTGATCGATAAATTGAAATTGGCTCAGATGGAGGCCCTATTGGATCATAACTTGAAATCCGAAATCATGCTTAAAAGGAAGGATTTATTGGTAGAAGATTCTTGTGGATTAAAGACATTTCAGTCTCGTGTTTGGGTCCCATTGTTTGGTGGACTTCGAGATGTGATATTGTTGGAGGCTCATAAATCCAGACTGTCAATTCATCCCGGAAGCACCAAAATGTATCAGAATTTAAAACCATTGTATTGGTGGCCTACTTTGAAGTTGGATGTCGCTCGAGTTGTTGAATCTTGCCATATTTGTTCTCAAGTAAAGACCGAGCATCAGAAACCTTATGGAGCTTTGAAGCAACTCGAGATTCCTGAGTGGAAATGGGAACACATTACCATGGATTTTGTGACCAAATTACCCCGAACTGTTAAGGGTAATGATATGATTTGGGTAATTGTCGATAGATTGACCAAGAGTGCTCACTTTCTTGCTACTTGTGAGACGGCATCATTAAGTAAATTGGTGCAATTGTACATTAATGAAGTGGTTATTAGGCATGGTATTCCGTTGTCGATTGTTTCAGACAGAGATTCTCGATTTGTATCGGGTTTTTGGCAGAATTTACAGCGTGAATTGGGTTCTAGGGTCAACTTGAGTACGGCTTATCATCCTCAGACGGATGGTCAGTCGGAGCGCACCATTCAAACCTTGGAGGACATGTTGCGGGCATGTGTGTTAGAATTTGGTGGGTCGTGGGATTCCCATTTACCATTAGTTGAGTTTGCCTATAATAATTCTTTCCATTCTAGTATAGGCATGCCACCCTATGAAATGTTGTATGGTCGTAGGTGTAGGACACCCACTTGTTGGTTAGAGGCGGGTGAAAAGCAGTTTGAGGGTCCTGACATAGTTCAAATTACAGCCGATAAGGTAGCTATTGCCCGAGATAGATTGAAAGCTGCCCGTGATAGGCAGAAACAGTATGCGGACCCACGTTATCGACCAGTTTCGTTTGTAGAAGGTGAGTTGGTTTATTTGAAAGTTTCACCTTGGAAGGGTGTTATCCGGTTTGGGAAACGTGGTAAACTAGCTCCTAGATACATCGGGCCGTTTAAAATTCGACATGTTGTCAATGATCAAACGGTGTCGTTAGATCTTCCTCCTGAATTGTCGGGTATTCATGATACTTTTAATGTGTGCTATCTAAGAAAATGCAATGTGGAGGACCAATCCCAAGTTCTTCCATTGCAAGACTTGAGTGTGGACTTAAACCAAAGACTTGTAGAAGAGCCCGTAGAACTTGTTGACCGTAAGGTGACTAAACTTCGAAAGAAGGAGATCCCTATGGTACTGGTTAAGTGGAATCATAGTTTGGGTCCAAACTTATCTTGGGAGACCGAGTCTAGCATGAGGGCGCGTTATCCGAATCTCTTTGAGCGTGGTGAGATTTCGGGGACGAAATCTTCTTAAGGAGGGAAGATTTGTAACATCCTCAAAAGTGGCCTAGTCGAAATACGGTATTTCCCTTAATTTAATTGTTATTTAAATTGTATTTTAAATACTCGTTGTATTTCGATAACTAAATTAATAAGTCAATTGGTCAATTGGCTTATTGTGATAAATGAATTATTATTTGTTTTAAATTTATTTAGTTGACGGTATAATAAAAACTTATTTCTCGCAAATGGTTTTTAGGTTCCAGACAATAGATTTAGGACGGGTATAATTTATACCCAAAATAGGCTGAGTCATATGATGAAGTCGACACTTGTTCCTTCATTTTGACAGAACACCAATTTGTTCCTTACTTGTGCTTACACTTCAAGAACACTCATTCTCTAAATCAATTAATTACAATCTGATTTCTTCAAATTAGAAGGCTGTGATTTTGGGTTCCCATCTTGCATTCATCTTTTGAATCACCATCTTCATCAATTGTAAGTGAAAATACCCATTTTCATGCTTATTCATAAATTGGTTAAATTAGGTTGAATTGATGACGAATTTGAGTTAGTCTATGGTTGAATGTGTTTGTGTACTGATTATAAACTAATTTCATGTCCATTTAAGATGAATCCATTATGTGTTCATATATGAAATTGAAGAAATTGGGTTTTATTGGATATTAGATTGAACATTGGTGCATGTGAGAATCTAAGTGTTTGATGATGTTATTAGTTGTTGCAATATGTTCATACATGTTAGTATAGGTCACTTACATGTTAAAATCGAGTTTAGATGCTGTGTTGGTCGAAATTTGTAGTTTTGGTTCGTACTTGGTCGTGCAGGAAAAACCTGCTGCTGTTGCACAAGGTTTCAAAGGGAATACGGTCGTATTCCCATGAATACGGACGTATTCCCAGGAATACGGCGTATTCCCTAGCGTATTCGTTGGCGTATTCCTTAATTTCAGTTCTGTTTTGGAAATTGCTTGGGAATACGGCGTATTCCTCTGAATACGGACGTATTCCTGTGAATACGGACGTATTCATTGGAATACGAACGTATTCCCACTGTTTTGCTGAACTTGCTATTTTAACTTGCTAGAATTGTGTTAAATCAACTTGTATACTATCTTTATGGTACTTAATGCTTGCTGAACTGATATTAAGTGTTTAATGAAAGTTAGATATCATATGAAATGAGTACTAACTTGTAATCCTCTTGTGTTCTCAGATACACCGAAGACTCAATAATATTAGATCTTTGAGCAAGGGCGGTGATCGTCAAGGGTGAGTGGATCTTAGACTCTCAGTCTAATTTGGTTGTAACAATATGGTTACAACGGGTAAATGTGAATTTACTGTTTTCATTGTTAAGTTAACATTTTGCCATGATGGTTATATTTAACTTAATTGTTGGTGTCCTTGATTGCCATGATGGTTGTGGACTATATGAATGTCGGGGGTCAACGTGTGTTGGGTTTGAGTATTATTACTGTGGACATCATAAGTGCTTTGTACATGTGTTGTTCACTGAAATTATGTTGTAAGTAGTAATAGTACCAAGCTATCGGTTTAGCCACTGATTTGGCCTTCAGTTGGTTTTAAGTGTTACTTGGGGAACCACCGCGGCATGAGGGTACTCCAAGGACCACCGATCCTTCATGATTAACTGTTGCTATGCTTAGTTGTTGTCATTTGTTAAACCAAGTAGGTGACCGTTTGAGATTCATTCACTTAGCTTCGTGCTAACCCCTTATTACTTCTTGCAGGTTTACTTTGGTATGTGGGTGGGCAAGAAGTACTATAGGAATGGAATGTTTGACAAGCTCACTCTGTTTTGCTAACTATGTCAATGCTAGGACATTATGTTTTGGGATTTCTATAACACTAAACTTATCATGTGTAATGTATAGGATAATCTAGTTTAAAGACTGTATGTATTTGGATTACCATTTTGAAATGTAATTATGTAATCCAATGGTTTGTATTAAGATCATGCGCTTCCTTTATAAAAAAAATATATATATATCCTTGTATTTTCGAGTAGGGTGTTATACCTAGAAATGGGTTTTTGGGTATTTGATTGAATTAGCTTGATTAACTTGAAATTGAAGGTTATAATGCTTGTATAATTGTTAGTTGATGCTTAAATGAGGATCATAACCTAAACCCTAGTTTAAAAATGAAGAATATGATGTATGATCATATAGATAGTCAAGGGTTTAGTTGAGTATTTATAAATCAAAGCTTGTAATCATGTTAGAATGGTTAGTTGATAATTGAATTGTGATTATAAGCTAAGCTCTAACTTAGAATTAATGAATTGTTGATGTTAGAGGCTAATAATCTTGTTAATGGTTGCATTATATTAATTAACAATGATTAAGATGAATGAAGGTGATAAAGTGATCATAATTTGATAAGTGATTGTGAATTGTGATGATTAAAGTGGTTATTCCTAATCTTGGAATGAATTATGTGAAATTACTATAAGTAATAACTTGGTTTATGTGTAGTTGAGAAGTGGTTATCATGATATCTAATCATGATTAGGTGATAATTCAAGAAGTATGAATTTGGTATTGATAATGGGAATTGTTTGATGTAAATACAATTGTATGATATTATATCAATATTGAAACAAGTTATTAACTTGTGTAGTTCTGTTGTGTTTTCAGATAAACAGAAGGCTCAGTGACATTAGACTACTGAGTGGACGACTGAGGTAGTCGGTGAGTGGATCTGTAACCTCAGTGTGATTTAGTTGTAATGATTTGGTTACAACAAGTAATTATAGTATTACTTTGATATAATGTTTTCGTTTGAGATAACTTGACATGTTAGTTGGGTTGGTTGCTTACTTGGCTGTTTGAGCTAGTATGTAAGATTCTGAGGTCAACTTGAAATGATGGTTGGACTTGGTTGTTATTATAGACGACAGGAGATCTTGAAACTTGAAATGTTGGTTTAGAGATCTAGGTCGTATGTGATGGACAACAAGTTATCGGTAATTCTGTATAGGCCAATACAGATGATTGATAAGTGTTCCTTGAGTACCACACCGGTATAAAGGTATCTCAAGAACCACCGATCCTTATGATGAATTGATTGTTTATTGTTATTTGATGTAAACAAATTGTTGTGCTAAGTTGGACTGCTGATTATAGTTTCACTCACTTAGCGTTATGCTAACCCCACTACAGTCCTTCCTGCAGGTTATAATAGATGGGACACATTGGGTTGGGCAGGAAGTTCTTGGAAATGATGGAATGTTTGACAGACGGATTACTCTGATGTTGGTTTAATAACCGAAGACATGTTTTAAATTATATAACACCTAATTGTTGAAATGTCATGTATTTAGTTTGAAAAAGTTTTTCTACATTAAAGGGTAATGTAAAGCATGGTTACATGTTTGAAATATACGCTTCCGAATCACAATTATTATTATAATTGTTTAAAATAAATGAGGGGTGTTATATATACACCAAGTTAAAACTAAAACTGTTGTACTGTGTGGTGCATGAAACAATTTTCATGTTGTATTTATCAACTCCCAAAAATTACCTCCTTCCTATCGAAAACAGGTATGAACAGTGTCACTTTCTATTTACTAGGCATCGTTTTAATGTATAAAGTATAAATTTACTTTTTTTTTCATTTTAACCATTGAAATTTTTTACATGATTTAATCATCTAAGTTTTAAACTTTTGGTGGTTTAATCCCCCAAGCTCCTTATACTTAAAAAGTTTGATGGTTCAATCCATAAAGTTTATCTTTTATAATGATTTTACACTTGTAAGTTTTTCTAGTTTAATCATCTAACTTTCAGAAGAGTTAACCTAGTAAGTCAATGCAAACTTCAAATATTAAATCATGAGGAAAAAATTAGAGTGGTTAAAGCGAAAAAAAAATGAAACTTTGAGGATTAAACTACTATTAACCCAAATGTTTGGTGGTCACTAGGCCTATAAGCGAACCGAACGTTCGGCGAACTATTCGCGAACCGTTCGACGGGAAGTTCATTTATGTTCGTTCGTTTCGTTATATGAACGAACACATATGAACAAATTTTTACGTTCGTTTAATTATATGAACGAACATGAACACATGTCTCGTTCGTTCATTTTTTCAAACGTTCCAAAATAATTGTCCACTTCCAAAAGTAGTCAGGAAAGTTTTATTGTGATTACCATATTAAATTGTCATTTAAAAAAGTTGAAGCAGTAATGATTATGCGTTTATTAAAATGTGTATTTTTGTCGGGTGATAATTATTTTGGAACGAATGGAATATATTTATAGCAGGTTATCAATTACATATAGTTATAAATACTTTGTCTCATTTGAACGTTCTTAAGCGTAATACTAATATATTTGGCTTTGTGTCTTATGGTATTTGCTTTAGAGCATCCCCAATCTAAAAAATTTTACAATGCTTTTTTTTTTAATACACAACATCATCTTCTAAAAAAGCTTTAGGGAAAACCTTTATCTCCAATATTAAAAAGCTTTGATTTTCAAAAACTAAAAACACAATTATCCAAAAAACCTTTTCATCCAAGACTTATTTCTCAAGCTTTTACACAATAAAGATTTTCCTCCAACGAAGAAAAGCCGTAATAAAACTTTTTTTCATAAAAAAAAACTTTGAAAAACCCCTTCATTGAAGATGTTCTGAAGTGAAAACTAATAATCATTACACTAGTCCTCTTAATTCGTAAGTCCGTACATATACAATGCCATAATATAGGGTCAGAAATTGCATATTTTTGCATAACTTTTGAAGAAAAACAAATTTTAAACGAAAGGAATACAATTCTTGAGAATTTTACAACAGAACGCTTTAGCTGAAGAATATTCTAATACTATGTGAATTTAAGAATCTACTGGAATTGGTGTTTAATAATTTTCTTTAGAGGTGAAAATGGTAGTAACATAATCTTAACTGTCAACAGGACATACATATACGTTGTACTAGTAGTAGTAATTAGCAAATATGAGATGATAAAATTCTGGTCAATTATAAAACCCAAAACTACGCGGCCCGGCCTGGCCCATTATGTTATAATTCATATAACTACAAGTGTTCGTTTGGATGGATCCCAATTATATGAATGAATCCATATAACTATTGGCTCTTGAAAAGTAAATCCGATCCATTCAAACGAATATTGAATCCGAACCAAACCGAACCGAATTGAACCAAAATACTATTTATATGGATCGGTTTTTACAATTCGGTTTTTCCAATGACTTTACAAGGGTATCGTTTGACTCGTGAAAGTTAAGATTTTAAATGATTATACAATGATATATATTAATATATTAATAAACTCTATTATCTAATTAGGTTTTATATATGAAAGTAGTTTAAAACCCCGACAAAACGGGTGACTAAATTGAAATTGTATTAGATGTAAAGTTTTATTTTTAATTTTTTTAATTAAATAAATTAGTATATATGTTAGTGTGTTAAATGTAAAGTGTTATATTTCATATATGTATAAATTTGAGACCTGCAACAAAGCGAGCGACTAAATCAAAATTTGAAATTGTATTAGATTTAAAGTTTTATTTTTAATTTTTTGATTAAATAAATTAGTATATATGCTAGTGTGTTACATGTAAAGTGTTATATTTCATACATGTAACTTTGAGTCCCGCGACAAAGCGAACGATTAAATCAAAATTGTTACAAATGTTTAAATGAATATGAGTGTATACATTATTGTAGATTGAAATTGTCATGTATATAAAAAAAATTGAATGTAAAAATGCATACATCAAACCTTCCAATTGTTTTGGACTTTTAGGATCTTGAACAACCAGTTGTTTATTATAGGAGTGATGTTCAACTTACATTTAATATTTGAGACGAACAATTTTTTAAAAGATGTTGAGATCTTTGTGGATCCATTAATATTGAATATGTAGAGAATTATAGATCATATATATAAGGTTAAAAATAAAAGAAAATATAATTAAAGAAATATTTGAATGAAATACACATATGCAAGTCGGACGGGAAGTGGTGTTTTCAGTGGCGGACGGGTGAGTAACGCGTAAGAACCTGCCCTTGGGAGGGGTCCAACAGCTGGAAACGGCTGCTAATACCCCGTAGGCTGAGGAGCAAAAGGAGGAATCCGCCCGAGGAGGGGCTCGCGTCTGATTAGCTAGTTGGTGAGGTAATAGCTTACCAAGGCGATGATCAGTAGCTGGTCCGAGAGGATGATCAGCCACACTGGGACTGAGACACGGCCCAGACTCCTACGGGAGGCAGCAGTGGGGAATTTTCCGCAATGGGCGAAAGCCTGACGGAGCAATGCCGCGTGGAGGTAGACGGTCCACGGGTCATGAACTTCTTTTCCCGGAGAAGAAGCAATGACGGTATCTGGGGTATAATGTAACAACCCGCTTACCATGACACAATATTGTCCGCTTTGCCCGCAGGCTCACGGATTTGCTCTTGGCAACCACATACTTCCCAGGATGGTCACCCATCCTGGATCTGCCCTCGCTCGAGCACGCTTAACTACCGTGCTCTTGCGACAATCTGCCACCTGTGGTCCCAAAACGCGTTGTGTCATTTAAGCGCCTTGTTACCCTTATAAGCCCCAGCATCCCTCATGTCCATGGGCGATGTGGGATCAGCCTAGGGTGTTACAACTCACCCCCCCTTAGGGACTCATCGTCCTCGATGAGGTTTGCCCCATCATCCCGACGGCACATGAGTTGCTCTGATACCATAACTGTAACAACCCGCTTACCATGACACAATATTGTCCGCTTTGCCCGCAGGCTCACGGATTTGCTCTTGGCAACCACATACTTCCCAGGATGGTCACCCATCCTGGATCTGCCCTCGCTCGAGCAAACTTAACTGCCGTGCTCTTGCAACAATCTGCCACCTGTGGTCCCAAAACGCGTTGTGTCATTTAAGCGCCTTGTTACCCTTATAAGCCACAGCATCCCTCATGTCCATGGGCGATGTGGGATCAGCCTAGGGTGTTACATATAAGCATCGGCTAACTCTGTGCCAGCAGCCGCGGTAATACAGAGGATGCAAGCGTTATCCGGAATGATTATTTTAGATAATATTGATTTTGCTTAAATTAATGAAAAAAATTGTCAATATCGAGAGTATATCGTGAAAAGTTGTGTAAGTTTTTATTTTTTATGTTATTTTATTTAACAGTATTATTGACCGAATATTTTAAATATCTTTAATAATAATCTCTCTCTCTCTTTCTCTCTCTCTCTCTCTCTATATATATATATATATATATATATATATATATATTTAAAGCAAAATACAATGGAACAATCTGAACTATAGATTGGGTTCCATCCATAGAGATCTTACGGCTAAAATTATTTCATACATCCATGTCCGTTTTTTAAATGGTGTACCAACAACAAGAATTAGCACTTCAAGTACTTCCCTAATTCTTGTCAGTCTTTATAGTTTAAGTACCATGAATTTTTAACCGTAATTTATAAATAATCCCATAATGTTTGAAAGATTTATCTATATTGATTAATAACATGATTTTTTTTTATCAAAAGCATGATACTAAAAACTAATCGTCTATATTGTCATCGGTTTTATTTTTCTACAAGTTGTGTTAGATAATTGCTAAAAATAACTTCGGTTTTGATATAAAACTGATTTCATATATCCTACAACTGAATATTCAAATATTCAAGTCAAATATCATGTCTATCATTTCTTTATTTAAATTTATAGGTATGTATATATTATACTTGATGAAAATTATACCAATGAAAATACAAGTAAAACCCATATATTTTGCATCAAGTATTATATAACACAAACAAAAATATTTAAGCTCAAAATTGAAAAAGAAAGACTTCAAAAAGTCAAAACAATAATTTTAGGATGAAGGTAGTAATTGTTAATTTTTAAGAATCAAATATATAAGCCCGCGTTGTCGCGGGTCAATAAAGTCTTTCAATATTTACAGGAGAAAGTGTAATTATTTTAATTAAATTTTGATTGTCGGATCAGATTGAAAAATCCCATTGAGAGTTCAGATTGCTCCATGGGATTTTGGTTTAATTATATGTAATATCTAATAATAAAATTATATATAAGAAACGTTTGATGATGTTATCAAAAATTTAATTAACCAATAAAGTTATTCAATTTTATTAAATTGACTAAAATTTATGAAACGATGATATCATAAATAATAATTGATAATCAAAGTGTACAACTAATCTAGAATTCATAGTTATAAAGGATTCTACTTATATTATTTTATATATTACTCCGTATTAATGATACTACGTTTACATTGAGTCAATGGAATTATTAATTCGTAAACAACAATATAATTGTTGATGCTTGCAAAATAAAAAATAAAAACCTAACTTTTTCACTTCTATTATCATTAAAATTCAATTATTTAGTTTAAGTGGAATAATATAATGATAAGTCTTCTCTATATCACTAAAAATAACTTCATTTAGTATTATAAAACTCTAAATTAATCAATCACAACCATTACTTTTATCAATAATTTATTTTAATATACAATTATTTATTTATATCTAATGACTAATGTTTAAAATTTTTATTATATTACCAGTCATATTTTGTAAGTTAAATTATAATCAATTTCTAAAATATAATGATATTTAGATTAATTACCACGTGTGTATATATACGGGTCTCAAAGCTAAGTAATATAATATAGGATGCGTAATTATTACATCATCAATTAAAATAAAATTTAATATCGCAATTAAGTCCCTACATTTTGATTAAATTATATTTTAGACCCTATATTATACTACGTAATTAAACAATCAAAACCCCGTGTGTATACACGGGTTTAGGATCTAGTATATATAATATGTAATGTAATATAATCAAACAAATATTTAACATTTATTTTGATAGATAAAAAGAGTATTACAAATACCATAAATAACTATTTGGATTATTTGGTTCTAATCATAGTAACCAAAACCAATAAATTAATTCGGTTTATGATCGATCCTATTCAAAAAAATCAATTGTCAAAAACAATAATCCGAATGATTTATTTAGATAATAATTCGGTTATATCAAAAAATACTAATTAAACACCCATACGAATCTTTAAAAAGGATTGTTCATATTGTCAAAACTCAAAAGCAGAAGATATTTATGTATGAAGATAAACGTATGGTTCTCTTATTCCAAAACTAAAACATTACTTTGATTTTACTCCTATATTACAAAAAAAATTATAAGGACTCCACCGCGTTCTTCAAAAAGTATATGCAAGATGCAGACACCCACTATGAGGATACTACTATACTAGTACCCAACATTCCAACAACCACCAATACCCAAGTGGAATTATTCTCTTTTTAATAAAAAAACACAAAAACTTATATAGTGAAAGTGATTAATCTGGGCGATATCTTCCGACACTACTAACTTACCAATTACAGTAACTAAATAAGGTGAAATAATTACTTCAACTTTTAACTATATATAATTATATATTATATATATAATATATATACTAGATTTTATACTCATATGTACACACGGGACTTTATATTTGTAATTGATTTTTATAAGTATGTACGCTATATATACAATTTAATTATTTAATTTTATCTGAGTTGAAAAATATGTAATGATATTTGAAATCAAATTATTTAATGTAGTATGTCTATTCATCATATAGTTTGTGTTATATTATTCTTACTGTTTGTAGACTATTTGAGTGTATAGACATCAACAACTGGATATCACAAACCAAAGAAACCATCACTTAACATGTCATTTTGTTGATGAACTTTTAAGGTTATCGTGCTAAATTTTAGAATTAAGTTGGCCAAATGTAAGCATGAAATTTCGATTAACGTTATCTTTTATTATTTATTTATTATTAATTATCGATTGATTGATAATCAAAAGTTATTGATTGGTCAATTGAATTTCAACTTGAATTGATGCTGACACAAAGCCGATTATGATTTAATTAGATAATTTTTATTAAATTAATGTTTATATTATATATTTAAGAGAAATTATTAATTTAATCTAATTTGATTAATTAATATTTATCTTGCCTATTTATTTACTTAGTATACGGGTAATGACCCATTTAAATATATGGATCAAAAAAATTAGTATTGTGATCATATACGGATTTGTAAAGTCCGTGTCTAATTTAAATAAATTAAATATTTATAATAATTTTCTATATTTAAATTATTATTTATTTATGATGTCATAGTTTCATAAATTTTAGCTATTTTACTAAAATTAAACAATTTGATTGGTTAATTAAAATTTTTATGACATCATAGGTTCATTCTTATATTATTTTTATTATTATTTAGGATATATGAAGTAGTAATTAATTTAAGATCATAATCATAATGAACTCTTTCTTCTTTTACCTTCAAAAAATTGTTCCTTATTTATCAACGTGAAAATATGTATGAAGATATCATATCTTGTTCTTCTTTTATGTTAAAAACTGGACTCTTTGTTTATGTCATTTTCTGAGAACGACGTATACTAGTCGAGTCATCGCTGACTATTATGACTGCTGATCGATTAATTAGCATTATCATCGATCAACTTGTACTACTGATCAAAGCCATCAGGCCAGCCTCCTTCAATTCCTTGATTACGTTGAAATTACCAACATATTTAAAGAACTAACCCAATTGAGTTATTATTATATCCTACTAACAGACAATTATATGGTAGGATATGATTCGGATCAACACGTACCGGACGAATAATAATTGATGTCTAAAATTTCGATAATCTGCTAACAAAGGTTAGTGAAAAAGCTTAAATTTTAAGATGCATGTAACCCAATATTTACAATCAATATATGGCAACAATTTAGTAGCATTACTTAGATTAGCTATAATCATGAGTTATCAAATCGATATGTAATCGATATTTAAGGATATGCCAACACGGTTACTTTACACTTTTTAGTAAAGTAATAGAGAGTCTAAAATTAAAGTGAATTATATTTTGATACGAATATTTGAGAGAATAATTCATTTCAAAACGCCAAAACGGCAAAACCCCTATAATGATGATGATGATGATGATGATGATGATGATGATGATGATGATGATGATGATGATGATGATGATAATAATAATAATAATAATAATAATAAGAAGAAGAAGAAGAAGAAGTAGAAGAAGAAGAAGAATACCCAATTGGTTACATTACACTTTTAAACGTTTGCATTGGTAGTACCACTTGATCCATACCCAATTGGTTCTTTCAGTAAGTTTCTTCACAAATAATTACAAAAATGCAATGAAGGATTTTCTGTGAAGTTTTGAATATATGTATGTAAATTATTAAACGGCAAAGACTTGACACTATTGCCAAAATAATTCATTATATTAACAGTTTTTTAGTAACTTTAATTTTATTTTTTGTTATACAAATAATATGATATTTTATCTTTCTCTATTCAAATGTTCACACTTATATTTGTGTTTGTCGTGTCAAAAAAATTAGAAAAACCTCTTGTAAAAAAATTTCAAAAATATCATTAAGCTCTCAAATTTATCTCATTTATTACTTTCAATAACTCATTTATGCAATATTTCAAGTCAAATTCACCTTGAATATAAGGGTAAATTGACATTCCGTCAACCTATCATAAATTCAACATTTTTTGCTCGATAAGACTTAAATGGAACGAATGGAGTATGTTACTTTGAAAGGGCGGAACTAACTCATCCATAGGGGTAGCTTTGGCTAGCGTGTCACAATTTTGTAAATAAAATAATTTGATAATGGGTGCCCTTAGGGTATTGTTTAAGTTTAGAATGATGACAAATATAACATATATTTTGATTCATACAACATAATTTTACTCAAATAATACATATAGTACAACTTGTTGATGAGTAATTTTGTTGTATAATTACTGGTATGTCATAATTTGACTTAGTAGTGTCATAGTTTTGTAAAAAATACTAGTATGTATGTTCTTTATAACTGCTACCCGTTAAAGTAATTGAGGTGCCGGTCACTATACAAATCATGAATCCGCGACTCTACGTTTGCATCATTGCATGAATGAAATATTATATTTTACACACACCAAAATTTGCTTAACATACAGGGATCGGAGTAGCTATGAAATATGAAAATTCACATAAATTATTAATAATTGGTGATAAAATAAGATGCCGGCATAAGATGGCCGGCGTTGACGTACTGTAGGTGTGGGCGATGTACATATATATGTCCGTTTCCAAAACGACATCGACTTTAAAGATCGTTGCTGTATTTGACTTTCCACATTCACGTTTTTTCAGTTTTGAATCCTACCTGGCTTAATTAGCTAATTCTTTCATTTATTTTGCTATATTATTAATGAAAAATACTCGTATATTCACTCATCCACGACAACAATCATATCTCAATTCTCACCCATCCATCCATAATATATATAATATTTCATATAATATGTACAAAAACCAAGGATTTGTAGTTTACGTGCTAGCCCACAACTTTGATACGTTTCTATCATTTTTTACTTCTATGCTGCCTTTACCCATGTTTTTGTTTATTAACCAGTGCCTTTAGTTAATGGTTTAGCTTTCCATAATTACATGTACATTAATTTTCACTAGTAGTAAATTGCATGCATGGTTTATGTTATTTACACACATTCTCACCGTTTGTTAATGTAATTTATTTGTTGCACAACTTAAAAATTTAGAAGTTGTTGCATATTTAGCCCATTCTCCACCTAAAATGACTAATATACCCATGGTGATGCGCATTCAACATATGTATATAGCTTGGCCAAAGGAAGGTATATTAATCATTCTAGGTAGGGTATAGACTAAGCGTGTAACAACTTTTGAGTTTTTGGAACAAACAAACTACACGGTAACATGAGCTACCGGTGAAAATGTGTGTAAAACAAAATGTTCTCTTAATTATTATTGAATACATCTAAAGTTTTCATATTTGAAATGAATTTTAAAATGGGTAAAGTATCTGGAAATGCAACTAACTTGGACCAAATCTCTATTGTGTGTACCCAACTTACATATGCTATTTTTAATGCAACCAACTTTCCAAAATGGTGTTTTTGATGTAACTTGATGACATGTCGCGCATATGGCGTGCCACGTGGCGTATGGAGAGAGCGACACGTCATCAAGTTACATCAAAAACACCATTTTCGAAAGTTGGTTGCATTAAAATTAGCATACGTAAGTTGGGTACACACAATAGAGATTTGGTACAAGTTAGTTGCATTTTCAGGTACTAATCCCTTTTAAAATCATATAATTTTGATGATTGCTAATCATTGAATTATTTTACTACAAATATGAATAGCATGTGTTTATCAAATAAGCTAAATTTCAAATAGAAAACTAAACTATTTCCGACCACAATATCAATCACAATCTAATCTAACTCTAAACAACATTAGAAACACCAAAATTGAACATTTGGAAGTTTAGATCGATAATGTAACCAAATTTTGCACTTAATTAATACTATAGTTTTAATTAGTTTTAAACATTAAAACAAGATACCAAATGAATTATTCTATTCTTCCCATAAAAACAAAATATTCCATATCCAAACAGCTGGCTTAGTGAGTGAAGACTACTTCCATTTTGCCTTTGCCTTTGCCTTTGCATATGCCTTTCTTTATTTAATAAAGCTTACGACTAGCTAGCTAGTATCTCAGATACATCAACTTTGATCATGGGTCGGGTCACTATTATTCAAGTATTCGTTATATGCTCTCTTCTCATCTTCCCAAACTTGGCCTTTGCACAACTCAAACAGAATTACTATGCAAATATATGTCCAAATGTCGAAACAATCGTCAGCAAGGCTGTCACAGCTAAGTTTAAACAAACCTTTGTCACCGTCCCTGCAACTCTTCGTATGTTCTTCCATGATTGTTTCGTTCAGGTTTGTTTGGTTTTGTTAGTTATATATAATTAACACCTTTTAAAGTTCATAAATTATAATGTTGTGTTTTTGGTTAAAAATAGGGGTGTGATGCTTCGGTTATGATAGCATCTAGCGGATCCAACACAGCAGAAAAAGACCATCCAGATAACCTGTCATTGGCTGGAGACGGGTTTGATACGGTTATCAAAGCGAAAGCTGCAGTTGATGCCGTTGCAAGTTGCAAAAATAAGGTGTCATGTGCTGATATTCTCACCATGGCTACCCGAGATGTCGTTGTGCTGGTAAAAATGATTATATTTGTGTGGGTCTATATATAGTTGTTTTGTATTTACAGTTTTAAGTAGAATGATTATTACAGCATTATGATGATGGATGATACTATGTTTGTAGGCAGGAGGTCCATCGTATCCAGTGGAGTTGGGGAGATTAGATGGGCTGAGTTCAACGGCAGCATCTGTGGGTGGGAAGCTGCCCAAACCAAACTTGAATTTGGATCAGCTCAATGCCATGTTTGCTGCAAATGGTTTAACCCAAGTTGATATGATTGCACTCTCTGGTAAGTTCATGCAAAAAAACAAACTGGCAAAATTGAGATTGAAGGGTAGAGTCACGACTTCAACCCATTTACTTATAAATTGGTTGACTTGGACTTTACATTAACGGGTAGTATAAGAAAAAATTTGATTAAAACAAAAGAGATTGGTTTAACAAGGTCACGTCCAAGATGATTTCTAATTACGCATAAAACATCTTATATGTTTTATTCAACTAAATTGTGTAACTTTTGTAATTCTAATTTTAATGTTAAAAGATATGGGCAAAATTTATTTTGGGCCAATCCGAAAGGATCCATTTTGACCAGTGCAAAAAGTTAACCATATTGACCCGTTATCCAATTTGCCCAGCCACCTCAGTTTGCCAGCTCTATCTATAGTATGGGCCAAAAGTGGAAAACACCATTGCTTGATTTTAATATTTGCATAAGATATTATATGGCTTCTGGAGAGGTGCTAAACTAATTACCATGTCCAGGTGCACACACCCTAGGATTCTCCCATTGTGACCGGTTCACAAATAGGATATACAATTTCAGCCAGCAGAATCCGGTAGATCCAACTCTAGACTCAAGCTATGCTGCCCAATTGCAAAACCAGTGTCCAAAGAATGTTGACCCAAGAGTAGTTGTAAATTTGGATCTTAACACACCAAATACTTTTGACAACATGTACTACAAGAATCTACAGCAAGGAAAAGGACTTCTAAGTTCTGATCAGGTTCTCTTCACCGACTCAAGGTCAAAACAGACCGTGATCTCATGGGCATCCAGCCAACAAGCTTTCAATAATGCATTCGTCACAGCTATGACTAAACTAGGTCGTGTTGGTGTAAAGACGGGTCAAAATGGGAATATTAGGCGAGATTGTTCTGCATTTAATTAATGTTGAATTTACACCAATACTACCAAAGTAATTACATGCATACAATGAATTGAGTTAATTATACTACACAAGCAAATAATTAATGATGATGATGTACTTGCTTTGTTATATACTTAAAATAACATATTAACATTCACATTTTTTCCATTTATTTCTCCGTTTTTACCCACAATATCATCGTTGATGACACATAACTGTTTGAGGAAACTAAAATAATTGGAACATTGTATTTAATTGTAAAGCAATTTGCCTAAATGTGGACTTTAAAAGGCTTATCCCAAAAAAACAGAAAAAATGGTTGACTTATACAAGTCAAACAAGTTAAAGATTAAACACTTAAGTTGGGTCAATCATGTAGCAAATCTATAAGGAATTAATTTACCTTCACGTATCTGAAAGAAAAAAGAAAAAAGATGGGCGGAAATGTGGAATGCATGACCTTCATCTTAATGGCATCTTTATACAAAGATGACTATATAATAAAACCATACTTAAAAGTTTAATAAATATACCATACTCAATATGAATGAGCCAAAACATTTAAACGAAGTTCGTACAAAGAGGAAAGGTTACAAGATTTTCGAATCATGCCTGATCTAATGTTGTGCCTGCCCGTTCCTCAGAATCTCTTATGCTGTGCTGAATGTATTCTATTCAGTCTTGATAAGCTGCAAACTGTCAATCTTTTGCAAAAATAAAAGGGATATTCATTGGTTTTATTTCTTTAACGCCTCCTATGATACTAATGCAAAACATTGGAAGTATTTCCATCCTTAACAAAATCCATATTAAGTACTACTATCATCTTTAAGGGGAAAGTATTTAGGAAACTTGAGTCTATTTGTGTTAGAATCAAACAGTGACACAAATCATTGCCTTAAAAAGTACTCTTTCAAGGAGATAGGAGGTTGGTCCGAAAAGAGCGAACAAATTGACTGTAATATAAATAGCTTTCTCAACCCAAGAATACAAGGTTTATCAGCCGAAAGTAAACTGTAAACAATAATTATAGAAGGCCACTATAAGAATTGAAGTGGCCAGAAATCTTACAAAGTATTAATAAAATTATACTTCAATGGAGAGCAGCCCTGTCCCCCCAATAATAAGCACTGAGATGTATGTACAACCTAATTGCTTATATCCAAGACTTTTGTTGTTGTTTTGCTTTTAGAATCCAACAACGTATCACTCAGATGGAAGCTTGAGAGAGTTATCGAAATCATCTGAATATTCAAAACCAAATAAACTAATTTTCTCGAGTTGTATAGGCCAATGCTCTCCAAGAATCTTGGAATTCGTCTCTGTTGCCACCCGGAAATCTAACATCGACGTAGTGAACCTTTTCCCTTGCTTGTGTAAAGACCTCGAGCCAGCTAACTCTAGGGTCGGTTTTATAACCCTTTTCAAATAAGAATCGAGTCCTTTATTTAATAGGTTGACACAATCCGTAGAGATATCCAAACCCTCCATTTTCAACTTCCACTTTAATCTATCCTCCAAAGAATTTGTAGGCGGAAACTGACCCCTGTAATGGCAAGTGTCGGTGTCAAAAGCAGCACCTGAACCACTATGTAACACCTTTTGAGTTTCTTTCGGGTGTATGCTAATGCCAAACGGAGCGCTAATCGGTATTCTTCTATAAGTAGCAGGGCTCAATGAATCCTGCTCAACTTCTTTCACATTTTCCACTGCATTAACTTTTGTCACTGCTAAATCTTGACCCACATTAGCCTTCTCATTAAATCCAAGAGGACTCGGTCTATCTTTAAACTTTCTCTCCCGAAGATTTGGAGTCCTTACTTTTTTAGGGGATTGAGGGAACACATCCCGGCAGAGAGACTGAAGACCATTTCTTGGATCGATGCCATTTGGATCTTTCAATGTCAACGGACTGTCACGTTTCCCTTGCTTTGTAGGAGGTATCTTAGAAACTGTGGCATTTTTAACAATTGCCTTGACAAGTTCATTATGATGACGAATGTTTTCTCTACCAATCAAACGAATGCAGAGCTTATCAAATTCTGATTTCCCAAGCTTAAGACTTAGATATCGTGTAAGCAGATTAAAGTACTTTTCTGCTCTATGTGAACCGAGCCTTGCTTCCATTTGAAGTTTTAGCTCAAAAGTATCAATTCTAGAACAATGCCGAATCGCTGGCATTTTCGTTATTTATTCAAATATCTAACAATCATCAAACCTTCTTATTCACCCTAAATAAAAAATAACTAATAAATATATATCCATATATAATCATAGAATCCACCGACCACATCCCTAATAAAGCTTTACTTTACACTTTGACTTGAGTAAGCAAAAGTCAACTGTACTCACCCAGTAGAATCTGACCTAATAATTCTGCAAAAAATACATAACAATCAACTCAGACGTATAACAAGTTAACAACTACGGAGTACAATAAACGTGCCAGATTCAATTACAGTAAAATCACAATTTACAAATTTAGCTTAAAATCTATAATAATAACGTAATAAAACAAACAAGCAATACCAATTAAGATAATAAAACATAAACATTATGATCGAACGGCATTACATAAACACGAATTGAAGACGATTATAATTAACGAAAGTAAATAAAATTCGGTTGGAAAAAAAAAAAGTAAAATAACCTGATTCATGGAATACGGAAGTTGACTTTTAAGTTGAATTTGAAGAAAAATTGAAAAATAGATCAGAAGAAGAACGTGATTGATTAATTGATTGATCGAGCGAGTGTAGTTGACGAGAGATGCAGATTAGGGCTTGGTAGTGTGTTTGTTGGTTATGGAAGGTTCTATTGGAAGGGGGTCCGTAGACACGTGTGGTATTTCAACACGTGTCAAGTTGTAAGTGGAGGTGATTTTCTGATTGGGGGCGGACAGAATGAATGGGGGGTTGGGTTAAAAACCAGGCACTTTACCAATCATACGCTGGTCAACAGGTTTGGCTGACTTAAGCTCGACTGTTGTAGACTTGTAGTAGCGTGCATAACTTAGACCACTTTCAACCATTACCTCTTCAATTTTGCCACAGCACATCTACAACTGATGAAAGACTAATTAAACACTCTCAACAATTATTTCATCACTTTAATTTTTGAGCCTCACATTTACCAATATACCTACATTTACATACAATAAACAAAAAATAACAATACATTAAATATAAGTTGACCCCACCCCAAACCCTCCTCCCTTTCGTCGGAAAACCGACGTGTGAAACTGAAGAAGCAAACCGAAGAAGTGGTGCCATTGGTGTCACTTTGAAAGGCTTTTATCGGTTTCAAACTGATGAAGAGTCTCATGTAGTTATGTCCATTTACATATAAAAAAATTGTTAAATGTCAGTAAAATTGAGAATAAGATTAAATATATTGATAACTCGAGTGATAATTAGGTTTAGAAATCACTGTAGTATTTAGTACTATAGTGATATTCCTTTTTCTTTTCTTGAACAGTGAATATAGTTAGAATTCACAAGACAAAAGGTAAAACAGAGAAAATAATAATACAGAAAGATGGTCTTCATCACGGGCAGAGCCACATTGAAATTAGGATTAATTATAGGTACGAATCCATTCGCAATACAAAGTGTGATATTCCTATGAAAAACAGCATTCTTGTAACATCCCCAAATTGGGCTTAGGAGAAACATGTATTTTCTTTAAATTTATTTATGCAATTTAAATTGTTATATGTGTTTGATTGTAAATTTAATAGGTAAATAAGCCTCAGGAAATATTGTGACTAGTGAAATATTATTTGTTTTAAATAATCTTAGGTGACGGTAAAATAAAATAATTTTCTCGCGTCTGAAATTGGGGTTCCAGACAATAGGTCAAAAAGGGGGTATAATATTACACTGTAAAGTGAAGTGAGTCGGTTTAATAAAAATAAAAGGCCGACTTATGTTTTCCCCAAATTTCTTTGTGTTCTTCATTTTGTCTCAAAGCTTTCTAAAAAATCCACCAACATCAATTGCTAGAGAAGATTAACCAAGTTTGCTTATTGAATCCTTGAGCTCATCATCTTCATAAGCTTCTTCTTTGCTCTTCATTTTGTAAGTATTAGGTAATAACTAGCTAGTTATGTAATTGGTGTTTTTAATTCAAAATTATGTGATTTTAGTATGTATATGATAGGAATTATGGTTAAGTGATATATATATATATATATGTTCTACAAACTGATTTGGTGGTGATAACATGATGAAAATTTGATAGATTTCTTGAGTTTTAGGTTTGAATGTGGATTAGTTAGGTTATAGGTAAAATTGTTGAATTGTGATGATTTGATCATTGAATCTTTGATATATGATGTTAGTAGATGTTATTGTGGCCAAAGATTTGTAAAAGTTTGGGTATATAGTTGAGTTTAGCGATTTTGAGCTTTTGGTTCGTAGCTGTGATGTGCAGGAAATGGCAAAATGTGCAGAACTGAAATCCGGCGGATTCCGAGCTAAATGGGTAACCGGATTCAAGTGAATCCGGCGGATTCCTCGAACGTATTCCTTAGATTTTAGTCTGTCCCAGTTTTGAGTTGATAAGTAGCCGGGAATCCGGCGGATTTAGCCTGAATCCGGCGGATTCCCACTGTAGGACTGGATGCTTTTATTTTGAACTTTATTATGTGATTTAGTTTGTATATTGTGTTTATATAACTTAATATATGTTTGATTGTTAATATTAAGTTATGTATAATGTGATATGAAGATTGACTTGAAATTCTCTTGTATTTCAGATCCACCGAAGACTCAATAAAGTTAGATCTTTGAGTTTGGAGATTGAAACGAGACAGGTGAGTGGACTGGTTCTCACAGTTTAAATTGGTGTTAACAGTTTGGTTACATCAATTTTAAGTAGAAAATTATGATTGATTTATAGATGAGTTGATTGTGATTAGCGTGTATTGATTGATTGATTGATTGCTAGTGTTTCATTCCATGATAGGTTGAAATAATAGAGTTCAACTATGGTTGGGTTTAGTTGCTATAGGTTAATTTTTATGGGTTTGATGAACATTCGTTGTGAGTTTGTCCATATTGATTAAAGATAGCAATAAACTATCGGTAAAATCTCTGTATTGGCCTGCAGTTGATTATAAGTGTTCTTGGAGAGCCACCGCGGACTGAGGGTACCTCAAGAACCACCGATCCTCTATTTTGATTGTTACTTATAGTTGATTGTTGTGAGTTGATTGTTTATGCTAAGTTAGATTGTTAGACCTAGTCTATTCACTTAGCTTTGTGCTAATTCCCCACATTACTCTTGCAGGTTAAATTTTGTTAATGCTATGGTCAAGAGGTTGGAGTAATGGGAATGTTTGACAAGCAGGGCAACTCTGAACTTCTTTTGATAGTTAAACAGTTTTAGTATATAACACCCAGCTGACATTTTCTTGTTGTAACTATACTTAATACTTTTAAGTTGTAATGTTTTGATATGTCATGATGTCGTGTATGTATATAATATATGAATGGGATTTACGCTTCCGAATTGTTTAAAAAAAATAGTCTAAATTGTGGGGTGTTATAATTCTTTATTGCATTATTTATTTGTGCAACGGGGTTACAACAATTAGGATATTGGTATTACATGTAACCCCAAATCTGAAGACCCAAAGCCAAAACGCTCACATAAAAGGAGAGCATAATTTGATTTATTCGGGTTTTATACATCGACTATGAGTTTATATTCAGGGTTCCGCCTTCAACTTAGGTACTACTAGTCTTTCTTTCGTGCAATACGTAATTATTCCAAAAAAAAAGGACAGGTACTAAAATTGCAGTACGAAATTATTTAAAAATGATAAACATGCAGCTCCAGAGTGCAGACTGCAGAGTATCATATTATATTACTACGTACATTACATATACATAATTATTTTCAACACGTGGCCCATTTTCCAGATGTATGGGCCGTGATAGTAACCGGGCTCTCAATCTTTTTCATATATGTTACGGAACCCTGCCTTCACATTCTTATGGATTACCTTGCTATTCTTAATTTCTTATTCCAACCCTCCCACATTGGCCCAAATGACATTTTCCCTACAAAGCTATTTAATTTAACTTGTGCAAACCATATTTCAACTAAACTCTGTAAGATTCTTTGTTATATACTGTTAGGGTAGGATACTAGAAGGATGGAAAATGAGAACATATACAACCTAAAAGACAATAATCAGTAGCCTAAAAACGTAGCTTCATAATTTCATATATCACATTACAAGTCCTAGTCCGAGTCAATTCAATTCAATAAGGATACAACCGAACTCAAATCAATCGATAGAACAATATGTGATTCACGAATGCTTAATTTTATCATTGAAAACGCATATATTACTAGGTTAGATTATCGTGAAATATTCATGGAGGATAAAAGGAAAGCAACAGGTTAGATACAATAATTTTTTATCATTTAACATGTTACCGAGTTTTTCAAGTAATTGAATATTGTTAGTTGCTGAATGTGAAAGCTAAGAAGAACAATGGTAAACAGCAAGGGTCCTAACTCCTAACTCCACATGAGCAATAATGGACTGTACTTGTAGAATACTGTTGTTTCTTCTTAACTCCACAACATGCTTCTTATTAGACATTGAGAGTTGTTCAAATCTGAACCATTCAAACTTTTTTGAACGTTCGATGATTGGTTTGTTCGTACTTAGGTGTAGTCCATTTTAAACTTCGTTACACCGTCACATTTTAAATAATTGATAGTTTGTTACCGACACCATACTCTTGATCGGAGTAGATACTCATGAACAACCAAGCGCTTCTCGTTTAAATATATAAAATTTGTGAGTTTGTTTAGAAAGAAGTTATAAATGATAGAGTAATATAACTTACTAACTTACCCTAATTTGACAAATTTACTAATCAAACAATTGGTTTATTAAATAAAAGTATATATACACATAACTATAGTTAGTTTTATCATCATATGTTCTTAATTAATCAATATTAATAATTTTAAAATAAACAAATTGAGTTGATCAACCCATTACTCACCAAATTAAGGAATACCAGTAATGTATATATATAGGGTCTTGTGATAATGAATGTTTATTCAATAAAAGCAGAGGAAAAACAGAATAAAAAAGAAGGGGTATGCACCAAGAAGCTTGGAAGCTGTCGTATTTGGCTTTATTCAAATAATAAATAATAAAACAATATTTAATTTAAAATGAAAATGAAGGCTGGTGTATTCCGCGTCACTCCTTCTCTTTATTCCACTATAAAATTGCCATCGTCATTGAATTTGATGCTTTTTTTTTTTTTTTTAATATATAAATACTGTATCTAAAATTAAATAATTGGTGCATGGGCCCTTTTAGCCATATACACGTCATTCCCATGTGTCGCTGTGATAATTTTTATCCATTACAATTTGCAATTCAAAGATTCTCTGTTTCGTATATATAAAGGTGGCATTTAGTGACTGAACGCTATCATATATCCTTTTGCTTAAAAAAATAATGATAAAAACTAAGAAATAATCTTTCATGATATTTATATTAGACAACAATTACTTAGCATAAAATAAAATATGACCTCTTTTGTAGCATGTTAATTAGTCAAACAACATGTTAATGACATGGCCTATTCAAATAGTTCACTTCAACCAATAAAAATACATAGCTATCATATGTAGCGTAGCATTTAATATTTAGTTTTATTTCTTCTTCTAATCATTGATATGTTATATATATAGGCTACCACCCGTTACAACATTTACTATTACATGATCTTTACAGCCAAATTCCAAAAGGTAATCAATCAATTAGAGCACTCGGTACGCTCATACGTAACGTCGACGTTTTTGGACGAGAACGCCGGGCATCGACGTTCTGCCACCCCTTGCCGGCGTTCTCACCAAAAAATCAAGCCACCGTCCGAAGACAAACGTTGGGGCCTTTCAACGTTCAACTTCATTTTGTTTTTTCAATTTATTTTTCATGCAGATATCATAGTTTGTTTTTTGTTTTCTTGCTATTTTTTTTTTGTTTTCTTTATTTGTTTTTTATATATTAATTAATACAATTATCTTTATTAAAAAATCAAATAATACAAATAATAAAAAACTCCAGAACAGTGTCAAGAACACTGAGAATTCAGTTTCACCACACCACAAAATCCTCACCTTCAACATTCTCCAGAACACCGACACCACACATTGTGCTCTTAGTGATTCATATGAGTTTAGAGACATTGTACGCGTAAATTAAAAAACATAAGAGTAAATTACTAATTAGCTTGTCCTAAAAACGTTGTTCGAATTTCAAAACTAATTTACCAAATTTTTCACTATACCCTCAATGACACGGATTAATCTTTGAAACTTTCATGTCTCAATTATATATGTTTTGTAAGGGTAAATTTAGCATTTGACTAATCTAATAATCCGTGTTATAATTATTTGGAATAGCGAAATTTATCTAAGATTATAATGATTGAAAATCTTTTAAACTATGTAATTATTATTTTGTTGTACACTTAAATTGGGGTAGAATAATTGGAACAAAAGAAGTAAGTATTTACAATTATTATTAATTAATTATAATCTGAAAAATGAAAGCATATAACAAATAAATAAACAATAATTAAGACGCTTGAAGCCAAAGAACACTAGGCATGAAAGGAGGTTTGTGGAACCCATTGACCATATCACAAATGCGGCGACTGCCGGATACACTGTATCTCTTCTCATCTCCAATGATCTCCCCCTTCAACTTTCTGTTTTTTTAATTCATTTCATTAATTAATATTTGATAAGTTAGGTATGTTTTCACATTTCTTTTTAATAAATATTATGAATATAAATTAAACTAAATATTAGGTTATATAAGTAAAAGTAAAAAACTATCAAATCAGATTGCTAATATACTAATCGTTAACTTATACAAAAACGAAAAAAAATCATAATAACTCGTAACATTTAAAACATTTAAAACATTTAAAATACAATATATAATATTTTTCTTACAAGTTAATTCTTGTTATTATTATTAATTTATTATCATATTATTTACATACTAATGTTCTCTATGTATCAAACTATGCTTACATGTTTCACTTATGTGGCCACAATAATATAGAGACTCGTCAAGTACAATTATTAGGTCTCAAAAACCGTGGTCCATGTTGCAATTTGGAACAATCAAGAGATGCGCGACCACATGTAAAATATTTGTACCATCTTATATATATGCTCCCCTCGTCCCTATTTTAAATGTTATCTAGCAAAAATGTTATATTCACGCCAAAATTGACTTGAATGAATTATTAAATAAATGAGTTATTGAAAGTAATAATTGTGGGTAAATTTATACGTTTAATAATTTTTTTGAGTTATTTTTGTAAAGAGACAATTGTTTTAGGACAAACAAAAATAGTAATATGAACACATTTAAATTAGGACCGATGGAGTAATATGTATTAGTATACAAATAATAATTAAATATATACATATTTGTAAACAATTTTAGCGTATTATAGTACTTTTGGTTCACATCTTTAATATATCTATAACATATACTTAAAGCAAAATAGCTTGGGGCAATCCCGGCCCTTAATTGGGTTTTTCCATATTTGATCCGACGATGTACAATTAATCTTGATAGTTACACTTTTTATCCCCTAATTATTTGCTAAACTTTTTAATAAAAAAATTACTACTATAATTTAATAATAAAAAAAAATTCCGGAATTTTTAATCAAAATTACCGATATAATTAAATAATAACAAAAAAATCCGGTTACCGGATAATATTTCATTATTTTTAACCAATTATTATTATTATTATTATTATATTTATTTTATATATTAATATACGTAGTAGTAGTAATATCTATCTATCTATTATATCTAAAACATAAAATAAAAAAATAAAAAACAAACAAAATAGAATCCAATATACGCCGTATTCTTTTTAAAACCCTAATCCAAAGTCAAAAAACCTAAAATTTCACAGATGAAGAAGAACACCTACGGTGATGTCACGGCGACGATGGTGATGGCGACGGTAATGTTGGCTGTAACGGAGACCAGTCGGGTTTAGGATAGGATGTAGCGAACTAGCAATGATTTTCAATCAAGTTTCCTTTTTGAGTGCTTATGATCAAAATTAAAATTTAATTCAATTGCAATTGTTTTTTTGTTGCTTCTTGGTGTTCATTGGATATTTTCTTTCCAGACTCTAACTTTTTTATGCTTACATTTATTGAGTTTGATTGTGTTGCAGTTTCAATATCAATTATAGGATGCTCAGTAGTTGTATATAAAATTTTTATTTTTATATATATCTTTTGCCGGGCATAGTCCCTTTATCCAAGAAAAAGAAGTGTTCACTCATACATTAATAATAATCGAGTCATGTATCGTCCTTCATTTATTCTTATGCATATATGTTTATTTTCTGAAGCAATATATTGTATACCTAAGCAACTTCAAAAACTAAAATTGGTGTCCAATGCAGGAAAGGGGAATCCATAAACAACTTATCCTAATGTTGATGTTGTAGATGAGCAACATTATATTGTGCTCATTAATAACGTTTAAATATTAGCTTGAAGTTGGAGCAACAGAAGTGAACATAGAAGTTTGAAACATTATAAATCTAAAACGGATTGTTATAGCTACATCTAAGTTTATCGTGAATCTGCGGGTCTTAACTTAAACCAATTTTGATTACTTTAACTTCATCATAATTAATAAACTGAAATCACATTAAACTTAATTAAAATGTATATATACAAAACCAAATATCAAAGCTCGCGTTGGCGCGGGTAATAAACCAAGTGATACTATAAAACTAAAATCTTTTAAAAATATATCTTTGAGAATATATATATTTGAAAATATAAATAACCAAAAGAATTTAGAATCCCCGCGTTGTCGCGGGTCTTGTATCTAGTATATATATAAAACAGAATACCATGGAGCAATTTGAACCCTTCGATGGGTTCTTTTCTTATGATCTAATGGTGTATATTTAATCTTCATAGTTACACTTTCATCCCCACATGTCATTAAAATATTACAGTTAATAATTAAAAAATCAAAAAAATAAATTTATACGGTTAAATAGATAAGGATACAATTACAAAAAAATAAATAAATAAATCCCAAAAAAATAGGAACATATATCGTACATATCCGGAAAAAAAAAGTTATTAATTAATTAAAAATTAAAAATAATATATCAATATTAACTAAACGGAGGAAAGGGGGAACAAAAACACATCCCAAAAAAAACAAACAAATCATGGCTATATTTAAGTTAATTAATTAATAATATAAAATAATAAAAAAAAATACGTCCCTTGACATTGACGATATCTTAAAAAGATTTAAAAAAAAAAAAAAAACACGGCTATATGTTAAAAATTAAACTTGCATTTATCTAAAGATTGTATATATATATTTTCTTCAAATCTATTACTATTATTAATCCTTTTTTCACTCTATATATATCGATCATATTTCATCATCTCAATCTATTCAAATGCTCTCCTATTTTTCAATGATTCTATACAACTCTATTTCTCTTTCAAAAGATGTTCAAAAACAATTCGAAGGCATGTTACATTCACTCTAAAAGGTATACATATATATTTTTATTGCTAACACGTTTGATTTTTTTTAGATGGGAAAGAGTCTCCTTTTGAAGAACATAAAATTGGAAAAGTGTCTCCTTTTGAAGGTATTAAATTAAATGTGGAATTTTATTTGTATGTTACGATATTATTTCCCCTTATTACATATTCTTTCAATATGTTATAAGAAGTTTTCAATTTATTTGTGAGTTTTAAGATGAGAAAGAGCCTCCTCTTGAAGATCATGAAACTCATATCAAATTTTAAGGTATTGTCCTAATTGTCGATTTTTATATTACAATATTATTATTTTATTACATGTTTTAAATTTATTTGTAGATGAATGTCAACCATTTTATTTAATGGCTAAAGTTCAACGTCTCTGAAGATTAAGTTGATGAAGATGTTCTAAAACGGCTTATGAAAAAGATCATGATGGCTAATCAAGTAACTACACAACTCCGATCACATGGACATAAAATTGATGATGACTATGTAGTCATCTCAACTTCTTCAATAAAAATTAAGATCTACAATTATATTCTTTTTATTTATATTTATATTATCTTTATATTTCATGTTCTGAAAATAATAACTCGAATAATAATAAAAAAGGTACATTTATTAGTCATATTTTAATTTAGCTTATTTTTTTTCAATATTTTTTTATTTATTACTTAATTGTTTATTTGCTTTGAAACAAGTGTAATACAATATGATATTGAAGACCTATGGATGTGATTGGTGAGTTTGAAAAATTGATTGAATGAGATGAGGAGAGAGAAAAAATTTAACCAATCGAAAATTTAGGACTGCTTTTAGGTCTATGTAAGTAGGCCTATTTTAACCAATGGGGCTTTGCCTCAGTGGTACCGCCGCCGCAAATCCCCACGCCCCACCCGGGTTCAAGCCTCTGGGAGTACAAAAAATCCTATGCTCCGTGTGTGGGGTCACTGGGGCCAGGTGTTTAGCCGGACGGGTTGCCTCTTGCGGGTGGGGCTCCGTTGATCTACGGATCCGGGGTTAAAGGTTCCTCCAATAACCTTAAGTAGGCCTATTTAGCATTACTCATATATATATATATATATATATATATATATATATATATATAGGATTGGGTTCAAGGGAGAAAGATTTTTTAGTGGAGAAATGGGAGAAGCAATCTTGACCATTAGATCTATGATTCAAAGGCTTGGATTAGTCAAAGGGATATTTTGATTAATTGGGCGGAAGTTGTAATGGTTAGGGGTATTAGTGTCCATTCAGCATAATTTAAAAAAAAGAAACAATATCAATCTAATACTAAAAAAAAATTGCCGATTGAAAATATCCTTTTCCTTCTCCACCTACTTGACGAATCAAAAAAAGCCCAACTGGAAATCTTCATCGCTACCTTCAAACTTCATGATTATATCTATTTTCGTTTGCTTGATTCTACGTTCGATTCGCTGACTAAATCAAGGAATTGAAGAGTTAAAATTCGAAGTTCGTGTTTGGTTAATGAGAAGCAATTTCTTCTCCACCTACTCGAAGAATCAAAGAAACCCCAACTGGAAATCTTCATTGCTACCTTCAAACTTCGTGATTATATCTATTTTCGTTTGTTTTTATTCTAAGTTCGATTCGCCGACTAAATCAAGGAATCGAAGAGAAAAATTTGAAGCGCGTGTTTGGTTTATGAGAAGCAATTAATATGGTGACAACCAAAAAATCAGAATCAATCGACAAACAATGAAACAAAGGTAGTTTCTTTTATTTTATTTATGTGTTGTAAATGGTTATGAGTTGGCAACCGAATCATAGAGTATATTTGTTTTACTCCAGGAAATTCATTCAAAGTAAACATGAACCTTGTTTGATTCAATTGTATATGTAGTCTAAAAGATATGTTGTTATTGGATATATTATGTTGCAGAATCATGAAAATAAATAGTTATAGTTATCTTAATGATTCTGAATTTGAGTTTTATAATGGTTATTAGTTTAATTTTCAATTTATGTTCCTGAATCATAGTCATAATTAGTTTTAGTTCGAGTACTCTATGTTTGTTTGATGCAGTAAAGGTTATTCGGAGAGTAAATTAGTGAACTGAAATGATGTTATCCTACATAGAATGGTACAATATACAATGGATAGTAGAGTTGTACATTGAACTCGACAACTGAATCATAGTTATGATTGTCTGAATCAATGAACATTATATGGTGAATCACAATTATAATTTTGTGAGTCAACAACATAATATTTAAGCTAAATATAAAGATATGACACTGCTACTTGTCATTAATGGTTTACTATAACATTTTCATAGACAATATAATTTAATGTAAGTTGTATAGTTTTTGTATATTGCTTCTCATGATTGATGGTTTATTATAACTTTTTCAGGAAAGACCCAATTATATGATGTTGATTCTGATGATGATTTTATGCCACCACCTACAAAGGAAATCAGCAGTCAAAAGTATGAGAGGGGAGATTAAAGGAAAAAAAATTAGCCACGAGTATGAGGAAAAGGTCCAAAAGACTTAAAAGACATCGGTTAAATGACTGACTCAAACTGACTCAGTCACTTTGTTAAATGACTGAATCACAGTGTTAACTGACTGAGTCACTTTGTTAAATGACTGAATCACGGTGTTACATGACTGAATCAATGAAATAAGCAAAATGATAAACGAGTTTACTGTTGAATACGTATCTATAAATTCCATCGGTCGTTCATCATTCTTCATATGAATTGATCCATGCAATGAATCCCAAAAAAAAACGTTCAAGATATTGATAGAAATTGAGTATGCATCGATCCATACAACGAATCCCTAAAAAACGTTGCAAACGTTGTTGATTGTGAAGCTCTCCAAAAAATGTTGCAAATGTCTTTCATGTTAAATGATTGAATCATTGTTTAGTGTCTGTTTGTTTGTGTTACGGTGATGATTTGCAAATGGTACAACAGAAAAAAAAAAAAAAAAAAAAAAAACCAAATCGGTAATGGTCTTGCTCCTTTGATAATACGGATTACAATGTTTTTGGATGTGGATTACAAAGGCGCTAAAAAGATCGATGGATAATTGTCTACTAACTTTGAAGATTTCATTTAATAGTTTCCTAATATGGTAGAGAATATCACGTCAAATGCAAACCGCCACCTTCCATTAGTATAGTTTTAATTTTAATAAATACACTTATTAGTTATTTAATTAATTAAGTAAATAAAAAAAGACTAGAATACCCTTTGACCTAAATTTTAAATGAATGGTCAAGATCCCTTCTCCCTCTTCTCCACAAAATATTTCTTCTTTTTAGATCCTCCAGCTATATATATATATATATATATATATATATATATATATATATATATATATATATATATATATAACTAACTGGTTTTTAACTTACATGTCTTAAATAATTAATAATTCAAAAAACAAACACGGATCATATATTTATACAACAAAATCGTTTTACTCTTATAATTTTAAACACCAAAGCGACATCTATTATTTTAATAATCGTTAATAGTATTTTTTTAATATAAATTGGAAATATTAACGAATTAAGAATAAAAAATATCAAACAAAGGACATACGAATCTTATCTTTATATAACAAAACTAGCCCTTAAACCCGTGTATACGCACGGGGTTATGTAAGGTAAAATTAAAATTTTTTAGTATCGAATTTTTTGTTAAACATTAGTTAATTTTGTGATTAAAAGTAAAGATATAATTAAAAGAGGAGAAAAATAAATTAATAATCCATATGCGATTGTTGGTAAGAAGAAAATAGGAATCCTATATATAGTCAAATAGCTACCATCCTATATTTAATTATTATTATTGTTATTATTATTATTATTATTATTATTATTATTATAATTATTATTATATTATTGAATTTGATTAGGATTAAATAATTTGGTAAAGTTAGACAATTTGAATTTGATTAGGATTAAGATTATGAAATAATTAATTATGATGTCATCATTTTCCTAAATTTTAGCAATTTGATAGAATTAAACAATTTGATTGGCTAATTGAATATTTGATGATATCATCATGTGATTCTTATATATAATTTACGATCATTTTATTTTTATGATTTTGAAAAGTTAAGCTAACTAAATATTTCTAATTTGGAAATTTAATTAGTTTTATAAAATGGTTAACATTCACAAATATTGATTAAAATTATGTTTATACTCTAGCGCCAAAATAAAATCAAAGTACTAATAACATACTGCAAATTCAAAATATACCAAATCTTAAACTTCAAAGTCTTAAAAAAACATAGAAAAAAACAAAATTATACTCCGTAAAACTCACGTTGTCCCGGGTCCTTCACCTAGTTTATTTATATAATCTTATACGAAGTAACTCTTTAATAATATGGAATAACTACATAAGGATTGTTAATCATAAAGACCATACTACTTTTTTGTTAGCTTACATGATTCCTTGACGCAGATTACCAAATATCAATTCACAGAATAACATATAAATATATAATTTTTATGCGACGGCATATGTGATGTCATTATAAGTAAACAAATTTGTTCTTATCAAAAAGGTAAATTTGTGATGTGTGATACAACAATTATCATCTGATATCAATTACTGGTACAACACTACTATGAATAATAATTTTTGTCTTATTCTACTTTATTAAAATTATTTGTAAGATTAGAGCACAAGGTGTGATACATGGGGTTCTCGACAGTGTTCTGGAGAATGTTGAAAGTGAAGATTTTGTGGTGTGGTGAAACTGAATTGACAGTGTTCTGGAGTTTTTTATTATTTGTTTTATTTGATTTTTTTGATGTAAATAATTATATAAATTAATATTTAAAAATAAATAAATTAAATAAAACAACATATACTTTATTAAAACAAAAAAAAAATATTTTTTTTAACTTCCAACTAAAACCTCGGTATAACAAAGAGAATAAAAAAAAAAAAAAAAACCCCATATTTTAACAAATATTCCTTTTCTTTCCTACCTACTACTTCTTCTTCTTTATTTTCTTCTTCTTCATTTATCTTGTGCTCCTTCTTGACACCAGACACAAACCCATGAATCTCAGTCAAAAGAAAACAAAAAAAAAAGAAAAAATAGAAAGAAAACAAAAACCAAACCATGATTTTTGCATGGAAAATAAATTAGAAAACAAAAAAAAAAGTTAAACGCCGGAGCTCCCCAACGTTTGCAGACGAACGGCGGCGGCAATTTTTGGCGAGAACGCCGGCACGGGCTGGCAGAACGCCGATGCCCGACGTTCTCGTCCCCGAACGGCGGTGCCACGTAAGTGCACACCCCGTGCTCTTATAAGTAATTAACAGGCACCTTAATTAATATGTCAAAGTTAGATAAGATGGCAAGTGTTTTGCAAATGAAGTCCACCACTCAAGTTCAAATCCAAGCTATATACCCCTAATTTCATATTCTTCACTTTGAAGGTTTTAACCTTTTTTCTTTTTCTTTTTAATTTATAAATTGTCCACTTCTAATGTAGAAATATTAAGTATTTGATAGATCTTCTACTTAATAATGATACTAAAGTTTATTTGTTTGAATTTTAGATTAAAACCTTTTAATTTGCGAATCAAACCTTTAAAAATACTAAATATTATAATTTTTATTTTTTAACTATTAGTTAATCATAATCATTTTTTATATAACATACAATACAATATTAACGATACTTATGTCATATAATCATAATCATTTTTTATATAACATACAATACAATATTAACGATACTTATGTCATATATTTATATGACTTTGAAATTTTCTTTAACGTAAGTTAATATGAATTCAATTTGCGAATAACTATATTATTAGATTTATAATGTAATATTTAATTTATTTATCAAAGAATATAGTTCTCATTTATCGACTTTGCTCTACACCTAAAAAAACTCAAAGACGACAATAACTCCTTTATATGAAAAAACTCTATTTTGTAAATGATTACGTATTTTGAGTTTTTAGGTTGATATAATTTAATATACTACATGTTGTGAGAATTGTTAATCATGAAACATACAAAGTACTTTAGAATTTTTAGATTTATATTATTATAAGTTTTTATGAATGTATGGTTACTGTATTTGTTAACATGTACATTGTTATAATTGTTTTTTTTTAATACATCAAACACGATTTAAAAGATAGTTATTTCTCGATAATAAGCACGGACAATAAAAATCCATATAATCATCGTCTCTTTAACAACATATGAGTTACAAGTATAATTTAGTGATATTATATATATCCCGTATTCCCGTCGCAACGCAAGGGCATATCGTATCTTGTAATCATCATTTTAACCCATATGCCAATGCCATTATATCTTTTAGTCAAAAAACAGGTACTATATTAAAAGCAGCTAATATAATAATCCTATTTGAGGTTCTTTTTTAATATCAAATAAATAAATAAATATAAATAATACTCCGTAATATAATACTAGTAGTAGTAGTTATACTCTTTATAAAAATGGCTCTTACAACCCACCAATAGCCGTCTTCTTCCAGGCCCTGCTAATTGCTAAACCCCAAAAAGAGCCGAAAAAATATAGTCCCTGCGTTTGTAACCCAACAACGTAGGGAAGGGTGTTAAGTTACTTTATTTTATTATTATTGGATTATTAATAAAATAATAATATTGTTCATTCATTTGTCCCATCAAAATTTAAGATTCTCAGCTCCTTCGTAAAGTTTTATGAAGTTACGAACATTTATAAGAATCTCCTAACAGCACAAGGTGTGGAGAATCTATTTTCACAGTGTTCCGGTGAGAATATTGTTGCTGAAGATTTTGTGATGTAGTAGACAATGTTTTGGAGTTCTTGATTTTTTTTATTTTTAAATTCTTTAAAGACAGCTAATTGAATAAATTAATTTTAAAAACAAATAAATTAAATTAAAAGCTAAATATAAAATTAATTCAAAAAATATTTAACAACATACACTAATTTAATAATAATTTTAATTAAGAAAATAAAAAACTAGCCCATTTTGTTGGTCCTTTTGTTAAAAATAAAATAAAAATAGACCATTTTAAATGTTGTTATGGCCCAATATATTGAACCCTATCTTTATTCCATACTTATTCCTCATACAAAAAACGAACACACCACACTCTTCTTCTTCTTGCAATAACAAACACACGCACTGCAAAAAAAAAAATAACATACAAAAATGCACAGACACTACAAAATTGAAGGAAAAAAAAAACATACAAAAATGCACAGACACTACAAAATTAAAGGGAAAAACGTATAAAGGAAAAGAAAATAAAAGAAGGGAAATTAAAACGCCCAAATTTTTTTTTTTTACATGTATAATACAATCTCAGATTCGTCATAATGATACATTTATTTATAATTCAACTACAATGGTCCCAGATTTTTCAAACAAGAAAATTCCTAGAAAGCATATAGTACCCGCCGGGTACCACTCTTACCCGCCGGGTAAACGAGTGAACCCGCCGGACCACAAGGTTAAACCGCCGGGTGATTTAACAAACTCGGTAACAGAAGTAATCTTTCATTTAGAGGCTCTAGTAGCCGCCGGGTTGGGGTTATAGACCGCCGGCTTGTTCATGTTGGAAGAGTACCCGCCGGGCAAAGGGGTTACCCGCCGGGTAAACCCCCTGCACAGCAGGTCCTGAACCTGTTTAGCTTATGACCAAAATACGAATTTCAATTTAGCATAACTTTTTACTCGAACATTATTAGGACCTGAAATTTGGTACACACTTTCATTATAACATTATCTAACTTTCACTTTAAACACTTTTTCAAATTTGCGCCAAATGACCAAAATGACCCTCTAACCATTTTTCGGCACTTTTAGTGAATATCTTAGTTTTCAATCTATTCCAATTTAGGTCCTACCCTTTTTAGTACTTTTCTATCATGAAATAACAAACTTAAGGCAATTGACCAAAGCTCCATAGCCCTAGTCATTCACCTTTTAATCTTTTGGGTCATTTTCGACCCATTTTGACACTTTTATCCATTAACGACCCAATTGGACACCTTTTAGACCTGTTTCCCTTTTCTACCATACATTGACACAATAATAGCTTTATTTCATCCATACTTGATTTCCTTAACTTAATTAGCCATATATGCAAATTAAGACTAACCAGATTCTTTAATTCTCAAAATTACTTCACTTTAAACCATAATAATATTCACATCCATATATATATTCCCATGAGTTCAAAAACACAATATTAATCATTTCGACACTAGGGTTGACCTTCAAAGCCAACCATCCAACAAACGACACCTACATTGTTTAACATTCACAAAAACTTGACTCAAGGGCGTATTACACAAGTTTCATCAAAACGATACCAAAAGAGAGGGCTTGCACTTACAAGCTTGCAAACCAATCCACGCTACTCTTTCTTGATTTCTTTATCCTTTCTTTGCGAAATATTACCTACAATACATTTAAAAGATACGGAGTAAGCATAAAATGCTTAGGGGTTGTTTGGTAGGGTGAAATGAAGGGAAAGAAATGGAAATCAGTTCATTTCCCATGTTTGGTAGGTTTGAGAATTGTTGAACACGGAGAAATGCAAATTCTCGGGAAATCGGTTCCTTCGTATTCTAATTTCCATCCGATTTATGGAGAAATAAGGATTGTTAAGAAAATTTCTCCGTCTTTTTTTGGCTGAGAAATAAGTTGGCTCAAACAAAAGGGAATACAAATAAGAAATCACGTGCAAAGCACATTCCACACAAATCTGAAGATAGCCCTAGCCCCTTTTTCTCTCTCGTTCTGAAAATACAACTCTTATAAATCGATCTCTTCTCGTTCTTCATCGTCGACTGCTCGTATCCATCATCTAATTTCCGTTCTTGCTCTTACCATCCATCGATTTCAGGTAAGTTCTTCCATCTCCTCCCTCCCTTGGTTTTGTGTTGGGATTTTTTGATCTTGTTTGCTTGGTTAGATGGTAACCTACGCATTGAATGGTGATGATTATGCTTACTGTTGTGTATTTCATGAATGGTGGTCATGGATTTGTGTTATCAGTTAAAGGGGGCTTTTGATTTATAGTTTCTTTGATCGTTCTTTGGTGTTTTATTTTGTAATAATTGGATATTGCAACTCAATGTTCCAAGTTCCAACAGTCTAATTTAATTATAACATCTTGAATATTAGTTTTGAATGATTTGGTTCACGTATTCAACCTTGGCGTTCATAGTTGAAAAGGACAATTTGATAATTTTGCAATTTGATCAAACAAATACTTGGTTGTTAATTTGATTACAAACTTTGGCTTTCATATCTATTTTAGTGAGGTTAAAGTTAAAACATATTCTTTTGCATCATTTGTTTGGCTCAACATTGAACATTGAAATTGATTGTTGCTTGGATGGTTACCATGCTAATTCTGACCAATTGTTGCTACTGATCTTGAAACATATCTGGCAAGGTGATGAGAGCTCAAAGAAAGGATGGGCACGAGGGCATGGGAAATCGAAATCACGCATTTGATCATGGCAGTCGTGGACGTCTTACAACCTTTCAACAAATGGGTTAAGTATCCCCAATGAAACGGAGTCCTAAAAGGGGATGACGTTTTTGGTCATATGAGTTTTTATGTACACAAGTGTTCATTGTAGTAGTAGTTTCTTATATAACGAACGAGTTTTGGGTTATATGAGGTTTTTTTTTGTTAAAAAAATACCATTAATTTTGTTTAGTAAAAACGTTGATTTAGTACAAGTTTTGAGCCCGTGTGTTGAATTTGTGAGAGTGCAGGTTGAACAATTGTTTGCTTATTTTGGGTGGTTATATACGCAGGTTGAACTTGTGTAGTTATCGTATTTGATTTTCATTTCATTTCTCAGCTTTTACCTACCAAACAAAAGAATTCAATTTTCGTGATTTCTCGGGTCCATTTCTCTGGCATTACCAAACATGGGAATTCAATAAATTTCTCAATCAATTTCATTTCTCTACATTTCTCTTCTCTACATCATTTCATTTCTCTGAATTTCTCCCTACCAAACGAGCCCTTAGTGAACACATAGGAAATCAATTAAGCACCCAATCACATATAAAATTCTTAATCTATCAAATAATAAGCATAAGTAGCAATAGATACCAATTGGATCCGCGGCCCATAAGATACAATTGTGCAAAGCACATATTTCGTATTTGTTATTATTTCGTGATCATAAATCTCCATTTTATCATTCAATTACATAAACACAACAATAATAACAATAACATGATTATGCGAAATCTCTTGCTCGTAAGCAAATCCGAAATCACATAACCTTCACCTAATTGATCCACAATGTACTCACCTTAATCTTTGATGATGAATTCACTTAGCAAAGATAATAGTTATTCCAATCCTTTATCACCTATACATGTGATACATAATAACATATTTAGATTCTAAAATTCATAACAACTAGGTAGTGATTCACAATTCATTCTCCCCCACTTTGATTAGTCTAAGTAATTCACTAATCAAAGTTCTTAATTATTTGATTTCTTATTAGCATAGCCTAATATTACTTCCATCATCACAATTAACTACTCATTATACTTATAAACTCAATTCAAGAGGGTTTTAGCAAAACCCCTAAATTTCATCATAAACCCTAATAATGATTTCTTTGTCTTCATAGATTAAAATGATTGCTATTAGTGATAATCATGCTAGTAATCACTAATTCAATCAATCTCATGCCCTAATTTCGAATTAAAGTGCTAATTATTGATAACCCACCAAAACCCCATTTCTCTAGGTTGAAGATGATGATAGAGATGATGAATTCAAAGATTCTTAAGCTTAATCACGAATTAAAAGGAGAAGATATATGATGATGATGATGAGATTGGCGGTTTTGGTTCCTCACGTATGAAGGTCTGGAAAGTTTCAGAAGGAATAAGAATTACATACGTATAAATCATATTAATCCTATACTTTTATTTAATTTACAGTATGGAACTGAAGAATTCGATTGCGTTTTATATTATATCTTTTTATTTCAATACTAATATTCCGTAAGATGTATATTTCTGGATACACTAAAATAATACCTCGAATATTGGGGTGTTACTAGTCTCCCCCACTTATTCTGTTCGTGTCCTCACGAACCATTCTTGGTGCACCGCAGGATAGTACACCATCATCCATTCTTCAGGTTCCCAAGTAAATTCAGAACCTTTCCGATGTCGCTATTGAACTTTAACAGTAGAAATCGTTTTATTTCTTAATTGTTTAATCTTTTGATCAAGAATCTGAACGGGTTCTTCAACATAATTCAACTTTTCATTAATTTGGATTTCAGAGAGAGGAACGTATGAAGCTTCATCTACAAGACATTTTCGAAGCTGTGATACGTGGAATGTATCATGAATACCGCCAAGCTCATCCGGTAATCGTAATCGATAAGCTACTCGACCGACACGGGCAATTATTTCAAAGGGTCCAATATATCTTGGACTTAACTTTCCTCTCTTTCGAAACCGAATGATACCCTTCCAGGGAGAAACTTTCAACATTACTTTATCACCGACTTGAAACTCTATTGGTCGTCGACGCTTGTCAGCATAAGATTTCTGTCAGTCTTGAGCCATTTTCAATCTATCACGAATTTGTTCAATCTTTTCTGTGGTTAGTTGAACCACATCAGTACTTGCTAATTCTCGTTGACCGACTTCTCCCCAGCAGATAGGAGTACGACACTTTCGACCATAGAGCATTTCATATGGTGGCATTTTGATAGAAGAATGATAACTATTATTATACGAGAATTCCACCAATGGAAGGTGAAGATCCCAACTGCCACCAAAGTCAATGATACATGCTCGCAACATATCTTCAAGTGTTTGAATAGTACGCTCACTCTGTCCATCCGTTTGAGGATGAAAAGCCGTACTTATATGCAATTGAGTATCCATATCTTCTTGAAACTTCTTCCAGAATCGAGAGGTAAAACGAGTATCCCTATCAGAAACAATAGAAACAGGTACCCCATGGCGAGCAACAACCTCACGAATATAGATATCTGCTAATACTTCAGAGGATGAGGCTTCCTTAATAGGTATGAAAAGAGCACTCTTTGTTAATCGGTCCACAATCACCCAAATAGCATCATGCTGGCGAGGAGTTCTCGGCAGCTTTGTAACAAGATCCATGGTGATGTGTTCCCATTTCCATATTGGAATATCCAAAGGCTAGAGTTTTCCATATGGTTGTTGGTGTTCAGCTTTAACTTGAAGACAAGTGAGACAGTTTTGAACATACCTAATGATATCGCGTTTCATACCAGGCCACCAATAATTACATTTTAAATCATGATACATTTTGGTAGCACCTGGATGAACAGAATATTTTGACTTATGAGCTTCATTCAACAATAATTTCTTTACATCACTCGTTACTGGTATCCAAATTCTACCATAACGAGTTTTCAAGTCTCGAGAATCGTCAACTAATTCAGAGATTTGACCTTTTAAACGTTGTTTATTCAGGTCATTTGAAGATAAAGCATCAATTTGAGCAGCTTTTATAAAATCCAGTAATTGAGGAGATACAATCATGCTAAGAGATTTCACAGAAAGTATACAATGAGTAGCCTTTCAGCTAAGAGCATCAGCAACGACATTAGCCTTACCAGGGTGGTAAAGAATGTCACAATCGTAATCTTTGACCAGATCAAGCCACCTTCTTTGTCTGTTATTCAAATCTCGCTGATCAAAGAAATATTTCAAGCTTTTGTGGTCAGTATAAATAGTAGACTTGACTCCATATAGATAATGTCGCCAAATCTTCAATGCAAAGACCACAGCTGCTAATTCAAGATCATGAGTAGGATAGTTTTGCTCATGTGATTTAAGTTGTCGTGAAGCATAAGCAATGACTTTCCCACGTTGCATTAACACACAGCCCAAGCCAAGCTTAGAATCATCACAATAAACCACCATATCCTCATTACCTTCCGGTAAAACAAGGATAGGAGCCTGACTGAGCTTTTCTTTCAACAATTGAAATGCTTTAGATTGCTCCTCACCCCACTTCCATGATACATTCTTTCGGGTCAATTGCGTTAGAGGAGTAGCAATCTTTGAAAAACTTTCAATAAAACGACGATAATAACCCGCAAGACCAAGAAAGCTTCGAACTTCAGTGGGACTCGAGGGTGGATCCCACTTAATAACTGCAGCAACCTTAGATGGATCAACTTGAATGCCATGGACATTAATTACATGTCCAAGAAACTGGACCTCGCGTAACCAGAATTCACATTTGGAAAATTTAGTATAAAGCTTTTCACGTCGAAGCATCTCCAAAACTTGTCTCAAATGAATTGAATGATCAATCTCACCTTTAGAATAAATGAGAATGTCATCAATAAAAACAATCACAAATTTATCCAGCATAGGACGACATACACGGTTCATCAAGTCCATAAATGCAGCTGGAGCATTGGTTAAACCGAATGGCATGACAACGAATTCATAGTGACCATAACGAGTTCGAAAAGCAGTTTTAGAGATGTCATCTTCCTTTACCTTTAACTGATGGTAACCAGACCGAAGATCGATTTTTGAAAAGAAACTGGCACCTTGCAGTTGATCAAATAAATCATCGATTCTAGGTAAAGGATAACGATTCTTAATGGTCACTTTGTTTAATTCACGATAATCGATACACATTCTGAGTGATCCATCTTTCTTTTTGACGAATAACACTGGAGCTCCCCAAGGTGAACTGCTAGGACGAATAAAACCTTTATCAAGGAGTTCTTGCAGTTGATTCATCATCTCTTGCATTTCAGTCGGAGCTAACCGATATGGGGTTTTAGCAATTGGAACAGCTCCGGGAATTAAATCAATTCTAAACTCCACTTGTCTCTCCGGAGGAAGACCAGGGAGTTCATCAGGAAATACATCCGAGAATTCATTGACAATAGGGATATCAGAAAGAACAGCAACAGATTTAGAGTTATCAATCACGTGTGCCAGGAAGGCTCGACACCCGTGTGATAACAATCTTTTAGCTCGTGCATAAGTGCATACAGGAATAGTTCGATTGATACGTTCGCCATAAACAGTTATATCCTGTCCGCTAGGTGCTTTCAGGAAAATAACTTTTTCATGACAATTGATTACACATTTATTTCGTTCTAACCAATCCATTCCTATTACTATGTTGAACTCTCCCATTTGCATTGGGATTAGATCAACATTAAATTTTTCACTTCTTATTTCAATGATACACCCCTTATACACATCAGAAACTATTACTAGCTTATTATCAGCTATTTCAACTTCTAAGGGATGATCAAGTTTAGATACATAAATATTTAAACAATTACAAAACGAAATTGATACAAAAGATCTAGAAGCTCCGGAATCAAACAGGACATGGGCAGGTATATAATTTATAATAAAGGTACCTGTCACCACATCATGTGACTCCTTAGCCTCTTCCGCTGTAATTTGAAAAGCACGGGGTTTAGATCCCGATCCGGCAGTTGCCCCTTTCTTCTCAGAATCTTTCCTCTGTTGTTGCTTTCTCTGTTCTTCTTTCTTAACGGGACAATCCGCCTGAATATGATCACTTTTGAAACAAGTATAACACAACCGGAAAGGACTAGGGCAATCTGGTGCCATGTGTCCAGGCCTCCCACACTTGAAACATTTACAATTCCCAAGATGTCTTTTTCCACATTTATCGCATAATGGCCATTCACGAGTACGGGGTTGAGAAAACCGTTGTTGTGATTGAGATTTTTGTGAGGATTGTTGTGATGGTGATTTCGAATCAGTGCTGGTTTTCTTAAACGATGATGATTGAGATGGAGCAGATTGCTCAGCTTTTCTTTTACTAGCATATTCAGCACGCTTAGCTAGTAAATCTTTTTCTCTTACTAAGGCTCGATTCAATATCGTTGGAATATCCTTATAAAATGACTGGTCAATAGATTCACGAATTTCAAGATTCAAGTGACGATAGAAATGATCAGTCAATAGCTTCTCATTAGAAGTGTACTCCGGATAGAAACGAGATTTTTCATGGAAGGATTTGGAATATTCAGCTACAGACATCCTTCCTTGATTAATCGCAAGAAATTCACCCTTTAACTTTTCTAGTTCAGCTGGTGGTGAAAATTCACTTTTGAATAATTCTTTAAACTTGTCCCAAGAAAACTGAGATGCTATTTCAAATCCATAGGTGTCAATCTTTGAATTCCATCATTCATGAGCATCACCTTTGAGTTGGTGAGCAGCAAACAACACTCTCAAGTTATCAGGACATTTAGATAACAGAAACGTTTCCTCCATTCTACTTAACCACCTAAGACTAGCAACAGGATTCAATTCACCTTCAAATTCAGGCGGTTTACAACCGGAAAACTTTTTGAAATCATAGCTTTCAGTCGACCCTTGAGTAGTCAAGAGTCCCGTGGCTACTAAAGGATTCATTAGAATAGGGTGTTGTTGTTCAAATTCTTTTAACTTATCAGTTACTACTTGATTGACTTTAGAAGTCACAATATTATCTACTTCAGAGATTACAGTTGGGCCGAATTCTTTAAGGGCTTGCCCGATGATTCTCCTAATCACAACTTCATCCTCAGGGTTTAAACTTCTATCGCCGGCATTCTCTTCATGTTGAGGAGAATTTTCCTGAGGATTCCGATCACCTTGATTTATTGATTCCATTTACTACAAGGATTAACAATTTAATTAATATATTCCAATTTCTATATAATAACTCAGATTAAAGCTATCCTATATAAACCATCAAGAACAATCATTCACCACAGCCATACTACATTCAAGGGTTTTGAATCACCCATGTGCAATAGTATAATACAACTACGTTGGCCAGACGTAGACATATTATACTAATCACACACTTCTATTCATTCTCTTGAACATATTTAACCAAGGCAACAACCGCTCTTTAGGTTCAACACAATATCACATAACAAGATTCTTACAAGATACGATAAGAAACATAATAATAGATTCAGAATAGTTTAAGATTACGCAATCCTAATGTGGATTACGTAATTCTCTTAAACTATCGCTCTGATACCAACTTGAAACGCCCAAAAAATTTTTTTTTTTTACATGTATAATACAATCTCAGATTCGTCATAATGATACATTTATTTATAATTCAACTACAATGGTCCCAGATTTTTCAAACAAGAAAATCCCTAGAAAGCATATAGTACCCGCCGGGTACCACTCTTACCCGCCGGGTAAACGAGTGAACCCGCCGGACCACAAGGTTAAACCGCCGGGTGATTTAACAAACTCGGTAACAGAAGTAATCTTTCATTTAGAGGCTCTAGTAGCCGCCGGGTTGGGGTTATAGACCGCCGGCTTGTTCATGTTGGAAGAGTACCCGCCGGGCAAAGGGGTTACCCGCCGGGTAAACCCCCTGCACAGCAGGTCCTGAACCTGTTTAGCTTATGACCAAAATACGAATTTCAATTTAGCATAACTTTTGACTCGAACATGATTAGGACCTGAAATTTGGTACACACTTTCATTATAACATTATCTAACTTTCACTTTAAACACTTTTTCAAATTTGCGCCAAATGACCAAAATGACCCTTTAACCATTTTTCGGCACTTTTAGTGAATATCTTAGTTTTCAATCTATTCCAATTCAGGTCCTACCCTTTTTAGTACTTTTCTATCATGAAATAACAAACTTAAGGCAATTGACCAAAGCTCCATAGCCCTAGTCATTCACCTTTTAATCTTTTGGGTCATTTTCGACCCATTTTGACACTTTTATCCATTAACGACCCAATTGGACACCTTTTAGACCTGTTTCCCTTTTCTACCATACATTGACACAATAATAGCTTTATTTCATCTATACTTGATTTCCTTAACTTAATTAGCCATATATGCAAATTAAGACTAACCAGATTCTTTAATTCTCAAAATTACTTCACTTTAAACCATAATAATATTCACATCCATATATATATTCCCATGAGTTCAAAACACAATATTAATCATTTCGATACTAGGGTTGACCTTCAAAGCCAACCATCCAACAAACGACACCTACATTGTTTATCATTCACAAAAACTTGACTAAAGGGCGTATTACACAAGTTTCATCAAAACGATACCAAAAGAGAGGGCTTGCACTTACAAGCTTGCAAACCAATCCACGCTACTCTTTCTTGATTTCTTTATCCTTTCTTTGCGAAATATTACCTACAATACATTTAAAAGATACGGAGTAAGCATAAAATGCTTAGTGAACACATAGGAAATCAATTAAGCACCCAATCACATATAAAATTCTTAATCTATCAAATAATAAGCATAAGTAGCAATAGATACCAATTGGATCCGCGGCCCATAAGATACAATTGTGCAAAGCACATATTTCGTATTTGTTATTATTTCGTGATCATAAATATCCATTTTATCATTCAATTACATAAACACAACAATAATAACAATAACATGATTATGCGAAATCTCTTGCTCGTAAGCAAATCCGAAATCACATAACCTTCACCTAATTGATCCACAATGTACTCACCTTAATCTTTGATGATGAATTCACTTAGCAAAGATAATAGTTATTCCAATCCTTTATCACCTATACATGTGATACATAATAACATATTTAGATTCTAAAATTCATAACAACTAGGTAGTGATTCACAATTCATTCTCCCCCACTTTGATTAGTCTAAGTAATTCACTAATCAAAGTTCTTAATTATTTGATTTCTTATTAGCATAGCCTAATAATACTTCCATCATCACAATTAACTACTCATTATACTTATAAACTCAATTCAAGAGGGTTTTAGCAAAACCCCTAAATTTTATCATAAACCCTAATAATGATTTCTTTGTCTTCATAGATTAAAATGATTGCTATTAGTGATAATCATGCTAGTAATCACTAGTTCAATCAATCCCATGCCCTAATTTCGAATTAAAGTGCTAATTATTGATAACCCACCAAAACCCCATTTCTCTAGATTAAAATTTCATAAGAAATACTTACAAAGAGGTTGAAGATGATGATAGAGATGATGAATTCAAAGATTCTTGAGCTTAATCACGAATTAAAAGGAGAAGATATATGATGATGATGATGATGAGATTGGCGGTTTTGGTTCCTCACGTATGAAGGTCTGGAAAGTTTTAGAAGGAATAAGAATTACATACGTATAAATCATATTAATCCTATACTTTTATTTAATTTACAGTATGGAACTGAAGAATTCGATTGCGTTTTATATTATATCTTTTTATTTCAATACTAATATTCCGTAAGATGTATATTTCTGGATACACTAAAATAATACCTCGAATATTGGGGTGTTACAGAAATCAGCGTTTTGGAACGGACGCCGCTGGAACGCTGCGGCGGAACGTCGTCCGACGGCGTTCTCAAGTGAGAATTTTGTTGAAAATGGTTTCACTCTGAGTGCTCTAACACACTTATAGCTACGATTACATATATACTCCGTATAAGATACCAACATTTTGTTTATGAAACCTTGGGAAAGAGTTCAAGTGAGATTAAACAGATCGACCTTACAAACTAATATAAGTCGTATAATTATGATGATGATGATAATAGCAAATAAAGAATCAAAGCAAACTTAGTAAAATTAAATATATACCGTATATCATTGATCACTATTAATAAATTAAAAGAATTTATTATAGGGCGAATAGATCAATCTTTGTTTTTTGACAATGAATAAATTAGCATCGCAAATACTATAAGCACGTAAGTATTACTTATTTTTCACTACGTGATCTAAGGTAGTGGTTCATGTGAGGAGTGGGTTTTATGAGAGAATGTAATTAAAGAAGCGGAGGTAGCAAAGTGTCCTCCTCCATTTCTCCACATTCTTTATTTCTCCACCCTTCTCATTTCTCCACCTTTTTTTTTAATTTTTTTTCCCTGTTTTATTTTTTGTTATTATTACTATTTTACTATATTAATTTTTGTTATTATTATATTTTTTTCTTGATTTTTATATTTTTTTTGTTTGCGTTTTTTAAAAGTTCTTATTATTGGATTTTTTATATTTTTTATATTTTTTTTAGTTTTTCAACTTTTTCATTTAACATTTTTCACGACTCATTTATCATTTGTTTTTATTTTTTTTTGCGTTTTTAACCTACTTTATATTGTTGTTTTACCTTACGTTGTTACATTTAAATACAAATTTATTCAAAGTATTACAAAAAAAAATATTTATGTTGTAACACCTCAAATTTCAGGTTATTATTTTCGTATGCGAAAATATATTTATTACGAAGTATAATTATTTAAATGATAAGATATAGTAGAAAACGTAAATGGTTTCCCAGTTCCAGACTGTAAGAATTAAAAGGAAACGAAATTAAGTATATACTTCCACGTATTCAGTTTCATCCTCATCTCATATCACTTCTAAAAAGTTTCAGAGTTTATATTTGTGAAGAACAAAAACGTGAGAGCTCATTATCACCTTCAAATTATCAAACTTAAATCTTTGAATCAAGCTACAAATTTTCTAATCATCATCTCTTTTAATTCCTCTAATCATTGTAAGTACGTTATTCCTTAATTTAACCTAAGTTTCTGGGTTTTGATAGGTTTGATAAAAATGGTGAAATCAAATACGAAATTAGGGTTTAAACTTGATGAAATTTGTAACACCCGCCAAATTAGGGCTTTAATTAGTGCCTAAACTACTTGTAATTATGTGTATTTAGTTTTGTAATACTCTAAATATATGTAACGTTTTGGTGTAATTACATACACGCTTACGCGATTTATTGAATCGTACACTTACAATCCAGACGAGGTCCGACATTATTTATATGGACGTTGGTGACAAAACTTTTAAATAATGTGAAATTAGCCAGACAAACATTATTTACACTAATATATTTGGTAAAATATATTACACGAAATTTGTATCGCCTAGAACACTCTGTACATGATGAAAACGCGCGAAACGCACCCGGTAGACAAATAAATCCAAGTTATAATTTTTATAACTTAAAATATGTCGTTTTGAATAAAACCTTCATTTAAAATGTCGTGTCTAAAAACGTTAATGAAACGCATTATGTTAAACATATAACACTAAATAACATTTAAACGATCGCGAGACATAACGCAAATTCGAGGAACGAGTTCACGAGGCCGAGACCCAAATGGGTCAGCCCAGCCCCGCGGGTCCAACCCGCGACCCATGACCCACCCCTTTATAACCCCATTTTCTCCATTTCATCTCTCATTTCACCAACATTTTACCAAATTCTCTCTCTCTTTTTCCTCTTGAAATAGCAGGCCCAAAACCCCCCAAAAACGCCATCAAAAACTCATAATCTTGCAGAGTTGATTCAAGGGAAACGACCACCACTTCCCGAGCTCCATCTTCATCTTCTTCGTTTTCAATTTCGAGGTATAAAACGTTAAAACTCTTTTAAATTACTTGTAAAGCTTGGATTTACATGCTAGAACGTTTCCCCAACGAGTTTATGTCCAAAAACCGACTTCAAAATCCGATTTTTAAAGTTTAGATGCGAACAGCCCATCTCGCGAGCCGAGATCTGTTCGTCCTACGAGGCTAACCGAGATTCAACTCGCGAAGCCAAGCTACGAACCGAACTGACCCTCGAGTTGACCTGCTAGTCGAAGTTGACCTGTGAACCGAACTGACCTGCGAGTCGAGTTGACCTGCGAGTCGAGTTGGCCTGCGAGTCGAGTTCTATGCTGCGAACCGAGTTGGGTCACTTAGTCTTTCGAACCCAAATTCAGTAATAAAAGCACTAATATGAACTAAGATTTATCACTTGATTTTACACCGAAATTAGATTTCAAATGCGCTTTCGATAAAGCAATATAGTTGCAATAAAAAAAATTTTCAAACTGACTTGGCAGCTCAACCCCAACCAGGGGCTCTGCCCCTTGGACCCCGCCAGGGGCTGCCGCCCCTTGGACCCCGCTACCAGGGGCGCTGCCCCCGGACCCCCATCATCCCGGAAATTATAAATACTTTTTACACTAAGTGTCGAATACTTACATATAATGATACATATGATAATAACACTTTTGGATTATTTTTACGAACCGTCACCAACGGGCCATACTTGTTTTCAAACTACAAACGAATTACTAAACGAACATTTGGACATTTCCTAGTTGAGTGGACAACTAGCATGGGTGGTCTTTTAAGACACCGACTTATTTACTTGTTTACTTACGACCTTGTGGGTTTCGGACGCCAGAAGGTTGCAGGGTTCTAAGAACCGATATACGGACTTACATCCGCCTTACTTGATTGATTTCACATACGTACTTACTGGACTCAGGTGAGTCTTACAGCCCCACTTTTACTGTTTTTACACTTTGGGGTGAGATACTTAGCAACTGTTTTACATATGAACACAATGTACTGAACTGATTACATTACATTTTGTACACACCACATGAGTTACTTTTATCCACTAAAAGCCTCTTATCGTAAGTTGTTAGTTATGGACTTAAGCGCAATTACTAGGAGATGGATCCATTTGGGACTGACAATCCCTGCCTGGGGTGGTAGCGCCACCACGTACTGATTTACACGTAGAAACAGGCATATTAGTATTTTTTACATATGAGTGTGCGGATAGCACTCACGGGGGTACGTGATATATTCACTCTACACGGTTAAGCTTCAACTTATGAGCTCATGGCACTGTGTTGATTTACTGATTTACTTACTTACTTTGCTTGATAGCAATACTGGTACATACTTGTGGTTCATAACAATTATTTACTGTTAAACCTCTAAGATTCACCAACCTTTTTGGTTGACACTTTTTAGCTTTGTATCTCAGGTACACAGACGGAGTAGGATTACCCCTGGACACTAGCTAGAGTCGCATGATTTCTACTTTGCATTTAACGGAGATTCTTAGCATTATCTTTTGTATATTATGATTATGTAATAGAATCTCCCGCTATACGCGTGGACTCTAGGGAACTACCTTTTTGTAACTGAAAACACTATGTTTTCAAACATTTATATATATTGGAAATGTAACTATTTTATAAACGTTGCATATAGATGTCGTTTGCTTTACTTTGTGCTGTGATATTTGATTAGTAACATCCCAAAGCTTGCTTCCGCCAACAGTGAAATTTGGGGGTGTTACAAAATTAGTGTTTATTAGTGTTATAATACTTGTTGATAATCATATTACAAGTTGAAAGTGATGAAATCATCACTTGTGTTCTTGGGTGATTATGGGATTTTGCTAAAAGTGTATAGTTTGATATTAATCAACTAATTATGTAAATAGAGATGTTAACATAGTATGAATTATATGTTTAAACAAGAATCCAAGTAAAGGTTTTGATTATGATTATGATGATGTTAGAGCAAAAGATTATGTTAGTTGATTGACACTTGAATGAAGTTTAATCAAAGTGGGGGAGAAACCATATGGGTTATTAGTTTAAAATGATGAATTCTAGAGATTAAATATGTTGTTATGTATTACATGTTTAGGTGCTAAATAGTTGGAATTATTGTCGTTGTTTACATCTTGTAAATCATCAATCGAAAGGCTAAGGTGAGTATTATAGGGATTGATCATGTAATGGTTGTATGTGTTTCCAGATTGCTTCCGAGCAAGAGGATCATACAATCATGTGAAAGTTAATTGTAATTCCTTGTTTCTAATTGAGAATAATTGTGTTAAGCTATATGAATGATTGTGTATGTTTCCGGATTGCTTTCGAGCAAGAGGATTGCACAATCTAGTGGAAGTTACTTGTTTCTTACATGTTTCTAATGATTGAATTATGTGGATGGGAAATAATGTAGAGATTAGCTAGCATTGCAAGCATAGACTTGTTTCTTGTGTTTGGTATCAATTTCGATGTGATTTGGTGCCTTGCATACTTGTTTCTTATGACCACGGATCCGCATAGTGTTGAAATCTCTACATATTGTGCCGGTAGTTATTTGTGTAAGGTTTTAAGTGGTATATTGTGTATAATGTTGTGAATTACTTGGTTGATTGCTTATATGCTCACTAAGCACGTGTGCTTATTCTTTCAAGTGTTTAACGTTTTAGGTGATCTTGGGAAAAGAGAGGGCAAGGAGATTAAGAAGTGATAGCGTGGATTGCTAGCTAGTAGTGAGTTTCATGTTCCTCTCTTTTAATTATCGTTTAGAATGAAGCTTGTGTAATGCGCCTAAATGTGTATGTTTTGAAAGTCAAACACGATGTTTATGGTCTCGGTTTTAAAGTATGTTGACTTTGATAGTCAACCATGAAGTAAAGTTGTATGTACATGTTTTTGGAAAATGTTGAAGTTTATTTGAATGTAAATTATCTATTTTGGTTATATGTATGAAAAGTAGTAACGTGTCATTTTGATTGGTTAGCTGAACGAAAGTTGACAAATAGTCAACTACTTTGATAATGGTTAATTGTGTGTGAGTGGAGTTGTGTTTTGGGTCAGATTATTGTTATTATGTTAAATGAGTCAAAGGTGTCAAAACGGGTCGTTAATGACTCAAATGATTAGATCTAGTTAGATAAAGGGTATGGAACTTAGGACGGTTGCTTTAAGACTGATATGTTTAAAAAGTGCACAAAAGGTGTTGGTCAAATTGTATGTGGTTTGAGACTTGACTTGTCACCAAAAAGTGGCGAAAATAGTCAAAAACTAGTCACACGTCTAAATCTTGCGTTTTTGTGAAATTTGAAAATGTGTAAAAAGAGAAATGTTCATTTTGATGTTATAAAGGTGCCTGCAAATTTTCAGGGTCCAAGTCTTTACGGTTTAAAAGTTATGTGCATTTATAATATGTGTTTTGGTATTAAAATGTGCAGGCCTAGTACAGCATGAACTACCCGGCTGGTAAAAACGGCTTTAAAATTGAGTTTGCTTCTGTTACCACATTTGGTAATTCACCCGGCTAGTTCGAGTTGTACCCGGCTGGTACTGTCACTACCCGGCGGGTACTCACCTATTTTTGATTAATTTTGTTTTAAGCTACAATTTAACACTTAGAGTTAAGTGGGGACCTAATATGTATACAATTAAATAGTGGGACATTGTTAAGAGTATTTTAACATTATAAAAAAAAATGTTTCAAAAATTGGGGCGTTTCATATGTGATGCACCATATTTATACCTTGAATAAATTGAATTTGGTATAATAAAATTATAACTTCATTGCACCGTAAAATTAAAATTGCGACGCACCATATTTTATAACTATGATGCACCAAGATTTATATACTAATGATGTTTATCATATATCTAAAAGTCGGAGCGTCATATTTTATATTTATGATGCACCGTATATCATAACTATGATGCACCACTTTTTAATTCAATAACGATGTTTTATAGTATATTTTGAAAGTCGATACATGATATTTAAACTATAACACCCCTCTTTCTTAAACATAATATTCTATTATTTTACTCGAAAGCGTATGAATCTAAAACATATTTATATACTGTACATTAATATAATGTACATAAACAGTTACATGTTCCAAACACACCAACTTAATACTGTTTAGAAACTACACAAGCCGGGGTATTATATATTACAAAACAAGGTTTATAGCAAAACCATATCAGAGTTTACAAGCTGTCAAACTTTCCTTGCAAAGCATCCACTTCCTGATCACCCACATAACAAACATAATCTGCAGGAAGTTAAAATGAGGGATTAGCACGAAGCTAAGTGAATGAATTTATCATACACAATTCAACTTAGCATAACAATCTGCTTACAGCAAATAATCGTAAACACATTTCTATTTCAATTTCAATGAGGATCGGTGGCTCTGGAGATATCATAATACCCGGGGATTCTCCAAGAACACTTAACGTCAATCTGTATGGCCATTACAGAATAGACCGATAACTATTGGTTATTAAACTCATACACAGGTCTCAAACACAACAGATGAATCAAAACCTGTGTAATTCACATAATAACCAAAAAGTCCAACTACGCGTTGACCTCAATAAACTGTACACATAGATTCACATATCACGTAGATTTATAATCAGTAACAAAGACTAAACAGTCTATAATCAATCTACGTTTACTTGTTGCAACCAAATAGTTACAACTAAATCAAAGGTGAGTTATAAATCCACTCACCGATACCTTGGTCTTCACAAACTCAGATTCCAAGTATCACTTATCTTTTGGAGGATCTGAGAATCAAGAATCAAATATAAGTTAGTAACAATATTCTTAAAATCATAACTTATATTCGAATATAACGTATATTATTATATCTCACAACATGTATGTAACATCCTGTTTCTGGGCCTGGAAATAAATTGTATTTTAATAAGTTCGGTTGGTTTATTTAATAATAAACAAGTAAAAGAGCCTCAGTTTTTATAGTGACTAATAAATTATTGTTTGTTTTAATTTATTAAAGATGACGGTAAAATAAAAGTATTTTGACTTTCGGGTATTTTCGGGTTCCAGACAATAGGTTAAGAACGGGTATAATTTTACTAATAATATTGAGTGGGGCGGTGGTGTAGCTGGATCATTTCACCAACCTATTTTCCTTTTCCTCTTTGAAACCCTCTCAAACTTTACTCATTTCTATCTCAAATTCTTTACCTCAAATTCAAAGAGAAATTAAGAAAGCAAAAGAGAGATTTAATCTAGCCAAGGAAATCTTAACATCATCATCATTCTCATCATCTTGTTCATCATTTGTTGTAAGTATTTTGAGTTCTTGAGCTTATATCATAGAAATTGGGTTTAGAATGAATATGAATGATTTGTAAGAATTGAAGCTTGAATAACATGTGTTTGATGTTTCTAAATGATTAGATAACGATTTTAACAGGATTACAAGGTGATTATATGGTAGAAATGTTAGGGTTCTTCATTTTGTGTTCATAGCTTAGGGTTTGATGATTTTGATTGATTTGTTGATGATGCATGAGTTAGATTGTAGTTAGAGATTGTGTGTTGTTGTTATTATATGTTTATGGTCGAAGTTATGGTCATTTTCTGTGTAAATTCGTGTTTGCAAATTGGTTTTGGTGAAAATTTGGGTTAGAGTTCGTATTTTGAGTTCAGGTCTGGCTTTGCTGTAAATCGCTCGAACGCGATCCCGGTGGCCTCGGCCGGATCGCGTTCCACAATTATAATTTGATGTCGAGTCGTTTTATTCTGATGAACGCGATCCTGAACCTCTATTCCGGATCGCGTTGCTCTTTGTATTTTGAGTCAAATTGGTTTTGTTCTTGTGAACGCGATCCCGTCTCATTTCCTGGATCGCGTTGCCTAGTGTAATCTCGCAACAGAATATTTTTATAAAGAGGAACGCGATCCAGCCACATTTTTCCGGATCGCGTTTGCATGAATTATTTTGAAGGATTTTGTAAATTTTGAAAATGCATAAGTGTTTAGAAGATAGTGTATTTAGTGGCACTTTATGCTTAGAAATATATGTTTTGAATGATGATTATAATGTGGATAATATTATGATTAATATAAGGATTCGTGGTAAGTGTTAAACCGTTACTGACTTGATGTTGTTGTTGTTCTCAGATAAGCGGGCGGCCACTCAGTAAGATTAGACCACTGAGTTGGTGATCAGACGATAATATTTGGTGAGTGGAATTGTAGTCCTCGGTTCCACCCAGTTGTAACGGGTTCGGTTACAACGGGTAACCAGGATGGTTTATATTAGTAGGTTGTTGTTATTGGTCGTACCGGTACCAGTCTTGTCTGTTTTGTTTATGTTGCTGATTATATGAGTTGTTGTGCGATTGTTGTTGAATTGTTGATCAGTTGTGAACAGTTGTGAACTGTTGCTTGTTGTTGTGTGCTTTTGCATTG